>JAFEMH010000025.1:0-1449822 GCA_022495995.1 Adenophora triphylla var. japonica
GACACATAAAAATTTCTATTTTACTCGAAAAAAGAAAATAGATCGGCTGCTTTTGTACACTACGCGCACGTTGACCATGTGGCCACACTCGCACACTACGTCCCTAACTGGGAAATCCTCTGTCGCGGCCCGTTTTGGTCTTATTACGCCCTCGGTGCAAGCACACGTGACTACCCAAACATCCCATGGAGCCTCGCAAGTCGACTACGCACTTGGTCCGTGACACACTTCCCTGTCCGAGACCCTGGGCTTGGTTTTTGAAGTTTGGTCTCGCGGTGTCGATGCCCCCGTCTCGTGTATGGGAGACCTTTCTTTTCAAAGCTCTTTGTCGGCATGCGAAGCCACCCGACTCGATATCTTTCTGGACCCTAATCAGCCGAAGCCTTCGCCCGGCTTTTCCGCCGGCACTGCACTTTGACCAAGATATCGACTCTAAGGCGCCTTTGACTTCGGCTCCTGAATCCGGCACAAATTATACAACCGACTCCCAAAGATTGACACCGAGTCATCAAGGATTAATGATTATTCCATGCCTAATTACGCCTAATCAAAACAAGTCAAGATCAATCGTGGACATTTATCACTCCAAATCATGCCGACTTTTTGTCAAGCCCTGAGACATTATCTTGACTTTTGACGTCGCCTTGTCCGTAATTTACATCGAATGCTCGTTAACACTCGATTACCCGCCGACTTTTAGGATCGTTTTTTTTCGGTCGGTGGGACCCGCTTGCCCTATAGTGACCCTCGCCCAGGCCGTCCACCCCGGGAGGTCGAAATACGTATGGAATACGAGGGGCTTATAGACGTAGCGACGGGCCCACCGATCCAGATCCAGAGTAGTTTGCGAAAAGAAGAGAAATCTTTTCCAACCGATTAGGTTAATAAAATATGTTTTAAGTAAACGTGAACAAATAACCGCATGTTGCATGAGCCCAAAGCCCAAACACCTACCCTCCTTCAATTCCTGCACATCCGAACCCTCGTGTCTTTCGCAGCCTCCGCACAAAGGCTGGTTCCGACACCGGTCATCGTTTGATTAGTTGGGAAGAGTCAAGCGCGCCATCGCCTTCGCCGTTTGTTCCGACTCCGTGTTTCGTAATGTCCGCACGCCCGGTAATGATGGGGATAACGCCACTCCGCCTCCCGGACCCCTCGATGTAACAACAAGGGAATCGCTTAGCGTAACGTATGAGACATTACGACAGCAGCACTCAATAGCCTTATGAGGCTATTAAGAGCCACTTGGCCGCCACCTCAATCCCGATGGCACCTTCACCGTGAAGAAGACGAGGATGCCAACCCCACTCTCGCCGCCCGACTACACCAGTGATGCCACCACTCCACCTCCTATGGTGCCACTACCGTAACTCCATGCCTCGATCTTCGGGCCGCCTAGCTCCCCAACCACGCACCACCGGATCCATGCAGCCCCGACAGCACAAACCGCTCACCATCCTCAAAGGACAAAGCGTACGAATGTCTTCTCATGGTTGGGGTTATCTCAATGCCCCAACAAATTGGAGTGCCACCTCGCCGGAACCGATCAATCCGCACCTTCACAAAGAATGTCCCACAGCTCGAATGCCGCCACAACTTGCCCTCGGGGCCACGCCAGGAGCCCCTCCTCGTAATAGCACTAGTTCGTCGCTCCTCACACAAATCCGTTCCTCACTCGTACTTCTATGGGTTACCAAGCCTCCATCCCTGTCATCCGAATCACAGACCCAGCATTCTGGTTATACACCCGGCCCGGCCATGCAATTCAACAAGCCAGGACAAAGCAGCTCGCACCCAAGCCTACTTTACGGGCCCCACTGAAATCCAAGTTATCCGGCTACATCGGGGCTGCCTCCACCTACTTTGCCGCTTGAAAATCAACAAAGAAGCCGCAAGGTTCTATCCCTTCGCCCAAGCTCCTACTCATGCTCCCCTGCACTACTGGGGCCAAGGATGTGTCTTCACCCACGTCCCCGGATCGGCCGTTCCCTCCACCGCCTCGCCGCGCGGTAGCTCCTCTCTCTAGCTCAGCACTAGCTTGAATGCCATGGTTCCACCACAAGACCCTCATCCGGCCCGGTTCATGGAACAAAGACAAGGAGATGAAAGCGCAGACGCCGAATTACCGCTAAGAAGTCCGCTCTTCCGACCTACCTGACTCCATTGTTCCTCCGCCCCACAAATTCGTGATGCCTAATCTGGATCTCTTTGATGGGACCGCATGCCCGAAAACCCATTTGGACACATATACCTTGGCAATGAAGGCCAAAGGATGCACCAATCGCCAGCTAGCCGATTATTTCGCCTATCTCAAGTCCAAAGGCCTTAAAGTGGTTCTTCCGTTTGAAACCCGAAGCCGTGGCTACGTGGGACCAGATTACCAATGCCTTCACAGAGAAATATAAGGCCAACTTGGAGTGGGAAACAAATAGAGTTGACCTACAAACAACAGCAAATAGCCCCGATGAGAATGTTGGGGACTTCTACAAGCGGTGGAATCTCGAAACTCAAATGAAATGGCAATCCCTCCTTCCGAAGAGGAACAACTGGACATCTTCCACTCATGCTTGAAACCACATCCGAGAGCCTCCCTCGGGCCACTTCCCCATACTGACTTACGGGCCATGGTTAACTCGCAGCCTAAGTTTGAAAAGGCCTACAATCGCAACCGGTCCGGCCGCACTCGCCTACGTATATCGGGCTCCTCCCCGCAAACATCGCTTCAAGCTCCCGCCAAAGGCAAAGAAATGATTAACTATGCGGGACAGAATGTAATAACACAACTCCTTTTGCTCCCGTAAAACCAAATGAGCCTGCACTACCACGGGTCATGAACCTCGAAAACTTTGGAATGCCTCTCGAATGACATCTTTAGGGACTCAGTGAAAGAAGGCTTGCCGCGGCCTTTGGAGAATTTCCAACCCAGAATCCGAATGCTCCCGTGGATACTACAAAGTATTTGTGCTTTTCATCAAGCCCACGGACATCCGATGTATAACCGCTTTACTCGAAAAGGCAATCCAGTGGGCTAATAGAGGCAAGGAAAGTTGGAAGGCCCCGAAGGGCCTAATACGCCAAAAATCCTCCGCCAAGGAACCATAATCGTGTGAATATGATTGAATGCGGAGAATTCTTCGCATGCCTGTGAAGATGCCGATGAAGGTCCCCAAATACCCGTGACCAACCTCGCCGAGGATCCCGACTGGATTCCCTCACTTGAGGATATCGAACGAATCAACCCATCTTGGTCTCATGTCGAGACTCCTTACAAGAATACGAGGCCCGCTATTTCTCGGATAAAGGGAAAGCCGATACCGAAGAACCTGGGCTGTTCTGGCCAAAACATGAGAGAACCATTTACACAAGATGGTTAGAACAAATAAGAAAAATTGAACAAGAAAGCTTCAGACGGGCGCCCGTACCGGGCTTATCAGCAAAGAAGCCGAAGAACATCCGGGAGCTAGTACACTTCGCAAACCGGCTATTGGAGAAGTCAAATACGATCCCGAAGGCGTGAAATCTAAGAATCGTAGGAGGAAGAATCCTTTCTACATTCTACTCCGGTGTCAAATACGTGCCACCCCCTCTCACTCTTCCCCCGGCTTCGGGAGGAGAAGCCGAGTCGCAATTACCACTTCCGGAATGGGAACATATGACACCACTTTCGGCACAGACGCACCCATATTCCCCTAACTGTTCGATCGGCTGCCTCCTCTCCGCCGAAATCCCGTAGTATGGGAAGAAGATTCCGATGACGCGACGACGATGATGATGACGAGAGCGAAGAGTCAACCGAGGCCCCGCATCCTAAACAACTGGAACAATCATGCGAAATGAGCCCACGGGAGCCAGGCACAATGGTTGGTTGTCGCAAGCGACGATGAAGGACCACCGGAAAATGCAAGTCAAATGCCGCAGGGTGGACTCAAGAACCGCACTCGTAAGATGCACATGCGGTCAATGTCCTGATACTTCGGAGGATGAGGGACAAAGAAAGCCCGCGCCTGCATCCGTACATATCCGAAATCCTAGAACACAACGTTCCTTATAAGAACTCCGACCGGTGAATGGAAAGGGTTTATTGAAGCACCGGTCGAGAATGGAGGGTTTCAGCCACCGTAAGATGAAGAATTCGTAAACGTTATCGGATCTTTTCTTCTTTCCCGAGAACGGATGGCATAACAACCGTAAGGGTCACAACCGGCCACTCGAGCAGCGAGTGCCCGCAATCACCGGAAAGGGTTATTGATCTCGAACGTCTCCCCCAGGGCCTTCATACCTATGAATCCACATGACGCCTTCCTAATTGCTCCAAGCTCGACAATGGACCCCGGTGCTCCTTATTTGGACACGCATCTATCGAGCCGCTACATCAAACTCCGAAGGGGAACGTTGCCTATCCTTCACTTCATGGGCCGCCCTACTTGCAAGATTGAAAGAAAAAGGATATACGATGAAATGGAGGCCGATAGCCATAACTCGTGGGCCCTCCCGGGGATGAGATCGGGGGTGCCGCCGAGTCCCGACAATAGCGACTTCTTGTTGATGATAACTATGAGCAAGGCGGCGAGCGACCGGAGGGACGCCCTAGCTCTCTCGTGGCCATCCAAGGGGCAACAACACAACCCTGCATTCAAAAGCCCGTGACTTGGGAAGCGCTTATAAGGGCCGCCAGAAGGAGCCAAGCATGGGCCCTCACCGTTGCTAGACTCCGTCGTAACCAGTGGCCGATAGCCAAAAAGGCTCCCCCGTCTGCCGACATTGGCAAAGCCTTCAAGAAATCCACCAAGAAGCAACCGAGGAGGAAGTTAACCCGTTGACCCGATCCGCATCTTCCAAGGAAATCCCAAGGCGTATAAGAAGGCCACGTATCAAGCACCGAAAGAAGATCGCCGCCCTACGCTAAGACAACAAACCTGCACTCGAAAAAGAGGATCCCGTGCTCACCCTGGCCAAGCGCATACAGCCAACATTTCCTCTCGGTCTCTACTCACTTCGTCCTATCCCCATAAGCCGAAGCCGGAAGAAAGCCCGGCTCGCACTCTAGTGCCTATCGATGCTACTCCCGATGACGTGGGTACGCTTGATTGGAAATATCCACTACGGGAACATAATCACTTTCACGCATCTCGATCTCCCTCAATTTGGAGCCGATCATAACGAGCCTCTCTTCATCACACTCCAATTGGATGAACGACGCCTCCCGGGTTTTGGTTGATAATGGGTCCTGAATGAATATCCTCCCGGCAAAGATCATGAGCCCGCTCGAAATCAAGACTACAAATTTAAAGCCTTCTTCCTCACAAGCCAAGGCTTATGACTCGACATCCCGAGCCCCTTGAGTTGCTACTTTGGACCTCCGGGTTCGGCAAGAAATTGATACTGTGGAATTCCAGTTATCGACATCCCGATCACTTTTAATGCCTTATCGGGAAGACCTCGCTCCATCAAGTCAAAGTGGGTCGCCTCAAGCCTCCACCAAAGGTGTGAAATTCGTCTCGAATGGGGATTTGACAACCATCTACGGAGATTTAGTCACTTTAGAGGGCACGTATACGGGTGGAATACCTATTCGAAATCAAACATGATGAGGAAGGTCTCACGCTAACAGCTTCACTGGCCGAGCCTCCTAAGGCCCAAGTGTGCAACGTTGATCCGACAATCACCGGGATAAAATCCCTCCTGGCCCCGAAAATGATGAGAAGGATGAGCTATCTACCCGCTCGGCTTAGGTCCGGGAAGCGCCAACAAGGAATCCACAAGCTCATCGAGGTGAAAGGATGTAAAAAACTCGCCACCCGCCCGGGATATGAGACCTCCTCGCTGACACCGCAAAGGAAAAGGATTTGGAGCTATCACAGGAAGGGTCCCTGGCCGACGACCCTAAATCTCTCCCTTTCAAATCCTAATTTGGTCGACTACTTTGTAAAGGGTCCCACACAACCGGTAACATCACGTAAGCCCACTCCTACAGAAGGATGGCTAAAGCTACAGGATAGCCTCAACAAGTTCGTGGGAGCCAAAGCTAACCCGGTCCGTAGAATGTTCTCGGATCTACCCAAGATACCCGGAGCTACCACTACCATGAAGAAGTGAGTATACCTTTCAAAGGCGTGCGGCCTAGTGGAACAGCTCGAGAAGCTTACTACCACAACCCCGATTGCCCAAAGATCCGAAGCCCGAGTTCGAATTCGGACAACACCAAAAGCTAAGGCCACAGAATTTCTCTCGATGATTGGGATGGTCTCGTTATGCAAAGAATTGTTCGAGGAAGAAGTCCAAAGCTGATCCTGATTGATCTCGGCTCGGTCCAAGAGATGATAGCATTAATTGAGAAAGGAAAATGTATAGCAGCATGGGCTTCCCGAGTCATGAGGCCACCAATAGCAAAGCCGCTAAAAAATTGGGAAACCCTCTCAAGCCCGTCCCGACCAAGGAGGAAATGATCACCAAACTTGGATTGGTCCCCCGTCCCTTTGTGTCAATCTAGGACAAGTCCTCCCGGGCCTCATTGTTAAGGTCGAGTCTAGGGTCGTCCGAGCTGGCCTTACGCCCGAATACTACGAGTCCCAGAGCAAGCTGCACTGTATTCCCTTTCGTTTTCAATGAAATGACGAACCTTCGAGTATCTCTTTGATTGCCACTTTAATTAATGATGAATTAATTAATAAAAAAAAAAACATTTAATAATAATTCATCGTATAAAGTAGCGACACATTAAACCAAACAAAAAAATCTTTAAGCATTGTCCGGAAAGAGGAAAGTCGAGCCCAAGCTGCCGAAGAGATTTTGACGAGTATGAATTTGGGAACTGCGGAAGAGCCTAAAGAGACGCAGATTGGTGATTTCTTCGAAGGAACTGGAAAGGATTCCTTACAAAATCCTACAAAATCCTCAATTCAAAGAAAGTTGCCCTCTTCATCAAAGAGAACATCATACGCTGATACTGTTACTGTACCGAAATCATCTCTGATAATGGATCCCACTTCGAAGGGGAATGCGACAGTGCTGTGTCAAGCCGCGTAATTCGAATAACCCGTCACAAGTCATCTCCTTACAGGCCCCAAACCAACGGAACCGCCGAGGCAAAGAAACAAGACTTTGGAAAACATCATCCGAAAATGGCCGTCCAAGGCGTAGATTGGCCCGATAAGTTACACTCGGCACTCGCTGGGCGTAACACGGGCCGAACGGCAACTGGGGAAACACCGTTTGCCCTCACATACGGAATGGAAGCCGTACTCCCAATCGAGCTAGAAATCCCCTCGCTCCGTATACTGCTGGAAAGCCAGATCAACGAGGTCGAATGGCTCCAGAGTCGCCATGATGAATTGGCCCTGCTAGATGAACGCCGATTGAAAGCAATGGAACACATCCGAGCCTACCAAGGAAGAATGGCCAGAGCCTTTGAAAAGAAAGTAAAGCATCGGGAGATCCGAGAAGGGGATCTCGTTTTGAAAGAAAAGCCCCCGGTCCGTGTCAACCCGCTCGGCAAATGGGAGCCTGTTTGGGTCGGGCCATATGTCGTCCAAAAGATCTTCTCCGGAGGAGCCATGCAACTTGCAGACCTCGACGGAAATCCCTTTGTACACCCAGTGAATGGTGACAAGCTGCGCAGATACTACGCGTAAAAAAAAAGAGAAACAAAAAAAAGAGAGTGCTAAAAGAGTAATACCCAACTAGGTTGAAAACCCAAAAAGGGCGGCCTAGGTAAAAAACAGGGTTGCACCAAAAAAAAAAACAACAAAAAAAAAACAACAAAAAAATCGGGTTGAACTACGAAGACCTGAGCTCCTCAAAATGAGGGGAACGTAGGCAGCCGGAAACGGTTCGGTCTAAAGCACAAATAAAAGTCATACTTTGACATTAATACACTGATCAGACCATGAAAGCGTCTCGAAAAACTCTGAAGCAATTCAAATACTCATTACAAGTTAAAAACTTTTTGATGAGTCTAAGCCCGATTCATTCCTACAACTGGTAACCTGCTAAAAGAAATTAAGATACATAATCAAACTAATGTGTCTGCCATGACAAGAAAGGGATACTCGGAAACCTCGTAGTCACCTGTGCCACTCGAACCGGCCTCTCCCCTCTTCTTCCCCTTCGAGTCTTCTTCTTCCCGAAACGGAAAAATATTGGTCTTCCTCCTACCAAGCTCGTATAGGAACAGATCTATCAAACCACTGTCCTGCTGTGGTCTTAGTAGCCCTAGCGTTATCTCTCATCTCCCGTCAGCTGGCCGGTAAAGTAGGAGTCCTCCTCTTGTCTCTTGACATAAGCCTCATAGTCGGTCACGCGATCTCCGCTCCCGTCACGAGGTTGGCCGGTCTCGCCTCGGCCCTCCTCCTCTCGGAAACCTGTCGGGTCCTCCGCACCCACAATGGCCTCACGCCGTCTCAAAATAGCCATCTCGAGTCTCTCTCCAAATGCCTCTCGTACCAATTCGTGTACCAAGTGGTCAGAACACCGGTCTCTGACGCCGAGGATAACCCGAGGAGGAAAGACGTCATACCTCCATGCTCGGGAAAGAAAGGAAAACACCGAAGGATCATCCATAGAAGTGGCCACCACCCCCCGGTGGCTATATCATCAAAGTCCTCCAAAGGAACTCGCTCCAAGCCGAATCTGTCTCGTAATCCAAGGACGGAATATAGAAGCCGGATCGAGAAAGCCCTAAGCATGACCACGAGACCCGTCCCCAAGCACCCTCGCGAGTCTCCACCCGCCAACAAGGCACCGGACCACCCGATATCTTCCCGTCCTAGCGACCAGCCCATCCAACGCTCCCATGAACCCCGATCATCAAAATCTACAAAGAACCCCTCTCCGGCGAATGTCCAAGGCTTCGATCATATCAGAGTTTCCCGAAGAATCCCCCAAGCGCTCCATCGCCCATGTTCAAGAGGGAACGGGCCGCCCGCGCATATACCGCTTCCCTAGCCAACCTATCGAGGGCATGAAAAGTCTCCCTGTGATCAGAGGTACAACATCTCTCGCCAAGCGATAATGAACGACTACATCCACAGACCGATGACAGATCCCAAAAGAATAGACCATGAACAAGGTCCCGAACATGCAAAGTGCAAAGGCATCCCAATAGGCATCGTCGAGCAAGCCTAAGCCCCTAAACCTATCGGGAGACCTAAATATCAAAATGATCGGGACCACGGATCATACCTTGCGCTTCCTCCGGGGAAAGATGAAGGAGGACGCACAATCCGTCAACAAAAGAAGCTCCTCCCGGCAAAGGAACCGCTATCTCTTCCACCTCCGACCTCCAAGCAAGGCCCGAAATTTTTCGACGGTTGGGACCATCTCGTTGAAGGAAAGGCAAAAGACATGCCTTCTAGTATCCCAAAATGAGGAAGAAGCCCTCGAAGATCGTAGTCCGTAATCAATTCCTTGAGAGACCACAAGCACTTGACCTTGTACCTTTCTTCAAAGAAGGACCTCCTCTCATGCATAATCTCCCGGGCCCAATCCTTGAACTTGTTAAAGAATGACATTTAGGATTCTTGGGACAATTTTGATGGAGCTTTTCTAAGGTTTTTCCATGGATTTTCTCTCTTTCTCCCCGAAAATGGCTGCTGAACTCGGAGGTTGAAGAGGATATTTGAATTTGAAATAAAGTGAGACCAGATTCAAGCAAAATTAAAGGACAATGTCGATGCAGACTCCTACGCGCGGACATGATTGTCATTCATCGTAAAAAACCGCAACAATCCAAGCCGCTTGCACCAAAAGAAGAATATTCGTCCTGGGTTGCTCGAAACTCCGTGCAAAAAAAAAACCTCCCCAAACCACCATATACCAAACACTAACACCCTTCGCCAAAACCAAGGCTCATGCAACATTGCATTCATACTGCATTGCATTCATAAAAAAATAAAATCCTAAATTATTACATTCCAAAAATAAAGGGAGTGTGCAAAAAAAAAATCAAATAAAAAAAAAGTAGGTAAAAATAATCCTAAATTATTACATCCCAAAAAAAAAGAAAAGCAAAAAAAAAATGTGCAAGAAAAAAAAAAAAAAAAAAAAAAAAAAAAAGTCAGATAAATCTCAAAATCTCGGAAAATCGCCTAAAAAAAAAGAGGGGTAATCAATCAGAATCCCTAGCGCCCGACGTCTGTCCCCGGTCCCTCTTGCGACTCGGGCCCGCCTCCTCAGGAGCCCTGAAGATCTCGGGCTCAGAATCGTTCTCGTCTCCAGAAAGAGGCTCGTTAGAACCAACCGACACGCTCTGATAGGGCAAGCCGAGATCTGCGAAAAAATCATATCCGAATGTGAAGGCGTCGGACTCCTGGACATACGAAGACGACCCACCATGCTGCCAAACGTGTCCCTGCCCATGTGGATCCTCGAGAATGACATGATCCGAAGGCAGCACCGCGCGGGGATCTACGAGAGGAGAAAGAGGAGTCTCGTGGAAAGCTCGTGGAAGCCGCTCAGGCTAAGGGATCTGCACCCTCAATCGGACCCCATCCAGGGCAAACTCAAAGCAGTACAAGGAGCTCACAGCCTTCCGGCTGTACCTATCGAGAGCAAAGTAAAGCTCGCAAACCGGCTTCTCCTCAGAGACGTCTCCGCCCATCTCCATGTCCTCCAAGGACCTCAAAGAAGGCAAAGACTCCGTTCCCTCAAAGATGTCCCAAAAGGGTGCTCGAAAAAGCAAACCACAAGAAGGCCCTAGCAACCGCTCGCCGCCTATCCTCTCCTCCCCAAACCCTCGTAGCTCACAATGGTCTCCACAATCTTCCCGTAGACCACGGCATACTCCATCCCCATTCCCTTTTTGGGAATAGGGGAAAATCTTAGAAGAGCGTGCAGGTCCGCGTCGCTATAGCCGTCCCGCCACTCAATGCTGCGTCCATTAAAGGACAAACCCGTGATCGCAGCGTAGCCAGAAGCTGGAAGGCGTAACCGTAGCCTCGCCTTAAGAAGTGAAACGTGTGGGTCGCATCCCACCAATGCCGCGCTAAAGCAAACATCGTGCCCCTTGCTCTTAGGGAACTTGACCAATCCCCTCAAGCACTCAACAAACTCCCAAAGCCCGGTCTCAACAAACAATCTGTCTCTGACTCGCAAAGCTCCTCGGCCCGCATTCGGAAGCCGGTCCCACAAGTCAACTACGTACTCCACCGATCCTCGAGTCTTCATCTTGTTCTCACCGCTCCGTAACGTAGTTGTTTCCACCCCGCAAAAAAAAAAAAAAAAAATGTCAAAAAAATTGCATTTGCATTTGCACGAAAAAAGAGCATACATATGCATCATGAAATTTCAAAGAAAATTCGACAAAGATAACAAAGATACAATGAGCATAGCCCCATTTTTCTCGCACAAAAAGACAAGTTTTCGGCAAATCCCAATCAACATTCATGAAAAAAATCTTTCATACAAAGAGTCAACGGAAGTAAAAACTCCGTCCCATTTTCAAAAAAGAAGTTCCTATGCATGCATGCATATCATTCATCATCTCAAAAAAAAAATCCTACATTCATACATCCTACGGAAACAAAAACTCCGTCCCATTTTTCATAAGACATGCATACATTCATAAAAAAAAAAATGCATTCCTACGGGAGTAAAAACTCCGTCCCGTTTTCATAAAATAACATGCATTCAATCAACGGGAGGAAGAATCCGTCCCACCTTTCAAAAAAAAAAATCAAAAAAATCATACATTCATATCATCATCTCATGTTGGCAAAATGCCAATTCTTTTCCCAAGCAAAATGCACATTTTGGGACACCCACAAATTCATTGCAACATGCATATCATCAAAATCAATATTCAAATTTCAAAAAAAATCACAATTTTCATTCATAATTTTCGGATACTAAAAAAAAAAAATGGCGAAAATGCCAATTCTTTTCTCAAGCAAAATGCACATTTTGGGTTACTCATATACTCATTACAACATGCAAAGCATCAAAATCAAGATTCAAAGCCAAGAACATCAATCATTCGAATTTTCAAAAAAAAAATTCAAAAATCACCCAAAATTCAATTTCAAGCAAGAAACCAACAAAGGGAATGAAAAGATTCAAGTATACCGTTCGAGACTCGGATCAGAAGCCCAATGTTGCCAAGCATCGGGGTATGGCTCCTCCGCAATCGATTGCGAAAGAGTATAGTGCCTCCTCATTCGGACGAGCTCCAATCGTCTCTCCGCTACCGGGCCACGTCCTTGGCCTTGAAAAGCACCTTCCCCGTGTTCCATTGCTCAAAAAATCGAAGAAATCGGAAGATTTTTGAAGCTTTTGAACAACAATGGCGAAGCTTGGGGCGTTTTTCTCTTCCTCTCTCGTAATTTTCAAAAACCGAACGGGAAGAAGAAGGGCGTTCGCCCCTCATTAAGACCCTCTCGACTTTCGCATCCCTCCGCGCGGATAGGGTCAGTAAGGGTCAAAATGACCCTTTTGCCCTTTAAAATTCCAGGACTCGCAATTCGGCCCCAACTTGACAGAGTTAACCAAAGTTAACCAAAGTCGGCCCTTGGCCAAGAAAATCATCAAACTAAGGCCAAACGTAAGACCGATTTCCCGAGAAAGATAACTAATCCCGTATCTTTCATCAAAATCATCAAACAAGAAGCCAAACGTAAGACCGATTTCCCCGAGAAAGATAACGAGATCCCGTATCTATCATCAAAATCTTCCCTAGTCAAACGTAAGACCGATTTCCCCGAGAAAGATAACGAGATTCCGTATCTTTCATCAAAATCATCAAACGGCAGTCAAACGTAAGACCGATCTCCCTGAGAAAGATAACGAGATCCCGTATCTTTCATCAAAATCTTCCCCGGCAGTCAAACGTAAGACCGATCTCCCTGAGAAAGATAACGAAATCCCGTATCTTTCATCAAAATCATCTACTAGCCAAACGTAAGACCGATCTCCTCGAGAAAGATAACGAGATCCCGTATCTTTCATCAAAATCATCTACTATAGCCAAACGTAAGACCGATTTCCCGAGAAAGATAACGAGATTCCGTGATCTTTCATCAAAATCATCAAACGGCACAAACGTAAGACCGATTTCCGAGAAAGATAACGAGATCCCGTATCTTTCATCAAAATCATCAAACTAGCCAATAAACGTAAGACCGATTTCCCCGAGAAAGATAACGAGATCCCGTATCTTTCATCAAAATCATCAAACGCAGCCAAACGTAAGACCGATTTCCCGAGAAAGATAACGAGATTCCATATCTTTCATCAAAATCATCAAACTAAGAAATAAACGTAAGACCGATTTCCCGAGAAAGATAACGAGATCCCGTATCTTTCATCAAAATCTTCCCTAGCAAATAAACGTAAGACCGATTTCCCGAGAAAGATAACGAGATTCCGTATCTTTCATCAAAATCATCAAACGAAAGCCAAACGTAAGACCGATCTCCCCGAGAAAGATAACGAGATCCCGTATCTTTCATCAAAATCTTCCCTAGCCAAACGTAAGACCGATTTCCCCGAGAAAGATAACGAGATTCCGTATCTTTCATCAAAATCATCAAACGGCAGTCAAACGTAAGACCGATCTCCCTGAGAAAGATAACGAGATCACGTATCTTTCATCAAAATCTTCCCTAAGCAAACGTAAGACCGATCTCCTCGAGAAAGATAACGAGATCCCGTATCTTTCATCAAAATCATCAACCTAAGCCAAACGTAAGACCGATTTTCCCGAGAAAGATAACGAGATCTCGTATCTTTCATCAAAATCATCAACCTAAGCCAAACGTAAGACCGATCTCCTCGAGAAAGATAACGAGATCCCGTATCTTTCATCAAAATCATCAACCTAAGCCAAACGTAAGACCGATTTCCCGAGAAAGATAACGGAATCCCGTTTCTTTCATCAAAATTATTCCCTAAGCAAAGAAACGTAAGATCGATTTCCCGACGAATACGTCTCGATTTATCCTCAAAGAAAGTTAACGGAATCCCGTGGCCAACGGAATCTCGAGTAAAACTCGAACTACGAAAGGGCTTGATTCCCACTAGGGATACGTAGGTAGCCTATCATTAGGTCCAAATTCTCGACCAAAACGGTCACCCTCTCCTTCGGCAGCAGACAAAGTCCACCGAAAGGCCATTTCACAATCAAGGTCCGAGGCACCTAAAACGCCATCTCCAAGGTTCGAGGCACCTAAAATGCCATCATCAAGGCTCGAGGCACCTAAAACGCCATCTCCAAGGTCTAAGGCACCTAAAACGCCATCTCCAAGGTTTGAGGCACCTAAAACGCCATCTCCAAGGTTCGAGGCACCTAAAACGCCATCTCCAAGGTCCAAGGCACCTAAAACGCCATCATCAAGGTTCGAGGCACCTAAGACGCTATCACACACAACACTAGGAAAGCGATAAATCGCAATCATCCCCAGCAGAGCAGATGGTCATCAGACCGAAAATGGTCATTCCTATCCCCAGCAGAGCGGATAGCCCTCCGACCAAAATGGTCATCTCTTATCCCCAGCAGAGTTTCTCTCCAAAGAACCGACCGCAACTCGCTCATCATCTCCGGTCAAAGACCCGAACTACGGCTTCAGCTTGATTCCCACTCGGGATACGTAGGTAGCCTATCGCTAGGTTCACCACTCGATCACTCGATCATCCCGCCAAATATGGAGCTCTTACTCTTATCGACGACCCCGCTTCCTTCGAAAGCGCCGTCGCCGAGGGCTACCGTAAGTGCTCCAATTTGAGCTTGTTAGAATTTTCGTTAGAAAATTAACGAAAGTTATAACATTTCTAACAATTCCTAACATTCCTAACATTTCTAACAAAGTGAGGGCAAAATGGGCATTGTTATTTAAGGATAAACCAAGGAAAAGAATCAAAAAAGTGAAAGAAATGGTCAAAAACCAAAAATAGAAATGGCCGGAACATAATCATGTTTAATTTGAATTTTAAAAAAGATTATTCCTTGTGTCCAAAGCCTGAAGCAGCATTTAATGAACAGTGCACGCGACCGATCCCATCCGCGCGGATAGGTTTGTAATTTTCAGAGGGCTATAAATTGAGCCCTCCAGTCACAAAAAAAAAAAGAGGACCAAGAACACAATTCACAGTATTTGGCGAAAATACTCGAGAAAACAGTGAGAATTCTATAAGAATTGTCACCTTTTTCTCTTGAATCTTCCCAACTTTCACTCACTCAAATCAAACCCAAACACTCTTGCATTCAAGCCTTCAAACACAAAGCACAAAGAAGATAGGTATAACCTCCCTCTTCTTACCCTAAATCTCTCATCCATGCATGCATTTTTAAACTACAAAATGTAGTTCATTCATCTTCTTGTCTTAAGATCCAAGAAGATCACCATGGAAGTTCATCTCCATGGATGATCTTCTACAAGGATCTACATTATTTTCAAAGTGTTCTTACTTTCTTGCAAAGAAAACACATTTTCAAAACCCTAAAAACATTTTCAAGCATCAAATCTCATTTTCAAAGGATAAAAATCCCCTTCCCAAGCAAATGAAGTGCTTAGTCCTAATGTACCCCAAGAATGGTTTGGTATAGTTGATTCACCACTAAAATGTCAAGTGATCACTAACCAAAACCTAGGGAAATGGGGACAAGCATGGATGCAAAAAACCCCCTTTTAAATCATTTTTCCTTTCTTGAGAAGTTGCTGTCCAGTAGCAATTTTCCAAGACCCCAGTCCATTGTCTTAATTTTTGGACACAGATAAACTTGGAATTTGGTGTTGACTACAAAACACTTTTTGTAGAAAACATCCAGAGATTTCCAGACATATTTTTACTTTATTTTTTGGGTGAGTAAAACCCCTCTTTTCAAATTTTCTTTTAGAGGCCAGTTCATCAGCTTCTGGAAATCCAGATCTCATATCTGAGATTTCCAGAAGGTTTTGACCCCTCAAATCTTCTCCAAAATGGAAAATTCCTTCGCACAAATCTTATTTAAGGTGTCTGGAACAACTTTCATTCTCTGAGTTTATCCAGATTATGAATTTTTAAGACCCTTGAATCCATTTCAAAATCAAAGGTCCACTGCCTTTTTCATTCTGGCAGAAGTGACTCTCAACTTCAAAAGGTCTTTTGAGTACCAAATCTCAACCCAAAAATCTTCCAAAAAATCATGGGATCAGTTTAAAGTCTTAAAAAGACATCCCAATTTTTACTTTTCTGAGTTTCAACTTATTTTGGCCAAAACACACACACACACACACACAAACGATTTTCAGCTTGGAAGACTCGTTTTACGAGGCATTCCGGGTGCACACTAACGTCCTTCCCGGCGTGTAACATGACCTCCGAACCCAAATCTCTAATCTCGGGAATTTTTCAAAGTTTTGGCCCTTAAAACAAAAATGGCGTGGCGACTCCGTTCTTTTTCCGGGTTTTATTTGGTTTTTTCAAAGAAACGCAAAAAATCGAATTTTTTCCCGCGAAATGGCGACACATCATCACACCATCGCCAATTTGACGCCGAAACCGAGCTTCAACAGTGCGCCATCGCCATCGCTATTTTGGGAGAACGGTCTTTGCTGCGCCAAATATTACGCAGGTAAGTACCTGCGCCATCTTCTTTTCCTTTTTCCTTTTTTTTTTTTGTTTTCTTTTTCTTTTTTCGTTTTCTTTTTCTTTTTTAAATTGAAATTACTACTTCCTTCGTTCCAAAATGATTAACCGTTTTAAAGAAAATATTATTTTTGAATTAATTTTGTACATTCATTTTGAGACGGAGATAGTATATATTTTTTAATTTAATATTTGTTATTTGTAATATTAAATTTTATTTTATTTTTATTTAAGAAAAACTATTCAATTTGTTCTTATTTGTATTGTTAATTATAAGTTAATTGTCTATTTAAATATTTCTTCTTATATATTTGTATTTTAAATATATTTATTTATTTATGTTTATTAATTGTCTTATTTAATTATTTCATTTTATACCATAATATTTAATATAATGTAATTTGAATAATATTAAATATGATTAATGGGAAACATTTTAATTAAATGAAATAAAAGGAATATTTTGAGAATAGTCTTTATTTGGTGTAAGATTTGAAGCAAGCTGTTGGAGATGGTGAAAGATATTTGATGCTGAAATTGTACCATTTTGATGTTTTGGTGCAAAATTTGAAGAGACTGTTGGAGATGGCATTAGATTATAAGAGTTGAAATGGGTTTTTGAATCGCATCAAAACTAGAGTGAACGTTGCCAGTTTGTGTATTTGAATGTGCCAGTTATAATATAAAATGTGTGTCTGTGGTAGTTTTTTTTTTAATACAAGTAATAGTGTTTTTAAGTATCAGTTCTAATGTTAATGGTATACTGTATTTTGTAATGACATATGATTTGAGTATAATGAACATTTTGTTCAAGAATAGACAATATCACTTGGTGACTTATAAGAGTGAAGGTAATGCGAGTTAGATTGGCTTTTCTTAGTAAGAAATGCTTGTAAAAGAGTTACACATATTGAAATGTTATTTAGGGTGAGAGTACAACAACTCAACATAGACTTGTGGTACTTGATTTTAGAAATAAGAGAATTTCAAGAAAGAGAAAATCACAAGTAGACCCTAAAATCAAGTGGTGGAAGCTTCAAGGGAGAATCAACATAGTTTTTTATATGGCTGTACAAAAAATTCGTGAAATCGAACCAGTAGAACCGAATCAGACCAGTAAAAACCAGACCGAAAAAATAGTATTGGTCTGGTCCTGGTTCCAAATTTTTATGAACCCGATTATTTGGTCTGGTTCTGATTTTGAAAAAAATATACGCGATCCTGGACCGGAATTGGACGGACCTAATATATATATATATATATATATATATATATATATGCTTACTTGTAGACAGCCATATACTCACTCTGTCCCGAAATATTGTTCAGCAATTTGGTTCTTAAATTGCTTCCTTGTAGATTTTGTTATTGTAAAAAATTATATTGTAATTAGTAGAACCGGTGGAATCGGACCGAAACCGGACCATTAACACCTGACCGATAGGACCGGTCCTATAATGTAATGGTCTGGTGCTGATCCTAAATTTTTACAGAACAGAAGTATTTGGTCCGGTCCTGATTTTCTAAAATTTTAACAAAATCGGACCAATCCGGACCGTGAACACCCCTAGTTTTTTAGCTAAGATGGCCACTATCGATATTTGGTCGGATAATATGGAAAATATGGATATAGATTCGACATATACTAAAATGAAGCATACTAAAAGAGGTGGCGAAAGAAGTCCCTGGATAATCTAAATGAAAAGTGAGACCAAGTAAGGACACGTCATGGTGTAACGAGGAAGTAAAGCAAGCAATAAAGAGCAAGCGAGAATGCTACAAATTATCGAAAGAATGCAGAAGCGATAGAAACTATGAGAAGTAAAAGGAGGCTAGAAGGGAAGCAAAGAAAGCAATAAGATACATAATAGCAAAGGTGAATCAGGAATGTTAGGATAGATTGGATACAAAAGAAGAGGGAAAGGACATATATAAACTTGCTCGTATGGGGGATAAGAGGACACTAGATATTGAAAGGGTTAAATGTGTGAATGATGTAGACCAAAGAGTTCTAGTCACGGATAAGAAGATCAAAGATAGATAAAGTTCGTACTTTGATACAATGTTTAATAGCGATAGAGAGCAGAATATTGAATATATAAATATCTCTTCGAGTATGGTTAATCGAGATTTTATGCGAAGAATTCAAAATGTTGAAGTGGAAATGGCAATGAAAAAGATTGCATTGAAGAAAGCCATAGGGCCGAATGGAATATCAACTGAGGTTTGGACATGTTTTGGGAAGAGGGAATAGATTGGTTAACAACATTATTCAACAAGATTGGAGAATTAACACAATGCCTTTGAGGTGGAGGAAAAGTACTTTGATCCCTTTGTATAAAAATAAAGGTGATGTCCAATATTGCCAATTATCGGGAAATTAAACTAATAAGTCATACTATGAAACTTTGGGAACGAGTGATTGCACAAGGCTAAGGAGAATTATGAATATTTCGAATAACCAATTTGGATTTAGGCCTAAAAGATTGACTATGGAGGCAATCTATAATATGAGACAAAACATGAAGAAATATCAGGATAAAAAGAAAGATTTGCATATGATTTGTATTGACTTAGAGAAGGCGTATGATAAATTGCCAAGAGAGATACTTTGGTGAGTTTTAGCAAAGAAAGGTGTTTCAAAGAAATATATTTATATTATCAAGGACATGTATAATAGAGTTAGTACTAGTGTACGAATGTTGGGAAAACAAAAGAGTTTCCTATTAAGATTCTAGTGAATCAAGGCTCTGCACTTAGTCTCTTTCTTTTTGCTCTAATAATGGACGAATTGACGAGTTCAATACAAGATGATATACCATAGTATATGTTGTTCGCAGATGATATTGTGTTGATTGATAAGACAAAAAAGGGTGTTGAAAGTAAATTGGAGTTGTGGAGACAAACTTTGAAATCTCGAGGTTTTAGAATGAGTAGAAGTAAGATTGAATATTTGGAGTGTAACTTTATCAGAATTAAAAGCGTGGAGGCAGGGGCTATCACATTCGATGAAAAGATTGTCCAAGCTTATGAGTTTTTTTGTTATCTTGGATCTATTATCCGAAAGGATAGATGGAGATGTGACTCATGTTATTAAAACATGTTGGTTGAAGTGTAAGAGTGTTATATGGTTTTTATTTGATTCTGGCATGTCCCATAGATCTAAGGAAAAAAATTACCGCACGACAATTAGGTCGGCACTTCTTTATGGCAGTGAATGTTGGGTCGTGAAACAGTGACACGTTAATAAGATAAATATAGCGGATATGTATATGATACAATGGATGTGTGGGCATGATATGATCAATTGAGTAATGAGGTGATCAGGGGTAAAGTAGGAGTTGCGCCTATTGAAAATAAAATGAGGGAGAATCGTATAAGATGGTTTGACATGTGAGACGGAGACCGAGTGATTTATCGATTATGAGGCCTGAAAAGTGAAGTGATAAGACGGCGAGAGTTAGGGGAAGACCCAAACAAACTTAAATTAGGGTGATTGAAAATGATATGAATTTATTTGGATTGTATAAAAATATGGTGTTTAAAGGCCGAAGTGCAGGGCAAAAATTCATGTGGGTAATGGGGGTTGATTTTATTTATTTATTTATAATTTTTTTATTATTATTATATTTTTATTATTATTATTATTATTATTATTATTATTATTATTATTATTATTATTATTATTATTATTATTATTATTATTATTATTATTATTATTATTATTATTATTATTATTATTATTATTATTATTATTATTATTATTATTATTTTCATTTTTACTATCTATTACTCCCTCCGTCCCATCCGACTTAGGACGTTTTGCCATTTTGGGCGTCCCACCCGACTTAGGACGGCCCAAAATGGAAAGTTTATTTTACTTTTATATTAAATGGGACCCACTTATCATACTCACAACAATAATCCCATCACTATTTATCCCACTCATTCTCTCTCTTATTTAATTTTTCACACTCACAACACATCCTCCACTCATTCTCTCTCCTAATATTATAATAGTATTCCTTAATCTCCGTGTCGGGAGTGAATGCCCTAAGTCGAATGGGACGGAGGGAATATATATTTATTTATTTTTATCACTATTTTTAATTTTTTTCATGCTTCTCTTTTCATTTTTTCTATTTTTTTCCCACCTATTTCTTTTTCTAACTTACTCCCTCCGTGTCGGGTCAATGGACACCAACAAATTGGGCACAATAACTAAGAAAAAGGAAAGAATCTTCACTATTCCCTCCACTCATTTTCTCTCCTACATTATTTTAATATTCACAACACCATTATAATTTTCTATTCCCTCCACTCAAGTTCTCTCCTATTTTACTATTACGCTCACAACATTTTTTTCATTTTGGGCAATCTCCAATCACGTGAGACGATCCAAAAAGGAAATAAGTCTCCATTGACCCGACACGGAGGGAGCATTTTGTTTCTTACCTCTTTTCTTTCGCAATAGTGATATATGAGAATTTATGTTAACCGATCTCAAAT
The DNA here is from genome assembly GCA_022495995.1 of Adenophora triphylla var. japonica. NCBI lineage: Eukaryota > Viridiplantae > Streptophyta > Magnoliopsida > Asterales > Campanulaceae > Adenophora > Adenophora triphylla. Next base: position 21,067 of record JAFEMH010000025.1, read on the forward strand.
TATTTGGTACTAAGGCTTTGTTGTTGTTGTTGTTGTTGTTGTTGTTGTTGTTGTTGTTGTTGTTGTTTTTGTTGTTGTTGTTGTTGTTGTTGTTGTTGTTGTTGTTGTTGTTGTTGTTGTTGTTGTTGTTGTTGTTGTTGTTGTTGTTGTTGTTGTTGTTGTTAGTGTTAAAATATGTCAGGAGTGTTAGTGTTAAGCCAAAAACTTGTAAAAAATGCATTTTTTGTTAGCTTAAAAAAAACGTGTTTTACGCTCACTCTCATTCTCTCTCACGCTCACTCTCATTCTCTCTCACTACTCTCTCTCTCTAAATGCAAAGTCTCTCTCACTAGACGCACTAGACGCAGACGCAAAGCCTCTCTAACAAAATTCAAATTCTTGAAAGGAAGAGCTTCTCCGATGGCGGTTGATACGAATTTTGCATCGTTGATTCAGAATTTGAAGCTTGAAGATCCATGGCTTCCACCAAGACCTTGGGAATCTATTCCTCGAGAAAGCGGCGGCCGGGGCGGCCTCTCCGTCGCTTCAACCTATCAGTCTTCTCTCAGTGGAGGCCTCTATGACACTTCCGCCGTCTCCGTAAGTCCTATTGCCTGAACTTAGTGTTCAATTCGCACACAACAGTCTCGATTTGAGCCCTTTTCGTTTTATTTGAATTGAGGTGAAGAGATTGGGAAAGAGTTGTTTGTGCTGGGCTGGATTTGAGGCTTCGCCGAAGGGGAGCTTGATGATTGTTTGGTTTTTGTTTGGGAATTTGAATCGGTCAGTGTACGTGATTTTGAATGCCAGTGTAATTGATTGTGAATGCCAGTCCATATTTTTTCGAGTGCCAGTACATGTTAATTCGAGTGCCAGTGCATGAAGAAGATGATCGGAGATGGAGTGCCAGTGCATTTTAATTCGAGTGCCAGTACATGTTAATTCGAATGCCAGTCCATGTTTTTTTGAATGCCAATATAATAGAATATTAATGCCAGTGCAGAACAAATCAGATGGGAATTTGAGTGCCAGTGTATGTGTTTTTGAGTGCCAGTATATGTGTATTTGAATGTCAGTCCATGTGTTTTTGAATGTCAGTGCTTGTGTTTTTGAGAGCCAGTTCATGTATATAAAAGTGTCCTTGTAAAAACCGTCAGTGCCAGTTTAACAAAGTGCCAGTGCAAGTTTCTGGCTGGCACTTTGTTAAACCTGCATCGACACTTTTTCACTGGCACTTTGTTACACATGCACTGGCACTTTGTCACACTGGCACTTTGTTAAACTTGAACTGGCACAAACGGGAAAACACAAAACACGTTTTTTCTAAGTGCCAGAAAAAAATGCATTTTTTATAAGACCAACTCTAGTGTTAAAAAGTGTAATTTGCAGTAATAAAAAGTGTCGGTCTTAATTATAAAAAATCCAAAAGTGTTAAAAAGTGTCACGTGCACTTTTTATTACATATATTGACATTTTCAATACATAAATTAGCACTTTTTAAAAGATAAACTTGCACCGTTATTTAGGTTTATATTAAAAAAAAAAAAAAAAAAAAAAAAAAAAAAAAAAAAAACATACAAGCTCTCTCAAATTCCAGCCTACTAACCTTCTCCATTCACTCAAACCCCTTTCAACATTGAACAAACTCATATTTTTTATTTTTATTTTTTTTTCTAATAGGATCAACATATATATGTTTCTATATTCCCCCATTGTTGAACAAACTCATATGCTTGTATTAAATAGTTCCCCATCCCACGTATACAACACACTAGTAGTCATGGGTAATTGTGCTTGGTTAAGCTTCTTTTATTTATGTAGGCTCTTTCGCTCGATAACAAATCTGTCTTGTCTTAGGCTCCGTTTGTTTGGGAAATACCTTTTTCAGAAAATATTTATTTTATTTTTCGGTGTTTAGTAAACATCGAAAAATGAAGTCAACGAAAAACATTTTTTGGGTCAATAAAAAATGAGCTTGATTTCTAAGGAAAATGAGCTTCCTTACCTCTACTTAAGGAAACTATTTTTCGGAAAACATTTTCTTCATTTTTCTTTGTTTGTATTGATTTTACCTTTAGAAATTTATTTTAATGAAACTACCAGACATCGAAAAATGTTTTTCGAAAAATATTTTCTTAAGATTCACCAAACATCGAAAAATATTTTTCAGAAAGCATTTTCATTTTTCGAAAAATATTTTCCAATAAATCATTTTTCGGGGATTATTTTCCGTGAAATAAACGAAGCCTTAATTTTTGAAGTTCTTCTCGAGCCGGTGGCATCGTCGCAAACTGGTTTGATCGAAGGAGGCGGTGCGTTGGATTATTTATTTTTCATAACCCAATGTTGCGCGTTTGAAAAGTCCCTTTTTCCTAATTGTTAGAAAAAAAATTCTAAAATTTTGGCATATTTAAAATTTCATTAGAATAAATCAATTACTAGTATACAATTATTGATCAAAATATGTGCTAACATCATTGGGCCCATTGAATTTTGATAATTTTCAATAGGTCTCGCTCGACCAGAAGAACAAACCTATATGCCTATAGCCATCATCTTCACATAAAATGTTGGGCTAAAAGAGGTACTAAGGCCCATTGAAAAAGGCCATTATTGACAAAGAGGAAAACCCAACGGACTAGTAAGGCAATGTGGGTCAGTTTTAAATGGGCCTTTCGTACTCAAATCAATTCCTACGAGGCAGTGTAGGAGGTAGGATGTTAGGGGTGGTTCGGTTGGTATACCGACTGTATTTTACGTATATCATGTACCAATCAAGTATGAAATGGTATACAAAAATATGTACCAGTATCAACCATAAAAGTCGGTATACCAAGTTTATTGATACGGTTGGTATTCGAATATACCAAATGTAAACATAGAAAAAAAAATGCATCTGTATGACAAGAAATGTAGATTGTCATGCAACCAAGATTGAAGTTTAAGAAGACTCTTTAAGAGCTGACAAGAAGATTTTGGTGCAAGTCCAACCTTCAGTGAAGTTACTTCCAACAAAATCAACGAGATTAACGACTAGATTACAATGGCGAATACAAATCAAGGCGATGGCTGTTAAACTCAACTAAAGCATCATGCACACAAAAGAGTAAATTAAGCGAATTCACTGTACCAAGGTGGCTCATGATGAATACAAATGACATCTCAATAATCAGGGTATTTCCCCTCTTTGATACACTGTTATTTTTATTCTATAACCGAACTTCATAAACATTAACAGTGAGATGGGAAAGAGGTGACCAAAGGCATCATATGTTATTATTTATTTTTTTAAAATAATAAGTATGTTTGTCCAAAGGCTTCTCTGAAATTCATAAACATAAACACTTAAGATAACACTACATATAATCAGATGCTTTGAAATCTGAGTTATAGAAAAATTGAACCTCGGGGGATAGATAAGCTAGAGACCACATCAAATAAAACTACACATTCAGTTAAGATGCTCTAAGTTATAGAAAAACTGAAACTTCTGAGTTGTAGAAAAACTGGAACCTCAGGGAACTGATAAGTCGGAGACCACATCAAATAATACTACACATTATGTTATATTATTATATATATAATTATATATAATAATTTTTAATAAATAAGCTCGGTACACCAATATACCAACCGAAGTCACTTTTGCGTACCATGTACCAACCAATTAGACATAATTGGTACGGTACTACCGTACCAAGAGTTCGGTATACAGACTTTTTGTACCAATTATAATTGGTACAGGTTGATATACGAGTTGGTTGGTACGGACGAGTACAACTTGTCACTCCTAGATGTTAGCGATGAATTGTTTGAATCTATTAGTGGCGAATTTCGTCTGATTTGATTGAATTTTGACTTAAGAAATAGGAAAAACTAAATCGTTCAAGTAAAAATCTAAATATTGTTATTAATATATTGATAATTGTATATTTATAGAGTTTTAGAATTTGATTTGGATAACTAATTTTTCTTACATTTAATCAAAATTCAATCATATCAATCACTAAAAAAGTAAGGTTATCTTAAATGAGAAGAAGATAATAGTAAATAGAAGCATTTAGGGACAAAATTATTTAGGAAATGAACTTTCATTATGGATTAAAGTAGACGTGCTCATTCGGGTATGGTTCACGGTTTCGAATTGCTGGTTCTCGGTTCTGTGGAAAAGGGAACCGAATTCGAACCTTGTAATTTCAGTTCCCGATTCCAATTCCACAGTTCTGATGATCCCCATTTATTTATTACTTTTAATTATTTTTATATATTTTTAAAATGCAATGTAACTAAAAATTGTTAAATAATTAATAGAACTTCAAAATTCATTAGATTTGTTATAAAATTCATTTAAAGTGATAGATTTTATAAAGAAATGTTAGTTTTTGACAAATTTGGTTAGTTTTTAGTAAATTTAGTTAGTTTATTAACTAAATAATAACAAATAACTAGTTGTTACTTTGTTTTAAAGTCACGGATTTCACGGTTACCGAATTTACCCACCGATCTCGAATATTTTTGAGCATGTCTAGAATAAAGGGAGTAAATTTAGGGGTGGCTTGGTAGGTATACCAATTGTATTTTGCTTATATCATGAACCAACCAATTTTAACTTGTTATATAAAAATATTTACCATTACCAATCGACTAAATCGGTATATGTAGGAATTTGAACTGGAATAATAATTCTTTCTTGTTTATTCTTCTCACAAGGAGGAAATATATATAGGAGAATACAAAGAGGTTTTAGCCCAAAAGGAAACTCAAAGCAATTAGGAAACAAAAGGAATTAGGAAACCAAATCAAGTTGGAAACCCAATCCTACTTAAATTAAGATAAACGGAAACACAATCCTACTTAAATTAGGAAAGACGGAAATCTGGGCAGATTGAGGCCCGTTACCAGCTTGAGGTCGACTGGCCCGGCCCATCCTCCATGCGGTCGATCACTGGCCCGGCCCACCCTCCATGCGGTCGACCGCATCTATGGTTGACCGCGCGGCTGACCGCATCAACACCCTCCCTCAAGTTGGAGCGTGAGGGTTAAGAAGGCCCAATTTGCCAAGTAAAACATCAAACTGTTGCTTACCGAGAGCTTTAGTAAATATGTAAGCCAACTGAGTCTTCGTGGGAACATAAGAAGGGGCAATAAGGCCAGTGGAGATAGCGTCACGGACGAAATGACAATCCACCTCAATATGCTTGATCCGCTCATGATAAACAGGATTCTTGGCAATGTGAAGAGCCAACTCACTGTCACAGAAGATGGGAATAGCCTTGGGATGATGGACACCCATGCTCAATAACAAGCCCTTCAGCCATTTAAGCTCGCATGTAAGAGTTGCCATGGCGCGGTATTCAGCCTCAGCAGAAGATCGAGAAACAGTAGGTTGTTTCTTAGTTTTCCAAGATATGGGGGAATGCCCGAGAAAAACGAGCCACTCCGGTAAGAGAACGACGAGAGACGGGGCAAGCAGCCTGACCCGAGTCACACCATCCTTGAAGTGTGAGATCGCAGTCAGTGCGCAAAAGAATGCCTTGTCCCGGAGTGCCTTTGAGATACCGAACAACCCATAGAGCGGCATCCCAATGCTCCGAACGAGGTTCATTCATGAACTGAGAAAGAATGTGGATTGAATATGCAAGATCCGGCCGAGTTACAGCCAAGTAAATGAGGCGCCCAACTAGGCGGCGATAGCGTTCCGGATCTTCCAAGGGGGCACCGGTAGCAACACCAAGCTTATGGTTAGGTTCAATGGGGAAGCTAGAGGGCTTTGCACCTAGAAGACCGGCCTCAGAAATAATATCCAATGTATACTTTCGTTGGCACAGAAACAAGCCATCAGGATTGCGAGCAACCTCAATGCCAAGAAAGTATTTTAGAGATCCGAGATCCTTCATTTTGAAGCACTCACACAGGTACTTCTTGAAGGACAGCAAGGCAGCGGAATCGTTCCCGGCTATGATGAGATCGTCAACATACACAAGCACATTAATCTGGGTCGCACCTTTTGTGAATGTAAACAGAGAGTAGTCAGAGTAGGACTGGAGGAAGCCATAAGTCTTCAAGGAAGTCAATAACTTGGCGAACCAACAACGAGGGGCTTGCTTCAGACCATAGAGGGACTTATGAAGACGGCAAACCGTGTTGGTGTTTGGTGCCTCAAAACCCGGAGGGAGTTTCATATAAACCTCTTCTGCTAAGTCGCCATGCAAGAAGGCATTGTGAACGTCCATCTGATGTAACTCCCAATTCTTGGAAGCAGCAATAGCAAGGAAAGCACGAACAGTGACCATTTTAGCCACAGGAGCAAAAGTTTCTGTGTAGTCGATGCCTTCTTTCTGATGATTGCCAAGGACAACTAGCCGAGACTTGAGCCGTTCAACTGCTCCGTAAGAATTATATTTGATCTTATAGACCCGTTGACATCCCGGGGCCCGTTTGCCGGGAGCGGTGAAACCATGGACCATGTGCCATTATCCTCCAAGGCACGAATTTCCTCTTGCATTGACTGTTTCCAGTCATCATGAGCCATGGCCTCGCGAAAGAAAGTCGGCTCTTTAGCCACTGTAAGAGCTGCAAGAAAAGTACGATATTTTTGCAGAAAACCGATCACAGTTTATATAGTGAGCTATAGGATAGGGGGTACATGAGGAACCGATTGAAGACGGAGATGCGGGGGATGGACTAGAAGAAGTAGTAAGAGCCACAAAGTCGCGAAGACGGGCGAAGGCATTTTACGTCTCATACCCCTCCCTAAAGTGTCGGGTCCAGAATCATCGAAGAGACCGACGTTGATGCGAAGGAAGCGATGGGCTCAGTGGCAGCCGAAGGAACAGCAGGAGCAACTTCTTCCTGCATATCAGATAAAGTAACGAGCTCGGCTGCAGTGGGTTCAACAGAAGGAGCAACGGAGTCTTCTACAACAGGAAGATCAATGTGACCGAAAGCTTCTTCCTCAGCAAGGACATCAACAGAATCAGGGACATGAGGAACAGTAGTAGAATCGCTGTATGGGAACACAGTCTCAAAGAACTTCACATCACGAGAGACGAAGAATTTCTTGGTCTCGAGATCAAAAGCCTTCCACCCCTTTTTGCCAAGAGGATACCCCACGAAGATGCATTTACGAGTGCGACTAGCAAATTTGTCACCCACTAGCCTGGCGATTATGAGCGTAACACATTGAACCAAAAACTTCGAAGGGAATCATAAAAGGGGTTTTGCCAAACAAGATATCGTAGGGAGTTTTATTATCTAACAAGGGGGAAGGGGTTCGATTGATCAAATGAGCAATGCAGAAGGACCGCTTCTCCACAAAAATAAATGGGGAGGTGTGCCTGAAACCTCAAGGCTCTAGCTATGTTCAAAATATGACGGTGTTTACGTTCGACACGCCCATTTTGTTGGGGAGTGCCGACACATGATGTTTGAAAAAGGATGCCGGTGGAAAGAAAATAATCAAACAGGGAGTTAAACTCAGTGCCATTGTCAGACTGAACAATTTTAATTTTTTGAGAAAGCGTCGATCCACCATTGCAACAAAGGCCATAAACATTCGAAAAACTTCCGTTTTATCAACTAATAAATAAATCCAAACGGACGAGAATAATCATCTACCAAAGTCAAGAAATAACGAGCACCACAAGAGGAAACATGGGTTTAAGGACCCCACAAGTCACAGTGAACTTTCTCAAAAACTCTAGTAGACTTATACTCGCTAATAGGAAAGATATCTCTAGAATGTTTAGCACGAAAACAAACGTCGCAAGGTTGATGAAGACTACCCGACAAATGAGAGAGACGGGAGGAAGAAGTTTCACTACTTTTCGGATGGATGCCCCATACGATTGTGCCACAACTCGAGCAAAGCGAGTATTGTTGATAGAGGCGTGACAAGCGAAGGTGCGCCCCAGTAGTAGAGTCCATCCCGCCTAACACCCATTCCAATCGGAGTTCCTCGATCGGTCTGTATAGCACACGAGAGAAGCATTAAAATGGACGGTGCAATGAACATCATCGAGATAATTGAGAAACGAGAAGAAAGCTGCAGTTTAAGTTTGGTATATAGAGAACATGATGAAGAACAAGGGTGTCTGTTAGGCGAACAGAACCCTTTATATGAGCAAAGACTGAAGCGCCGTTAGGGAGCTTGACGGGGCAAGCTTGTATAGAGTATGAATCAAAGAGACAAGCAGCGTTTCCGGTCACATGATTAGATGCTCCCGTATCAATGATCCAAGAAGATGTATCAAACGTACCGTGAAGGCGATTATCCGGAATACGAGTGTTACCAACTAGGCCGGCTAAAGCATTCCTGTTACTGCGGTAAACAAAGGTGAAGAAGTAGAGGAAGAGATCCAGTGGAAGGCCCGACTTGGCGGCACCAACTTGGGTGGCGAGTTGGTGCGCGCAACTCCTACTGCCTCGACCTTATTGAGGACGACCGCCGCACGAGCACTGTTTGCTCTTTGTCTCCCCACCATTCGGGATAGCCGACAAGCTCAAAACAGGAGGAGACATCATGACCCTTTTTCTGACAGTGAGAACATGTAATATGGGATTTGTCGGGTTTGTCACGACCACGAGAATTGCCAGTTTTGAGTGAAAAACCAACTGCATCTCGAGGCTCATCAAGAATTGGTTTAGCAAGGCGAACTCGTTCAGCCTGGGCTACCAATTGATAAGCACGATCAAGAGTGGGCAAAGGATCCTGAGACAAGAGGTTAGTACGAAGAGAGGCATAGTATTCAGAATTTAAACCCATAAGAAATTCATGAAGCTTGCCAGTCGCCCTTCGTGCCGCGTGTGTCTGTCCGACTGTGCAGTTGTCGCAGCAAGAACAATCTATAAACGGCTCGTAATTATGCAGTGATTCCCACAATCCAGTCAACTTACCGAAATACACGGCCCGCGAGGCATGGTCTTGAGTGCGCTCACATCGTGCTATCGACATCTTCGGTTGTTGAATGCGAGGTCCGATCCACCAACAGCATATCGAGATTTGAGAGACTCCCATAAACGGCGAGCATCTCTATACTTGGAGAGAGTGCTTTTAACCTCGGGCTCAATAGTATTCATGAGCCATGATACCAACATAGCATGAATGGTATTTCAATCCGACTCGGTGCAAGGAGGAACGACGGAAGGAATAGATCCATCCAAGAAACCGAATTTTCGTCTAGCTTCGAGAGCGATGCAGTATATCACCAGCCCAATCATCATACTTGTCACCACGGAAGCGAGTAGGAGTTATGAAATCACCAGGTCGATCTTGGGGACCTAGGTAGAAGGGAGAGTTATATTCAATCTTCAAAACTGGAGGAGGCCGCCCATCACCACCACCACCGGCCGGAGGTTGTTCCGCCATTGTCGAGGTCAAGAGCTTGTGTATGGAGGCTCTGATACCATGTAGGAATTTGAACTGGAATAATAATTCTTTCTTGTTTATTCTTCTCACAAGGAGAAAATATATATAGGAGAATACAAAGAGGTTTTAGCCCAAAAGGAAACTCAAAGCAATTAGGAAACAAAAGGAATTAGGAAACCAAATCAAGTTGGAAACCCAATCCTACTTAAATTAAGATAGACGGAAACACAATCCTACTTAAATTAGGAAAGACAGAAATCTGGGCAGATTGAGGCCCGTTACCGGCTGGTCGGCCCCCCATCCTCCATGCGGTCGATCACTGGCCCGGCCCACCCTCCATGCGGTCGACCGCATCTATGGTTGACCGCGCGGCTGACCGCATCAACAGTATACCAACTTAGTTGCCACTCGTTTGGTACGATTGATACTAGCCCCTATCAAATGTAAAATCAAAATTCAAAAATACCAGACTTTAGATATATATTCGCAATAACATACTCATAATCTACATTCGTGTTCAAGCGAGTAGAACAAAACTGACACTAATCATAATAATAAGAAGAATTGGAAAATAAAAATAAACACAAGGACCTAATTAAAGTATGCTTACAAGCAAGGGCGTATTCCGTATAGCGCGAGGGTGTGCAAGTGTCGCACCTGACTTTTTAAAAAAGTACAAACTGTTATTTTTGAAAGAAGAGGGATGCAAAGTGTAAAAACGAGAAAGTTTTACATAAAAACCCAACGACCTTTCTTTCTTCTCTGTTCGGGCAAATGGCACATTACTACCCCTAAGTTTCATTCAAGTTGCAATGTAAGTCCCAATGTTTCATTTTTGGCAATTTAGTGCATAATGTTTACATTTTGTGATGAAATTGGTCTTTTTTGGATGGCCGTTCAAAATAATGGATACAATGTAACGAAATGGATGGAAAACTTAACGGCCTTCCTTAAATTTTGTCCACCCTGACTCTAAATCCTAGATACGCCACTGGCTACAAGTCCTTATATAAAGTTATATTAATTAACACTACCCATATTTCTTGTGAATCAATCTGAAATAAGATTAAGAAGAAATAAACAAATACTCCCTCCGTTTCGTCCGATTTAGGACATTCACTCCCGGCACTGAGATTAAGGAATACTATTAGTATAATATTAGGAGAGAGAATGAGTGGAGGATGTGTCGTGAGTGTGAAAAAAATAAATAGGAGAGAGAATGAGTGAGATAAATAGTGATGGGATTATTGTTGTGAGTATGACAAGTGGGTCCCATTTAATATAAAAGTAATATAAACTTTCCATTTTGGGTCGTCCTAAGTCGGGTGGGACGCCCAAAATGGCAAAACGTCCTAAGTCGGACGGGACGGAGGGAGTATGTTATAAGATTAAGAAGAAATAAACAAAAACACTTAAACAAATATGTTGCTCCCAATCTCGGTAATTAGTTTATTATCACATTTTCTCAAATAATCTTAATCGTCAGGCAAAAATCGAGACGGGTGGGATTAAGACAGTCAGACAGTGCCACTAAATCGCCGAGAGAGAGAGAGAGAGAGAGAGAGAGAGAGGACTTGTGAGAAATTGATTGGGCAGTTTATTAAAAAAAATACGTTATTCCCTCCATTCCAAAATAAATATATAAAAAATTATTTAAGTTTACTTTTGATCAAAAGTAAATTTTAAATTTTTTGGACATTTATTTTGGGCGGATATACTACTTTTAATTTTATTAAAAATCTCTAAAATCAGTAAGGATGATGAAAAGTGAATTTTAATTTTTTTATTTATTTTAATATTTATTTGGGGTATAGATAGTACTTTTAATTTTATTAAAAATCTCTAAAATTAATAACCTTAGTATTATATCCATAGAGACCATTATATGAGTTGGCTCTCGGACCCATACTACGTCTGGTCGTAATGCAATTTGAATGTCAACAAAGAATTGTAGAGATGATAATTGATGCAAGGGCAGGGGCGGATATAGACACATTCAAAGGGTGGTTGTAAACCCACAAAATTAATGTTGACATGTAAAAAAAATACTATTAAGTGCACTCCCTACTTACCAGCTCAGCCCACTCCTCTTGACAAAAAAGAAAGAATCAATATAGCTAATCATTTAAAAAATAATTATTTTTTTAAAGTTTTTAAATAATGTAATTTGTAAATTCTTTTCATTTTGATCTGGGACCGCCCCACAGGAGGCCTGATAAAATTGAGAAGAGGTTATATAAATGGTTTGGGGCTGTGATGTGGTTGTGCTTATCATAACATAAATACAACCAGCCATTGTAAAATTTGTGAAATAATTAAGGATGATGGGTGGGACCCCATGCCGACCAATGAACATGCAAATGCAAATGGGAACATTCTCGTAGCCCATGCCGACCAATGAGTCAAGGACCACATACCCCTCCTATCTCTCTCTCTCTCTCTCTCTCTCTAGTAGTAGGAAACTGTTGTAGCAGTCAAATCACTACAATGTGCGGTGAGTGTAAGATGTTAGACAATGCAGGTAGAATTGTAGATAGAGATGCTCATTCGGTTCTGAACCGGTGATTCGAAACGAAATTGGACCGTTTAAGAACTAACGTGAAATTGAAATCATTGAATCGAAATCGCCTTTGAACAGGAACCGGCGATTATCCAATCTGATTAAGGTTTATCTTTTTCAAAATCAACAAATCGGCGGTTCATGAACTGTGAATCAGAAACGCCTTTGATATATGTTTTTTTCAAATATATCAAAAAACATAACAAATAAAAAAAAATTGAAAATCACGGTTCAAAACCGAAACCGTACGAACGATTCGAAACCGTGAACCGGAACCGTCTATATATCCGATCCGGTTACGGTTCAAGGCAAACCGGTTGGCTGAACCGCCTGTCCAAACCGGATGGCCATCTCTACATGTAGATTAACAAAAAGTGTAACTAATGATGTAAGTGTTCTAAGTATAAAAAGTGAAGTAACAGAAAGAATCAAACTTAGGAATAGTAAGTTTATTGTTGTTGTAACTTGTAAATATAAAAATAAAATATGAGATAAAAGAAGTGAAATGAATAATAAAAATTATTTGTCAGTTTGGTAAAAGGAGATCTTATATGTGACTCCTAAATTATCAAAAAAAAAAAAAAATTACACGGAACAAAGAGAGTATATCCTACGTCTACTAAAAATCTAAACATGAAACAGTATATAAATTTGAGTAACTATTTACCTTATTATCAATCAATTGATTTTAAAGTGAAATCTTTCTCCTGTTAATCCAACCCAAGCTCATGATCATCAAAATTGTGTCTCTCATCTTAGGAAGGAGGACCAGACCCACCATGTTCTTTAGTCACCTAAAAATTTAGAAGGTAGTACATAAAAGAGAATCAAATCAAAATAATTGCAGGTTTCAATCTTTCACATGATCCCTTAATTGTAAGGATATGCCTTTCTTGCAAGTTGCAAGTATGGAACTTAAAAGGCTGATCATTAGAGTGAGAATGAGGCAAAGTTTATTATAGAATTTTGTAAATATGCTTTCCATTTTATTTTATTTTAATTTCAGTATACATAGGAATATGATACTTCTTTCGTTCGGATTTAATAGTCCACTAGTAAAAGTCCGTATCCGAGGACACGTATTTTTTTTTTTCTTTTTTTAAGGGCAAAATGGGAAAGGGACAACTTAGTGAGGGCAAAATAGAAAATTTGACATTTGGTACTGTTCATAGTACTGTTCACACTGTGGTGTGATTTATACTATACTCTCTCCGTCCCACCCAAGTGTGCACCATTGACCAAGACACGTCGATTAAGAAATATTATTAAAATAATGAAAATGTGTGGTAGAAAATGAAGAGAGGGAATGAGTGGAGTAAATAGTAGGTTGGTTGAATAAATTGTGTGGTGGAGAATGAGTGGAGTTAATGAGTGGGTGGAGTAGGGAGAATATAAAATATTAAAGGACATATCATTTATGGTAGTTCACACTGAGCTGAGACGGACCAAAAGGAAAATAAGTATACACTGGGCTGGGGCGTAGGGAGTAGATGTTTAAAAGTTAACCTAGGCTTTTATCTTTATTTTTCTATCTTTTGAGATTGATATTTTGAGTTTCTGTAGAACAGAAAATATAGAAATCTATATTTCGAGCAAGGGGTCAATCTCGAAATTTGAAAATTTTTAGCAAATAACCAAACAGAACGGGGCACGGGGCCACCTTTGCAGCCCAATCTCTTAGGGGCCGTTTGGTTCGGGGAAAAAAAAGTGAAGGAATGGAATGGTCAATGAAATTGAATTCCTGAAGGAATTGGAATGGAAAAAAATTGGTCAAATCCCTCCATTTGGTTGACACGAAATTGAATGAAATTGTCATTCTATTCCTTGGCAAATCATGTTTGATTTGAAAATACAAATTATAGGAATTGAATGAAAGCATATAAAAATGTCCAATTTACCCTTCCTTTTTTTTAAAAAAAATATTTTTTTTGGGGGAGGGGAGAGTGGGTGGGATAGGTAGAGGGTATGCAAAATGAGTAAAAAATAATTTTTTTTCGTGGGGGTGGGGGTGGGGTAGGTAGGGGGTATGCAAAATGAGTAAAAAATATTTTTTTTTCGTGGGGGGGGTGGGGGTGGGGGTGGGGTAGGTAGGGGGTATGCAAAATGAGTAAAAAAATATATTTTTTTCGTGGGGGGTGTGTGGGGGTGGGGTAGGTAGGGGGTATGCAAAATGAGTAAAAAATATTTTTTTTTCGTGGGGGTGGGGGTGGGTAGGTAGGGGTAGTGGTGGTTTGGGTTTGAGGGTATTTTGGTCAAAAAAAAATTTGAATTCCATTGCCAAGGGAATTGGCCATTCCTCCCATGTATGGAAGGAATGGCAAATTCCTTCTATGGAGGGAATTGGTCATTCCAACGAAATGAAGATTTTAAAAACCTTCAACCAAACATGCCAAAGGATTTGGGGGAATGGAATTGGGCATTCCATTCCCCAACTTTACCACGAACCAAACGCCCCTTTAGGAGGCGTTTGGGTCGCCGGAATTGGCCATTACATGGCGGAATGGAATGGTCAATTCCGTTGACCTTCATTCCTTCGCCGGGTTTGGTTCAAAATTTTCATTTCCCCGAAATACTCAATTCCTTGGTTAGATGGAATTGGTCATTCCTTCCATATATGGAAGGAATGGCCAATTCCCTTGGCAATGGAATGAAATTTTTTTTTTGACCAAAATATCCCTACCTATCCCCCCAATCCAGCCCCCACCCCACCCCCCATCCAGCCCCCCACTCCCATACCCCACCCCCCCCCACCCTTCACCCCCTCCCCCTCCCCACGATTTTTTTTTTGCCCTACCCCCCGTCTAGCCTCCACCCCCCACGAATTTTTTTTATTTTTTTTTTGCCCCCCCCCCCCCCCCCATCCAGCCTCCCCCCCACCCCCACGAATTTTTTTATTTTTTTTTGCCCTATCCCCTACCCCCCACCCCACCCCCACCCCCCGAATTTTTTATTTTTTTGCATACCCCCACCCCCCACCCAACCCCCCCCACCCACCCCCCACCCCCAACCCTCTACCCCACAAAAAAAATTAAAAGAAGGGTAAATTGGTCATTTTATATGCTTTCATTCCATTTCTATAATTTGTATTTTCAAACCAAATATGATTTGCCAAGGATTGAATGACAATTTCATTCCATTCCGTGCCAACCAAACGGAGGAGTTTGACCAGTTTTTTTCCATTTCAATTCCTTAAGGAATTCAATTCCATTGACCATTTCATTCATTCACTTTTTTTTTTACCGAACCAAACAGCCCCTTTTAATCTAATCGGAATAGGAATGATCCTTATATACCCAATTTATCAAAAAACTTTAGTTATAGTTATATTCGGTATTAGCTTATGTAGTAAAGGTAGAGGGTTTGAATTTTGTTAAAGACATATGTTAACCTATTTATAGGTCAATTGATGTAGCCTAAGTTGCAATTTCTCTATCATTAATAAAATAAAAAATCCAATTTTGAAAAAAATGAAATACACAATTTGAACCATATGACTCCTGAAAGCAAGATTTTATAGAACAAATTCTAGAAAAAAAAAAAATCATAATATGAACACATAAAAAATGAGGAAAATAAAGTGGCAAATATGGCTTACTTACGATTTTTTGAAACCCATATATGGCATCCGTCCCATTCGACTTAAAATAATTTGTCATTTTGGGCGTTCTTTTTGATTTATGACATTTCAAAATTACAAGTTTATATTATTTTTATATTTAATGGGACCTACTTGTCATACTCACAACAACAATTCACTTACTATTTCTCCTACTTATTCTCTCTCATATTTTATTTTGCATACTCACAATACCTACTCTACTTATTCTCTTTCCTTTTATTATAATAGTATTTCTTAATCTCCCTACCACCAGGAGAGAGAATCCTAAGTCAGGTGGGACGGAGCGAGTATTTATTAAAATTTGATATTTTAAGTAAACTTGCCAAAAGTTAATAGTAGATTTTTAAAGGCTATAGGAGGAGACAACCCATATAACTTCACTAGTCAAATTAGAACATTAATACTAGGAGTAGATAAAAGGGGGGTATGGCAGATTTTTCGGGTTTCCGTTAAACCACTATTACTAATTTAAACATATCTCGTAGTTTTAACAAATAATTTACATTTGATGAACATTAAGTAAAAAAAAATATTAATTTTAACCATTAGTTTATATTTAACGGATAAAAAGTTAAAACATAAAGCAAACACAAAAAGAACACACATAACTTTTAAAATATTTTTGTAACTAGACGAAGGAGGGAGATGATGAATACTTACAAAGAGACTGAGGAGGTATAGTGATATTTCTTCAGAGTTTGTACAGCGGAGTAGAAATGAAACACTCTTTTTTTTTTTTTACGTAAGGGCTCTAATATGAAGTGCAGAAGGTATAAAAGGAATTTAAGTAATAGGACTGAGGGGTCGGAAAAGTGTTTAAGTTGCCATTGATTGGATGAAAGCAAAGGATTCTTATTTCTCAATTTTTGCTCGTACTTACAAATGAAGAGGAGGAGGGTTTTTATATCCCTCTACAATAATCTATAGAGCCAATATTAATACCGGTTACCTAAACTATTTTTAAAAAGACAAAAGATTATACTACTGGCTAGTATGCCTTTAAAAGATGACATATTCCTAACTTTACATTGAAAACGACAAATTCCTGACGATTCTTTTTTACTAAAATGGACAATCTAAATTAAAGTCATTAAAGTAGATGCCTATTTATTAAAGCTGTTGAAAAAGTGGATTCTTCTGTCTGTTTGCTTAGCCGCCTATCGTCATGGCTTACATCATCCTTCTTCTGTCGTCACCGCTTGCGTTTCTGTCTAAAAGTCTCTGTGAGTACTGTCAAATGAATATACATCGTCCTGTGCATCTTGCATATCATCATCATGATGAGGCCATGATGATTCTTCGTCCTTGTCTTGCTCTGTGTCTTCTTCTTTGTCTCTGATGTGCTGTAATTTTAATTTGTCCGCTTCCCCAATGAAGGGAAGAAGCATGTCCCAATTTGTTTTTGCCCAGACCTGTGTATAGTGTCCCTCCGCCATTAACTTGTAGTGGAACCATGGAAAATACCTCCGAAGTTCTGGGGTTTTCTGTTGATCTGTAATGAACTTGTTGTAAAAAGCTGTCTTGTCTTCATTTCTTTCATGTATCCAGAAAAGGCTAGAGAAGTCAATGTTGTCCTCGATCTTGACTGCCATTTCTAACAATTCTTGATCATCAAGTCTGTTGCTGATGAAGATTCTTTTCCTTGCTGATCTGTATGTGTATGCATCCATTTCAGGAAAGGAAGCAAAAAATTTGCATCCTACCTCATGTGGATAAGACTGTAATGCAATATTGCCGGCCACCATCGTGAATTTCTCACCAAAGCTGTTTAAAAAATTTTCTGTAGTGGGGGTTAACCGAAACTTGATATAATCAATCATACCATAATGGTAAAACTGAGATATCGAATCTGGGGGCATATCTGTTTTAAATAGATCAATTTGTAATAGAAGAACACCTGTATCTTCTCCCTTACTATTGATCCTTTCTGTAACTTTTATTCCCCTGTAATTTATTTCTTTAAACACCATTTGAACAATTTTTTGTTGTAATTCATACAAGATTTTGGGAAATCCTGCACAAATTATGTCAGATATAATTTGATCTAATTTTTCAAATCTGTCTAAAGCTGGTTGAAGAGTTTGTCTCCATGGGAGATCCAAAACTCTAGCTTTGAAACTGTCAAAACTTCTATTTTTTTCTTTTTCAGTTTTTCCTGTCTCATGTAACTTTTTTATGTTTTCTTCTAAAACTGTTACTTGTTGTTTTAGCATGTTATTTTCAATCTGTAACTGTTGGGTAAGCTGTGGAGCCTTTCCTTTGTTCATCACCTATTTTTGAAGATTTGCAATCAAATCTTCCTGTGCTTTTATAATATGTTCTGGATTTTCTTGGATCACTGTAGAAAAAGATTTCACATCTTCTGGTTCAATAAAGAACTGTAATGTTCCAAAATGATCCCTAGCACTGTGGATGGCTTCATTAAAACTGTAGAAACCCTTATAAATTGGGTTCAAGCACTGTATGTGTTTAGCCACTGTTTCCCATTTGTTGAAAATTCCTACTTTTGTACCTCTGAAGATCACATAATGTGTGAATTTTTTCTGTGTTGACTGTTCGGGAATTTTTTGTGTCTGTTCTATGAAATAATGTCCTAGAGCATTTAGGACCTGTACTTTGACCTTTGCCGCATTAGGCACTGTTTGAATATGCCAGAGATTATCTAGCAAACACTGTTGTTTTTCTGTTAAATTCATCCCAAAAATGGGTCTGAATTTTTTACTTTCTTCTGTACAAATCTGTAAGGTATTTGGGCCAAAATTAATTGTTTTTATTTGGTCTTGGGCTTTTGGTATAAAGCTTTTATCAGCCCGAAATTTTGAAAAACTAGACCCTGCTTTCTGTGAAAACCTTCTGTTTAGATCCATAACTGTTGGATTGTAGTCCATTGGAATTGTCAAACTGTAACAACTCTGTTCCTCTTTCACACTTTCTGTTTTCATGCTGCTTTCTGTGTCTGAATCTGTCTTTTTCTATTGAGGATATATTACTTTCTTTTTGCTTCTATCCATCAGTTGTTCGGAATAACCTGTTAAGATTTCTAGATAAAATGTCAGCAATCATATTATTGTTTCCTTTTATATGTTCAATATTAATAAGATAACCACTACCCTGTATTATGTTTTGTAAGTTTATCCACCTTGTTCTATTTACCTTTCTGCTTTGATCATTTTTTATAAATTTAACTATTGCTTCGCAATCTGTTCTTACTGTAAACTCTTTGTTTAGAAAGATCTTAAATTTTTCTAATGCATTAATTAATGCCTGTATTTCATAATCTAGGCTAGTCCAATTCTGTCCTGTTTTGTTAAATTTCCCACTAGCATAAGAGCATATTTTTTCAGTGTCTTTAAGAGTATATTTATTAGGTTTACTAAGAAGGACTGCTCCCCATCCTTCTTTACATCCATCTGTTTCTATAATTATGTAGTCTGTTACTAAGGGTAATTCTAATTGTTTTATCCTTTTCACTCTGTCTTTTATTTCCTTTACCAATTTTATGTCTTCTTTATTAAAATTCCTTTGACCATTTTTTGTAGTTTTACTGTAAAGTGGTCCTACTAACTTTGATAAATTTGGAATAAATTTCCTTGCATAGTTGACTAATCCTAAGAAGGCTTGTATCTGTTTTAAATTTTCAAATTTCTCCGGGAAATCAATAATTTTTGTTGAGATGTGAGGTTGTAACTCTATTTTCCCGTTTCCTATTTCAAATCCTAAGAAGGATATTTTTCTTTTAAATAATTTTATCTTTCTTTTTGATACTACTATACCATGTGTTTTTATTTCTTTGAAAACTTGTTTCAAATGATTTTCATGTTCCTGTAAAGTTTCACTTGCTACTAAGATATCATCTATGCAGACCATGCAAAAATCATATTTTAGAAATATACTGTCCATAAATCTTTGAAATATTGAGGGCGCGTTCTTAAGACCAAAACTTAAAACGTTCCATTCAAATTGTCCCTCAGAACATGTGAATGCTGTCCATGGTTTAAATTTTTCTTCTAACTTTAATTGATTATATCCTGATTTTAAATCAAATTTAGAGAATATCTTTTTCTTTTGTATTAAGTTTACCAAAGAATCTTTATTTGGTATGTTATACCCATCATCTTCTGTATTGTCATTAAGTCTTTTATAATTGTATACTATTCTAGCTTTTCCTCTTTTTATTTCACTATGGTTTCTAACTAGAAAAGATGCTGATCTATGTGGGCTTTCTGATTTACTAATTAATTTCTGTTTTATCATTTCTGAAATTTGTATTTTAAATTCTTCTTTATCTAACGGACTGTATTCAATGTTAGCTGTTCTGATTGTAATATCAGGATTTTTTATTTTAAATTTACACGTGTATGTAACCTTTGAGTTTGTAATATCTTCTCCTATTAGTCCTATTTTTTCTAAATGTAGAATTATAGGATGATTTATACTTTTTGTTATATCTGTCCCTTTTTCTAACTCTTGTGTTACCATATTTGTGAGAAGATTTAAGGTTTCATTTTCTATATGACATTTTTTATTTTGATTTGATTTTAGAAATTCTAAGCTACCTAGTCCACCACGCTTCTGTGCGAACTCTGATGTTTGATTATATCGTAGGGTAGGTATACTATAAATATGTTTACTAAGTGTAATCTAATTTTTTGTAATTGTTATAGCCCCTTGTAAACCTAGAATGAAATTTAGGCCTAATATAAAGTCTTTTGATTTTACATATTCTGGACTAATGTTAACATGTGGTATGTCATATTTGAAGCTATAATTTCCTGAAAAGTCTAGAAACTGTATTCCTATCGGTTCAATGCAATGTGTGATTGTCATTAGCCTATCTTCTATTGTTCTGGTTACTAATTTATATGTTAATTCTTTTTTGAACTGTTTTGGAACCATGTCATGTGATATTACACTTTTTGTAGCTCCTGTGTCTAGTAACGCAGTTAGATCTAAATATTCACTATTATCTAGCCATAATCGACATTGTAAATTTATCATGTTAGTTATATTCCTTGTTTGTATTAATGTATGTTCTGTTGACATATTTGTATAGTCTACTTGTTCTTCTTTTGTTATTTTTTGTTTTCCCTTATATACTGTATTTTTTATTTGCAATATCATTTTTTCCATATTTCTTATTTTCAGACTGTGTAATTCGGTTGCTACTTCTAATTTATCTATTTTTTCTGTAACTAATTCCATATTTATTGTTTTAGCTGATACTTTTGTAGTCATTTCTTGCTTGAATAATATTTTTAAATATAGATAGCAAATTTCTTTAAAGCATATGTTGCACTGTGACCTTTTTTCTATACTCGGAAAATAACCACAATTAAAACATTTTATGTAATTATTTCTTCTTCTACTAATCCAATTATGTATACATTCCTCTTCTTTATTCATATAAGTGTATGTAATTTTTGTGATTTGGCTATTATCATCACTACTGTAGATACTATATACTGACTCATTATCTGATTCCCTATTGTCTAGAGGTTCTATGTTATATTCTCCTAATTGTTCTATTAGGTTATTTCTTTCTGTGTTTTTGTTTTTATTTGGGCATTTATTAGCTAAATGTTTTTCATCCCCACAAATGAAACATTTACATTTTCTAGTTTGAGATTTTCTTACGTATTTATTTCCTGCATAAGGTTCATACTCTTTTCTGTATGTTATACTTTTTCTTATTTTCTTTTTGAATTTATTATATTGTCCATAAGCCTGTGGTGTGTAAATTGCTATTTTACAGAATGCATAAGCACTCTTCTTTAACTGTTCCTGGAGGGTTACTTCTTTACATTTATCTTCTAATATATTAAAGGTATATGTAATTCTAGGTCCAATTCCTAGTTTTGTGATGTCAAGTAAACGCAGCGGAACAAAACGAACAGAAAGAGTTGAATAATTCCTCGTCAAAGGATCTTAAACAATCAAAATAACGAACAATTCAAAGGGAACGTTCGACCTCTTCGAATCCACGAATAGGGTTTACCAAGCCAATATTGACTTCAAGGAATAATCCTTAATTTGCGAAGCAAAAGTAATTCAATAATAATAGTTCTACCTCAACCATAATGAAACAAAGTATTTATATGACCTAGGAAAGCAGGAAATATTGACAACCAAAATAACGAACAATTCAAAGGGAACGTTCGACCTCTTCGAATCCACGAATAGGGTTTACCAAGCCAATATTGACTTCAAGGAATAATCCTTAATTTGCAAAGCAAAAGTAATTCAATAATAATAGTTCTACCTCAACCATAATGAAACAAAGTATTTATATGACCTAGGAAAGCAGGAAAACCTAATTAAAACGGAATTAAAGAAATACCCAAAATAACCCTACTTAAAGTTTGCAAACTGGAAAAATAAATCGCTGTGCTGAAAATCCGTCATAAGCGTGGCCGCCCTCCTCACGAGCGCGGTCGCGCACCTGTTCCGTAACTCTGGTCTCTCGTCAGCGCGGACGCTCCTCCCTCTAGCGCGGTCGCTCTACTGTGCCGAGACCACGTCTTCGCCAATCCTCCCTCGAGCGCGGTCGCCCTCAAATGCAGCGCGGTCGCGCACAATGCCAGAATCTCGCCCTCTGCTTGATCAGTCGAAACTTGTGCTACATCATTTTCCCCCACTTTAAAAGGATTCGTCCCCGAATCCGCCTCGCTATATAAAGGATCATCCGGGTAAAAATCAACCAAATCCTACACATTGAAAGTAGGTGAAATATTCCAACCAACCGGCAAATCCACCACATACGCATTGTCATTTATCTTCTTCACTACTTTGCACGGACCAATCTTCTTCGGATGGAGCTTGCTATATGTTCCTTGAGGGAAACGTTCCTTTCGTAAATGAACCATAACCATATCCCCCACAGAAAACACCTTTTGACGCCGTTTCCGATCTGCAGCTTCCTTGTACTTTGCGTTGGACTCTTCAATGTTCCTCTTCACCTCCGCTTGCACAGAATCAACCATCTCAGCCAAATTTTTCGCAGCAACACTATACCCCGGTAAGCTAGGCAATGGAACCAACTCCAAAGTATGAGTAGGAGCCCTCTGATAGACTATTTCGAACGGAGACATCTTTGTAGTTCGATTAGTCATGTTGTTGAAAGCAAATTCCGCAGTAGCCAACACCAAATCCCACTTCTTGGGATGATCACTACACAAACAACGGACCATGCTACCCAAAGTTCGATTTACCACCTCTGTTTGGCCATCAGTCTGCGGATGAAAAGAACTGCTAAATTGCAAACCTGTACCAAAAATCTTCCAAAGAGTACGCCAGAAGTGACTGAGGAACTTCGTGTCACGATCTGAGGTAATAGTCTTTGGAACCCCATGCAAACGAACAATTTCCTTGAAAAACAACCCCGCAATATGTGCAGCATCAGCAGTCTTCCTACAAGGAATAAAATGAGCCATCTTCGAAAAACGATCAACCACTACAAACACTGAATCATTGGACCTTTGAGTACGAGGTAACCCAAGCACAAAGTCCATAGAAATATCCACCCATGGCTTATCAGGAACCGGCAAAGGAGTATACAATCCCGTATTTTGCGACTGCCCCTTATTCGTCTGGCAAACCATACATTTCTGCACAATCTTGTAGGTATCCCTCCGGAATTGTGGCCAAAAGTACTTCTTCATGACTAACTCAACTGTCTTGTCACGCCCATAATGACCATCTCTATGGATCTCATAAATAAGACTCTCACGGACAGAACCCTGCGGAATACATAATTTGTCCATGAAGAACAAAAATCCATCTTGCAGCAAAAATAAGCTAGCTTGAACACCATCACGACACTTGGCCCAAGCATCTGCAAAATCAACATCAGTCTCATACAAGTCCTTCATACACTCAAACCCGATAACCACATTCTTCATAGTAACTAACAAATGTGCCCGACGACTCAAAGCATCCGCAACCTTATTAGTCTTCCCACTCTTGTGTTTGATAACAAAAGTAAACTGATGCAAATAAGCCACCCAACGAGCATGCATACGTGAAAGAGATTTCTGACCATTCATATACTTCAAAGCCTCATGATCAGTGTGAAGAACAAATTCACGATGCAATAAATATTGCTCCCAATGCTTAATAGCCTGAACCACTGCATAAAACTCAAGCTCATAAGGTGTCCACTTTCGTTTAGCCTCCTCCAACTTTTGACTCATGAAGGCAACCGGCCTCTTCTCTTGAATCAAAACAGCCCCTATCCCAATCACAGAAGCATCCGTCTCAAGCTCGAAAGGCTTAGAAAAATCCGGTAAAGCTAGTAAAGGAGCACTAGTCAATTTCTCCTTAATTAGAGCGAAACTAGCATCCGCCTCATCACCCCAATGGAAACCTCCTTTCTTCATACATTCAGTAATCGGAGCCACAATGGAACTAAAATTGCGAATAAAACGATGATAAAAAGTAGCCAAGCCATGAAAGCTACGCACCTCGCTAACAGTAGTAGGAGTAGGCCACTCTCGAATAGCCTTTATCTTGTCTTCATCAACTTGTATACCCTCCGCGTAAAACAATGTATCCCAAGAATAATAATTTATCAAGCATAAAACAACACTTCTTGAGATTTATAAACAATTCATTCTCCCTCAATGCCTGCAACACTGACTGTAAATGCCCAACATGTTCCTCCTCCGTCTTGCTAAAAATCAAGATATCATCAAAATACACCACCAAAAACTTACCATTGAAGGGCTTCAATACTTGATTCATCAAACGCATGAAAGTACTAGGTGCATTTGATAAACCAAACGGCATCACCAACCATTCATACAATCCCTCTTTGGTCTTGAAGGCTGTTTTCCACTCATCACCCGGGCGAACACGTACTTGGTGATATCCACTCCTTAGATCAATTTTAGAAAATATCTTAGCACCACGAAGCATGTCTAGCATATCATCAAGACGAGGAATGGGAAAACGATACTTAACCGTAATTTTATTAATAGCCCGACTGTCTACACACATACGCCAAGTCCCATCTTTCTTAGGAACTAACAGAGCCGGATCGCACAAGTGGCTCAAGCTCTCCCGAATATAACCCTTCTTCGCAAATCCTCCACCTCGCTCCTTCAAAATTGCATGTTCAAATGGGACTCATTCTATAATGAGCTAGATTAGGAAGAGATGCACCCGAACCAAGTCAATGTTATGCCGAATATTACGCAAGGGAGACAACCCCGCAGTGCTTCATCGTGCATAACATCACGATACTCATGTAACAAAGCCTCCAAAGACTTGGGAACCAAACAAACCGAACCTGACACACCCTTTCGACCACCGCAAAAACACATGTAGCTTCCTCAATATCACTCGAAATTCATTAGCAAAGGCAAAGAGAAACAATAGGCTTATTCATCTTCTTAACATTAGGATCTCTATCTCGTAAAGGACACAAGTTAAAACGTGCACCATCTTTCTTAAATTGAAGAATATTATCTCTCCCCTTATGTACCACATCAAGATCAAATTGCCAAGGTCTCCCCAACAATAAATTGCAAGCAGTCATATCAATAATGTCACAGAGAATAGCATCCTTATAACGACCGATAGAGAAAGGAACAAGACATTGTTCGTGTACCTTAATTTTGCCGACGGAGTTGATCCACCCAACTAATAGGGTGTAGGATGGGCAGACCTCCAATTCTAACTTGTCCACCAAATCACGAGCCACCAAATTCTCACTGCTCCCACTGTCAACAATGATCTGAATATCGAAGTCCTTCACCTTCCCTTTGGTGCGAAAAATGCTGTGCCTAGCTGGATCCTCCTCCTCCTTTGGCGTAGTCAACATAAGTCTATTAACTACGAAAGACCCATGATCTTCCACACCCTCGTCATCACCATTGGGATCCTCCCAATATTCCGGACCATCTTCCTCCTCTCCGCCATCACCGGTATCGTCACGATCCACCATATTAGTACTCTTACGGAGGTGACAACCACTAGAAATATGCCCAGTTTGCCCACACTTATAACACTTGTTACCAAAAGTTTTGGCGTAAGGGTTAGCGTTTTGTTGGCCAGTAGAATTATTGGGCTTTCTAGTTTGTGTCGGCTGACTAGCTGCAGGAACATCATTCTTCTCCTCCGACGCTTTAGCACCAATAGCCTGTGTCTTATCTTGAGCCAAACCCTTGCTTCCGGAATAAGAACCTCCAAAGTTCCTGACAATAGGGCGAGGTCTAGAAAGTTGCCTCTCCACCGTGGTAGCCCTGTCAATCGCGTCCTCCAAAAATTCATGAGCATGCAACTCCACCACATCTCTGATGTTGGCACGAAGGCCAGTAACGAATCTCGAAGCTTGCTGAACATCCGATTCTCCCAAATCACAACGAGCTGATAGAGTATGGAATTCATGTGAATATTCCGCCACACTTTTCGCCCCCTGTCTACACTCCAAAAACTTTTGATAGATAACATGACCATAATTCTTGGGTAGAAAACGCTGACGCAAAGCTAGCCTCATCTGTGGCCATGTCTGAATTGGTTCCCGAAACTCCCTACGTAATTGATTACTCAGTTGCTTCCACCACGCAGAAGCACCCCCACGCAATTTATAGGCTACATATGGTACCTTCCTATCCTCCGGAATACCCATCAACGCGAAAAATTTCTCAACCTCTTCTAACCAATCCGAAAATTCGATCATATTCAAATCACCAGAAAAAGATGGTAAATCAGCTTTGATTTTAGGCAACTGATCATTAAGATTATTACCTTCTCTTCTCCCATGGTTCCTATCACCACCCGGCGGTTGAGCTCGACGGCGGCCCTCCCCTCGCTCTTTCGGTTCAAAATCAAGATCATCTCTGTGTCCGCGATTGCCTTCAACCCTCAAACCGCGCAAAGCCTCCAAAAGTTCAGCATGTTGGCGATCTTGGATTGCTGCACGTTCCGTAGCTTGTCGCTCCATACGATCAAGGATCGCTATAACCGCGGCTTGGTTGTCTGCGTTGTTGCAACCGTTGTTTCCCGCCATCTCTTCCAAGGATTAGCCTTGCTCTGATACCAATTGATGTCAAGTAAACGCAGCAGAACAAAACGAACAGAAAGAGTTGAATAATTCCTCGTCAAAGGATCTTAAACAACCAAAATAACGAACAATTCAAAGGGAACGTTCGACCTCTTCGAATCCACGAAGAGGGTTTACCAAGCCAATATTGACTTCAAGGAATAATCCTTAATTTGCAAAGCAAAAGTAATTCAATAATAATAGTTCTACCTCAACCATAATGAAACAAAGTATTTATATGACCTAGGAAAGCAGGAAAACCTAATTAAAACGGAATTAAAGAAATACCCAAAATAACCCTACTTAAAGTTTGCAAACTGGAAAAATAAATCGCTGTGCTGAAAATCCGTCATAAGCGCGGCCGCCCTCCTCACGAGCGCGGTCGCGCACCTGCCTCTAACTCGGTCTCTCGTCGCCGCGGACGCTCCTCCCTCCAGCGCGGTCGCTCTACTGTGCCGAGACCACGTCTTCGCCAATCCTCCCTCGAGCGCGGTCGCCCTCAAATGCAGCGCGGTCGCGCACAACGCCAGAATCTCGCCCTCTGCTTGATCAGTCGAAACTTGTGCTACATCATTTTGTCTGTCACCAAACTCTTGTTTCCATGAATTATGGATAGTTTTACCTAAGTCTCCAGGTAATTTAACAAAGTATTTATCACATAGTTCATCATTCATAGCCTGTCCTGTTTGTGATAATAACCTAGTAAAATCTAGGGTAAATTCATTTATGTATTTCATGTCTGTTATACTTAGTTGTTCTAGATTTCTAATAGCTATATCTTGTATAAGAGTAGTATTTTTTGCTGGGTCTACTTGTAACGACCCTAAACCTAGGCACTATTTTATTATCATATTATATGCTTTTAAAATTAATGTTAACTTTATGTGTTTATTTTATATCATTAATTTTTTATATTAGGTTGAGATGATTGGGAAATTAAATAAAGCATCTTGGGAGAAGTATAATAATAGAAATGGACAAAATAAATAAAATGTGGGTAGTTAGATTTATTTATGTGGAAATTTGGAAAGCCTTTAATTATCAAAGGGGGCCATTTTCCTCTTACAACCTCAACCTCCTCCAAGTGTCAACTCTCCCCTCACCCCTCCTTCTTCATTAGTCAAAAGCCTTACTTTTTCCCACTCCTCACATACTTCCTCCATCCTTCTCTCATTTCCCTCATCATTCTCTTCTTCTTCCTCAACCTTTTCTCCATGGAAGTTCTTACTTAAACTCTTCCCTTCTAAAATTATTAGCAAGTTCAATCCTTCTCCATTTTAAGATCCGGGTGTACTTCCATGTTCGTAGAGGCAAGGGGAATACATCAAGCTAGACAAATCTTGGTTTCATCTCATATTTGCTAAGTAAGTTATTATGACTTCCTTCAAAATAATGCTCACTTTATGTGTTAATTAATCTCTTGTTTCAAGAAGATGAATTGTGGTATTTTGAATAAAGTTAATTGAGTTGAAATTGATCTTAAGTTGTAAATTGGTGATCTAAGTTGAAAGAAGAGTGGTATAGAGTAATTGGGGATGATAATGGTTTAAGTGTAAGTATTTAATGTGGGTTTGGCCAAGTCATTAGAGTTAGAAAGTGAATTATTATGACTTTCCTCCTATTAAATGATCATGAATAATTTGATGTTAATATTGTGGTTATAGTTGTGATTTGAAGTGTTAGGACACTTTCTTGGAGTTAAGGAATGAAGTAATGACCTAGGATAAAGTTGTTGTTCATGGAAGTAATAAAGAGTATAAGAAATGGGTTGAGTTAGATTAAGAATGAAATCTTAAAATGTGGTGGTGAAATGAGTAGGAAATCAAAGTGTAATTAGTCTAGGTTATATTACCTTGGGTTTAAATGATTTATAATGACATTGGTGAAGTTATTAAACCTTTTGATGTTCACAAATTAGATGAAGCTTAGTTTGGGTTTTGATTCTATTTGGGTTATGTATGAAAACCTGCTGCTGGTGTTGGTTTCTGGCCGGGGCACGAGTCGTGCTCCCTGGCACGAGTCGTGCCCATGGCCAACTCGTGATAATGAGTCGTGCCTAGGAGGTCCAATCGTTCTGAGTAACTTAAAGGAATGGGCACGAGTCGTGCCCTGGGGCACGAGTCGTGCCCTGGCCTGGTTTCTCACATCAACTTTAGAGCTGTTCAAACCTAATCAAACTCGAACCAAAAATGAAATCTCTTTAACCTAGATTAAAGTAGAATACTTTGGCTACACAATGACGTCTTAGGTGATCAAAATGGAATTGTGGTAGTAGCTTAAATATTGTTCGGAAAACGGATGATAAGCTTGATTCGTAAATTCTTCAAAGGGGTTCAAAATTGGGAATTTGATCTTAGACTTTTATTAAGATATTTCAAGGTTGTATAATGACTTAGTAGAAATGGTTTAGGGTACGTGGTGACCTTACTTGCTCCCATACCTTTGAGGATTAGTTGAAATAGTGTAGAATCTATAGATTTCACTATTGAGCTAATTGGAAATGTGTATGTATCACATGGTGGTGTTGTATCCCAAGTGTGGATTATTTGGTATTAATATGTTCTATCCCAAGTGTGGATTATTTGGTATATTAATATGTTGTATCCCAAGTGTGGATTATTTGGTATTGTTATGTGGTATTCCAGTTGTAGATTATCTGGCATGTTGCTCGTATTGTATCCCAATTGTGGATTATCTGGCATGTTGATTATATTGCATTCCGGTGTGGATTATGTGGTTAT
This sequence comes from Adenophora triphylla var. japonica, assembly GCA_022495995.1. Lineage (NCBI taxonomy): Eukaryota > Viridiplantae > Streptophyta > Magnoliopsida > Asterales > Campanulaceae > Adenophora > Adenophora triphylla. Next base: position 50,374 of record JAFEMH010000025.1, read on the forward strand.
ATTGTTACCTTAAATTGAATTCATATTCATTGATGGTATTATGCATAGTGTATTAAATGGTTGTTGCACTATGGTATGGATTAGCATGAGTATACATTACCATGTTGTTATATTATTATCCCTTTTTGTGAATTATATTTCAAGTATCTATTATGTGCTTGAACGTGTTGATATTCGGGGGTATAATGGAATTCAATCAATTATGGATTTGTTCTATAAGTGATTGAAGGTTCATCATACCTGGGACCGTTCCCCTACGCGGCCACGTGGGGCCGTGCAAGCTACCGTATTGAGCCAAAAGCCTTTACGGTTATGCTTTGCGATTTGGTGTACCGGTGGAATGCTCGTATGAAGCCAAAAGCTTTACAAGAGCGATGATATTATATGATACTCTGAATAAGGGTCATATAAGTATCCTATTTTCTTATATGGATCTCCTGGGGTATGAGACCTATAAGCGGTGAATGTGCGTGGGGCAATTCACCAAAGAGCGGAGTTTTACTCCCACGTTGTACGACTTATTGTTCAGACGGGAAAGGTAAAATGAGGTAACGTAATGTGTTTACCGCTTTCATAAGGTGTTATGTGTTACCATGCTACGTGTTGCATATTGTTTGGCATCTTGCTGCATTCATAATAGCTTATTGAGATTTATTCTCACCCCTTCCCTTTTCCTGCTTTAGATTGTGGCCGAGACAGTGACTGAACCAATGAGGCCGGGGAAAGAGTTGGACTCTTGCTTTTGGGACGTAACAGGATAGGTATATGAGTGGGTTGTCGGGAGTCATATTTAAGTATTACTCTTTTATAAGTTGTAAGGAAAACTCTTTTGTCAAACAATGTTAATTAGGATTTTCAATGTAATTAATCAAGTATGGTTATTAAAGTATTTGTTTAAATTCCTCCAAGTGGAGATATTATTATTTGATTTTGTTTATGAAAAATTTAGAATTTGTTTTCTTGTAAAGGCAAATAAAAGTTTTAAAAATATAAGATGGGTTTTCTTAGTTTGAGCTTCTCAAGCTCGGGACACGCGTTAGGTCCCGGGTTGGGGTGCTCACGGTTAGATCGAGCTTAGTTTAGAGGTCAAGGGTAGATGTCTAAACTAAGGGGGAATGTGTGGTAATTAACGCCGAGTGTTTAATGCAGGAGTTGGTTCTAATGGCCGGAAGTAATGATGATCAGCGAAAAGTTCTAGAAATTGAAGGAGATATGGGTATAGGTGGAATTTAGAATGAAGAGATGATGAAGTTATTCAGGATGTTTGTACATAATATGGAAACTAGAGGATCAGTTCCGAATCAACCTGAGGAATGTAAAAGTGATGGATTGGAAAGACTTGTGAAGATGAACCCACCGAGCTTTAACGGAGATCCGGATCCGTTAAAGGCAGAAAAATGGTTAGCCGAAATGAATAGGATTTTTGAGGTTATAGAAAGTCCCAACGAAGAGAAAGTTAGGTATGTCGTTTTCAAACTTGAAGGTCCAGCTGATCAGTGGTGGCAGATTTTGAAAGGAAATTGGGAGCGGGATCATACGCCCCAGACTTGGGATAATTTCACCAAACAGTTCGAGGATTATTTCATTTCGATGGTTACAAGGGACAAGAAGAAGATCGAATTCTTAGGACTAGAACAAGGGAATATGACGGTGAATCAGTATGTAGTCCGGTTTGAGGAATTAGCTAGAAGTTGCCTTCATTTGGTACCGCATGAAGCGAGAAGAGTTCATAGGTTTATAAAAGGTTTGAGGATTGAGTTTAGGAAGAAATTAGTGATTGATAGCTTCACCAATTTTCGGACAGTCATAGAGAGAGCTTATAAGATCGAGAATAGCATTGAGGAAAATAGTGGAAAATCGGAAGGTGGGATTGGAAATAAGCCAAAGTATCTAGGACAAGGATCCAAAATCATTAGAGGACAGCCAAGGACTTTAACTTCAGGAAGTGCAAGAGGGGAACTTGTGGTAGCTTCTTCGTCTAGGCCAATATCCAAACTGTATGGGATGATGTGTAAATATTGCAAGAAGATGGGTCATTCTGAGGACAAGTGTTGGAGTAAGCAAGGGAAATGCTTGAATTGTGGAGAAACGGGACACTTTAAGAGGAATTGCCCAAGTTTGCAGCGGGGACGAGCTTTAAGCAGCGGTCAGCCGGGTGGACGACAAAGAGGTGGTACCAAAAGAGATAACGAAGGAGAACCGAAAAAGAAGGTCTGTGATAGAGTGTGTGTTTCGGGTCCAGGAGAGATAAATTCCTCAGGAGTCACTAGAGGTAAATTCCCTGTCTCAGAAGTAGGAGTCATATTTTATAGACCTTGTTTCATATTATTATGTGTGGCATAGCATGTTGCTTCTATGTGGCATACATTACTTGAGAAATTATTTTATTGTTAGAGGATTCTGCTCTTATGAGAGAATACCTCGAATCTCCTTTGGTTTACCACGATGGTGATGTGGTTATGGCCGAAAGGTGTATTGCCAGTTGATTTGGTATTATTATCAATTCATGATTTTTAGATATACTTGACCTGGAGGGTTAAGTAGTTGTTGTGCATTGATAGACTATCACAAGAAGTGAGTCTTCTTTTCTGTGCCTAAATTGTTTACATTGGTAATTGATTCAGATGAACCTTTATGGGATACTCTTGTTATATAAGCATTAAAGACAAAAAGTTTTGGTTAAAAGTGTGAAGGATATTGGTATGTGTTAGACTTGCATAAGAAGTCTTTTTCAGAAATTTTACGTGTTAGTTGTGAGTAGATGGTAATTGTGTTTCCATCAAGATATATCATGTGTTGATTCTAAGTATGATAATCAGAATTTTAATCCTTATTTTGTTGGCTTCATGGCAATTATGATTGATGACCTCTTTGTTTATTTAAAGTTAAGAGAGGATCATGAAGATAATTTGTGAGTTGTGTTATTTACCTTTAGTGGAAATTCATCGTTTGAGAAGTTTAGCAAATGTGAGTTGGCTCGCAAGGATTTTATATTTTGGGTTATATAGTCTTGAGTTTGAAGGTTACCATGGATCTTACAAGGACTGAGTCCGTGATCTTTGGGTTGGCAAGTATTATCGAAGGAATTTTAAGGAGTTCTTGAGAATTGAACAATCGTTACTTTAGTTAACTCTAATGGATGTATAAATGGTGTAGGATGTAATCAGGATAAATCATATTGATAGAATTGGAGAATAGATTGGCTATAGATCCAATCCTTACCTTACCTAATGAATATGAGGACTTTGTGAAATTCTAAGTGCGTAATAAGGAGAATTAGGTTGTGATATTATGAAAATTGGGAAAGTAATAGTGTATGCTTCGAGGAAGTTGACTTAGATAAAGTGGAATTTTCATACACCCTACCGAGAGTGGTTACAATTGTTCTTCGTTAGTTAAGGGGAACCTTATCTTTTGAAGCTTCCTTTTGGGATTATCACAGATACTAAGAGTGGGAAGATTTAGTTAGTCGAAAGGGAGAGATTAGAATACTATTCAGATTCTTGAGGAATAGGTTATGTGTGTGATGGATCTCCTCTCAAACTCGGGAATTTTAATTAACCTTAGCGATTGTGGATAATAGCAGTTTTAGTTTAGCATTTAAGTGGTACTGTGTGAAGCTTGGTATGGAAAAATCATTTGTATGATCCTTCGTACGTATGGAGTTCTTCAGTTAAGAATGATTTGGTGAAATTGACTTATGTGGGGAAACCATTGAGAGTTACTAGAATCGCAATTCCGGAATTAAATTCTAGAATATTTGGGTTGAGAGAATGTATAGAAGAATCATGGCATTAAGGAAACTGTTTGAAGGTTGTAATTCAAAATGCTTGGGAAAATAACCTTTGTTATTGATCATTAAGGTAATCAAGTTTAAAATTCGGGACGAATTTTCTTTAAGGGGGAGTGAATGTAACGACCCTAAACCTAGGCACTATTTTATTATCATATTATATGCTTTTAAAATTAATGTTAACTTTATGTGTTTATTTTATATCATTAATTTCTTATATTAGGTTGAGATGATTGGGAATTAAATAAAGCATCTTGGGAGAAGTATAATAATAGAAATGGACAAAATAAATAAAATGTGGGTAGTTAGATTTATTTATGTGGAAATTTGGAAAGCCTTTAATTATCAAGGGGGGGCCATTTTCCTCTTACAACCTCAACCTCCTCCAAGTGTCAACTCTCCCCTCACCCCTCCTTCTTCATTAGTCAAAAGTCTTACTTTTTCCCACTCCTCCCATACTTCCTCCATCATTCTCTCATTTCCCTCATCATTCTCTTCTTCTTCCTCAACCTTTTCTCCATGGAAGTTCTTACTTAAACTCTTCCCTTCTAAAATTATTAGCAAGTTCAATCCTTCTCCATTTTAAGATCCGGGTGTACTTCCATGTTCATAGAGGCAAGGGGAATACATCAAGCTAGACAAATCTTGGTTTCATCTCATATTTGCTAAGTAAGTTATTATGACTTCCTTCAAAATAATGCTAACTTTATGTGTTAATTAATCTCTTGTTTCAAGAAGATGAATTGTGGTATTTTGAATAAAGTTAATTGAGTTGAAATTGATCTTAAGTTGTAAATTGGTGTTCTAAGTTGAAAGAAGAGTGGTATAGAGTAATTGGGGATGATAATGGTTTAAGTGTAAGTATTTAATGTGGGTTTGGCCAAGTCATTAGAGTTAGAAAGTGAATTATTATGACTTTCCTCCTATTAAATGATCATGAATAATTTGATGTTAATATTGTGGTTATAGTTGTGATTTGAAGTGTTAGGACACTTTCTTGGAGTTAAGGAATGAAGTAATGACCTAGGATAAAGTTGTTGTTCATGGAAGTAATAAAGAGTATAAGAAATGGGTTGAGTTAGATTAAGAATGAAATCTTAAAATGTGGTGGTGAAATGAGTAGGAAATCAAAGTGTAATTAGTCTAGGTTATATTACCTTGGGTTTAAATGATTTATAATGACATTGGTGAAGTTATTAAACCTTTTGATGTTCACAAATTAGATGAAGCTTAGTTTGGGTTTTGGTTCTATTTGGGTTATGTATGAAAACCTGCTGCTGGTGTTGGTTTCTGGCCGTGGCACGAGTCGTGCCCCCTGGCACGAGTCGTGCCCATGGCCAACTCGTGATAACGAGTCGTGCCTAGGAGGTCCAATCGTTCTGAGTAACTTAAAGAAATGGGCACGAGTCGTGCCCTGGGGCACGAGTCGTGCCCTGGCCTGGTTTCTCACATCAACTTTAGAGCTGTTCAAACCTAATCAAACTCGAACCAAAATGAAATCTCTTTAACCTAGATTAAAGTAGAATACTTTGGCTACACAATGACGTCTTAGGTGATCAAAATGGAATTGTGGTAGTAGCTTAAATATTGTTCGAAAAACGGATAATAAGCTTGATTCGTAAATTCTTCAAAGGGGTTCAAAATTGGGAATTTGATCTTAGACTTTTATTAAGATATTTCAAGGTTGTATAATGACTTAGTAGAAATGGTTTAGGGTACGTGGTGACCTTACTTGCTCCCATACCTTTGAGGATTAGTTGAAATAGTGTAGAATCTATAGATTTCACTATTGAGCTAATTGGAAATGTGTATGTATCACATGGTGGTGTTGTATCCCAAGTGTGGATTATTTGGTATTAATATGTTGTATCCCAAGTGTGGATTATTTGGTATATTAATATGTTGTATCCCAAGTGTGGATTATTTGGTATTGTTATGTGGTATTCCATTTGTGGATTATCTAGCATGTTGCTCGTATTGTATCCCAATTGTGGATTATCTGGCATGTTGATTATATTGCATTCCGGTGTGGATTATGTGGTTATATTGTTACCTTAATTGAATTCATATTCATTGATGGTATTATGCATAGTGTATTAAATGGTTGTTGCACTATGGTATGGATTAGCATGAGTATACATTACCATGTTGTTATATTATTATCCCTTTTTGTGGATTATATTTCAAGTATCTATTATGTGCTTGAATGTGTTGATATTCGGGGGTATAATGGAATTCAATCAATTATGAATTTGTTCTATAAGTGATTGAAGGTTCATCATACCTAGGACCGTTCCCCTCTGTGGCCACAGAGTGGGCTGTGCAAGCTACTGTATTGAGCCAAAAGCCTTTACGGTTTTGCTGCGATTTGGTGTACCGGTGGAATGCTCTGTATGAAGCCAAAAGCTTTACAGTAGCGATGATATTATATGATACTCTGAATAAGGGTCATATAAGTATCCTATTTTCTTATATGGATCTCTGGGGTATGAGACCTATAAGCGGTGAATGTGCATGGGGGCAATTCACCAAAGAGCGAAGTTTTACTCCCACGTTGTACGACTTATTGTTCAGACGGGAAAGGTAAAATGAGGTAACGTAATGTGTTTACCGCTTTCATAAGGTGTTATGTGTTACCATGCTACGTGTTGCATATTGTTTGGCATCTTGCTGCATTCATAATAGCTTATTGAGATTTATTCTCACCCTTCCCTTATACTGTTTTAGATTGTCTTTGAGACAGTGACCGAACCAGTGAGGCCGGGGAAAGAGTTGGACTCTTGCTTTTGGGACTTAACAGGATAGGTATATGAGTTGGTTGTCGGGAGTCATATTTAAGTATTACTCTTTTATAAGTTGTAAGGAAAACTCTTTTGTCAAACAATGTTAATTAGGATTTTCAATGTAATTAATCAAGTATGGTTATTAAAGTATTTGTTTAAATTCCTCCAAGTGGAGATATTATTATTTGATTTTGTTTATGGAAAATTTTGAATTTGTTTTCTTGTAAAGGCAAATAAAAGTTTTAAAAATATAAGATGGGTTTTCTTAGTTTGAGCTTCTCAAGCTCGGGACACGCGTTAGGTCCCGGGTTGGGGTGCTCACAGTTGGTATCAGAGCTTAGTTTAGAGGTCAAGGGTAGATGTCTAAACTAAGGGGGAATGTGTGGTAATTAACGCCGAGTGTTTAATGCAGGAGTTGGTTCTAATGGCCGGAAGTAATGATGATCAGCGAAAAGTTCTAGAAATTGAAGGAGATATGGGTATAGGTGGAATTCAGAATGAAGAGATGATGAAGTTATTCAGGATGTTTGTACATAATATGGAAACTAGAGGATCAGTTCCGAATCAACCTGAGGAATGTAAAAGTGATGGATTGGAAAGACTTGTGAAGATGAACCCACCGAGCTTTAACGGAGATCCGGATCCGTTAAAGGCAGAAAAATGGTTAGCCGAAATGAATAGGATTTTTGAGGTTATAGAAAGTCCCAACGAAGAGAAAGTTAGGTATGCCGTTTTCAAACTTGAAGGTCCAGCTGATCAGTGGTGGCAGATTTTGAAAGGGAATTGGGAGAGGGATCATACGCCCCAGACTTGGGATAATTTCACCAAACAGTTCGAGGATTATTTCATTTCGATGGTTACAAGGGACAAGAAGGAGATCGAATTCTTAGGACTAGAACAAGGGAATATGACGGTGAATCAGTATGTAGTCCGGTTTGAGGAATTAGCTAGAAGTTGCCCTCATTTGGTACCGCATGAAGCGAGAAGAGTTCATAGGTTTATAAAAGGTTTGAGGATTGAGTTTAGGAAGAAATTAGTGATTGATAGCTTCACCAATTTTCGGACAGTCATAGAGAGAGCTTATAAGATCGAGAATAGCATTGAGGAAAATAGTGGAAAATCGGAAGGTGAGATTGGAAATAAGCCAAAGTATCTAGGACAAGGATCCAAAATCATTAGAGGACAGCCAAAGACTTTAACTTCAGGAAGTGCGAGAGGGGAACTTGTGGTAGCTTCTTCGTCTAGGCCATTATCCAAACAGTATGGGATGATGTGTAAATATTGCAAGAAGATGGGTCATTCTGAGGACAAGTGTTAGAGTAAGCAAGGGAAATGCTTGAATTGTGGAGTAACGGGACACTTTAGGAGGAATTGCCCAAGGTTGCAGCGGGGACGAGCTTTAAGCAGCGGTCAGCCGGGTGGACGACAAAGAGGTGGTACCAAAAGAGATAACGAAGGGGAACCGAAAGAGAAGGTCTGTGATAGAGTGTGTGTTTCGGGTCCAGGAGAGATAAATTCCTCAGAAGTCACTAGAGGTAAATTCCCTGTCTCAGAAGTAGGAGTCATATTTTATAGACCTTGTTTCATATTATTATGTGTGGCATAGCATGTTGCTTCTATGTGGCATACATTACTTGAGAAATCATTTTATTGTTAGAGGATTCTGCTCTTATGAGAGAATATCTCGAATCTCCTTTGGTTTACCACGATGGTGATGTGGTTATGGCTGAGCAGGTATTGCCAGTTGATTTGGTATTATTATCAATTCATGATTTTTAGATATTCTTGACCTGGAGGGTTAAGTAGTTGTTGTGCATTGATAGACTATCACAAGAAGTGAGTCTTCTTTTCTGTGCCTAAATTGTTTACATTGGTAATTGATTCAGATGAACCTTTATGGGATACTCTTGTTATATAAGCATTAAAGACAGAAAGTTTTGGTTAAAAGTGTGAAGGATATTGGTATGTGTTAGACTTGCATAAGAAGTCTTTTTCAGAAATTTTACGTGTTAGTTGTGAGTAGATGGTAATTGTGTTTCCATCAAGATATATCATGTGTTGATTCTAAGTATGATAATCAGAATTTTAATCCTTATTTTGTTGGCTTCATGGCAATTATGATTGATGACCTCTTTGTTTATTTAAAGTTACGAGAGGATCATGAAGATAATTTGTGAGTTGTGTTATTTACCTTTAGTGGAAATTCATCGTTTGAGAAGTTTAGCAAATGTGAGTTGGCTCGCAAGGATTTTATATTTTGGGTTATATAGTCTTGAGTTTGAAGGTTACCATGGATCTTACAAGGATTGAGTCCGTGATCTTTGGGTTGGCAAGTATTTTCGAAGGAATTTTAAGGAGTTCTTGAGAATTGAACAATCGTTGCTTTAGTTAACTCTAATGGATGTATAAATGGTGTAGGATGTAATCAGGATAAATCATATTGATAGAATTGGAGAATAGATTGGCTATAGATCCAATCCTTACCTTACCTAATGAATATGAGGACTTTGTGAAATTCTAAATGCGTAATAAGGAGAATTAGGTTGTGATATTATGAGAATTGGGAAAGTAATAGCGTATGCTTCGAGGAAGTTGACTTAGATAAAGTGGAATTTTCATACACCCTACCGAGAGTGGTTACAATTGTTCTTCGTTAGTTAAGGGGAACCTTATCTTTTGAAGCTTCCTTTTGGGATTGTCACAGATACTAAGAGTGGGAAGATTTAGTTAGTCGAAAGGGAGAGATTAGAATACTATTCAGATTCTTGAGGAATAGGTTATGTGTGTGATGGATCTTCTCTTAAACTCGGGAATTTTAATTAACCTTAGCGATTGTGGATAATAGCAGTTTTAGTTTAGCATTTAAGTGGTACTGTGTGAAGCTTGGTATGGAAAAATCATTTGTATGATCCTTCGTACGTATGGAGTTCTTCAGTTAAGAATGATTTGGTGGAATTGACTTATGTGGGGAAACCATTGAGAGTTACTAGAATCGCAATTCCGGGATTAAATTCTAGAATATTTGGGTTGAGAGAATGTATAGAAGAATCATGGCATTAAGGAAACTGTTTGAAGGTTGTAATTCAAAATTCTTGGGGAAATAACCTTTGTTATTGATCATTAAGGTAATCAAGTTTAAAATTCGGGACAAATTTTCTTTAAGGGGGAGTGAATGTAACGACCCTAAACCTAGGCACTATTTTATTATCATATTATATGCTTTTAAAATTAATGTTAACTTTATGTGTTTATTTTATATCATTAATTTCTTATATTAGGTTGAGATGATTGGGAAATTAAATAAAGCATCTTGGGAGAAGTATAATAATAGAAATGGACAAAATAAATAAAATGTGGGTAGTTAGATTTATTTATGTGGAAATTTGGAAAGCCTTTAATTATCAAGGGGGGGCCATTTTCCTCTTACAACCTCAACCTCCTCCAAGTGTCAACTCTCCCCTCACCCCTCCTTCTTCATTAGTCAAAAGTCTTACTTTTTCCCACTCCTCCCATACTTCCTCCATCCTTCTCTCATTTCCCTCATCATTCTCTTCTTCTTCCTCAACCTTTTCTCCATGGAAGTTCTTACTTAAACTCTTCCCTTCTAAAATTATTAGCAAGTTCAATCCTTCTCCATTTTAAGATCCGGTGTACTTCCATGTTCGTAGAGGCAAGGGGAATACATCAAGCTAGACAAATCTTGGTTTCATCTCATATTTGCTAAGTAAGTTATTATGACTTCCTTCAAAATAATGCTCACTTTATGTGTTAATTAATCTCTTGTTTCAAGAAGATGAATTGTGGTATTTTGAATAAAGTTAATTGAGTTGAAATTGATCTTAAGTTGTAAATTGGTGATCTAAGTTGAAAGAAGAGTGGTATAGAGTAATTGGGGATGATAATGGTTTAAGTGTAAGTATTTAATGTGGGTTTGGCCAAGTCATTAGAGTTAGAAAGTGAATTATTATGACTTTCCTCCTATTAAATGATCATGAATAATTTGATGTTAATATTGTGGTTATAGTTGTGATTTGAAGTGTTAGGACACTTTCTTGGAGTTAAGGAATGAAGTAATGACCTAGGATAAAGTTGTTGTTCATGGAAGTAATAAAGAGTATAAGAAATGGGTTGAGTTAGATTAAGAATGAAATCTTAAAATGTGGTGGTGAAATGAGTAGGAAATCAAAGTGTAATTAGTCTAGGTTATATTACCTTGGGTTTAAATGATTTATAATGACATTGGTGAAGTTATTAAACCTTTTGATGTTCACAAATTAGATGAAGCTTAGTTTGGGTTTTGGTTCTATTTGGGTTATGTATGAAAACCTGCTGCTGGTGTTGGTTTCTGGCCGTGGCACGAGTCGTGCCCCCTGGCACGAGTCGTGCCCATGGCCAACTCGTGATAACGAGTCGTGTCTAGGAGGTCCAATCGTTCTGAGTAACTTAAAGGAATGGGCACGAGTCGTGCCCTGGGGCACGAGTCGTGCACTGGCCTGATTTCTCACATCAACTTTAGAGCTGTTCAAACCTAATCAAACTCGAACCAAAATGAAATCTCTTTAACCTAGATTAAAGTAGAATACTTTGGCTACACAATGACGTCTTAGGTGATCAAAATGGAATTGTGGTAGTAGCTTAAATATTGTTCGGAAAACGGATGATAAGCTTGATTCGTAAATTCTTCAAAGGGGTTCAAAATTGGGAATTTGATCTTAGACTTTTATTAAGATATTTCAAGGTTGTATAATGACTTAGTAGAAATGGTTTAGGGTACGTGGTGACCTTACTTGCTCCCATACCTTTGAGGATTAGTTGAAATAGTGTAGAATCTATAGATTTCACTATTGAGCTAATTGGAAATGTGTATGTATCACATGGTGGTGTTGTATCCCAAGTGTGGATTATTTGGTATTAATATGTTGTATCCCAAGTGTGGATTATTTGGTATATTAATATGTTGTATCCCAAGTGTGGATTATTTGGTATTGTTATGTGGTATTCCAGTTGTGGATTATCTGGCATGTTGCTCGTATTGTATCCCAATTGTGGATTATCTGGCATGTTGATTATATTGCATTCGATTAGGTGGATTATGTGGTTATATTGTTACCTTAAATTGAATTCATATTCATTGATGGTATTATGCATAGTGTATTAAATGGTTGTTGCACTATGGTATGGATTAGCATGAGTATACATTACCATGTTGTTATATTATTATCCCTTTTTGTGGATTATATTTCAAGTATCTATTATGTGCTTGAACGTGTTGATATTCGGGGGTATAATGGAATTCAATCAATTATGGATTTGTTCTATAAGTGATTGAAGGTTCATCATACTTGGGATCGTTCCCCTCTGTGGCCACAGAGTGGGCTGTGCAAGCTACTGTATTGAGCCAAAAGCCTTTACGGTTATGCTGCGATTTGGTGTACCGGTGGAATGCTCTGTATGAAGGCAAAAGCTTTACAGTAGCGATGATATTATATGATACTCTGAATAAGGGTCATATAAGTATCCTATTTTCTTATATGGATCTCTGGGGTATGAGACCTATAAGCGGTGAATGTGCATGGGGCCAATTCACCAAAGAGCGGAGTTTTACTCCCACGTTGTACGACTTATTGTTCAGACGGGAAAGGTAAAATGAGGTAACGTAATATGTTTACCGCTTTCATAAGGTGTTATGTGTTACCATGCTACGTGTTGTATATTGTTTGGCATCTTGCTGCATTCAAAATAGCTTATTGAGATTTATTCTCACCCCTTCCCTTTTACTGCTTTAGATTGTCTTTGAGACAGTGACTGAACCGGTGAGGCCTGGAAAGAGTTGGACTCTTGCTTTTGGGACTTAACAGATAGGTATATGAGTGGGTTGTCGGGAGTCATATTTAAGTATTACTCTTTTATAAGTTGTAAGGAAAACTCTTTTGTCAAACAATGTTAATTAGGATTTTCAATGTAATTAATCAAGTATGGTTATTAAAGTATTTGTTTAAATTCCTCCAAGTGGAGATATTATTATTTGATTTTGTTTATGGAAAATTTAGAATTTGTTTTCTTGTAAAGGCAAATAAAAGTTTTAAAAATATAAGATGGGTTTTCTTAGTTTGAGCTTCTCAAGCTCGGGACACGCGTTAGGTCCCGGGTTGGGGTGCTCACACTACTCCTAGTATTAATGTTCTAATTTGACTAGTGAAGTTATATGGGTTGTCTCCTATAGCCTTTAATCAGTTTATCTCATCCGGACTTTGGGCTTTTTTACTTTGCCATATTCCTAGGGCTATTGGGCCTAATGTGGTCTCTAAATATGAAAACATGTCCATACTGTCTCTTTTATTTGTTTCCCACATTCGTACTACTGTTTGTTCCCATAGTAATATTTCATCACTCCATAACTGTGGCTTTTGCTTTTCTAATAACAACATATTACTACTATATAAATTTCCTATAGGTAATCTAGCTCCTTGGCTAGTGTATTTTGATTCTCCTGTATATTGCCTTGACGGGGGAGTCCAATTTTCTCTACCTATTACATCTTCCGTAGCTGTTCCTGGTTCTGTCCATTCCGGTTTAGCTCTTTTTCTTGCATTTTCCATGTGTTGGTCCATAAATGCCTTTTCTTGTTTGTAAAAGTCGGCTATCATTATTTTTCCCTGTTGTATATCTCCTACTAAAGGTAAATTGTAGATTTCTTGTAATTTATTATAACTTTCTTCATATGTTAATCCTAATTCTGTAATGCAGTCTAGTATCATGTCATCCACTTCTTCTTGGATATTTAATTCAGTGAATTTTTTATTTATAATTTCTTCAAATGTTTTATTAGTCTCTTTTACTTTAAAACCTGTAGAGGGTTCTTCTTCTAAATAGTCTATTATACTAAAGTCATTTTCTTCTGTTTCAAATTGGTCAAATCCTATGACTATTTCGTTATCTTCACTATCTGTATCATAGATTGGTTCTGTGTCATATTCTATATTCATAAAATTATATTCTGTTTCTGTTTCATTATCACTTTGTTTAGGGTCTTCTCTTTTAAAGTTTATGAACCTTAAGCTTTGCATTCCATTTGCATTTTCATATATATGACTTTGTTTTGGTATTAATACTTTACTGTCTGGTTCTTGTAGGTCATCTAAAGACCATTCCAGTCCTGCTAATTCCTCGGGATTTATTTTAAGTGGTTCTATCATCTGTATTGATTTTGAGGCAATTGTATTAACAATTCCGTCTATGTTTACTTTATATTTCATTCCTGATCTGTTGCTAGCTTTTCCTAATGTTTCTACACTTATTACTATGTTATTACCTACATAATTATCATATCCTTTTGTTTTTAAGGCAATTTTAATGTTTTGTAAATCTTTTATGTCTTTTAGTATTCCTGGTGTACAGTAAAATAGAGCTGTATTTTGACTCAGGTCTATTTCCATTCCTGAGATAATGACTTTTTTCACATCTGTTTTTCATGATTTATCTAATAATAAGGCTAATAATTTTGTTCCTAAATTTTTTCTTCCTAATCCTTTTATTCCAATTACTACTAATCCCACATGTGCGAAATGTTTTTCAGATTGTTTGATTTTTTGTATTGTTTCTGGTGAAAATAAATCTATTGTTACTGTTCCATCAACCACCCTAAGTCTTTCTTCTCTACTACTCCGTATTAAAACTGTATTAATGTTTAACATTCATGTTTGGTATAATGTTCTTGGATTTAAAATATCCAACTGATGCTGGATATATAAATCTAGGTTTTTGTTTACATCTATTTCTTCTTCTAACTGTACTATTTGTTTGTTACTGTTAGATCTTGATCCTCTTCTTAGTATCCTGTTTATAAAGTTATCTGTTGTAATAATATCTTGTAAATTACTTGTTGCAATTCTTGACTCCTGTACTGTCCTACTTCTTCCTAAAAAACTTCTATTTTGTTGATCAATCATTTTCTCGGTACCCAATGTTTATAAGGTATAGGTTTTCTTTTAATTTTGACTTCTTCTCCTAGGCTTAATTTATTTATTCCACTAATTATTTTATCCAAGTCGTTATCTAGAGTATTAGTACTTGGTTGAAGCGTGTCACTTTTACTTAATAATATGTTTAATTTTTCAATTATCTGTAAGAGTAAACTTATAATGAAATTAAAGATAAGAGGGTAATGTTTATCGGCTTTACCGGTTTCTGTGTAAGTTGTAAACCCTGTAACTTCTTCTGTATTACTCTCTGATTTGTATTTTTTAGCGTCACTTAGAGCCTGTAGGTATTCTCTTGATTTTTTCAGTTTTAGCCTTCTACTATCTTTTTAACTGTTTTAACAACTTGTTCAAGATTTTCAACCTGTCTTTCTATTTTCTGCAAAAGTTCTTTAACTTCTACAATTTGTCTAGGCTTTGAATTTTCTAGCAAATAACTAACTTGTTGAAAGTCTTGTTTAGTAGGTAGATGTTTACGTATTTCTCTTAATTCTATAATAACTTGATTATTTTGTTGTTTAATATAATCTAGGTTTTCTACTATTTTGCCTAATGTTTTTTGACTTTCAGTATTTTGATTGAAAATTTCAACGAGAGTAAATGATGATGACTTTGAAATATCAATTATAATTGAGGAGTAAACCTAACTCTTAGTCTTTTTCTTAAACCCTTTAAACCTTCATTAAATAGTCATAAAGCCCTTATAATTAAAGCATAATAAAAAAATTAATAAAACAATATTAACATAGCGTGAAACCAAAAGTTTTCATCATATCATCCTAATAATGATATAAAAGAATGATTTATCCCTCATCTTCACCTACACGGGTTCTTGATATATTGTGGACTTACATCAACATGCCACCGATCAAGCCTGTTGTAGTCTTTTAGACTTAGGATCTCTCACGCTCTGATACCATAAAAGGGGGTGGCGGATTTTTCGGGTTTCCGTTAAACCACTACTAATTTAAACATATCTCGTAGTTTTAACAAATAATTTACATTTGATGAACATTAAGTAAAAACAAATATTAATTTTAACCATTAATTTATATTTAACGGACAAAAAGTTAAAACATAAAGCAAACACAAAAAGAACATACATAATATTTAAAATATTTTTGTAACTAGACGAAGGAGGAGGATGATGAATACTTACAAAGAGACTATGGAGGTATAGTGATATTTCTTCAGAGTTTTTACAGCGGAGTAGAAATGAAACACTATATATATATATATATACTGCATATAGTATATATGAACTTTTTTAATACACACATACACATGTATATTACCTTGATGTTATATACTTATTCGTTCCCTCCCGTATATAACAGATCAAAACTGAATGAAATGGGATTAAAAAAAAAAATATTGATAGTGACCCATAATCTTTATACTATTATAGCAAAATTTGTCAATTATCGATGTAAAATAATACTCCCTCCGTCCCACCGATTTTAAGAAAACTTTTCAATTTGGGCATCCCGCCGATCTTAAGAATTCCAAAAATGGAAAGTTTTTATTATTTTTATACTCTTTCTACCCTACTCATTCTCTCTCTTACTTTACTTTTACACTCACAACATTCTCTCTCCTAACTATTCATCTCACTCATTCTCTCTCCTATTTAATTTTTCACACTCACAACACTTCTTCCACTCATTCTGTCTCCTAATACTATAATAATATTCCTTAATTCCCGTGCCATTTCATTTTTTCTTAAACTGGGTGGGACGGAGGGAATATATAACACACACACACACAAACATATACTCCCTCCGTCCCATTACAATCCACACACCCTTCTTTTTGGGCGTCCGACTATAAATCACACACTTCCTAAAAAGGAAAGTTTTTATCACTATTCCCTCCACTCATTCTCTCTCCTACATTATTTTAATACTCACAACACCATTATAATTTACTATTCCCTCCACTCATTCTCTCTCCTATTTTACTTTTACACTCACAACATTTATATCATTATTTTTTTCCTTAATCTACGTGTGAACAATAACTGTACACCATGTAATGGGACGGAGGGAATATATATATATATATATATATATATATATATATATATATATATATATATATATATATATATATATATATATATATACTCCCTCCGTCCGTAACAATCTTCACACTTTCTCTTTTGGGCGTCCCAAAACTTACTTCACACATTTAAAACTTACCTAAAATGGAAAGGAATCTTTACTATTCCCTCCACTCATTCTCTCTCCTACATTATTTTAATACTCACAACACCATTATAATTTACTATTTCCTTCACTCATTCTCTCTCCTATTTTATTTTCACACTCACAACATTTTCAATATAATACTCCCTCCTTAAAACCCGTGCAAACAGTGTTTGTGAATTAAGCTCCGGGACGGAGGAAGTATATATATATATATATATACACACACACACATGACCTTAAGATGCGTTGAAGGGGCATATATACATGCTCACAATCAATGCCAAGAAGATTTGGATATATCCCTTATGGTATCCCATTCATTATCTCCTGCCTTTTGAACAGTTGTATAAACAGTAGCATTGGCGAAAAATTTCATTTTATCCTCACTGTTTTGTCCCTTTCCCATTTGGCCCTCATAACTATCTATGTCGTACGACATGGGTGGCCATTTCTTTTTGATATATAAAAAAAAAAAAATTCACGTGTGGCCTTGGACACGGGCTAGGGGTGAGCACTGATCGATTTGGATCGGTTTTAGGATAAAACCGACACCAAATCAATAACTATCGATTTTATGTAAATCGAAACCATTAACTTCGATTTCTTAATGGTTCGGTGTATTCGATTTCGGTGTGATATCGGTTTGGTTCGGTGTCTTAATGGATTGTTGGGCTTTAATAGACCTTGTTTGGGCATCAAGTTCCATTACTGTTGAACATACCAAAAGTGTCGAGTTGGGCCAAGCGAGTAAAGCCCAATCACAGATAGCATTGGCACCCGTATTCTAATGAGACTGATCCACTCAGAACAAGGCCCAAGGCCCATCTCACACATCAGTCGACTAAGCCCATGGTCCGACCTACAGGTCCCGACCTAACTTAGTCCGACCTCATGATCCATGCTACAATTCGGGTACGAACCATGCTTTACCCGACAGTCAGGTCGACCATTCCACTAGTGGCGACCTCGACCTAAATTAACAAGTGACGACTTGATACTTGCAGGCGTATTTGGTTGAACTATTCTCATAACCACATCCCTACAAATCAGGGGACCGTTATAGACACGTTCCCATTACCAATAACCGCCGCTACAATCACGGAGCACATGTCGCCTCCCCAAAAATACATCACTCTTGTCTATAAATACTTCATCACTACCAAACGGTAAAAGGTAACTGCCATTTTGTATTCTGAGTTCATTGTTCAATACATTTTGAGCTTTATACAACTGTTATCTTACTCTCACGCCCGAGCGTCTTCGCCGGAGACACATCCGGCTAGTCGTGGGTTCTGTTTTCAGGTCAAGAAGCCAGGT
Organism: Adenophora triphylla var. japonica; assembly: GCA_022495995.1. NCBI lineage: Eukaryota > Viridiplantae > Streptophyta > Magnoliopsida > Asterales > Campanulaceae > Adenophora > Adenophora triphylla. The sequence continues at coordinate 68,456 of JAFEMH010000025.1, forward strand.
GATCAGTCCTGCCACGTGGAGGAAGATTGATAAGCACATTTCCTGCAGCATCAGTTTGGTTCCATTGCCGGGAAACGTGCTTAAGCTTGACCTCGAAAAGTTCATCAACCTACAACAATGGTAACCCCAGACGGGCATGTTGAAGATGCTTCTGAAGAATTCATTGAGGTGAACAACAACACCAATACAAACGCAGGAAATCTCAATGTCAATGCTGAAAACATGGACTTGCCTCCTCCCCCACCAAATCGTCCTCATGGTAGAGCCACGCGCTCTACCAGTGTTGTTGATGGCAGAGGATTGCCTGACACAAGGAGAGGGAAAAGGCATATGGAGGGACAAGGAGTCCCACCTCCTCCTAAGCGTCCAACTGGACAGGTGAACATGGGAAACAGGGCAGGTCCCTCAATTAATCCCATGAGCAAGAAGGAAATGATGTTAGAGCGAGCTCAAATCTTGGCTGACTTGATAGCCATGGAGGAGGCAGAGCAAGCCGACGTACGCTCGTAAAGGATTGCTCCCTCCCAAGTCTCCAACAGCAAGGCCAGAGTGCTAGGCCAAATGAAGGTGTGGGACGTAATGGCGAGGACAGATAGTTCAGCCGAGCTCCTACAATTGTTCATGTGCCGAGTAACGACCTAAGTGGCTAGCCTCAAAGCTTGTAAACAGGGAGCAAGTGAGGCTCAATCCGATTTGAGGACTCGGCTAACGGCCAACGAAATGTGCATGTTTCTCCAACAAACGCAGAGATCGGGATCTCATAGAGACAGAATGGGCATAGGTCGCCCGTGAGAGGGAAAGGCGCAGTCGCCACATGGAGATAACAGCGCAGTCGCCATCTCGTGTTGAGAGGCGCAGGTCGCCTCAAAGAAGTAATGCACATAGATCTCCAATAAGATCGAAAGGACCAATTCCCATAGAGACAGGAGGAGTAGACAGATAACTCCCCCCAGAAGTGAGGGGCAGAGGTCAAATGCTGCTCCCCCTCCAGGAGATGAAAGACCCGATGCCAGAGAGTGGCTATTGATGAAAAAGAAGTTTGAACAAATGGGAGGAGGAAAAGAAGAAGGAGATTGGAAAGGTCGAACGAATTGACTTTGCTCTTCGACCTTTATCCAAAGAAATCAGAGATAGTCGACCTCCTCCTACCTTCAGGTTGCCTCTTTTGGAGAAATCTTCAGGGTCGACCAATGCTAGGAGTCATATAGCACATTTAGAAGCCACAACGTGTTTTGTCGCCAATGAGGACGACAATATGTGCAAAGCTCTCCTAAGCACACTCACCGGGGCCTTTAACTTGGTTCAACGGTTTGGTCAGCTGGAAGCATCACGACTTGGACCTGCTTCGGGACAAAGTTTTTGGATCGCTTCTCGACCGGCAGGAGCTCGTAAGGTCACTGTCACCGATCCGAATAACTTGGTGCAGTGGTAAGAATGAAAGCTCGATGAGCTATTTCACCAAGTTCAAGGAAATGGTTGATAAGATAGAGGAAGACCTCACCGATAGGGAAGTCATCAACTCGCGTAAACGGTATTTCCTCGGCAGACATGGATTACGAGCTCACAGCTCGTACAAGAACGACTCGACAGAGTTGTTTGAGAAGGTATACAATGTCGCCCTTGCTGAAGAGAGGAAAGAAAAGAAGAATGGTAAGAGCCCCAAGGTTGAAGTCACCGATGATAAGAAGGACTCCAACAAGAATGGGGGGAACAATAAAAATGGAAAGAACAGAACTAGGGCAACAGAGAAAGGTGCCCAAGCTTTCACTCCTTACGGTGAGTCGAACCGAGATTTTGAATGCCGTCGAACCGGCTCCTCCAGTCCCAATGAATCCAGGCAACAAGTTTAGGAGGGACAACAGCAAGTACTGCGACTACCACAAAGACACTGGTCATCTCACAGAAGATTGCTTGGGATTAAAGCGTATCATTCAGAGAATGGTCGACCAGGGGAGACTCGAAGCTTATGTGAAGAGACCTCAAGCTGGAGGAGGTGAGCAGCCAGCAGGTGGGCAACAAGGACCTAGGCAACCTAGATTGAACCTGGGGGTCATCACTGAACAAGCGAGCAACACGGCCATCAAGCACAAGATATTCCAGCTCAATAAGGCCCCACATGTGCCTCCAAGGAGAGAAGTAAGAGATGAAGCGATCAGCTTCTACCCCCATGAATTGGCAACTAATATGGCGGCTAGGGAGCAAGTTCTCGTCATCCTGTGTCTCATTGATGGATGTACGACGAGCAGACTCTTAGTCGACACGGGGGCCTGCAAGGATATTTTGTTTTACAAAACTTTCAAGGAGATGGGTCTTAATGACGAACAGTTGGAGAGATATGATGGCAGGTTGGAAGGCTTCACCAACCACCGAGTTGATGCTAAAGGCCAGATAGTGCTCGACGTCGACCTAGGCCAGCACCCCCTCAGGGTTGTCTCGAAGGTACAATTTATCGTAATTGATGTAAATAGTGACTATGCCGCCATACTTGGAATTCCTGGACAGGTCGCTCTTGGAATGGTAGCATCAATTCCTCACCAGCGAGTAAAGTTCCCCACACCTGCTGGAGTAGGTTGCGTACAAGGCACAGCTCGTGCTTATCTGGATCATGTTCTAAGAGAAAGAAAGAAAAGGGAGCTAGAGATTGAGACTGCTGATGGTTACTTGAAGCGTCCCGGGCGGTCACCAAAACTACCCGACTGTCAACGATCACCATGGTGGAAGAGTCGACCTATCGCTCAAATGACGAGGTCATGCATGAGTCGACACGTCACTCTGACAACACAATGGTCGATCCAGATGTAGTTATGGTCGATCAAGTCCTCATAGGCGACCTATGCCTCCAGATAGACAATAACTCGGGGGCCACCACCACCACCAGCGAGGTTGCAGACAAGCTTGATGATATGATAGCTGAGGAGGCTCCACACTTGGGAGCTGAGGAAAGACAAAAGGTCAGGGAAATCATAGTGGAGACTCTACAATTCAGAGATGGACCAGAGCTAGAAGCTGTGGATGAGTTAGAGTCAGTAATCACCAACTTTTCCTACCCCGACCAAAAAATTCAGATTGGGAAGCAGCTATCAGTTGAGGAGCGAGCAGAAATCATCGAGCTGCTCAAGGAAAGTAACGATGTCTTCGCATGGAGGGTAGAGGACATGAGGGGAATCAAGGAAGAGGTCGCTGTTCACAGACTTGAAGTCAACCCGACCATAAAGCCTAGACCCCAAAAGTTGAGAAGTTTTGCTCGCGACAAGGAAGAGGCTATCAAAGCCAGGTACAAAAACTTTTGAGTGCGGGGATAATCAAAGAGGCCACTCATACAACGTGGTTGGCCAACGTGGTCATGGTGAAGAAATCGAATGGCAAGTGGCGGATGTGTGTCGACTTCACTACTCTCAATCTAGCTTGCCCAAAGGATAGCTATCCTCTTCCTAGAATTGACAAGCTTGTCGATTCCATCGCTGGCCACTCTACTCTCGGTTTCTGGATGCTTACTCGGGATACCACCGGATAAAGATGCACGAGGATGACATTGTGAAAACGGCATTTCAAGCAATTTGGAGGCATTTATTGCTACAACATGATGCCATTTGGCTTAAAAAATGCAGAGCTACCTATCAAAGAATGGTGAACAAGGTCTTTGCCTCACAAATTGGTCGAAATATGGAGGCTTACGTTGACGACATGGTCATTAAAACTAAACCGGGAGTCACGTAGTCGACTGAAGGAGACATTCGCCAATTTACGAGCAAACGACATGAAGCTCAATCCCGGTAAGTGTGTCTTTGGAGTTGCGGTGGCAAGTTCTTGGGATTTATGGTATCTCAAAGAGGCATAGAAGCCAATCCGAAAAATCAAGGCGTTAGTCGACATGAAAGCTCCCACCGGTGTCAAAGAGATGCGGCGACTTAACGGAAGGGTAGCGGCTCTTGGTCGCTTCATATCAAAGTCGAGAGAGGTCTCTCCCCTTCTTCAAAGCATTGAGGGGACGAAAAATTTTGAATGGACGACCGAATGTCATTCGTCGTTTCAACAATTGAAGGATTACCTCGCTACTCCACCTTTACTAAGTAGCCCAACCACCGTGAAACCTTATTTGTATATACGTCTCGTGGGAGACAAGTCGGTTGCAGCGGTGTTGATTAGAGAGGATGAAGGGCTTCAAAAACCAGTATATTACATCAGCAAGGCCTTATAAGATGTGGAGAGCAGATACTACAATGCTGAGAAGGTCACTTATGCCCTAGTCGTGGCTTCAAGGAAGCTGCGAGCTTATTTTCGGCTCATCCAATTGTGGTTCTTACAAATGCCCCCTTAGAAAAATTCTTCACAAGCCGGAGAGTTCGTGTCGACTTCTCAATTGGTCAATTGCCCTTCTTGAATTTGACATTGAGTATCGACCTCGAAAAGCGTTGAAGGCTCAAGCTCTAGCTGACTTCTTGGTCGAGCTTACGTTCACCAAAGAAGACGACGAGCAGCGAGCTCCAAAAGAAAAGGCTAAAGGAAAGGAGTCGTAGTCCCAGTTGCCGTCGGTACCAGACGATTGTTGGAAGGTCTATTCGGACGGATCGGCGACCAAGAATAGCGGTGGAGGCTGGGATAGTGCTAATCGAGCCGAGTCTCGGAACCGTGTATGAAGAATCACTAAGGTTCAAATTTGATGCTTCCAACAACCGGGCCGAATATGAGGCTTTAATCGCAGCTATTGAGTACGCCAAGTGTTTTGGAGCTACTAAGATCATGGCCTGCGTGATTCACAACCGATAGTTAACCAAGTCGAGGCGAGTACGAGGTACTTAGCTCCACGTTGATTAAATACTGCGACCTGGTGAAGGAGGCGATAAAGGATTTGGAATTACAGGAGATTCAAAGGATTGGAAGAGAGAAGACAATGAGCTAGCCGACCTCCTCTCAAAATTAGCTACCTCAGATGAGCCACATGATGAACCTATCTCCTTCCTCGAAAGTCCAGCCTATGAAAGAGTAAAAATTCATTGCATAGATGATCCCTCAAGAAATTGGGCTCAGGAGAAGTGTTGGATCGAGGAAATGAAAGCATACCTAGAAAATGGAGAGCTGCCAGATGACGAGAAGAAGGCTCGAGCTATCAAAAAGAAAGCTCCAAGGTATGTCATTCAAGGAGGCGACCTATTCAGAAGATCTTATACTCGACCATTACTAAAGTGCATCCACCCTCAAGAGGTCGCCCTGTTGATACATGAGGTACATAGTGGAATTTGTGGTGGACAGCCGGGGGCCAGGACTCTTGCTGACAAGTTAATCACTTTAGGATACTACTGGCCACACATGAGAGCTGACACTCACAACTTTGTTCAGCAATGTGATCAATGCCAAAGGTTTGCCAACCTTCCCCGTGTGCCTACAACAGAGCGGACTCACAGTGATCGCGGCTTGGCCATTTGACATGTGGGGCGTCGACCGATTGGACCCTTCCCTCCCGCCCGAGGAAACTGCAAGTATGTGATCGTCGCCATAGACTACTTCACTAAATGGGTTGAGGCCAAACCATTAGCTCGCATCACAGAGGAAAATGCTATCAACTTTATTCATGACTTCATTTGGTGTCGGTTTGGCTTTCCTCGAGCTATAGTGTCCGACAATGGTTTCTGATTCTCCCGGACTTTCGAAGCGAGAGATGAAGCGAGTTGGAATCAAACATTGGAAATCTTCGTCGCCTATCCTCAAGGAAATGGGCAAGTGAAGCGGCAAATAAACTTGTTCTATCTTCGCTCAAGGCTGGGCTCGTAGGTCGACGAAACAATTGGTTGGACGAACTCCCCCTTGCTCTGGGCGGTTCGTACAACCACTCGGGGGCCTACTGGGAAACCCCTTTTGCTCTCACATATGGGTCGAGGCCATGGCACCTGCGAGCTCGAGATTCCCTCTTTGCTAGAGTGACTTTCTTTGATCAAGAGCAGAACGACACCAATAGATTGATCGACCTGGACCTAGTCGACGAGAAGCGAGAAACAGCTTACCTCCGAATGGTCAATTACAAGCAGCGGACTAAAAATTATCACGACAAGAAGGTCAAGGCAAGGTCTTTTCAAGTTGGAGATTATGTATTGAGAAAGATTGAGGCAACGGGTAGAAGGACCCAGCAGAACAAGCTATCTCCTAACTGGGAAGGTCCATATATAGTCACTCGAGTCGTCAAGGAAGGCACCTACATAATAGCTCATCCCGGAGGTGACGAGTTGAAACATCCTTGGCATGCTACTCACCTCATCAAATACTACTTCTAGTTTTTCAATTTCAAAGTTCAAGTTTGTGTTAAAGCTAGTTTCAAATCGATGTAAGCATGATTCCTACTTGATGAAAAGAAGCGGTTTATTCGATCAAACATAGTGTTACATTAATATCAACAAGCTCGACTCTTAGTCAGCTTCGCTCTAACAAGCTCGATTCTTAATCAGCTTTGTTTATTTAACAAGTCCGACTCTTAGTCGACTTTGTTCTAACGAGCTCGACTCTTAGTCAGTTCATCTTAGCTCGACTCTTAGTCAGTTCATCTTAGCTCGACTCTTAGTCAGCTTCACCCTAACAAGCTCGACTCTTAGTCAGCTTCGTTCTAACAAGCTCGATTCTAAATCAGCTTTGTTCACTTAACAAGTCCGACTCTTAGTCGACTTAGTTCTAACTAACTCGATTCTTAATCAGTTCAAATGGTATGAACAGGTTCGACTCATGGTCAACCTCGTTCACAAAAAGTTAACCAAGTCCGAGGCCGACTAAAACCAACAAGATCAAGTCGCCTCTAGGCTCAAGTCGACTCATTTATATTATCTACATCTAGCTCGACATACAATATGGAATGAAAAACATACAACATTCTGAAAACAAAAGTCAGCTATGATAGAAATAAGTCTCCCAAAACGGGCTAAGACTTAGACAAAATTAATTTACAAAAATATTTTACCTCCCAAAAAACTGGGCCAAGGCATTCAGATAATGTTAATCAAAAGAACAAAAAATGTTGGTTGGAACTTGTTCATTACAAATAATTCAAGAGTCCTGGCCGATATCAGCTTGGTCGTCAATGGAAGCTCGACCTTCACCATCTTCTTGTTGCTGGGGCTCCAGGGGCTTACCCGACTCGGAATATGTTTGCTCAGTTTCAATTTCCATGGCTTCGGCATCGTCGAGTTCCGCCAAGACCACATCAAAATTCCTATCAAGAACAGGGGGAGCTTCCCACTTCTCGCAGTGATCCTCCTCATCCTCTTGGGCAATGAAAGCTAGATCGTTTTCAAGGTAAGGAACGAGCGAGTGACCACTACGAGCTGTCATGTCATATTGGGACTCAGTAAACCAACGAGCTAATTGCTCGATGGTAACCGTAGCCGTTGGATCTACAAGCGCACGACGGGCCATGTGTCTTTTGCCGACCTCAAGAAAATCTTGGGCCTTAGACACTATGGCATCATAGTACTCATCCCCTGCCTTGAACTTCTCAACCGCGGCTTCAGAGGCATCCTTGGCAGTTTTCTCAACAGCAGCCTTGTGGTCTTCCTGACTTTTCTCTCTCTCAAGTCGATGCTGTTCATGCAACTCGAGCAAGAAGGCATCCTTCTCCTTTAGAAGTTTGTTAATAGTGGCCAGCTCAGTCTTGGCCTTCCCCAGTTCTTTCTTCTCAGCATCCCTCTCAGCCTCCACTTCCTTGAGTTTGGACTCTGCAGCCTCAAGGTCGGACAGAGCCTTGGTCTTCACCGCTTCGTTGGCTTCACACGAATTGTCCAAGTCGTTATACTTCTCTTTCCATTCCGCAAGCTCTTGAGCCTTTTTGGAATAATCACGAAGGGCTTGTCTCTCCCTCTCGATGGAGGCCCTCCAAGAGCTCTTGGCTTGCTCAATCATTGTAAGATTACGCATTTCAAAGAAACGAAGAAGTGTTAGCTCGTAATTTGAGTGGATCGAGTAAGGGGATAAGCAACTACAATAAAAGAGAAAATGACAAGTTACCTCACTATGAGCCATCCCGAACGAGCGAGAAAATTCCTCGGGGGTGATCCCCTTATCGGCCCGAAGTGAGCTAGGAGGTCGACATCTATTGCCCTCCTAACAATCACTTGGCCCAGGCTCATGTCGGGATAGCGACGGCTCAAGCCGTTAAACCCTTCCAAATGAGGAACATCACTCAGCCTCTTCATCTTTTCATCCGAGAGACTCCTTACCGGGAGGAAGGAAGGTCATGGAGGCAATTGACTCGAGGACACGAGACTTTCCCTTCTCGGATCGGGACCTCTTCTTCGAACTTATAGGACGATCGTCCTCATCTTCCTCCATATCATCTTCATCAACGTTGACGACCGGCAAAGGGCTAGCCCCCGCCATCCCAGCTCAGAGGTCTCCATATTGGCATCTTGATTTGGGTCGGAGCTCGACTTGCCCCGACCGACCCGGGAATCATCACCTCCTTCATTGGCATCATTCGATTGGGTGCCGCTTTGCAAGGGTCTTCCACTCGACCTCTTCCATTGGGATCATTCCAAATGACATCCTTTGGAAGCAAATTGTTCCTAGTAGCGCCTTCTCTCTCTCGCCGCCTTAGCATTGGCGGCCCATGAGCCCTCTTGGCTTTCCTCTTATACGAAACCCCAACAATACGCACCATATTCGCTTCTTGTTCGGGAGTTAAAACTACACGACGTCAAAGAAATCAAGTGTTAGCTCGTCAATTCAAAACAGTTCTACGAGTAAACCATTGACGAGGTAATTGATACAATTCAAAGCAGTTCTATGTACGCATTGAATAACTCTACATACGAGCAGCAATTTGATAAAGAGTTGCAATTCGAAATAGTTCTATGTACGAGCTAACTAAGTTCTACATACGAGCGTACAACGGACGATCTAAGAGTTGTATATGCAAAGAAAAATAACGCTATGTGCCAATGATAAGTTACTTATGCAAGATAACAATGGACGAGCTAATGAATGCAGGTCAAGTAAATCCTTACCACCAACATGCTCTCCGTGGTCTTTGCAGTAATTTTCATTCTTCTGACAAAATTGACAGTTCTCCTTCAACCTACCTAAGGAGTGAGTAACCCAGTCCGGATATACCTGGCCTCTCAATACAGGAACAAGGGGTTCTACCACTCCATCACCAGGCATCATCCCAGCCTGGATGTAGTTATACTTGGTCGTCCCTAACACCTCCCAGCTAATGGGCCCTTTCGCGACCAACGCGCACAACTTCCTATACAAGGTTTGGTGCCATGGAGGCTCCCAGTAGTTTTCCTCGTCAATAGTGTCGGACTCGCTATTTGGCAAGGGGAACTCCATCCCAAACCTACTCTCTACAACTACCACATAGGAATTCCAAATTTGCTATGCTTGTTGGGAAGGTTGGCAAACAATTTTGGAGAATTGGGTTTGGAAGGAGTACTAATCCCCCAATCTGCTTTGTCGAGCTTTGGAGCGAAAAATTCCTTGAAGACTCTCATGCAAGGTTCATGGCCTAGAAACCTACATACCATGGCAAAGCACACTAGTACTGCAAGTGTTGGCCCCAAGTCAAGGGGAAGAGCATCCATGCACTCCAGAAACTCATTGATAAAGGGATCTAAGGGCAATCTCAACCCCGCCTCAAACTGTCCATAAAAGAAAGCCACCCTAGTGGCATCAGTAGTGAAGCTGGTACGGAACTTGGCCATAAAGTCCGCCTTACTAAGGATGGTTATCCTATAATCCAATCTACTTACTTCACAGAAATCATAAACCATGTTGTATCGGGACTCCATGTTTTTCTTTCCTCGAAGAGGCCTACTGGGTATGTATCCTCTCTCGTTCTTCCCGGTACAACAGAGGAGCCAAACGCATCCACAATTCGGGGGGCCGAGGAAGAGGTCGAAGCATTTCCTTCCCGAGTTGTCATATGCGTACAAGAAGAAGGAGAAACAGGGGAGTCAGTCCTATGATCACATTCAGTCGACCTACCTAAGGGCGACCTAAACTCCCCTGGAAAACCTATTCTGTTCCTAAGGAAGGAGGGTTTGTGGACATCCCTAACATAGAACAAGGTGATATGGTCAAGCAGTTCATGGAATAAATGAAAAGCGACAACAGTTGAGTCGTCAATCACCACATTCTCAATTTCTCCTACAATGGGCAGCCCTATCTCAGTGTAATTCAACCCCCAACTAGTCAAAATGGAGGCACACTCATCCAAGGACATCACTCTCCACTCACCGTTCACATTCTTACATGCCCTACGGTTAACAATGCAGTAGCCGTACCAAGCTCCTGGTTCACTACTAAAGGTCCTAGCCATGGCGGAATTGAACACAAAGCAGAAATTAAAGCCCTAAAACAAATATACAAGGGAAATACCTTAATTGATTGAAGAAAGGGAGTTCGTTGCTGAAGCCGAGAACCGAGTTTAAGTTCTACTGCAATTCCGTGATTGTCGCCGGAGAAGAGGAGTTTGAAAACGGTAAGAATTCGAATTGAAGAGAAAGACTGAGTATTTCTATTTTCCTAAATTTGGAAGGGGAAAAGAAAATAGAAATTAATTTTCCAAAATTAAAAGCTGAAGCGGTTTTCGAGAAGGAGTTCCAAGAGTCAGAATTGCAATCATTACTAAAACCGGCGCTCCTTCATCTCCAACCGTTCATCGCCAACGATCAGGATGTTGCCACGTCATCATGGTCGACCTACTTCAAAGACTAACATCGACCTGCGAGTAAAGGAATTTTCGTCAAAGAAATCTTCTTAACTTCCAAGTCGACGAAGTCAACTCGAAAGTTGGGGGCCACTGAACATACCAAAAGTGTCGAGTTGGGCCAAGCGAGTAAAGCCCAATCACAGATAGCATTGGCACCCGTATTCTAATGAGACTGATCCACTCAGAACAAGGCCCAAGGCCCATCTCACACATCAGTCGACTAAGCCCATGGTCCGACCTACAGGTCCCGACCTAACTTAGTCCGACCTCATGATCCATGCTACAATTCGGGTACGAACCATGCTTTACCCGACAGTCAGGTCGACCATTCCACTAGTGGCGACCTCGACCTAAATTAACAAGTGACGACTTGATACTTGCAGGCGTATTTGGTTGAACTATTCTCATAACCACATCCCTACAAATCAGGGGACCGTTATAGACACGTTCCCATTACCAATAACCGCCGCTACAATCACGGAGCACATGTCGCCTCCCCAAAAATACATCACTCTTGTCTATAAATACTTCATCACTACCAAACGGTAAAAGGTAACTGCCATTTTGTATTCTGAGTTCATTGTTCAATACATTTTGAGCTTTATACAACTGTTATCTTACTCTCACGCCCGAGCGTCTTCGCCGGAGACACATCCGGCTAGTCGTGGGTTCTGTTTTCAGGTCAAGAAGCCAGGTGATCAGTCCTGCCACGTGGAGGAAGATTGATAAGCACATTTCCTGCAGCATCAACTGTAAAATCAAACAAAACCCAATTCAATATTGAATTTGAAATTCACAAAAAAAAAAAAGAAAAGAAGAAAGCTAAAATTCAAAAAAAAAAAGAAGAAAGCTGAAATTAAAAAAAAACGGAGCAGAAATTTATTCCCAATAGAGCACAAAACAAGATATTATACTGTACAATACGGCTCAGCGAAGAAAACGGAGCAGAAATTCAAAATTAATCCAACTCAAAATTAAACTAATCCAACTCCAACATAAACTAATTCAACTCAAAACAAAACAAGAAAACGGAGCAGAAATTCAAAAAAAAAAAAAAAAAAAAAAAAGAAGAAAGCGAACTAGCTTACCGGAAGGTTCGCCGACGATGGAAGGGTATCGGCGGCTCAGCTAAGACGAGAGATCAGGGTTGTGGTTTAGGCGTGGACTGGATCTAGGTTGCGGCGAAGGCGAAGGTGAAGGCGAAGGCGAGAGATCTAGGGTTATAGCAGCACCGTCGTCGAGTCTTTAGCTAGGGCATTGTGAATGTGGAAAAATGAAAATAAAAGGAAGAAAAGAAATATATATAGTATAGATAAAACGACGTAGTTTTGGCTTATCGGTTCGGTTCGGTTTCTTATCGATTTTTAAACTTTTAAAACCTAAACCAAATCGAAAATTTCGGTTTCTAAACTTTTAAAACCTAAACCAAACCAAATGGCTCGGTTTCGATTTTATCGGATTCAATTTTTCGATATTAATGATGTTAACGGGTTTTTTTGCTCACCCCTAACACGGGCATGTACTAGTAATTTAACATTCAAGGGAGTAGGAAATGAAAAGGGTTATGCTGTGTTGTGTTGTGTTGAGAAGATGAGAAATAATACCATTTTTTTGGGCTATTTCATTTTACTTGATTTTTCTAAAATGGTATTAAAATTACATTATTCCTCATACTCAATTGATTTTTAATGCATTATTATCCAAATAAATAAAACTCTAGTTGTTAGTATTTAATTGAGCATTTGTTCGAAAAATCTGCTAATTCGGATTTTCTTAATTGGCCCTTCCTTCCTTTCATCCTCATTTGCACGGTGCTTGAAACTCAAAAAATATTATATGTACCAAAGTTTGGATTTATCAATTTTTAATGCATTATTATACAAACAAAAATAAGACTCTAGTTAGGATTTAGTTTATCAATATTTTTGATGCATTGTTATCCAACAAAAATAAGTTATGTTATCTCTTTCCTTTGTTTTTTCCCACCGAGAAAACAAACAAAACCACCATATGGGGCTCATATACTAGTTTAGGGTTTATGATTAAAGCATGGGCAAATGGCAAATAGGGGTCTGAAGTTTGGGATCCGCTCGTAAGAAACAGTCTGAGTTTTAAAACTCGCACATATGGGTTTAAAGTTAGGAAAAACTAATAAATAGGAGCTTTTAGTCAGAAAAAGTTAGGTTTTTCAGTTAAATCATTATGTGTCATGTTGTGAACTTTATTGAAACTAATGTTACTATTTAAGGGGTAAAATTAATATTTAAACTTTAAAGGATTAATTCTCCTAGGGCCTCCCTACCCAAATTTTATTCATTTCTAAGGAGATCCTTTTTATAAATTCCAAATAGGAAGTTCTCCTAAGATTATAATTTCGTATACACCCCTCACCTCCGTTGACCAGTCAAATAAATCTCCTAAATACCAAAACTACCTCTACCCCTCAAACAAAACCCACCCCTCCCCTCCCTCCTCTCACACTTATACCAGAAAAAACACACACACACACACACACACTCAATCACTCTCTCTCTCTCTCAACCCATTGCCCCTTCTCCGACCACCATCTCCCTATTCGGAGCTCCTTTCCCCAACCTCGCACCTGTTGTCGCCAAGCCATCATTCCTGCCTCACTTTCTCCATCTCCGGTCGTGGTTCTCCGTTACCGGTCGTTTTTCTTCGGCTAAACACACATACACACACACCTTCTCCGTCACCGCCTCCATTAAAGGCTAGATCTACAATATCTCCGGCCAGATCTACATTATTCCGGTTAGATCTACAATATTTTCGGCGAGCCCCTTCATCTTCTCCGGCGAGCCTCTTCATCTTCTCCGACATCATTTCTCCGGCGAGCCCCTTCATCTTCTCCGACATCATTTCAATAATAACAACGAATGAATGAAAAGCCCTGGTTCATTTATGCATCGAAGCCGCAACTCAAAGCCAGTACACCGTCGAGACGTGGCGGCGACAGCGGCAGACTCTCGTACGCTTGCCTTCTCTGCTAGAAAAGCTCTCCTACACTGCCTTCTCCGTCGCCGCCTCTTATTTTCCTCTTTACTCGAGTAAGTCTCTCCATCGCTTCCGGTTTCTGATCATCCGTCTCATTTTTTCGACAACCTCACAAAATTGACTACATACTCACAGCCAGACACATGGATTGGATGTACGTGGTGGACTGGAATAAGATATAATTTTCTGAGTATTAGAGCTAGAATTACAAATTGATTTGTCATGTGAATTTAATGAACTGGATTTTAGGTTATTTAGTTTCAGAATATAATACAGGTTTCATTACTTCATTCAATTCGTATTTTCTAATCAATTCTCGAAAATTTGTGTAAATTATGAGAGTAATTCACTTATAAGAGTTGTAAATGTGTAAATTATGAGAGTAATTCGTTGTTATTAATGAAATTTTTTATTTTTTTGATTGAAATTTTGTCTTATATAACTCAATTATAAGAGGCAAAGTAGTCTTATAATTCACTTATAAGAGTTGTAAATGTGTAAATTATGAGAATAATTCGTTGTTATTATTGAAATTTTAAATTTTTTGGTTGAAAATTTTGTCTTATAAGTCAATTATAAGCGACAAAGTAGTCTTTTAATTAACTTATAAGAGTTGTAAATGTATATTATGAGAGTAATTCGTTGTTATTATTGAAATTTTGTATTTTTTTTAGTTAAAAAATTTGTCATATAAGTCAATTATAAGAGACAAAGTAGTCTTTTAATTAACTTATAAGAGTTGTAAATGTAAATTATGAGAGTAATTCGTTGTTATTATTGATTTTTTTTTTTTTGGTTGAAAAATTTGTCTTATAAGTCAATTATAAGAGACAAAGTAGTCTTATAATTCACTTATAAGAGTTATAAATGTGTAAATTATGAGAATAATTCGGTGTTATTATTGATTTTTTTGTTGAAAATTTTGTCTTATTAGTCAATTATAAGAGACACAACGTCTTATAATTTACTTATAAGAGTTGTAAATGTGTAAATTATAAGAGTAATTCGTTGTTATTATTGAATTTTTTTATTTTTGGTTGAAAAATTTATCTTATAAGTCAATAATAAGAGACAAAGTGGTCGTATAATTAACTTATAAGAGTTGTAAATGTGTAAATTATAAGCGTAATTTGTTGTTATTATTGAAATTTTTAATTTTTTTGGTTGAAAAATTTATCTTATAAGGCAATTATAAAAGACAAAGTGGTCTTATAATTAACTTATAAAAGTTGTAAATGTGTAAATTATGAGAGTAATTCGTTATTATTATTGTAATTTTTGATTTTTTTTGTTGAAAATTTTGAATCCAATGACTGATCCGAAATGTCAGAAAGTCTAGTGACCAATATATAATTTTAAAAGTTTCAGTGACTAAAATATAATTTTCAGTTTCGAATTGGGGACTGACCACCCGTCACACGCGTGCAAGAAAGTAAGGGTAATTATGTCTTTGTATTACTGAGGAGTGTCTAGGGAATTAACTAAATGTTGTTTCCTAAATTGGGTTTAAATCTCGCCCAAGGGGCCTAGAGAAAATCGGCAAAAAAAAAATGTAATGATATGAAACAAGTTTCAACTGGGGATAAATTTTGGCTTTTGCCCTAAAAAAAGATATGTATTTTTTTACAATAACATTATACTCCCTTCGTCCCAGGAAATTCGTCACTTTTTACTCAAAATAGTGTCCAGTTTGAAGCGTCACCTTTCCTAAAATAAAAATATTTTATTAATATTCTATTATCCCACTAACTATTCCCTCCACTCATTCTCTTTCCTAAAACACTATTACATTCACAACACTTTTTGATGCTGTCCAATAATAACGGTTGGGCCTGGCCCAAATATATTAGCGAGATAGTAACCAGTGGGCCCAAAAGTGGGATACGACCCAAGAAGGAGATAAGATTACAGGCGACCCAAAGAGGATCATAGGAAGGCGAGATAGGAAATATCCCGCTAATATCCTTAGGAAGGGGGGAAACCAAGATAGTAAATTGCGACATATTATGAGGAAAGCCGGCGATAAAAATTAAACGCGAGACATGATGGCAAGGCGAGACATGATAGTAAGTGACCTTATCCGGCGAGAGAGGGATCCCAGTTGATATTCACCAGAGGCGGCATATAAATATCTACCAAGTGGGACCCATTAGACGGTTATGCATTGGGATTGATGATCACGTGTTGAGGGTTTACTTTATAAAGGACCAATGATGTGTTGACACGTGGCAGGAGGCATGAAATGTGAGGAGGTCACATGCAAGGCACGAGGGTAAGGGGTATAAATAAGATGGGAAAGCTTCATTCCAAGGTACGTCCATTGATACACACACAACCACCTTCAATATTGTGAGTTTACCTTCCTTTCAAGCAAACACTTATCCTCACGCCGGAGGGGCTTACGCCGGAGCCGCCCCCGGCTTAGTTAACGTTTATTGTGTGCAGATCAGTCGGAGAAGAAGGAGCCGGAGATATCGAGGATAGACTACAACGGTGAGGTTCTTTGCTGAGGAAGATCCCGGCAACATCAATCGTTCCGTTGCCGGGACCTGTTTTCTCTTCAAGGATTGAAGTTTCGTCGGCGGTGGCTTGAGATCGAGGGAGCTCTGTTCTGAGATTCTGAAGGTGGGTCGTGTAGCGGACGATTCAAGCGGAGTATTACCGATTGAGTTGACGTTATTGGCAATTTGTAAGAGGAATTTTGTTGTTTTTATTGTCGGTGGAAGCGAGTGGCGTTTGTTTTTGCTGTTAAGATTAATTGGTGTTTTTGTGTTGAATATTTGGAGAGGGTAATTTGGTTCAACTGAGTTGGTGTAGATTCCTGTTTTCTAGAGTATTTGTAGGAGTTGTGTTGAATTCAAAATTGTTTGTTAAGATTTGCTCAAATCTGGGTTTGGTTGTGAAAGTTTGAAGTTGGAATTTGTGAAGTTGTTTTGTTTCGAATAGCTTTGATTTGGGTGTTTTTGGTGGTAAGGTGTAATTGAAGTCTTTGTTGAAGATTTTTGGAAAGTTTTGGTGTTGAAGGAAGGTTTTATCACTGGGTTTATTATTGTTGTTTCTGGGTTCCTGAGCAAGATCTTCAAATCTTCATAAGATTTGCAGGTTTTCGTGGTTGAAGTTCATAAGTGTGATTACGTAAGTGGAAAGAATGTCAACACCAGAGAAGAATATGGTAGTGGGCCAGAAGACTGTAGCGGGAAGGAACATCGTCACTCCAATTTCTGGGTTTGGGAATATCGGTATGGGTGGAGCGAGAGATACTTCTTCCTCGCA
Organism: Adenophora triphylla var. japonica; assembly: GCA_022495995.1. Taxonomy (NCBI): domain Eukaryota; kingdom Viridiplantae; phylum Streptophyta; class Magnoliopsida; order Asterales; family Campanulaceae; genus Adenophora; species Adenophora triphylla. Next base: position 85,434 of record JAFEMH010000025.1, read on the forward strand.
GCATGTAATCCCGGAAGAGGTGGAGCGAGATACTGGCGACGAGAGAGAGAGGAATGTGATGCCGCCACCACAAGAGGAGGAAATAGAGAATGAGGAAGAAAGTTTGAGGATCCATAACACTTTGATCTTGCAATTGATTGAAAACAACAAGCGACTGAGGGCGATGAAGAAGAAACCTACTCCAATCCCGCAGGGATTTTTAACGGCGACAATAGAGGGAGATAAGGGAGCAAATAAGGAGGTAATTGTAGTAAATGAGGAGCAAGAAAAGGAAGTAGAGCCTGAGAAGCCAAAAGAAGCAGAAGCGAGAATAGAAGGGTCGCAAAAGCGAATAGAAGGGTCACAAAAAGAAAAGCGGGAGAGTACATGGAAAATGGAAGAAAGATCAAAGTTTATCATTTGGCCACACACTTCCCAAGTGTCGTCCCTCTATTGTGAAGAAGAAGATGGTGATATCGCTGGCCAAATGATGCCGAAGATGGCGAGAAAGAGGTGAGAAGTTTCAAAGATTGCGAGAAACCCAGGGCGGTAGAAAAAGGGAAGGGTATAGGAGTTAGTCGCTTTGGAGAAGAAGACGGTTTCAGGAAGCAGATGGCCGAGATGGCAAGGAGATTAGCGAGCCGGAAAGGGTGGTGTAGTTGATAATGAGAAAGACTCCTTTGTCGCTCCGTTTGCTAGATATATCCAGGAAGCTGAGCCAGCTCCAGACTTTCGTTTGCCCGCTCTATCCAAGTATGCAGGAGTCACCACCGCCAGAACTCATGTAGCGGGATTTGAGGTCACAATGGCAATTTTGACTAAGGATGAGGCTTTATTATGTAAGACTTTTGCTAGCACCTTGGAACTTCAGGCTTTGGATTGGTTTGTGCAGCAGCCTGTTAATTCCATATTGGGGTACCAAGACTTCAAGAGAAAGTTTTTGGCGAGACTTGGATCAGTGGGAGCTCAACCAGTAGTACTGCAAGAGTTGATTGGGATTAAACAGAAGACGGGAGAAGGTCTTGTTACTTACACCAACAGATTTTTGCTAATTGCCAATCAAATTGCTGAGATTGATCCCAAATATGTTATAATGATGTATATGTCGGGTCTGTTATCCGAATCATTCAGGAGGGAATTAAGGATGAGATTACCTGCTACTTTGAGTGAACTACATGAGAGAGTCAAAGCGTATTGTGGTGGCGAGGATATTGATGAAGGAGTTTCTAACACTGGAAAGAAAAGTGTTAAGGATAGGATTGAGTATGTAAAGGAAGGGAATGCCGCTCAACAAGGAGGTCGAGGGAATCCCGCTGGCGGTAGAGGCGGAGGTCGCGTTGGAGGTCGCAATGGAGGGCAAAATGGAGGTCGAGGAGTTAGGAGGATTGTAAGGTTTATAAGGCTGACCGCTACACCAAGTGAAATTCTGCGGGCTGTTGATTTGCCACCACCTTTTGAAATGAATGATCTTGGGAGGATTAACATGAATCAATATTGTAATTATCATCGGGACAGGGGTCATGAGACCGACAATTGTTATAATTTGAAAAGAGTAATTCAAAAGAAGGTTGAAAGGGGTGAGTTGCAAGAGTATGTATGGCAAGAGCCAAATGGGGCAGCTCAAGGAGGAAATGGTAACAGGAATGAAATTTTGGTAATTCACGAGCCCACAAGCATTACTTGCTTAAGTAATCAGATTATGTCGCTATCCCATACTTGTCACATTCCCGCCTATCCACCCAGTGAAGAAAGGATGATCGCTTTTCAAGGCGAGAGTCAGCTCTAACGCCGAGTCATGGATGCCAACCAATTGTAATCTCAATCGCCCGGGAACAAGATTTTTACATCGGGTTTTAGTAGATTCTGGAGCAAGCCGAAATATTCTCTATTATGATGCTTTTAAAAAGATGCGATATACAGAGGCCAATTTGGTGCCGTATAAGGGTTTTTTGGAAGGATTTACAAACCACACTGTGCGGGTTAAGGGGACGATTTCTTTGGCGGTAGAGGTAGGAGAAGATGAGAAGGTGAGAACTCGCACCGTGGAGTTTATGGTTATTGACTTGGTGTCACCTTATAATGCTATCGTGGGTATTCCCTTTATGCAAAGCTTTGAGATGGTGGTATCTATCCCGCATCAGCGGGTCAAGTTTCCTACGGCAAAGGGGATAGCATGTTTGAAAAGTGAGGTAAAGGAAGTTATTCAGAAGAAGATTGAAATGCAAACAACGGCTAGAGCAAGTACAAGTTCACTTTCTATTGCCTTGACTGTGCGGGATGCGAGAATAAATATGATCACCGACTTAGGGGGATGTGAGAGTTGGGAGGAGACAGAAAGTATGAAAAATAAGTCGGCAATCATAATTATTGAGGAAAGAGCAGGGGATGAAGTTATGCAGGAAAGAAGTGATGAGCGAGATGTAGAGACAGAAATGATGCAAGAAAAGTCAGAAAAGAATTTGATGGCTTTGATGGTGATGCAAGCAGAGATGGCCTGGTCTAGATCCACAGAATTTGTCAAAATGAGAGAGCCCCGTATTGAAGAGATAGTAGATTTGGATAATGAAGAATGTGATGAAGAGATCATGATGGACACCCCTGAGAGCATGTCGCTTGCCGGGAGAGATAAGGGGGAAAGTAGCGGTAAGAGGATAAAGAAAGGTGTCGACCGGAGAAAGGCGGCTGAAATGGAAATAGATACATTGCAAATACGGGATGAGCCTGATATTCAAAGTGCGTAAGAATTGGAAGAAGTGATTGTGAATGATGAATACCCAGAGCAGAAAGTTAAAATTGGGAAATAATTGAAAAGGGATGAGCGAGATATGCTGATTGACTTTTTGCGAGATAACATTGATGTATTTGCTTGGAAACCTGAGGATATGTGCGGAGTTGATGAGAAGGTCGCCTTACATTGTTTAAATGCCGATCCAAATGTAGAACCTTTTAAGCGAAGGTGAGATACCCGTCGGCGGAAAAGGAGAAAGCGGTGATTGGAGAAGTGGAGAAGTTATTAAAGGCGGGAATTATTGAAGAAATCACTTATCCAAAGTTTGGCTAGCTTGCCCGTCATGGTGTTGAAGGCGAACAAAAGTGGAGGATGTGCATAGACTTCACAGATCCGAATACGGCATGTCCCAAGGATTGTTATCCTTTGCCAAAGATTGATAGATTGGTGGACTCTATTGCGGGACACAAGGTGTTTAGTTTTATTGATGCTTACTCGGGGTATCATCGATCAAGATGCTTGAAGAAGACAAGGCTAAAACAGCTTTCAGAACTCCCCTTGGAAATTTCTGCTATAAAATGATGCCTTTTGGCTTGAAGAATGCTGGGGCGACATACCAAAGGATGGTCAACAAGATTTTTAAATCGCAGATTGGAAGGAATGTCGAAGCTTATATTGACGATATGGTAATCAAAACCAAGGGGGAGGATCATTTGGCGGATCTGACGGAGACTTTTGAGAATTTGAGAAGGAATTCCATGAAGCTTAATCCAAGTTAGTGCACCTTTGGAGTTACTACGGAAAGTTTTGGGATTTCTAGTAAATCGCCGCGGGATAGAGGCAAATCCGGAGAAGATTCAGGCGTTAATTGATATGAAGTCGCCCAAGACCATTCAAGAAATTCAGAGATTAAATGGTAGGGTGATAGCTCTGGGACGATTTGTGTCACGGTCGGCTGAGAAATGTTTGCCGTTCTTCAAAGTATTGAAAGGAGATCAAAAGTTTTCTTGGGATGCAAAGTGTGAAGAAGCGTTTCAAAAGGTAAAGGAATATTTGGGAAAGCCGCCCATCCTATGTAGCCCATAAGAAGGAGACCGCTTATATGTCTATTTGGCGGCTTCGATTTAGCAAAGGGCGCGGTATTGATAAAGGAGGATGGTGGCATGCAAAAGCCGGTGTATTATGTTTCCAAGGCATTAAGTGAAGTAGAGGCGAGATACTTTAATGCTGAAAAGTTGGCTTATGCTTTGGTGATTGCGACGCGGAAGCTAAGGGCTTATTTCTTATCTCATCCTGTTACTGTGTTGACTAATGCGCCCTTGAGGAAGATTTTACAACGTACCGATTCACGGAAGGCTTTTAAAATGGTCGATTGAATTAACGGAGTTTGATATTCGCCTTGAGGCAAGAAAGGCGATTAAGGCGCAGCTTTGGCGGACTTTATTCTTGAAACTTCATTTACATATGAAAGGGAGGAGATAGAGACTCAGGGGCCAAGAAAAGGAAGGCTAAGTCGCAGGACCCCGAGATAGAAGAGGAGCGAGAAAGACCGTAAGGATGTTGGGAACCTGTTTGTTGATGGATCCTCGCCTAAAGACAAAGGAGGAGCTGGGATTTCATTAAGTTCGCGTAAAAGGATTGCATGTACGAGAAGGCCCCGAGGTTTAAGTTTAATATGACAAACAACCGAGTGCATTATGAGGCGTTGGTGGCGGGATTAGAGCTATGCCGAGATATTGGAGTAAAGCAAATAGTTGCCCATTCTGATTCTCAGTTGATTGTCAACCAAGTTAAGGGTAGTTACGGAGTAGTGAGTACAATCTTGGCAAAATATTGTGAAATGGTAAGACAGATTTTGCAGAGCTTTGATTATTGGGAGCTGGTGCAGATTGATAGAGAGAAAAATGAGCGAGCCGACATGTTGAGCAAGGCCGCTTGTGACAAAATAGAGGAGTTACCTAAGAAGGTAGTAGTGGAATTTATTGAAGAGCCGGCATTTGAAAGGCCGCTGATAATGGAGATTGAAGCGGGAGAAAAAGATTGGGTATGCGAAATGAAAGACTATTTGGAAAGGGAAGAGCTGCCTCAAGAAGAAGATAGGGCGAAGATTGTAAGAAAAATGTCGCCAAGGTTTACTGTACAGGATGGGATTTTATACCGCAAGTCTTTCTCGCGACCGTTGATGAGATGTGTGGAGCCAGGAAAGGTGGATAATGTCTTGTTCGAAGTACATGAAGGCGTTTGCGGAGGCCATCCAGGGGCAAGAACTTTGGCTAGTAAAATCATGTTCCTTGGATATTATTGGCCGACATTGAAGAAAGATGCGGAGGAATATGTGAGGAGATGTGATCAGTGCCAGCGACATGCTAACATTCCTAGGCAGCCAGCGACTGAGCAGACCCCAATTATAGCAGCGTGGCCCTTTGATATGTGGGGGATAGACCTTATAGGACCTTTCCCCAAGGCCAAAGGAGGAGCACAGATGGTGGTGGTAGCTGTTGACTATTTTACTAAATGGACAGAGGCAAGAGCATTAACTTCTACCACTGAAGACCAGATTATCAGATTTGTAACGGAGGAAATCCTATGTCGCCATGGAATGCCGCGGGCAATCATTTCTGATCACGGGCCGCAATTTAGAAAAAAATTTCACGGTTTTTGCGAAAATTTGAATATCAAACATTGGCAATCCGCAGTGTATAGGCCGCAATGCAACGGACAAGTAGAGGCCGCTAACAAGCAAGTTCTGGAGATTTTGTGTAAAAACTTAGAGAAGAGAGGAGGAGCTTGGTTGGAGGAGTTGTCCACAGCTTTATGGTATGTTAGAACGACAGTGAAAGGGTCAACTGGTGAGACTGCCTTCGCTCTAACTTACGGCTCAGAAGCAATGGCTCCTGCTGAGATGGGTTTGCCTACCCATAGAGTAACTTATTATGACGAGATAATGAATGGCGACAGAAGGTGCTTCGAGCTAGACCTGAGTGATGAGAAGAAGCTTAGAGCGAGAATGAGGATGATTAATTACAAGCAGAGGATGAAGGCACAACACGACAAGCGAGTAAAGAAGAGGTCATTCAATGTAGGAGATTGGGTGTTGAGAAGCCGTGAAGTTAAAGGCGCAACAGCGGGATTTGCCAAGCTAGATCCAAAATGGGAAGGTCCCTTCCAAATCGCTAAGATTGTGCGAGAAGGGACTTATCACTTGAAAGAAGAAGGCGGCAAAGATGTCCCAAATGCATGGAGTGTTGATCATTTAAAGAAATATTACCATTGAAGTAATGAGGGTAACTTACTTATTTCATTCTTATGAAAGTTTTTTCATATTCATTTTGATGAATCTACGAACTTTTTAATCATGAAGGAAAGCCATATGTTTTATGATTCTAATAGAAGAAATATACGTTGAACTTGTTTTAATACAATGAAAGTATGAAATTTTATTCCTCGTATGTGTCTTGCATGGATTAAATTCTATAGTCATGTATGATTAGTCGCCAATAACATGGTAGATAAATCGCTTAAGAATAAAGTTGCCTAAAGACAACTTCACTTTTTCGATGGGAGTATATGTGTATGGTGATATCTCGCTAAAGGTAAGAAGACAAAGAGTTTTTGATGAATTATCAAAACAATATTTGATGAATTATTGAAACAAACGTATAAATGTTGAAAGTCGACGGACTATAAATGTTGAAAGTCGACGGACTATAAATGTTGAAAGTCGACGGACTATAAATGTTGAAAGTCGACGGACTATAAATGTTGAAAGTCGACGGACTATAAATGTTGAAAGTCGACGGACTATAAATGTTGAAAGTCGGCGGACTATAAATGTTGCGAGTCAATGTAAGTCGTGATAAATGATGCGAGTCAATTTATGGATGATGAAAAATGTAAGAGTCTAAGGATTATAAAAATGAAAGTTTCTGAATTATGAATGAGGAAAAGGTTTATATCGCATTAAGGGAATGAACGTAAGTCGCTATAAAAGATATCATTCTCTCGCTGGAATAACAAAGGAAGTATGAAGCAAAAGAAGAATCAAGAAAGGATTAAAGCCAGCGACAAGATGAGTCGCACAATATGCTTATAAGTAAAGTCGCCTAAAGACGACTTCACTTTTTCGATGGGAGTATATGTGTATGGTACCTGTCGTGCAAAAGAGATTTTTTGATAAACTATCAAAACAATGAGTGACGAGACAAGTAAAGCATAAAAGTAAAGGGGGCAAGCACAAAGGCTGCAAATGTACAATGTTCAAAAGGCACGCAGGCCCCAAAAAGAAAAGAGAATAAATTGTTTAGCCATGAAGGCAAGCTACAAAAATTGTTCAAAAAAAAGTTAAGTATCAAGGAAGAAATAGATCGTACAAAGGGCTCGGCCGGAATGACTTGACTAGAGCTTGAAGTCGCTAAGGCGCGAGTTTTGGCATCATCTAGTTGCTTGTGTTTATGTTCGAGAAGATTATCCCACAAAGCAATGGCATTGGGAACTTGAACAGGGGGAGGTCTCCATGGCGACTTACCCAAAGAATGCATCTTCGTCGGCGAGATCTTTGAGCTCTTCAGAGTATAAGGAACCATAAAATGACCGCGGCGACATACCTCGCTAAAAATTGGCTCGAGCCCCAAAGTGCAAGTTTTTCCATTGTGATAGCAGGAATGTCGTTGATATCAGCCGCAGCCTCTCATAACTTGAAGGGAAGTCCGGTTCCCAATGTCCGCAATGTCGTCGCTAGCCGAGCCACATCGCATTCGTAGCAAGAATCTCGGCATTCTTCCCGCCGCTCCTCTTTCAAATTAGTAATCTCGTCTTGAAGAGATCGAGTATCAGCCGCATGAGTTTCCTTCAAGGATTCATTCTCGCTTCTCAGCTTGGCGGCATTCTCTTTAGCGGTTTCAAGCTCAGTGGTAGCCGCGGCGATTTTAGAAGTAGCGGCATTGAGATCAGAAAGAGTATGATCGAGCCGATCTTGGGAAGTCAGTCGATCGTTTCAGCCTTGTCGCGCTCTTTTTCCAAGTTCTTAATCGTAGCATCTCGCCTCGTAAGCCTACCCTTCAGGACATCTTTGTCGCGTTTCAATCTGGCCGACTCGTTTTCTAGGCGAGTGTTTGCCTCACTAATGCCTGTGATAGAAGATCCTAACTGGAAAAAGGTAACAATTAAAAGTTAGAAAGCAATGAGAATAAGGTTAAGATAAGATAAGGAAGAAAATAAAAACTAACCAATGAAAAATAGAAACCAGCCTGGCAGGCGGCATGAGCGGAATCCATTTGGGCAACATTCTGAACTTGTATTTGATCACTAGCTCTAATTAAGGCCGAGCTACCCAGCATATACTCTTCCGCGCTCCTCGTTTCTTCAATCAGCCCCTTTATGGGGGACTTTGGCAATTTCTTTGCTAAGTTCGTAAAGCCCAACAAAGTCAAGGGGCTTAGAGAAGTTTTCTTGCAGCCAACTTGGAGAGGGAAGAGCGGAAGAAGTGCTAGGAACAGGAGGAGTTAAAGTAGAGCTAGACATGATTGTTAAGTCACAAATTTCCGTCTCGCGAGAGGGAGGAATTTCCAGTTCTTTGGGGCTCGGTATTGTTAATTTCCAAAAAAGGAGAACTGGGTGGGACAGGATCGTAGATAAGAATTTCGATATTTTCAACATGGGTGCGACATCGGTGGATCGGAGCGACGTTGGTGGAACATTGTTTTCTGGTCGGGCAAAATAGAAGTTGGGGGGAGATCAGTTTCTGTAGATGGAGGATCTGAATCAAAGGATGTGGTTTGGCGAGATATTTACCTGAGAAGCTGGAGCGACAGTGGTTGTTACAGAGGTGACTCTTTTTTGTCGCTTGGCTCGTGCCGCTTGGTTAGTGGGCCTGGCTCTGTTTTTAGCCGTGTTTTGGGCTCTTTCCAGAGCGATCTCTTCAGTATCTTTTCCATCGCGAGAAATGGGCAAAGGAAGGTTTTCAGTAAGAAGAGCAAGGGCAACACCGCGAGCATTGGTCAGTTGTTTCCGTCTTTTGTCCGTCTCTAGATTGGCGGCTTGACGACTGTCCATTGATTTAGCTCGATGATCTGAAATCAAATAAAAGGAAGTCAGGAGGAAGTCAAGAGGAAGTCAAGAGTTAAAGCAATTCAAGTGTGAATCAAAGTAAAGAAAAGATAAGGTTAAAAAGGAAACATACAAAGAGCAGTATTCATGGCGGTGCAATGACGCGAGCCTTTGCAGGATTGGCATTCATGGGCATACTTGTTGCTCGAGTGTCGCTCCCATCCGTCAAAGTAGACATGGCTTATTGGCACTCGGGGTTGAACCCTAGGCAAGTTGTCCGCAAGACCAACTTGATCTAATACCCTCTATCCCGCAGAATACCTCTCCAAGAAATAAGAGGTCGGGAGTATCAAGTAAAGCAGAGTTCTCAGGTAAAACAAGCAAAGAACGAATGTCGTCACAAAGGGCAGCGTCGCCAACAGTAGAAGCTTCTTTAGATTCGATTTGGGGATTGATAGGATGAAGGTCAGCGGGATGAGACCATCCGACGCGAGAAACAACAAAGAGAGGGTCATCCATCCAATCATGAACTTTGGTAGGCAGTGGAGTAAGGATCTTGGGACCCCTATGGTATTGGAGGGAAAGGCGGGTTTCCATTGTGTCGTTGGAAAGTTGGTTGGTTTGTTTGTACCCAGTAAACAAAGAAATGAGAGCTGTGACTGTGGGTTCTTTTCGCAGAGAGCGACAAATGGTGATGAAGGAAGTTATTATCCTTATGGCATTTGGATGGATTTCTGTTATCATGGCTTGGGCTTTGTACAGGAATTCACAAAGAAAAGGATCAAAGGGGATCCTAAGACCAGCTTTAAGTTGAGAAGGAAAGATCACTATGCCCTCCCTCATTTCTCTTAAGTGGGCGAGGGAGAGATCTCCCTGATAGTCAGAAATGCGATATACTGAGCTATCAATATGGTATGTTCTATGCCAATCAGTAATAGGGTTGGGAATCAGGGAGTCCGTGTCGGGTGCGAGGGAAGATCCCGCCTCAGCATGCGCGGGATTAGTAAAGAATGTACCTTCTTGAAGAGCGAGATTTTGAACCCCGGTGGGAGGGGGATTGTTGGAAGCCGCTGCGGAGAAGAAGTTGCTTGACCGGCCAAAATCGCAGGATTCACTGGAAGAAGAAGAAGAAAGGATTGATTTATAATGTGTTCTACGTTTGGAAAAAGGATCAGCGATGCAGCGGGATTCAGATGAGTCGCTTAAAGGGGGATTATATTTATCTTTGATAAATCGAACCAATTGATTGCTAGAAGGAAAAATGTGCGACATAGGGGCTGATAGAGGAAGGAAAAAATGGCCTTGGAATTCAAGGGAGTCAATCAGTGAAGGATCCACCCAGTGTTCAACTAAAAACCTAACTATGTCAGCTTTGGGCAATCTCGCCCAAGTAGTTCGCAGACGTCTATAAAAGTCGCCTGAAACCTGACAGCGACCATAACTAACTACCTTGGCACAGTTCTTGTATCTCGCCATGAGGGGCAACGTGGGGAAAATTGTTTTTAAGGAATAAAAGGCAATGCAAAATTCAAACAGACGGGTAAAAAGGGGATATCAAAATGTGAAGGTTAAAGAATGCGAAGGGTTTTTGGAAAAGTTACCTGATTGAAAATGTAATCTTGGTCGGAAAAGATGAAGCGTCACCGGGAAAGATGAATGCACGCCTGAGACAATGGTCGAATCTTGAAGATTAAGGGATAATGCACCAAATCACTTCTAAAATAGGTAAATATGAAAGGAATAAAGGTCAAGAAACAAGTTTGGGCAAGAAATCAGTGATTGGACGGTGAAAGATGAAGGAAAACAGTCAGAAGCAATTTTAGGTTCGCCGGAGTTTAAGAAGGCTCAAGCAAGGTTGAAGAAGGTAAGAAAGAGGAATGAGGGCTGTGATTTGGGTATTTATATGAGAGAGGGTTTTAAGGAAATGATTGATGTGACATTTGGAAAAAGAAACTTTCGAATTTTCCCTCACAATTTTGGCACGATTCCCAAATGACGGCTCGTTTAAAATCTTAAGGGACACGTGTATGGAGAGGGATTTACAATGGTGGCTTCTTGAAGAAGGATATATGTGTCGCAAGAATAAAGAGGCAGTAAACGTAAAGTTTTTGGCGAGACCATAAATGAATCTCGCCATAAACTTAGGGGCTTCTGATGCTGTCCAATAATAACGGTTGGGCCTGGCCCAAATATATTAGCGAGATAGTAACCAGTGGGCCCAAAAGTGGGATACGACCCAAGAAGGAGATAAGATTACAGGCGACCCAAAGAGGATCATAGGAAGGCGAGATAGGAAATATCCCGCCAATATCCTTAGGAAGGGGGGAAACCAAGATAGTAAATGGCGACATATTATGAGGAAAGCCGGCGATAAAAATTAAACGCGAGACATGATGGCAAGGCGAGACATGATAGTAAGTGACCTTATCCGGCGAGAGAGGGATCCCAGTTGATATTCACCAGAGGCGGCATATAAATATCTACCAAGTGGGACCCATTAGACGGTTATGCATTGGGATTGATGATCACGTGTTGAGGGTTTACTTTATAAAGGACCAATGATGTGTTGACACGTGGCAGGAGGCATGAAATGTGAGGAGGTCACATGCAAGGCACGAGGGTAAGGGGTATAAATAAGATGGGAAAGCTTCATTCCAAGGTACGTCCATTGATACACACACAACCACCTTCAATATTGTGAGTTTACCTTCCTTTCAAGCAAACACTTATCCTCACGCCGGAGGGGCTTACGCCGGAGCCGCCCCCGGCTTAGTTAACGTTTATTGTGTGCAGATCAGTCGGAGAAGAAGGAGCCGAAGATATCGAGGATAGACTACAACGGTGAGGTTGCTGTTGAGGAAGATCCTGGCAACATCACTTTTTAAATTTACTATTTTCTCCACTAATTCTCTCTCCTCTTTTCAAATTACACTCACAATATTTTTTCTTTTCACTTTTTTCCTTAATTCGAATGTCGAACCTAAAATGGTGACACTTTTTTTCTTTGGGACGGAGGGAGTATTATTTTCTATACTCCATGTATGTACTTGACTTAATTATTTAATGTGTTTGAAAAATGCAACAAATTGGTACCAGTAGTGAGTGGAGTGAATAAGCAAAGTAATTAAAAGGGGCCGGAGTATGTTGTCTGCGTCTGTACCAAGAAGCTTGGAAGTTTTGGGTGGAGATTAATATGCCATCACTGTTTCGCAATTGGGAGTTTTAATATGATGGTAGGGCCCACAGATGTATATCTTCCACCTCATACCCATTTGTTTTAGCTTAATTTCATCCCTATCTTGAAAGCGAAACAGCTCCTTTTTCTACTATTTTAATTATTTTGCATAATTTTGTAAATTAAATTAATAGTTAGTCATGATGCAAGAAACAATTTAGATCAGTTTCAGTCCAGCAAATAGGTTGATTTTCAGCAATTAGACCTAAAATCACGAGCACACGACTAGCCAGGTTGATCTTCGGTTAAGACCCTCCGACATGATGATGAGATAATGTGTATAAGGCTTATAAACTCAATTGAATAAAGGAATTACTCAAATAGCAAATAGACATTCCTCGTTCACGTTGGATGATGTAGGGTATTTATAGGGTTGAAATAGGATAACGGTGAATCCTTAGAATCTCGGAGATAATGTTGGCATAACCGACTTCGGGAAAGTAGGAGACTGTTACAAATAACGGCGTGGGTTGGCGCACGTGTTTGGTAGGTCGAGGTCGACTGAATAGCCAAGTGCGGTCTGACTTTATGCTTTGGCTTGATAATAATAATTGTACAAGTACGTGATCGTATGTCGGACAAAGCTAGGTCGGGACTACGGAGGGTCGAACAATGAGCTAGGTCGACTGATCGATGCTGGGTCGTTGACAACGTAGGAATTGGGCCAATCAATTCAATAATAGAGTAGATTGGTGACTGTAATGTTGGGCTTCATTTGTTGGACCTAGCACGTCATTTTTATTCCGTTCGATTAGTAATGAATTAGGGTTTTCTCTTTTTTATTTTTAAAATTATGTTCTTCATAATTTTATATTAAAGCTTTATAACTCTTTGTACAATTATCTTTTTCTTTAATAGGAGTGAGAAATTGAACAAAGACCTTAAGTAACTATAAGGGTCAATTAAGATTAATCATATTACAGTGAGGGCAATTAAATTAAGCCGCTAGTCGGATTACTTTAGGACAGAGATGTCATACTGCTCTCTTTTTTTTTTTTTTTTTTTTTTTTTTACATAAAACGGTAATAAGTGAGCTACCACTTCGAGCTGGGTAGGATAATAAGGGCGGCAAAGCTATCTCACTTACGTTTTAATACTGTTACATTCCCAATGCTCGAACTCGAGACATCTGGTTAAACTAAAACACCCATTATCAGACGATCTAGGTGCTTATCGGTGGGATGTCATATTGCTATAAGTAAGATTTTTAGTTTCTTAAATTGTTTTTGTCTTCCAAAAGTGTCATTACGCTTACTCAAAACACTAATCTACGCACTATTGGACTTTAACATAATGACATCTATGAGCATCACATTTTACATTGATTTATTTTATTTCACTTCTCTAGGAAAGAATGCCACATCCATGGATTCGGCCCCATTGCCGTTGTGCAGCTGCAAGCAGTGCGAGCTCGGCCACATTGTTGGTTCTTCTCATTTTTCGTGCGACTGAGATCGTTTTAGTAAAATATAGATCTCATCTGAAAAAAACATCATCTCGTGCATCGAGCATCAAAATGGAAAGTCGTAGCGACGTCAACGTTCCATACAACAACTTTCCCAAGTGGAGTTGTCCATACGGGTTGGCGGGGCGGGATGGGGCGGGCCAAATTCCTGCGAGACTGAAAATATGTCAATCCAATCCACTCCTATTATATTACATGATAGAGCGGACTGACCCAACAGACTCAATCCAAATTAACGACTCTACTCCCAAGAGCGTAGGCTTGCAAAAGCAGTGCCAAATTCCACATTGATATAAGAGCATGAATGAATTGAATACCTCGATTATTTGAGCATTTTTCACTCTAAATAAGTAGCTAAGAGATGGGGGATTGAAGAATGTGAGGTAGGGACTTAGGTAATGGAGGAGTGGGGCCAAATTTAGAGAAAGAAGGTTGGGTAGGGCCCACTCACTTTAAAATACAAATGCGGCGAGACGCTGCAATGAGAAAGCATTCCTCCACATTCGTTGCACTTATCCTCTCCTCTACTAATTAATTGACTAATTGTATATTCCCTTCGTCTCCTGATTATATGTACATTTTTATTTGACACAAAAATTAAGATAAAAGATAATAAAAATGATGTGTTATGAGTGTAGATGGTTGGGTATGAAAGTGAAAGTAAAGTAAGTGAATAATTATTACGAGTAGAGACAAGTGAATCCCATTTTCATTTTGAAATATTGCAGATTATTGTGAAACGATCAAAAGGTGTCTTTTTACGTATTATCATGAGACGGAGGGAGTAAATCTTACTTTTTGATAACTTTGTCTTTAGAAAATTATTCTCCCCCTAATTTAAAATAAATTATATTCAATTTTTTTTTTTAAATAAATCGTAATTCCTTCGTTCCACTTTAAGAGTCCTACTTTCTTTTTTAATCCGTTTCAGACTAAGAGTCTCATTTCATAAATGGCAAACCTTGAACAGTGTTTCGGACATTTATATCCTTATAATGTAAATATATTTACAAAAAAATCATTCATTATGCTCTTATAATTTTAACATATTTACAAAAAAATCAATCAAAAAGTACTTTTATCATAAATGTTTTAACTTTTTACATTCTTTCTCCTTTAATCTTCTACCCACTTGTAATTTTTTATTTATTTTTTAAAAAAATTTTTAAGAAGCGTGAAATATTATCTAGGACCCTTAAATTGAGACGGAGGGAGTAGTACATTTTAAAATAAAAAAGTGGCATACTAAAACAAGTATAATAAATAAATAAAATAAAAATAGAATTTGAATATTTTTAATTTAAAAAAATAAAAATTTGACAAAAGATGAAAATAGGAGAAGAAGAATGTGGTAATATGAGGTTAGTGGAGTATGATAAGGAACCCACCAACATCCCCAAAGATAGGAACCCCAAAAGTAGGGGAGGGAGAGAGAGACATTAAAAAATTATGCTATCCTATTGGCTGAGGAAGACGCAGAAATTGGCAACCTCATTTGTCTAGTGTGCCCCCACATTACCACCTCCACCATTCGTAGAATTGAGAATTAAAAATTAAATGGTGGTCTTTCGTTTAGTATCGAAGGCGAGGTCACCGGTTCGATTCTCTCCAAGAAAAATTTATGTGGTTTAATTTCTACCGTGGGTTTCAGGGTTCTTAGGAGTTTTCCGGGGCACATCCGTGCAGTTAAGAAAGCAGCACTGTTGAGCTTGCAACCTCAGTGTGGGGAGTTCAAATCTTGGCAGGAGCACTGGAGCAGCCATTTGGTGTTGTAATAGTGTTGTAATTGCCTCACATGAGCAGTGAGCCATTTGGTGTTGTAAGAGTGTAAATGCCTTGTAGGAGGGCTCCTTGGGGCCAGAGTATAAAGTGCGCCGCCACCCCGGCTGCATGCAAGACATCCCGCGATTTACCTCCGCCAAGATACCGAGGGCCGTACAGTGGTCCAGATTGATCCGCGGGCGGAACCCGGGTAATAAAAAAAAAAAAAAAAAGAGAATTAAAAATTAAAAATTAAAAATGGATCAGGATCTGGAGGGCGCACAGTGGTCAGGATTAGTCCCGCGAGAACCCTGGATATCAAAAAAAAAAAGAATTAAAAATTAAAAATGGACCCCGCAATTTACCTCAGTCAACACTACTAAAGGGGTCGGTGGCCCGTGGTTAAGGGCAGCTCAGCAAGTTCTAAACCCTGGAATATCAAAAAAAAAAATGACAAAATAAATTACCGTTTCAAAATAAATTTTCATTTTTTAATAATAATTTTAAATTAATTTAATTATCCTTTTTCCAAATTTTAAATATTTATTCGAATATTCAGATCAAATTAAAATTATTGTTCAAAGTATATTTACAATATCAATAACAAAAAAATATGAAAATTATTTCGAGAGATGAAAGAAATATGAAATAAATACTCAATCCAACTGCAAATTCAATTTATATAATATAGACGGCTCTTTGGAAGGTCGAAAAGCCGGTTTTATACTCTCCCTCGGCCTCTCCACATGTTAAGGTTGTAGGAGCAGGCTATTGTTGTCGCCGAAAGGTTCCCCAAGGCAAGTGCAACATTAACAACAACACCAAACCAAACACCCCTCCGCATCTGCATGCCCCCAGCATCCTCCCAACTGCTCTCTATTATATTATTTGGAGCAATGTTCTAAAAAGCGTTAGGCGGATGCTAGGCGGCGAAGTTGGGCCTAGCGCTTAGGCGGGGGACTAGTCGGGACCTAGGCGGGGCTTAAAACTAGGCGTTGGAGAGGGACCTAGCGCCTAGACGGGACCTAGGCGTCCTTAGACGGGGTCTTTTAGAACACTGATTTGGAGCATATAATTATTTAAAACTATTGTTTCCCTTTTCAAGTTTTGGATAGGCCCGGCAGATTAGGTTGAGTTAGTTCGGGTTGTGACGGATTAGCAGGTTGAAAGAGATCGATCTGATACAATCCATTTAATTTAACAGATCAAATGTGTCGGATTGAAACTAGTCGGATTGGCGGGTCGATGTGGGTTGACCCGTTTATTTTTCATATCCGGTGCCTTAGATTTATTAATTTTGACTATTTATGTTTGGGGGTTGAAACGGGTAGAGTTGGATTGGGTCGACCACTCGACCGGTTAAACTTAGCTGGTTGAGACGGGTAACCCTTTTTAACCCGTTGACTTAAATGGGTCGGGTTGGATTGAGTAGTTAGTGGATTGAGTTGTGCTTTTTTTTTTTTTTTTTTTTTCACTACTCACACACACATGCACGCACAGAAGCGCCTAGGAGATAAATCCTAGGGAGAGAAAGTCTTCCCTCTAATTTCTGGGGGGATCGAACCCATGACCTCCAGGTTGAAAGCCATGAGCTCTAGCTAGCAGACCAAATTCCCATGTGCAGTTGTGCTGATTAGTGAATAACGGATCGAAATTGCTAGACCTAGTTTTGGATAACATTGCAATGATACATATAATCACTTCCACATGTGACCATTAGGATTGTTTTTTCTTTCTGGATTTTATTTTCTGAATCATCGATCTCCAATCAACACAAACACGGTAGATAGTAATTAGTGTTAGGACTATTATTTGATTTTTTTATAATGTTCATACGATTGGTTGCAATAATTAACCATTTGGAAAATCTCTTTGGATGGTGATAGGAATAAAAATTAAGATATACTCTCTCTGTTCTCTCTTCAATCAAGAGTCCCACTTTTCATTTTAGTTCGTCTCAGATTAAACGTCTCATTTCATAAACGGTAAATTTTGAACAGTATTTTGAACATTTATACCCTTATAATATAAATATATTTACAAAAAATATTATTCATTATGCTCTTATAATGTTAATATATTTACAAAAAAAATCAATCAAAAAGAGGAAAAAAGATTAAATGTTTTAACTTTTACATTCTCCCTCATCTAATTTTCTATCCACTTGCAATTCTTTATTCATTTCTGAGTAACTCTTGTGAAAAACTATTTTTTTTCAAAATGTTACAAAAAAACTAGTTTTTAGAACAGCTCATTACTCTTATTAGTTAGACTTAGTGCTTTAAAACTAGTTTTTTTCTTATGTTACGAAAAAACTAGTTTTTTGCAAGATTTTGACTTCAATTTTTAAAAAAATTCTTATTAAGAAACATGAAATATTATCCAAGGACCCTTGTAGTGAAACGGAAAGAGTAATTCCTTTAACACATTAGACTTTGCAAAATTTAAATTAAGAAAATATCATTAAAATAGTGGATTATATCCAATTTATATTCATAAATTTGTTTTTAATGTGTATATTTGGTGTAAATCTAAAACAGCAAGATACATGGCAAGCTATAATGATGGTGACTTCCTATTGTTGTACAAGTAGAGTCCAACAATTTAATCTAACCTTCAACATGATTCACTTTTTTTCAAGATAATAATATTTGAAGATTAGGCATGTGAGGTGGAAGTTGCCTCAATTGCACAAATATTTGTGAATAGTGGCGGATACAGGAATTTCAGATAACGGGAGCAAAAATTGCACTAAGGCTTCGTTTGTTTTGGAAAAAATGTTTTTCGAAAAATATTTTTTTCATTTTTAGGTGTTTGTTTCGCATCAGAAAATGGGAAAAACTTTATTTTAATCTTATTTTTCGGAAAACATTTTCATTTTTTGAAAAACATTTTGCCGTAAATCATTTTCCGAAAAATGTTTACGCTAAACAAACGGAGCATAAGTTTCAAAGGGAGGCGAAATAAAATTTATATTTTATTTTTCTTCTGTCAAAGGGACAAGTTTCAACAAATTTTACTAAGCCCAAAAATTTTGAAAATTTTGTACTAGTAATTTTTTTTAACTAATGGGAGCAATTGCCCCCATTTGGGCCCCGTGGTATTATATCCGTCATTGTATTGTATGTGAACAAGATTTTATCCCAAATCTCGCCGTATTATTCCAACCATTGTGTTTGTAGATTTTGGCAAGGTTCGTGAAAGATTTTGCTCCGTCTCTTTTCTTAAAAAAAAATCTTAATAGGTGCTTCGTTAAAACGCTCTTCTTTTTTATCCGTCTCATTAAGAATATTATTTTTGTCAAAATTTTGTAAAAAACTAGTTTTTTCGTAATATAAGAAAAAAACTAGTTTTAAAGCATTAAGTCTAACTAATAAAGTGATGGACTGTTCTGAAAACTAGTTTTTTTATAACATTTTGAAAAAAACTAATTTTTCACAAGAGTTACTCATCATTTTTTTTAAAAAAATAAAAAAAAATAGTACAATTTTATAATGATATAAAATATATAAATGTATAAAACGCAAATTAAGAAAAAAGGTTAGTGGAGAAAGTGTTGCGAGTATAAAAGTAAAATACTCCCTCCGTCCCATTTCAAGCTTCACTTTTTGCCAAAATGAATGTCCCGTTAAAAGCTTCACCTCTAAAATGGCAAATAATTTTTACTATTCCACCCACTAATTCTCTATCCTATTTCACTATTATACTCACAACACTTTTCAAATTTACTACTCC
Organism: Adenophora triphylla var. japonica; assembly: GCA_022495995.1. NCBI lineage: Eukaryota > Viridiplantae > Streptophyta > Magnoliopsida > Asterales > Campanulaceae > Adenophora > Adenophora triphylla. The sequence continues at coordinate 104,382 of JAFEMH010000025.1, forward strand.
CTCCGTCCCAGTCGAGTGTACACTTATTTTCCTTTTGATTCGTTCCAGCCGAGTGTGAACTGCCCAAAATGAAAGGAAATCTTCACTATTTACCCCACTTATTCTCTCTCCTATTTTATTTTTACACTCACAACATTCTCTCTCCTAACTATTCCTTCCACTCATTCTCTCTCCTATTTTACTTTTACACTCACAACATTCCCTCTTCACTTTTTCTCTCTCTCTTACTTTTTCTTAATCGGTGTGCCAACATTTTGGTTCACACTAGGCTGGAACGGAGGGAGTATTTCATTCACTCTTTCTCTCTCCTATTTTTCTTTTACACTCACAACATTTTTTCCATTTACCTTTTTCCTTAATTTGCGTGCGTGACCAAAAGTGTGAAGCATGAAGTGAGACGGAGGGGGTAAGAGAGAGAATGAGCGGAGGAAATTGGACGTCCCATAATAATCTGTATTTTTCTAAAATAGAAATGGGACTCACTTCTCTCTATTCACAATCATTATCCACTTACTTCACTTTTTCTCTCCTACCCAACCATTTATCCTCATAACACATCACTTTTTCACCTTTTTTCTTAATTCCCGCAACCTCTCTAGAAATAGAAAGTGCATATTTATTTGGGACGGAGGGAGTATAAATAAAAAAACGTGGAATTAAAGTAGAGGAAGATTGGTACTAAAGAAAAAGCAAAGAAGGAATCACTGGCAAACTTTCACTTTCCCCTCCAATAGGAAACATGTAAAAAAAAAACCTAACCAAAAAAAGAGGGAAATCCAGTGCCAAGTGCATTACATAATCTCGCCGGAATCCAAAATTCCGGGAAAACCCATCCTAAGATTGAACAAAAAGATTAATTAAGAAGGAAAATTATTACAACAATTTTGAATTAAACTGAATTAATTGAACAAGCTTAGAAGCTCAGGTACTCCGCCTTGTTCATGGTGATCTCCGAATCCATTATCCAAACACGTAGTCATCACCGACTCTTCTGAGTTCATCGACGGCGTACCTGGCCGCCTCCTCTTTTCCGTTGCTCCTTTCGCCTGGAAATTTGGAGTTAAGCAAAGATCGAGTACGGTTGAAGGTTCGAAGCCGCGTTGGCGCTTCTGTAAATTTGATGGGAAACTTGGATCCTGAACGTTGAACATGTTCGTGCAAGTAACTTCTTCGGATGAAGAATCTAACTCCGGTGTGTTAGCCGTTCCCGTTAGGAACTCCGGGATCGGCCGTAACGTACCGCCTCGAAGGATAGTCTCGACAGCCGCCTGACATAGGTTCCAATTTCCAGTCCATAATAGTCCGACTGCTCCATTGACTGGATTCACAGTACGGCCGGCAGCTTCGAATAAAAGAGATTGAAATAACGCTGTAAATACAAATCAAACAATCAGCCATGAATTTAAAAAAAAAAAAAAACTATAGAGAATAACCATGGAGACGAATTTAGATTATTACAGGGACGTTGAGATTCAGGGACGGCGGAGATGAATGACATGAGACCGGCACGGCCAAAGAACTTGGCAACGAAGACGGTGGCGTGGCCTTGGGCTTCAGGAGTTTCGATCCATTGAATACAGGGGCGAAGAATGCAATTCTCGGAACATCCTTTTCGAAGAACTCGACAACCATTGCAACTCATGATTGATGATTTGATTCTTTAATTTTTCTTGAAGATGGCAAATTAGGGAGAAGAAGATTGAAGAGAGGCGGTGAAAGGAAAACGTTGGCCTCAAGAAAAAGCTAGAGAGAGAGAGGGTGGGGGAAATTAGGCCTAATTTGGGTTGAGCTGATGTATTTAAAGGGGGTTTAGGCTTGGGAGGGGGCGAATGGTGGAGGTTTTATGCGGGACCATAAATATGACGTGTTTATATGATTTTTACTTGTAATATTAATAACATTTTACTTATTTTAATCTCAAAATCTTAAAAAAAAAATGCTTTTTTTTTTAAGATTATAAAAAACGTGTTTTGTTTCACTCGTTAGTGTCAGTGTTAGTGTAACAAAGTGTCAGTATAACAAAGTGTCAGTGTTAGTGTAACAAAGTGTCAGTGCATAAAAGTGTCAGTGCTAGTGTAATAAAGTATCAGTGTAAAGAGTGTCAGTGCATGTATATTAAGTGTCAGTGTTAGTATTACAAAGTGTCATTAGACAGAATAAATGTGTCGTTGTAATCAGAAAGAGTCGCATATGTATATTAATTGTCAGTATAAAGAGTATCAGTGTATGGTAAAAAAGAGTCAGTATTAGTATAAAAAGTGTTAGTGTGAAGAGTGTCAGTGTATGCATTATTACGTGTCACTATAAAAATGATTTTTCCTTAAGCTAAGAAAAAAATACTCCCTCCGTCTCGGTCGACTTAGGACTTTTTGCCATTTTGGGCGTCCCACCCGACTTAGGACGACCCAAAATGGAAACCTTAAATCACAATTCTCTCCACTCATTCTCTCTCCTACATTATTTTAATACTCACAACACCATTATAATTTACTATTCCCTCCACTCATTCTCTCTCCTATTTTTAAATTACACTCACAACATTTACCTTTTTCTTAATCCCCGTGCCATTTTAAAAAATTCTAAGTCGACCGGGACGGAGGAAGTATATTTTTTATAAGATCAACTAAATAAAAATATTTAAAAATAATATTGTATCAAATTCAGTCGGACAATTAACCAAGGTTAAGTTTGTTGAAGGTGAGGTTAGGTAAGCAGTGGTGGACGACTTGACTGGATTGGTGGGTTGGGTTAGATTCCAAACTATTGGGCGAGAGCGGCTCCGTGTTTCCGCGAATGCTTGTTCCTCAACCGTTGGATTTTTGCCCTTTTCTATTTTTTTATTTTTTTTCGGTCATTCGGGGATAATAATGATGACCTTTCGTTTCACTTTTTTATTCCTTTTTAATCATTAATTAACTTTTGAGGTTTACCCCTTGACAATTGGGATGGGTTAAGAAGCGATTATGAACATAATTTGTGTTTAATAAAATTAAGCCTTCGTTTGTTTCACGGAAAATAATCTCCGTAAAATAATTTTTTGGAAAATATTTTTTAAAAAATGAAAATGTTTTTCAAAAAATATTTTCCGATGTTTGGTGATTTTTAAGAAAATATTTTTCGATATTTGATAGTTTCATTAAATTACTTTCTAAAGGTAAAATCAATACAAACAAAGGAAAATGAGGAACATGTTTTTCGGAAAACAACTTTCTTAGGCAAAGATAAGGAAGTCATTTTTCTTAGAAATCAAGCTCATTTTCTATTGACCCGAAAAATGTTTTCCGTTAACTTCATTTTCCGGTATCTACCAAACACCGAAAAATAGAAAAAATATTTTTCAAAAAATATTTTTTTCCCAAACAAACTGAGCCTAAAGCTTTGTTTATGAGTAAATTACAAATTGGATCTAACCTTAAGAGAGACCTTATTTGTCAATTTTCGTTAATTCAAAATCGAAATGCCTAAAATTGACCAAATTAAAATAAGGCTTTTCGATAACACAAAATCTAGGGAGAAACGCGTTTCTCCATAAGTTATGGAGAAACGGGTCCCGACATGTCGCGCGACAATGAGCTAGATAGCCAGAAACCTATGAAAGTGATATCCAGAAACCTTCAAATGAATATCCAGAAACCTTCAAAATGTTTCGGATATACATTTGAAAGGTTCTGATATCCGTAAACCTTCAATAGCAATTTACGGATATGCCCTAACACATTTCCTGATATGCACCTAACATTTTGATATGCACCTAGCTTTCTGGATATACATTTCACATCCTTCCTGCTTATCAAATACAAAGCTTCTCGATATCAACCGCAAAGCTTCATCAAATGCAAAGCTTCCTGATATCCAGAAGCTTTTGGTCTTGGCCTTGGATTTTTTTTTTCTGGTTATCAAATGTAAAGCTTCTGGCTATGAAAAACACGTTTCTCCATAGTTATGGAGAAACGCGTTTCTCAGCAGACGCACTCTTTCGATAATGTTCATAAAAAAATTGTTAACCAATCACATAATCCTAACACTGTGAGAATCGGAATATAGGACATTTTCGCTATTTTCTATTGAGAAAACACAAAAGAGGACATGAAATTTACGAAATGATGCCAATTTAGGGTGGTGGTGGTGGTTGTGGTGGAAGCGGTCTTGGTGGGTAGTATCAGTGTGATGGTAGTAGTGTAGTGATGGTGATTGTAATGACGCTAGTAGAATTTGGATGATATTTGGATTTTAAGCTCAAATTGACGAAATTGGCAAGTGAAAATGATCTAACTTGATTTTTCATGTGAGGGGCACGTGACCAAAGAACAATATTTTTTTTGACAAAAATCATTAAGGAAAAAAAAAGTTAATTTAATCAATTTTTGGTATCTCTAATTCTAAATTGACAAAATTAACAAGTGAAATCTCAAATCATTACCTTCCATCGACATTAAATCATAGTTTATAAATGTGTGAGTATGTGGCAAAGCTTGTCTGCTTGTGTAATAGCCTGAACAATTAACAAGCATGAGACTAACCGGAATGGCTCCGGCTAAAACTCTTGTGCACAAGAATACGAAAATGAGTATCTAGAAATGAGATTATGTAGAACAGAGTCTATATGTAGAACAAGTGAAATCTCAAATATGAAAACGGTTAGAACAGAGTCTATGTAGAAAATAAAAATCAAATAATAATCACACAAACACAATGATATATGTGGTTCACTAACTTGGCTACGTCCACGGATAAAGAGAGAGAGTATTATTATCAACTTGAAACCAACGGTTTCAATCTAGTGCACGAATTTTTGGTCACAGGAATTTCTGACTATGCAAACCCTAGATCTAGAAAAATAGATGATGAGCAATTGAACTTCAGGCCCAAATCGACTCAGCACGCGACCGCACCCCCAGGCTGCGCGACCACGCTTTTTGTCCAGAGACTTGGCGTGATCGCCTCCTCCAGTCCACGCAACTGCAACTGCCCCCTTTTCCAATAGCTTTGGGCGGCCGCACCCTGTGGGCAACGCGATCGCACCCCCTGCTTGCACGGGCGTGCCATGTTCAATCCTTAGCTTTCACAGGAATTACTCTTTTTTATTGCTCAATTTCCTAATTTAGTCGTCCCCAACTTAGATGACATTAAACCCAACAAAAACAATGTTAAAAGATACATGTGACATGAATTGTTAGGATTGGGCCGCTATTTATATTGTGTGATCGTCGGCGGGCGCATAGATCCGTCTCATGTCCTCCTTCCTTCTGCATGGTTTCAAGGCACAAGCCTGGCCAGACTATATATATGTGCAATGGTTAATTTGCAATCCTTCAGTTAGACGTGGCCGGTTCGGTTGAACCGGCGGTTTTAAACCTCCAATATCCTAAATCGAAATCGAACCGTATAATTGCCATAACCGGTTACGGTTTGACGGTTTTCTGGTTTGACCGGTTAACCCGTTTCAACCGGTTTTTTTTTTCAAATTAGATTTTTAACAGATTTTAAAACAATTAAGGAAAAAGTTAATTTTCTAACAGTTTTTGAATAAAAAAGTTATCATTTTGACAGTTTTTTGAAAAAAATAGTTAACTTTTTAATAGTTTCTGTTAAGTTCTATAAAAAAGTTAACTTTTTTTTTCAATTTTTTTAATAAATAAGACTATTTTAGACTTTTGTTTACTACATACATTTTTTTCAAAAAGTTTTATAAAAAAAATTTATGAATTTTGAAAGAAATTAAACTTAACAGTTTTTTGAAAAAAGTTAACTTTTAATTTTTTTTCGATAAATAAGACTATTTTAGACTTTTGTTTACTACATACAATTTTTGCAAATAGTTATATAAAAAAAAGTTATGAGTTTTGAAAGAAATAAAACTTAACTTTTTAAAAGAAACGAAAGTATATAAAAGAAAAAAGGAACGATACCCTTAAATTTTATTAATTAAAATAAAATTACAAAGAGGGGAACAACCAACCTTACCCTTTTATAAATAAGGGAGGACATTTAGGAGCCTTTGCCTCAACCTAACTATTACAATGAAATAAAAATAAACCTAATCTAAATTCTAAACTAATCTAATAAAAATAAAAATTAATCTAAAACATCATTCATTCATCACTACTTTTCGTGGAGTTCTCGACATCGTATTGATATCTTGGATCCAATAGATCCTCATCAAAAGGCAAGTCTTCCGCTCTTACCCAATCACCAAGTAAAAGTTGATGTTCCAAGTTTTCACTTGTTAGTTGGGAACGTCATTTATCCAAAACATTTTCACTAACGCTAAATGCCGATTCAACCGCCACCGTTGAAGCGGGAGAGGCTAAGACTTCTTTAGCAACTATGGAAAGTATATGATAAATGTCTTTCCTTCTTAACCACCATTGTAAAATATCAAATTCATTTGAATTTGGGTCTTGGTTTAATTCAAAGTTTATAGTGAAATAAGTTTCTAACTCCACGGAAATGTTTGATGATGATGAAGATGAACCTCGAGAAGGATCACGTTTTTTACTATACAAATTTGCAAAAAAATTATATGGATCCCCACTAGTAAATCTTGGTTGAGAAGTAGAGGAATCATCTTCATGTTGTTGGCTTTGAGAAGTGTTTCCATATAAGGCATTATACTCATTAAAAAGGTTAATCAAATCATTTTTTATCTCATTAACAATAATTGACGAAAGTTGATTACCACCGTCACCATCGGGATATAACTTCATATAATAATAATCTACAATGCACTCTAAATCATCTAATTTAACTCGAGAATCTAATAACTTTGCAATCAAGAAAAGAGACGGAATAGTGTCAAAATATTTAAGCTCTCGTGTTAAAAATGCATTCTTTTAAAATATGACATTCATTTAAATTGTCAAAAATAGTAATAATTGCAACACAATGCTCTAGCATCAAAACGAAAGTTGAATAATAAACTCCCGAAAAAGCCAAAGTAGCGGTATTAAAAATCTTTAACAATTCACAGAAATTAATGCATGCATTCCAATGATAAGTAAATAGAGGTTCATGATAGTCAATTGACATAAAAAATTGCATTAGGAGATCTTTATAAGCAAAATCATCGGTTAATATTTTGTAGGTGGAATTCCACCTAGTTGGAATATCGTATGTAAAATATTTGTCCGACACACTTTTACTTCTTAAAAACCTTATCCATTTTTTTGCATTAGAATTTTCTTTAGAAATAAATTGAAGAGCTCGTCTAATTGGCATAATATAAGTTTCTAATGCATCTAAACCATCTCTAACACATAAATTAATTATATGACATAAACATCTAATATGAAAAAACTTACCCCCAAGTGAGGGTTGACAAACAGTAATTAAATCGGGTAAACTAGCCGTATTAGCACTTGTGTTGTCAAATGAAATAGTAAATATTTTATTTAAAATACCATACTCAAGAAAAATCTCAAGCAATTTCGCACAAATATTTTCCGCAGAATGCGGTGGCTCAAAATCTTTGTAAGCAATTAATCTTTTTTGAATTTTTCATGAATTATCTATCCAATGGCAAGTAACGCCCAAATATGTATTTCTTTGCCAATGATCACTCCAACCATTGGCACAAATTGAAACCTTATTTTCTAATTTTGATAAAACACCAATTAAATCTTTTTTATATTTTTGAACCACTCTAGTAATATCACGTACGAGATTCGTACGTGGTACTCTCGTGGCGGCGGGGTTTAAAGCAAGGCGAGCAAAATTTTCATAAAAATCACAATCCGAAAAATTAAAAAAAAGGCCTTTAGCGCAAATAAATTTGGCTAGTTCATCCCTATAAACCCACTTATCAAATTTAAAAAGGACGGAAGAAGAGGAAGACGAACCTTGTGCACCCAAACCCGAACTACGTTGTTGAAATTGTAATTGAGTTTGCGTAGCGGAAATGCCAAGTTTCTCAGGATGTTTTAACGCCGTATGCCCGTTGAGCATCCCATGCCCTCCGCCTCTTTTGAATGAGTAAGACGCGGTACAATAGTTGCAAAATGCTCGAAGATTATAATCATCTTCGGCATTAATTTTTCTTTTGGTGAAATGGATGACGAAGTTATTGGATTGCGGCGATCTTTCTGTAGGAGGTTGTCGTTGTCCCCGACCACCTCCCCTAGTAGCTCGGCTGCCCCTACCCCTCCTAGCACTACCACTTTCAATTTCAACTTGTTCTTCTTCCTCATTTTGTTGAATTTTTGGTTTTTGATGATCAAAATCATCGTTGGGGGAAGAAGAACCAACAACGGACTTGCCTAAATTGCTTCTTCTTTGATTTCCAGCCATTTTTGTAAGATAAAATGAAGTTTGGAAACGAAACGGAGCTTAAAAATGGATGAAATGAAGAAAAGTACTAATTTCGTTAGAAAACTAACTGAAAATGGGACAATATTTAACTGAAAATTGGATGAGATTGAGAGTATTTGTGAATATTTGAGAGTAGAAGAGAAAGAGTAGAGAGAAATATTGTGGAAATAAAATGGGAGGAGGGAGGTGATATTTATAGTTAGTTTTAATTAGGCAAAATGGTTTTTTTTTTTTTTTTGGGTTAGATCCGTTAGGACCGTTAGTGGAAAGGGGGGGGGGGACAGACTGATCATCAAGGCGCCGGAAGGAAAGGAGGAGAGGAAAGTAGCTGTTGGGCCTTGGGAAGCAAACAACCACAACGGTCACCTGGCTTGGCCCAGTCCACGTCGCCCACTCCCAGCCCAGCCAGTCAGCGCCAGCAGCCCAACGATCATATGACCGTTAAATTCAAATTGCAAAGGTCGGTTGAACCGGCGGTTAACCGTCGGTTTTAAGCGGCGGTTTACCGGTTTTCTATTTTCTCAAACCGAAACTGAAACTCTCTAACACCGGTTTCGATTAAACCGGTTCCGATTAACCGTTTTGATCGATTCCAAATCGGCCGATTTGTCGGCCCGATTAACAAAATGGCCACGTCTACCTTCAATATAATGGTCGTTTTAATTACCATCTGATCTAGTTGTACAATGGTAAAGCAAATTGTTTACTCTTCCTCTAATGTCGCTCGCAATGTACACTCTAAAAATTGTTTTAGATAAATCTTTAGGATAATAAGTGATATGGTAGCCCTACAATTTTGAGTGGTGATTGCTAATTTGACTAGCATATGCATTATAAGATGTCATTTCAACTCAGCAACTAGTAAATTTTTGGATTAATTACCCAAAATTCCCCCAATCAAATTGAAATTTTTACAAAAAGACTTTGTATTTTTTTTGTCGAGTCCATCAATTAAAATTTTATTTCTAAAAAGTCCAAAGAGTTTACGTATCATAGTTTTTTTGGGGGGACAATAGCATTTCGATAACCTAAGTTTTACAAAAAATTGCAACTGGTGATCGAATTCGTCAAAGTTGCGATCTAATTTCTCTTTTTAGTGAACCGGTGCAATGTGATGTCAAATTGGATGATCAGTTAAAAAAACAAACGAAATTGGTGGTATTTGCAAAACACGTAATTTTTAAAAGGGCAAATATGTCATTTTAACAGGAAATTTAATGAAACTAACCAGGTTGGCAAAAAATAAAATCAAATGTGTCCATATATGTTAAAAATTTAACGAAATTCATAATTCAGTTAGCTATCACCAACACAAACATCATTTCCATCAATAGTAACTCTACCTTCTTCAACACCACCACCACCCTTACCACCAACCACCATCCCACCACCTAAACACTACATTTTACCTTCATCAAGAACTATTTCATTAAACCCAAATCCAATTTCAAATAATTTAATTTCCCTAAAATCCAACACAAACTAATGAATTACCATATCTAAAAAAATGTTCAAAACCCATCTAAATTTTTCTAAAAATCCAAAAATTCCAAATTTGTAAATGTTGAAAATCCATTAATTTCGAAAGAAATTTTTGCAGATTAAGAAAAAATGACAACCTTATTTAGAAAGATACAAACTCACGAGCCAAATTAATGGTATGTTGGTTGATGCTCTTGCAGCCGACGAATGAACACCTTCCTCAGTTAAAAACCTAATTTGATTAAAGAAGAGGGTAGATTTGAGACAAAAACCCACACACACAAGCACAAACACATGCCCAAGAACAAACACATAGAGCGGAGAAGAACCCCGGGCACCTGCCTTACGTCTCGAAGAGATGAGAAACACAAATTTGGATTTGGAAGGCTTTGATTTATGGGTTTCCGGTAGGGCTGTTACACGAACCGAGCCGGCTCGAGCTCGGCTCGAAAAAAGCTCGAGTTCGAGTGGGCTCGAGGTGAACTCGAGCTCGAGCTCGAACCGATTTTCAAGCTCGTCATTTTTTCGAGCCGGCTCGTGTTCGGCTCGTATGTTCGACGAGCTCTGTTCGAGATCGACTCGTTTGAGCTCGACTCGGGCTCGGCTCGTTAAAAGCTCGAATAAATTTTAGTATATATATATATATATATAAGTCGAAGCTCGAGCTCGGCTCGTTATAAGCTCGTTTGATTTCAGATTTTTTTCAAAAAATAAGTCGAAGCTCGAGCTCGGCTCGTTAAAAACTCGTTTGATTTCAGATTTTTTTCAAAAAATAAGTCGAAGCTCGAGCTCGGCTCGTTAAAAGCTCGTTTGATTTCAGATTTTTTTCAAAAAATAAGTCGAAGCTCGAGCTCGGCTCGTTAAAACTCGAGTTCGAGCAGCTCGCGAAAAGCTCGCGAGCCAGCTCGCGAAAAGCTCGAAACTTGATTCGAGCCGAGCTCGAACATGCATTGGGCTCGAGCTCGAGCTCGAGAAAAGCTTCGAGCTCGATAATTTTTATTCGAGCTCGAGCTCGAAACTTCAAAGCTCGGCTCGGCTCGGCTCGTTTTACGGCCCTAGTTTCCGGCTTGACCCAGATTTTTGTAAGAAACGATTGGGGGAAAGGAGGTGTGGGTGGGGAAGGAAGATCGGGCACGACGGAGAAAGGAAAAATGGAGAACGGTGGGAGGGGGAGTAATTTGAGATATGGATCTACTCATCTCCGGTGAGGAAGAAGAAGAGATGGGTGTAGACTTGACTCCGGTGTCGGAGAAAATGAGTGGTATCAAGCCTGAACGAGCGACTTATTTTAATACCGCAAGTGCACGGTGTAGATGTAGTACAGATTAGGCAAATGCGGGTCGAGTCCCGCGAGGACAACGTTACTTTGTTTAATACTTATTTTTATGTAAAATAATTAATTAAAAATATGATTGGGGGAGGTTTATTTTGTTATGAAAATACTAGAAACAAACACAAATTACTCTATCTTAGATTAAACTCTTATAATAAAAATGTTCCCGGGATTGGAAATCTAACAATATGCAGTCAACAAATAAATCAAGTTTATAAAAATATAATTCAAGTCATAAATCAAGGATGATACGCTATATTGTGCTTACTACTTATGGGTGAAGGCCTAGCACATGTATTTTAAGACTAACACGGCTTATCTATCTCTCGAGGGTTTCGTACAAGTCAAAATCCATTAAGTTCAAGTTATTTCCACGTATTTTCCACTGAAGGATCATCCCTAGGCCATTAAACTACTCTCGTGATTAATGGAGCCCAGTTCAATTTATATGGTTCCGTTAATCAAGATTCATCGCTAGATCCTTCTCTTGATTAACTAATATTCATACAAAATATGGTCGACTTCATATTCGTAGGCGTGACAAAGCGATATAAAAAGAATTGATTATGAAATGATAAAAGAGACTTTAAACATGATTGATAAGAATGACTACATTATGCCGAATTTCCAACCTCAAGAAATGGAGAATTACTCACTAGCCATAATTGATGCAAGCATGAAAAAGTGATGAAATAACATAAAAATATAGATAGGAGTAGAGAAACTTATGCTTGCAATTGTAGGAAACAAAAGGCTGGAAATAAAACCTTCAATCTTGTATTGCACTTTCAATCTTCAAAGATGTACCAGAATTCTAAGAACAATTTGAAGAATTGTATATAAATATATTGTTGGTGTTATGCCCTAGGCGTATAGTTATTTTGACTCATAACTAATACCGTTATGTAATCATCTTTACCATTTATAATAGATAATGTTTATCTTGAGTATTATATGTTTTACATGTTTATTATAATATATTGTGTTTTTAGTTATTGTGAATAACTAGTATAAGTTGGTAATGGATAATCATGGAGATGATTATATGCATGGGGATGCACATTGCACTTATGGGTACTTGTTAGAGAACAAGGTACTGGACTGACCCATCTATGAGATTTATGACATGGTATATGGTTATATATGTCATGATTAAATCTCATGATATTCGTGTCATTGGAATCCTTAATACCTGAGATTATCATTGTCTTTCACATGATGAACATTGTGTTTGATGTAGTCTAACACTATCTTTAATAGGATAGCAATAAGGGCTACGTTGGCACGACTGAATTCTTGTAGGAAAGAATGATAAGTCAAGATGGGATTTGTCCCTCGTAAAGAGAGATATCTGCTTGGGCCCCTCGATGAATAGTAGTGTTGTTGAAATGTGTTGCCACACTCAAGAGATTTGATAGAGATCAAATGCACTTGAATTATCAACATATTCGGAATCGAGAAAGCATTGAACAATATAAGTTGACGTGGGCCATGACTTATGTTCAATATGACATCGTGTGACAAAGGGATTGTGACATTGATCTATCAAGGAATCAAGCTTTGATGTTATATTTAATTGGGTGGACATAATGGCTTGTTAGAGACCACTTATGTCTTGTGAGGTTGATGTTTCAACTCACTACCAACATAAAATATAATTTCTAAAGGGTCACACACAAAAAACGGATTGAAAATGACTCAAATATGGATATGCACAGCTGAGCGACCGCCGAGGGGAATAGTGGGCGACCGCCCACAAAGAAATTCAAAAAGGTGTAAATTCATTTGTACAACTGGGCGACCACCGGGGAGTTGTGGGCGACCGCTCACAACGTTTTTCGAAAGGTCATAAAAGGTTGTACAACTGGGCGGCCGCCGGGAACCTTAGTGGGCGACTGCCCAGCCCCCGTTTCAGCAGTTTCGTTTTGGCTTTGGATTAGGGATTTTCTCCCTAACAGTTAGGGATATTTATAAAGTATAAATAGCCCCTTTTACCTCAGCCAAGACACACGAATTTTAGGGCTTGAGAAACACAAATCTCTTGATTTTGATTACGAATCAAAGATCAAAACACCCTAGATTCAATTTAATATTAGCCATAGATTGTTGAAAAGTGTTTCAACAATCGGGGATCATCTAGCAATCCAACAAGATTCGATCTTGGTTCGTTCGCGTGTGGATTACCGGTAGAGGGTAATTGCTTTATCACCTAAAGCTTGAAGACCTAGCATTGTTGATTCATCACAAGGAAGAACAAGGAAGAAGATCAAAGTTTCGTCTACGACTCAAAGGTGAATTACGAATCGTGTACGAAAGACAAACTCACAACCAAGGTTAGTAAATCTATATTCATAGTTTTAATCTCTTCATGTTAGACGGATTCATGACTAGGGTTTTGTTAATTTGCTAAATCTTTCGCTGCTCAAGTTACCCCAAGATTTTTTTCCCAAAATGACACTGTTTCAAAAAGTATTTTCCAAAATGTCACACTTTTAAAAGTATTGACCAAAATAGCCTAGTTTTTAGAATTCGCGGTTGGCAACTGAGTTTTCATTAATGAATTCGCACTTGGCAACCGCGGGTTTATAATTTTTCTAATTTTTTTATTTTTTTTTAAACGCGGTTGGCAACTGTGAATTCAAATTTGAAAACGCAGTTGCCAACCGCGAATTCTAAAAACTAGGCTATTCTAGTCAATACTTTTAAAAGTGTGACATTTTGGGAAATACTTTTTGAAACAGTGTAATTTTGGGAAAAAGTTCGTTACCCCAAAACCTAACATATATTGCTAGAGTATTTCACTATGATTTCTGAGTATTTTCTGATATCTAAAACTGATTACAATTGCCTCTTATATAGGCATTTAAGCTAGGGGTCGGATGTATTCAAAAAGTCTTCAATTGGAAATGTACCTTTTCATTGTAACAGTAACTGCACGGCCGCGTGCTGGAAATCTGCACGGCCGTGCAAGCGGTCTTGGAGTGATTTCTTTGAGAACAGAGAGTTTTGCACGGTCGCGTCTTTGAAAATTCGCACTACAGGTGAAAGTGGCCTTGGAGTAAAATTCTACGAGAACAGAGAGTTTTGCCGTGTGCTGAAAATCCGCACGGCCGTGCAAGCAGTCTTGGAATAATTTATTTAGCAACAGAGATTTTTGCACGGCCGCGTGCTAAAAATCTGCACGGCCGTGCAAGTGCTGAAATGGCTTGATTGCTTATTTTTCCTTCCTCGCTTTGATCCTTTCCATTGAATGAACACGTCCCAAGCTTTGTTTGCACCAAAATTGCCCCTAAGCCCTGTAAAATCATACAAAATACCAACAAGCATAAAATTCGTGATACAAAGTAAAAGAAGCTATTTTTAGACCAAATGGTACTAAAATTAAGGTAAATGATACGATTAAAATGCTATAAATGACTATAAAATAGTCATTTATCAAGTGGCGGCCGAAGGACTGTAAACATGGAGGAGGGAGTATTGGACTGCAAGAGAAGTGGTTAGGGGAGGGACACAGAAAGAGATGGAAAAAGAAAGGATCGAACAAAGAGGGGAAAACAACTGAGAGGGGTAAGGTGGGTATTTTTGTCAATAGAACAAATCAGATGCACGGTCCAGAAACTAAGTGATGGTTTTAGGTCTGATTTTTAATTGGCTTTTCAGATGCTTTAAGATCTGAATCCCAAAAGAAACCAAACAAACTTAATGGGTAGAGATCTGACTCGGTCAGACATCCACCCAATTAAGTGCCTCTTATTTGGAAAACAAATGAGGCTTAAATGTCTATATAGTGTGAGCTCTATATTAACTCATATAGGTAGGGGTGTCAATGATTCGGTTCAAACCGCGGTTTGAGATCGAACCGAACCAAACTAGGTGGTTTGGTTTGGTTTGGTTTTTAACGATTAACGGTTCAGCTCGATTCCAAAAATTTATAAATCATGCGGTACGGTTTGGTTTGCGGTCTGACTCCTCCAAACCGAATCGAATCGAACCATTTCGAGTTGAACCGCCAAACCGAATCGTCGAGCTGAACCGACAAACCGAACCACCGAGCTGAACCGCCAACCCATTATATTAACCGTTGATTATTTTTGATTTATTTTCCACCATTGATTGATTTCAAACCCTAATCACCTATTCCAAAATCGAAATACCTTTCCCTTTTCCTTTCTTTTTCTTTCCAGTTCCAATCGACAACAGTGGCGCCTTTCCTTTCTCTCTCTCTCTCTCTCTCTCTCTCTCTCTCTCTCTCTCTGTGCCATTTCCAATTTTCCATCAACGACGACCAGGTTTCCGACCTCACTCTTCTTCTTCCTTCGTCTTGACCTCACTCTTCCTCCGCCTCACTCCCTTATCCTTTCTTTCCCGTTTCAATGCTAACGCAACGAGGCTGCGGCGCCTTTCTCACTCTTCCTCTTCCTTCGAAACCCTAACCCGCCTCACCAATTTTCGACTATTGAAAAGTAATTTATGAGATTCAGGAGCCTATTGTTATCAATTTTAAACTTTTTCTCCTTTTCAGTTCATAATCATTGTTCCAATTACTCATTCACCTGTAAGATTTAAATTGACAGTGTCTTGTCCTTAATATAACTGTGACAGTTTGTAACCTGTGTTTAAAATTATATAAACTCATTTTAATGACCATTCCATACTAGATCTTGACCACAGAATAGCAATGTTCATTTCATTATCATATTTCTCTTGTACTATCTTTCTTTCCAGCTTGTCATTGATATCATCCATGTTTTGCACAAGCTATATTTGTCTAGTTGTCTTTATTAGTTGTCTATGAGTTAGTTTCATGTTTGCTGTAGGATTAGTTTTCTTTTCCTTTTGGTTTAAGAATTAGCCTTCTTTATGGTTAAGGAAGTATGACAAGCATATATAAGACATTGCTGCAATTTGAATCCAACATCATTCTGCTGATGGTTCTTTTCAGATTATTTAAAAAAATTGGGTGCTAATTTACGGATCCATGATGTCTATTTCTAGAGTAGAAATGATGATCTTGGGTGCGTTGTTACTGGGAACAACCTTATATACCCCAAATTATAATTTTTCTACCCTTTCATTTTACTAGTATTAATATAGGGAAGGTTGAAATTATATACTAACTCTGTCCCAGTATGTTGCATTTGCAGATTGCAAGCATTTTTGTGCCAACATTTTTTGTGCCAACAATTATTATTTTGTCATTAATCATATATCCCAATATGTTTGCATTTGCAGGTATGTTTTCTACCCTTTCATTTTAGTTGTACTTTAAGTTTTAAAGTGTTTTTGTAATTTTAATTAGGGGTGTAAGTGGTTTAGCTCAAACCGCGGTTTGAGACCGAACTGAACTAAACCACGTGGTTTAGCTCGGTTTTTAATTTTATGTGGTTTAGCTCGGTTTGAAAAATTTTCAAACCGGTCGGTTCGGTTTAGCTTACGGTCTGAGTGCACCAAGCCGAACCGAGCCGAACCGAGCTAAACCGTTGAAGCCGTTAAACCGAGCTATGGAACCGAACCGTCAAACCTAGCTATGAAACCGAGCTATCAAGCCGAGCTATGGAAACGAGCTATGAAGATTTTTCTTTGAAACACATACTCCTCTGGGCGAGGAAGATTTTGACTTTTCTTTACCCTATTTCTCCAAATAATTGTGCTTTTTGCGGAAATGACGTGGTTGCAGGTCCGTTCTTTCTGAAGATGTTTTCAGGTATGAAAATCTGCTGTCAGAAAGAAACCATCAATTGAGGTATGTAATGGCTTTCGCATTACATATTTTTATTTGGAAAGTTCATTTATCACATCTTGTTACGCTTGATTACTATTGAAGTAGAACACCTTTCATAAAGATTCTGTTGTTTCTTCGTCTACATTGTCAGGATTAATATTGAATCGTAAGCCGAGTTTTTATTTATTTTTCCTTTTCCCAGAACTAATTCATCCGTCGACCTTTCCCTACACCTCTTTATCTCGTACGAATTTTACGTGGCGTGAAACATAGATTTCAATCCAATTAGCCGCCTCTTGTTAGATTACATATGAATTCACTCTTTAAAAACTAGATTTTTTACCCTCACAATTGATTGCTATTTGTCTTCAAAGTAATTAAGTTGTTGGTTTGAAATGTGGTTTGGATCACGGTTTGAACCGTGGTTTGAACCGCGGTCTGAACCGTATAATTAAACCGCGGTTTAGACCGAGCTAAACCGAACCATGGCGATTTAGCTTAGCTCGATTTGAAGTTTTTTGTGGTTTAGCTCGGTTTGGAATTTCTCCAAATCGATACTAGCGGTTTAGCTTCAAAATTTCTCCAAACCGAGCTAAACCGAACCGTTTACACCCCTAATTTTAATATGTCTTTTACATAAATAGGTAAGGAGGAACGGTTTGGACTTTGGTCATGTTTGTGATTTGGACCGCGACCTAGATCGCAGTTCGGATCGCGGTTTGAACCGCTTAATGGAACCGCGGTTTGAGACCGAATCAAACCAAATCGAGGTGGTGTTATTTGATTCGGTTCGGTTTGAAATTTTCC
This sequence comes from Adenophora triphylla var. japonica, assembly GCA_022495995.1. Classification (NCBI taxonomy): domain Eukaryota; kingdom Viridiplantae; phylum Streptophyta; class Magnoliopsida; order Asterales; family Campanulaceae; genus Adenophora; species Adenophora triphylla. The sequence continues at coordinate 122,033 of JAFEMH010000025.1, forward strand.
ATGATTCGATTTAGTTTGGAATTTCTTAAAATCGAGTACTAGCGGTTTGGTCTCTAAATTTGTCCAAATCGAACAATTTACACCCCTACTCATATACCCCCTCCGTCCCACAATAATATGCAAAAAGACACATTTTGGGCGTCCCACAATAATCTGCAAAGTCCTAAAATGGAAATGGGATCCACTTGTCTCTACTCACAACCATTACCCACTTACTCCACTTTCTCTCTCCTACCTAACCATCTATACTCACAACACATCTCGTTGTCTTAATTCTTGTGCCAATGCAAATTTTTTTTTTCTTTTTTAAAAGAAGGGGATCAACACATTTCACCGCTCCCCCTTGATGCACTTCACAGAGGCGCCTAGCTATGTTGTGCCAATGCAAATTGTGGATATTATCATGGGACGGAGGGAGTATGTAACCATTTTTGGCAAAAATGTTATTTCCGTCATTTCGTTGCCAAAATAATTCATTGTTTTCCATGTAAATAATGTTATTAGTTTTTGTCTTGATTTTAAGTAAATCTGCAAAATCTAAAGATCGGGATATTGATCGAACTATGCGTATGACCCGTACGCATTTGGGGCATTGTGAGACCTCATGACTATCTAAGAGCTATCCGGTTTGAGCGATTTTGTCACATCTTTTAATTTCCTTATTTTATGGTCAAAACTAATCGTATAATATGTTGAGATTGCACTCCATTAAACATTTTATTAATTTCGATCATTCATTTCGTAAAATGAACTATGTGAGATCATCTCGTGTGACGACACTGCAATAAGTTGCTAGATGTATCGGTTCTAAATCCTTGACGACACTGCAATAAGTTGCTAGATGTATCGGTTCTAAATCCTTCGACGATACATTAAAGCCAAGGTAACGAGACGATGATAAAACTTTGAATGTTTTGATAAATTTATTTTGTACCTCTAGCATTTCTCGTCCTTAAAACTGTACTCTAGCATTTCTCGTCCTTTAAACTGTACGTATGTATAACCTATATGACATATCGATATATAATTGAAATGAAATTAATTTAAGATTTAATTCTCACCCCTCCCCGCTCGCTCATTTTCTTTTCTTTCTCTCTTTTAAAAACTCGAAAATACACAAACGTACAGAATGAGTGGAAGGTCATTGTCGAGGTGTGTCCCAGTGAACGTGGCATCCTTATCCATCCATACATCTCCACTATTCACAAGCCACACTCTGTGTGTGCCCCATTAAACACACACACTAGTACAGTACATGCAGCAAAGCACGCGCAACCATGTTTATAAGTTGCTATTTTTGACCGGGGCGGATCTAGTAGTATGTAATTGACGTGAGTTTCAGTCCATCTCATAATTTTGAATTTTTTTTTTTACATAAGTTATCGACTATATGTAACTTTTTTTTATATATGAAATTATTTTTTACTGTTATTATTATTTATAATATTTTTTAAATATCAAGTTCACGCATTTTCAAAATTCTGAATCCCCACCTGTTTTTGACTATTGACGACAATAGCAAATTTGCATGCCAACGACCCCCACTTGGCCACTTGTGTTAACCATGGTTTCCGTACTTACCCTTCTATCTTGTCCTTCAAAGTTCAAACTTTTAATACCTTCGGTGGACGAAAAAGGGGTCGAGTTTTAATCGAATCTCCAAACAAAAAAAAAAAAGTGAACTTGACTCGAATCTTAGGCTCCGTTTATTTTGGGGAAAAAGTTTTTCGAAAAACATTTTTCCCATTTTTTGATGTTTGTTTTTGATGTAAATGCAGCGGAACACAAACAAGAGATGAACCAATTAATGGAAAATCTCAACAAGACAGAAGGAATCCACCTTCAAAATCAGCCAACAATGGCTTTTAGGGTTTAACCCACAAGAATGCTGAAGCAATTCTAATTTTAATTAATCAAAATAACGTATCCCTAAACAAAATATCAAAGTTGTTTAAATACTTCTAAAACCCTAAGCAACAAATAATAAAACAAAGGACTAAAATACCCATGTTTGAAAAACAAATACTCAGTGCACGACTTAAAAACGCAAATACGTAAACCACCAAAACAACGCGAGGCGGGTGCCTCGTCTACTCCCAAGCGAGAGCCTGAAAAGCCGAGGCATTCTCCTTGATTGTCAAGCCTTGAGGCGACCGCATGGTGTCTCATGCGGCGGCCGCATGGAATCCAGAACATCGGTCTTTGTTGTTGCAGTTTGAGGCGCACGCCTCATGAAGAGGGAGGCGGCCGCCTGGTCTTCAGGGTCTTCTCCTGCATTACCCGCTACATCATGCTCCCCTTCTTGAAAAGGATTCGTCCCCGAATCATAACCCAAAGAAGAAGACCGTCTTGTGGCAGGAATTGGCATTGACTTGGTCTTGGAAACTTCCTTCTTTGGCCTTCTTGGGCACGGAGCCTTCTTTTTACTAAAGGTTTTGCCCGAGTTGTAGTGCTCTTAGTAATCCCTCGTGCAACAAGAACTATGTTCACAAACTTTATTGGTACCTGAAATACAATATTTGGGAACACACAAGGAAATAATTCCCTTCCCACCTCCGTCGTTAGCATGTACCCCTTTTGCTCGCAAGGGGCAAAGATTAAACTTGATGCCATCCTTCATGAAACTGATCACATTAGTCCGTCCATTATGAATATAATCAACATCATAATGCCAAGGTCTCCCGAGCAACAATTGGCAAGCACTCATATCGACAACATCACAGAGAACTTCATCCTTATATCTCCCAATAGAAAGGAACTAAACATTGTTCGGTGACTCTTGAAGTTTTCCGTAACATTGATCCACCCCACATGATATGGTTTTGGATGCTTCTTGACCTCCAATTTCAGCTTATCAACCGTTCCCCTAGCAATCAGATTATCACAACTCCCGCTATCCACAATTATGTTCAATTTCTCGTCATTTACCAACCCAATAGTACGAAAAATTCCATATCTATTAGGAGCTGCATTCGAGGGAGCTGTCAAAGTTAACTTCTCAAACACTAAGGTCCCATGTTCATCTCTCTCATTATCAGTGTTCGGATCCTCCCATTACTCCTTAACCTCTTCATCCCCGTCCTTATCAGCCATATTAACTTGCCCTCGATTAGGACAATTACTAGAAATATGTCCAGGCAAATTACAACGATAACATTTATTTCCATAGGTCTTAGCATAAGGATTGGGATTGGTAGTATTTTTTCCTACCGGCTTAGCTAATACGGGTCCCTGTTTATCATCCCCACTTTTGGCAACAGTAAATTTTTCTTTCTCAACAACTATAGGTGATTTAGATCCCGAATGCTGTCCCTTATGACCCATATTAAATGAAGAAACAAAAGGAACTACAATTTCTGTTTCTTGAGCCTCCGCAGTTTTGGCACGAGAAATTGCCCCCTCAAGTGTATGCACAGGATATAATTTAACCATACTTTTAATGCTAGGACGAAGACCAGAAACATACCTTGATGTTTGTTGCCCTTCCGATTCACCCAAATCAGTACGCGCAGACAGTGTATGAAACTTGTGATTGTATTGATCGACTGTCCGATTATCTTGCCTGCAATCAAGGAATTTCTGATAGATCAACTGCTCATAATCTGCGGGCAAGAATCTTTGTTTTAACGCCGTCTTCATCCTTTGCCATGTGCGAATTGGTAGCTTACCATTCCTTCGACGATGATTATTCAACTGTTCCCACCAAGCCGACGCACCACCACGAAGTTTGTAGGCCACATATGGCACCTTCCTCTCTTCCGGAACATCCATCAAGGCAAAATATTTTTCTACCTAGAAAAGCCAATCTGTAAATTCTTCTATGTCTAACTCCCCGGTGAAAAAGGGTAGATCAGCTTTGATTTTAGGAGCCTGATCCGCAGGTGCAGCGATAAAATCATCTTCACCCTCTGAATCTGAAAATAGGAGAGAGAATGAGTGGAGAAAATAGTAAATTTGAAAAGTGTTGTGAGTATAATAGTGAAATAGGAAAGAGAATTAGTATAATTTGAAAAGTGTTGTGAGTATAATAGTAAAAAGTGTAATTTGAAAATAGGAGAGAGAATGAGTGGAGAAAATAGTAAATTTGAAAAGTGTTGTGAGTATAATAGTGAAATAGGAAAGAGAATTAGTAGGTGGAATAGTAAAGATTCTTTGTCATTTTAGGAAAGGTGAAGCTTTTAACGGGACACCCATTTTGGCAAAAAGTGAAACTTTAAATGGGGCGGAGGGAGTATCTATAGTATAAATTAGACCTGTGAACAGTGAATTGAACAGTTTCACACCAGGGAAATTTTTCATTTTACCCTTATATATTTGTCTCTTTCCCATTTTATCATTAAAAAAATAAATTTTTTTAAATTAAAAAAAAAAATTAAAAAAAAAAAACCCGTGTCCTTGAACACGGGCATGTACTAGTATTATAGGTTTTTGATCGGAACGAGGGAACCTAGGGCTTCATAAATCTCACACAAAATCCCATCCAAATTTTTGCTGAAAATAGGATTCCCATGTAGCCCCATAAAAACAAAAAAGGGGACCAACCAAGGCCATTTGCAAGGAGGGAGACCCAAATTTCTCAATCAAATCTCTCCAAAGATTTAGGTCGACGACTGTAAATAAAATCATGACATCGCTTTCTTACTACAATGAGGTGGTCACATCATTATCCTAATAAATACAAATTCAAGATTAAGATCAACAGACAGCCACCTTGGACCACCAGAGTCCTTTGCTTACTGCAACTTACTTGACCAACAATTTTTTACATATAATTACAACTGCAAGATGAAATATAATCATCAACCAAATCTAACACAATATCCTTCATATTCCCCTAGGGGCCCCCTAAATTTTGAGGTACAATTCTCTCTCTCTCTCTCTCTCTCTCTCTCTCACAGCACACATACTTTAACTAATTCTCTCTGTTATTTTTTCCTAATTCTTGTGTCAAATTTTTTTATGTCAAATGAAGTGTAAATAGAGAATTATATCACTGATAGTCTGATGGTTATATATTAGTGATGATGACATGTGTTCTAAAGACTTACCATCGTTAAGTCGTGGTAACAGAAGTGGTACATGTTAGAGATATTATTCTACATTGGAAATTGATAAATCTTGCCTATAATATATAAAGATCTTGGATCACTCTCATTAACACCAATTGATTTTAAGATGGAACCTCAGACTTTAAGATGGTATCAGATCTGGTTCTTTACACGTGCAGGCCCAACGGCCCACGATATTACTCCGTGCCACCCGATTAATATGTCCATGTTGTAAGCCTTTGGCAAAGCCCGGCTACACGTGAGGGGGTGTATTAGAGATATTATCCCACATTGAGAATTGACAAACCTTGCCTATAATATATAAAGATTCTAGGCCACTCCCCTTAACATCAATTAGTTTTAAGGTGAAACCTCAGACTTTAAGAGTACATGAAATGTTTAGATTCGCATTAATGTTTAGGTCAAATTAATTAATGTATTAGCCAAAAAGTGTTTTTTTAGTAGAACGGAGAGAGTATTCCACAAAATAGATTTACACTTATTGAAATGAAACAAGGAACGAGGTTTAGAAACAAATGAGAAGAGTATGTACATATCACGGGTTGTGCAGACTAGAGTTGGGTTTGATATCATATAACTTGGGAATAATTTAGGGAATTGAACAAAGGCAAATCAGTAATTTCTGTGATAGACGGAAGGGAGCGACTGCACGAAGATGAGAGACCATGCCAAGTTGTTGCCTAAAGGGCGCGATCGCGCTCCCCCTTAGGGCAATCGCGCGGTGCCTATTGAGCGAACGGGACGATCGCGCCCTACCCCGTTTTGGATATGATTAGTGGCAGATTTTGTGCAAGAATAGAAAAACCTGAAGGGTTAGAAATAGACAGTATAAATAAGCCTATTTCAAGCAGTTTTTTATATTGTAATTTCTAATGTGATAAATATCAATAATTATAGGTGTTTCAAAAGTTTTCTTATTCTCTGTTTATCTAGATCTAGGATTTGCATAGTTGTGAATTTTTGTGATCAAGAAGTTCGTAAATTAGATTAGAGATTTTATTCGGTGATTGTCAGTTGATAATAATATTCTTGCACTCTACTTGTAGACATAGTCAAATTGGTGAATCACGTATATCGTTGTTTTGTGTAATTGATTTTTTTTATTCTATATAAATCTGTTATAACAACTAGATTGATACCTACATAAAACTACCTTATCATATTTTGGGTTAGAAGATACTTTCCCTGTTTCAAAAATAAATATATTAGGAGTAATAACGAAACAACCTCCTCATCTTCAGCAACTTCAGCAACAACACACTGCCAGTGAGGCTGGCGTCTCACTTCTCAGTTCTCACCAGGCTGTCGCCTCACCTTCAGCAACTCCAGCAACAACACATTGCCAGTGAGGCTGGCGCATCACCTCTCACCTAGCTGCCGCCTCACCTTGTTGTTGCTGGTGATTTACTTTCCTAGTTGATTTAGATATGTAATCATATTCGTTTCCTATTTCCTTTTTCTAGTTCTACAACAATTCTTCCTTTGTTATGTATAAATAGGGACTAACAATATCAATGAAAACTAAGACAGTATTTCAATTTATAAATTTTCTCAATATGGTATCAGAGCTTTAAAGATTCAATTTTTTTTTCTTTTCTCCATGGCAGCCGAATCTGTTCTTCTCCCTAACTCGGCTGAACCAACCAAACCTCTCATAGCTATCTCCCTTAGCCACATCCTAAAACTAACACCCACAAACTACATAGCTTGGAAAATCCAACTTGAAGCAACTCTCCTTGGCCATGATCTTTTCCAATACATAGATGGAACCTTAACCGCTCCACCCCAAAACCTTACAACTCAAACCATGGATGCCTCCACCATAACCGAAAATATCACCCCACCCCATAACCCCCTGCCGTCACCAACACCACATCCCCTAACCCAGCCTACAATACATGGTTTCGCGAAGACATGCTTATTTTAGGTGCACTAGCAGGTACTCTCTCTCTCCTGATCTTGTCTCTCTCATATCCCAATGTTCCACCACTTATCAAGCTTGGCAAACCCTTGCTAAAACCTATGTCAACCCTTCTAAAGGCCATATCAAGCAAATTAAGGATCGCCTCCGTCAAATCACCAAAGGCAACCATTCTGTTTCAGACTATATGCGAGATTTTAAATCTTGCGCAGACTAACTTAAATCCTTAGGCCGCCCCATTGATCCGGAAGACCTGATTGACAAGATCTTGGACCAACTCAATGATCCGGACTTTGAAAGTATCATCACTGTCGTATATAGCCGAGATACCCCAATTACGTTTGATGAACTTCATGAAAAACTTCTCAACAAAGAGTTATCCCTCAAACATCGAACACCCACCACTAACACCTTCCCTGCCACCGTTACCTATGCCTCAAAAAACCCTCCTCCAAATCGATCTTATAACCCTAAAACTAACCCACCTTCATACAACCCTAACCCTAACCATACTCCCAACTTTACCTCACAAAACCCTCGAGCTCCGTATAAAGGTCGTTGCTAGTGGTGTCGCAATGACGGCCACTTCCTTTCCCAATGTCCTTCCTTTCGCCAACTCTACCCTAACGCCAACTTCCCCACACCCAAACCTACCCCATATCAACCCAACTCCAACCGACGCCGATCCTTCAACCAAAGCTATAACCCCAGGCAGCAAAACCGTGGTAACTCATCCTTCTAACCTACTGCCTACTCCGCTTCCACCTCAAACCAAACCCCACAGGTTGGCTCCTTGACAGTGGAGCTACGCATCATGTGACCAACGACATCAATAACTTAGCCCTTCATTCTCCTTGTGATGGAACTGAAGAATTTCTCGTTGGTGATGGTTCGGGCCTCAATATTTCCAATACTGGTTCCACTTCTATCCTTACCTCCTTCTCTCCTTTACTTCTCAATAATGCTCTTCATGTTTCGCGTGTGTGTCGTAACATCATATCTATCGCTAGGTTGTGTCAAGATAATAATGTATCTGTCATCTTCTCACATAATTCCTTTATTGTGAAGGACCTTCAAACGGGGGAAACTATTCTTCAAGGCAATTCTAGCTCTGACGTCTATGAATGGCTTCCAATGTCTCCCGTTGTTCACTCCACAACTTCATCCTCCACTATCAATTGGCATCATAGATTAGGGCACCCATCTTATTCAATTTTACACTCTCTTAGTTCTTCGTACAATTTGGATATTCCTATGACATCTACTTTTTATTGCAATGCTTGTGATTGCAATAAAAGTCTTAAATTAGCTTTTAATGAAAATTCTCTTTCTTCTACTAGGCCTCTTGATTTGATCTACGGTGATGTTTGGACGTCTCCTCTTTTATCTTATGATGGTTACAAATATTATATTGTGTTTGTTAATCACTTCACCAAGTACACTTGGCTTTACCCGCTCGAACATAAAAATGATGCTACTCATGTGTTTACCAACTTCAAAAACATTGTGGAAAAATTCTTTCATCGCTCAATTATCACTATTTTTAGTGACAATGGAGGTGAGTATATTGGTCTTCGTCCCCTCCTCATCTCTCTTGGAATCACTCATCTTATATCTCCCCCCTCATACTCTCGAACATAATGGGTACTCTGAACGACGACATCGTCACATCGTTGAGACGGGTCTCTCTCTTCTTACTCACTCTAGCAAGCCTCACAAGTATTGGTCACTTGCATTTGTCACGACATGTTATCTCATCAATCGAATGCCAACACATACCCTGAATTTCCAATCTCCGTTTCTCAAACTTTTTGGTCATCCTCCCAATTACTCAAAACTTAGAAGTTTTGGTTGTTTGTGCTATCCTTGGCTCCATCCCTATACAAACAACAAACTGGATCCTAAGTCCTTCCCTTGTGTCTTCGTAGGCTATTCTCCAACTCAAAGTGCCTTTTATTGTTTAAATACTAAAACCTTTAAAATCTTTGTTTCTCGGCATGCCAAATTTGTGGAACACCTTTTTCCCTTCTCCTCTCTGTTCGAACCATCATCATCATCTCCCTCTGTCAATGAATGGTGTAACTTCACCCTCACTTTCCTCCCACCATCACCCTCGCCTGCCCCTACACTACCCTCCCACTCGGCTACCTCTACTGCCTCAGCATCACCCATCACCACACCCTCGGCTACTATCCCTTCCTCTCCTCATTCCGCAGTCTCTGCCACCAATCCATCCTCCCCTACTGAACCTTCTTCCAATCCCTCTTCAACACCCCCAAACACCCCTATTCATAAACCTGTAACTCGAGCACAAAACAATATCCATAAACCTATCAACAAACTCAACTTAAATGTTTCTGTTCCCAACCCCAGCCTTGAACCAACCAACTTCACCTAAGCTCTCAAAATACCTGTTTGGCATGCGGCTATGGAGACAGAATACAATTCCCTTATGCAAAATAGAACTTGGGATCTAGTACCTCCATCACCATCTCAAAACTTAGTTGGGTGCAAAGGGATTTTTCGCACCAAGTATAAGTCGGATGGCACGATTGATAGCCACAAAGATCGTCTCGTTGCCAAGGGTTTTCCTCAAAGCCCTGGCATAGACTATTCTGAGACATTTAGTCCGGTTGCTAAACCTGCCACAATCCGCATAGTTCTCTCCTTGGCAGTTACAAACAATTGGCCTCTCCGTCAGGTTGACATAAACAATGCGTTTCTCCAAGGTACACTTAATGAGGATGTTTTTATGATTCAACCTCCTGATTTTGTTAGCACATCTCGTCCATCTCATGTTTACAAGTTACGACAAGCCCTTTATGGCCTCAAACAGGCTCCCCGAGCCTGGTATAATGAACTTAAGAATTATCTGCTATCGATTGGCTTCAAGAACAGTGTGTCGGATGCTTCCTTGTTTATACTCCGTCACTCTCTTGGAATTACCATTCTACTTGTCTACGTGGATGACATTATAATCATAGGTTCCAACTCATCTTTTCTAAGCGACTTCATCACTTCCTTCTCGTCTCGATTCTCTTTGAAAGATCTTGGGGATTTGTCTTACTTTCTTGGCGTGGAGGTTATTCCCCATCCCAATGGAATTTTCCTTAGCCGACAGAAGTATATTCAAGATCTACTATCTCGCACCAAGATGATGGATGCCAATCCTATACCGACTCCAATGACACCAGGCTTGACACTTTTAGTTGGCAATGGGACACCTTTGTCGAATCCTAGTGAGTACCGATCTGTTATGGGTACACTTCAATACCTATCTCTCACTCGGGTTGATGTTTCGTTTGTGGTCAATCGGTTGTCACAGTTTATGCAACAACCGACAAATATCCATTGGACTGCTCTTAAAAGATTACTTTGTTACTTGGTTGGTACTAGTTCTCATGGGTTACTTCTTCGTTCCAACTCTCCTTCTACACTTCATGCGTTTACCGACACAGATTGGGTAAAGGATAAGGACACATATGTATCAACAACGGGTTACTTGGTTTATCTTGGGCCTAATTTGCTTTCTTGGAGCTCTCGGAAGCAGAAAATGCTTGCTAGATCATCCACTGAAGCCGAGTACAAGGCTGTTCCTGCAGCCACTGTCGAAATTGTATGGATTCAAAACTTATTGCGTGAACTTCAGGTTGCGACTACCTCTATTCCGGTTATTTATTGTGACAACTTGGGTGCCACTTATGTTGCCGCAAATGCTAAATTTCATTCAAGAATGAAACACCTTGCTCTAGATTGCCACTTTGTTCGTGAACAAGTCCAAGCTCATCAGTTACGTGTGTCCCATATTTCGGGCAATGACTAACTCGCGGATGCTCTAACTAAACCACTTGCTCGTTTGTGTTATCAAGAACTCATGTTCAAGATTGGCCTTTCCCTCCGATCGTCCATCTTGGGGGGGCTATTAATAGTAGTAACGAAACAGACTTGATGTAGGAGATGATTGTAGCCCAGGCGGGGGGCTCACACGCCACCAGGCGGCCGCCCCTCTTGGCCTCAACAGGAACGATTCTACTGGCAGCCAGGCGAGCGCCGCATTCCAACCCAGAGGGCCGCATCACGGTGGAATCAACAAGGCGACAGTTACTGGAGGTGAGGCGGGCGCATCAATCTTCCCAGGCGGGCGCCGCATTCCAACCCAGGCGGCCGCATCACGGTGGAATCAACAACGCGACAGTTACTGGAGGTGAGGCGGGCGCATCAATCTTCCCAGGCGGGCGCCTCACGTAGGCGTCGACAAGCAACTGAGGCACTGGAATCTAGGCAGCCGCATGGCCCTTCCCCAGGCGGACGCCTCGACGACGGGGTGGTGTTTAATTTATTCCGTTTTGTTTCGTTTTTGGCTGAATGTTTGGTATTTTAATGAGGGGTATTTTAGTCTTTGTTTGCTTATTTCGTTTTAGGATTTTAAGGAGTATTTAAACATCTTTTAGGGCTTTGTTAAACTTAGTTTTGACCATTTTAATTCAAGGGTTTTATCTCTTTTATGGTGGATTCCAGTTTATTGTGTTTCTAGGGTTCATCGCATGTGAACTCTTGTGTTTAGTGCGCTATTCACGAATCTATCACTTCCGTGCTGCATCAAGACTCCTTACCTTCAGCAACTTCAGCAACTGTTGGAAATGGGTAACGGAAAGTTAAGTTTGACTTAACGTTGACCTAGATTTCTAACGGAAGTTCGTTATGTGTTAACGGAACTAGTTACAAAATGTATTCTACATTTGTTGTAGATTATTAAACTCATTTAATGTCTCAAAACCATTTAGGGTGAATGAGAATTAATGACAATGGTCTTTTGTAACTTAACGAGAGTTAATTAAAGGGTGTTTAGTTTTGTTTGATGTGCTCTACGAGCGTAGTCCTTGACTCCGGCCGAGCAGAGCACAAATAGGCCAAAAGTCTTCGGACTAGCTTGCTCTGGGCGAGGCACAAGTATGCTCGGTCGAGCATTATGATTTGCCGCGTGCAAGTCTCTTGACTCTGGCCGTGCAGCCGGTGCTCTGCTTGCGTGCGAGTTCCTTGACTCGGCCGAGCGATCCCGAACAGGCACTATTTCAAACAGAAAGTTGTGTCTCTTCGTGGGAAAAGACACAAACCCCGACTTCTCTATTTATACCTTTCCCTCCGAATTTCAATTCACATATACTGTATTTCTACCCTTCCTACCCTCTAGTAAGATAGATTATCATACTCAAATCATTGCATATTGTTGCATTCAATCCGTTCAAGTCCGAAGTTCAAAACATTGTGTTGTTCGTAGATTAGTTATATTGGAGTGCTCCTTATAACTAATAAAAAGTCGTTTTATCTTACGAGAGTTTTGTCATTCAACCGTAAGCACCTGTGCGGGACAAATAACTCTTACGGAGATTGTATCAAATACAAGACTCGACTTGATTTCTTTTATTCTTTCAATCTCCGTTACTTTTCTCGTCATTTTTTCTGTTAAGTCTTAAAGAAGCCATACACAAGTTCCAAAAATCGTAAGAGTTATTTGCGCTTCTTCAAGATCATCAAGATGGCAAACGAGAAAGACACCACTTCATCTAGTCAAGGGAATGTGACGCCTCCTTCGCAAGGTGATACTACATTCAACCATGTTGCTCCCGCTCCTACAACTCATCACCTCGGTCATGGTGAGAAACCCGCGAAATTCACTGGTGTGGATTTCAAGAGATGGCAACAGAATATGCTCTTCTACTTGACCACCTTAAGCTTGCACCACTTCTTAAAGGAAGATCCTCCGGCGGTAGAAAAAGGTGATCCGAACCCCCAAAGGCAAATGGCAAAGGAGGCTTGGGCTCACGGTAATTTTCTTTGTAAAAACTATATCTTGAATGGACTTGACGATGCACTATACAATGTGTATAGTACGGTCGAGTTAGCCAAGGCGTTGTGGGACACCTTGGAAAGGAAGTACAAGATCGAGGATGCCGGGTCAAAGAAATTTGTCGTCGGTAAGTATCTTGACTTTATGATGGTCGATTCCAAATCGGTAACAACTCAAGTAGATGAATTTCAAATCATTCTACATGGGCTTGATGCCGAGGGAATGATCATGAATGATCCATTTAAGGTGGCTTCTATCATTGAAAAATTGCCTCCTTCATGGAAAGATTTCAAGAACTATCTCAAGCATAAACGCAAAGAGATGTCCTTCGAAGACATTGTTGTTCGTCTTCAAATTGAAGAGAACAATAGAATCAATGAGGCCAAGGTCAAGCTAAGGGCGAGATGGAGGCTAAGAGTCAATCTCGCCGAGGCTAGCACGAGTGGTACAAAGAGAAAGCATTCTGAAACTGCCGGGAATGCTAAGAAAGGGAAGAAGAAGACCTCTAAGAAGTTCAAGGGGTCTTGCTATAATTGTGGCAAACCGGGCCACTTGTCAAGGAATTGTCGTCTCCCGAAGAAAGAGGCGAACAATGTTGACCACATAGACCTAGACTTTGCAGCGGTTGTCTTTGAAGCCAACGTTGCAAATTTGGAAGAGAACCCTAAAGCGTGGTGGATAGATACCGGTGCTACCCGCCATATTTGAGGTAACAAGGAAAGTTTCTCCTCCTATACTCCCATCTCCGGAAGAAAGCTTTACATGGAAAATTCTGCGACCTCCGATGTTCAAGGCATTGGAAACGTGATTTTGAAGATGACTTCCGGAAAAGAAGTAACCTTGTTGGATGTCTTTGCATGTTCCGTTACATCCGTAAAAGTTTGGTGTCCGGCGCTTTGCTTAGTAAGGCCGGTTTTAGACTAGTATTCGAATCCGACAAATTTGTACTAACCAAGAATGGTTTGTTTCTTGGAAAGGGTTACCTCGAGGAGGGCCTTTTTAAAATGAATGTAATGACTGTGATCCGCCAAGGTGCGATGAATAAAAGTTGTGTTCCTTATGTTTACTTGTCGGAAAGTTCTAATTTATGGCATGATAGATTAGGACATGTAAACCTCGACACCATTAAGAAATTAGCGAGACAAGATTTAATCCAAATGACTAAATTCGACTCGACTAATAGGTGCTAAATTTGTGTTGAGGCAAAAATGACAAAGTCGCCATTTAATGCCATACAAAGAGACACAACACCTCTCGAGTTAATTCACACCGACATATGTGATTTAAAACTAGTGCAAACTCGAGGAGGTAAAAAGTACTTTATTACATTTATAGATGATTGCACTAAGTATTGCTATGTCTATCTCTTAAGAAGTAAGGATGAAGCCTTAGGGGCTTTTGAGACTTATAAGAAAGAAGTTGAGAATCAACTTAACTTGAAAATTAAGAAAATTAGAAGCGATAGAGGTGGAGAATATGAAGCACCGTTTGAAGGATTATGTTGGGAATCCGGCATAATTCATCAAAAAACGGCTCCATATACCCCTCAATCTAATGGAGTTGTTGAACGCAAAACCGTACTCTCAAAGAGATGATGAACGCGCTTTTGATCAGTTCAGGCTTACCCGACAACTTGTGGGGGGAAGCAATACTCACTTCTAATTATGTTCTTAATAAAATACCCAAGAAAGGTATTGATAAAACGCCCTATGAATTATGGCATAATCGTAGGCCATGTTTTAAATACCTTAAAGTGTGGGGGTGTTTGGCCAAGGTTGAAGTACCTAAGCCTAAACAAGTCAAGATTGGTCCAAAGACCATTGACTGTATTTTTATTGGATATGCTAATAATAGTAGTGCCTATCGGTTTATAGTGCACAAATCAGACATTCCGGATATGCACGTAGGAACTACTATAGAATCAAGGAATGTGGTATTCTTTGAAAACATTTTTTCGGTTAAGGACAGGAAAGATGTAGGTTCTAATAAGAGAACACATGAGTCTACAACCGGTCCTTCTCAAATAGAAGATGAAGAACCGAGACGTAGCAAAAGGGCAAGAGTGGAAAAGACTTTTGGTCCTGATTTTCTATCTTACATGTTAGAAAACGAACCATCAACTGTTAAAGAAGCTTTATCCGGTTCGGATAGTTCGTTCTGGAAAGAGGCCATTAACAGTGAAATAGAATCCATAATGCTCAACAATACTTGGGAATTAGTTGATCTCCCTCCAGGTTGCAAACCATTGGGTTGCAAATGGATCCTTAAAAGGAAGTATAAGGCGGATGGATCCGTCGATAAGTACAAAGCTAGGCTAGTAGCCAAAGGTTTTAGACAGACAGAGGGACATGATTTCTTTGATACATACTCCCTGTCACAAGGATCACATCCATTCGTGTTCTCATAGCTATTGCAGCGGTGCATAATCTTGAGATACACCAAATAGATGTGGCTTTCCTAAATGGAGAACTTGATGAAGAAATTTACATGGAACAACCTGAAGGGTTCGTGGTTCCTGGTAAAGAAAGAAAGGTGTGTAAACTTGTAAAGTCCTTGTATGGACTAAAACAAGCACCTAAACAATGGCATGAGAAGTTCGATAGAACCATGTTATCGAATGGATTCAAGATCAATGAATGTGACAAGTGTGTCTACATTAAAGGAACATCTGAATCATTCGTTATCGTTTGTCTTTATGTAGACGACATGCTCATAATGGGAAGTAATCATGATTTGATCATGAATACCAAAGGCATGTTAAAGAAGAACTTTGACATGAAAGACATGGGATTAGCTGATGTAATATTAGGGATAAAGATCTCTAGAACATCTGAAGGATTAGTTCTTTCACAATCCCATTACCTAGAGAATGTTCTTCGGAGATTCAATGTCTTTGATGACCCTCCTGCTAAAACACTTGTAGACTTGGCTCTACATTTAGTCAAGAACAAAAGGGGAACCAGTTTCTCAACTGGAATATGCAAGAATAATTGGCAGTCTGATGTACTTAACGAATTGTACTCGTCCAGACATTGCATATTCAGTAAGCAAACTAAGTAGGTTCACAAGCAATCCTAGTACTGATCATTGGAAAGCACTAATGGGAGTACTAAGATATTTAAAGTATACATTAAATCATGGGATACTTTACAATAAATATCCAGCAGTATTAGAAGGATACTGTGATGCCAATTGGATATCAGACACGAAAGACTCTAAATCCACAAGTGGATATGTATTCACAATAGGTGGAGGAGCAGTGTCATGGAAATCCTCCAAACAAACGTGTATAGCCAGATCCACGATGGAATCTGAGTTTATAGCTTTGGATAAAGCTGGGGAAGAAAGCAGAATGGCTTAAGAACTTCTGGAGGATATTCCTTGTTGGAATAAACTGTGCCTCTTTGTTATGATACATTGTGATAGTCAATCAACAATAGGAAGGGCACAGAGTAGTATGTATAATGGTAAGTCTAGACATATTCGTCATAGACACAATACCATTAGACAGTTGATCAAGAATGGCGTTATCACTATTGATTATGTAAAGTCATGTGATAACTTAGCGGATCCGTTTACCAAAGGTATAAATCGAGATCAACTGTATAAACTATTATGGGGAATGGGTTTAAAACCCACAACAAAAGAACTTATAGCGGACACTCAACCTTGAGAATTGGAGATCCCATGCCCTTGGTTCAATGAGACAACCAAGTTATAAGTTCTAGTAGAGTTACTTGGAAACAACAACTCGGTTTATTAACCTGGAGATGTTGAATACTCATTCCCGAACATCCAAGTACAAGCACGTACGCAGTGGTAAGGATAAGTTGAGAAAACTTTTAATGATTTCTATACCTACGGGTGGAGTAGTGCATGATACTCCTTATAGAATGAATCACCTATATAAGTGAGAGGTAATAAGGCCGCCTCTAAATGAACGCTTATGAATGAGATACGGTCCAGGGCCAAAATGGACAAAAACGTGAGAACAACAATTGTTAGAGCTATTATTATGTGAGTATTATTGTCTTGGTATACATCCGACAGCCAGGTTCAAAGCGACTCGCTACCAAATGGCTAGTATATCCGATAATATTTCACTAGGGAAGATTCAAGGCCACAAGCTATCTATTCCGATGTAATAATAGTTCGCTGAACTTTGGACGAAATTGCATTCATGCATTAATTGTCATTCATGTGGGGGATTGTTGGAAATGGGTAACGGAAAGTTAAGTTTGACTTAACGTTGACCTAGATTTCTAACGGAAGTTCGTTATATGTTAACGGAACTAGTTACAAAATGTATTCTACATTTGTTGTAGATTATTAAACTCATTTAATGTCTCAAAACCATTTAGGGTGAATGAGAATTAATGACAATGGTCTTTTGTAACTTAACGAGAGTTAATTAAAGGGTGTTTAGTTTTGTTTGATGTGCTCGGCCGAGCAGAGTCCTTGACTCGGCCGAGCAGAGCACGAAATAGGCCAAAAGTCTGGACTAGCTTGCTCTGCGAGGCACAAGTATGCTCGGTCGAGCGGTATGATTTGCACGGCCGTGCAAGTCTCGACTCAGCCGTGCAGCCGGTGCTCGCCGTGCGAGTTCCTTGACTCGGCCAGAAGCGATCCCGAACAGGCACTATTTCAAACGAGAAAGTTGTGTCTCTTCGTGGGAAAAGACACAAACCCCTTGACTCTCTATTTATACCTTTCCCTCCGAATTTCAATTCACATATACTGTATTTCTACCCTTCCTACCCTCTAGTAAGATAGATTATCATACTCAAATCATTGCATATTGTTGCATTCAATCCGTTCAAGTCCGAAGTTCAAAACATTGTGTTGTTCGTAGATTAGTTATATTGGAGTGCTCCTTATAACTAATAAAAAGTCGTTTTATCTTACGAGAGTTTTGTCATTCAACCGTAAGCACCTGTGCGGGACAAATAACTCTTACAGAGATTGTATCAAATACAAGACTCGACTTGATTTCTTTTATTCTTTCAATCTCCGTTACTTTTCTCGTCAGTTTTTCTATTAAGTCTTAAAGAAGCCATACACAAGTTTCAACAGCAACAACACACTGCCGGTGAGGCTGGCGCCTCACCTTCAGCAACAACACACTGGCAGAGTCAGAGCATGGGGCAGGGAAAGCCATTGATTTAAGGGACTGGATATTGCCATGGTTGACATAGTCAGAGATGAACTCGTCCGCAGAATACTCACCTAGAAACCCAACCGACAACCGTACATGTAAAATTTAATACTTTATCAAATCATTGTCATAATATATTAATTTAAGAATTTATCCCTTAATCACGGGCTAACTTTACCTAACAAGGGATATTAGTAGATGCTTTATGTACCTATCAGGTTCTTAATGGGACTAATCAATCATGTACCTAACAAGGGATATTAGTAGATGCTTTAGATGGTCCATTTATCTATCCACTGAGGGTACAAATTTAAGTGTGTGGTGTAAAATCCACAAATGGTTGGCAAACTCTCTATTTGAACTTGAGATCGGAAAAAAAAAAGTTTATTGACCAGTGAAGAAAGATAATATGGGTTCTAGAGGGCCGAGAGTGGTGGTGCCGATAGACGTAAAGAAGAAACCAAGAGAACAGAAAGTTTCGCTTCACAACCGGTGGCATCCGGAGATACAGCCGGTTGATGAGGTTCGTGTCGGGGAGGTTTTTAGGGTGGAGATGGTGGATTTCAGCGGCGGAGGGATTACAAGTGAATATACAGCCGAAGATATCAAATTTGCCGATCCATCTATTGTAAGTCTATTGCATAGTACTATTCTAAATAAGGTTCTTATAGTAAAAATAAATTAATCTATGGACTTCTTTTGTATATCTGGTATTGTGAAGGATCTGGATACAAACTTTCATATAAAGTATAAACGCCTAGCAGCAGTAGAAGTCTGTAGGTCCAAATAGGGCCCATCAACCCAGCCTGCCAAGCCCATCCAAAGCCCAGCCGTTGGTCATATAGGCTAGCTCGGCCTGTGACTCTGTGAGCCTGCATCTAGCTCAGGAGTCGGGGCGGTCACAGGCCAGCCCTCAGTCCACCAAACCCGACAAAACAGCTCACCTATTTTTACATTAAGAAAAAACAAAAATGTCCCTAGAATGAAGCTATTAGGTGAACGAAAAAAGCCAAGTCAAACCCCGTACTGGGCCTGGTCAAACCCGAAAAGGTCGGGACAGGCTATGTTAGTGATGCTACCACAGAAAATGAAATGAGTGACTTGAGTGACTGGACTATGGATACTTCGGCTGCTTCTCCGTTTATCTACTACACATGCATCACACATAAACTAGGCCGGGGGCATCTCCGGCGTGACCCCTCCGGTGTGAGAATTAGTCCAAGGTTTAGATAACAAGAAAGTATCAAGAAGGCTTGAACAGAAATCTATAGAAAATGTCCTTAGAACTTACCCAAAATACCTTTTTTCATCTTCTTTATATATTCCTTGAGGTCATGCAAGTCACATGTTCTTGAACATGTGTCGATCATCCATTAGGTGTGCATGGGCATCCTATTAGCAAGTGGAGACGCCAACTTTCGACCTGACAAGCTCATCATCACAATAGATTCTATGGGCCCAAGACATAACGACTTTGACAGCCTCTGAACTGTATATAGGCGGCAACCATGATAAGACGACAACAAAGGATAAGAACATACTAATGCGAGATCTGGCCTTGAGATTTATAGCATTTTCATACGGTGATGGGCTTTAACGGACTTCTCGCCGATTCTTGTTTCTCTCCAATACACTCAAAGAAGTCGCCCATTAGCCTTTAACTAACTTAGGCCCATTGTCGCTATCTTTAACCCATAATTTTCGTATTGGGCCTAATACTATTTGACTGGGCCCAAATCTCTTTTTCGATCACATCAGTTAGGCACGTGAGACAAGACTGGCCGGGCCAAGCCCAAAGCCCGTGAAACGCGCCTCTTTCAAGCAGGCCCAAATGGGCATCTCGGTGTAGGACTAAAACCTCAAAATATAAATAGGCCCAAAGATATACATACCAATCAGTTGGGAGCCCAAAGAATCACCCACAGCCAAATGCACAACAAATATACAAACATAAAAGGCCAAATTTGAATATATTCCATTTACATCAATTTTCCTAGCGGCAAATATCTATCCATGCATTTGTCTTCTACTCCCACAGCCAATGTCCTCTACTGAAAACAACACACTGACCAATTTCATCCATGGCTCCTCCAACCCCAAAACTAATAGTACCCATAGACCTGAAAAAGAAGCCATGGGAGCAAAAACAACCTCTACATAATCGGTGGCATCCCGAGATCAAGCCGGTTGCCGAGGTTAAGATTGGACAGATATTCAGGGTAGAAATGATAGATTGGACCGGAGGTGCGATTAAAGATGATAACTCTGCTAATGATGTAAAATACGTCGACCTCTCAACTGTAAGTGCAAACTCTCCGTTCAGAAGACGAAAATATAGGAAATTTCAACTGACAAAAATGTGGTAGTGATCATATTTACTCATCTTCAGGTGCATTATCTTAGTGGACCGATCAGAGTTGTGGACGAGGAAGGAGTTCCGGCCAGACCAGGTGATCTGCTTGTAGTTGAAATTTGCAACTTAGGTCCACTCCCTGGAGATGAGTGGGGTTTTACAGCAATCTTTGACAGAGAAAATGGTGGGGGATTTCTGACTGACCATTTCCCTTGTGCAACCAAAGCTATTTGGTATTTTGAAGGAATTTACGCTTACTCTCCCCACATACCAGGTAAATTTGCATATACCACACTTTTGAAAATGACGGAAATCATGCATGCGCAAATCTTTCTTTGACAGGGGTACGATTTCCGGGTTTGACTCATCCTGGAATAATTGGAACTGCACCATCACATGAACTCCTAAGGATATGGAATGAAAGGGAAAAGGAACTTGAAGAAACTGGTCTTCAATCACTTAAAATATGTGAGGTTTTGCATTCGCGGCCACTCGCAAATCTACCATCACGCAAAGGATGCTACCTTGGCAAGGTATATATATCATGAATGTCCGAGAAAATTTCATATTTGATATTGATCAATAGCAAATTTAAATTGTTTTTAAACATTTCATTTTGGGACGGAGGGAGTATTATGATTGGCCTAAACCAGAAAGTGTGTCCATCACTTGCTCAAGAAACATATACAATATTTTGTAGATTCAAGAAGGAACACCTGAGTGGGAAAGGATTGCAGATGAGGCAGCAAGGACAATTCCCGGAAGAGAAAATGGAGGAAACTGTGACATCAAAAATCTAAGTAGAGGAGCAAAAATATACCTTCCAGTATTTGTAGAAGGCGCAAATCTTAGTACCGGGGACATGCACTTCTCTCAAGGCGATGGTGAAGTCTCGTTCTGTGGAGCAATCGAGATGAGTGGCTTCCTAGAGCTCAAGTACTTCTCCGGCTCCTCTCTTTCCCTCAGTAGGCGACAGTTAATATCAATAATATACCTCTGTATAATTTTTTTGACAACAGGTGCGATATCATAAGAGGTGGAATGAAAGAATACCTAACTCCGATGGGACCAACTCCCCTTCACGTTAATCCAATATTTGAGATAGGCCCTGTTGAACCGCGGTTCTCAGAATGGCTAGTATTTGAGGGTATCAGTGTCGATGAGAGGGGAAAACAGCACTATCTTGACGCCAGTGTCGCTTACAAACGTGCAGTTCTCAATGCTATCGATTACCTGTCAAAATTTGGATACACCAAGGAACAGGTTTGAAACTACGTACCATCAGAATCTCCTTTAAGATGTTCAAAGATTACTGACAGATCGATAAAATTTTCATGGTGCCTTTAGGTATATCTATTACTGTCATGCTGCCCTTGTGAAGGAAGGATATCAGGAATAGTTGATGCTCCTAATGCTTGTGCCACCCTTGCAATTCCAACAGCTATCTTCGACCAGGTAATTCCGTGAGTAATCTGACAGATTCTAGTAGTGTTAAGCATGCATGAACAGATTGCATTTTCAAGACTTTCGAATAGTCAAAAGTTGATAGTTAACTAACTACTGCATGAAGATTTTCTCGTTTCCCCTAACGATAAGCGATCAAAGAGCTCTGGTCTTGCAATGATCATCTAATTCTTGGCACGCAGGATATTCGTCCAAAAAACAACAAAGTGCCGGTTGGACCTCGGGTTGTGAGGAATCCAGATATACCACAATGCACATATGATGGAAACTTGCCAACGACGAAAAATCCTAGCGCATCAGTATAATTACTTTCAAGGAAGCTCGTCGTGGATTGTTTATCAAGTAAGAATGTATAAGTAAATTAAGTTTAGACGGATTACAACAACGGAGAGATGTGGCTTTCTATGTTGCTAACTAAGTTCATCCTATATTGAAAAATTCTACGTGCATGCTACTGCACTTTTCTATGTGCCAATTGTTACACAGTACTCGTTCTGTCACGTCCGAAAGTAAGTGTCCACTTCAAAAAGTAAAATTCTCCGAATAATTAGTACCCATTGTGCATGTTGGAAACTAAACACTAACAATATGCATTGGTTGGCACGCTGATGTGATCGAAAAAAAAAATGAGTTTGGGCCCGAAACAGTAAGTAAGGCCCAACATGATGAAAATGGGCCGAAGTATTTTAATACATGACTTAAGGTGGGTCCAAGGTAATTTGGCGATATCCGTAAACATGCTTGCGAGAATTAGGCCTGCCGGGAAGTATATTCAGGTTCGTTGATAACTGAGAATGATAACGTCAAGGCAGGAATCTCGCCAGGATTGATGTTGGTGTTGGCGGCAAACCGAAGTTTGCCGCCTCCTCTTGCTTATCGCCTAGGCGACTTGCGTACTAACAGTGACTTTTGGAAGATATCTAGGTTGTCCCATCAGGGTCCCACCATATCTGTCAATGATGAGGAACTTGTCGGGTCAAAAGGTTGGCGTCTCCACTTGCATATTGGTTAGGACCCCTTGTAGATGATCGACACGTGTCCGAGGCATGTGACTTGCACATGATGTGTGGGAGTATATAAGCAACCTCAAAAATATCATTATGTAAGTTCTTCTTGTTCTTTCTTCTGCATATCTCTCCCAGATTCATAGCTCTTGCTTGTTATCTTGACTTGTTAACTTACTCTCACGCCGGAGGGGTAATGTCGGAACGCCCCCGGCTTAGTTGACGTGTCTTGCATGTGTGTAGGAGGCAAACGGAGAAGACAGTCAGAGTATACCCATTTTCCTTACTCAATCAGTCCTATGCAACCATTTGGCGTGTTAGCATCACACGCATTACCTGTTCATGGTTAAATACAAATTAAAGGGTCACTTTTAATGAAAGGGAAGGCGTAAATGAAATGGATAAACTTCCTTTCTTCTGATAAACTAAACTGTAATCATTACAACGATGGAACTAAATTAAGGATACAAATGTAATTCTATATTTTTTCCTTCACTTTCCTTCGTAACTTGGAACACCTCGGCCCCTTCCCTTTCCTTTCCCTCCCTTTCTTTTCTCTACCTTTAAAACTCGTAAGCACACCCATAATCGAACGGAGGGAGGGAGTATGTCTAAAAACATTATCGCATTTATATAATAAAGAAAAAGAGAGTTTAAGTTTATATTTTGAGGGGTAAAATAGGTTTATCAAAAAAGTTTATCTTTGGCACGGCCGTGCCAATTATAACGCGCGACCGTGCCAAGGTAAAAAACTGCAGATTTTCTTGGTAACTTTTGGAGGAAGGGGGCCACAACTTTTGGCTTAAATGCCTATATAAATGCATTGTATTCATCAATTTTAGACATCCAGAAACTATTGTAAACATACTCTAATACAATTAACAATTCATAAACATCATTACTTTGAGATTTGTAAGATTTATTGAGTGTTCTTGAGATATTTTGAGATTGAAGAAAGAAAGCAATTGTAGTTTATTTTCATCCATTATTATTTGAATAAGTATATCTTTCTATTTCTCTTTCTCATTATTTATATCTTATTCGCCTTTATTTGTCATGATATTCATCATGGTTAGTGAATAATCTCCCTAGTTCTTGTGGTTGGAAGCTCAACATCATGTGTTATTCATATTTAATCATGCTTCTTTCTTTTTCTTCATCCTAAATCAATTTTTTTCATATCACTCTTAATGCGTATAATTTGGAGACGTCCTTACTTATAAGATTCTAGTTAATTAGGAGATGAAATTAGTCGTAAATCTTGATTAACAGAACCATATGATGTAAACTAGGAACTATTAATCACGAGAGTAGACTAATTGCCTAAGGATGATCCTTAATTGGAAAATACGTGGATTTTAACATGAACTTAATGGATTTTGACTAATATACGGAACCATCGAGAGAAAGGTCGTGTTAGTCTTAAAATACATGTACTATATTGCTTGATCGTGAAAAGTAGCAAGAATAGCGTGTGAGGACCCCGACCCGAAACCTAACGCGTGTCCCGAGTTGGAGCGTCCCCAAACTAACTCAAATCACCTAAACTTTTTAAAACTTTGATATAACTTTCAAACATAACACAATTAACATAACCATTTCAAAACAACTCAACTACTCTCCACATTGGAGGAAGAGTGGACCAACTTTGAAAATACTAAACTGTTTTAGTTACAAAAGATTGTGGTTTTAACGTAGAAATTAAAGTTTATAATTACAAACTCCATAAAGGAATTATACCAAAATATACATTCTACGCCAACCTATACGTACCCCGACAATCCCCAAAATCACTTCCAAACTCCTCTCCGCCCTTACTTGGCTGGTCCCGCCCGTCTCGGGATCTAAAAACATTAAAGGGAGAGGGGTGAGAATAAATCTCAGCAAGCTATTATGAATGCAGCAATATGCCAAATAAGATGCAACACATAACAAGTTGCATATAACACATTGGAAAAGCTGTAAACACTTACATTACCTCGGTTTACCTTTTTCCGTCTGAACAATAGTCGTACAACATTTGATATAATATTCCAATCTTAGGTGAGCTGCTTAAGCAATACTCACATCTTATAAGACCCATTTTTCAGGGAACCATATAAGATAGTAGCAACTCTGTAAGGCTTTTGGCTCAATACAGATGCTATAACCCCGACCTGTGGCCACAGGAGGGGACGGTCACAGATATAACATAATTCGATCACATTAGGTCACACTTCCATAATTGATCGTATTATGTTATACCCCCAACATCAGCTGATTAACACATTATCAAGCACATAATAGTTACTTGAAACATAATCCACAAAAGGGATAAGCATCATAGCCACATGGTAAAATATACTCATGTTCAACCAATATCATAGTGCAACATTTATTCAACACACTATGCATTACATAACCAATGAATATGAACTCAAGTAAAGCATTGAGATATCATCAATCCACCATACATAATCATTATACAATAATACATGGCCTCTACAAAGGTCCAAGTTAAATCTACCAAGTTAGAATCACATTTGTCAAGTTGCCAAACTAGGCTACCTAGCGTTTTCCAAGCAATATTTAAAGTACTTCCCTAATTCCATTTTGATCACTTAAGATGTCATTGTGTAGCCAAAGTATTCTACTTTAATCTAGGTTAAAGAGATTTCATTTTGGTTCTAGTTTGATTAGGTTTAAACAGCTCCAAAGTTGATGCAAAGTAACCAGGCCAGGGCACGACTCGTGCCCCAGGGCACGACTCGTGCCCTTTTGGCCTCACTCAGAATCATGCGTCCCTTGACCAGCACGACTCGTGACTTCCACATGGCACGACTCGTGCCTGAGGGCACGACTCGTGCCAATTTCCCTTAAGTTGATCAGAACGACTTGGCACTCCTTGCACGACTCGTTACCACGAGTTGGCCATGGGCACGACTCGTGCCTAGGGGCACGACTCGTGCCACGGCCAGAAATAGGCATCAGCAGCAGCAACAACTTCATATTTCCAAGAAACCAATTTCCAACCAAGTTTTCTCTAATTTGTGAACCTAAAAGGAAATTCTAACTTTGTTAACTTCATTCTAACTCATTTAACTCCAAAGTATCATGTCCTAAACATAGATCATTACCACTTGGTTTTCCACCCAATTTACTATCATTTTTCAAGATTTTCATTCTAATCCAACCCAACCCATTTACTTCTACTTCTTACCATTTTCATGAACAACAACATTTTCTATGACACTAACCAAGTCCTCAATCCAAGAAGATTTCCCCAAAGTATCAAATAACCATTATAACAACAATAATAACATTTAATAGCTCATGATCATTTAAAGAAGGGAAGGGTCATAATAACTCACCTTAGAATTTTAGGATGGATTAAGGATTTTCTTGGCTTGATAAACTCCCCTAGATGCCCCGAACACAAAAGTACACCCGGATTGGAAAATGGAGAAGGATTGAATTCTCTAGGAACTTGGAAAGGATGCTTCCATGGAAGAGCTTCTATGGAGTTTTGCTAGGAGGAAATAAGAAGAAAATGAGGAGGTGAAAGTGAGGGAGATGAAGGAAGTATGGGGGGTATGGGAGGGTTTGACTAATGTGAAAGAAAGATGAGTGAAATAGGGGGAGGGCATGGCCCCCCATGCCACAAATAAATCAAGGCTTTCACAAAATAAACAATTTGGTCCTCTAAATTCTAAGGTAGTGAAATTAAACCCTTTATTCTAATTTTTTTTGCCCACATACATTAACCTCATTTCCAATCTATCTATTTTCCTATATTATACTTCCCCCAAGAACTTTACTTTATTTCCCAATCATCCCATCCTAATATAAGAAATCAAGGATATAAAATGAACACATAATATTAACAATAATATTAAAAGCACATAATATGATGCTAAATTAGTGCCTAGGGTTAGGGTCGTTACATAGCGTATCATCCTTGATTTTTTATGAAACAATTATATAAAGCATGATTAATTGTTGATGAATACATGTTGTTTGAATCCCAACCCCGAGAATTTCCTTCATTATAAAGAGTTCAATTTAATAGAGTGGTTTTCACTTATTTCTAGATAATCAATAAAACAATTTTCTCCCCCAATCCATTTTTTCATAGTTCTTATTAGTTTATAGTAAATATTGTCCTTGTGATATCGACCCGCACTTGCCATTTCTATACTATATCTACACCGTGCACTTGCGATATTAAAATAAGTCGTTAAGTTTTGGAGTGACAAGTTTTTGGCCCTGTTGCCGGAGAAAACAGTTTACTATTTTAGTAATTGTTTTTAATCATTTACATTTTTATTTTTATTTTATTATTCTTTTTTATTAATTTTATTTTTTATCTAACATCCCTTCCAAAGATTTTTGTCTCTTAATACTACATTAGGTATTCTTGGCATATATTAAAAGAACCCGAATATTTCTTGAAGAATTTGATCTGGAACCTGAAATAACTTTTCACGAAAGACTAAGAAAACTAAAGAAAGTACTTGAACAACAAATGGCGGAAGGAGAACTCGCGACACCACCACCTAGAACCCTACGAGACTTTGTCAATCCAATTACCCCGGGTACTAGATCACCGATTGTTGTGCCAAATGCCGATGCGGCCAACTTTAAGATCAAGCCACAACTACTACATATGGTTATAAACAACAAATTAAGCAGAACGGCATTTGAAGATACTCACCTCCATGTGCAAACCTTTTTAGAGTATTGTGACACTACCCGAATTGTTGGTGTCACATCGGAGGCTATAAGGATGAGCCTATTTCCTTTCTCTTTGAAGGATAAGGCGAAACAATGGTTGAATTCGATCCCTCAAAATTCCTTGACAACATGGGACCAGGTGCAAGAAGTTTTCCTTGGGCGCTTCTTCCCTCCTAGCAAGATCGCCTAAGTCGATACCAAAATCACAAATTCCAGTCAATCGGGAAGCGAGTCACTATATGACGCTTGAGAGAGATTTAAAGAACTGCTAAGGATGTGCCCTCACCATGGACTCGAGAAGTGGTTGATAGTGCACACATTTTACAATGGTCTCACATTCAAAACAAGGGAGACTATTGAGTGCAGACGTAGGAGGAGCATTGATGAACAAAGCGGTAGATGAGGCGTACGATTTGATCGAAAACATCACCTTAAACTATTATCAATGGTCAAATGAGAGGGAGCAACCGCAAGGGACCCCATGTAAGTATAATATTGATGTCGTTACTCTTTTGTCTTATAAAGTTGACATGCTTTTAAAAAAGTTTGAAAACATGAAAGTAAATCCAGTGGTCAACGTTAATGTTGTATGTGAACTATGTGGGTCAAACTCACATAGTGTTGAAGGTTGTGATTTGCTTGACACTACCTATAGTGAGCAAGCTAATTTCATTAACTTTTATGGGCAAAAGGGTGGTATGTATTCAAACACATATAATTTCGAATGGAGAAATCACCCCAACTTTTCCTATAAGAGTAACAATGTTTTAAACCCGCAACCCTCTACATAACCACTGGGATTCACATAAAAGAATTTCAATGCTAATTCTAATGCTTACCCTCCCCCTAAATCAAAGTTGAATCTTCTAATGGACTTTATTGTTGATACTAAAAATACGCAAGAAAAGACCAACAATGAGTTTAGGGAATGTTTCAAGCAATTAAATGCTAGGTTTGATAATTTAGTCGCTCACAACAAAATTCTTGAAAATCAACAAGCTCAACAAGCCAACATTTCACATAGAACACAAGGGAGTCTTCCCGGTCAACCATAAAGGCCCAATGAGTATGTTCATGAAATAATCACTAATGTTAGTCCAACCCCACCGATTGTTGAGACTAATGAAGATATTGAGAAGGGGACGGAATCCCCTAGGCTCGCTAGAAAGTTTGACCCACCAATACCATACCCCCAATGGTTGACCAAAAGAAAAGTAAATAAACAATACGCCAAACTTCTAGATGTTTTGGATTCAATAAATGTTAACATTCCATTTTATAATAATGTGCAACAAATACCCTCTTATGCAAGATCTTTAAAAGAATTACTTGCAAGTAAGAGGAATTTAGAATAATTTGAAAATGTGACCTTAGTGGAAGATATTAGTGCCATTTTGCAAAAGAAACTTCCCCCAAAACATAAAGATCCCGACAGTTTTTCAATACCTTGTAGCATTGGTAAGTGTAACATAGATAATGGAATGCTTGATCTATGAGCTAATGTTAGCCTAATACCATTATCGGCAAGCGAGAAATTCAGTGTGGGGAAACTCAAACCCACCACCATTTCTCTCCAATTAGCAAACCGCTTCATACAATACCTGATAGGTATTATGGAGAACATGCATTGTCGAATAGGGAACCTAATCATCCCTTTCGACTTTGTTGTTCTCGAGATTGAGGAAAACCACCAAATTTCAGACATTTTAGGAATACCTTTTTTTGCCACTGTTGGGGCAGTAATAGATGTGAAGAATGGTACTTTCTCTCTAAATGTTGGAAATTAGAAGGTTGAATTAAATGTTCAAAACTTAAATCTCGAGAACCCATGCCATGAAGTTGACACCCTTAAAAATAATAACAAAAAGGGTGAAGAATCACAATCCAAGCTCTCAAAGATACCAAGTAAAAAGCCCTTAGATCATATTGATATAAAAAGTGTGTACCCTAAGCAACATATTAAGGTTGAATAATCAAAGGGTAGGGTACCTAAAAAGAAAAGCACACCGGGATAGCGCATATTAATCGACCGAAGAGCAATGGGCATGAAATGGCGAGTTGTTAATGATAACAAACCATCATAATACCATTCATCGCCCATTTCAATTGAAAGAGAGGGTTGAGCTAATGACCTTAAACAAACATCATCGGAACGGTAAACTGGTGGATTATATTTTTTATAAATTTTTACCATTTTTAGTATATATTATTATTATTGTTGTTGTTGTTGTTGTTGTTGTTGTTGTTGTTGTTGTTGCTGCGCTGCTGCTGCCGCCTTTGCTGCTGCCTGCCGCGCTCCGCTTGCCGCCGCCATTCTTTGTTGTTGTTATTGCTGTTGTTGTTGTTGCTGTTATTGCTGTTGTTGCTGCTATTGCTATTGCTATTGCTATTGGTATTGTTATTGGTATTGTTGCTATTGCTATTGGTATTGGTATTGTTATTGGTATTGGTATTGGTATTGGTATTGGTATTGGTATTGTTATTGTTATTGTTATTGTTATTGTTATTATTATTTGTTTTTGACATTCTCCCCAAAGCCCTCCCGTATTCTTCATTCTCTCTCCCTCTCCAAACCCCTGAGCTTCGAAAAAATCACCACCGCCTCAGTAAATTCATTTCCCCAACTCCCGTTTTAATCTTTTTGTTACTTTGTTTTGGGAATATTGGGGACAATGTTTGTCTAAAGTGTGGGAGGGGGGGGGAAGAAAAATATTCATATTGTTTTTTTCTTAGTTTATCTTAGTTGCATTAAATATTAGTTGCATGATAATCTAGTTTTTCATATCTTATTTATGTATACATTAGTTAGTTGCATGTTAAATTAGTTTTCATTTTTCGTTTTTATTGTATGCATGTTAAATTAGATCATTCAAAAAAAAGAAATTAATTAATTCTCCTATGATGATTTTACTTATGATTCTTACTTACTAGTTGCCTTAGTAAGCTCATCTTTTATCCTTTTATTATTTTTTTTATCATTTCAAAAATTTAGAAAAAAATCCTTAACGAAACATTGGAAAGTAGATAGAAAATCATAAATTAATATAGGATTAATAGAGTTTACTAAAGCAAAACACTTTTTTATTAATGAAGCTTTGGATCATTTGGCGATTGGATATGATATATACACTTGTGAAAATTTTCAAAAAAATCTTTTTATAAAAATGCTCCATGTAGTGTACAACTCGAGACTTTGATTTTAATTCCTTTTATGATATTCGAGTTGTTGTGCACATCTTGAAATCACTACATTCACTCTTTTTATCTTATTATTTTCACTATCAAGGCTAATTGATGATTAATTTCACTACGTACGTCTTGTTTAGGTTATACACTCAAAAATCTAAATAAATAAATCATTAAAAGAGTGTGAAGACCAAAAGCAAGGATATATTGTTTCACTATTATCTTTAATGACTCATGTCATACATAATCATTAGTATTGATTTTTTCCACTATCATCATTCGATCCATTTTGTGATTCAAATTGCATGACAATCTTATGGGTATTTTTAAAGTATAAATAAAGATTATAGTTCTTAATGGTACATTTCGATTATAAAACTTTTTTTTTTCACAAGACACTCAAAAAGTGAAAATTTTGATAATCCATTCTTATGATAAAAAAAAAAATCATTATTGATACATTTTGCTTTTGTTGGGTAAAGTTTCATTTATGCTATATTAATTTATAATTTTTATATATTCTCCAATTTCTTCCTATAATCTTTCTTTTAAATTTATTGGGTTATAAAAGGCATGGAATAATAGATATGATACAATTTTCTAATGCAACGACTTATAACACTTCTCTGAGAGGATCGACTCGTTTCTTTCTTTTTATATTTATCGTATTACATTATTCCCCGTTTTCTATACTTTGATTTTAAACTTGCTTGGGGACAAGCAAGGTTAAGTGTAGGGTAGTTGATAAATGACTATTTTATAGACATTTATTTAGTTCATTTTAAGTTAAATTTAATTTATTTTATCATATTTAATGTAGATATTATGCTTGGGATGTTTTTGTGGTGGATTCATCATTTTCAGGGGTAAAATTGGAGCAAAATTGGTATGTGACATTACTCATGGTGATTTGGAACACTTCTAGCATGAAAAGAGGGCAAAGAGCATCAACCCAGGTTGGCACGGCCGCGCAGCCAAATTGGCACGACCATGCAGATCATGTCGAGTCTAAAAGACACAATTTTTCATTTGGCACCAATTATAACGCGCGGCCGTGCCAGTGCAAAAAGCTACAGAATTTTTTGGTGACTTTTGTAGGAAGAACCACAACTTTTGGCTTAAATGCCTATATAAAGGCATTGTATTCATCAGTTTTAGACATCAAGAAACTGTTGTAAACATATTCTAATACAATTAACAATTAATAAACATCATTAGTTCGAGATTTGTAAGATTTATTGAGCGTTCTTGAGATATTTTGAAATTGAAGAAAGAAAGCAATTGGAGTTTATTTTCAGCCATTATTATTTGAATAATTATCTCTTTTTCTTTCTTTTCCTCATTATTTATATTTTATTCGCCTTTATTTGTCATGATATTAATCATGGTTAGTGAGTAATCCCCATAGTCCTATTATGAATCATATTGCTCTGATACCATATAAGATCCATAATAGAAATTCTTCGCCAAACCCTAGCGACAAAAACCCTAAAGCCGCCACACCCATACACCACCGCCCCACCCAAACATCACCCTCAAATAAACCTCTGTCTCCAAGAAACCAAGAATACTCATTCCTCTCCTTCTCACAATTTCTACCCTAATCCTAATAACAATTCCGAGCAGTCTGTAGCAGACCAGGGCAGAGCCTACTTCTATCCTTGATCAACTGCCTTCTCTCTTTCTCTCAAAAATCAACCTTCCTAGTTGACGCCATCAACCACTCAGGAACACATGTAAAAACAGATACTGCAATGGCTACTACTAAGGCTCGGACCAGTAGTTTCTCTCGCAACACAGTGGCTGCACCGACTTCTACGGTACCTGGACTAATAAAGTATGGACCAAATGGCACAATCTTTATTTCATCTGAAATACCAGATATTGACAAGATTCTTGGAGGTGGGTTTCCTTTAGGAAGCCTAGTAGTGGGAAGATCCGGAAGCACCTCATCACATGCTTTTGTTAAGAAACTTCATGTCTCAAGTATTAGTTCACAACCAATCCGAGTTGCCATGTTCAAAACTGGCCTCCAATCACGGACGTACGGACCACTTTTCTTGGGTGTGACGGCAAAACCCAAACCGCCCCACGACCAACCCGAGTTGTCATGTTCAAAACTGGCCTCCAATCACGGACGTACGGACCACTTTTCTTGGGTGTGACGGCAAAACCCAAACCGCCCCACGACCAACCCGAGTTGCCATGTTCAAAATTGGCCTCCAACCACGGATGTACGGACCACTTTCCTTGGGTGCGATGGCAAAACCCAAACCGCCCCACAACCAACCCGAGTTGCCATGTTCAAAACTGGCTTCCAACCACGAACGTACGGATCACTTTCCTTGGGTGCGATGGCAAAACCCAAACCGCTCTACAACCAAACCGAGTTGCCATGTTCAAAACTGGCCTCCAACCACGGACGTACGGACCACTTTCCTTGGGTGCGACGGCAAAACCCAAACCGCCCCATAACCAACCCGAGTTGCCATGTTCAAAACTGGCCTCCAACCACAGACGTACGGACCACTTTTTTTTTCCGTCACAACCCTACAGCCACATACACGACCGGGAACACATCCGTCTTCACCCGCTACATCAAACCCGGTTCATGTCATCATTATTCATGATTGGACTTATCCAAGGATAGTTCATCTTGCGGGGGCATATTAGGAATATAATATCATAATATTATATTCAAGTATAGTATATTGTTATATATAGTTTAGGAAACTCAATCCTTGTATTAGATTAGAAAACTCAATCTCTGTATAGATTAGGAAAGTTAATATTTGTATTAGAAAAGGATTTTAACTCTCTTTTTAAACCCTATAAATATGTACCTCTAGTATCATAATAAAATTGAGTCTTTCAATACAATTCTTCTCTTCCATGTGTGATTGACTTCGTCTCTCTCTATATTCTAATAAATTCAATTTTTTAGGCTCCGTTTGTTTCAACGTAAAACGTTTTCCGGAAAATGTTTTCCGTAAAATAACTCGTTTTACGGTGTTTGATTGTTTTCCGGAAAACGTTTTTCCCATTTTCCGGTGGTTGGTTATTTTTCGGAAAATATTTTCCCCATTTTTCGGTGTTTGATTGTTTTCCAAAAAATGGAGAAAACGATTTCGGGAAAACATTTTACTTACGAATTTTTCCTAAGTAAAACATTTTCCGAAAAAATGGTAACACCCTCACTCCCCACGAACCCCACCCACCCCACCCATCCACCACCCCATGCCCCCACTCTCCTGTTGGGTCAAAAAAATTTAATCATTTAAAATTTATTTTTAACAATTTTCCACCTCACTCTCCACCACATCCCCCCCTCCCCGCCTCCCGCGCCAGTCGGGTCAATTTTTTTTTAATCATTTTAAATTTATTTTTAACAACTTTCCACCCTATCTCTTTTATCTTATCTCAAATTGCATTTTTATCGAAAAATATTTTCATTAAACACATAAAATTATTTTTTGGAAAACATTTTTCTTACCAAATAACCAAAAATATATTTATCTCATTTTTCAAAAAATATCTTCATTTTCCGAAAAATATTTTATGGAAAATCATTTTACGGAAACATTTTTTACGGTCCCCGCACTCGTTGATTTCATGAGAAAATAAAGAAAAGCGGAAAAAAGTAGGGCTGGGGATGCAATGGGTTCCGTTCTCGGTCGCCGTGTTTACTCTTCCATCAACACTCTTCTTTAACAAATCCCCTCCGTTTCATGGCCGTTAGGCCTCTCCAATTCATCGTCTCTCACCCCAATCGTCACCTATTCTCCTCCATTTTCTCCTCTACCGCCGCCGCCGTCGTACCAACAGCCAATCTCTCTCCCTCATTCCCTATCGTTTTCCTCCGTCGCATCGCTTCCGGGACCCACTCTTCCCTTTCCCAACCCCAAAAATCAAAGCAAAAGCATAGGCATAAACAAAGGATCCCATCGTTACAACCAAAGCAGTCACCGCCGCCTTCGCCCTCGCCTTCTCCGTCTCCGTCGTCTCAAAGCCTTCGGCCGCCTCCTCCTTTACAAGAAACCCTGGCGCTCAAGATCGGAAAATCTACTCGCCGTCCTGGCGCGCCTTCCAAGGCTAGGGTTTATTCCGAAATTAATGTGATCCGGCCCAAGGAATACTGGGATTACGAGTCGCTTACCGTCCAATGGGGGTTAGTTTTGCTATGTCACCTTTTCTTTTCTTTGCGAATTTCTATGTTCACACACACTTAGAAATTCACAATTGCATTTTTGATATGTTTTTTATATATTCGTGTTATGTTTTTTTTTTTTTTTTTTTTTTTTTTTTAATTTATATAGGGAACAGGATGATTATGAGGTCGTGAGGAAGGTTGGGAGGGGAAAATACAGTGAAGTTTTCGAAGGATTTCATTGTACCAATGATGAGAAATGCATTATTAAGATACTTAAACCCGTTAAGAAGAAGAAGGTCCGCCTAATCCCTCTTCTGCATACCATGTTTATAGCAAATTTTGCACTGTCATCAAATTTCACAATCCATGTTTGCTCACCATGTTTTATAGCAAATTTCGTATGTATCAAGTTTCATTATTCATTTGTACAATGTTATTCATATAACTACATTTGGTATGTATAACTGATGTGTGTGAATAAGCGTGATAAGAAATACTGACATAACTAGCCTGGTCAGCTAGAGCTGTAGGAATAATTATATTATGTTTCTGAAGTCATGTTTCTTGCTTGTTTATGCTAGTTGGTTGGGAAGTTACCAAGGATTGTAACTGTACTTTCTTTTTTCCTTTTGAATTTTGTTGCCTACCATCTGTGTTTTAGATAAATTTTGAAAGCTAGGTCATGTTGTTTAAACCTAAAAGTAACATAAAAAGTGTCCTTTCCACAGATTTTTAATTGGAAAATTTTGTGTTTCCATCTCACAGATGGCTAAGACTTCAGCAGTATGTTGTTGCCAATGTTAGTGATTATCATTGCTTAGCCTCATATTGGTCTTAACTTCAGTTTTTAGTGGTCCGAGGGATTAAGGTCAAGTTCATAATTACGTGAAGCTAGACATTTCTCAAGATTGAAGGAAAAATATTTATTTGCAACAACAACAACAAAGTCTTAGTCCCAAAATAATTTGGGGTCGGCTGACATGAATCCTCATATGTCATCGTGTAAAAAGGTTGTTGAAAAGAAAAAAAAAATCAACCCCCACATGGGTTTTTGCCCTTCACTCCGGCCTCTTCAACACCATACTTTCATCCACTCCAAGTAAACTCATATCATTTTCATTCACTCTAATCCAAGTTTGTTTGGGTCTTCCCCTACCCCTCGCCATTTTATCATTTCTCCACTGTTTCGGCCTCCTAACCGGTGCATCACTCGGTCTCCTTCTCACATGTCCAAACCACCTTAGACGATTTTCCCTCATTTTATCCTCAATGGACGCAACTCCTACTTTACCTCTAATCACCTCATTTCCCAATCGATCATTTCTTGTATGACCGCACATCCATCGAAGCATACGCATCTCCGCCACATTCATCTTATGCACGTGACACTGTTTCACGGCCCAACATTCGGTGCCGTAAAGCAGTGCCGGCCTAATTGCCGTGCGGTAGAGTTTTTCCTTTAATCTATGGGGCATGCCGCGATCACATAGAAACCCTGTGACACTCTTCCACTTCAACCAACCTGCTTTAATCCTATGAGCCACATCTCCATCCTTTTGGATAATGGATCCAAGATAGCGAAAAAACTCAGAAGCTTGGAGAATATTTCCATCAAATGTGACCGCCCCTAAAAATATTTATTTGCAACAAAGAAAAAAATCATTGTTGGCCACTAGTTCGAGTTCAGTTTGAAAATGTGTATCATGTAATTTTAAAAGAAAGTTCTATTGATCTCTATTGAGGGAAGCTTTTGTATGAGTGCAGCAGGCTGAATAACTTTGAGGACAAAACAAAATGAATGCATATTTCAAGAACAACAAACAGTAGCAAAAAGTTACATTCTATGCCTTATGGCCCTTACCTTGTTAGGTAGAATTTTCTCATGGAATTTCAATTGTCTTTTAGGAGTGAGAGAAATAGACCCCAAAACACTTTCAGGCATGCAATATGGGGGATGGACACCCCTCACAAGTCACAACCATTTAGAGACACGATGCTGTTCAAACCTAACCAATTTAAACTCAGATGCTAATAGATATCCTATCTGTAGGAGTGCTTGCGTTACACCTCCCATTGTTTGAAGATAATAACTTTGAAACTTTAGCATTACTTTTGAGTGGTCAAGAGAAGGCAATGTTTTGGTAAATATCTTGTATTTGGGACCCTCTCATTTCAATGTCCGAGTGATTTGGTATGATGCAATAGTTATGCTTGATGCATTTGGGTCCTCGTCACTTGCTCTGGAGTGTGTATTTTTCAAACCTAGCAGGAAATAGACCCCGCCTTAAAGAAGAGAGCCAAACACACTGACACGCATACTGCATTTTAATATTATGTCCTTCCATTTAAAGCATTACAACAATCTCTGTTGGAGTATAATGCTAGACATTGGATTGCTTCCTTTGGGGAATTTGAAGACAAGCTATTTTATATTGGGGGTTTAAGGCTTCTAGACTGCTACAACCTCCATGTCCACTCGTGATTGTCAGTTTAAAGAGAAGTTGAAGACAAGCTAGTAAATGGCACAAGATGTTGTAGGGATTGAGTAAATTGTTTTAATCATGTTCAGTGGAGATGGAATGTTATTATGTAGGGGTTGTTCAAAACTTGTGAAGTGTAGTGGTGGAAAGATAGCTCTAATTTAAGCGAAAACAACTGTTTTCATCTAGGGATGTGTTTCTTGCTCTAAAAAAGTCTAGCAATAACTTTATGCTATCAAGAAGCTTTTGATAGGACTTGGAGAGGTCCTGTGTTCTTTCAGAAGCACAAGGGTGGGTAGTGACTTTGTACAATATACCAATTAAAAGGAAAGCTTTTATGCACACTGTTACTGATATTAGAGAGTGTGTCACTTCTTGGATCAGGGTAACTTTGTAGATGAATCACCATTATGATGCCACAAGAAACTTGTATATTTTTGCTTATCTGTTACATGGACGAGTTCTTTATCATGTCATTTTTTTTGAAAAATTGAAACCACTTCTGTGAAGGATTAGAATGTAAACCATACGCCATCAAGTATGTACTGTTGGAGAGGTGCGTGATTGGTGTAAAAAAAGTTTGTTTCTCCTGTTGGGAAGAACTGCCTCTTCACCTGTTTTCAAGCAGCTGCGTCATATTATCAATGAGTGGAGACCATAAAGTATTAGGAACATCCCATTTTGTCTAGCTAAGTGTTGTTGGTTGGACTGATTATTCATTGAATTACACTATGTAGAAGCTTATTAGTCTCTTGCATCCTCAGGCATTGTTCCAGCAAATTTATGGTTGGTTCTTATTCTTCCGCTAGAATTGACTTATTAAGTTGTGGTTTAGCTTTATAAGAATCCTTTCCAGTAAGCTTATAATATTCCACCATGTCTTTTTCTATCTTCTTACTATTAGTTTCTACACTCTGTAGTTTTCACTTTGAACTTTCTCTGAGTTAGAAATTGGGAGTTTATTTTATACAACACAAGGCAAGTTGTGGTTTTTTTTTTTTTTTTGCCATTGTTAATATCATATTAAGTAAATATTAGGCTTTTTATTGGGGCATTTGAGAATCATGATAGAAGAACCCCATGTGGCTGTGTGTCATACGAAAATATCAGCTACTCCCTCCGTCCCACCTCAAGGTTTAACCTTTCCTTTTTGGGCCGTCCCACCTCAAGGTTTAACTTCCTTAAATGGAAAGTTTTTCATATATTTATACCCTTATCATCTCCATATATTTACAAAAAAACCATTCTCTCTCCTATTTCCTACCACATATTCTCCCACTCATTCTCTCTCCTATTAAATATTTTTAACTTTTACATTCTCTCTCCTATTCCCTACCACACATTTAACTTTTACATTCTCTCTCTTCAAATTTTCTACCCACTTTAACTAAATTTCTTAAAAAACGTGTCCACCTCAAGGTTCAACCTTGAGGTGGGACGGAGGGAGTATTATTTATATGAGTTATGCTATATGACAGTTTATGTTAGCCAACCTGAAATCATTTTGGGACTATGGCTTTGTTGTTGTTATTTGAGTTATATGCTATAATGGTAGGGACACCAAAAGATATTCTTTTAAGTATTGAATTATCTATTGATGTATGGGAATGTGACTGGTTAGTCCAACAATTGGGTGGGTGGTGATTAGCCAATCACAATTTTGAAGTTCTAATAGTAATGGTTGTGAATCTGTTTTTTTTTTTTTCAATATTCTGAATTAATGTATCAAAATATTTTTGGCCAACGAAATTTGGATTCTTTTGAAGACGTAACATCTTTTATTGTATGCAGATTAAGAGGGAGATAAAAATCCTACAGAACCTATGCGGCGGGCCAAATATTGTGAAATTGCTCGACATTGTTAGAGATCAACAGTCAAAGACGCCAAGTCTAATATTCGAATATGTGAATAACACAGATTTCAAAGTGCTCTACCCTACACTTTCGGATTTTGATATTCGCTATTATATCTATGAACTTCTAAAGGTAAGCATCCCATTCGAATATTGACAGTGTATTCGTCATGCGAGATAACTTTCTTTAATTATTTGTCATGGTTTTATGTTGGAATGAAAAAATTATAATGGTGACAATTTTTAAAACAACTTGTTAGTTTTCAGCACTATGCAATGCAGCGCTTTCATATTTACCAAACTTCTTGTTGAGAGAACTACAATTTGATCACTGAGACAGCGAACATATAAAATCAGTTGTGGCTCATCTTCCCTTTGAATGCTTTTCCGTGTTGGTGATCCATTTTTTTGAAATTTTGTACTTGTTTCTCATTTCAAGAATTCTATACCATCCTGACAGTTTATATTTCTTCATCTTCTTTTTTTGATGTTCCTTCATTGAAGACTGCAAAAGCAGGATTCTGTATCATTGAACGATGGTTTTGACATGGTAGAAGAATATTTGACACAAATAACAAAGAGATTTATTTTCTTTCAAGCTTGGTGCCACTTGGGATGCTGGAAATTGATAAAGACGTGTCATAAACGAGTCCATTGAGCTTTCCAACTTCGGTGTTAAGCTTGAATGTCCATTCCTCACGTTACCTTACCCTATTTTTCATTTTCATTTGACTATTAAAATATACCCCCTCCATCCCATCATGATACTCCATTACCTCCCTCTTTTTCTCAAGTTGACTCTCATCCTCTCCTCTTTTCCTCTTCTTACTTGGTTGACATCAATGATTTTAACCTACCACTTTTAGAAATGGTACCATCTTTTTGGGACAAAAAAATGGCAAATGAAAACATCTTTATGGGACAGAGGGAGGAGTTAGCATAATTATTAAATCTAAGGGTAACATTGTAATGTAAATAACTGACTAGTCTAGTGCTGACTCCGTGGTTAAGGAGGAAATACTGTTGCCATGAACTAGAAGAAAATATCAAAGACCGAAGTGCATAGTGTATTAACAATAACAACGACAACAACAACAACAACAACAAAGCCTTAATCCCAAAATAGTTTGGGGTCGGCTAACATGAATTCTCATATGTCATCGTGAAAGAAAAAAAAAGTTAAATGAAGAAATAGGTGGGAAT
Organism: Adenophora triphylla var. japonica; assembly: GCA_022495995.1. Classification (NCBI taxonomy): domain Eukaryota; kingdom Viridiplantae; phylum Streptophyta; class Magnoliopsida; order Asterales; family Campanulaceae; genus Adenophora; species Adenophora triphylla. Next base: position 162,432 of record JAFEMH010000025.1, read on the forward strand.
TTTTTTTTTCAGAAAATGAAACGAAGAGAAGAAAAAAGTAGTGATAATAAAAGAATAAATATAGAATAGATAGGGAAAATGAAAATAGCAGTAGTAAAAAAAACCATTAACCCCCATCACCCACCATGAATTTTCGCCCTCCACTCCGGCCTCTTCAACGCCATATTTTCATCCAATCAAAGTAAACTCATATCGTTTTCAATCACCCTAATCCAAGTTTGCTTGAGTCTTCTCCTTGCATAAAATAGCATCTCTTGTAAATTGGTCGTGTGTGTCTTGAATCCCTTCATGGGTGTTGATATTTTTATTTGATTCATAGATGTTTTCGCAACTACTTGTAAATTTAACATGGTGGATTTCCATCATGTCATCAGATGTTTTAAGTGTCCTCTTTTACGTTGCAGGCATTAGACTATTGTCACTCTCAAGGAATTATGCATCGGGATGTGAAGCCCCATAATGTGATGATCGATCACGAGCAACGTAAGCTTCGTTTGATTGATTGGGGTCTTGCAGAGTTCTATCATCCCGGGAAAGAATATAATGTTCGTGTAGCTTCAAGGTTTGTATGCTTTCCACTCTTTAGTTGAAGGATGTCAAATAAGGCTATTCACAATAGTCTTTCAGATTCCCTGTTTAGTGTCCGTGGATTCATATCTATATCTCCTGTAGTTTTTAGCACGTATTTTTTCTACTATGCACAAGCTGGATGTTGATTTGATTTTCTATTCTTTAAACTTATGGAGTTTTTTTCTTTAGAAATTTGTGATCATAAATCAGATCATCTGGATGTTTCAATTGTGGACTTTTGTGTGGATGCTAATGCTTGTAAGTATGTCCTGTTGCTGGTCTATCCGGCTTTGACTCGGACCTCTTCTAGTTCTACAATCTTCAAATTTAGATAAACTATTTTTTATCATTAATAATTAGGGGTGAAAATGAGCTTGGCTGGGCAGAATAATAGATTATCATGCTCGTCCCAGTTAAGTTTTCAAAGAGTTCAAGATTAGCTTGGTCTCGCTTGAAAATCTAAGACAATTGCTCGGGCTCGGCTCGGCTCATATATTTTTTTGTAAGGTCATATTTGGCTCGATTAAGCTTGAATGTATGAATCGAGTTTGGGCTCGAGCCTATGCGGCGAGCACGGGCTCATCTTAAAAGAGATATAGACTGTGTGCTCGATTAAACTTAACTGGGACGAGCCCAGTAAGAAGTTTGGTATAGGTCCTAGGTCCTAGGTCCAGTCAATTAGTTTGGTATAGGTCCTAGGTCCTATGTGTCAATGACTTAGGGTTTTTGGCAGAAAAGGAAGGTAAAGGAGATCGTGCTAAGATTGATTAGATGAATGATGCATGGGGTTTTGTATTTTAGAGAATTAGGAATGATTAAAAAGTATTGTGTTGAGCATAGTGGACATAATGAGCCAAGCTTGATTCGAACTAAGCTCAATAAACGTCAAGACTCAAGATCCTAGTCGAATCGGAGTTGCTTGGTTCAATCTAGAAAAAGTGCACATGGCATAATAATGATCCCCAATTGAGTTAAATTAGGTACCAGCATACATTTCTTTTACCCCTACAAGGCCACAACATTCTTACCACCCTCCGAACAAAATCCTGGTTTGACTCTTCTCATTTTCATTGTAAGGAATTTAAGTATGAGAAAAGTTCTTCCACATATTAGAAAGGAATTTAAGTATTTGTCAATGTTTATTAGCACATACTTGTCAAAGGTGGGTGGCGAATGGCGAATAGCGGGCGAGAGATACCTTAAAAAGGCGAGGCGGGCAGCGGGCGGCGAAAAGGAGACAAGGCCGAAAAATAGAACAAAAAAATAGTTATAAATATTAGGAGACGCTTGGGCTAAAAAGGCTCATCCGCCTGGCTGGCTGGCTGCATAAATAAGAGGTAATGGGACCAGGCTAGTACTTGTTTATGCGTTCTCGGGTCTCATAGGTCATGTAGCTTTAGTTATATATGAAGATGATGTTATGTCTGGAATGTGGGTTGTTTGTTTGTAACTTCTTACTGACCTAGGACCTAGGACCTAGGACCTATACCAAACTAATTGACTGTACTAGATGATTATTTTCTTATATGATTGTTAGTACAATATTACTTTGTGCTGATTCCCATCTTAACTTTTCATGTATATGCACCGATTTCCTTTGCTCACTTTTATTTGCTACTTGCAGATATTTCAAAGGTCCTGAATTGCTTGTTGATTTACAAGATTATGATTATTCTTTAGACTTGTGGAGCCTTGGTTGTATGTTTGCTGGAATGGTGAGCACATTTTCCATCCTTATCTGTTGTTCTGATCCATCATAGTTGGTTGGTGAATTTTAGTTATCCAGCACTTCCTTTCAATCTCGTTTGTGCTCATGATGTTTTGAACATATAAATTTGTGTTCCTCCTTACAATGGAGCAACATACCAAGCACCACGATTATATATATCTTTCTTTAGAAATTGACATTTGTGATGGTTTATTGCCGGAAACATTGAGGAATTGTTGCTAACCATTTATGAGGCTTATCTTTCGCAGATTTTCCGTAAGGAGCCATTTTTTTATGGGCACGATAATTATGATCAACTGGTCAAAATTGCCAAGGTAAGTTGCATGTTTCAGCTGAGTTGCATGTATGTAAGAGATCTCGATTTCTGTTGAGACTTTATTATGTTATGTTTGTGGTGTCTATGTCAATGGTTTTTGTTGCCGCTCTCTAGCCTCAGTATTGGAGATGGTGTTGTTGTTAAGCATTCGAGTTCATACTTGGGTGCTTGGCAGGCGGTGGCATCAGTCATTGGCTTTATCGTCCTCTGTTTTGTTATATTCGAGTTAGGTTGTCAAACATGTTTTGAAGTTTAATTGGTAAATTGCAGATTTCTGGGTTTAAAAAAAAAGTGGGAGAGACAGTCATGGATACTTCTGACTATGATGATAATGTTAATGAAGTAGGGGAATTTGTGAAAGCTCATGACCGATCACATTTGTATCTTTCAATGAGGTGCAAATGAGGTCAGTCTTACCTATCACACATTGCTAAAGCTTGTATAACAAAAATGAGTCAAAAGGGATCTGATGGCACTCTTATATAAATATTTAAGGAGATACATATACATTTACACGCATACTAATAACATAGTGATGTTATATTTTATCTTCGTACAACGGTATTTAAGGTAAAAATGATAATAGGAAACGCTCAAAGTTCAATCCGGGGCAAATTTTGAATCTCAGCCTTATCTATTCCAAGTAGAAACACATACTTGTTCCCAATCAATCACATACTAAGTAATATTTACAATTAAACGATTACAACATTTAAACCAACTCAACATTTTTTCTTCTTTTACGTGGAAGTAATTTGTATATAATTGACCAGTAGCTTTCATATATTTGACCTTCAAATCTTCTAGGTGTTTTTCGACAAATAAGTCACACCATCTAGTAAATACACCACGAAGGTCTTCATGTGAAAATGGTTCCTCATCCACCGGAAAGCACTACAAAAAAGTAACAAACGAAGATGTAAATATTACTTAGTCAACATTTAGAATAACGATAGTATAAAATTGTATTTGGTTGTACTGCGTTATGTTAGTTCCACATGCATTATGTATTAGTTGCTTAAATGTATAGCATGACATAATAACCACACTCCCATGATCCAGCTTGTTTCTTGTGCTATTGAAAAAAAAAAGGAGTGAATAGCAGAAAAAACAGTTCAAATCTTAAATGATGTTGGGAAATCGAGAAATTACATTCACTTTCACAAGCTCCCATTTATATTCATTCTCTGGATCGCCATTTTTGTTTCTGACCTGATTGTGATATGTTTTGGCCATCCTACAGAACATGCAAAGATATGTGGTTTGTCAATTTTTTTTTTTTGAAAATGGCCGAATATAGAAATGCAAATGTACTAACTCGTCAATGAAAGTATCAAACGAAACTCTGTCTTCCACGACGTGATATTGTAAAGTGTCGAACCAGTAAAACTTTTTTTCTTTCGGCACAAAGACTAGGAGCATCCAGTGATAACTACTGAAAAAACATTATTCTCGTAGAACAGAAGTACGTATATAATGTTCAAAGTAGCAGAGATTAAAGTAGTTAAAGAGAAGATACTTACTTTGAATAATATGGAGCAATGTACATCTTTGCCTGATCTCGTTCCATGAGTTTTACATCAATATTGGCCTTACGCTCGATATTATCTTCCCACTATGTGATAGCATAGGCATTAAGAAAAGTTAAGAGTTGGTTGTTTTTGCCCTTTATGGAGTCATGTAAAAATCTGAAAAATAACATATACAATTAAATAGTTGAATAAATGGACTCTAAAACAGAGTTAAAATGTGAAGACTTACTCGGGCCAAATATTAATATGAGTTCCCTGTACCCACGGTCAGTTGCTCTGTTCTCGTCTAGGTTTGATCCATTCAATCAATTCCTTAACGTTGATTATTTCAAAGTTTTCATCTTTAAGCGTTGATTACCACAAGCCTTGATATTTAGACCAGACCTCGAAAAATTGAGAATTTTGGATAGGGAACTCCAAGAGATTCTTTTTAGCCAACACATTCTTTGATAACCTTTATGGAATCTTCTTGCATTAATTCGTAGACAAGCAGTTGAGACAGAAGGGTATAGGCGACAAATGATTTACGACAAAGCGTAATGCGTACACATTGGTCTCTTTATCTTGATGCTCGAAAGTCTTCTGCGGTCACGCAGGTCAGGTCAACACAATGGCGTCGTGATAAGTTATGTCTCTTACGGATTCACGCACATGGAAAAGGAGTTCTTTCGGTTCTTTATCAAATTCACCCAATTTTTGTAGCATTAATTCATGAACTGAAAGAACTCCTTCCCCATGTACGTAAATCCGTAAGAGACATAACTTATCACGACAATGGCAGTCAAGAGCTGGGGAGCGTGAATCGGTAAGAGACTTAATGAGCATCAAGATAAAGAGACGATGTAATGCATTACGCTGTCAGAATTATTATTTGCCTATACCATTCTCTGTCTCATCTCGTCGTTTGCCTGGCGAATTGACGCGGAAGATTCCATAAAGGTTATCAGCACTGCTAAAAGAGAATCTGTGTTGGCTAGTTCCCTATCCAAAATTCTGAATTTTTTGGAGGTCTGCGTAGTATCAAGTGGCTTGCAGAACAACCGTTTCAGCCCGTCCTAAAGATGGAAACTTTGAGATAATCAACGTTAAGGAATTGATTGAATGGATCAAACCTGAGACGAGAACAGGCAACCGCCGTGAGGAGCTCATATTAATATTTGGTCGGAGTAAGTCTTCACATTTTAACTCTGTTTTAGCATCCATTTATTCAACTATTTAATTGTATATGTTATTTTCCAAATTTTTACATGACTCCATAAAGGGCAAAAACAACCGGCTCTTAACTTTTCTTTGTACCTATGCTATCACATATTGTGAAGATAATATTGAGCGTAAGGCCAATATTGCTGTAAAACTCATGGAACGAGATCGGACAAAGATGTACATTGCTCCATATAATTCAAAGTAAGTATCTTCTCTTTAACTACTTTAATTTCTGCTACTTAGAACATTACATACGTACTTCTGTTCTACGAGAATAATGTTTTTTCAGTAGTTATCACTGGATGCTCCTAGTCTTTGTGCCGGAAGAAAAAAAAGTTTTACTGGTTCGACCCCTTTACAATATCACGTCGTGGAAGACAAAGTTTTGTTTGATACTTTCATTGACGAATTAGTACATTTGCATTTCTATATTCGGCCATTTAAAAAAAAATTGACAAACCACATATATTTGCATGTTCTGTAGGATGCCAAAACATATCACAATCAGGTCAGAAACAAAAATGGCGATCCAGAGAATGAATATAAATGGGAGCTTGTGAACGTAATTTCTCGATTTCCCAACATCATTTAAGATTTGAACTGTTTTTTCTGCTATTCACTCCTTTTTTTTTCAATAGCACAAGAAACAAGCTGGATCATGGGAGTGTGGTTATTATGTCATGCTATACATGGAGCAACTAATACATAATGTATAGGGAACTAACATAATGCAGGTACAACCAACGTTACAATTTTATACTATCGTTATTCTATATGTTGACTAAGTAATATTTACATCTTCGTTTGTTACTTTTTTGTAGTGCTTTCCGGTGGATGAGGAACCATTTTCACATGAAGACCTTCGTGGTGTATTTACTTAGATGGTGTGACTTATTTGTCGAAAAACACCTAGAAGATTTGAAGGTCAAATATATGAAAGCTATTGGTCAATTATATACAAATTACTTCCACAGAAAAAAGAAGAAAAAATGTTGAGTTGGTTTAAATGTTGTAATCGTTTAATTGTAAATATTACTTAGTATGTGTTTGATTGGGAACAAGTATGTGTTTCTACTTGGAATAGATAAGGCTTAGATTCAAAATTTGCCCTGGATTGAACTTTGAGCGTTTCCTATCATCATTTTTACCTTAAATACCGTTGTACGAAGATAAAATATAACATCACTATGTTGTTAGTATGCGTGTAAATGTATCTCCTTAAATGTTTATAAGAGTGCCATCAGATCCCTTTTGACTCATTTTAGTTAACAAGCTTTAGCAATGTGTGATAGGTAAGACTAACCTCATTTGCACCTCATTGAAAGATACAGATTAGATCGGTCATGAGGTTTCACAAATTCCCCTACATCATTAACATTATCATCATAGTCAGAAATATCCATGACTGTCTCTCCCACTTTTTTTTTAAACCCAGAAATCTGCAATTTACCAATTAAACTTCAAAACATGTTTGACAACCTAACTCGAATATAACAAAACAGAGGACGATAAAGCCAATGACTGATGCCACCGCCTGCCAAGCACCCAAGTATGAACTCGAATGCTTAACAACAACACCATCTCCAATACTGAGTCTAGAGAGCAGCAACAAAAACCATTGACATAGACACCACAAACATAACATAATTTATAGGGTCATTGCCCCATAAGTTCCTTTTTTTTAATCTATGCTCAATAAGTTCCTTTTAATGTTGTATTATATTTCGAAAATACAACATCAATTAAGGCCATAATACTGCATTCCGGCGGCCGCCGGAGTCCGAAGCCTATGGACCGGCTGCCGGATTCCGGCCAAAATTGCCGGATTCCGGTGAAAATTGACCGGATTCCGACGAAAATTGACCGAAATCCGGCATGCGGCGATAGCAGACGACGGCGGCGGAGCTGGGCTGTGGCGGAGGCGGAGGCGGTGGTGCGGATGCAGTATTATGATTTTGAACTACTGCATAACTAAATGTTGTATTATATATATAATACAATAATACAACATGAGAACTTATGGGACATTTTAATACAATGAGGAACTTAGTGGGAAGTAATTTGTTCCAAAAGGAACTTATGGGGCAAATTCCCTAATTTATAAAAACTAAAATTCACCATAATTTATTAAAAAAAATGCCAAGGCCCCTCTTGTGTTGCTGGTTTCTCGATTTCTTGTGCTAGTTTTAGTGAGTGGGTGCTTTAGTTAGCCTACAGTTTACCTGTGCAAATTTTGGTTTTTTTTTTTTTGTACAAGAGGAAAGGAAAAGAAACGAACAGACTAAAATCTTATTTGTGCAAATTTTGGTATGTGAATGCTTGATCGATGCACATGTGTGTTAACTGTCAGATATTGTGTCATTGGAACTCAAACTGTTGGTCCAGCTGAAATTAACTGAAATTTCTCTTCTGAATTGGTAGGTACTAGGGACAGATGAATTGAATACTTATCTGCAAAGGTACCGCTTAGAGCTGGACCCAAATTTTGCTGCCCTTGTTGGGAGGTTGGTCACCTTCTATAATTCCTAAATTCAGTATGCCTTTTACTCCCTCCGTCCCTAAATGATTGTCCATTTTCCAAATACGATTGTCCTGAAATGAGTGTCCATTTTTTAGTAATTGTACTAAAGTAATAAATCATCTTTACCCAATTCGCAATCGTAATGGCATAATGTGCTCTTTCAAGGTATTTATGTATATGTTCCTCTAATGTGTTTAAAGTCAACATCCTTAATTTCCCTGAAAAACTGAAAATGGGCATTCTTTAGGGACGGATAGAATATAATATCTTGTAATGCTCAAAGATTGAGAATCTGTTAATATGATTTTTTACAGGCATAGCAGGAAACCATGGACAAAGTTCATAAATTCTGACAATCAACATTTGGCGGTTCCTGAGGTACCATCTTTTGTCATCTTTAGCAACTTATTATCCCAATTCACTAATTCAGTTCGAGCTCTACTATTAACATGATGTTTTGTAGGCAGTAGATTTCCTCGACAAGCTGCTGCGCTATGATCATCAAGAAAGGCCTACTGCAAAAGAAGCAATGGTAAGATTCTATGCCCACTAAATCTCATCTATTGCTATTTGTTCATATTACTAGGTTTGTATGAGAATCTCTCTTTTGGTTAAACCTTGTAGTTTCACAAGACTTTTGGATGGTGGTAGGCACTCCTCACTTGAGACCAAAGGTCCCGAGTTCGAGTCACCAATGGGGGGAATATGGGAACATATGTTGATCCTCTTAAGAAAAAGAAAAAAAAATTGATTTCAGGAGAACATGAAAACTAAAAAGATACTTAGGCAAGCCAAGGAAAGGGGTGAGAATAGAGAAGTGCTGAAATTATATACTACTCCTTTTGTACCAAAATATGTCTCCTTTGACCGGGAACACTATTTTAGGTAGAGCATTTGACTCTATTATTAGAAGTATGGGCTAATGGTAAAAATGTGAACTTTCTTTGTCTAAAAATTCGGACCACTATGGATGTGAGTTCTACGAAATGGTAAACATTTAAAGTTTATATGCCTAAAATGACAATGACTAGTTATGGAAGTGGATTTTTTTTGGGGGCATCTCAAAAAGGAATAATTGATTCTTATTTTGGGACGGAGAGAGTATATGTTTTATTTGGAATTCACTCAATTTGGCTTCACCGGATTGTCTAAACTTTGAATACCCCGCTTGAAACAATAGAAATGATTTTTTTTTTTGTTTTTATAAGAAATAATACACTAGGTGCATGCTGCATGCTGAAGGAACCGATTTAGGTAAATAACTAGTTTAATACCCGTGCGATGCACGGTTTATTTTAAACTTTATTATTTTCTAGTTTCTTAATTAACATCTCATTTTATTTTTTGATCAATATTTACACAATTTAAATGACATAATTAAATAAAAAAATTAAATTCATTATTAGGAAGCATCTTAATAATCGAGAAATTGGTTTTAACGAAACCAACTTACCTATGTTATGTTGTGAATTATAAATAGCTTCAAAATATATTAATCTTAGAACAATTAAAAAGTTTAATAAAAAAATGAATTTTTATTAGTCATTACGTACAAAAAAGTGTTCGTTAGTCATTACCTACCAAAATAATCTATGTCGCTCAATACAAAAATGAATTTTTATTTTTATTTTTGAAGTTTGAAATACATCAGAAATAAATAAGGAAGTTTAAATAAATAGAGCTATAACACTTTGGAAATATGCACGGGACATGGACATATTTATCGGAATAACATTTTCATATTCTTTATAATTACTTAGTCCTTCTGTGTGAGATAATGTATGAGGGAGAAACATTTAATAGGAGTATATTTGATATTTTAGTTAGTAAAGTTGTATTAAGTGCATTTCTTAAAAATTGTCTAAATTTTCAAATTAAACGACATCCATTTTGAACCGGAGGGAGTAATTTACCAATATTATTCAATAATATGAAAGTTGTAGGTTACAGTTAATTCATTTTCAAATTTCATCATCTAAGAAAGACACTAATAGTAGTATCAGTTTTAATTTTTTTTTTTTTTTTGTAAGATTGTTATTTTTTTCTAAAGCTTTACTTTAATTAATTAATGTAAATAACTTTTAATTTAGTTGTTTTATGCAGTATATATATTATATTATCAGAAATAAGGAATATTTGACTTTCGAGTGAGTGACGGTAAATGCTAGAATCTTTATAAAAGGGGCTTTATTATTTTATTTTTTTGAGAAAATAAATAACTAAAAAGAATATAGTAATTAAACCCCAAGACCCATAATTACATCTTGACTACACTTTTTATTTCCAATAAAATCCTTTCAAATTTCTAGTGTTGCCATCCCATAAAAATAGTGTCATTTTCTTATTATTTTAATTGAACTTTGAACGATAGTTTTATGTTATTTTATTATTCAAATGAAATTATAAAACTTGTTAATATGAATACAACAACAACAACAACAAAGCCTTAGTCCCAAAATAATTTGGGGTCGGCTAACATGAATCCTCATATGTTATCGTGAAAAAAAAAAATAAATAAAATAAAATAAAAAATAAAAAATAAAAAAATCAACCCCCCACATGGATTTTTGCCCTCCACTCCGGCCTCTTCAACACCATACTTTCATCCACTCCAAGTAAATTCATATCATTTTCAATTACTCTAATCCAAGTTTGTTAATATGAATACTGCATTAAAATTACTACAAATAATAATTTTTAGATTGTCATTAAGATAAATAAAGTAACATAAAATTAATAGTCAAAGTTCAATTAAAAGTATATAAAAAGTTGGAATATCTTTATGCGACTATGTTAATAAATTTATTAAACCTACTATTAATAAATTAAATAAAGAAAATTTTAGTGTCTTAACATTCATTATAAGAATTTAAAAAATACATCAACTTAATAATTTAACTACAACTTATTAAGAAATACTCCCTCCGTCCCAGACCAAGGGTTCATCTTTTCCTTTTGGTCCGTCCCAGACCAAGAGTTCATTTCCATAAATGACAAGTTTTTGAATATATTTATACCTTTATCAACTCCATATATTTACAAAAAAACCATTCATTATACCCTTATACATTCTCTCTCATATTTCCTACCACACATTTAACTACTATTGCTCCCACTCATTCTCTCTCCTATTAAATATTTTTAACTTTTACATTCTCTCTCCTATTCCCTACCACATATTTAACTTTTACATTCTCTCTCATATTCCCTACCACACATTTAACTACTATTCCCTATCCCACATTTAACTTTTATTCATTTTTTAAATTTTTTTTTAAGATGCGTGAAATCCATCCCATATACCCATGGTCTGGGACGGAGGGAGTAATTAATGTTGTTAAAGGCGTAATAATATTAATATAAAAAATATATATAACTCACATCATAAAAATGCAATTGGAATGACTTTCGTATACACTTAAGGGGGAGAAGGGGGTGGAGAGTTATAAAGACAGTGGAGTTAAGTTGAGAGAGAGAGAGAGAGAGAGAGAGAGTGGATGATGTAAGCATATCATTTTGGAATGGCATATCCTCCATGATGTCATCTGGTGATTGAATTAGTAATATGTTATAGATAGATTATAGACTACTCCCTCCGTCTCAAAATACTTGTAATTCTAGAGTTTTTCACACAAATTAAGAAATGCATTTAATAGATACCTAATAGACTAAATTACTCTTGAAATATTTCAATTACCTAGGCAATTAAATGCTTTTACAATGACAACTACCTAATCATAAATAAGGGTAGTTTAGGAAAATTGTGTTAAAGTTTAATGGAAAACTTCAAAACAGCAAGTATTTTGGGACAAAAGATCTCTCCTAGTATTTTGGGGCGGAGGGAGTAAGTGATATTGCTTGGTACATGTGCAGGCACATCCATACTTTTTCCCAATAAGGAATGCGGAAAGCAGCAAAACTCGTGCCTAGTAGAACTTAACTGGAGATGCTGTTGAATAAATGGTATCTCTTGTTGCACACCATCTTTGTAACGTAATATGATTGTACTCCTTTCATGGCAACTGGTTATGCTCGAGTTTATTTCGAAGAAGATCGTTTTGTAACGTGATATGATTGTACTCCTTTCATGGCAACTGGTTATGCTCGAGTTTATTTCGAAGAAGATCGTTTTGAGTCTAAGCTGTGAGGTTTCTTTATTTCCTAGACTTGTGCACATGTACAAGAAAGTCATATACATTCTTCCTTAATTCTGTACTAGTTGCTATACCTTTTCCGTCTAATTGAATGTCCAAATTTCAAATGTCGGTTTCTTTTATACATTTAATGGAATGGTAAAGATAATATTATTTGTTTTGATCCTTTTTTTATTGTAATTATTTTTTTCTTATTTTCATTATCTTGTATATCAAGTTATGTAATATCTTGTGCACCAAGTTAGATAGTCTAAAACTTGTATAAATAATCAAGTACTTCCTCCGTCCCATTAGCTTACCCATTTACTGTTGATAATGGAAAATAAAGAGTGAATATATATAATGTTATTAAAGTAGGAGTTGTGAGTGGGTAGAAGAGAGAAAGTGGGGTAGAGAATAGTAAGTGGATAGTTGTTGTGAGTATGACAAGTGGATTTCATGAATAAAGAAGTATTAAAAAAATTCCTTTTTAGGAAAGTGGGGCTTTAAAGTGGGACGCTCAAAATAACAAAATGGGTAAGATTTTATGGGGCGGAGGGAGTATATCAATAATACAATTTGATGTTTTCACAATTCTCTCTTACTTTTGTATGGTATCATAGTGAAAAGATTTAGTCTTTTCTTCCTCCATCTTCTTCTTTTTCTTCTCTTATTAATTCTAGGCTTTCCTCCTATGGCCACCACTGAACTCTTTTCCTACTTGATACCTGGATTGACACTCTTGTCGGACAAATTTCTTCTTCCAATTCCAATTCCAATACTTCTCTATATTTTCTCATTTTCATGCCGTCCTCATGGTCTCTCCTAATCTTCTCCTCTCCCTCTATGGCCGAGTGACTTTTGGTATGATCCCTTTAAACCTGTTAATGCAACCTCTAATTTAATCACAACCGTAACCCTAAATAGTTTTTTTTCTTCGCTGCAATTTTTCTTGTGCAGTTCTTTGTGTAATCACACTAGCACTGACATTGTTCCCAATGACACATTGAGTTTTCTTTCTCTCTTCTCCATATGATTCATTATACTATGATATGACAGTGAAAATATTGAAACCAAGTTGGGCCTTCTTCATAAATCATTTTCTTCACAAATCCTCTTGGTCAAACCCTAAATTTTCTTCTCATCACTAATTTTTTTCTTCCATCTTCCTACAAATTTTTCTATCTTCTTTACAATCCGCCACTTAAATACTTTTTCTTAATACTTATTCTTACCCCTCATAGTCTCTTCTCCTTATATCCATCGATTTTCTACTTCTTCCCAAATAAAATGTCTTCTTCTCCCGAATAAAATATTTGAAGTACAGATTATCAACTCGATGATATCTTCACAAATCCCCGTCCCTAACCTCCCCATGACCGGGTAAATTCTATATACAAGGCACCTTACATACAAGGCACCAATAATTTCCAAACTACCCTTCGTGTGTCGTGCTCGAAAGGACGACATGAAGTCTTCATGTCGTGTACTTTTACACGACATCAACTAATTGGGTTAAATATTAGGTCGTATGAAATTATACGAAATTTAAATTTACTCTGTCATAAATGTCGTACAAAACAACACGATATAATGTCCTAATATCGTGTATATCCATACGACATATCAAAATGAAGGTGTTCTTCGATGATTTGCAACACGATGTTAATGATACGCATATGCTATGTTATATTATTGAATTGTGCTGTTAATTGAGCAAAATTTATACACTTATACATGACAAGGAACAAACGTCATATTGGATCATACAATATCATATAACCTATCATATTTAAGTGATACCACTTTATTTATTTGGAGGAAACTCATGTAGATGAAAAACACTTTAAATGTCATTTAGAATGTAGAAAAAAATTAAAAAAAAATAAACGAGGTAGCCGTATACCATTTTTCACAAGATCGGGACACAAAACCCTAAAAACCCTAAATAATGGCACATATTTGTAACTCAATTTCCATTTGGATTTGGAGGAAACTCATGTAGATGAAAAACACTTTAAATGTCATCTAGAATGTAGAAAAAAATTAAAAAAAATTAACGAGGTAGCCGTATACCATTTTTCACAAGATCGGGACACATAAAACCCTAAAAACCCTAAATAATGGCACATATTTGTAACTCAATTTCCATTTGGATTTGGAGGAAACTCATGTAGATGAAAAACACTTTAAATGTCATCTAGTATGTAGAAAAAAAACTAAAAAAAAATAAAAACGTATACCATTTTTCACAAGATCGGGACACATAAAATCCTAAAAACCCTAAATAATGGCACATATTTGTAACTCAATTTCCATTTGGATTTGGAGGAAACTCATGTAGATGAAAAACACTTTAAATGTCATTTAGAATGTAGAAAAAAATTTAAAAAAAATAAACGAGGTAGCCGTATACCATTTTTCACAAGATCGGGACACATAAAACCCTAAAAACCCTAAATAATGGCACATATTTGTAACTCAATTTCCATTTGGATTTGGAGGAAACTCATGTAGATGAAAAACACTTTAAATGTCATCTAGAATGTAGAAAAAAATTAAAAAAAAATTAACGAGGTAGCCGTATACCATTTGTTATTTTATTATATGGTGTGTCGTGTTTAAATACGCGACATTTACCAATACATTTCGTATGAACAATACACGAAATGAATCAGGGTGCATCTCGTGTATTGTTCATACGAGATAATTACCAGAAACAAAGACTATATCGTGTTTGTATACACGATGTGTACCAAAGTATCTCGGGTATATACACACGAGATACACCCTGAAGCCCTACATAAAACGCGATATACACGCAGACAACGGCCCAACAGAGACACCATTGATGTACACCCATGCAGCTGTGACACCATTGTCCAAGTCTTAACACCCATAAATTTATACCCATTATTTTCATTAATTCTCAAATCATCTAACACCATAGTATGAATTCTCAACAACATTCTCCAAGTTTTTATGATCATATTGATCTTGAGCTTGTGGAATATATTTTTGAAGAAGAAGGTTTGCCACCAAATTCTCCACATCAAAATCAAAATCCAAGCAGCAATGAAGTAAGTTTTTAAAGTTATATTTGGTGTTTTGATCAAAATCGCAATAAAAATCCAATGTTGAAACGAAATTGTTTTTCAAGATTGGATTTTTAAATTATGATATTACTCTATTTCGTGTGAGATTATACGAGTTTTATGCTATTTGTCGTGTTTTTATACACGAGTTATGGCGTATTACCTCGTATTATATAACACGAGATAAATGTGTTTAAGTCGGGTACATTTATACAAGATGTTCAAGGAACATCTCGTATAATGTTACACGAAATGTCATACAGCTTGTTGCTTATTGTGCAATTTTCTAATTGATGGTAATACAATTTGTAGGGACCGGATGTCAGTGATCAATTCGATACATCCCTATTATTTTCAAATAGGGATGATCTTGTTAAACACGTACGGGATATCGCGGCCCGTCAAAATATAACCCTTTCTATAGGAGATTCGAGGAAGACAAGTGGCAAGATCCTAGGCTACGCGAAGATTGTATGCCATTTTGGTGGCAAGTATAGGTCCGGAAAAACTAAAGATGTGAGGTTGACTAGTACGAAGAAGATTGGGTGCAATTTTGAAATCCGGGCCAAAGATAGGGGTGATGGGGTATGGGGTTACGTTGTGAAGCATGGTTCTCATAATCACGACTTTTCGACGTATCCCGAAGGTCATCCGTTGGGTAAATTGACTAGTTCTAAATATGAGGAGGTGTGTAGCGCAAGTCAGTATTCGGTGCGTCCAAATAATATTCTATCAATGTTAAAGAGGAAGGATGAGAAGAACGTGAGTACTCCGAAACACGTCCACAATGCCCTCACAAAATGCAAGTCACAAGAACGACAAGGGAGATCCTCGCTTCAACAGTTCATAAAAGCACTCGAGGATAAGAAATATACCTTCTTCATGAGGAAAGCTAACGAGAGTGACATGATCGGTGACATATTCTTCTCTCACCCACGAGCATCGGATATGCTTAACTGTTTTCCATATGTAGTACAAGGTAAATTTTTGATTTTTTTGAATCTGTTTTTTGACTCTGTTTTTCACAAGTCGTATGCATTTTTTTTTAATTGCAATTTTATTCATTTCTAACTTTATTTCTCTTTAAATGATACAAGGTGACTGCACTTACAACACCAACTGCTATGGAATGGCATTACTTGAGATTATAGGATTTACTTCAACGGGGAAGAATTTCACAATTGCCTATGCTTTCCTCCAAAATGAGAAGTCTGAGAATTATACGTGGGCACTCAAGAATTTGCAAAGTCTTTTTCATACTCCCCACATGCCAACTGTTTTCTTAACTGATCGTGACTTGGCTTTCATTAATGCTGTCCAAATGGTATTTCCCGAGACCGCACACCATTTGTGTCGAAGGCATATCGAAGTCAATGTTAAAAAGAGCGTTGGCTAAAGCGGTAGCAATGAGTGTGCACTATCATTCATGAGGAGATTTAATAAAGCAATATCAGCCGCTACTCGCGAAGAGTAGGACACCCGTTGGCAATCGTTTTGCGATCATTACAGATCTTATCCTGATTTATTGACCTACCTCCGCGAGACTTGGATTGCTCCATACTCTACGAATATTTTGTCGATGCACACGTATCGATTCTTGCACTTCGGAACCCACACCACGAACGAGTGAGAGTGAGCATAACGAGTTGAAGAAGGCCTTGGGAGTGCTTCTTCTACTTTTGACACATTATTCAAAAAGGCTCATGAGATTATGGAAATACAAATAACAACAATCAAAGCTACTATAGAGCAATCAAAGAGTAGAATTCCAAATGATATGAAGACATGTGATGCGTATCAAGACATATTGGGGCGAGTGTCAAAGGCGGCTTTGGACATCATCAAAGAAGAGCGGAGTCGTTGTGGGGATAATGTCATGGATCCTTCAGAGTGTGGGTGTTACACAGGCGAACACATGGACTTCCATGTAGTCACGAGATTGCATGCATACAAAACTCTGGGGCCGGATTGAGTTGTCCTCGATTCATGATTTTTGGAAGAAGTTGGACATTGAAGTAGAATCTTGTCCCACTGGACTGATTTTGAAGTTGTGTTGAATGAAGCTGACGCACTGGACCTGTAAAGAGAAGGTTATTTCAAACGATAAATGAAGGGCTACATCCACAAACCGGAGATGCTTGAGCCGGATCATATTTCAAAGGCAAATAAACCCGGACCACCGGTTGTAGAGTCTTGTCGAGATTGGGAGCGTACCGACAGACATTTTGGAGTCCCCACTACACCACCCTCCACTAGCAGCAGGTCTAGATCTTCATTTATTGCATCAACCCAATCAGGTTTGATGTCGCGGGAGTCACCAACTTCGAAATCAGCTTCAAATACTACACCATCTACCCCTACCACTCCTACATCTCTTCCACCACTAGCTGCTTCAGGTCGTGGGAGAGGTCGAGGTCGAGGTCGGGGACGGGGACGGGGACGGGGACGGGGCCGGGGACGGGGACGGGGACGGGGTCGTGGAAATGGACAAGTCAATGATATACATACTTCTGTGCATAGGATGTTGCTTACCCCTCTCATTGTCCCATTTATTGATGGCTTAACAGATGTGATGGGTGATGGAAATTGTGGATATAGAGCAGTAGCAGCGCAAATATACGGAACAGAGGAGATGTGGCAAAGAGTGCGCTCAGATTGTGCCAATGAGCTGCTTCATCGCCGCGAGCTTTATGAGAGAGTTATGCCTTGGAGAGATATGGACGAGCTCTATAGTCGCATTACTCACTATGCCTCCCCTTGTTCGGAATATTATTGGTTGATACTCCCAGAGTTAGGGCACATCATAGCCACGGTGTATAATGTGGTGTTTGTCTCGTACTCGCAAACCGCTGGCTTCACATGCCTACCAGTGACTGTACCACAAGAAACAGGACCACCCTCAGACACACTTGTGTTGGGACATGTGGGAAACCATTTTATATTTGTATGATACTTTAATTCGTTATATTTAACTATCTTATTTAAATTTGTTATATTTAACTATATTTTCTAAATTTGTTATATTTGACTATTTTATTACTTTTGCAGCTGCACATGTCGGATAGTGATTACCCGATACCATCAGTAGCACTATATTGGGGGGAGCAACGTCATCCAAGCGCAAGTAACCTGATCATGCCATACGAAGTCGGATAGAAACATTCAACCGACTCTCAATTATGGCGAACGAAGCACGAATTGCAGAAAATAGGCCATAGTTTATGTGTATAGCGTATTGATTATTTTTTGTATGAAGTTTTGGGACGGATATAGTATATTAAAATTGGATCACTTGATGTAGTACTTAAATTATAGTTTTGATGTATGGATACATCAGTTTGTTTGTTTCAGTGTCTGTTTTTTTTTTCATTACAGGGACCATCTCGTGTTCTTATACACGAGATGTAATATCATAACTCGTATATATATACACGACGTATTTCATTTTTGTCGTATGAACATTACACGAATTAAACTAACTATCCAGTAATGTATCTCGTGTGTGTTCATACGAGATAAAAGAAAACATGTCGTGTGTATATATACGAGATGAGTCAAATCATCTCGTGTATAAGCACACGAGATGGTAGTCTGAGGGCAACTTATCCTGAAACACAAACTGAAACAAACTGATTCCAATATTTGCAAACCAAAATGAACATATCCCAAACATATTCCAAAACATAAACAACCAAAATGAACATATCCCAAATACAAACATTGTATCCAAAATTTACAAACCAAAACGAACATATCCCAAATACAAATATTGTATCCAAAATTTACAAACCAAATACAATGAACATATCCCAAACATATTCCAAAACAAACATTGTATCCAAAATTTACAAACCAACATAAACAACCAAAATGAACATAATCATGAACCGTCTCCGTATAGATCAATGGCCCGTCTAATCTTATCTTTGACCTCCGCGGATAAACTGTCATCCGTGAGCAGCGAAAGTAGTATGCCTCGTGTCTCTACAACCCTAGGCGGTGGTGGAACGTTAACTAGGGCATCATGATTCGGATTAGTAATCCGAACATGAGTCCTAGCCAGGAACCACTGCATATACGTGGAAGTAACAGGATCAGATGCGCTCACGGACGGGCCCCACTATCACTCTCCTCAACCACAGGCTCCTCAATCACAACTTTCTTGTCGTGAATCTTTTTGCTCCGTTTATCTGCCTTAGCTGCAGCTGCCTCCTCGGCCTTCCTCTTTCTATTAGAGGCCGTCGCAGGGTTACGTCCCTACAAAAAATTAAATAAGAGACAGTTAATATTCAAGAACCAGTTGACATTTCGTGTTACAATACCCGAAATGTTTGTGACCATTCGTATATGTTCATACGAATGGTCACCAACATTTCGGGTATTGGCATACGAAATGTAAACTGATGAATCAGTTTACATTTCGTATTCCAATACCCGAATTGTTGGTGACCATTCGTATGAACACATACGAAATGTCACCAACATTTCGTATGCCAATACCCGAAATGTTTGTGACCATTCGTATATGTTCATACGAAACACACGCCGACAATTTCAAATTTTAGGCACACGAATTCGTATCTGATTCAAACAAAAAACCCAAATTAATGTTACGAAATCGCAATTAGAACCATTTAGGATACGTTTAAAACAACATTAAGCATTATATAATAGGTTTTAGGCATAAATTTGTTGTTGGGTTTTCAAATTTAAAATCTAGGTTAAAAAGAATTACTTTTGGTGCGGCGGGAGAAGAGGCGGACTTTCCACCGGTTTTAGGGAGGTTTGTCTTCATTTTTCCGGCGGTGGTGATCGGCGGCGTTCGTCGAGTGAGAGAGAGAAGAGAGAGCGCCGTTGGTTTTTTTACGTTTTGAGAGAGAGAGAGAGAGAACAACGTAGGTAGGAAGGAATAGAACGACGTTTGAAATGGGGGAGGGAAGGAATTTTTTTTTTTTTAGTATATGTATGAGAGTATTTTGGTCATTTGCACGTGCCTTGTAAATTTCATGTCTTGTATATAGTACTACCCCATGACCGCCATCACTTCTCTCTGTTGGCCAACGTGTCATCCTTTCCCCTCTGTTGGCCACTTTAAATTGGCGATTCTATTGTCATTTCCTTCTCCTTCCCCTCTCTTTGACACTTCAAATTGGCGGTGTTGTTATGTCATTTCCCTTTCCCTTTCTCTTTTCTTCCTTCTCTTTTTCTCTAAAAAAATAAAAAATCTCTCCTCTCCCTTTTCTTCTCTCTTATCTTTAAACTGTTACTTCCCTTTTCCTTAAAAAAAAAAATCTCTCTTCTCTTTTCTTTTCTTTTCTCTATCTCTTAAAACTGTTATTATAGTATCTGTAATTTTTTTTTAAGAATACATTATTCCTTTATGTGACAAAAATTGCATTATGATTACATTTTGTTGGATGTGGCTCGTTGTATTGGCTGGATCTCTCTTAGCTTGAGGCGGGCGCCCCACAAAGTGTGAGGCGAGCGCCTGGTTTGCAGAGGATGGAGCTTATCGTTCTTGGTTTGAGGCGGCCGCATGGAGGGTCTTCAGGCGGGCGCATCAAACGCCGTAGTTGCAGCTTGGAATTGCACTTCTCCAGGCGGGCGCATGGTTTGCTTGAGGCGCACGCCTCAAGCTGGCTGGGGGGTTTTGGGCTTTGGGTTTCTGGGCTATCCGAATGTAAGTAGGGTTAGGTTTGTAGGCATATAAAATACACGCCTTGTAACCTAATATACTGGTACAGATTTTGAGCAAATAATATACAGAAACGGAGGCTTCAAAACCCCAATTAATCTCTTCTCTTTCTCTTTCGATTTCCCGATTAATTGCTTGTGTGTGTTCTTAGTTTTGTGTTCTTGCTTCCGCTGCGATTGCACAACAACTGGTATCAAAGCACGATTGCGATGTCCGGGGGAAATTCTATCACCGTGAAGTCCGACGTTCAGAAGTTTGATGGTCATGGAAACTTTGCGTTGTGGCAACGGAGGGTGAAGGATTTCTTGGTTCAAGCAGGCTTGGGAAAGGTTCTTCGACATTCGACTAAACCCGATGATATCGAAGAAGGTCCATGGAAGGAGTTGCAAGAGCGGGCTGTTTCTTCGATACGGCAGTGCCTTGCGGATGAGGTGGTGTATCACGTGATCGATGAGGAATCACCGACGAAGGTTTGGGAGATTTTGGAGGGCCGGTATATGTCAAAATCGCTGTCGAACAAGTTGCATCTCAAGCAAAGGTTGTATGGGCTTAAGATGGCGAGAGGTTCGGATCTTGAGGCTCATATTCACACGTTTAACCAAATACTCAATGATTTGGTTAGGGTGGAGGTGACGGTCGAGGAAGAGGACAAGGCGTTGATGTTCTTGGGTCGTTGCCGACTTCTTCGACATACGAAAATCTTGTTACTACGTTGACTTGGGGGAAGGATACCGTGGAGTTGCAACCGGTCACGAAGCTCTTCTAGCTTTTCATAAACGGAAGAAGTCCGTTGATGAACTGCGGGTGAGGGTTATTTGTGAAGGAAAATCGAGGAACGTGGGAGAACCCGGTTAGGGATAACTCACGACGAGGCGGGAATTCTCGTTCGCGATCAAGGAAGAAGTACAAGGGAATTGTTTCAAGTGTGGGGAGAAGGGGCACAAGAGGCGGAATTGTCCGCGAAGGGGAACGGTAAAGGCAAGGAAGGATCTTCAAAGTCGATCAATGTGGTTGAAGATTGCTCGGAGGATGTGGATGGAGATATGCTCACGACTTCATCACTGTGGAGCACCCGACGGATGTTTGGATTAAGGATTCGGCATGTTCGTTTCACGTGGCTGCGAATCGTGATTGGTTCGATACCTACAGTCGGTTAATTACTGGTATAGTTACTATGGGTAATGGTGCTACATGTAAAATTGCTTTGGCATAGGAACTATAAGAATTAAGATGTATGATGGTGTAGTTAGAACGTTATGTGATGTTAGACATGTTCGGAGGTCTCTAAAAATCTGATTTCATTGGGTACCTTGGATGCTAATGGTATGAACTATAAGGCTCAAGGTGGAGTGCGAAAGTTGTTAAGGGTGCTATGGTTGTGATGAAGGGTGAGAAAGGCTCCAAGAACATTTACGGGTTGCTCGGAAGCACGGTTGTAGGTGGAGTCACATCTGTTGAGTCGGAGGTTGATGCGATGCCCTTCTATGGCATATGAGGCTTGGTCACATGGGTGAAAGGGAATGCGGGAACTTCATAAACGTAAGTTGTTGAAGGGTGTGAAGACTTGTAAACTTGAGTTTTGCAAGTATTGTGTTCTTGGAAACGAGAATAAGGTGCGGTTCAAGACGGGTAAGCATACAACAAAGGGCATTCTTGATTACGTTCATTCGGATGTGTGGGGGCCGGTCGGAACGAGAATCTAGAGGAGGACATTATTACTTCGTGACTTTCATTGATGATTTTTCGAAGAAGGTTTGGGTTTACTTCATGAGGCACAAGTCGAGAGACTTTTGAGAAGTTCAAGGTGTGGAAAGTGAAGTGGAAAACCAAACAGGGCGGAAAATCAAGTGTTTGAGGAGTGATAATGGGACAGAGTACAATGAGATGGCGAGTTCAAGAAGTTCTGCGAGAGCATGGAATCAAGAGGCACTACACGGTACGCAAGACACCACAAAGAAATGGTGTGGCGAGAGGATGAAACGAACTATTGCGGAAAGGGCTAGGTGTCTACGATTCAATGCGGGATTGGCAAAGAATTTTTGGGCTGATGCGGTGAGTATGGCATGTTTCTTGATTAACAGATCACCCAGAGTCTCTTTGGATAACAGGTTTGCGGAGGAGGTATGGACGGGTAATGAGGTAGACTTCACCGATATCCGGGTGTTTGGGTGTCCATCCTATGTGCATATTCCTGGTGAAGAGCGGTCGAAGCTTGACCCAAAGTCAAAACAGTGTGTCTTTCTCGGGTATGAAACAGGTGTGAAAGGATACAAGCTTTGGGATCCCAAGTCAAGCAAGGTGGTGATTAGTAGGGATGTAGTCTTTGATGAAAAGGCTATGTTGAAGTGTACTCATGAAGATAAGGAGAAGGTGCCAGAAAGCAAGGAGGGCGAGAAGCAAGTTATTGAGGTGGAGCTACGTGAGGATAATACTGATGCGGATCTCACTCTTCCCGGAGTCGAGAGGAACCTACACAAGGGGCTAGTACTTCGGTTGGGAGACCTAAGAGAGTAATCAAGCCACCGGTCAGTATGGATTTGAAGACATGGCTTCATATGTTCTTGTTCTTAGTAGTGGAGACCCGAGTACTTTTAAGGAGGCTATAAACGATCAGGAAAAGGACAAGTGGGTAAGCTGCTATGGCGGAGGAGATGGAGTCACTGTACAAGAATGATACATGGGATTTGGTGGAGCTTCCTAAAGGGAAGCGTGCTATTGGTTGCAAGTGGATCTTCAAGCGCAAGGAGGCGATATCGAGAAAAAGAGGGGAAAAGTTCAAGGCTCGTTTGGTAGCAAAGGGGTATTCGCGGCGAGAGGGGGTGGATTATAATGAGATTTTTCGCTGTTGTGAGACATACTTCCATTCGGATTGTGTTGGGTCTTGTAGCGCACTATGATTTGATGTTGGAGCGAGATGGATGTGAAAGCTGCGTTTCTACACGGTGAGTTGGATGAGCAGATTTTCATGGAGCAACCACGTGGGTTCACGGAGCCGGGCGGGAGCGTTTGGTTTGTAGATTGAAGAAGTCACTTTATGGGCTGAAGCAGTCTCCGAGGCGATGGTATACGAGGTTTGACTCCTACATGGTACGTATTGGCTACAAGCGTTGTGAGTATGATTCTTTGCGTTTATGTGAAGAGCCTTGATGATGGTTCTTGTATTTTTCTCATTCTTGTATGTGGATGATATGCTTATCGCGGGTAGGAGTAAGAACGAGGTCAATCAGTTGAAGGCCTTGTTGAGTAGAGAGTTTGACATGAAGGATTTGGGGGAAGCCAAGAAGATTCTTGGGATGGAGATTCGCCGAGACGAGAAAATCTAGGAGATTGTGGCTGTCTCAAGCCGGATATGTGGAGAAGGTGTTGGAGAGGTTCAATATGCGGGATGCAAAACCTGTGAAGACACCATTGGCGAGTCATTTTAGTTTATCTGCCTCTGATTCCCCGAGTTCGACTGAAGAAATTCAGAGGATGTCAAAGGTTCCCTATGCAAGCGCAGTGGGATGTCTCATGTATGCTATGGTTTGCACGAGGCCAGATTTGGCGCAAGCCATTAGTGTGGTTAGCAAGTATATGGCGAATCCGGGCAAACAGCATTGGGAAGCAGTTAAGTGGATTCTCAGATATTTGAAGGGCACTATGAATTACGGCATCATGTTTGGAGGTAAGAGTGAGGAGCTTTCAGTTGTGGGGTATGTTGATTCAGATTATGCGGGTGACTTGGATAGGAGGAGGTCGACTACGGGTTATGCGTTTACTCTTGGTGGTGGACCCATATGTTGGAGATCTATGATCCAATCTATCATTGCATTGTCTACAACGGAAGCGGAGTATATGGCAGCGGTTGAAGCTGCAAAGGAGGCCCTATGGCTTCGGGGTTTGGTCAACGAGTTGGGCATTGAGCAAGGTGGAGTGAAGTTGCTTTGTGACAGTCAAAGCGCGATATTTCTAGCGAAGAATCACATTTATCATCAACGGTCGAAGCACATTGATGTTCGGTTTCACAAGATTCGGGAGTTGATCGATATGGGTGAGGTGGTGCTAGAGAAGGTTCACACTACGGAGAATGCCGCGGATATGTTGACAAAGCCGGTTACTACTGACAAGTTCAAGCATTGCTTGGATTTGTTGCACATCTCGAGTTGTTAGAGATGGGGAGGTTCGAGCTGGTTCCTTGTATCTTCTGTTGGTTTGGGTGATCACTCGCCAAGGTGGAGATTGTTGGATGTGGCTCGTTGTATTGGCTGGATCTCTCTTAGCTTGAGGCGGGCGCCCCACAAAGTGTGAGGCGAGCGCCTGGTTTGCAGAGGATGGAGCTTATCGTTCTTGGTTTGAGGCGGCCGCATGGAGGGTCTTCAGGCGGGCGCATCAAACGCCGTAGTTGCAGCTTGGAATTGCACTTCTCCAGGCGGGCGCATGGTTTGCTTGAGGCGCACGCCTCAAGCTGGCTGGGGGGTTTTGGGCTTTGGGTTTCTGGGCTATCCGAATGTAAGTAGGGTTAGGTTTGTAGGCATATAAAATACACGCCTTGTAACCTAATATACTGGTACAGATTTTGAGCAAATAATATACAGAAACGGAGGCTTCAAAACCCCAATTAATCTCTTCTCTTTCTCTTTCGATTTCCCGATTAATTGCTTGTGTGTGTTCTTAGTTTTGTGTTCTTGCTTCCGCTGCGATTGCACAACACATTTTGACCTTCTTTTATACCAAAAAATCTTGATGCGATGCCATACTTTCATTCTTCTGTTGTTTGCAATTGGCAAGATGACATTTTATCTGTTGGACCCTCGGTCCATTCCCAACCGAAAACCTCTGATCCAGATCAAAGGTGAAATCAAAAACATACAATGCGATAATGAGCGTGTGTTTGATAATAATACTTTTTGGAATTTCTGCAAACGTAATGATCTATCTTTTCGCCTCTTTTGTCCTCATACTTCTTCTCAAAATAGTACTGTTGAGATTAAAATTAGAACCATAAATGACATTGTCCGAAAAATTTGTTAATGCATGCTCTCTCCCTTCCTCTTTTTGGCATCATGCAGTTCAAATGGCTACATATTTATTGAATATCATCCCAAATAAATCATTATCATATACTTCTCCTCTTAAAACTTCTTATGCTCGAGATCTGTCTTATCATCATCTTAAGAGTTTGTGGATGCCTTTGCTTTCCATTTTTTTCTTCTAGCACTATTAACAAGCTTCAAGCTCGTTCCACATCTTGTGCGTTTTTGTGCTATCCCCCAAATCATAGGGGGTACAAGTGCTACGATTTGTCGTCTCGAAAAATAATTATTAATCATCACTTTATTTTTGATGAAAACCAATTCCCTTTTCTATACTTCACAAATCGACCCGACCCCCTTCTAGTATAATTTCTTGGATGACGGGTTGTCTCCATATTTAGTCTCTTAGTAGGCGAATTCGGATCCTAGCTCACCTTTGCCTAGGCCTTCCTCTCCTGTGGCCCAAGTGGCCTACTTACCTTTTGTTATAACCAGCCCGACACATGCCCCATCTCCACCCGTGTCACATTCTCTTGGGCAAGCTCCTATTGGGCCGACCCAACTTCCTTTCTCAGCACAGCAGCCTACCAATATTCGGAATCAGGGACCTGTTACTAGGGGTCAAAGGGGTGTTATTAAACCAAAGCAACTATTTAATCTGCACCCACTGTTGCTATTTATCCCATTCCCAGTAGTCCCATTTATCTTTAACAATGCCACTTTTCAAAGCCATCTCTCTCTCCTCCATCTCAGCTCCACGTTATTATTCATCAATAACACAATTCTAAATAATTTTATCTCCATTCATGACAATAGTCATCAGTTTCTCTCTCCTACTTTTTATTATATCCCATCATATTTTCTCTTTCATACTCATTTACTCCCTCCGTCCCAGCCCAGTGTAAACTTATTTCCCTTTTGGTCCGTCCCAGTCCAGTGTAAACTGCCATAAATAGAATGTCCTTTAATATTTTATATTCTCCCTACCCCACCCACTCATTAACTCCACTCATTCTCCATCACACAATTTATTCAACCAACCTACTATTTACTCCACTCATTCTCTCTCTTCATTTTCTACCACACATTTTCATTATCTTAATAATATTCCTTAATTGGTGTGCCATTTTTTTTAGTTTACAGTGGGCTGGGGCGGAGGGAGTATATTACATTTATTACTACTATATAATTATTAATTATTGTACTATATAAATCATTAATTATAAATTAATTATAATTAATTATTTTATTATTTTTTAATTATAGAGAGTGATAAAATATTAATAGTGTTAGTTTTTTCAATATACTTATATTTTTATTATTTTTTATATATTAATTGCAATTTTTGTTGAAAAAATTAATTTCAAATGTTCCTCCACTTGTCACCCTCTAATTGATGCAATTACCTTGATTTAGTTTTTCTCTCTTGCCGTGAGTATCATCTGCCAAACCAAATTTTGCAAAAGTCATTCATGACTTTTGTAAAAGTCATGAATGGGCTTAGTCTCCTTGCCAAATCAGCCATGACTTTTACAAAAGTCATGATTGTAAATGCTCTTAAGGACCCTAATTGAAAATAAAATGTGGGAGTTGGTGCCCTTACGCCTAATACTAATGTGATTCGTTCCATGGCCACTAATAGAAATTTACGGAGTTATTCGCGAAAATGAGAGATGCACTAGATTTTATTTCTTGTGTCTTAAGTGCCTTTAAAAGGGCTTTATCAACCATTTTGTGAGGAGATTTAGCTTGTAGTGTTCATTGCAGATTAAGCATTTAACATTTGACCTTTGATTTTCTCTCAATCTTTAATAATGTTCTGCCTTTTTAGAAGTGTGATGAAAAGGCTCAAACAATGGTGTCAATTTTTTTTAGCAAATTTGGATATAAAATGACACCATTATTTATGGTACGATGGTAAAAATGAAACAAATTTGGGTATAAAATGATACCATTGTTTGTGGTATGATGTAAAAATGGAGAAAAATAAAAAAAGTTGGACGATGAAAATAGAACACGCCCCAAAGTATTTTCCCATGAAAAAATAACAAAGACGAGAGCCCGAATGCTCGAGAGAAGATAACTTTTCTAGCAAACCCCGGTGCGCCAAGCGCTCCCCGCCAAGCGGGGGTTGGGAGAGGGAACCATTTGCTAGAGCCTTCCTCTGACAATTGCCAAGAGACTGTTCGCCAAAAGGGCAAACCCCGGTGCGTCAAGCGCTCCCCGCCAAGCGCAGGCAACACCAACAACTTAAATCTAACAGAAACTGAAAAATGCACCACATAGAGGTCTATTATTCGGGTTTCTTCAAGTTGAGGCAATTGTCTGCTGCTTGGTTAAACAACTGCTGCACCTGTTTCAGCTCATTCTCTGGTATCCATAGACACAATTTAAGAATAATTAGGTCAACATTTAACAAACAGGCGGTGCTTTAACTGTACAGAATCATCAGATGAACGGTTCAATTGAAGAGATGCACAATCGAACTATATGGATGAATGCACGTTAGAAGGCTTTATGGAAAACTACAATTACTATGAATATGTTTGAAAACATTAAGAGCTGAAATTGAACACCGTGTGAATGAACATTTGAATGGTCCGAGTCAGGTATAAGAGCAAATGTTTGAACGCCAAATACAGGAAAATGTTTCTTACATATACTCCCTCTGTCCTTAAATGAATGTCCTAAAAACTTTTGGGTCTTTCCACATACTCGTGATCAAGAGCAAAATTGTCCGAAACCATAAATATACAGAATGTATGTTTCACTTTGTCACACTCGAAGAAAAGGAGGATTTGTTCTCTTAAAAGCAAATCATAGTGCGTGCAAAAGAGATGTGGAGCAATGGTTTTACCTGCAGCCTCCAGTTGCTTCTGAAGTTCTTGGCCAACTGCATCATTTTCAGCCTGTGAATATGTTCATTACCAAGAAATCAGGTTGGTAGGAAACTTTAACAAGTTGGGACCAAATATGACGTTTGCGTGCTTAGCTTTTGTGCAAGGTGAAACTGGTGGTCACGAGTCGAATAGTTTTTGGATCCAGAACTCAAACCTGAAGTTCTGATATTCTTTTCAATTGAGCTTCTTCACCTCCCTCACTCAAAGGAAGAGCAGCAACCAGTGCATCAAACTGTAGAAGTAAAGAGTTAGGGTAGAAAATGGAAATGAATAAAACATGTTATAAAGACCATAATTATCTATTAATAGAACGGTCACGAGTAATGACCTAAGATGAGCAACCACTTCTTACATCCATCTATTTAAGGCTTGGAGGTGAGCCACTGCTTATCGCACCAACCTAGTTATGGCTTAAAGTGAAGCTAGCTATCTTGCTCCAACAAAATCGTGGTTCAGATGCAACATGCACCATACTTGGCGACAGCATCAATTTTAGGTTTACTCAAAATATTCATGGAGGCTATAGCCCGTTGGCTGCTATTTATTATCAACATGCGTGATGCGTGGAAGCAGTTTACTTCAACACAAAAGATAATATCTAACAGAATAAACACTCATTTCCAAAAATTCAAGTACGAAAAATAACAAGGAATTTCCTCTCCACAACCAACAAAAGAAGAAACAAGAAGAAAAGAATGAAAAAGACACTGCAATGAAACAAGAAAATTTCAGGAGATTATGTTTATGAACTCCATGTACAAAGGTAAAAAATGTTAGGGTTTTTTGGTCACCCTATCAATATATGGGGAGGAATAAAGAAGCAAATAAACATTTACGAAAGAAACATAATATTTGGTAACCTAGTTCGTCCACTCTAACAACATCTGGGGCGCTGCCAAATTAAGATATACCCTATGAAATTTCTCGGGTATTTACAGTCAACACACATGCATTCTCACTAGCGGTTTCTCTGTAGAATACACACATATGAGGGCCTTGCGGTCGAGTGCCCTAGGCACTTCCAGGCTCCCGCACGCAGGCACCGACACTCTGCGCTCACGCACAATGTTTATGGCCGTCACTGTCTTCATATAGGTAGACAATGAGGTCCCAAAACCCTAAACCTACCCCAAGAATGAAATCCCAAAACATCGAAATCCGAACTTAGGCGCCTGCCTAGACCCCAGAAACTCTGCCTTGTGGTTTTTTAATTCCAAGCACCCGCCTGGCCGCCAGGTTGCTCGTTTGGCTTTTCCTTCTCCCAGGCGATCAAGGCTCCGCTCCTCGTATGCGGTTTTGGCTCCAGCCGCAACCATAAAAGGATATAGGGCTCGTTTGGTAGCAAATGATAATTGATTCATTAACACCACTGTACTGCTTGCTACTGACTTGGCTAGTTGTGGTCTGGATATTCCCACGGTTGATCTTGCTGTCACACTACGATATTCCAAGATTGCAAAGGGATTATGTTCATCATGTAGGGTGTACAGCTAGAGCAAACAGAGGGGTTTGTGTGGGGCTATTTCCGTTCCAAATTCAGACAAATCATTTCTCTCCATTGGTTTCCTTGATAGATTGGCAAGGGCAAAAGCTAGCAGAGCAACTGATGAAGATTCTGCTGGCAGCCTTTGCAGTGGTGGCATTTATAACAGGATATGCATTGGGATCATTCTAGTTGATGCTTTTTATCTACATTAAGGAAGTTGTTTTTACTACTTTGATCACTGTCCAGAATTGTTTTTCTTCAGCCATAACCCACCCAGATGGTTAGACCCAGGCCAAGCTGAAAAGTATCCAGAACTAGAGTCGGCAGTTTCTAATCCAAAAAAGAAATCAATAACCCATGTACGAGGATAGGTTAACGTTTCAGGGACCTTGTTGATAATTGAAAATATTGATAAACAGGATCAAGATGCCATTCAGCGTGCTGGAATCAGAACGGGTGTAAAGCCCAGATTCACGTTGGAAACCAGGTTCCGAGGAGTTAGGGACAAGTGGTAAAGGCCCAGTTGATGGATTTGCTCCTCCACTTTCATTGTCCAAGGTGCTTTATGCTGCTGAAACAGTTAAGGACATTGGATCTTCTAGCAGAAGAGTCAAGGGAGAAACAAGTGAGATCATGTACTATATACTCCCTCCGTCCCACGTTAGTTGAGACTTTTTTCCCTTTTGGGCCGTCCCACGTTAGTTGAGACTGCCCAAAATGGCAAAGGAATCTTCACTATTTACCCCACTCATTCTCTCTCCTATTTCACTTTTACACTCACAACATTCTCTCTCCTAACTATTCCTCCCACTCATTCTCTCTCCTATTTAATTCTTCATACTCACAACATTTTCTTTCACTTTTTCTCTCACTTACTTTTCCTTAATTGGTGTGCCCAAAAAGTTAGTCTCAACTAACGTGGGACGGAGGGAGTATTCCATAAGGCAGCTTACTTGCAATTGAAGGCTAACAACCACTCAAATGTAACACCAGGACATTGGGTGATGCGCTTGAAGCAGTCGTTGCTGCTGTCAGTGAACATGGAGGTGCTAGTGCAGGTCTTCAGGCTTTGTTAGAAGCTCTTATACCAGCATTATTGGTTCTTAAAGAGAGGTTAACGGCTGGAAATGCTTCAGTTTATGCATTCAGTTGTTACTGAATGCATAATCCTCTTGCTTTTCTTCTCAAACCCTCATTCTTCCCTCTTTTCAATTGATAATTCAGTTCTGTGCTCAAATGAACTGTGCGAAATCCCTATTTTTGCATTTGTTGGTTGATTGATACCCAATTCTTAACATATTCATATTCAATCATCAATAGGAAGAAATGAAAACAATTAACAAAAGTAGCAAAATTTGGCGACTGATCCATTATATATAGAGTTACCTGCTTAGCAGCTTTGACGAGTTCGACGCTGAGGGTTTTAGGGAGCTCGGCAATGTTGGGTGGTTCGTCGGCGGGAATGGTAGGCGGCGGAGGAGGAGGAGGTTCTGGGTAAGTTGAAGAGAGACGAACAGGGGGCGCATCCCTTTGCAATGTTCCGAATGTATTGAAGGAAATTGCTGCAATTGTGTTCACCTGTTCTTGCAATTGCGATATTATGTCCATCTTAGAGACAAAATCGCACAAACCCAACAAAAATCCCCAATTTCTGAGGCTCTTAAATCCCTAATTGGAGACAGAAAATCCCTTCTTCAACAGTGGCGCAAGATCGAAACTTTAAGTACCGGAAAATAAATTTTGTTTGTACTAGGAATCCACTAACAATAATGTATGCAATCACCACTTTTCTAGTCGAACCGATATCACGAAGTCGGACATCTAGCTGTGATTTCAGATACAAATCCACGAACAATAATGTCTGCGATCACCACTTTTCTAGTCGAGCCGATATCACGAAGTCGGGCATCTAGCTATGATTTCAGATACGAATCCACGAACAATAATGTCTGCGATCACCACTTTTCTAGTTAAGCCGATGCCATGAAGTCGGGCATCTAGATATGATTTCACACTCATCATCCAACACCCTCGGTGGTAGACAAGAGATAGTAATTTGGCTGAGATTTATATGGCTCGTTATTTTCTATATTTTAGTGTACAAAATCCTAAAATATATAGTCAGATGCGAGCAGAAATTTACAGTCTCATATGTTTGTATATCATTATCTTACGACAACTAATCTTATTCCATACTCCCTCCGTCCCGCTACAATCTGCACACTTTTTTCATTGGGCGTTTCATTACAAACTGCACACTTTCTAAAATGACAAAGGATCTTTACTATTCCACCCACTAGTTCTCTCTCCTACTTTACTTTTATACTCACAGCACCAATCAAATCACTATTTCCTATCCCGCTTTCTCTCTCCAACCTCACTTTTCATATTCACATCATTTTCTCTATTAATTTTTTCCTTAATTCCCGTGCAAACACTAAGTGTGCAGGTTCTACCGAAACGGAGGGAGTATTTATTATGAAATTAAAAGGCTCAGAGTCCAACAAAATAAATTTTGGATTTATCAAAATCAAATTGTTTGTTCTCTGGGATTCACCAAATCATAAACTGAAACAATGTTTAGGAGAAGTCAAAGGTCAATGCAAGGTTGTGGGCCAGTGACCTAAAACCCCTTGAAATCAACTTTACCCAATTTTCCCTTTCTTGAAACCAAATGCTTCTAAATGCTCAAAGAAAAAAGAAAAAAAAAAAACCTCCATGGAAATGAAGCTGGTGCTCTTCCCTCATTACAGACTTGGCTAGCACATATCAGTGGGTTCTAACATCCTAATTGTCAATAACTTGAGATACAATTTACAGCTTAATCGGACCCACCTTAAGATAACGACTGCCTTCGGCTTCTAGAAGGGGTTGACTTTGTGTCATCAGCAATCGTCGAACAAGGACTTTCCGAAGTGTCAGAGCTACTCTTCTCACTGTGCCTCTCTTTGCTTGACCACAGCTTCGAAAGCATCCTTCTTGTTACGAGCAAACCTTTGACTTTACTCGCAGCCGCTCTTTCTGAATTCACTTTTGAATGGCTGAGATCGCTTCTGTCTCTTAATCTAAGGGACGCGAGCTCCCCTTTCAAAGCCTTGAGCTCCTCTGTTGTTGGCATGGAATCAAAGTCATCGTCGGTGTTGGTTGTTGCGGATCTTGAACTTCCGTGGGACCCGGCTGGGAGTAACGCTCTGAGAGAGCCTTGTAGGTCGGGAGTGCTCCCACCACCAGAAGAGGCGGCGGCCCTCATCTGTTCAAAGAAGAGGACCTGCACCACAACCCGTAAGGGAAGTCGCTCATTTTGCACTGCATGCATACATGCGTCTGCAGACAACTTCTTGCAGTCCATCAGCTTGCACATCCTCTTCCTCTCGCTCTTGCTGATCCCCGGGTGCTCCTATTTAGGGACAGCTTTGTTTTAAGAAAATTCATTTTGGGACAAAAATTTCTTTAATTTGGACATTCATTTAGGGACAGAGGGAGTAACAAATACCAATAGATAATGAAATTTACCTTAAGATACATGTCAATGGCGCGATAAAGTCCGTCATGGGTCGGTCTCGAGAAACCCGAGACCATTTCTGCAAGCTCAACAAATTTTGACACGGGTACATTGGGATCCCTAGCAACTTCAACAAGGTACACATCCACTAACTTGGCCACCTTTGCCTTCGATGCATCAGATATAAACCCGGTCCCTTTCACCTCCTCAAACACATCTTCAGGACATTCGTTATGAGCACTCTGCTCCTGCATCACAAATTCCCCAACAAGGTCTCGTACTAAATCAATATTGTAGACCATTTTCTCCCCAGAAGGAGCTCGAATCAGAAGATCAGCCATTGTTGCCTCATCGAGCTGCTGACTGATCCTTCTCATTACTTCTCTCCTACCCGTTTCTCCAGAGTCTAACACCATAGATGCCTGTAACAACTGGAACAAGAACGCACAAGGGACACTATTTTTCTCCATAGGAAGTAGAGATACTAGTGCTTCAACTACCGTTTGACTTTTCAGATCGTCACCACCGGTTTGCACTGTACCTTTGCTGAATCCCGGCAACCTTCTATGTGCGTAAGCTTTTAATGATTCTCCAATCACTTCTGCAGATACCTGTTCCTTAGTTTTTATAGTAGCTATAACCCGCTTATAGAAATCAACAGGAAGCTCACACAAATCCTCTACCCACCAATCTCTAGGAACCATATTCTTTTTTGTCACACTGTTATATTGGGTGTCATTTCCATTTTCGGAATTTTTCCTACGGTTATAAGTATATGACCACTCAACTTTTGAAGGATCAATGGAAGCTTTGGAAGCTATGGATTCTAGACAGTGGTTGACCACCTTCAGTTCCTCGGACCAAGGAAGAAGAGACTTTGTAGTTTGGAAAACAATAATAGAATCTTTCCATGTCCGGAATATGCTCGAGTTTAGAAAAACCTCGATCTTATATATGAGGTTTCCTTTATCCGCTGTTTCATACATTTCTAAATACTCGGCTGCACAACGAGCGGCGATTACATTGTATGCATTGAGAGTGACGATCATGCCGTAACAAAACTTTGCACAGATCTCGAAAGCAGCGGGCCCACCGGGAATGTCATGGATTTGGATTTCATCATTGTTTTCCTCGTTCGCGACTGCAACTAATTTCTGCAGGCGTGCACTTCTGGATAACAGGGGAAACTACATACAGAGATACAGAAATATCAGATGCATTTGAACAATTGACCCACCAGTTAAGTAGTTTAGCTTATATAAAGAAATTTGCATACCTTGTGCAGATAGAACTTCACGTCCCCTACATTGATGACTATATCAGTGGCTAACTCAGTAGCGACATACCTGAAACGGACAAATTACAGTCACATTTATGAGGAATTGGATACAACAACAACAAAGCCTTAGTCCCGAAATAATTTGGGGTCAGCTAACATGAATCCTCATATGTCATCGTGTAACACCACTCAATATAAATAAACAAATAAAAAGCACGAATCACTCTTTGAATGTAAGAAAAATAAGTTACATGACGTCAAGAAAATATCTTTCTGTTACTCCACAGTCCACACCGCCCATTGATTAGGTAAAGGGTACTCAAGCGGGAAGGAGTTAAGAAATTTTGATGACCAAGAAGGCAACTGATTTACAGTAAAAGTGAAAAAATAAATTACTATAGTAAAAGGTTTTCCTCTTTAATTCTCCTTCATATGCCGGTTGAAACCATGGTTCCCTCTCTCAACCCCCGCTTGGCGGGGAGCGCTTGGCGCACCGGGGTTTGCCCTTATATGCCGGTTGAACTTCATATTTGAAGATGTTAACAATAAAATTAACAAACTTGAATCCTATGACACACCATAGAAAATAATTCTAGATGTATCCCCTAATCCTTAAGGTTTGTTTGCCAAGTACTATATTTTAGGAGTGCGATTTATGGGTCGACAAGTTAATGTGGCGGAGCCCAAATGATTGGGGTTAAGGGGGAATTGGGTTATGGGCGAAGGGAGAAAAACTCTAAATTAGCATTGTATAGTGCAGTAAAATTTCCACAAATAATATTGTACCCATATGTATTGCACCTTGACATAAATGTACAAAAGGTTAGAGATTTTCACATAAGCATTAGGTTAAATCCAAATTATACTCCAAACAATCGAATTCATTTTGTATGTGTGTGCATGAAATAGAGAGAGAAAGCAAGCAAGCGAGCGAGAGAGAGAGAGAGAGAGAGAAAGAGGGAGAGAGAGAGAGAGGGGGGGGGGGGGAAGAAAATGCAAGCCTAAAACAGTTGAGACTTCAAATTTATGGAATAGAAATAAATAACAAGATGGCTGATTTAAAGAATAACCAAATGAATCAAACAGTAGCATTCACTTTAACAAAAGGGAAAAAAAAACAGCAAGCAAGATCTAGAAACTTGATCTAGTACTGACCTAATATTATCACCATTAGTCTGGAATAAGTCAGGCTTTGATCCAAGCTTCATAAACTTCATCTTGCCCCCACAACAACACCTTCACACCAAACCTGTTCGATGAAATGCCCGAAAGAGAAATAGGAAAAAAAAAAACCAGAAGTGGTAATGGATTTTAATGATTACCAGCTTCTTGATCAAGCAAAGCAAGAACAGATCGACGCGTAAATGAAAAGAGGGGTTTTGGTGGTGTGATTTGTAAACAAAATGAAAAGGGTTGGGAGGCAAAAGAAGGGCTTGGTACGTTGCTTAATAGCAGAACCCAATGAAGACCGGGAAGAAAGGGTCAAAGCAAGGAGACACTCTTTGAAGCACACAAGCTAAATATAATGGTCACCACTGACACCCACCGCCCTCTTTTCTATTAATTTATCCCTAATTTCTTTCTCAATCTCTCTGCAATTATATAATTTAATATATAATCTCTATCTCTCCCAGAAACAGATTTCAAGAACCAAACCCTAGAATCCACATTCCTCCAAAAAAGTAAAATCCCCTCTTACCAATGGAATTGTAACCTGCTAAGAACAAAACAAGATCTTGATATGAGTTTAAATTAAAATAGAGAGCAATACCAGTACAACCACCAAACTAGTTTTGACAGCAGGCATCAACTTCTTGGTTTTTGAAGATCAAGGGAAACATTTTCACAGATGTATGAGCAAATTAAGCACTTATACCAACAAAATTGTTTCAATGTCTCATGAATTTTCAGCAAACATCAAACCCAATACAGTAATTGAAATCAAAATTAAAAAAAAATCCCACCACGGATCGTGCCATTTTTTATGAGAAAAACAGAACAATTGGGTCAATT
The DNA here is from genome assembly GCA_022495995.1 of Adenophora triphylla var. japonica. Lineage (NCBI taxonomy): Eukaryota > Viridiplantae > Streptophyta > Magnoliopsida > Asterales > Campanulaceae > Adenophora > Adenophora triphylla. The sequence goes on from JAFEMH010000025.1 coordinate 199,418, forward strand.
TGTACCAAACTAACAAGTACCCACTAACATAAACACACACTATTGCATAATCAGATCAAAGAAGAGAGAGAGAAACCTGTGTAATCAGGAGTAGTGTTAAAGAAGGCACTAGAGAGAGAAGCAAATGAAAACCCGGAAAATGCTTTAACTTAAACCAAACCAATCAAGCTTTTTTGGTACGTTGGAAAGAGTAATTTAATTGGGTGGGTGAAGGGGGCAGAAACAAGAAGATGAACAGTGTACAAGCACACACACAAATAAAGTGATTTGGGGGAGGGACAAAAAACAAGGGGGAAAGGGAAGCCCACCACTAGAAATGAGGGCAGGGAAGGGGAAAGGAGGCCACAACCCATAAAAAAGATGAGTTGTCTCTAATCCTTGCCAGCCACTAAAGCAACACCATGTTTTCGCTACACTACAATTCGTTTTTTATGACCTCCTTTTTCACTTATCTCTTTAAAATCAGCACCACCGCCCCCACCAGTGCCGTTCAAGGTCCGATCAAATCCATTCCTCCTGAAAGAGAATGGTACCCCTTCAACTATTACCCTATTCCATTTAACTTTTGATTAATAAAATAGATGAATATACTCACCAATTCGGTAATACGCAAAAGGACTTCTTTTAATAATTTCAAAATAATCAGCAAAGTCATAAAAATAAAATGTATTCACTTGTAATACTCACAACAATTATTTAATTACTTCACTTTCTTTCTTATATCCAATCATCTACATTCACAACACATCGTTTTAAAAAATTTCATCTTAATTCTTATGTCAAGAAAATTTTACATATTTCTCTGTAACGAAGAAAATATCTATTCTAGAATGAAGAGAGTACTTTTTATAATTTAACTAAAATATAAAATTATTTAATGATTATCTCTTACACATCACTTTACTCAACAAAACAATAAAATATACTCTCCCTCTCTCTATTTTTTTTTTCTAAATTACAACATTTCAAATATAACATTTCAAATATAACGTAGGCGAAGGTTCGACTTTTAACCTTTTCGAAAGAAGGCAATGATCGATGTCATTAATTTTGACACTATGTCCTGTTTGAAACTAAAATTTTCTATCAACTTGATTGATTATAGTTTGAACAATATTTTAATAGAAATTAATTATTCTAATAAATATCTAGAAACTGTTATATAGCATGATTGATAATACTTTCGATAACAATTTTAAAATTTTCACTAGAATAATTATTTTTTTCAAATTATTGATAAAGTTATAATCAAATTGACCAAAAGTATAATTTTAAACGTATATCTATAATACAATAGAGGACGGTAATAACCGCCTCTTAACTTCACATAAGTGGTGGTCAGGATTAGTCCTAACTCTTCTAATCCTACGGCTGTCAACACTCTATTCTCCCAGGATCTCTCCCCACTCTCACGGGCAGTTACGAAACCTTCGTTAAACCGCCCCACACCGTCCACACTCATCACATCTCTCCCCACTCTCACGGGCAGTTACGAAACCTCCGTTAAACCACCCCACACCGTCCACACTCATCACATTTGCACAAACAGTACAATTTAATGTTTCCAGACTCTCTTGATTTTCTCCCCTGTTCTTTTTCTCTTTATTTTCACGTTTTTGAGTCTTACGCCTGAAGATTTTCCCCGTTTTAGCTGTGACGCCCGAAGGATTTCACGTTTTGCCTCCGTCCGCCGTTCTCTTTCTTACAAAAACTATAAGCTTACTTAACTTTACCTTCTCAGTATTAATTTCCTCCCCACCTAATATCTTCGACTATCTGAAAAAATGGAGAATAAAAATGGATGTAGAAAATTGATCTGTTTGTTGCACCAAATGGTCAGCAACAAACCGTCACTCCCCTTCCACCATCTCTATTCTCAATCTCAATTTGTTTACAATTGTTTTCTCGACTTTGTTACAATTTTCAATATTCCATGGATGCAACTATGCAAGCTTCTCTTTCGCCCAATCTTTCTCCCAAAACCCAATTCATGAAATTAAAAAGTTTGCATTTTCCCTGTAAACTATGTGATCCACGCATTACCCTGTTCAAATCACCTGGGCACCGCGCAGCCATGACAAGGACGATCGCTGGCAGCCAGGCGGTTTGCGGGCGAATTGCAGAAGGATTGCACCGGATTGCGGACGGATTGAATTCGCCTGACTCCAGGCTTCGTTTTCCAGAATACCAAATTGATGCTCCGGAGGGAATTTTTGATGGGTGGTTGCCTTCCTCCGTTGATTTGAGTCGATGATTTCTTCGTCGCCGATCAAACCCAACAGCCCTCTTAATCAATCTCTCGGCGGGAGCCAATTGAACGGAGAAGATGGACGGACGTGCTTTATGTAACGCCGATCGAATACATGAACATAGTGAGATGGGGAGGGGTGGGGTAGCCATGTTGGTGAGGGAGAAGTTGGAGGGGATGCAGGAATTCGGGAGGATAGAGAAAGAAAATGTGTTTGTTTGTTTTTGTTTTTGTGTGTGTGTGTGAGAGAGAGAGAGACTCTTTTAGGATCAAGAAGTCGTATTAAAAAAAAACAAATTGAAGGATTTTAAAATAATATTCATACATCAATTTTTTTGAATTATGGTTATTATATAATTTGTACCGACGTATTTTTTTATCGAAAAAATAATTTAAAATTAGGAATAATATCTTATAATTTTAAAATATTATTAACAATTTATCAATATATTCAATTTAATTTAGTTTAGAATTAAATTTATATTAAATCTATAATATAATAGAGGGGTGTTTTAGGGTTTAGACCCTTTCATATAAATTTTTCAATTTTCTGGGCAGTGCTTAATTTTAGTTAATTCTTGATTGGGTATCGGGTTTGGCTTAATTTTGGATTTTTGTTGTTACACGTTGAATTTTGATAAAGTTGGGATCTTTATTTTGTGGGAAAGCTGTTCTATTTGTTGTACGGTATTTGATTTACCCTTTGTGTTATTGTTCATAAATTGTTTTGCGTGTACACTTTTATCCAAAATACCAAAACGTATTGAGATTTAGTAAATATAATGTTTTTCACCTTCTTCTATTTCGCTATGTTACATTTTAAAGGTCATATAGTTATCATGCGATTTCAATTTTTCCACGTCTTTCTCTTTCCATACTGTCTCCCTTTTCATACTGATCCGTGCCAATGGCACGGACATTTGAGTACTAGTAATATATATATACACACGGAGAATATGCTATAATGGTTTGGTTTAATACTAGTTAGTGTTCAAATTTGCATTGTTTTGTAAATAAATGTAACTTATTAATAAATAAGCGTTGATATTTTTGTAAATAATCAAAACTTACAAACACACAATGACTTTCTTTTTAATACTACCTTTAGCACTTTTTAATATTGTTTGAAGAAAATATTGAATTTGTTATCAATGAATAACTTAATATATTACACGAGTGACACTTCAAACTGATAAAAATTGTATTTGGTAAGGTTCAAACCCCTTCGTCACGTTTGAAAGGGAAATCGGATGTCATTGGGTAGGAGGTATTTGGCGCACTCTTTAATATTAGCATTGACACTCTTTTAACATTACAACTAACACTCATTAATACTAAAAGAAGCACTCTTTAATACACACGGTTACGCTCTTTAAAACTAGCACCGATACTTTTAACATATGCCAACTGACATGCATTAAAAGTGTTTGTTAAGCTTGACACTTGAGCCAAAATAGGCAATATTATTATTTGGGCCACCCAACATTAACACATTGTTCACATAGGCCATCAAAATCTCAAAACATTCAACCTTACTACTCAACTATGTCATGTCGTTTAAATAGGCCATCAACCAAAGTTCAAAAATATCCAACCCTGCTACTCAACTAACTAAAATTATACAAATGAACCCAATAAATGGATGATCGTTAACTTTTTTCGTTAATTGGTTTCAAAATCTCCGTTATACCCCTTATAGAGTAAACATGAATTATATTTTTGAATTTCAGATTGTTGATTGCAATTTTAATTTATAAATAGTACATGAAGATCATCTTTAAAATTTTGTAAATATAAACATGAAAATTGAATAAAATTTTTAAAGTCAATAAAATTTGAATTTTTTTGATTGCCTACTGATCTTGTTCTAATAAAATTTGCGAATTTTTGTCAACAATCGATAGCCAATAAATTATTTCTATATCATTCAATTTAAATTCTAAAATTATAAATTTTAAGTTTAATATATATTAACATGTTTATGTTTATAAAAATTTTAAATTAAATTATAATTCATGAGTCATATTTAAAATTTAAAGTCAATAAAACATTTTTCGGAAAATATTTTTTCCATTTTCCGGTGTTTACCAAACACCGGAAAATGAGGAAAACGTTTTCCGAAAATATTTTCCACAAAACAAACAGAGTCTGTTTTCTCCACTTTTCTAAGTAAAATGACTTACATATTTTTTCTAATTAAATCATTTTTTGGAAAATGGTAACACCCTTACAAGCACACACCTAACTTTCCATACACCCTACACGTTACCCACCCCACATCAATCACCCTACCCCATCTCCTTACAAAAAAATTATTTTTATTAAAATTATTTTTTACAATTCTCCCTCACCACCACTCCACCACCACCCCGTCGGGTAAAAAAAATTTAATCATTTTAAATTTATTTTTAACAACTTCTCACTTCCACCACCACCACACAACCTTAAGGTTAAAAAAAATAAAATATTCTTTTTAAAATTAAATTTTAATAACTCCCCCCCACTTCCCAAGTAATTTATTTTTATTCATATTAAACTTATGTTTTAACAACTCTCACCACCCCCACCACCCTCACCCTCACACCCACCGACCTCCCTCCCACGATCAAACTTTTATTTCACTTATAATTAAATTAATTTATTTTTTAACAACTCCCCTACCCAACTCCACTCCCCTACTCTCGGCTACCCACCCTACCCTACCCTACCCTACCCCCATACTCTCGGCTACCCACCCTATCCCACCCTATTTCTTTCAACTTATCTCAAATTGTGTTTTTATCGAAAAATATTTTTTTTTTAAACTCATGAAAATATTTTTCTGAAAACATTTTTCTTACCAAACAGCCGAAAACATGTTTATATCATTTTTCGAAAAACATTTCATTTTCCGAAAAATATTTTACGAGAAATCATTTTACGTAAATCGTTTTACGCGAAACAAACGAAACAGAGTTTTAATCTGAAAACGGAGGGAGTATTTTTCGGAAAATGAAAATGCTTTTTGAAAAATATTTTCCGATGTTTGGTGAAACTTAAGAAAACATTTTTCGATGTTTGGTAGTTTCATTAAAGTAACTTTCTAAAGGTAAAATCAATACAAACAAAGAAAGCTGAGAAAAATATTTTTCGAAAAATAACTTTCTTAGGTAGAGAGGTAAGGAAGTCATTTTTCTTAGAAATCAAGCTCATTTTTTATTGACTCGAAAAATATTTTCCGTTAACTTTATTTTTCAGTGTTTATCAAACACCAAAAAAATAAAAATATTTTTTGAAAAATGTTTTCCCTCAATCAAACCAATCAAACGGAGCCTTAGTGTTTTAGTGTTAGGCACGCCAATGTGAGGGGGGACTCACACACACTAATCTTTGTCGCCTCCACTCTAATCAAATGCTAATGCTAGTTAGTTACTACTGCCCCATACTTTATTCACAAACCATTCAGTTAAATCAAGAAAACGGCCTTTCGCTACTTTAACGTCAATAGAAAATGACCCCTTCCATCCAATCACGATAATGAAAAATCACTTTATATAAACCTAATTTTGTTGACATTTAGGCCCCGTTTGTTTCCGGGAAAAAGGGAGGAAAATGTTTTTCGGAAAACGTTTTCCCCATTTTCCGGTGTTTGGTAATTTTTCGGAAAACGTTTTCCCCATTTTCCCCGAAACATGTTTGTTTTCCGGAAAACGTTTTCCCATTTTCTGGTGTTTGGTAGTTTTTCGGAAAATGGAGAAAATGTTTTTTCGGAAAACATTTTCCGCCGTTTCTAAGGAAAACGTTTTCCGGATTTTTCCTAAGGAAGTTGTTTTCCGGAAAATGGTGTAAAAAAAGTGGATGGATAATATTTTAATAATAATAATAATAATATTAATAATAATAATAAAATAATAATAAAATAATAATAATAATAACAAAATAATAATAAAATAATAATAAAAATAAAAATAAAATAATAATAATAATAAAAATAATAAAATAATAATAAAATAATAATAATAATAATAGCAAAATAATAATAAAATAATAATAATAAAATAATAATAATAATAACAAAATAATAATAAAATAATAATAATAATAATAATAATAATAATAAAATAATAATAAAATAATAATAATAATAATAATAAAATAATAATAAAAATAATAAAATAATAATAATAATAAAATAATAATAATAATAATAATAAAATAATAATAAAATAATAGTAATAATAATAATAATAATTTTCCGAAAAACATCTTCATTTTCCGGAATTTCCCATTTTTCCCATTTTCCTAAGGAAGTTGTTTTCCAGAAAAACATCTTCCTCATTTTCCGGAAAACGTTTTCCACATTTTCGGAAAACGTTTTCCTTTTTCGGAAAACATTTTTCAGGAAATCATTTTCCGGAAGTTATTTTCCCCGAAACAAACGGAGCCTTACTATCATTGTGGTGAGGTAAGGGTCCGTTTTCGAGTTTTTAAAAGAGAGAAAAGAAGGGAAGGGAAGGAGAGCGGAGAGAATTCAATATCTTATTGAATTGCTTATTAGTTTAGACAGAAAAGTGAAGGGAAAAAATATGAATCACTTGTACTATTATTAATGAAAGAAATAAAAAGTTACATTTGAGGTATAAAATAGATTTATCAAAAAAAGTTTGTTTTACAAGATTTTCTTTGCTTCCAATTTCTTCCTGTTTTGGGAGGATCGTGTAAGAACACGTGCAATGGTGAGCGAATTTTCGCTCACCAAGTGAAAACTGGTGAGCAAAAATTCGTTCAACTGCTGCAATGGAGAGCGAATTTTCGCTCAGTCCCCTGAGCGAAACTGTTTCGCTCAAAGTTTGAGCGAAAATGTGTTCGAACCCAAAACGGATTAAAAGTTTATTTTTTAATTTTGATTTATCCCAAACAACGTCGTTTATGCAATATATCAAAAAAGTTCATAATTTTTTTCGCCTATAAATAAAGCCTAATATTGTATAGGTTATTCACACCTCTTCTTTCCTACTTTCTCTCTTTAAGTTTAAGTTAAAAAAAAACCTTTTGAGTTTTTGATTATGGATAATTACGGAAACAATTTCGGATATAATTCTAATCAAGATTGACTCGAAGAAATGTTGGTTACTGATCCAAATTTCACAAGCAATTACCGACAAAACAACTTTCAAAACTACTCCCAAAGCTCAAATCCTATCAACTTCTCCCAAAACTCACCCCGTGAATTTAATTCTCCGCTAAACACTCAAACATCTTATGGCTCGATGCCATTCCAAAGCTTCACTCATGAGTTGCAGAACACTGAATTTGTTCCAGAGATACAAGAGGAAGATGAAGGAGGCGAAGAGGAAGAGGTTGTACCAGAAAGACGAAAAGAAGCTCAAAAAAAGAAAAAATAAATCATTGGCTGGAAATTCGCAGAAGATGGAGCTCTCGTCAGTACTTCATGAATACAAGCACTGATGCAATAATAGATACTAACAAAAAATATGAGAAGTTGTGGGGTACTGTAAAGGTAAGGTACGATACAGCGTAGCAATAAAAGCCATCAGAAATTGGTAAAAGGACTTTATCTATGCTTCGAGCTCGATGGGGCAGGATGGCGAAATCAGTAAACTTGTTTGTTGCGATGTACTATGAAGCAACTAGACGAAAGGGGAGTGGATACAACGAACAAGACATTCGATGTGAGGCTAAACAACTGTATGAAAATCATGAAAGCAAACCTTTTAAAGATGAGCATGTGTGATTTATGCTGAAGAACTATCCCAAATGGGAGCAGCGGATTCAGACTACCACCGTGGGTAGTAGAAAGAAAAAGGCTGAGGCATCTCGTCCCATTCGTGTGGAGAGGGACAATGATAGTGCAGGTAGCGACAAAAGGTTCAAGCTTAACGAGATGGAGGTTACGCGACAACGGAAAGTCATGATGCAGACACCGTTCAATTAAGAGAGCGACCACCGGGGAAAAAAGCAGCAAAGGCAGCGACATCAGCTGGAAAGAAGGGGTATTCAAGTGGAGGGTCTTCAACTGCTGAAGTAGTAGAGGGTTTTACTACTCGACTCCAGCTACTCTCTGACCAACACCCAGTAATTATTGAACCGGAACGAGAGAAATTTGAGCATTTGAAAAACAAATACTTTATGAAGAAAATGTTGGCCAAATCAGCTTTACTTGGAAAGCTAGTTGAAAAGGCGATATCGCCCCCAGAAAAGGAGGAGATGAAGGTACGTTTGATGAGTGAGTTGAAGGATTTTTAGTTGGTTTAAGTTTGCTTTCTTTAATTATCGTAGTGTGGTGTTTCTTAATTCAGTATTGTGTTTAAATTTATTGTATTGTTGTTTTTAAATTTCTGTATTATGAAGTGGTTTGTTATGAATAAATGTGTGTTCTGTGTTACATATTGTGTTTTGTGAAATCAAATGAATGACATTTGTTGTCTAGTTGATTAATAAATGAATGGCATCAAGAAGCTAGTTATTATAATGAAATCTAGTTCTTTTGTCCACACACATTTGTATAGTCTAATCAATTTAAAAAAAAAATGGATACTAGTATACCAATAAATGGAAAAACTCTGAGCAAGTTCACATGCGTAGTGTATGATTTGTCACGGTCATCTTTATATCACTAATTTATAATAAAATAAATATTTTATTTATTAATTATAAAAATGTTTTGAGCGAAAATTTCGCTCATCACTGCAGGATATCAGTTTTTGTGAGCGAAAAGCCGCTCAAACACCAATTTCGCTCATCCGATGAACGAAAATTTCGCTCACCATTGTGCGTGCTCTAAGAGAGAAAATTTTAAAAAAAATTATTTCCCTTTCGTCCACTTCCTTCCTAAAAAAATTGTGAACAACATTAGAAAAGAAAATATATTAGATTTCCCCTCTTTACATTTATTTTCTCTCGTTTTAAAACTCGCGAGAGCATCCTAAACGATCTTCGGATGGATGAAGAAATAAAGACAATGTTGGGATTGGATCCTAAACTGCAAGGGAGAAGAAAACGTCCGAGGAGATTCTGCGGTGGAGAGCGGCCGCGCTCGTGGTGGTGCGCGACCGCGCTTGTTGGTCAAAATTGGGGTTGGAACTTCGGCAAAGGAGGGCGACCGCGCTGCTAGGGTGCGCGGCCGCGCTGGCGTCGGGGAAGTGGAGTCCTGTTCTGATTTTGTTTCCTTGTTTAATAGAATCTCTTCTTAAACTGAGTTAGGGCTTCTTTGTATAACTATATAAGCATAATTTCGGCCTAGAACACATTGTAGCAACATATTAGAGAGGAGACTAATACATATTGGCTTGGCAATTGCCCCCGGACGTAGTTCACGAGTTGGTGAATGAACCGGGTAAACAACTCTTGTGTTCTTGTGTGTGATTGTTTCTTTCTTGTACGTGTGGGTGTGTTGATTTCTTTGTTTTGATTGCAAAGGGGGAGCACCAATTTTCACAACAACTGGTATCAGAGCCTGGTTCAGAGGATTCAAAATCTTTCCATTAGTTGATTAATTTTGAATCGCGTTCTTGGGGAATTTTGGTGAAGCAGTCAAGATGAAGAACTCAATCGAGAAATTCAACGGTGTGAATTTCACGTTTTGGAAGACAAGGATTGAAGACTACCTTTATTGTAAGGATCTTCATGGACCCTTGAAGGCGAAGCCCGAAGACATGTCACAAGGGGATTGGGAGACGTTGGATCGGAAGGCGTTAGGAGCGGTAAGGAGTGCCCTAACCGACGACGTCGCACGAAACGCTATGGAGGCCAAGACAACGGTGGAGTTGCTACAAACGCTGTCGGACATGTATGAGAAGCTGTCAAATATCAATAAGGTGCATTTGATAAAGAGGTTTGCGAATGCGAAGATGTCAGAGGGGCAGACAGCGGCAAGTCATATCGGCAATTTCAAAGGTATGGTGGACCAATTGAAAAGTGTTGATATTACTTTCTCCGATGAAGTGCTAGCTTGTTTTCTACTAAAGTCATTGCCTGATAGTTGGGAGGTTACTGTCACAACGATTAGTACGTCGAAAACAGCATTGGTATATACGGAGGTTAGAGATCTCATCCTTCAAGAGGAGTTGCGAAGGAAAGAGAAAAGGGGAGAATCGTCCGTAGATGGGGCTGCACTTAGGGTGGAGAGAAATAGGGGAAAAGGAAGACCTAAGGGGAAAAAGGTCAAGTGCTACAATTGTGGTGAATTGGGGCATATCAGTTATGACTGTCGGGGCAAAGGTGGTGGTGCTAACGTGGTGGATGATGGTGGTGATGTATTAATCCTAGGTGAGGAGCAGTCGGGTGAAGATTGTGTGTTGGATTCTGGAGCTTCTTGTCATGCTAGTGGGGATGCAGAATCAATGAAGCGTTACAAAACCGGAGATTTTGGGGTTCTCTATCTTGGTGATGGTCAACCATTGAAGATCAAAGGTAAGGGGGATGTAATGATAAAGACACCTAATGGGGCTGTTTTACAACTACACGACGTGATGCATGTTCCGGATTTGAGGAGAAGGGTGATTTCTGTGGGACAACTTGACAGTGAAGGGTATGGTGTTTCTTTCATTGGTGGGTCTTGGGAAGTCACAAAAGGGGCTAAGGTGTTGGCTCGTGGAGTTAAGGGGAAGATGTTGTACTCTACCTACAATGTCGATGTTCGTTTCGGTGGGAGCAAGAGGCTTAAGAACCGGCCTGTTGGTATAAAAAGGGGAGACATCAAGAAACGGTATGTTGGGGAGGACACAAAGTTGATCAACGCGGTGTGGATGTCCAAGGGCCCTAACAGAGCGGATTCGACCAAGAACAACGATGCAAGAAACAAGGTGTGTCCAAGTTTCAAGGGGAGGCATTGCGAGGAAGGTGGGTCTGGAGGGAGAAGGCGAAGTTAGACTTGCGGGGAGAAATCAAGGTAGAAGCTGATTTGGGGAGGCAAGAACGATCTAACACGGAGTGGTTGAAACGTCGCTTGGTTTCAACTCGCCTTGGTACTTGAGGAGAGGAGAGGTAGTGTCAAGCCAATATGGAGGAGGGGGAATGTGTTCGAAGGCCTTTACTCCGTGGTGGGAGTTAATGGGTGATATTATGTTTGTTGGTTTAGTCTCCGGTGGGAGATTGTTGGGATTGGATCCTAAACTGCAAGGGAGAAGAAAACGTCCGAGGAGATTCTGCGGTGGAGAGCGACCGCGCTCGTGGTGGTGCGCGACCGCGCTTGTTGGTCAAAATTGGGGTTGGAACTTCAGCAAAGGAGGGCGACCGCGCTGCTAGGGTGCGCGGCCGCGCTGGCGTCGGGGAAGTGGAGTCCTGTTCTGATTTTGTTTCCTTGTTTAATAGAATCTCTTCTTAAACTGAGTTAGGGCTTCTTTGTATAACTATATAAGCATAATTTCGGCCTAGAACACATTGTAGCAACATATTAGAGAGGAGACTAATACATATTGGCTTGGCAATTGCCCCCGGACGTAGTTCACGAGTTGGTGAATGAACCGGGTAAACAACTCTTGTGTTCTTGTGTGTGATTGTTTCTTTCTTGTACGTGTGGATGTGTTGATTTCTTTGTTTTGATTACAACGGGGGAGCACCAATTTTCACAACAGACAAAAGGTTAAAAATTTGTGAATTGAGGGGCAGGCAGGACCCCTAAACCAACCCTAGATTCGGCGAAGAAAAGCGACTCCGCTCCAAGTGGGCTACTAGAGCCCCATACGAAAAGGGATAAGGTTTCATACGACAACATAGTTACCGATCAAAGTTATCGGCAACCTAAGAAAGTTTGAACTGTTTCTTGTTTACGTTTAGGGTTTGATTGCAACTCTTATACAAGTCAAGTGATAACCACAAAATCTAGTACTCCCTCCGTCCCACTATACTTCGACACCTGGGCTGCTCAAAACCAGCGAAAAAGAATAAAATAAAAAAATGTGTGGTGGAAATGAAGAGAGAATGAGTGGGGTAAATAAGAGTGTTGGTTGAATAAATGTGGTAGAAATGAAGAGAGAGAATGAGTGGCGTAGAGTGCCAATATAAAAATATAAAAACTTTGCTATTTTTTGGCCAAGATAATGACTACCAAAATGGAAAAAGTTGTCAAGATAATGACTTAGGGAGATACCTTATTGTAATTGTAATGACCCTAACACGAAAACTTGTTTCACTGAGTAATCATCACACATTGACCCGTTAAGTACAAGCACACTGGGTCTAACTAGACTTGCCACAGATCCATCCAAAATTTCATAGACGAAGGTGACCAGTAGGAGTGTGTGAATGTTTATACTCCATCCGTCCCACGTGAATACAAACTTATTTCCTTTTTGATCCGTCTCACGTGAATGCAAACTGTCCAAAATGAAAATAAATTTATTATTTTATATTCACCCTATCCCACCCACTCATTCTCTCTCTTCATTTCCTACCACACAATTTATTCAACCAACTCCACTCATTCTCTCTCTTCATTTCCTACCACACATTTTCATTATCTTAATAATACTTCTTAATTATTGTGCCGGGAAAAATGGTTTGCAATGACATGGGACGAAGAGAGTATATCATAGTCAAAGTCCATATATTTCTAATGTGAGAGAAAAGTATTGGAAATAGGTTTTAGAAAATGTGGTGTTGACCAATTTTTGATCCAATTTTTATAATATTTTCATTTTGTGTACATTAAAACAAGTTGCAAAATTTCAATTTACGTTATATGTAGATTAGAAAAATGCATTTATTTTCTTAAAATCATTTTCGGAAAGGTTTATTGTTATGGAAAAAAAGTTATTAAAAATTTATAAAGATGGGAGGTTTATAGAGTGCTGATATATGTAATGACGTATCGATCTAGATAAATCTCGTGGGGTTTCGAAGGGTTTATGACTGTGGATGCCTTGACTTCTGTTTGTTTTGTGCCATAACTGGACTTGCCACACTACCCACTTATCCACTTTCTTCCTTCTACCTAACTATCTAAATCCACAATTTATCAACTTTTCATTTTTCTCTTTATTTTTTGTGTCCATCTTATTTTGCATATTATTGTGGGTTAGCGAAAGTATTGTTTATCAACATTTTTTAATAATCAGTTCCCCTAAATTTCACCTCAAACCCTCTTCCTCCCCCTGCAACACCAATTTATCTCTATTTATATAACCAACCTCTTTAAATAAAAAGGTGGGAGAGAAAAAGTTAAAAGACATATTTGAGAGAAGAAGGTGAGGAGTTATAAAACTAGGAGTTAGAATTAGGTGGAGTATTTTGGTTAATTCATGCTGTCAGATCAATTTTTGAGAATCAATTTCAACCGTTTTTGTCTCATTGGTTACAAACGATTTTTTCTTATGTGTATTATAATATAGATTATTTATTTATAATATATATCCATCTTCCTATTAAATACAATAATATATATATGAATTAATTAATTAATTTCAAGAATAAATTACCACATATAATTAATTCATCTCAACAATTAGTTCATCCCGAAAATATTATATAAAATAGAATTTGTAATTAATTACTTTTGATAATTAGTTTATCTCGTGAAAATAAAAGAACAATAATTTTAGACAAAATATATATATACTAGTACTCAAATGCCTGTGCCAATGGCACGGAGACGGTATAAATGATGATCAAGCAAAAAAAATATAACGATAAACACCATTAAAATCTCCCCAATATTCCAAAATTCATCGGAATAGAAAACCAAACAATGAAACACTATACCATAAGATCATATTTACAACAATTTTTATTATATTCATTCTGGATGATCTCGCCACAACTAAGCGACATTCCTTGCCATGCTCAACCATTGCAAATTCATGTTCAGTCCGGAGCTCACTATGTTCTGATAGACCTACTGTTGGAAATGGATAACGGAAAGTTAAGTTTAACTTAACGTTGATCTAGTTTCTAACGGAAGTTCGTTATGTGTTAACGGAACTAGTTACAAATGGTAATCTACATCTGTTGTAGATTATATATAACTCATTTAATGTCTCAAAACCATTTAGGGTGAATGAGAATTAATGATAAAGTCTTTTGTAACTTAACAAGAGTTAAATATTGGGTCAAAGTTTGATTTGGGGTCGGGTCCCAAAATCGGGGTGGACTTGTTGTGGCTAAAGTGGCCGACGAGCAGGCCGAAGAAGTGTTTCAGTACGGCCGTGCACGCTGTCTAGGACACGGCCGTGCACCGTGCCTCGCTTGCCACTCGACCGTGCCGAGCCTTGAACTCGACCGCGCATATTGCCGCACACGCCGTAGCTCATCGGGACACGGCCGCAAATGCTGTTATACCCGAAAAGTTGTGACTTTTCAAGGGAAAAGCCACCAAACCCTTTGACTCTCCTTATATACTTCCCCTCCGAATTTCAATTAACATATACTGTATTTCTACCCTTCCTACCCTCTAGTGAGATAGATAAACATACCCAAATCATTGACATCTTGTTGCATCAAATCTTTCAAAGTCCAAAGTTCTAAATAGTGAGTAGTTCGTAGAGTTACCAATTTGGAGTGCTCCTATTGGTGATTATAAGTCGTTTTATCTCACGAGAAGTTTGTCATTTAAACCGTAAGCACATGTGCGGGGCAAATACTTCTTACGGAAATTGTGCTACACAAGACTCGACTTCCTAAATTGTTCTTCCCAATTTTCGTTAGTTTTTCTGTCAAGTTTTCCGTTAAGTTTGAAGAAGCCACACATAAGATCCAACAATCGTAAGAAGTACTTTGACGCTTCTTCAAGATCATCAAGATGGCAAACGAGAAAGACTCCACCGAATCAAGTCAAGGGAATGTGACGCCTCCATCGCAAGGTGATACTACATTCAACAATGTTGCTTCCGCTCCTACAACTCATCACATCAGTCATGGTGAGAAACCCGCAAAATTCACTGATGTGGATTTCAAGAGATGGCAACAGAAGATGCTCTTCTACTTGACCACCCTAAGCTTGCACCGCTTCTTAAAGGAAGATCCTCCGGCGGTAGAAAAGGTGATCCGACCCCCAAAGGCAAATGGCAAAGGAGGCTTGGGCTCACGGTAATTTTCTTTGTAAGAACTATATCTTGAATGGACTTGACGATGCACTATACAATGTGTATAGTACAGTCGAGTTAGCCAAGGCGTTGTGGGACACCTTGGAAAGGAAGTACAAGATCGAGGATGTCGGGTCAAATAAATTTGTCGTCGGTAAGTATCTTGACTTTATGATGGTCGATTCCAAATCGGTAACAACTCAAGTAGATGAATTCCAAATCATTCTACATGGGCTTGATGCCGAGGGGATGATCATGAATGATCCATTTAAGGTGGCTTCTATCATTGAAAAGTTGCCTCCTTCGTGGAAGGATTTCAAGAACTATCTCAAGCATAAACGCAAGGAGATGTCCTTGGAAGACATTGTTGTTCGTCTTCAAATAGAAGAGAACAATAGAATGAATGAGGCCAAAGTTGCTAAGGGCAAGATGGAGGCTAAGGTCAATCTCGCCGAGGCTAGCACGAGTGGTACAAAGAGAAAGCATTCCGAAACTGCCGGGAATGCTAAGAAAGGGAAGAAGAAGACCTCTAAGAAGTTCAAGGGGTCTTGCTATAATTGTGGCAAACCGGGCCACTTGTCAAGGAATTGTCGTCTCCCGAAGAAAGGGGCGAACAATGTTGACCACATGGACCTAGACTTTGCAGCGGTTGTCTTTGAAGCCAACGTTGCAAATTTGGAGGAGAACCCTAAAGCGTGGTGGATAGATATCGGTGCTACCCGCCATATTTGTGGTAACAAGGAAAGTTTCTCCTCATATACTCCCATCTCCTAAGAAAGCTTTACATGGGAAATTCTCGACCTCCGATGTTCAAGGCATTGGAAACGTGATTTTGAAGATGACTTCCGGAAAAGAAGTAACCTTGTTGGATGTGCTGCATGTTCCAGACATCCGTAAAAATTTGGTGTCCGGCGCTTTGCTTAGTAAGGCCGGCTTTAGACTAGTATTTGAATCCGATAAATTTGTACTAACCAAGAATGGTTTGTTTCTTGGAAAGGGTTACCTCGAGGAGGGCCTTTTTAAAATGAATGTAATGACTGTGATCCGCCAAGGTGCGATGAATAAAAGTTGTGTTCCTTATGTTTACTTGTCGGAAAGTTCTAATTTATGGCATGATAGATTAGGACATGTAAACCTCGACACCATTAAGAAATTAGCGAGACAAGATTTAATCCAAATGACTAAATCCGACTCGACTAATAGGTGCGAAGTTTGTGTTGAGGCAAAAATGACAAAGTCGCCATTTAATGCCATACAAAGAGACACAACTCCTCTCGAGTTAATTCACACCGACATATGTGATTTAAAACTAGTGCAAACTCGAGGAGGTAAAAAGTATTTCATTACATTTATAGATGAGTGCACTAAGTATTGCTATGTCTATCTCTTAAGAAGTAAGGATGAAGCCTTAGGGGCTTTTGAGACTTATAAGAAAGAAGTTGAGAATCAACTTAACTTGAAAATTAAGAAAATTAGAAGCGATAGAGGTGGAGAATATGAAGCACCGTTTGAAGGATTATGTTGGGAATCCGGCATAATTCATCAAACAACGGCTCCATATACCCCTCAATCTAATGGAGTTGCGTAACGCAAAACCGTACTCTCAAAGAGATGATGAACGCGCTTTGATCGCTCAGCTTACCCGACAACTTGTGGGGGGAAGCAATACTCACTTCTAATTATGTTCTTAATAAAATATCCAAGAAAGGTATTGATAAAACGCCCTATGAATTATGACATAATCGTAGGCCATGTTTTAAATACCTTAAAGTGTGGGGGTGTTTGGCCAAGGTTGAAGTACCTAAGCCTAAACAAGTCAAGATTGGCCCAAAGACCATTGACTGTGTTTTTATTGGATATGCCAATAATAGTAGTGCCTATCGGTTTATAGTGCACAAATCGGACATTCCGGATATGCACGTAGGAACTACTATAGAATCAAGGAATGCGGTATTCTTTGAAAACATTTTTCCGGTTAAGGACAGGAAAGATGTAGGTTCTAATAAGAGAACACATGAGTCTACAACCGGTCCTTCTCAAATAGAAGATGAAGAACCGAGACGTAGCAAAAGGGCAAGAGTGGAAAGGACTTTTGGTCCTGATTTTCTATCTTACATGTTAGAAAACGAACCATCAACTGTTAAAGAAGCTTTATTCGGTCCGAATAGTTCGTTCTGGAAAGAGGCCATTAACAGTGAAATAGAATCCATAATGCTCAACAATACTTGGGAATTAGTTGATCTCCCTCCAGGTTGCAAACCATTGGGTTGCAAATGGATCCTTAAAAGAAAGTATAAGGCGGATGGATCCGTCGATAAATACAAAGTGTGAAGACCCCGACCCGGGACCTACACGTGTCCCAAGCTGGAGCGTCCTCAAACTAACCCAAATATCAAAAACTTTTAAAAATCTTTATTTAAACTTCCAAAATAAATATAAGTATTATAACCATTTTCAAAATAAGTCTACACCTTTTCACAACGGGGAAATAATTGACTAACTTAGAAAGTAAGGAACGGTTTAAATTACAAAAGGGCCTCGGTTATAACATAAAGTAAAGATTTATAAATACAATTCCACAAATGAATTATACCAACGTATACTTTCTATACCAACCTAATCATACCCCGACAATTCCCACAATATAACTTCCAAACTCCTCACCGCCCTTACTTGGCTGGTCCACCTGTCTCGGAATCTAAAACAGTAAAGGGAGAGGGGTGAGAATAAATCTCAATGAGCTATTATGAATGCAGCAAGATGCCAAACAAAGTGCAACACATAGCATGGTAGCACATACACATTATGAAAGCGGTAAACACATTACGTTACCTCATTTTACCTTTTCCCGTCTGAACAATAAGTCGTACAACGTGGGAGTAAAACTCCACTCTTTGGTGAATTGCCTCCAGCACATTCACCTCTTATAGGACTCATACCCCAGAGATCCATATAAGAAAAGATACCTATAATAGAGTATCCAAAAATAATATATTCCCCCTACATCAATCGCGGCAGTGCTCGTAAAGGCTTCTTCATGCTCAATACAAGTCGCTAGCAGCCCCACTCTGTGGCCACAGAGGAGGGGAGGGTCACCGGTATGATGGACCTTCAATCACTTATAGAACAAATCAATAATTGATTGACTCCCATCATACCCACCCGAACGCATTCAAGCACATAATAGTTACTTGAATTATAATCCACAAAAAGGGATAATCATATAACAACATGGTAAAATATACTCATGCTAATCAATACCATAGTGCAACAATTCATTTAATACACTACGCATAATATCATCAATAAATATGAATGATGACAAATAAATCCACCAATGGGATAACCATACAACCACATAATAAGCATATCCACACACTGGAATAACATAACAACTTGTCAAATAATCCACACTTGGGATGCACATAACAACTTGCCAAATAATCCATACTTAGGATATTAAGGTAACCATATAATCAATAATTCCCCAACTCGGAATAACAATGCCACAAGGTGATACATACCCAATACCAATTAGTTCAATAGTGAAACCTATGGCTTCTACACCATTGCAACTATTCACTAAAGATAAGGAGTGAGGCTACTATATATCATAAACCACTCTTACATAGTCATTATACAACCTCGACTAACATTAATTAAAGTTCAAGTTCTATTTCCCAAGTTGGAACTATTTTGGTGAAGTCACAAATCAAACCTATCAACCATTTTCGGGGCAATATTTAAACTACTTCCACAATTCCATTTTGATCACTTAAGATGTCATTGTGTAGCCAAAGTATTCTACTTTAATCTAGGTTAAAGAGATTTCATTTTGGTTCTAGTTCGATTAGGTTTAAACAGCTCCAAAGTTGACCCTGTCACCAGGCCAGCACGACTCGTGCCCTGGGGCACGACTCGTGCCCCAGCACGACTCGTGCCCCTTTCGCCTTCCTCAGCATTCATGCGTCCCCACTAGGCACGACTTCCCTTTAATCCATGTCACGACTCGTCCCCATCCAAGGCACGACTCGTGCCACAGGCACGACTCGTGCCCGAACCCGAATTCGTAATGTAATAAAATCCTTTAGTAACCCTAACCAAAATTGTCCCAAACTGATTTTCCCTTGTTTGTGAACTTATAAGGACTTCCTAAACTTCATACACATTATACTACCTCATTTAAACCCCAAGATAACCTAAACCCAAATCAATTACCACTTAATTTCCAACCCATTTTACTTCCATTTTTCATGATTAACCATCTTAATCCAACTCAACACATTTTCTTACACTCTTAATCATTTCTTATGAACAATAACAATATTCCATAACATTAACTAATTCCTCAACTCCAAGAAGCTTTCCAAGGCATCAAACAACCATTATAATAGCAATCACTATATCAAATCATTTATGAGCATTTAAAGAAAGGAAGTCATAATAACTCACTTTAAAATGGGAGATGGATCATGGATTTCTTTAGCTTGATGAACTCCTCTTGGTCTCCCGATTCCAAAAGTACTCCCGGATCTAAAAATGGTGAAGGATGGCACTTGGTAGGAGCTTGAGAAGAGGTGCTTCCAAAGTGCTTCCATGGAAGGTTGAGAGAGAAAGTGAAGAGAAGAAGATGAAGAAGATGAAGAAGGAGGGAGGAGTATAAATGTGGTCAAGAGAGAGGGGGGGCCGGTTCAAGAGGGATTTGGGGAGGGTTTTAGGGAAGTTGTCCCCAACTCCAAATTCCCTACCAAAATTCTTTCATTATTTTAAATTAATTCCCCAACCCATAACATTTTATTTGTCCAATTTATTACCACTTCATTCTATTACTTTATTTATTTCCAATTATTATTTTTTTCCTTTAGAACACTATTTATTTTCTTATCATTTTATCCTAATATAAGAAATTTAAAGATATAAAATAATCACATAAGGTTGATATTAATATTAAAAGTATATAATGTTATACTAAAATTGTGCTTAGGGTTAGGGTCGTTACACAAAGCTAGGCTAGTTGCCAAAGGCTTTAGACAGAAAGAGGGATATGATTTCTTTGATACATACTCCCCTGTCACAAGGATCACATCCATTCGTGTTCTCATAGCTATTGCTGCAGTGTATAATCTTGAGATACACCAAATGGATGTGAAGACTGCTTTCCTAAATGGAGAACTTGATGAAGAAATTTACATGGAACAACCCGAAGGGTTCGTGGTTCCTGGTAAAGAAAGAAAGGTGTGTAAACTTGTAAAATCCTTGTATGGACTAAAACAAGCACCTAAACAATGGCATGAGAAGTTCGATAGAACCATGTTATCGAATGGATTCAAGATTAATGAATGTGACAAATGTGTCTACATTAAAGGAACATCTGAATCATTCGTTATCGTTTGTCTTTATGTAGACGACATGCTCATAATGGGAAGTAATCATGATTTGATCATGAATACCAAAGGCATGTTAAAGAAGAATTTTGACATGAAAGACATGGGATTAGCTGATGTAATATTAGGGATAAAGATCTCTAGAACATCTGAAGGATTAGTTCTTTCACAATCCCATTACCTAGAGAATGTTCTTCGGAGATTCAATGTCTTTGATGACCCTCCTAAAACACCTGTAGACTTGGCTCTACATTTAGTCAAGAACAAGGGGAACCAGTTTCTCAACCGGAATATGCAAGAATAATTGGCGGTCTGATGTACTTAACGAATTGTACTCATCCAGACATTGCATATTCAGTGAGCAAACTAAGTAGGTTCACAAGCAATCCTAGTACTGATCATTGGAAAGCACTAATGAGAGTACTAAGATATTTAAAGTATACATTAAACCATGGGATACTTTACAATAAATATCCAGCAGTATTAGAAGGATACTGTGATTCCAACTGGATATCGGACATGAAAAACTCTAAATCCACAAGTGGATATGTATTCACAATAGGTGGAGGAGCAGTATCATGGAAATCCTCCAAACAAACGTGTATAGCCAGATCCACGATGGAATCTGAGTTTATAGCTTTGGATAAAGGCGGGAAGAAGCGGAATGGCTTAAGAACTTCTGGAGGATATTCCTTGTTGGAGTAAACACGTACTGTTTGTTATGATACATTGTGATAGTCAATCAGCAATAGGAAGGGCACAGAGTAGTATGTATAATGGTAAGTCTAGACATATTCGTCGTAGACACAATACCATTAGACAGTTGATCAAGAATGGCGTTATCACTATTGATTATGTAAAATCATGTGATAACTTAGCGGATCCGTTTACCAAAGGTATAAATCGAGATCAACTGTTTAAACTATTATGGGGAATGGGTTTAAAACCCACAACAAAAGAACTTATAGCGGACACTCAACCTTGAGAAATGGAGATCCCAGGCCCTTGGTTCAATGAGACAACCAAGTTATAAGTTCTAGTAGAGTTACTTGGAAACAACAACTCGGTTTATTAACCTGGAGATGTTGAATACTCATTCCCAGAACATCCAAGTACAAGCACATGCAGCGGTGGTAAGGATAAGTTGAGAAAACTTTTAATGATTTCTATACCTTCGGGTGGAGTAGTGCATGATACTCCTTATAGTGAGAATCACCTATATAAAGCGAGAGGTAATTAGGCCGCCTCTAAATGAACTCTTATGAATGAGATACGGTCCAGTGGCCGAAATGGACAAAACCGTGAGAATGAAAAACTATTAGAGCTATTATTATGTGAGTATTATTGTCTTGGTATACAACCTACGATCATTTGGTTCAAAGCGACTCGCTACCAAATGGCTAGTATATCCGATAATATTTCACTAGGGAAGATTCAAGGCCACAAGCTATCTATCCCGATGTAATAATAGTTCGCCGGAACTTTGGACGAAATTGCATACATGCATTAATTGTCATTCATGTGGGGGATTGTTGGAAATGGATAACGGAAAGTTAAGTTTAACTTAACGTTGATCTAGTTTCTAACGGAAGTTCGTTATGTGTTAACGGAACTAGTTACAAATGGTAATCTACATCTGTTGTAGATTATATATAACTCATTTAATGTCTCAAAACCATTTAGGGTGAATGAGAATTAATGATAAAGTCTTTTGTAACTTAACAAGAGTTAAATATTGGGTCAAAGTTTGATTTGGGTTGGTCCCAAAATTGGGGTGGACTTGTTGTGGCTAAAGGGCTGACGAGCAGGCTGAAGAAGTGTTTGCACGGCCGTGCACGTGTCTAGGACACGGCCGTGCACCGTGCCTTGGCTTGCCACTCGACCGTGCTGAGCCTTGAACTCGACCGTGCATATTGCCTTGCACGGCCGTGCAGTTCATTGGACACGGCCGTGCAAATGCTGTTATATCCGAAAAGTTGTGACTTTTCAAGGGAAAAGCCACCAAACCCTTTGACTCTCCTTATATACTTTCCCTCCGAATTTCAATTAACATATACTGTATTTCTACCCTTCCTACCCTCTAGTGAGATAGATAAACATACCCAAATCATTGGCATCTTGTTGCATCAAATCTTTCAAAGTCCAAAGTTCTAAATAGTGAGTAGTTCGTAGAGTTACCAATTTGGAGTGCTCCTATTGGTGATTATAAGTCGTTTTATCTCACGAGAAGTTTGTCATTTAAACCGTAAGCACCTGTGCGGGGCAAATACTTCTTACGGAAATTGTGCTACACAAGACTCGACTTCCTAAATTGTTCTTCCCAATTTCCGTTAGTTTTTCTGTCAAGTTTTCCGTTAGGTTTGAAGAAGCCACACATAAGTTCCAACACCTACTACAATGCCTCATTTTCTGATATATCATTAGGAATTTGATGATAAAGCTGATCAAATCATTGTTGGGCAGATTTCATGAACTTTTCCTCCTGGAACAATTTAAAGCAAGAATCAAACAAAGCATGAAGTTTGCAATTCTTACTGCAGACTTTGGTCATCAAATTCGGTCAAATTTTCCCCTAGAATTTTAAAACAATCTTCCAGGTTCCTTATCTTCCGCATTGCCATGTCTAATTAGAAACTTGATTTTGTATATGATTAATGGAGAAGTTTTTTACTGCTCCAAGTTTTTTTGGTACAATGCTTTAAGGGTTATGGAGCACTACGTTCATTGTTTTATTATGTCTCAATTGTAAATGGTCAAATTTCATAGCATTATAGTAAGAAGATTGCGAAAAAAAGGCAAGCTAGGTTATAAATATGTCTAGCTACAAAAATGGATGGTTTCCCAAATAAACAACTACACCATCCTTACCTAAGAACTATGTCCCCCCTCCTTTTTTAATATCGACAAATACATGCAAAAGATAAACATATATACATCCGACTTCGTCTCTCGCCTCTTATTTACACACAGAAATATTTAGTTCTAGAATTTAAACGATAAAATAATGAACTGGTTGAGGAAAAAACATACATTAAGACTGGATCTTTATGAACTACTCCGTATAGTTAAAAGAAAATGTTGATAAACCATTACTAATTGCAGTTTGAACTTTATATAATACTCTCTCTCCCTCTCCCAAAATGAATTTCCAAACAATGGTATCTCAACTCAAATGTTAAGGCTTTCAATATTTCGAGAGTACCGAGAAATACAATCGGACAAAGCGTTACCACTACGCTTTACAACTTTGATAGAATAGGAAGGCTGACCACCCAAGAGATCTTTGATCATTGGCAGAATACCACCATACTTTGATAGGTCCGTCCATGTATGATGACAATAGGCGATCATGAAGAAGCTTTGAATCAATTTCAAAAATCAAATTTTGGAAACCCTAACCACAACCCTAAAAATTTCCTCACAAAGCCATAGACCCTCTCCCTTTCAAAAATCAGAAAAAGAATGATGGAAGGAAACAATCAATCAATTAAGAAAATAAAATTGAAGAACAATTTACAGACTAAAGAATACATCAAATTTCAGTATATAAATAGCCCACAGATACTTACAGGTAACGAAGTTTGCATGGCTAAAAAGTGATGATTTTACCTCCTTCCCTAATGAATTGCATCAACCTGGCCAAACAAATATAAATTCTACAAACATAAACAAAACTCAAACCAATAGTGAATGGAATGAAAATAATAGTTAATTGAAAACACATCAATCAACTTATTCTTCGTAACAAAAAATGCAATAATAAAAGCCACCGGAATGAAATTTAATCATAGCCATCAAGAACTCAGCTTTTTTTCCCCTGCTCATGAAACTCACGATAAACTGCTAAAATGAAAATGAGATGGCTGCGTCTATTGATAAATGCGTATGTGATAGGGGGGGTGTTGGAATGGAGGTTGTGTAACTGCCCCACGAGTGGTAAAGAAACCAGGGAAAGTTACAAACGGTTGTTGGGCAGGAAAAGTTAGATCGTCAGATCAATTTTCGGAGATTCAATCACATTCGCTCTTTGTATCAGCGTTTACCTACATTTTCTATTATAAGTGGTATTGTTGATATTCAATATTTTTATTTTAGTAAATATATACGATATACGATTAAGGAGTAAATATATCAGATAGTTGATTCCATAAGGTACAAGTTAAAATAATAGGCCAAGAAGTTATATTTATTATTATCCAATTTATTTTTTGATTAATTTATGGGCTCTTGCAATCAAAATCGCGAACATAATGCATCCATGAATGAATGGGAATTGGATTTGCTTCAATGGCCCTTTGTTGTTGCGAATCGAACAACAAATATAAAAAGTCTAATTATTGTTGTAAAATATTTTAAATATAAATATATATTAAAATATAAAAATGTAATATAAAAAAGTTAATAATTCATATAAAACTTTTATTAAAACGTAAAAAATAATTTATTTTTACATTTCTTCAAAATATTTTTATATTTATTGCACGATTCTCACCACGGTAGCGGGAGCAAATTTTCATGAGAATTTGTCCCATAAGTTTCTTTAAACAAATCGCTTCTTCTCAAGTTCTTAATTAATTTAAATATTGCATAAATTCTTATGCATGCAGTATATTATACTGCATTCATTATACAATATTTAAAAATTATGATACAACATCCTCAATATTGTCTGCTACCACCACCATCACCCGTCGCCGTCATCTGTCACCATCAATATTGTATTATATCAGTATACAGTATTATATTATATATTAGTACAGAATAATATAAAATTATAATACAATATGAAAAAAAATTATGAAATATTATGAAACTTTTGTAAATTCTCCCAATTTTCCATTAACAATTCCAAGTTCATGATCCATTGGACTAGTATGTGGGGAAAATGTGACCACTCCTCTTGCTCTTATCCTATCTTTATATCCCCTAGACTCAGAAATTCACATGCCCATGCTCCACATTCCTCTTCTCCCAATGTCACCCCAGGTTCATTGAATTACATTGCTCTCGCTAACGGGCACAAATCCAGGAGATTTTAGAATTGCGTAAGCTTGATATTTAAAAAATATTATAAACAATAATAACAGTGAAAAATAACTTCATATATATAAAAAAAATTACATATAGTGAATGACTTAGGTAAATAAAAAATAAAAAAAAATTGAGGTGGGCTGGAGGCCACCTCAAAAAAAGCTAGATCCGCGTCTGCTCAGTGCTCACTAAGCAAATGGATTTAGGCCATCTCAAAAAAAGTTAGACCCGCCCCTGCTCAGTGCTCACTAAGCAAATGGATTTTTCAAGTATCAATCTTCATTTTGATTCTTGATTTACATATTAAATATGATATATTAAGTTGATTGTAAATACCTCATTATCTTTTTCATACAGAAACAAAATATTTAATACATTTTGTTATTTATATTTCTTGAAAAATAATCCCATGTCTTTTTTGATTATTTATTAATCTCAAAACTAATGTTTTATATGAAATATTAATATTATAGATTCTTTTGAACATTAATATTTAATATTTAATTAACCAACACATTCCAAGTCCTTTTCTTGTTAAGCTCACCTGGCAGGACTTTTTTTATGTCAAACTTGGAACCAAAAAATCTAAGCAGGATTTGATTGATTCCCAATCAAAAATGTCAATTTTATAACGGTTTTTTAAACGTGTGTCCTAAAGGCACACATTAAACTTAGTAAATAAGGAACCTAATATATTTATTAAACTTATTTTAACTTATTTATTTCTATTAAACTTATTTTAACATATTTATTTTCATAATTCTAGAAATATTTTTATATATATTTATTTAAGTATATAAATACATTGGTTTCCTCATTTAAGGAGTTTAATGTGTGTCCTTAGGGCACACGTTAGAAAGACCGTAGTATAATTATAAATACTCCATTCGTCTTATTACAACTTCTACTGTTTGCACAAAAATTAAGAAAAATGTAGTAAATTAGGTGTTGTGAGTATGAAAAGTGAGGTAAGAGAGAAAAAGTGAGGTAGAAAATAATAATTGAATTGTTGTTGTGAATATAACATGAGGGTCCCATTAATATAAAAATAATAAATATTTCCATTTTAGGAAATGTATAGTTTATAATGGAACGAAAAATATGAAAAGTGTGTAATTTGTAGTGCCTCGGACTCGGACGGAGTAAGTATAAATTTTTAGCTGACAAAAAGAAAAATTGAATAATAATCTTAATTGAAGATCACAACAGTTGAATTGGTCGGCTCTAAATTACTTGACCAGTCTAAATCAATTTGGATAACATTCTTGATTTAGTCAATACATTAACTTTGACCCACAAATGTACCACTCCACATGGGGTATTGGGGTGGTTTGTAGGGATGGCCAAATCGGACCGGAACCGGACCGGAACCGGAAAATCGGATCGGAACCGGCCCGGAAAAGCCCGGAACCGCCATGAACCGGGGAGAAAACCGGAACCGGGGTAACCGGAACCGGTTTGGAGGCGGGCCGGTTAAGGTTCACCAAAATGGTGAACCGGACCGGAAAAAGCCCTAAGGACGAAAATTTGTTGTTTTTCAATAGAATCGGCCCGAACCGGACCTAGTGCTCCAACCGGACCAAAACCGTGAGAAAACCGGAACCGGATAACCGGAACCGTGAGAAAAGCGGGCCGGTTAAGGTTCACCTCCTCGCCGAACCGGAACCGGCGGTTCAAGGCCCGGAACCGGAACCGGACCGGATTTGGTCATCCCTAGTGGTTTGGCTACTTGTGGTTGGAATAGAGTAGATAAATAATCCCTCCCCCCCCCCAATCTAGGTGCCTAGTTTGACTTTGACATGACATTTATCATACAACTACGAGAAATTAGAATATTTTGATGAAATTTTAAAAGTTGTTATTGATTTATTATTAACAACACTAACAATTAAAAGTTTTAAAATTTAATTATAATATATCAATTTCTCGCAGTTGTCTAGTCAAATGTCATGCCAAAGCCAAACTAGGCACCTAGATTGGGGACGGAAGGAGTATATTTTCTTTTATTTTATTGATAAAAAAAATATGAACAAACTGAATGTCCAAATTTTATTTGAGAAATATTTATAAAATAATTAAATTTAAGCATATTTAGCAATATAAATAATTTTTTTTCTAGAAAAATAGCCGAAATATGTCGCGTGCTAACACTTTGTTTGCAGTTAATATAATTTACCGTAAAGTTATCACTTAATGCAACATAATTGTCAAATTTGTTTCAAATAATACATTACATTCGTATTTGAAACGAAAATTGTATTATTTGAAACAAATTTGACAAGTACGTTGCATTGAGTGGTAATTTTGTGATATAATGGAGTAATTGCAAAAAATACTAAAGTGTATTACATATTTTGGTCATTCTTTTTTAATGATATTACCATATTGTTGTTGTATATGACTCAATTGTGGGTAGGGAATCAGTAGGTTAGGCACACCAAAAGATGTTATCTTTAAGGTATTTAATTCGTCCCACTATGGTGTAATGGTCTCAACGAATTTCACCTCCAGGATACAAAACCTACACACTCTTATTCAAAGTTACACTCCTTTGAATAACTCGGGAACAATAATCGAAGCTTTAACTGTTTGACTCAAAGAATAGATTTGTTAAGAAGAAAGACTCAGGAAGTAATTAACTCAGTGATTTCTATATATCAGTTCCAAGGAGACCAGCCCTATTTATAGAGTTGGTGTTGTCGTCTTGAAAAGACACAACTTTTCCGAACTGGTGCCTCAGCTGCACGGCCGAGTCAACAAAGTTGCACGGCCGCTCCATGCTTTTGCACGGGAGTGTCACCAAAATTGGCACGGTCGCTCCGTACTTGCACGGGCGTGCTCTTTGCCTTGCACGGCCGATCTGGGCGTGCCCCTCCGAACAGTCATACTCTTTTGTAAATGACCATTCAAAGAGTTACAACCCTAAACATTTAAACTGATATACTTCCTCCCTCCTTAATACCATAACCGGTATTAAGATTTAATTAATATTTAAATTAATTAATTTATTTCTACACTCTTATTCAAAGTTACACTCCTTTGAATAACTCGGGAACAATAATCGAAGCTTTAACTGTTTGACTCAAAGAATAGATTTGTTAAGAAGAAAGACTCAGGAAGTAATTAACTCAGTGATTTCTATATATCAGTTCCAAGGAGACCAGCCCTATTTATAGAGTTGGTGTTGTCGTCTTGAAAAGACACAACTTTTCCGAACTGGTGCCTCAGCTGCACGGCCGCTCCATGCTTTTGCACGGGAGTGTCACCAAAATTGGCACGGCCGCTCCGTACTTTCACGGGCGTGCTCTTTGCCTTGCACGGCCGATCCGGGCGTGCCCCTCCGAACAGTCATACTCTTTTGTAAATGACCATTCAAAGAGTTACAACCCTAAACATTTAATACCATAACCGGTATTAAGATGTAATTAATATTTAAATTAATTAATTTATTTCTTTCTTATATTATATATATATATAATACTCAAAACTTTAAGCCATACTTGATATTTTCCCATAATAGAGGGAAGCTCAAGCAAGCTTATAGGAACTCTTCAAACTTAGCTATTATATAACAAGTTTAGCTCCACAAGTTTTAGTAGTAATCCCATGTGGGATAAAGAAGACACAAGAAAACAAGAAATGAAGAAAAAGACTTTATACCATGAATGAAAGGTTGGTTTACAAACTCAATATGGGAGATGACCAAGTATTATATGTGAATACTACTACATATAACAATTGCATCATGAGTATGGGGTTAAATCAAAATTTGTTGAATGATGAGGGAGAATTTACTAACTTCTCCGAAATTTGTTGTAAATAAGTAAAAATTTTGTGTGTGTTGGGTCATGGCCAACAAACCTTCTGGATATTAAGCACAAATAATTCTGGATATTTAAAACATTTGAGATTGATATCCAGAAGATTTGGTACGCGCTGCGTCCATAGTCAACAAATCTTCTGAACATCAAACTCAAAGAATTCTGGATATTAATATTAAAGCTTTTTAGATATCAATATTAAAGCTTTTTTAATATCAAAATTAAAGGTTTCTAAATATCAATATTAAAACCTTCTTAATATGAATAAAAAAGCACATTTGAACAAGATCATGACCAATAAACCTTTCGGACATCATCCTCAAATATATTAGATATCCAAAACACTTTAACATTAATATACAAAAAGTTTGTTGGTTATGAACAGTGTGTAGCAAACCTTCTGAATATCGATGTTAAAGGATTCTGGATATCCAAAACCTTTTTGATATCCAAAATCTTTGACACTGACATTCAAAAGGTTTTTTTTATAAAGTGTTAAATGATGGTCAATGGTAGTGTTTGTTGATTTATATCCAGAAGTCTTTAATATATTATTGATATCCAAAAATTATTGAGGTTGATACCCAGAAAGTTTGTTAGTCATGTACTTAGTCACGACCTTGATTTCAGCATGCGCAAAGTTTCACTTATTTAAAAAAATGTAATTGCACATGAAGTTCTCCTTATTTACAAAAATGTTGCCACGCATCACACGCCTTTCTTAACTTTTAGAAAAGACGCATCTTTCAAGAAACTCACTCTTATGAAATAGCATGAACTAAAAAACCTTAATAAGTCTATATAAATTAATTACTCCCTGATAAACTTCTTGACTAAATGAATGTCCATTCCATTTTTTGTTGAAGTTATTAAACACTCTCTAAACAAACGTAGTAATGCGATAACTAGGCACAACCAAATAATTTTGACATTCGATTTCAATTTTGAATCGGCGATTCTGATTCTGTTCGGAGAAACTGTAACCTAACCGTCCAACCACGATCCTGGTTCCAATTTTATACCGTCATTTTAATTCCGATTCCAACCACGATCTTGGTTCCAATTTTATACCGTCATTTTAATTCCGATTCCGACGATTTTTCACTTCCCTTTTCCCTCATTTCTTTTTCTGAACAAACATACTCCCACCGCCCCGCATAAAAATACACTCTTCCATTTTGCACGATAATTAAGAAAAAGTGTAAGTGGTGTAAGTGTTGTGAGTATGAAAAGTGAAGTAGGAGAGAGAAAGTGGGGTAGAAAATAGTAAGTTGATTGGTGTTGTGAGTGTAAAAGTAAAGCATGAGAGAGAATGAGTGAGATGAATAGTAAATATTATTTGCCATTTTAGAAAAATACATTTTTACGTGGAACACCCAAAATGGCAGGAGTGCATTCTTATACGGGACGGAGGTTGTATTTTGTTATTTTTTAATAAAATATAAAAATAAATGCTAAATCTGAACTTTGATTTAGCAGTGTTCATACTCCAAAAAGTGACACCAAAACAGCCTGGGTATGACCCAATATTTAATGCTAGAATTCCTAATCAATCTTTTTTGTAAAATAAATTAAATAATTAAGGGCCGGGGTGGGGCCCACTCGAAAAATAAATGATGAAACTCAGTTGTATAAAATTCTACCATATACTCTTTCACATGCATCCATCATTATATACTCCGTACTTCTTAAATTAAAAGTAATTTGGATTAATGAAAATATACAAAACAATTGTTAAATAAAAGCTCTTAGCTTTAAAATGGGATGGGGTCCACGGCTCAATCACATTTCTGCCTAATAAAAATATAAAATTATACTTTATTATAAATATTATTGATAATATTTTTTTATTTTTATCGTAATAATTGAATTTATTTTTAAAAGTTTCTTCATATTAATATAAAAAGTGTGATATTTGTTATTATACGAAGTGAGTATATAATGGGGAAAAATTTAGTAATTTCTCGAAATTTTGGACATTTATTTTGAGACAAAAAATTTAAAAATTTAAATATTTATTTAAAGAAAGAAGGATTATCACAGTTAGCTTGTCAAATTTTATTATTTTAGGACAAGCCAAAAATTATGAGATGGAAATATTATTACCATATATAGGACAGAAAATATTTATTTAGAGACGAATGGAGTATCACAGTTAGCTAATGAATCGAAGTGTATTTTGAACATTGCACTTGTATACAATACAGTAGCTAGTTGGCTACTGTATCAAAGTATTTTTTCAAAATACACTTTTATTGAATACTCCATCCATCCAAGTAAGTATTTCACAGTTACTGTTCACGCGTGGATTAAGGAGAGAGTATTATATTGAAAGTGTTGTGAGTGTGAAATTAAAATAGGAGAGAGAATGAGTGGAGGGAATAGTAAATTATAATGGTGTTGTGAGTATTAAAATAATGTAGGAGAGAGAATGAGTGGAGGGAATAGTAAAGATTCATTTCCATTTTGGGAAAGAAACAAAGTGTGAAGTATGTAATTGGACGCCCAAAATAGAAAGTGTGAAGTATGTAACTGAACGGAGGGAGTAGGTAATTAGCTAATGAATCGAACGTGGGCTATTATTAATTGCTTATCGTTTTTCGGTATAGGGTTATGTTCTACTCCCTCCGTCCCACTTTAATTGAGCCATGACATCTTTGCACGCTTTTTAAGAATTTTTTTTTTAAAATGAGTAAAGAATTGAAAGTGTGTAGAAGATTAGAGGAGAGAGAATATAAAAATTAAAAATATTTAATAGGAGAAAGAATGAGTGGGAGGAATAGTAAGTTAATGATTGGTTTTTTTTGTAAATATGTTAAAATTATAAGGGTATAATGAATGATTTTTTTGTAAATATATAAACATTATGAGGATATAAATGTCTGAAATACTGTTCACTTCTTTCCATTTATGGAATGACTCATTTGAAGTGGGACGTCCCAAAAAGGAAAATGATTCAACTGAAAGTGGGACGGAGGGAATATCATTTTGCACCTTTAGAAAAAAATCAGACGTGTACTGTCAATGGGGTGGGCCCGGCCAAATACGCTATACCAACGGGGCGGATTAGGCCGAACCTAAAACCCGCAAAGTCCGCCCTGCCCAGGCCAGGCCAGGCCGGCCCATCTTCGATATGGTCCAATTCCAAGCCCAACTTTACTTCAACCTTCTAATACGATAGTTGTCCAAACTCTTTTCAACCCGAAATAGAAACCCGAACCAAATATTTTGGGCCTAACCGCTTGACCCGCGAAATCCGTTGCATAAAAGCACTTCTTCTTCCTCCTCTCGCGAATTTGGAACTCTCTCCCCCTTCCATCCAATCTAAGCACAGGGCGGTATTAGAACCGCCTCCTACTTTGTAGAAGCAGTCATCCTCTCTACCGTTGCCGGAAATTCGGCTCGAATTTGGCGGTTAGGGTTTCAAATTCCGATGCGGATGGACCCTGAACACACCGGCGATATGTTAAAGTAATCGTTGCTATAATATTGTTTCCCTGTTTTTTTGTAACTGCATTGACGCATATTTGTTTATGATTCAGTTCAGTTGTTTGCATGATGCTTAAAAAAAAATCGATTTTATTTTAGGCATTTGGAGAAGCAGAATGAGCTTCTGATGGATTCCTACAGATCAATGTCTCATTATTTGCATAAGCTTCAGGTAATCAAACTAAGGTTAACTCTATAACCCTCGGGTGTAAGGATAAGTATCTGTATATGAGAGATATAGAGAGAGTATTGTAGAGAGAGAGAGAGAGAGAGTATTGTGTAAATGAGAGATTACCTTCACCTTGAGGAGGGTTATAGTTTATATAGGGGAGAAAGTGTGTAGGTGGCACTTTGTGGGGGTCCCACCGTATATATTTGGTATATGTATATATGTGATATATTTGACCGTATGAGATTGTATATATATGTATCAAGGTTCTAAAAAGCGCTAGGCTGATGCTAGGCGGCGGAGTAGGGCCTAGCGCCTAGGCGGGGACTAGTCGGGATTAGTCGGGACCTAGGCAGGACTTAGAACTAGGCGTTGGAGAGGGGCCTAGCGCCTAGGCGGGGCCTAGGCGCCCTTAGGCGGGGTCTTTTAGAACACTGATATGTATGTATAATTATATAACAAAAGTCAGGGTTCATCACGTTGTACCAGCATTTATCATTGCACGAAACAGTAATCATAAAGTTAACGAAAGCTCCAAAGACATAAAAATGATTCGTTTTATAGAGGGGTGATTACTGATTAGTTTCGTATGAATGTTGATTTTTGAGAAGCTCATCAGATATGATTCATTACAAAAACTACGATAATATTGAACTTAAAAATGATTACAAGAATATTAGTTTTATGATTGACCTTTTGGGTTGGCATGAGGTTACATGGAAGTTAAGTGTTTTTAGCTTAATCTATTATGTTAATTAGAAGTAAGTTATTAGAAAATACGCTTGCAAATTTACTTATTCAACCATGGCTTGAAGTAAGTTGCATCTTCTAGAAAGTGTTTCTAAATTGTCAGTTGATTGTTTCTTTATTAAAATGTGTATTAGCTTATCCAAAATTCGATTTTAAAAAGTACTACTTTATTCCAAATGCTCACTCTGTGATCGTGGTGCGTGACTATTTGTAGGTAGAGGAAGAAATGCTAATGCGAAAGTACTATGAACTAATGATGGCTCATGGTCAAATTGAAAAGGTACATATCCCCTTCGCTCTATCCCCCTCTCATGCTCTCTCACTCCTGCAAATAGAAGCTACAAGTAACTTTGTGGATTTGGTACATTGAATCATGCTTACTTTCCATGTAATTGCACTCCTTGTAAAAAAAAAAAAAAGTAAAAAGGAGTATACAATCACATAATCTGAGCCAGCTTGGGCTTGTGAGCACACAATCTGTGCTCGAGCTCACGAGCCAGTTAATGTGTTTAAATGATCTCAAGCCCTAGTGGCCATTGGTAGTTTAGGCTTGGCTTGGCTTGAGATTTTCAAATATATTTTCTGCATGAACTGATCTTGAGCTTTTTCTAACAAAGAGAGCTCAGCTCGAAAAAAAATACTTAAACAAGCCGAGCACAAGATGGTCATGCTCGATTTAGGGACTCTGGTTGAATCACATATGCATGTTAGATTCGAAGGAACCTTTCCTTGCATTTTTCAGATTGATCCATGAATATAAGTGATTTTTTAATTTTATTTTATGAGGCACGCACAACCCTGATAAAACTGATCACACATGCTATAGTATGCTTGCACAACAAGACAAGACAACTTCTTGTTGAAGTATCTTTCACGTAGAATACTGGATGTATTTCGATTGTTCTCTTTGAGATTGCGATCTAATTAAGGCATCGAGGAACAATGGCACAGCCATCTAGTTGACTTGCTAATTCTATAATGGAGGCATGAGCGTGGTAAAATTTTCACCCATAGTGTTTGATTTGGAACTTTCAAATATGGAGGTGGAGGATATGTAAACATTGTCATACTAAGGCAAAACGTTAATGACTTCAACTGGCAAAATCACTAATTTCTTAGTAAATACTCCCTCTTTCCGGAAGCTTGTCCCACTTTGACTTTTATAGTCAACTCAATCAAACTTTGACCATAATTTTATGAAAATCTAGATATCAGTATACCATTCTAAAAATTGTTATTGTTTCACCTTTAGGAATACTATCAATAATAATTTTTAAAATTGCATGAAAATATCTAGATTTTCCTAAAATTATGGTCAAAATTTGATTGAGTTGACCATAAAAGTCAAAGTGAGACTAACTTTCCTGAACGAAGGGAGTAATAAGGATATAGAGACTTCATCATGATAAGATATTTGAATAGACAAAGATTCAAATATCTTTATCCAAAGAGTTAAACTGATCGATCTTTTGGGGGTTGAATATGTCTATGTTTGATGTGTATTGAATTCTAGTACACTTACCCGGAATCTTTATTCTGATTCTATTTTATTTTTTGTTGCAGAAAGAAGATGGTAGTGTTACTGTGAATAGCAATGGGCTCGGAGAATCCGAACCTTCACCCGATGAGAATTGCAATGAAAAGTAGTCTGCTGTGAATAGCAATGGGCTCGGAGAATCCGAACCTTCACCTGATGAGAATTGCAATGAAAAGTAGTTTGCTGTGAATAGCAATGGGCTCGGAGAATCCGAACCTTCACCTGATGAGAATTGCAATGAAAGGTAGTCTGCTGTTGAACTTGCCTACTACTCCATAAGATTTTGATTACATATGTACTCTTCTATGTAATGTGATGCAGATCGACGACAGATTCTGGAATTATTATTTACTTATTATCTTTTATTATTTTCTTTGTATTTTTGGAATTATTATTAGATAGGTAGTATTTTGATGTTTTAGAATAGATTTTGGAGATATTTTGTTATTTTTGAGTCATATTATGTTACCATATAGTTTAGGGGTAATTTTAGTAGGTTTTGACTTGTTTTTCAAGTCAGACATATAAAATAGGGTCATATGTTAAATCCGAAAATTAGACTTTGTTGATTATTGAATAAAGAAAATAAAGGAAAAAGCTGAGGCTTTCTTTATCTAGGGTTTGTAACCCATTGTTTCTGATTTTTTTCGTTCGGTATCAATCTCAAGGCTACATTCGACAACATAATGTTTCTTGTTAGAAGAGACTGTTCATATCTAACCCCAAAATGAAGAGATAGAGCGATCTTTCTTTTACGATTGCTTTTACTCCTCCGTAATACCCGAAAGAAGGCTCGTGAAATTCTAAAAATTGTTATAGATACCTCATTAAGAATATTTACCAATATTATAAACTTTCATTATCATAATGAAATTACTATCAAATATTGTACAAAATTTAATTAAATTTATCATTAAAAAAAAAGTGGGATTATCTTTTTCTAGAGAGGATAAAATTAACAAAAGTAATGTAGAGAGTTCCATTGTAGCAAGTGAAGGGTGATAATGGTGTTCTTACAAAGTATAGTATAAACCAGTATCTATCACCAAATCAGAGTGGCGCAGCGGAAGCGTGGTGGGCCCATAACCCACAGGTCCCTGGATCGAAACCAGGCTCTGATATGAGTAGCCTCCAATTCCACATTTTTTTTTCAATTTTCAAAAAGGAAATTAAAAAAATGCATAACTGACCTTTTCTTTTGCTTTTTCAACACTTTTTTCATAAAGAAATTAAAAAAAAAAATAGAAAAATTTCATAGACACATACATTCTCAATGGGAGTAACTTCAAGAATCATAGGGAAATTCATCTCTCGATCGCATTCGCAAGCAAAATGACTACTAATAAACATCTCGGAGTTCAAAGTTCAAACCCGAAGTAAAACATATCCAACTTCCTACTCGGATATCTACTACTACTACTACTTCAACCAAGCTAGCCATTTCTGGACACAAAGATATCTTAACATATTTTACCCTCATGCAAAAGAAGCACGGCCGTCAGAGCCAACGCCAGCCTCCATCGCTGCTGTATTCAACTCAGTGCAAAACGACACTGGAGAAAGCCTGCATTAGCAATAACGACAATTATGTGGCTTGGTATATAATTACACGACGGACTTATCAGATGAGCTGCGAATCAATTGTTCAAACTTTCATACGACAAATGTTTACTTCGAAAACTTTTCCTTTTTGGATAATGACTTTCATACTCCCTTAGTCATTTCTTTTCTTGATGGGAGGCTGGGGCAGTGGCGGAGCCAGAATATTCTTTATAAACATTTTCACCAACTAAAAAGGGAAGAGGGGAGGGAGGGGGAATTATTGCATTTTTTCCATCAATTAAAGGGGGCAAGTTTCAATATATTGCACTAAAACCCTTAAATTTTTATAATATTGCACTACTAATTTTATTTTCTTAAAAAACAAATGGGGGCATTTGCCCCCACAAGCCCTCAAGTAGCCCCGACTCTGGGCCTGGGCTTGAACCTGTGCACTCCAATGACACAGGACATCAAATGTTCATTTCTATTATTGATCAAGAACAAAAATAGACATTCATTTCGAGATTTTTCCAAACACAATTCAACTATAAGAGCAGCAAATTACAAGTGAAAATGGGGAAAAAAAATTTGCTTACTTGGATCGGAATTGATGAGCATAGCAGTGCCACCGAATCCACAAGTGCCCCCATGTTTCTTCTTCTTCTGCCAGTAACTATTGAATGCATAAGAAGCATGAGCTACAATGGAATCCGGCGAATAACAACTCCCATTTGGCCCAATTGCTTCACAATCAGCTCCTCCTTCTCCACAAGCGTAATCCATTCCCACTTGCAATTCATCCGACGGTACACTAGGCTTCGCCACACACCACAGCCTTTCATAGCTTCCTCCTACAGCAGGCGACTCCGCCGGACCACCACCACCATTACCGCCGGTGTAAGGATTACACGGAGGCAAATTGAACGGATACGGCGGTGGGCTAGCGGGACCTTCCAAATGAGGCATTTCTGGAGGGGAAGTTCCAATTAGGGGTGGGAGGGGGCTGGTGGCAGCGTGGGCTGGGACGGAAGGGGAATGTGAAGGGGTTGGGGCTATTTCTGTTGGCAGTGCTGGCATTGATTCAAAGGATGAGAGCTTTCTGGTTGTGGGTTTTGCTTGTTTTGGAATGGGGATGATCAAATTGACCTTGTTCATATGAGCAAACCCTAATTTTGAGTGGGAATCAACCAAGGGAAGAAGGGTTTCATGAGGTGGGTATAGTGAATAAGTTGAGTTAATATCTTGCAAGAAGCTCAAAATGGGGGAAATATATGATTGGGTGAAATCTTGATGAAAGCAAGTGTGTGAGAGAGAAACAGAGACTTTAATTTCTCTCTCTAATCCCCACCTAGTGAGAGAGTGGTGCAAGTTCTTCATGGAAGGTAAAACCAGCTTCAAAATTTCTTCATCTTGTTGGTCATTGTGTTTGTCACAAAGAACCACAACAATGGTGGAAATGTAGGTGGATGGGTAGTGAGACAAGACATGGGCTCTAACCCATTTTTCAGCCATGAGAATTGTCCTGGAAACCTCATTGAGGTTCTCATGGTTGACAGTAACTCCAAGTGGAAGAACATTTTGGGAGATTTCTTGGAGGGTGATTAATGGAGTTGAGTCATGGTGGAGAGTCAAGATTTGTACATGTTCTTGGCCTGACACTGCATAAGCAAGTAAAAGAAAATGGAGATTTAAGAGCAAGGCAATCTTCATCATTTCTTTATGAGTTAGAAATGAATGTCCCAAGAGAAAGGAAGTGATAAGTTTGGAGTTAGAAAGAAAGACTTCCCACACACACACCCCACAATACACACACCACACTGACACCACACCACACTACACTACACTACACTACACTACACTACACACTGACACACACACTTATTTCTTGTGTGATTGATCACAAGGACACAAGGTATTAAATATAAATGCAACTTGGAGACAAAGTTTTGAAGAGTGGGGCCCATAGGAATTTGGGTCTATACAAATTCGACAGCACAACATTATTCGTATTTATGTTACTTCATTTTATTTATCTCAAAATAAATACTCCCTCCGTCCCACTTCGAAGGTCGTGCGCACAATTTTTTTTAAAAAAATTAAAAATTGAATAAAGAATTGCAAGTGGGTAGAAGATTAGAAGAGAGAGAATGTACTCCCTCCGTCCCATTACAATTCACTCACTTACTGTTCACGCGTAGATTAAGGAAAAAAATAATGATATAAATGTTGTGAGCGTAAAAGTAAAATAGGAGAAAAAAATGAGTAGAGGAAATAGTAAATTATAATGGTGTTGTGAGTATTAAAATAATGTAGGAGAGAGAATGAGTAGAGGGAATAGTGATAAAAACTTTCCATTTTAGGAAGTGTGCAATTTGTAGTGGGACGCCCAAAAAGGAAAGTGTGTGATTTGTAATGGGACGGAGAGAGTAAAAATTAAATTGTCTTTCCCCCTCTTTTTTATTGGTTTTTTTGTAAATATGTTAACATTATAAGGGCATAATGAATGATTTTTTTTTAAATATATTTATATTATAAGGGTATAAAAGTCCGAAACACTGTTAAAAATTTGCCATTTATGAAATTAGACTCTTGATCTGGATCGAATAAAAAGGAAAAGTAGGACTCTTGAAATGGAACGAAGAGAGTATCTTTTTTTCTAGAGTTAATCATAAAGGAATTTAAGTAATAATGATAATGAAATTTAATTTAATTTAATTATCTTAAAAAATATATAATTGGTTATTGATACTCCCTCCGTCCCACCAATTGCTTCACCATTTTACTTAGGCACGGGAATTATGGTAATGGGAGGGAAAAAAATGTTGTGAGTGTAATTTGAAAATATGAGAGAGAATTAGTGGAGGGAATAATAAATTATAATGGTGTTGTGAGTATTAAAATAATGTAGGAGAGAGAATGAGTGGAGAAAATAATAATATTTTATGTCCAAAAAAGGAAAGGTGAAGCTTCTAACGGGACGCCCTTTTGGGTAATTGGTGAAGCTTTTATTGGGACGGAGGGAGTAGACGTTTACTATCAATAACATTTATTTTTATTTTCCTTAAAAATAATTAAATTAACCTAAAACTATTGATTAAAATTTTTTCTTTCTACTCTATACTCCCTCCGTCCCATCCGAAGCGTCACTTTTTACCCAAAAGGGTGTCCCGTTTAAAGCGTCACCCTTTTCTAAAAATAAAATATTTTATTAATATTCTATTACCCATCCACTATTCCCTCCACTAATTCTCTCTCCTCTACACTCACAACACTTTTTAAATTCACTATTTTCTCCACTAATTCTCTCTCCTATTTTCAAATTACACTCACAACATTTTTTCTTCCCACACTTTTCCTTAATTTGCGTGTCATCCCTAAAATGGCGACGCTTCTACCGGGACGGAGGGAGTATATCCCAAATTGAATTTTCTTTTGGATAATGATATGTATAGTAAAAATGTGTAGGA
Source organism: Adenophora triphylla var. japonica (assembly GCA_022495995.1). Taxonomy (NCBI): domain Eukaryota; kingdom Viridiplantae; phylum Streptophyta; class Magnoliopsida; order Asterales; family Campanulaceae; genus Adenophora; species Adenophora triphylla. The sequence continues at coordinate 239,875 of JAFEMH010000025.1, forward strand.
AAAAACTATAGTGAAAATGAGTATTCCGTTGGATTACAAAAAATATTTGTGTACCCACTGATAGAAACTTATTCAATGGTGTACGCGTTTTAATTATAAGATTTTTCTATGCATTTTCACTTTGTGTATCATTGTCCTTTTTTTTGTCCTAAAATGAATAGCCTTTAGAAACTTTACATTCAAATAATTTTGTTCCTAAATCTTTTTCTTTGTATAGTTCTTTATATTTTTCTGTTAAAATAATCTTTTTAAAAAAATTAAATCTTAAATGGACATTTATTTTAATACAGAAATGCAATATTTATTCTGGAACTATAAAATGTAAATCTTATAATAAAAGTGTAACTCATATTTACTTTACTTTTTTTTGATAGAATGTAATACACATCCAATTTATTTTATACTCCATTCATTTTGAGTGTCCCATTTAAAATGTCCTAACCCAAAAATGAAAAGTTTTTTATTATTTTTTTATTTGTGGGACCCACTTGTCATACTCACAATACATATCCACTAACTATTCTCTACTCCACTTTCTCTTTTCTACATCACTTTTCATACTCACAACATTTATTTCACTATACACTTTTTCTCTTTCCTACATTACTTTCCTTAATTCTCGTGCATGGATCATTTTGAGACATTTCAGCAAGGACGGAGGGGGTAAAAAATAAGGAAGTGAAAACTTGGAGCTGGTGGAACATAGTGCATTATGAGTTGTACATTATGAAGGGGGTGTCAAAAGAAAAGAAAGCAGTAGTAAAGATAAAAAAGAGAGGAACAGAACAAAGTGTCGCAGGTATCGGGAAGCCTAAGCAAAAGCCAAAGCCCAAAGCCCAAAGCGGCCCAACACACGAATATAGGACGGTAACAGAGTGGGGTCGGTAGGAATCCAATGTGGAGTCCAGCTGGTTGGTGTATTCCACCACCGTACGATCACATGATTGCAGTCGATTGACCGTAATGGACCCCATTAAAAGATCTGGACGGGACTTTTGTGGACCCCAAAGCCATATTTTATGGTCCCTATGGACAAAGCAGGTCCTGCCGTCCTGGGCCCAACAATTTTTAGGGACATTATGGATATTTTGTACTTATGGACTACGTGTTCGTGTCAGAGCAACTTAGTAAGGGCAAAATGGACGTATTTTTTCCGGGGCCCAATAATCTGGACGTGTTTTTTTTTTTAATTTTAAATTTTTTTTTAAAGGGCAAAATGGAAAAGAAACAACTTAGTAAGGGCAAAATGGGAAAAAATCCATTTGAAACTATTTATTGTACTGTTCATCCTTGTTGCCATTTATACTATAGATTTGTATAATTTTATTTGGTATATTAATACAATATATTCCCTCCGTCCCTCTAGAAATCACACAGTTACTGTTTGCACGCGAATTAAAAAAAAGTTAGTGGAGTAAGTGTCGTGAGTATAAAAAGTGAGGTAGGAGAGAGAAAGTGGGGTAGAAAATAGTGAGTTGATTGGTGTTGTGAGTATAAAAGTAAAATAGGAGAGAGAATAAGTGGGTGGAATAGTAAAATTTTTTTGCCATTTTAGAAACTGTGTGAATTGTAGCAGGACACTCAATAAGGAAAGTGTGTGATTTGTAGCTGAACGGAGGGAATATATTTTTTTGAAAATATAATGTTTTACTCTCTTCTCTTCGTCTAACAGTAAAGTTTTTAGCTTAACTATTCACAGTTATTAAAAAATATTCTCCCTCCGTCCAGCTACAAACGGCACACTTTCCTCATTAGGTGTCCCATTACAAACTGCACACTTCCTAAAATTGCAAATAATCTTTACTATTCTCTCTACTCATTTTCTCTCCTACATTATTTTAATACTCACAACACCATTATAATTTACTATTCCCTCCACTCATTATTTCTCTTATTTTATTTTTACACTCACAATATTTATATCATTATTTTTTTCCTTAATCCCCGTGCAAATAGTAACCGTGCGATTTATAGCATGACGGAGGGAGTATATATATTTTAAGTATGAAAAGTGAATTATGAAAGAGAAATTTGATATAGAATAGTAAGTGTGTTGTTATTGTGAGTTAGGAAGTGAGTCTTATTTTATTAATAAAGCAAAATAAAAACTTTATTCTGAAATAAACTAAAAAAAAGTAAGAACCTCGAACGAAGAAAATATAATTTATTAGTATATAATTTCAAAACTGCTTAAACATTCATACAATTCAGTTCAATTGATTTATCAAATTGAGTTTATGATACAAGCACAATGTGTGTGTATAATATACTAATAAAAGCCCGTGTTTAAGGACACGTGTTTTTTTTTAAATTAAATTTTATTTTATTTTAATTTAAAAAAAAAAAATTAAGGGCAAAATGGGAAAATGACAACTTAGTGAGGACAAAATGAAAAATTTGACACTTGAAACTGTTCATTGTATTGTAACACCCTGTTCCCATTTATACTATATATATACATATATGTGTATGTATATATGTATATATATATACCTTGTTCGTCACGCTAGAAGCTTTATCATTTTGGAACTGAGACAAAAATTAAGAAAAGTGATGAGTGGAAAATGGGTTGTGAGAGGAAATAAATGAGTGTGTATAACAATCGGGACCTACAATTTAAATGTGTGAGGGAAAAAGTTAATGGGTATTACAAGTGTAGTCCACAATACTCCCTCCGTTTCATAGATTTATGGACTTTTGGGTTTTGCACGGGGATTAAGGAGGAAATATTATATTGAAAGTGTTGTGAGTATGAAAATAAAATAGGAGAGAGAATGAGTGGAGAGAATAGTAAATTATAATAGTGATGTGAGTATTAAAATAATGTAGGAGAGAGAATGAGTGGAGAGAATAGTAAAGATTCCTTTCCATTTAGGGAAAGTTAGATATTATTGTGGGACGCCCAAAATAGAAAGTTTACATATTATTGTGGGACGGAGGGAGTATATGAAAGAAAAAAGTTAATGAAAATGACAAATGAGTTGTCTGTTATCTAACATATACTCCATATATATATATATATATATATATATATATATATATATATATATATATATATATATATATATATATATATATATATATATATATATATATATATATATATATAATAAGCAAAGAATCGATTTAAATAACATTAAACATGTGAGTAATGAGAATAAAAGCAACAATATTCATATATAGTCTAAGATCAAAAATCAAAGGAAATAAACTCCTAAGAAATAAACTCCTAATGAGTTGCTACAGTACTAAATAGTAAATTTGACTTTTTAATAGTAAATTTGACTTTTTATCTAGGGTACGTGATCTTTGTTCTACCCGGCACACACTTCATAAATTTTGAATATTATGAAGCCGCGATGAGTAAGGATAAAAACCTTTAACTCAAAAGTGTCTTTGAGACACCTTGACGCTGCCTGGTTTCCGATCTATATACCGCTTTGATTTAAAAGTCCTTTTTACTAATAGAAAGCATATAACTAATATACATAAATAACTAAATAATAGTAAGAACAACTTACTTTATTATTACCGAACTTCCGATAATTTACAAGATATTTGTACAGTGGATGGTTTGCAGTGGATGGTTGAGAGGATAGAGGATATCTATCAAGAGGGAGAACTGAGAAAGGGTGAAAGAAAAACTTATCAAAACCAAAACCTGCCTCATCTAATGAGGAGGGCTCCTTATTTATACTACAAAGAAAAGTAATGGATCGCGCCACATGTGCGGTGCGCATTTGTCCTCATAAGAGGGATCCACCACTTTGGACTAATACATAAATTTCCAAAATAAATTGTCATCCACTGAGAAAGTGGATTCCATTTGTCGGGGCTGCTTCACTGTGAGATGCCCTTTTCTTTTTCTTTTCTTCATTTGTCAAATGTGGTGGGGGTCACCATACTATTTTGTCGGGGCGGCTTCCCTGTGCTTCTTTTGTTTGGATGCTGACATGTTTGCTGATGTAATTGTCTTCATAGATCCAGTTCGAGCTCCTGGATTGGCTGGGTGAATATGTCTTCATTGTTGTAAAAATCATCCTCTGGCATTGTTGACGATGAGCAGCTTCCTTCGTCACTGAGCTGGTTCATCAATCTTTCAAAGTCTGTCTGATTGGTACACTGGGCCATCTGTGCCATGATCTGTTGTTTCTTTTGGAGGAATTCTTCATTTTTCTGGATTTGTTTGGGTGGAACATTTTTGAGGAATTTTGTGTTTTGTTTGAAATAATTGTTGACCGCAGTCAAATCACATCTGAATATTTCAGTTTTCTCCCACCATTTGATCTTATGTTTTCGGATCAAAGTGGGAAGAATTGTTTTCCTTACACACTCACACTTTTGTTGCCCATGGGCACAGTCACATATTTGTCTTTCCTTTAGATCAAATTCCGTCATAAAAATCCAAGGGACATGGAAAGTATGACAGAATAGGGTCCATAGAGGAGATTGTTCAAAAGGTTCTGGGTATATGGAATTTTTTGACCAATGGTCGAAGGCTATTTGTACACAATTGAGAATTATTGTTTTGTCTAATCCAAAATTCTTCCACCATATTTGAAACCAGAATGGTGTAGGGAAGGAAAATTGTGGTGAGAAGTAGAAGAAATATGATAGAGAAAAGGATTTGTTTTGTTTAAGAAAAGCCCGACTGACAGCTGTAATATAATCCCAATAATTAAATCGGGATGACCCATTTTGAAAGTGCAAATCTTTAGCTTCATTGGGCTTTTGGCCCCAGTCCGATACAGATAGGATTTTTAAAATCTGGACCTTACAGTATCTGACTTTTGATGTGTCCAGATGATCAGTCGAGTATTGGAAGGTGGCTGATTTTGTTTGAATCAAAATTTTTTCATAAAAAAATTGGGATTTGGTAAAGTTGTCAGGTAGATAATTGTGGGTTTCTGGGAGGAGGCATTGAGAAATTTGGTAAGGATGCCAATTAGAATTATTTTCAAAATACTCTGGTTCAATGACACAGATGAATTCATCAAATGATTTGTAGGTGTAAGCAGTTGGAGGAGTCTGTTTTGGGCTTGGGCTGGGAACTATTTGTCTATAAGAAGGGGGTGGTGTTAATTTTTCTTTTGGGCTTGAGCCTGGTAGAGGTAAATGTGGGCTTGATGGTTGGGGACATTCTGTTTTGAGGGATGTTTTGTATGTCTTTTGTAATGAAGTCCCTAAAGGGAATCCTATTGAGGATGAGGATGGTTGTGGCAAAGTTGCAAGAACTGTAAATTTGTTTTCTATCTTTGGTGATTTGTCAGGAATGTAATTTGGAGGTTTTGTAGGAGAGGGAACAATGGTAAATAAGGGTTTCTTATCTTTACCCTTTTCCGTAGGGTTTGTAAACATCCTGCAAAAAAGATTTTTATCCCGTAATATTTTTTAGCCAAATAAAGTTAAGTTCAATATAAACTAATTTAAGACTTTGTCTTTTATACCACAACGTATTTTGTAATGCTATTTCTAAAGAAGTCCAAATATGATAATTGTGAGGATAATAGGGATCTCTTTTCCTTTCTTCTATTATTCTTTTTTCAAGGTCTTTGATTTCCTTTAGTAATTTATCTTCTTTTCTTTTGAGTTGTTTAAAGGTTTCCATATAATATATCATTGTAGCCAATCCTGTAAACATGAAATTAGTCTGGTATTAGTAAGGGATTTTGTCTAGAGTTTCCAATATGGTCATTTTCAATACATTTTATTATTCTTTTAAGGGCGGATATGTTTGCATCTATAGATAATCTGTATTTTCTAGCAAATCTATATTCTAAAACTTCTTCTAAATCATAAGTGTGAATTCTAAGTTCTGCAGTTTTACTCATTGGAATTTTTGTACATAAGTTTTTGCTTTCTTGTAGTAATAATTCTGTTTTTTGGAAGCAAAAATTTAAGTAATTTATGTCATTTAAATGTATTATCTGATTATTAATTTTCATGGTCCATTCTCCATGGTTTTGTTGACTGTTTGCCATATTGATTATATCTTGGTAGAATTTTTCTCTTAGTGATAATGTTTGGGTTTGAGATGATGATCCTATTTCTAACTTTTGTCTTTTAGGAATTTTCATGGTTTCCTTGCAGAAACTCTCTTGTTAGGAAGTCTGGAATGGAGTTATCTTTTCCTGCAATATGAATTATTTCAAAATCAAAAATTGATAATAAGGCTTGCCATCTGGCAAAGATTTGTTTAGCAGCTAAATTTTTTACATCTTTTTGTAAAACATCTTTAGCGGCTTTACAATCTACTTTAACAGTGAATTTTTGGTTTAATAAGTCATCTTGGAATTTTGTTATGCATAAAACAATTGAGAGAATTTCCTTTTTTATTGTAGAATATTTAGATTGAGTTTCATTCCATATTCCCGAATAATATCTTATTATATGGATTTTTCCATTAATTTCTTGAGTTAATATTCCTCCATATCCTATGTCCAAGCGCCGTAGAGATCCGTCTTTGGTGCATTTGGATCACATATTGTTAAACAGGGTAATTGTTTTACGTATAACTTAATTTGTTTTATTACATTAGTGTGTTCTTTTGTCCAAGGTTTTGGGTTTTTCCTTAATCTATCATAAAGTGGTTTGCAGATTTGTCTTATTTTTGGATGAAAATCAGCTATGTAGTTTAACGATCCTAAAAATCTTTGTAATTGAGTTTTGTCTTTTATTTCATCTGGAAATTTGTCCGCAAAGTCTATTGATCTTTGGATAGGTATTATTGTGTTATTGGTTATTTCATGACCTAAGAACCTTATTTTTGTCTGATATAGCTTTATCTTAGGTTTGGATAAAACCAATCCATTTTTTATCATTGTTTTGTAGAATATGTTTAGATGTTTTTCATGTTGGCCTAAATCTTTACTAAAAACTAAAACATCATCTATGTAAACTATAATAAATGTGTAAGGGTTGAATATTTCATTCATTATTTTTTGGAATTCGCTTGGTGCATTTTTTAACCCAAATGGCATTACATTCCATTCGTATTGTCCAAATGGTACTGTGAATGCTGTTTTGTATCTATCTTGTTCTGCTATTTGGATTTGCCAAAATCCTGATTTCATATCAAATTTTGAAAATATTGATGCATTGTGAAGTCTTTTTAATAAATCTTGTTTATTAGGGATTGGATACCTAATCCATTTCAAGGCTGTGTTTAATGGTTTATAGTTTATTACTAACCTTGGAGCTCCTCTCTCAATTTCTGCATTTTTTGTGACATAGAAAGCAGAGCATGACCATGGTGATTTGCTTTTTCTTATTAATTTTTTATCTAATAAATCTTTTATTTCTTTTTTACAATATTCTAATAATTCTTGGTTCATTTGGATTGGTCTTGCTTTAGTTGGAATCATTCTTTCATTGAACTCTTTTTCATATGGTAATGTTATGACATGTTTCTTTCTTTCCCAAAATGCTGTAGGGAGGTCAGAACATAAAGTTTTTTCAAATTTTTCTAATATCTTTTCGATTGTAATTTTGCATTCTCTTGATTGCAATTTTTCTTCTAACTTTGTATTATGTAAGTCTTCTTTTAAGAATTCAATTTGTTTTTGTAATAAATTTATTTTTGATATGTTTGTTTTTTGTACATTGTTTACATCATGGGTAGAAACTGGATATAGAAATTTAAATATTATTTTCTGTCCTAGTATCTTTGTTTCTACTCCTTGTTTGGATACTTTAAAGGGATATAACATTTGTAAAAAGGGATTTCCTAATATTACTTTTGTATTTAAATCTTTTACAAGTATTTAGACTTGTTTTAAAACAAATGTTATTATTACATATGTGAGCTTCTGGTATTTTATATTTAACTTTTAACAAGGAAGAATTTGCTGCCGAAAGGCTTTGCTTTGTCTTAATAAAATATTTAGAAGGTATTATACCTTGTTCTATGCAGTTTAAATCTGCTCCTGAGTCTAACATGGCTATCCCTTCATATGTAAAAGTTCCTATTGTCATTTTTATGGTGATATATCATTTTTGAAACCTAACTTTATTTATTGCATATACACTTCCTTCTGTATCTTCTTCTGTTGAAGAATCTGTTTCTATTTCTGTATTTTCTCTAGTATTTATTTTTATTCCTTTAGCTTTTGAAAAAGGGTTTTGAAATGGTTCATCCAATTTTTTAGAAGGTTCTCCTTTGTAAGTTGCACTTATTTGTTTTTTAATTTCATGTAATGTTATTTTTTCTTCTAATTCTTTTTGTGATTTTTGTAATTCTAAATTGTTTTGTTTTAATAATTTTATTTCTTGTTTTATCTCTCTGATTTCTCTTTGTAAATCTACTGAAGAAATTTGTTTCTTTTTATCTTGAAACATCTGTACCACGTCTTCATAATGAGACGGTGTTGACGGTTCTGGTTTTTCCTCATTTATGGTTTTCTCTAGTTGTCTTAGGAATTTTCGTTTTATAACTGGTTCCTTAATTTCTTTAATTTTTTCTAATATTTCATCATATTGCTCTATAGTATTAATTTTGGTTGTACACATACACACTCCTTTGCATCCATTTTGACATTCATTAATTTCTACTTCATTATCTGTGCTGTCCGTGCTGAAGGAGGGGTCTTCTCCACTGGCTTGTTCATTTTCTGTGGCTGTTACCTCTAGATTATCTATTTGGGATATTATTTGGTCTATTTCTTTTATATTAAGGTTATTGCAAATTTATTTTATTTGTTTTCTAGCTGGGCAATTTCTAGCTATGTGTCCAGGTTTTCTGCATAAAAAGCATTTTATTGTCTTTTTATAGGTATTTGATTGCTTGTTATTTTTCATGTATTTCTTATTATTGTATTTATTACTATATCTTTTCTTATGGCTTGAGTTTTTATAGTATTCAGGAGTCTCTCTTGTATTTTTCTTATTTGTTGTTCTATGTTTTCTCCTATATGTGCTATTTTTATAATAAGGATTTTGTTCATTCCTTTTCTTTTTATGAGGTGGTTTTAGTCTTCCAAATCCAAATTGTTCACACCAATTTCCTAATTCTTTTCTTGTTTGAGAATTTTCTTTCTTTAATTTATAGGCTAATCTTTGATCCTGACATAATCTTAAGCCAGTAATGTTTACACAAGTAATTAAATCCCCGTAAGTTAATTCATTGTAAGAAACTTGTCCAAATTTTTGTTCTATTGTTTCTTTTACTTTTTCTGAAAATAATCCTGGTAGTCCAGTAATAAATTTTTCTTTCCAGTATATGTTATTTGGTTCTGCCAAATTAAAAACTCTTTTTAAGAAGTTTTCTTTATACCATTTGAATTGTTGTAATTTTCTGCATTTTAGGTTTTGTAATATCTCTGAATTTCTTTCAGTATACAAGTCTATGTCTCCTATAAAGTGGGTTGTAATATTGAATATTAATGTTATTAATTGTGCTGGTGCAGGCCGTCCATGTTCATCTACTAGTGGTTGATCTTGGTTATCTCTTCTTACAGCAGATAATATATCATCCTTTATTTCTCTTCCTAATAATTTATCCCACCAGGTACGTAATTGTCCTGTAAATCCTAGGATTATATTTTCTACAGCTTGTTTTTCTGTGATGTTTGTTGTTTTGTAAATATTTCCTACGATTATCATTTCTTTTGTTTTATTAATAATTTCCATTTCGCTTAACCCATCAATGTTCCATTCATAAATATTTTTTGCATTGTAAGATTTTTGTTGATTTCCTAGTATTTCCAAATCATCCGCTTCTTTTTTGTAATTATAAAAGCCTCGAATGGCTTGTATTGGTTTATTTTCATTATCTGTTTCATAATTTTCAGAATCGGGGATAGATTCTGATTCAGATGTTGATTGTTCATTATATTCTGTTAGTACCCTAATATTTTTGTTATCGCTTGTTGTACTTTCCTCTTTTACTTGTATGTAAGATTTTATATTTTCCATTAAATCATTTAAGGGATTGTGCAGAGTTGGTCTAACACCTGACATTCTAAATGAATTTTTTGAAGGAGGTATTTGTCTATTATAAGAAGTTGATACTGGAACTTTATCTTTTCTGTTTGATGGGGTTATGTTATATAATTCTCCATGTTCCGTATATCGCTTAGATATTACTCCTGTTTCTGGCTGTTTATAAATGATTGTGGGAAAATCAGTTTGTGTAGTAAGGCTGTCTATTTCTTCCTTTACCATTGCTATTCCATTTGTAACATTATCCATTTTGTCCTCTACTCTATCTAATTGTTGTCCGATTGTATATAATGATAGGTTTGTCCAATTATTTTGTAAATGTAAGTCTTTCGTCAGTCTTTCTTCTATTTGGTCAGGGTGGACTATTGGTAAAATTCCATGTGTGATTCCATTTTTACAGAAATAGGCCGGTTCTAGCGGAGGTTTTTCACTTTCGTAGAATTCATTACTTGGTAGGTTGTTTGCTGTTACTTTATACCATTTTTTAAGGTTTTGAGTTATTGGATTTAGTTTATATAGATATTCATCATTTAGGAACTCAAAGAATGGTATATGTATTTCTTGTATTTTACATAGATCATAATATGCTTCTTTAATTATTTTTTGTTCTTTTTCGTTATATGTTTTAAAGAATATTTCTCTATTTTTATTATTTTCTTCGCTTTGGAATTCTTCTCTTAAAACTTTTTTATTTAATCTGAATTCATTTTTTATCATATTTACTGTGAAATTACTATCTTCATATGGATGAGCAAAGTTTCCATTTCTTTTTATGCCAATATTATTTGCTTCATATGCATTTTCTGTTTCAATTTCTGATTCTAAGATTGGTTGATTATTTTGTGAATTATTTCCTTGTTGGAATTCAAATATTCCTGAAGTGGATCTTCCTTTGGTATATTAAAATTAAGGTTTTTGTTTCTGTTTAAAGATTGTGTTCTTTTGAATTTTAGTTCTACTGAACCATCTACATATTGTGTGACTTGTTCTAATTCACTTGTTTGCTTGTTTTTCGCACTTGTGTCTGGTACAGTTTTTGCCGGATAAGTCCATTTTTCTGACAAAGTTATTTCACTCCATTTGATTGTTTTAGGAATAGTTATATTTGCTTTTGTGTGGTCAATTTCCCAAAAAACCGTTTCTCCTGTAGTCTTGCTCTTATTAAAAGCATTTGGACAAAGTCCAGTGTTCATTACTTTGTATTGAAGTCTACAAAATATTTCATAAATATGAGAGCCTACTTGCATATGATAATTATGGGTTAAAATATCTAGGGTTAATATTTTCATTATATGTGGGTCTGTTAGGGATATTGTGAAATTGGGATATGTGTTAAAATGTATTGGTCCATTTGTTAGGCTTGTTTCTATTGCTCCTAGTAGAGAGTCTACATAATTTAAGTGTCTTGCATCTCTTAAGGTTACCTGTATACTTGTATCTAGTCCTTCCATTGTTAATGGTTTAATTGCAACTTGTACTAGTCCTATGTGTAGGAATCTGTATCCTTGTGATATATATTTTTTAATTGAAGATTTTGAAAATAGACTCATGGTTTGATTATTGGAATATAAAGGGATTACTTTTTCTTTTATTTTAATTGCTAATCTAGATTTGAAATCAAATATTCCTTTGTCTTTATATATCTCAGAGGTTGAAATCGAGGGAGGTTTCCAATTTGTTAAAAATTGATTATCCCATGATATTTCTTTAGACAATATGCTTTTATTACTTCTATCCTCATCATTCTCAGTTTGTATGTTATAATCATTCATTTGATTATTGTGATGTCTAGAGGTTCTTCTATTCGTAAAATTACCTAACCAACTCATTATTTACAATCGGACAACAATTAGATAGAGTAGAGGACAAAATGGATAATGTTACAAATGGAATAGCAATGGTAAAGGAAGAAATAGACAGCCTTACTACACAAACTGATTTTCCCACAATCATTTATAAACAGCCAGAAACAGGAGTAATATCTAAGCGATATACGGAACATGGAGAATTATATAACATAATTAAGATCAAAAATCAAAGGAAATAGACTCCTAAGAAATAAACTCCTAATGAGTTGCTACAGTACTAAATAGTAAATTTGACTTTTTAATAGTAAAATTGACTTTTTATCTAGGGTACGTGATCTTTGTTCTACCCGGCACACACTTCATAAATTTTGAATATTATGAAGCCGCGATGAGTAAGGATAAAAACCTTTAACTCAAAAGTGTCTTTGAGACACCTTGACGTTGCCTAGTTTCCGATCTATATACCGCTTTGATTTAAAAGTCCTTTTTACTAATAGAAAGCATATAACTAATATACATAAATAACTAAATAATAGTAAGAACAACTTACTTTATTATTACCGAATTTCCGATAATTTACAAGATATTTGTACAGTGGATGGTTTGCAGTGGATGGTTGAGAATATATATATATATATATATATATATATATATATATATATATATATATACTTCCTCCGTTCCACACCAATTGATACTTATTTTCTTTTTGGTCCATTCCACGTCAATTGATATTGCTCAAAATGGAAGGGAATCTTTACTATTTTCCCCACTCATTCTCTCTCCTATTTTACTTTTACACTCACAACATTCTCTCTCCTAACTATTCCTCTCATTCATTCTCTCTCCTATTTAATTTTCATACTCACAACATTTTCTTCCACTTTTTCTCTCTCTTACTTTTTCTTAATATGTGTGCCCAAGATTTTTGTATCAGTTGGTGTGGGACGGAGTGAGTATATGTCTTAGATAACAGACAACTCAAGGGTTCATATTAGAAATTATTTGTATAGAGGCGATGGCATTTTTGCAATTAATAGGATAAATAAGGACAAAGATATAGACTATTATTTCACCTTGAAAATTCAAATTATGTCACGTTACCATCCAAATTTTCCTCAAATTTTAAATATCTCAATATCTATAAGTCAATTCTTTTTTTTCGAGAATACTGTTTTTCTCGACTCGAATAGAAGAATCAAGCTAAATCGCTGAATATAGGGGTTTGAAAAAAAATGTTGAATAACAATGAAATATTTAAATTACATTCGAATTTAGTAGCTAATTAACTACCGAATTCATGAGTATTTTTAACATTATACTTAGATTCAGTATCTACTGAATTCATCTGTATTTTTGAACATTGCACTTAGATTCAATAGCTAATTATCTAATGAATTCATGTGTATTTTGAACATTGCATTAAATAACTAGTTAGTTACTGAATTCATTTGTATTTTGATAATTGCACATGGATAAATCGATATTTATTTTAAACATTGCAAATATATTAAGTAGCTAGTTAGCTACTGAATTCATTTGTATTTTTGAACATTGTACTTGGATTCAGTAGCTAGTTAGCTACTAAATTTATGTATATTTTGAACATTACATATGAATTCAGAAGTTAGTTAACTACATAATCCATGTGTATTTTTTAACATTGTACTTGAATTCAGCAGCTAGTTAAATACTGAATTTATGTGTATTTTTTAACATTGTACTTGAATTCACTAGCTATTTAGCTATTGAATCCATATGCATATTGAATATTGCATTCATTAACTAGTTAGCTACTGAATTCATTTGTATTTTGAACATTTCACATGAATTCAGTAGATAGTTAGCTACTGAATCCATGTATATTTTGATAATTGGGAATTAAGTAGCTACTTAGCTACTAAATTCATGTGTATTTGATGAATTCAATTGCAATGTTCAAAATACACTTGGATCCAGTATATACTTAGCTACTGAATACAAGTGTATTTTGAGAATTTTATTGTTGTTTAACATTTGTTTTTCAAAACCCTATGTTCAGGGATATAGTTTAATTCGACTCATCGATACGAGAAAAACTGTGTTCTCGATTTTTTTTTACTTACAGATTTTGAGATATTTAATTTTAAAATTTTGGAGAAATTTAAATGTTGGCGTGATAGTACCTCCTAATTTTCATAAAAGATACAAAAATACCACCATTTTTTATAAAAGTATATGGAATATAAACCATTATTTTTTATTAAATAAATATTCATCATGAGATAGAGGGGTTACCTTACATTTGTAAGCTTAGCAATTTCATTGAGCTCAATTCAAACTTTTTTTGATCAAATTATTCAGATCACAACTCTACCGGCTCACCAGTATAGGTCAGTCGATCAAGCTCATTGTCCGATATTTTTCGATCCTGACCTACCTTCGTCCGACATACGATTTCCCACTTGACCAATGTGAGGACCCCGACCCGGAACCTAACACGTGTCCCGAGCTGGAGCGTCCCCAAACTAACTCAAACCACCTAAACTTTTAAAAACTTTGATTTAACCAACAACTTAAACATACTCATCATAACCATTTCAAAATAACTCCACTCCTCTCCACATTGGAGGAGGAGTTGAACAACTTTGAAAGTAATAAACTGTTTTAGTTACAAAAGATTTCGGTTATAACGTAGAAACTAAGTTTAATTTATACAAACTCCATAAAGGAATCACACCAAAATACAGCTTTCTACGCCAACCTATACATACCCCGAAAATCCCAAAATATCACTTCCAAACTCCTTTCCGTCCTTACTGGGCCGGTCCGCCTGTCTCGGGATCTAAAAACATTAAAGGGGGAGGGGTGAGAATAAATCTCAGCAAGCTATTATGAATGCAGCAATATGCCAAATAAGATGCAACACATAACAAGTTGCATATAACACATTGGAAAAGCTGGAAACACTTTACATTACCTCGGTTTACCTTTTCCCGTCTGAACAATAGTCGTACAACATTGGGGAATAAAACCCCAATCTTAGGTGAGCTGCTTAAGCAATACTCACATCTTATAAGACCCATGTCTCAGGGAACCATATAAGATAGTAGCAACTCTGTAAGGCTTTTGGCTCAATACAGATGCTATAACCCCGACCCGCGGCTACAGAGGGGACGGTCATGAGATATAACATAATCCGATCACATTAGGTCACACTTCCATAATTGATCGTATTATGTTATACCCCCAACATCAGCTGATTAACACAATATCAAGCACATAATAGTTACTTGAAATAAAATCCACAAAAGGGATAAGCAATATAGCCACATGGTAAAATATACTCATGTTCAATCAATACCATAGTGCAACATTTATTCAACACACTATGCATAGTATAATCAATGAATATGAACTCAAGTAAGGCAATAAGGTATCATCAACCCACCCTACATAGTCATTATACAATAATACATGGCCTCTATAAAGGTCCAAGTTAAATCTACCAAGTTGGAGTCACATTTGTCAAGTTGCCAAACTAGGCTGCCAAGCGTTTTCCAAGCAATATTTAAAGTACTTCCCCAATTCCATTTTGATCAATTAAGATGTCATTGTATAGCCAAAGTATTCTACTTTAATCTAGATTAAAGAGATTTCATTTTGGTTCTAGTTTGAATGGGTTTAAACAGCTCTAAAGTTGGTTCAAAGTCACCAGGCCAGGGCATGACTCGTGCCCCAGGGCACGGCTCGTGCCCATTTGACCTTCCCCAGAATCATGCGTCCCCAACAAGGCACGACTTCAGCTTACCAAAGGTCACGACTCGTCCCTTCCGCAGGCATGACTCGTGCCACAGGGCACGACTCGTGACCTGAGCCCAGAATTCAGAACAGCAGCAGAATTCCTACAACACCTATACCAATTTGTCCCAACCCAAGTTTCCCCTGTTTTGTGCACCTAGAAAGGCTTACCAAACTTCATAGATCTCATACTAAATCCTTTAAACCCAAAATAATATAAACCTAGATCATTTACCACTTGATTTCCAACCCATTTCACTAACACATTTCAAGTTAACCCTTTTTAATCTAACTCAACCCATTTTCTTACACTCTTTAACACTTTCATGAACAACAACATTTTTCTATGACATTAACCAATTCCTCAACTTCAAGAAGGTTTTCAAAGCATCAAAAAATCATTATAATAACAATAACAACATCAATAGTTCATGAACATTTAATGAAGGGAAAGTCATAATAACTCACCTTAGAAATATGAGATGGATTAAGGATTTTCTTAGCTTGATGTGCTCTCCTAGTTGCCCCGAACACGAAAGTACAATCGGATTGCCAAATGGAGAAGAATTGAATGCCCTAGGAACTTGGAAAGTGAGGCTTTCATGGAAGAGCTTCCATGGATACTTTGATGGAGGAGATGAATGAGAAGGATGGAGGAAGTATGGGAGGCTTTGACTAAAGAGAAGGAGGGGGTGAGGGAAATAAGGGGAGAAGCATGGTCCCCCCATGCTTTCTTTAAATGAAACCTTTCCAAGATGCACAACTAGGCCCTCCAAGATTTAAGGTAATACAATAAATCCTCTCAATTCCTCTACTTCACATAAAGGCACCTCACCAACACATAATATTGTATTTGTTTATTTTATTATCACTCCACCCTATTACTTTATTTTATTTTCAATTATTATACTTCAACAAAATACTTTATCTTATTTTCATTTTAGCCCAAGGCTTTAGAATTATCTCCTAACTTTCTCAACTTAACATAAAAATTAAAGACATAGAATAAGCACATAAAGTCAACCAATAACATAAAATGCATATAATAGGATACTAAAATAGTGCCTAGGTTTAGGGTCGTTACACTCACTCCCCCTTAAAGAAAATTCGTCCCGAATTTTAAAAAGACTTACTTGGATGCTCAAACAACCAAGGGTATTTCGCTCTCATTTCCGACTCTAGCTCCCACGTTGCTTCCTCAATGGTGTGATTCCTCTATAGGATCTTCACTATCGGAATGCTCTTAGTCCTCAATTCCTTAACCTGGAACTCCAAGACTCTCAATGGTTCCTCAACATAAGACATATCCGCTTGAATCTCATCGGGGGGAGAACTTAAAATATGGGAAGGATCATGACAATACTTCCTCAACATCGAAACGTGAAATACATCATGAAGCAAAGAAAATGAGGGAGGTAACGCCAACCGGTAAGCCAAATCCCCAATCTTTTCTAAAATCTCAAACGAACCAACAAACCTCGGGGCCAATTTACCCTTATTACCAAACCTTTTAATTCCCGTTCAAGGAGAGACCTTCAAGAACACGAAGTCACCCACCTGAAAAGATAAGTCCCGTCTTCTATTGTCGGCGTAGCTTTTCTGTCTACTCTGAGCCATCTTCAATCTATCACGAATCACCTTGATCTTCTCCGTCGAATCTCGAACCAAATTCGGGCCCCAAAGCCTCGCTTCACCAACCTCGTCCCAACACATCGGAGATCTACACTTTCTTCCATACAACGCCTCATACGGAGCCATCTCAATGCTAGACTGATAACTGTTGTTATAAGCAAACTCAACTAACGGTAGATAATCCTCCCAAGACAGTTGAAAATCCATCACACAAGCCCGTAACATATCCTCAAGTATCTGAATAGTTCTCTCAGACTGAACGTCGGTTTGAGGATGAAACGCCGTACTAAAACATAATTTAGAACCCAAGGCTTCATGCAATGCTCTCCAAAATCTAGAAGTGAATCTCGGATCTCTGTCGGAAACAATACTAACCGGAACCCCATGAAGTCTAACAATCTCCTTCATATACAACTGGGCAAACTTCTCCATCGAGAACTTGCTTGACACCGGAAGAAAATGAGCCGACTTTGTCAATCTATCCACAATAACCCAAATAGCATCCATCTTCTTCGCGGTAAGAGGCAAACCCGAAACAAAATCCATCGAGATCTCTTCCCATTTCCATTCCGGAATATCTAATGGTTGAAGTAGTCCCGCCGGTCTCTGATGCTCGGCCTTGATTTGTTGACAAGTTAGACACTTCGACACATAATCCGCAATTTCCCTTTTCATTCCATTCCACCAATATTCACGCTTCAAGTCTTGATACATTTTCGTACTACCCGAATGAATCGCAAACTTGGACTTATGACCATACTCTAGAACACGCCTCTTGATTTCCGGTGATGAAGGAACGCAAATTCTCCCTTGAAAGGTTAAAATCCCATCTCTATTCAACGCAAATTTTTCGGCTTTTTGAGAGTAATTCGTTATATTTTATTATATATATATATTAAATAAAATATAACAAATTACTCTCAAAAAAATAAAAATAAGTCAATAAATATTATTTTTGAAAAATAAATAAATCATAAATTAAAATAAAATAAAAATAGAGCTAAAAACATTTAAAAAAATCAAATCAACCCCGGCATAATTATTCCGCCGCTACTACCACCACTACTACCACCACCACCACCATCACCACCACCACTACTACTACCATCACTAATTCATTACTACCACTACTATCACTACCACTACTACCATCACCACTATCACTACCCCCACCACTACTACCACTACTACGTACCACACTACCACCACTACTACTACCACCATTACTATCACTACCACCACTGCTACTACCGTTACTATCCCTATAACCCCTAAATCATATAGTTATACACCTAAACCCTAAACCTAAATCATATATTCCATACTCATAAACCCTAAACTAAAATCCTAAATTCTAATTGCTATACCCTAAACCCTAAATCCTAAATCATATATTCCATACCCTAAATCCTAAACCTAACCCTAAATCTTAATTGTTATACCCTAAACCCTAAATCATAAATCATATATTCCATACCCTAAACCCTAAACCTAAAACCCTAAACCCTAATTGCTATACCCTAAACCCTAAATCCTAAATCATATATTCCATACCCTAAATCCTAATTGTTATACCCTAAACCCTAAATCATAAATCATATATTCCATACCCTAAACCCTAAACCCTAATTGCTATACCCTAAACCCTAATTGCTATACCATAAACCCTAAATCCTAAATCATATATTTCATACCCTAAACCTTAAACCTAAAACCCTAAACCCTAAACCCTAATTGCTAAACCCTAAATCCTAAATCATATATTCCCTAAACCCTAAATCATATATTCCATAAACCTTAAACCCTAATTGCTATACCCTATACCCTAAATCCTAAATCATATATTTCATTCCCTAAATCCTAAATCATATATTCCATACTCTAAATCATATACTAATATTTATTTTGAAAAAGAGAGTATAATAATTTTAAATTAGTAACAAAATATTTATTTTGGATAGGAGGGTATATCAATTTTAAATTAGTACTCCCTCCAAACCAAAATAACTATCAATTTTGGTCAATTAGTGTCATTTATTTTTATATATAAATCTAAAAAATAGTGCCATTTATTTTTAATATTTGTCAAAAATAAATAATATTTTTATACAAAATAAAAAATCTAATATTAATATGCTATTTATTTGTCAAAAATAATAAAAAGTGGCATTGACCTGGCCTTGGCTCGGCCGTGGCCTTGCCTTGGCTTTATCCCACATCGAGCTCGAGGCAAAGTGAGACAGGTATGTGGCTCGGCCGGCCTTGGCCATGACCTTGCTTTTGCTCGGCCATGGCCTTGCACACGGAGCCTTGGCTATTATTCCACATTGCTTTCAAAACAAAAAAAAAGTGAAGGCTTTGGCTATATAAGAATGGGCTGGGGCTGAAGCAATGCTTACAATTGGCCTTGGCCGGCCCTTCAAATGGTCTTGGCCTCGGCCACGGCCACATTAAGGCCAAAAATTTGTTTTCAAAAAAATTTTAAGACTTGAACTCGAATTGTTTAAGCTCGTAATCGAGATCGATTCAAGAAGCTCGTGAATAGCTCGCGAGCTCGTTTCGAGCCAAGTTCGAACGGATTTTTTAGGCTCGAGCTTGAAAAAAGCTCGACTCGTTAATTTTTAGTCGAACTCGAATTCGACAACTCAAAGCTCGACTCGGCTCGACTCATTCACAAGCCCCGGACAAAATCTTGAGTCCACAAAGAAGGCGGCGGTCTACCCCGTAACTCACAATCTGGTCTTGTACAAAAAGGTCAATCACTACTTTTTAAAATCAAGCGCCTAACGGCCCTAACCTAACCATTTGAAAGCAAACACTCACATCTATATCTGACTCCAAAATTTTGTGGGTTTATCGAGAGTTTAACACATCCGAATTTAAGCGAGTAAACGATTTTTTTGACAACTTGTACTATCAAACAAGAAAATAAATAACACGAGATTTACGAGATTTAATCTGGTATAAATGGGCTACGCATACGGATCGATCAACGACTTACATTATATTATGATAGAATTACAAAATCGTAAGTTTTAATCAAAAAAATCGCAAATACTCACCACAAATCTAGTATTACAAGATTGGAGATATTCTCATCGTTCTCAACATCATTTAATACAAACGTAATCAATTTACATATCTCTCTCTCTCATAGTTGTAATTATTGCTATTTAACCCAATCTCCCCTAAGACTATTCTCATTAGTGACCCCAAATCCAATTCAATCTCAAATAAAATATTAATTTCTCTCACTTTCATATACACAACTCTCAACCTTATATAATATATACTCCCATCAGTGACCCAAACTCAACACAACCTTTTAATAAAATATTTATTTCTCTTACTTAAAATATTTATCATTTTATTTTTTTAAATGTACCAATATTAGGCTCTATTTAAGATTAAAAAAGATGAGTTGGTCTACTGTGAGAACAAGGAGATCCGTCTCATGCATGAGACGGGTCGATCCATGGGTGGCAGCTCATGCCTTTTAAAACAGGTATTACGTTTAGAAAAAGTAATAGTTACCATCTCTTAATGTAATGACTGTATACATATAAAATAACATTGTTAATAAGTAAACATAATACATGTTTTAAAAAAAACAAAAGCTCGTTTTATCTATTTTTTCAAATGTAATACAAACTATATGTATTATAATACAAACTATATGTATTACATTTGAAATGTAATAACTTATTTTAGTTATAATAAGTATTACTTTTGCCAAACGAAGAAAACATAGGAAAAAACACTATTACTTTTCTGTATATATGTATTATTTTTACCCATTTTTTTTAAATGTAATACAAACTATATGTATTATAATACAAACTATATGTATTACATTTGAAATGTAATAACTTATTTTAGTTATAATAAGTATTACTTTTGCCAAACGAAGAAAACATAGGGAAAAACACTATTACTTTTCTGTATATATGTATTATTTTTACCCATTTTTTCAAATGTAATACAAACTATATGTATTACATTTGAAATGTAATAACTTATTTTAGTTATAATAAGTATTACTTTTGCCAAACGAAAAAAACATAGGAAAAAACACTATTACTTTTCTGTATATACTCCCTCCGTCCCGTCCGACTTAGGACATTCACTCCCGACACGGAGATTAAGAAATACTATTATAATATTAGGAGAGAGAATGAGTGGAGGATGTGTTGTGAGTGTGAAAAATTAAATAGGAGAGAGAATGAGTGGGATAAATAGTGATGAGATTATTGTTGTGAGTATGACAAGTGGGTCCCATTTAATATAAAAGTAATATAAACTTTCCATTTTGGGTCGTCCTAAGTCGGGTGGGACGCCCAAATGGCAAAACGTCCTAAGTCGGACGGGACGGAGGGAGTATGTATTACTCCCTCCGTCCCAGACCATGGGTATATGGGGTGGATTTCACGCTTCTTAATTTTTTTAAAAAAAAATGAATAAAAGTTAAATGTGGGATAGGGAATAGTAGTTAAATGTGTGGTAGGGAATAGGAGAGAGAATGTAAAAGTTAAATATGTGGTAGGGAATAGGAGAGAGAATGTAAAAGTTAAAAATATTTAATAGGAGAGAGAATGAGTGGGAGGAATAATAGTTAAATGTGTGGTAGGGAATAGGAGAGAGAATGTATAAAGGTATAATGAATGGTTTTTTTGTAAATATATGGAGTTGATAAGGGTATAAATATATTCAAAAACTTGTCATTTATGAAAATGAACTCTTGATCTGGAACGGACCAAAAGGGAAAGATGAACCCTTGGTCTGGGACGGAGGGAGTATGTACTTTAATGCATACAAACTATTACTTTATATGCATACAATCATTACATTATATTATAGTAACTATTACCTAAAAAAAAAATTTATCTGTTCTTCCAAAACGTATCGCGGAGGAAGAACAATACTAGTAAAATACCTTTTCCTCTACTGCCTTTAGTTTCACTCATCTCAGAAGAAGGTTATTTTATTTTTCCCCCAAAAATTAAAATAATATTTTCTGATCAAAGACAAAGAAGAAGAAGAAACGTTTTATGTATCTGTCTAGGATATCATCATAATTCTTGTTCATTTCCTCAATTTCTGTGATAAACTTGTTCCTTTCCTCAATTTCTGGGTAAATTTCCTAATTTTTTCTTCTACCTCCGTCGTTGAGCTTCATGTAATTGATTTGTGTTTTCTTTGAACACATTTCTGGAATTGTTGGTTTTCATGTGGGTATTTTTCAGGCTTTTGTAATGTTGAAATTTTTGTCGATTTGGTTGATTCTGGTAAAGTTAGGGTTTTACTGGGAAAATCTTTGGTGGGTTTGGCCGGAGAAGGTGAAGCTTGGGTTGAAGAAGACGATTCTCCCGCTCCCGCTGCTCTGCGTTTACGTATAGAGAGAGAGACGAGTATTCTTGGGCGGGTCATGGTCATGGATCCGACCCGTCTCATGGATGAGACGGATATTGTTGTTCTCACATGAGTTTTTGTCAAAAAAAATTATAAATTTTGATATATTTTTCATTTTTTTATTTTATATAAAATTTATTAATTTTAAAAATATATTTATATAAACACATGTCACCCAATGAAAGGGTGACATGTATACAAATCAAAACATTTTTGTGACCCAACCTGGACCAACCTCGGTTGGCTGGCCGCCCAGGTCATGGCATTTCCTTGACTTTCTTTTTTTTTTTTTTTTTTTTTGGGCCGTAACCCACATTGGAAAGTCACCAATGTGGGTAGTCTAAGGGAGCCCATCTTGATAACACCAAGACACACCCAAAATAATAATACTCGTACCCTTTATATAGGTAAAATAAAAACTATTTTCTTATACAATTAGAAATACAATTTTGTCCTCAACTCATAAGGCACAAATTCATCTCCTAATTGTACAAGAAAACAATCTTCTCACTTCTAGTCCAAATAGGAAATAACTCAATCCAATTCGAAATTAAAATTTGAGCCAAAATCCCAACATGGTAATTAGGCCATGGGAATATTCAAATTTGGCCATCTAAAATCATGTGTGTGTGTGTGTTTCTTTAATTGATTAAGGATAATATTTCATTTTAATACCAAGTTAACTGAGTTAGAAATCTGTTTTGTTATAGGGGCAATTTGAAATTTTTGATACTAAATCTATTGAGTTACTAAAGTTCTCTGACGCCCATTAATATTTTGACAAAAACTCACGTGAGAACATGAATATCCGTCTCATCCATGAGACGGGTCGGATCCGACCCATGGCTCATTACTCTCTCTCTAGACGCTCCCTCTCACTAAACGCAATCCAGACTCTCTCTCAATTCGCCGGCGACCGTTTTCCTCTCCCTCTAATCCTTGTGTAACTCCAACAAATTCTTATCCCAATTTCACCTCTGAACTTCATAAATCCCCCAATTTCAAACGCCGATTAGAGAAGAGTGATGAAGGCGGTTGAGGGAGCTTGGTTCGTTGAGGAGCTAGGTCGCCATTGATACCGTTTAGAGAGAGAGAGAGCGGTCTCTCTCTGTTTGTGTTTAGAGAGAGAATGCGAGCTTAGGAGAGAGAGAGGCCGGTTGTGAGGGGATTGATTTCCACCGGTGAGGAGGTCGCTCCGGCGAACTGATTTTGGGGGAGAGAGCTCGGTGGAAAACAGTGGAAAAGGATTGGTTAGGGAGCTCTGTTATTCCGGCTTAACCTTCCCCTACCTCAATTAATTAGCTCTGTTGACTGTTATTCCGGCTAAACCTTCCCCTACCTTAATTTTGATTTTGAGTAATACTTATCATGTGTTTAAGTAATAGTTGATATTGCTATAAGTAATAGTACTACACTTGTAAAATAATAGTGTTATTTTTTTTTTTATCTAATAATAGTTTTAGGAATTGTTTTCATTTTGAGTAATACTTCTCATTTGTTTAAGTAATAGTTGATATTGCTATAAATAATAGTACTACACTTGTGAAGTAATAGTGTTTTTTTTTTTTTTAACTAATAATAGTTTTAGAAACTGTTTTCATTTTGAGTAATACTTCTCATTTGTTTAAGTAATAGTTGATATTGCTATAAGTAATAGTACTACACTTGTGAAGTAATAGTGTTTTTTTTTAACTAATAATAGTGTTAGGAACTGTTTTAATTTTGAGTAATACTTTCCATTTGTTTAAGTAATAGTTGGTATTGCTATAAGTAATAGTACTACACTTGTGAAGTAATAATGTTATTTTTTTTAAACTAATAATAGTTTTAGAAACTGTTTTCATTTTGAGTAATAATTCTCATTTGTTTAAGTAATAGTTGGATTATTAAAGTTACTCTTATAGAAATATGTTACAATTTCATCTATCAAAGTATTACATTTACTTGTATAAACTATTACATTCATATACATAAGTTATTACATTTCAAATGTAATACATTAAAGTATTACATTTGAAAAAATGGGTGAAAACGAGCTTTTATTTTTTTAAAACAGGTATTACGTTTACTTATGAACAATGTTACTTTATATGTATACAGTCATTACATTAAGAGATGGTAACTATTACTTTTTCTAAACCACTGAAAAACCGAAAAAATAATATAAAAACTAAATAAAATAAAATAAAATAAAATAAAATAAAATAAAATAAAATAAAATAAAATAAAAAATAAAATAAATTTGGGCCTATCCCACTGTTGCACATGAGAAATTAAAGAATTATAGAGAATCTAAGCACGAGAATGAGAGGATTGCTCAATTTGCTTGCACTGTTGCACGTGAGGAATAAAGAAACAAACAGACGGTTTGTGGGATAGGCCCATGGGTCATGGGTCGACCCGTCTCACCCATGAGACGGGTCATCCTGTTCTCACAGGAGACTCCCTCTAATATTTTTAACAATTTTAATTACTTTTGCTAATTAATCAATACTACGCAAATTTCATTTGTTATTTTAATAGTACAAGGATTAATATGAAAATATGGAATAGTACAGATGTCAAAAAAGTCGTTTACTCGAATCTAATTTTTTTTTTTTTTGTTTTGAGGCTTGCCCAACTCGAGTCAAGCCCTTTTTTTTGTGTAAGTCAATTTACTAACAAGCCCATCAATTCTCTGAAATTTCCTTAAAATCCGCACAAACTATGGCCTTGATTGAATCACCAATGGGATTTTGCCACATTATTTATTAAGGTACATACTCCCTACATTTCACAATAAGGTTCCTAGTTTTGCTTTACATGGAAATTAAGAAAAAATAAATATTGTTGATATAAAATACTTCCTCCGTTTCACCTCAAGGTTTCACCTTTTCTTTTTGGGTCGTCCCACCTCAAGGTTCCCTTTCTTAAATGGAAAGTTTTCCATATATTTATACCCTTATCATCTTCATATATTTACAAAAAAATCATTCTCTCTTCTATCCCCTACCACACATTTCATATATTAACTTACTATTCCTCCCACTCATTCTATCTCATATTAAATACTAGTACATGCCCGTGTCCAAGGCCACATTTTTTTTAATTAAAAAAAAATTTGTTTTTTTTAAGGGCAAAATGGGAAAGGAACAAAATAGTGAGGGCAAAATGGGAATTTCGCTAGGCGGAACTGTTCATAGAACTGTTCCTTTGGGTGAGGTGGACACCCTTAATTTATACTATAGATTTTTAACTTTTATATTCTCTCTCCTATTTCCTATCACACATTTAACTTTTACATTCTCTTTCCTCAAATTTTTTACCCACTTTAATTAAATTTCTTAAAAAGCATGTCCACCTCAAGGTGGAACCTTGAGGTGGGACGGAGGGAGTACTATAAAGTAAGAGAGTGAAAGTGGGTAATGAGTTTTTGTTACGAGAATAATGAGTAGATCTCGTTATCTATTTTAAGTAATAAAACAACTAACAATCTTATCAATCTTACTTTACTCTGTAACAAATCAAAAAGAAAAATAAGAAACTTGGACATATCTCGCGATTTATCTCTGCCAGCACTGAGGGGCCGATGATTGGTGGTCCAGAACTGTCTGACAAAGTTGAAAATCTGGGTTATCAAAAAAAAAATAAAAATAAAAAAATAAGAACATTAGTTGAGGTCACAAGTGATTTCGTAACTTGGTTTTGTAAACTTTTGTAGTTGGATTGACAAGAAGTGACAATTTGATAAGGTTTTGATACTATAAATCTTAAGAGGACCAGTAGGCCCAAACATTTGAGCCAAGACTACTACTTGGCCCATACATTTGTTGCAGAATCTTTGTCCATTGGTTCATTAATTACCTTAAAAAAAAAAAAAAAAGTTTCATGTCCCGGAAAACCTTACACAGTTACTATTGATGGACAGTACAAATAAACTTTGACTACTTCCTCCGTTCCACGATAATCTGCAAAAAAATTTCTTTTGTACGTTTCATAATAATCTGTACTTTTCCAAAATGGAAATGGGACCCACTTCTCTCTACTCACAACCATTACCCACTTACTTCATTTTCTCTCTCTTACCCAACCATCTACACTCATAACATATCACCTTTTTCATCTTTTATCTTAATTCCCGCACCAAGCCAAAAAGTGCATATTTTCGTGGGACGGATGGAGTATACATTAACGTTAATCTAATTATTTTGATGACATTTTGAAAATTGTTATCGACAATAAACAATCTTTAGTTTTTTATTTTGATGATTAAATTGACATTAATATTTAGTTAAATCTCATTAGTATTAATCATCAAAAATCAAAGTGTGTAAGGTTCTCCGAGACAGAGAGAGTATTGATTCCAATTGTCAAACATAGGAGAAAATAAGAGCTTTAAGTAGAAGAAAGCAAACATTAACTTTTCGGACACGAAACTATAACTTTTTTTATGAATGGATAGATGTTGTGAATATAAAATATGACGTAGAAAAAAGAAAATAGGATAGATGAAAAATCGTTATGAATGTAACAGTGAGTCTCATTAAATAAATAATTATTATTATTATAACTTTTTTATTTTTAAAAATGTATAGTCTTAATTTGAACAATTTTAGATAAATGTGTATTTTTAAATGAGACGGATAAAAAAGGAGGAGTATATATATTGTAACCATCATCAAATTCATGAAAACTCAAGTACATCAAAGTTAATCATTAAAGACAATAAAGGAGAGATGAGTATTAAAATGCTTTGCTTTATGAAGGCATATGATTATGTGAGTCCATAACCATTACTATTACCATTACCATTATCATTACTATTACCATTATCATAACCATAATCATAACCATAGCCATAACCATAACCATTACCATTACATAATGAAAGGAAATATATAATGAATTATTAAGGACCAAGGAACATTAATTGTTTTCCTTTTGGGTTTTATTACAAAGCAATCTGCCTACGGGGCAGATCCAGAATTATGGAATTGTGTGGACTTGTTATTTAAAAAATATTGTAAACAATAAAACAGTGAAAAATAACTTTATATATATATATAAAAGTTACATATAGTCGATGACTTAGGTAAAAAAAATTGTTTTTTTTCAAAATTCTGAGATGGACTGGAGCCTACGTCAATTTACACACACACACACACACACACACACACACACACACACACACACACACACACACACACACACACACACACATATATATATATATATATATATATATATATATATATATATATATATATATATATATATATATATATATATATATATATATATATATATATATATATATAGAGAGAGAGAGAGAGAGAGAGATCCGCCCCTAGTGCCAACCTTTGATTCTTGACGTGCTTTATCTATTTTAGAATTTCCTAAACATATGCATATGCAGGGGCGGATCCAGGCGGGGGCAGGCGGGGGCACTCGCCCCCACCGGCGGCGAAAATGCAGTGGAAATTTTTTTTTTTTGCCCCCCCCATATTTTTTGTTATATATGTATATATATAATTAACTTCAAGATTAACATCAGTGAGTGGTGCAGTTCAGTGGTAGAAGGGGTAAAGTTAAAGTCTTTGGTGTTTCCTTTTAAATCCATGTTCGAACCCTGCTACCTACATTTTCAATTAATTTTATTTGTCCTCCATCTTTGCTATTCTCTCTCTCTCCATTTCTTTCTCTTAACAGTTTTGTTTTTCTCTTTCTCCTAATTTTCTCACATTTTTTCAATCTTAATTAATTAGTTAGGTTTTTCCCATTTTTTTTTTGTTTTTGGTCTCACTTCCTATTATCCCAAGTTTAATTAGCAAATTTGAATTTCTTTTTTGTACGAGTAATATATTTTAATAAATTGTTTGCGTTAAATACTTCAACATTATTTCAATCGTTCTTTGAATTATTTTCTTTTATCATTTTTGTTAACTAAAATACATTGTATTTTATGAATCCGACCCATTTTTTACTTGTCCGACCCGAAATTTTTTTTTCGGGGGCGCTGCCCCCGAACCCCCGTGTAATCTTGCCCCCCCCCTCGAGCAATTCCTGGCTCCGCCCCTGTGCATATGGATGTTTTTGTTGTATCTGATGACCGAATAATAACGTACCTTCAACATAAATCGGTAAACTAAATACTCCCTCAATTCCATTTGAACAGACACAAAATAGATGTTACACGGAAATTAAGTAAAATATATAATAAATTAAGTGTTGTAAGTACGAAAAGTGAGATATGAGAGAGAATGTGGAGTATGAAATACTGTATAAAGTGTTATGATAAATTGGTCACATGAATAAAAAAGTATTAAAAAAAATTCATTTTAGCTGTATGCCTTTTTAAATAAGACAATCAATGAAATTTTATATTTTTTCGAGTGAGTCATACTTAGGGAGTGGTACCCATGATCATGTTTTAATTAAAACACATCCTTTTTAGGAAGAAATCAAAAATAAAATAAAATACTCCCTCCGTCCCACCTTATTACAAACCATTTTTCCGGGCACAATAATTAAGAAATATTATTAAGATAATGAAAATGTGTGGTAGAAATTGAAGAGAGAGAATGAGTGGAGTTGGTTGAATAAATTGTGTGGTAGAAAATGAAGAGAGAGAATGAGTGGATGGGGTAGGGTGAATATAAAATAATAAATTTATTTCCATTTTGGACAGTTTGTATTCACGTGGACGGACCAAAAAGGAAATAAGTTTGTATTCACGTGGGAAGGAGGGAGTATTTGTTTCCTTAGATAAGGTAAATAGGTCTAAGCGGGACTATTTGAGCTTTTTTTTTTTTTTTTTTTTTTTTTTTTGTAATTACCTACAACTCTTTAGTCTCGCATTACTTGTGCAACTTGGTTGGCGATTTCTCGCAGACCCGATTCTTTGATTTATCATGTTTTTCGAGCCAAATGTCTACTCGTTGACAAAGCATCTAGGCGGCTCAAGACTATGTGCCGCGATGGGCTTGTTGGAAGATCATAAATAGAGCCAACATCAGTGTCTTCTTTGGTGAACCATGTTCAAGAAGAAACGCTTGTTTCGTTTTTCATAGGGAAATTTTCATTTTTGTTCATTGTTTTTTGGAGTGTATTTCACTTTTATCATCAAACTTTTTTTTTTCATTTTTACCATCGTACTACAAACAATTGTGTCATTTTGTATCCAAATCTGTTATTTAGACTCAATTTATTTCATTTTTAATATCGTACTACAAACAATATTGTCATTTTTAACCTAAATTTGTTATAAAATAATACCATTGTAAATAATTACTTTTTTGTGTTAAAAACATTTTTTTTATCTTTGTTAAAAATAGAAATAAACATTTATTTAAGTTTGAAGTAGTAATTATGAAATGAATATATATGGAAAATGTGACTGTATCTTGCTATGAAAGCAACTCATTTGATTTGATTTCGCCATCAACATAATCACCACATTCACCACATATGTCCATATAATTATTGCTAAGTCCTTATTATGCAATTTCTTAATAAGACTTTACGTTTAATTAAACATTTAACTATAAAAAAAAAATACAAACATTTTTATTTAAGGGAACAAATCCATCCCCTCCCATACGATTTGGAATCCTTGTACGTATATGAGTGACTTAAAAGTAAAACTCGGGAGCACACCCATAAGTAGGGATGACAACGAGTTGGGTTTGGATTGGATCAGTGCGGTTCCGAATTCGATCCGAACAGCACAAATCCTTTACCGAACCCGCCCCGATCCGAATGTGTCTGATCCGAGCCCCGAATCGATCCGAAAAATCGACTCAAAAATAAAAAGATTAAGGGTTTATGTTTTTATTTATTTTTTTCGAAAGAAAATTTGAAATCTAACCTGGATTGTAATCTCCAAATATGATTTGAGCAATGGCATCGCCACCAGCTTGACACTATTCAAACCTTCCTTCTCAATCGACTCATCAATCCCCACCACCGAATTCGCCACCCTTGCCGCCTTAATTGTCGCCTCGATCCGGCTTCCATCACTGCATCCCACATCCCCACAACATAGTAGATGAGAGACGAGCGGAGAAAGAGAGGAGCGGAGAGAGAGAAAGGAGCGGATAGAGAGAGAAAGAGCAGAGAGGAAAAAGAGCGGAGAGAGAGAAAGTGAGGCGCCTTGCCCTAATTTTTAGTTATATACCTAGGTTATTTGGGATCGGATCGGGTCAGGTCGGGTCTCGGGTCGGACCAACAGTGGTACCGAACTCGATCTGAACCCGTTCGAATCATAAAAAATTAAAAGCATATCCGAATTTTTCGAATTGAATCACATTCGTTTCAAATCGAGTTCGATCAAATTGTCATCCCTATCCATAAGGCCCAAACAAAACGATCCTAAGAGGTTTCAAATTCCTCCCTAGTCTTTATCCGTCTTGCTTTCAACAACTCCCAATCTTCGAGATATCCTCGTGTTTAAATATTTTATTTGTTTATCCCTTCCCTTTTTTCGTCTTAAAATGACATCCTTACTCATAAACTCTTTCAAAGGGTTTACCATTTACATTAGTTGAGTTGTCCTCCACCCAATCAAAAACCCTTAGGGTCGTTTGGTAGCCTGATTAGAGTTGGATATGATTATTAGTCCAATAATCTTGGTGTTTGGTAGGCTAAATGCAATAGGCGTAATAATCCTGGGTACAACTCGGATAAGCTTCTTATCCACTCTTATCCCCTCTAACCCCTTCATATTAATCCCCAAAAAAAGGGTGGTGTTATTAATCCCCCTGATTAATAATTCCCCACTATTAACACAAGCTAATCCTATCGACCTACCAAACGAGGCCTTAATGTTGCTCTAACTTCAATCTATCCTCAAATAATTAATTTAATCACCGACACATTTCATTTCATTAAAATCGCACCACGAGAAGTTATTATAAGATAAGTTTAAGGATTTTAACACAACTAGTAGCCTTATTTCATTAAAAATTACTCACTCCGTCCCGATTTAAACTTTTTACTTCCCTTTTTAGTCCATATTAGTTTAAGATTTTAATTGCTTTATTAATTAAAATGAACAATAAGACTCACTTGTCATTCCCATAACAAAAACTTCCTACTCTCTTTCTATCTCCTATTTTACTTTTCATACTCACAATATTTAATATTTATTAATCTTCGTGTCAAGCCAAACTAAAAACATTAAACTAAGACCGAGGAAGTAACTTTTTAAAACAGGTTAGATTACACCTGTATTTTTATTGAGTTGGTCTTATAAAAAACTAGTTTTTTCTTAAGATAAGGAAAAACGTATTTTCAAAATAAACGGTGGCAATTTTGTAATTACTGGCAACCATGTTCAAAATAAACGGTGGCATTTTTGTAATTACTGGCAATCATGATAAATGCCAGTGTTAATATTACAAATGACCAGTGATTTCAAACTGGCATTTTATAAACATGAAACTGGCACTTTTTACACGGGCACTTTTAAATACATGAACTGGCACTCTTCACACTGGCACTCTGTTACACTAACACTGGCACTTTGTTACACTAATATTTTTGCTGGCTCTCAAAAATACAAGCACTGGCATTCAAAAATACATGAACTGGCATTTGAAAACACATTTACTGGCACTCAAAAATGCATATACCGGCACTCAAAAACACTGATAATTATTTTTACTGATATTCAAAAAAACATGAACTGGCATTCAAAAAAACATGGACTGGCATTCAAAATTACAAGAACTGGCATTCAAAAAATACATTGACACTCAGTTACACACTTACTGGCACTCTATTATACACTAACTGGCACTCCAAAATACATGGACTGGCACTCCAAAACACATACACTGGCATCTAATTACCCAGTCCACCAACGCATCAAATTCTCAAACTGGTACTCAAATACTTATAAACTGGCATTTCAAAACTAGAGAACTGGCATTCAAAAACCAGAGCACTGGCATCCAATTTATTGCTGTGGCCTTCCTCACAATTCCTTCACAATTCCTTCAACCTAACACCAGAAATCAAAACAGCAATCTCTCCCTTCCCTCTGGTCTTCCGAATCAAAGAGGTCAAGCAATCTCAAAACAAAAGAATGGTCGATGTATCTTTTAGCAAGCTTTGCGTCTGTCTCCGATGAAGCCACAAATCTGAGAAGAAATTCGTAAGCAATCTGAAGATGAGGCCACGAAGGTTCCATACTTGGTTCCTCATCCTCTGCGTCAAACACATCCGGCGGCTTGTTATTATGAAAAGCGACAAATTAGGGCTTTAATTTGGATCGGAGTGAGGATGGTTGAAGGAGATTGGGTCGAGTTGTTTGAGGGAGAGGGAGAGCTTGGTGATGGTTGATTTGGGGATGGCAGAGGAGGTTGTCGCCGGCGAAGGGGAAGGGTGAGGAAAGCGACGGCGACGGCAATGGCGGACGGTAAAGGTGAGGGATTTGGGGAAGACGATAGGGAGAGAAACCGGTGGTCCTCTTTGCGTTTAGAGAGAGAGAGAGAGTGTCCATTAGTTTTAGTTTAGAGAGAGAAACACGTTTTTTGTTAACTTATAAAAAAAAGTGTTTTTTATAAGTTTTTGGCATTTTTATTTTATGTTTTTATTTACATAAAAAATAGCATATACTCCCTATGTCAAGAAAAGATAGTTTCATTTTATTTTTAATGGTTAACATTATTGAACTTTAATCAAACATTAATATTAGTTTAATCATTTTCTGAAAATTTAAAAATTATTATTCATAAGCCAGTAAATAATTATTATTAAATTACACTAATATAATTAAATTGATATTTTTATACTTGGTCAAATATTTATGTGAATTGATTATATATATAAAAAAAAAGACCATCTTTCCAAATGAAAGAAGTACTCCGTCCGTCTCACGTATGTGTACCAACTTTTTGGGTGTGAGAATTAAGGAAAAGTAGGAGAGAAAAATAGGTGGAGGAGGTGTTTGTGAGTATGAAAAATTAAATAGGAGAGAGAATGAGTGGGAGGAATAGTTAGGAGAGAGAATGTTGTGAATGTAAAAGTGAAGTGGGAGAGAAAATGAGTGGGTGAAATAATGAATATTTGTTTCCATTTTTGACAATCCACATTGATGTGGGACGGACCAAAATGAAAATAAATCCACACTTACGTGGAGCGGAGGGAGTATATGAGATCCAACCTTGACGTAATAGTAATAATTTTGATTGTCAACTTACATAGCGCATCTGGTGGTTATTCAAGAATCAAAAATGCCACCGCATTATTGTTTGTAAGAGAAATTTAAGAATCCCGATCAAATAGCTTGCCTCCTTGAACCCTAAATTTTACGGGATCGAGGGCGCATGGTTAGCCAGACCATTTTTTAAGTAGAGAGGGCTATGATTACAGCTTCTAAAATATTACTCCTTCAGCCTTTTGCTTAAAACATTAAAAGTTGCCTGAGCTGGTAAAGTTACTAAGCTTAATTAATTCCCCATTGGCCATTTTATATGATTGCTGCCCCTTCCAATACGCATGACAAATTATCACTTTTATTTTACAAGTACACCCCTTCCATTTTTATAATAAAAAATAAGATTAAATTAAATTTTAAAAAATGGTCACGATGGAGAAAAAATATTGACAATATGGAATTTTGAAAACTAAAAACTTATTTTGAAGATATGAGATACTCCCTCTCTGTCTCGAAATAAATGTCGAACTTTCGATTCATCTCAAAATAAATGTCGCATTTTTGAATAAAAAAAATTGCAATTTATCACTGTATATATCATGTACAACTAAATAAAGCACTATTCTTAAAACCGTTAATTGACGGTAACATTCACATATGAGATGGAAGAAGTGGTTTGTCGGTATAGAAGATATATTTCCTATAAAGAAGAATACACTCTTTAGAGAGAGCAAAAGCGGGCTATAAAACGTAAAATCTAGGGAGAAACGTTTCTCCATAAGTTATGGAGAAACGGGTTACGGGTATCCAGAACCTTTTGAAAGAATATCCAGAAACTTTTTGTATTGGCCATGTCCTTGTTCCATGGTTACTTCTGGATATCAGTCTCAAAGGTTCTGGATATCCAGAACCCTTTGAAA
The DNA here is from genome assembly GCA_022495995.1 of Adenophora triphylla var. japonica. Classification (NCBI taxonomy): domain Eukaryota; kingdom Viridiplantae; phylum Streptophyta; class Magnoliopsida; order Asterales; family Campanulaceae; genus Adenophora; species Adenophora triphylla. Next base: position 274,503 of record JAFEMH010000025.1, read on the forward strand.
GGATATCCAGAAGCTTATGAAAGTGATATCCAGAAACCTTCAAAATGATATCCAGAAACTTTCAAAATGTTTCTGGATATTCATTTGATGGTTTCTGAATATACATTTGAAGGTTTTCGATATCCATAACCTTCAAAATGAATATCCGTAAACTTTCAAAATGTTTCGGATATTCATTTGATGGTTTCTGGATATACATTTGAAGGTTTCTGGATATCCAAAAACCTTCAATAAGCAATTTCTGGTCTTGGCCTTGGATTTGGCTTCAAATCTATTTTTTCTGGATATCCGTTCCAAAGGCTTCTGGATATCCAGAACCCTTTGAGACTGATATCCAGAAATTTTCTTCTGGTTATCAAATGTATAGCTTCTGGCTATTAAAAACGCGTTTCTCCATAGTTATGGAGAAACGCGTTTCTCAGCAGACCTACTCGCTATAAAATATGGCATATCAATTAGGGGCGTAAGTGGTTTAGTTTAATCAAAATTTAAGATCGAAACAAATTAAATCATGCAGTTTAGTTTGATTTTCAAATATAAATGGTTTGATCCGGTTCATATCAAATATTAAAAAATAACATGGTTCGATTTGGTTTGATCCTTCCAAACCAAATCACAGTTTGAGATCGTGAGACCGAACTGCCAAACGAACCACCAAACTAAACCACATTACATAAACTAATATTAATTCCCGTTTTATATCTTACTTAATATTTTTGTATATTTATTAATATTTACTGTAATATCAATAAAAAAAACTATATCACATAGAATAATCTTAACCCCCGTTTGATATCTTATTTAAGATTAATTTATTTTATCATTTGTTATCTTCATTTCGACACATAAATGACAAAGTTCTCTCCAAGATCAACATTGTAAAGTGTTTTTATTTCCACACCCTCTCTTCTTTTAGTCTCTCTTACTCCGACTTTCCTTTTTAATACCTGCATTTTTCGCTCTTCCTCCGTTATCACGAAAAAATTGAACAAATTTGATAATGAGTTGCGGTATGAATCGTGGTTTGGACCGTAATATAAACCACAGTTTGGACCGTGGTTTGAACCACATAATTGAATCGCGTTTTGAACCAAACCGAATCAAACTATAGCAGTTTGGTTTGATTCAATTTGAATTTTTTCATGATTTGATTCATTTTAGAATTTTCCCAAATTTATGATCAGTAATTTTGTCTGTAAATTTTTTCAAATCGAACCATTTACACCTCTGTTATCAATGCATGAATAGGATGAAAGTGAAAGGGCAAGGGATAAGGTTGTCTTTTGAATGGGTCAAGTTAATATGCTAGTAATGTGGATTGCCATCCCAAGAGGAAAAGAATGAGCAGAAAAAGAAAAGAAAAGATAAAAAGACTAAAAGATCACAAACGGAAAAGAAAAGCATATGCTTTTCTTTCATTATCTCAATTTAAATAATTATAAAACTTAAAATTTATTCTCCAAACGGGCCCATATTCTTATTTTACAATGGACCTCTATACTTATTGAGACAGACCTGCAGCTAAGCTGATCTTATTAAAGATCAAACTTTACCTAATATCAAAAAACACTCACCTTAATCTAATCTAGCTCTAATGTTAACACGGTGTTGGTAAAAGCCAAAAGGGCTTATGCATATTGATGAGCCCGGACTTTTAAAATCGGGGCCAAAGCTCGATATGTTACAAAGGTCAATTATTATGTGGCATATCCTATATCGCCATAGTCAATACCGCGAACAGCTAGAGCGCTAGAGTTAATACCGCGATTTCCTAAGATCGCTAGAGTCAAAACCGCGGACAGATAGAGCGCTAAAGTCAAGACCACGATCTTCTAATACCGTCTGAGTCAAGATCGCGTACAGATAGAGCGCTAGAGTCAATACCGCGATCTCTTAAAAATGTCCGAGTCAAGACCGCGAACAGCTAGACCGTCAGCAAGCAAGGTGACCGCGGCTATCATGCCGCGATATCCATGACCACGGTCTAATATCAGACTCTCGATTATTTCACTAGCCTCCAGGTTAAAGACAAAGCTAGTCAGACAAAAGTTCGTACCTACACTAACACCAAAAAGCCGGTTTGTCCCCATTGCATTAAATGGTGGCTCAGGCGCCCACTACGCAAATAAGGCGCGGCGCCAATTAGCGTCTGTTTCCTCTGTATCTGTCCAAGTCAGCGACATCCCTATACAGTAAATCTTGTTTTATTGTACAAGTCCACCAGGCGCGGACACATGTCATAGGTCAAAGACAGATATCCTGCAGGGCTGATATCATCAAGTAACTCCCTCTTACTATAAATATCAACCTTTGTCCTCATAGACAAATTAAGTGCAAAATCATTATTTGTAAGCCAAATTGTCTAAAATTTAAGCACACAACTCACTAATACATTTCAAGTCTTATTTCTCAGCTATCAACCCTCTGAAATCTTATTCTCACACCTGAGGACCTGAGCTGGATTAAGCTCTGACTTGGTCTCTAACAGTGCTTATTGTCTTTGTTGTGTTCGATGTACAAATCAATATATAAGTCAGATATCCCTATACAATATCTCTATACAGTAGTAGTAAGATCCCGAAAGTCGTGGTGTCATCACATTTGGCAGGAATTATTCATTCAGTAAAGCATGGTCACTATCGTTTATTTATTATTTCATTTTATTTTGAATAAAATGCAGTAACAAAAGAAGATTCTGACTGACTGCCAAAACAAAAAACAATCCCAACAAAGAATATTGTAAATAATATCATAAAGATAAAATAATTAATTAATTTATATTTTTAAAAAAAAAGTTTAATACCTGCTGACGTCATCCGAAACCCAAGAGCATCCAGATCTTGCAGCACAGAGAAGCTTCCCTTTATTTCATTACTAATACATGCCCGTGTCCAAGGATACGTGTTTTTTTTTTTGGTTTTTTTTTTTAAGGGCAAAACGAAAGAGACAATTTAGTGAGAGCAAAATGAGAAATTTGACACTTGAAACTGTTCATTGTACTGTAGCAAGGTAGCAAGGAGAGGTGCCATTTATACTATAGATTATACCCAGTCCACTGTTTTCTCTCTCTAAACTCCACCTTTCCAACTGTGTTTTTGGTAAACATTGAGAGAGAGAGAGAGAAAGAAAGGAAAAGAACAAACACTTCAAGAACAAACACCAGTGATGAATTGGGCAGAAGGAAATAACAAAAGAGAATTCCAAAAACACAGAAAACCATGAAACTTCATCATAAACTCATCCTCTTTTACCTTATATCATTGCTTACATTTCAAGCATCCCACCGCCCCACAGCAGCAGTCCCAAGAATTCAAGATTTCATTGATAAGACACCAAACCTCAGAAGAATTCTGCATCAACCATTGTTTCCAGAAGGTTCACCACCACCACCTTTGCCGCCGCCACCGCCACCGGCAGCCACCTCAGTTTTCCCCGGCCCAGATCAGCCATTCTTCCCGGAAGTCCCAAATGGGCAGACATCCACACCAAATCAAGCCACCCAACCACCACCATCATCCGCCAGCACCACCGCTGCATCAAATCCAGTGGCAACAACACAGACTGCCAAACCTGCCAAGAAAGTTGCAATCGCAATATCAGTTGGAATTGTCACGCTGGGAATGTTATCTGGATTAGCGTTTTACCTTTACAAGCACAGAGTAAAGCACCCAAGTGATTCACAAAAGCTTGTTGGGGTTGGGGATAATAATCCTCAAAGAAATGGTAATAATGATGACTCAAGAATGCCACCATCCACTTTCCTCTACATTGGGACCGTTGAGCCTCCAAGATCATCAGTTAACGAGACTAACGGAGGAAATAACGGATCGCCTTATCATAAATTGAGTTCAATTAAAAGATCTGAGCGTTACAGGCCGAGCCCTGATCTTCAGCCACTTCCACCATTGCCTCCACTGCCCCTGACAACCAATTCTCCGCCAGCTATGTCATCGTCAGACGAGGAAAGTCATGATTTTTACACACCACACGGATCCTCTGCAAGCGTTGAGGATGGGTATTATACTCCCAGTAAACGTTCTAGTCAATCGAGCAAGAATTCTAGCTTGGTGGTTCAACCAAGAACTGAGGCTCGAAGATCAACTAGCCCTGTTCCTCATTCCAAGAGAACTTCACCCAAGTCACGGCTTTCTGTTTCTTCCTCCCCAGATACAAAATATGAGGTTTCATTAACCACGCAGCCTCCGGCCACTTTTCCTCCACCACCACCACCACCACCACCGCCAGTGCCACAACCACAATATAGTCCACCAACAGTACCATATGCTCCCAGAAGAGCAAAATTTTCAGCACCCCCTCCACCGCCAGATATGTCTCGTATTCATTCAGTAGACGATCGTTCACGTACTCCACCTCCACCGCCGCCTCCCCCTCCACCATCATTATCAACACCACCAAAGTTAGGATTTTCAGCAGAACCAAAGACCACTCCACGGAGCTCTCAAGCATCACCCTCGCCACGATTGATGAATATTATTCCTAAACCAATTCCTGGGATTGTGAAAGTAAAACCAGTTGAGGAAGTAAAGAACAGAATCCATTCCTCAAATGGGATTGATGCTGATGATGCTGATGATCCAAAACCAAAGTTGAAGCCTCTGCACTGGGACAAAGTACGGGCAACTTCAGACAGAGCCACTGTATGGGACCAGTTAAAATCAAGCTCCTTCCAGTAAGTATACAAGAGGGGCCTTTTTAAGTACAAACTTCCTAGTAAAATGCCTAATATAGAGATGGTTCTGCTGTATTACAGATTGAACGAGGACATGATAGAGTCTCTTTTTGGATTTAACTCCGCTAGTTCTGTTAAAAAAGAAGAGACTCGGCGCTCAGTTCTCCCTCCTGTTGAACAGGAGAACAGAGTATTGGATCCAAAAAAGTCACAGAACATAGCTATTCTCTTGCGAGCATTGAACGTGACAAGGGACGAGGTCTGCGAAGCACTTCTAGAAGGTAAGTAACTTATCCATTCATGCCTAAGCTATATAATGGTGATTGATCATTCTTCAGAACATAACATGAAAAACCATATGAATTATTGTATTTTTAACGGTGCAGCAATTACAATTTAAAAACACTAGAAAGGTGTCATGGGTTTAAGACCATTCGACCTATCAAACTATACTTTCTCAATGCGGGTCTTGATCTAATATTTTTGATCGCATGGAATTCACCCGCCCACATACAGGGGTTTCACTCTTGGATGCTGAACTTTTCCCTGCAATACTGGTAGTGAGTTTGAGAACTAGTACAACCATTGCTATGGACGAGCTAGTCTAAGGTGGCTATATCAATCACTCATGCGTATGCATACATGCGTGCATACTTTATCTCACGCGCACGTGAATAGATCAAATTTTCATCATCTTTCTTTTTTGTTAAAGTTCAATCAGAAAGAGACTCCAATATGGATATTGTTGTCCCGACACCAAATGTCGATCACATAACCCAGTTTGTATGTTAAGTAATAACGTGATGCTACACATGAAATTACATCAGCAGACATACAACAAGTATGTATAAAGAAGATTATTGTTCAGCCCATGTCAACTATTTTCAGATTTTCTCAAAGTAGATAGCGTGATTTCATCAAATTCAACTTTTGAGGGAACAAAGAATACCTTCACACAACATTCAGCCAGGCAGAACATTTTCTCTCAGTGTCATAAGTTTCCTCTTCAACTGTAACCAAAGCAAACAGCAAGTAGTTGGAAAAAACTGCTAAGAACATCGATATTTCAGAAAACCAGATGTGCATGAATTTTATAGTTATATATATTTGATATTTTGATGGATCCTGCACTTCAGTAGCCTCACCACACAGTATGCAATTTGGTGCAACAGGAAATCCAGAAGGCTTGGGAGCTGAGCTCTTGGAAACACTAGTGAAGATGGCTCCAACCAAGGAGGAAGAGATCAAACTTAGAGACTATAGAGGTGACATTTCAAAATTAGGGACCGCAGAGAGATTTCTCAAGGCAGTCCTTGATGTACCTTTTGCATTCAGAAGAGTGGAGGCCATGCTATACAGGGCAAACTTTGATACAGAAGTAAAATATCTGCGGACTGCCTTCCAAACCCTAGAGGTATAATTGGCTGAAGCCTCTCAGAAAAGAAAAAACTTCAAATATTGATCTACATTGGTTTCTGCAGCCTTAAATTATGAGATCCTAGTCAACTGAATTCATATCTTCCTTTAAGATTTTACAATATAACTTTTCGTTTTGATCATTCACAAAAATATGAGATGCTTTTCTAATGTGCTCTTTTGTGATAGAAGTACAAGAACAAAAGAACACCAGAAGACTTCTTTCTTTTTTTGAAGTAGGTATCCTGATTGAAAATTGTAGCTAATTAGATATGACTTTTATCAGGCAGCAAGTCAAGAACTAAGGAAGAGTCGGCTATTCCTCAAACTCCTTGAAGCTGTATTAAGGACAGGAAACCGCATGAATGTTGGCACTAATCGCGGTGAAGCAAGATCATTCAAACTAGATACACTTTTGAAATTGGTAGACATAAAGGGAACAGATGGAAAGACGACCTTACTCCACTTTGTTGTCCAAGAAATTATCAGGTCAGAAGGCACTGGTTCAGAACCTAAAACAGAAGATCTTCCATACAAAATGAATTCCACGCTACGTGAAAAGAATTTCAAGAAACAAGGGTTGCAGGTTGTTGGAGGCTTGGGAAGAGAACTGGTCAATGTCAAGAAGGCAGCAGGAATGGACTCAGATGTCTTGAGCGGCTACGTATCCAAGCTTGAATTGGGGCTTGAGAAAGTTCGATTGGTAATTCAATACGAGAAGCCAAACATGCAAGTGAAATTCTTTGAATCAATGAAAATATTTCTCAAAGACGCAGAAGAAGAAATTATTAAGATAAAGGATGATGAAAGGAAGGCATTGGCCATGGTGAGAGAGGTCACCGAGTATTTCCACGGTGACACAAACAAAGAGGGAGCCTATCCTTTAAGAATCTTCATGATTGTTAGAGATTTTCTCTCAATATTGGATGATGTTTGCAAAGAGGTTGGTCAGATGCAGGATAAAACATTGGTGGGATCCGCAAGATCCTTCAGGATACCGCCAACTGCATCACTACCAGTCCTGAACAGATACAATGTGCGTCACGATAGAAGTTCGGATGAAGAAAGCTCTTCGCCATGAGATTTTGCAATGCATCATTAGAGGCTTATAAGAGGATAAATCATGAGCTTGTTATGTCAGAAAGGAGTAGAATGATTCAAAAGGGAAAATTTTGCGGAGAGAAGCATCGGCCCATTACATGTACAAAAAGTAACTGCATTTCGAAAGTCGAGGGGATTTCCCTAAGAAAAGAATGTATGGTACCACAACTCGGAAAAAGATAAAAGGGTGATTTAGATGACAATCAGTGGTCATGTGATTCATCCGACTCCGAGAATACACTTTGGAAGGCATTACCTGTTCTGGAAACTAGCATATACGTACATTACACTTGTTTTTTCTACTCCAACACAAACCCCATAGTTAAGATAGTTATCTTCACCTACATACATACAATGCAGTGTTTGAATTACTAGCCTGAACTTAAATTAATGTTCAGAAGTACGTAAATTCTTTCGTTCTTATTTCAGAACCATTATAGAGGATTTGTACTTTTATATGCTCAATCGATCTTGTTTTCTCAGTTCTTCGTGTACATTCACAACATTGTCGATCAACTGAATGAGAAAATCTACTTTTTTTTCTACTCCAGAATTTGTCAAAGCAAAAACAAACAATACAGACGGACTGCCTACCAAGTGACTGTGAAAATGCCGCACTCAAATTGATAAAAAAAAAAAAAAAAAAAAACAGGAGCAAATTTTAGTGTAGCAAAGCTGTTGTAGAAAGAAAGGCCAGGCGACATACCGAATTACCGGCAGATCAATGAAGAAAAAGGGCTGGATCGAGTGGCTGCATCTTCTCCCGCTCTGAACTCGAAACTGATCAATGGACGAAAAATATTTTTCACATCATTCGATTACTCCTTCCGTTTCTAAAACATTGTCACGTTTTAGTTATATATTTCAAATTTGTCGCTAGCCTTTATTCACTTGCTCTTTAATACTCCCTCCGGCCCACTTCAAGGATTCTAGGGTTATATTTCACACTTCTTAAAAAAAAATTAAAAAAAGAATAAAAAATTGCAAGTGGGCAGAAGATTAGATGAGAGAATGTAAATGTTAAAACATTTATGTTAAAAGCTCTTTTTTATTGATTTTTTTGTAAATATGTTAACATTATTATAAGGGCATAATGAATGATTTTTTTAAAAATATATTTACATTATAAAACACTGTTCAAAAAGGGAAAGTAGGACTCTTGAAGTGAAACGGAAAGAGTATTATTTAACAATAAATTAAAGTTTGAGGTTGCACCTTAAAACCAATTGGTGCTAAAGAGAGTGACTCAAAATCTTCATATATTATATGCAAGGTTTGTCAATTCCCAATATAGGATAATATCTCTAACACGCTCCCTCACGTGTAGCGGACTTTGCCAAAGCTTACAACGTGAACTTATGAATCGGGTGGCGAGTGAGTAACATCGTGAGCCGTTGGGCTACACGTGTAATAGACCTGCTCTGATACCATCTTAAAATCTGAGGTTCCACCTTAAAACCAATTGGTGCTAAGGGGAGTGACCCAGGATCTTTATATATTATAGACAATGTTTGCAAATTCGCAATGTGAGATAATATCTCTAACTAACGGTACCATTTGCTAAATAGGTATATTTTCTTGTGGTAGACTTACAATATTTGTTTTGTAACAAAGAAGAATAACACTATTGTTCATAGGTGTCATCTAGTTACCCAAAACATTACAAACCAACAATGACTAAAAACCTTGTTATACTAATAAATAAATGAACATTGTTCCTGCCTGAAGATCAGATTCAAATGGAATTCTCTTACCATTAACTATTAGTTTCAAGAATTCTGTAACAAGATTGTAGTAGTAAAAGTTACATCAGAGGTACCACCAGCCTTCGCCTCGCCATCGTATCATGTCGCTACCAACGAAAAGAAGTTAGATTAGAGGTACCACCAGCCTTCGCCACGCCATCATGTCATGTCGCTACCAACGAAAAGAACGGAGCACCAGAAATGCTCTTTGCTCTCAGGATCTTTCTAACTAATATCCTCCACTTAATATCGTCTTTTTTGTTCAGTTTCTTGGTCCTCTGCTTAAAGTTCCTGAAAATTCGGAAGAAAATCTTTACGTTATTCACTGCCTTTCAACCAAATGTAGAGATCGAATGGAATAACTCCCTAGGGGAAGGCATAGCTATGAGTACATGGATCACCAGTTCTATAGTGTATGTGTGTATAGTGTGTGCAGTGGCGGACCCAGCATCAAGTGTAACTCGGTGCACAAATTACATTATACATTATACAGACGAATCGACGGTCCGTCACGCTGTAGAGGTAACTGGTCCAAAGAGAGTGTACAACGGGATTTTGTTTGGCGATATAAAAATATGATGCGAAGTACTCCCTCCATCTCAAAATGAATGTTCAAAAAAAAAAACATATTTACTCTTAATTAATCAAGAGAAAACTTTAAATTGTTTTGGACATTCATTTTGGGATAGAGGGAGTAATATTATTTGATGAGTGTGGAGTATGGTGTATGTTAAGTGGGTGCACACTCTTATAATTTTTTTAAAAAAATATTGCAATGCATGTTGATAATTACATGGGTGCACGTGCACCCATGTCATTCAACTTGAGTCTGCCCCTAAGTGTGTGTATATTGTATGAGATCAACCACACAGAAAGGCAAGTGATTCAGCTGATGCAAGAGTTTTTATGTGTGTGTGTGTTGTTAACGGAGTACATCGCTCACCTGCAAAGAGGAACCCTACAAGCATCCGAGTCAGCACAGAGACGAGAATGCAACTCCAAGAGCTGCCACATTCTTTTGCAACGAATGCAGCCACCAGGAACCCTCATCTTGCAAGCAGCAAAGTGACGGACAAGCGACTCTAGCACCTTACAAGTCTCATAACTGCAAGGCTCTTGATCATGTTTTAGAACTTTGTCATGTGGTCCAATTGTCCTACAACCATCCCTATATATATGAACAAGTGCTTCCATTGCCTCGTGCAACTGCAAATAAATTTTTCTCTCGTTCGATTTCCTTGTCTTTTCCTTCTGACTCTGAAATTATGTTCAATACATCAAACAACAAACATGGCAGGTAGCTATAGACTTTAATATGTGTATATATATAAATATATATATATATATATATATATATATATATATATATATATATATATCTTTAATATGTGTGTATATATATATATGTATATGTATATATACATGCATACATATACATGTATATGTATATATACATATATATATCAGTGGCGGACCTACATCATGTTATATGGGTGCAAGAGCACCCATTTAATCAATTAGTTTGTTTAATTTAGTGGGTAAAGTGCTAGATTTTTAGCCCTGTGATTGTGGGTTCGAGACCCGCATTTTGTGCACCCACTTACAAACGTCTTGGGTCCGCCGCTATATATCATCATTTTAATCTCCAAAAGCTCATGGGACAAGTAAGCTTATTGTGAAAATTTGAGTTCAACTGGTCAAAGGGATGCTTACATTTTCAGCTTCAATCATGGACTCGAGGAGTTCCTTTTCCAACACGGGATGGCTCTTTTGCATCGCCTTCCAACCCCCAGTGGCAGAAACAGCCTTAAAGCTCCTCAGAATAAAGCGGTGACAAATGAGGCTTAGTCGAGGAGCATCACATAAAAGTGCAAGCTGAAAGACATCAATCACATTTTCCACATTGAGCAGCCCTTGCTCGAGATGACATTCACACAGTCTCTTCAACTGAGGAACCACAAACACATGCGAAAGCACCAACAAGGACAAGACATGCTCTTTCATCTCTTCTTGTTCATAACTGCATATATTTCACGAAATTGCACCAAAAAAAATTATATTTCACGAAAAAATGATTAACAAAAACATAGAGCTGCTGTGCACCCAATTGATTATCTTTAAATTGCTACATGTAACCAAGAGCGGATCCGGGGTCTGTAAGGTTGGACCTCACAACAGTCCAAATCTGTCTTAATCTGAACAGTTAGATCGTTCATTTAGTGTCTCATTCATTGTCTTTCAACCCCACCCTCTCACCAACAGGGATCACCCATTTGTTAAAGATGGGATCTGGACCATTGAACTAACCGACTTCTATGAAGTCAGGCTGCATAGACCCCAAATCCACCAAGAGCCCTACTTACGATTTTCACAGTCTAACTAAAAGAATCTTGTTTATAAACAAATGAAATTCAATCTATCGCATCGAAATTTAAAGTTAAGGGAGCCATCTATTTCTAGGGTAGGAGTTTACCAGGAAGAGTACAAGAACCGAACGAAAACTCGAACTGCCTCATAAGGGGCCCCACGTATGGTTATCGATCGTTGACGACCATGCCTTCTCGCTTGCTTTATCATCCTTTTAAATACTGGAGAAGCTACGCCCTATTAGCAAACATATAATTGATGAACATTAAACTCAATATCAATAAGATAACTTATAGATATCAAAGCAAAGTGAAAACAAACGAAATTACTTACGAGGACACTAGCATGTGCATAGATGATTCCACCTCCGTCTGTATGAATTAAAACATCGGCTCTATAACCTTCGTCAAATAGGCGGTTCCACGAATCCTTCATTCCCTTAGAGACACAAGAGTGTCTTCTTTGAGGCAAACTGCTGATCAGTATTGCCTTTCCATGATGACTAGTTGTCAGTGGACAAGGTAATGGAGGTGGGATTGGTGAACCTTTCTTCGCAATTACTTGAGATTCCTCGTTGCTGCTGCTCATCTTTTTGGTCAGTCTTTGAACTTACACTCTGTCAAAATAGTAGAACAAGCAAATAAGCATACAATTTAGTATCCTGACATTATCAATTTCATAAAGAATCAGAAATACTATAGCCTACCACAGAGGTCATTAAAAAACAACTACATGTGATCTTACCTAATATTCCTACTAAAGTGTCTTACATATGTATCTCAGAGTTCACAAGATTATTATTAAGAGGAGAAAATCATAGCAAATAAAAGCACATTTCACAGGATAGATAGAGAATATCCGAATGTAACCGGAACAAATTACTGAAAATAACCAAGAGTACTACTCCCTCCGTCCCAAAATGAATGACCAGGTTATGAGAGGATATTATATAAGATCAGGTTATGATCATAAGAATGAGCTAGTTCTTTACTTTTAATTGGAAACATTTCATGAATTCCCTTAATTTATGCATCATGCTGAAAATATTGGCCGTCTGCAAGAAATTCATTTCCATTTACAGAGAATAATCATCAAAATGATTAAAAGTTAACAAAATCAATACCACCTATGCTCAATCTCAGAAATTTGGACGGAATTGGAAAAGAAAAAAAAATACAAAAAATGGTTCAATTGCGAAGAAAACATAAGAAACTCATACTAATTCATCTTGAAATTTAACAATTTTATAATTTCCGATTTGGAAATTTCTTTTCCGTTGCATTTTCCAGAAGAATTCCATCAATAAATTTGTTCTTAATTAACTCATCATTAGCTCATAAATTTATAAGAAAATCCATATCGTTTCATCAAATTGAGACAAAATCACCTTTTATGTACACGGAAGAATATCGCAGAACAATTGGCAAAACTGGAAATATACAGCTATCTGACGAATCAACACCGGATCTCCTCTCTCGAAGGGGAAGCTTCTTCAACCCTCTTTCTTACAATTCCTTACTGTTTACAATTATGTACACAAATCGGAGTCTCTAACAAATCAACAAAATTTAGCTCACTGTGTTACAATCCGGTACACCTACCACCCCACAGCCGCCGGTTAACCACCTCCTTACCGGTTTTCCGGTAACACCGAGCCGATTGATTCCCGACGCTGAAGGAATTAGAAAGGAAGAGAGAGAGAGAGAGGGGAGGAGAGAGAATTAAAAAGTACTCTTTCAAGTTGTGCTTAGTATTATATATGCCGTCCCTTCCACTCCACTAATCCGTTTTTGGAAAAAATATTAATTCATAGGTTATACTCCCTCCATTTCATTAATAACTTCACTTTTTAACAAAACGAATGTCCCGTTTAAAGATTCACCTTTTCTAAAATGACAAAAAAAATTTACTATTTTACCCACTCATTCTCTCTCTTATTTTACCATTACTCTCACAATATTTTTCAAATTTGCTATTTTCTTCACTCATTTTCTCTCCTATTTTACTATTATATTCACAACATTTTCTCTACTAATCAATTTTCTTAATTTGCGTATCGAGATCAAAATAGTGAATTTATTATTGGGACGGAGGGAGTATATTAAGAGGATATTTTGAATTAAAAAATAAGAATAAAGAAGTAATTATTTATTAATTTATTATTGAATATAAAAATTAATTTTATCTAAATTTAGAAAAAAATATATTTATCCCTTTAAAATAATAAATTTATTATTAAAATTGTTAGTTGCTAAATAATACTCCCTCCGTTCCGGAGAAATGCGCACAAAATCATTTGGCACAATAATTAAGGTAAAAAGTGAAAAAAGTGATGTGTCTTGAGTGTAGATGATTGGATAGGAGAGAGAAAGTGAAGTTAGTGGATAATTACTGTGAGTATAACAAGTGGATCCTATTCCATTTTGGGATTTTACAGATTATTGTGAAACGTCCAAAAAGTATCTTTTTACAGATTATTGGAAAACGGAGGGAGTATTTCATGCGTTCCACTTCATTCATTTGATACTAATTTTCATTTTGCTACCTTACACTTCACTTGTCTTGTCACTGTTCATCCACCCACTTATTATCTTTCATATTTTACTTTTCTTATTCACAACATCTCCTTTCATTAATTCTCTCTCCTACTTTTTTTTTTTAATTCGTGAGTTAAATTTTTTGATATAAAGTAAAATGAAACTGATGAAGTATATTAAAGGGATAATATTTGGGCGTTTCAATATAATATACTCCCTCTGTCTCGCTACAAATTGCACACTTTCTATTTTGGGCGTCCCATTACAAATCGCACACTTTCTAAAATGGCAAAGAATCTTTACTATTCCCTCCACTCATTCTCTCTCCTACATTATTTTAATACTCACAACACCATTATAATTTACTATTCCATCCACTCATTCTCTCTCCTATTTTACTTTTACACTCACAACATTTATATCATTATTTTTTTCCTTAATCCCCGCGCAAACAGTAACAATGCGATTACTAGCGGGACGGAGGAAGTAGAAGTTATTAATTCAAAATAGATAACGAAACCCATTTATCATACTCATACATAAAATTCTTTACCCTATTTTCTTTCTTCTATTTTATTTTTTATACTCAAATCATTTACTTTTTTTATTATTAATATCCGTACATTAACATTTGATAATTTGTATATTGGGGCTAAGGAAGTACTCCCTCCGTCCCATTTAAAGTTTTACATTTTATTTAAATGGGTGTCCTATTAGAAATTTCATCTTTCCTAAAATAGTAAAAAACGTGAGTTTCACTTGTCAACTCCACTCACTTCTTTCTCACACATACTTAAATTGTGGATCCTACTTGTTATACTCACTAACTTTTCTTTTTCATACATTTAAATTGAGGGTCTCACTTGTCATATTCATTCACTTCTTTTCTCACACAACTCTTCTTCCACTTATCACTTTTTTTAATTTATATGTCCTCATTAAAAAGGTGAAGCTTTAAATGAAACTGAAATATATTGTTAAACGGTTTTTTTAACGTAAGGGCACACATCACCCGTTTAAAAAATTGATTGTTAAATGATGAAAATGACTATGAAAATATAAGAAATATTATTAAAAAATCTGGAGGAGAGTGATTGATGTGATGAAGAGGAAATGATCGGTTTTTCCAACAAGCCAGCTCCGACAGGACCGACACTTAATGTTAAACGTGAGATTTTTGTTTTAATATTACTAAGAGGTCCCTACAGTTAGTTGAAAAGCTTGGATTGTACGGCCACTTTTCAGACATTGTATCCACGCGCGTATTCCTGCGTTTTCCTTGTCCTCCGACCGAGTTACCGGAGTAATCCGTATTTCGCTACTCTTCAATTTAAAATAAGGTGTATTTTGTTTTTTAAGTGTTAATCGGTGAAATCTAATTTCACCTATAAAATTGGCTGAATAATCAAGATGCAATGTCTAAAAACTGAACTCTGTATTAGGTAATTTGTTTAATTTTTCATCTAAATTTATTTTTTGAAATGCGTATTTTTACTAATTTAGCTTTCTGAATAATCCTATATAATTGTTTGTGTATTAATAATAAGCTGAATATCAATGATGCGTTCAAGTATTTAATATTTGAACATAATTACTATTTTTTTTCATAATCACTAATTTAAAATTTAAAAACATAATAATAAATGAAAATATTTAACTTTCAATGATAAGTGTAATATTTAGCATTTTAATAGAAATATTTTTTTATTTTTCAAATCACTATTTAAAAATAAAAATAAACTAATATATGAAAAAAAAAATTAAAAATTATGTATACAAAAAGAAGCAAATTACATGAAAAATGAGTTTATTAAAACAATTTAAATTCATTAAAATAATCAAATCAATGCCCAAACTGATTCCCAAACACACCCTCAATTTCTCTCTCTCTCTCTCTCTCTCTCTCCCTCCCTCTCCCTCTTCAATGAGCACACACAAACCTGCTCTTTTGCTATGTGCCTTAAAAGCAGTAGAATAATTTGACAAATTTAAATGCGCAAATTGATTACTAAACCCACCAATTCAAATGCAATTTTCAACCACTGTGCAAATTCATTAATAAGTTCGCCCCAATTGTAATCACGGGGTGTTAGTTTTGATCGCCATTTGAAATCCTAAATCACTGTTCGAGGAGCCTCTTTTCCAAAAGTTGATGTTGCTTTGGATCAGTTTCATTTAGGGGGAGAGGGAGATGGAGACGAAGAGGGAGTGAAAGATGGCGAGAGAGCTTACCCTCGAAGAACCTTGTGAAAAAATCCTAGGTTGAGACTCGACTGAGTGAATGGCGTGAAGGTGAGTGGGTTACAGTCAAAAGGGAAGAAGAAATGGCAAGGGTAATGTTGGCAATATGAAAGTTTGATAGGGATATTTTTGTCCATGGCACGGATCGGAGACAATTTCGCGGCATTTTAAACACTTAAAATTAAGTGGACTTTCAGATGCAATCAGATCTGAATGCCCAAAAAAAAAAGTCTTAATCCCCTTACCTCTTATTCGGTCAGACCTAAAGCTCTGAGTAAGAGCTGATTTCAAAAAACAAATGAGGCCTAAATGTTTTGAATTCTAAATTTTGATTTAAAATAGACGTCGTTTTAGGTTAAATCTTCAATTTATTTTAGGAGAAATTATCGCTTGGTCCTTCACCTCAAGTCAAAATATAAATTAATATAAGAATTTTGGATTTAACCAATTAGTACGGCAGCATAATCAAAATTCCAATTAGTCTCTAGCTAGTTTAAAGATACGCGTGTCATTAAAGGACAGCGTGTCACACCCTTTCTCCTCCCTCCTTTTTCTTTTTTTTCTCAACTTTAAAATGAAATATCTTAAAATTCAAAAGTAAAAAAAAAAAATCTGAGAGCACCGTTATGTTCGTATCGTCAATACGAATCAAACTAGTAGCATCAACATATAATTCGAATCAAATTTGAGAAGTTTACAGTTGTTCCAAGTTCACAACTTTTTTTTTTTTAAAGTTCACAGTTGTTTTTCACATTTGTTCAAACTACAACTAATAGTAGTTTACATTTGATTTAGTTAAGTTCATAATTTTTGCATGAAAATGTCTTCTATTTTACATAATTCACAATTGCTTTATCTGAGTTTACAATTGTTTTTAATTTTTTATGGCCTCTATTTTTTATTTTTTATGTCCTAACGAAGCCAGTTAACCACCCCCCCCCCGACGACCATCAATCCTATTTCTCCACTAATGGCCATTCGTCCTCCGCTCCAACTCTTTTAGTTGAGTTTGGAATCAATAAGGTAGTCATGCTATAGGCTGGAATCAATGGTAGTGGTGAGTACGGCTACCTGAGAAGGCTAGAGGTAGGGATGTGTACGTCGGAGAATAAGATCGTAGATGAGGAAGGGAGAGAGAGGGAGTTTGTCATGTATGCGAGGAGATGAAAGAGATCGAGGTTTTTGTTTGGGATAAGAAATAGTTTTACCATTTATAATTATTATAATGCAGGAAACAGACTCCACGGGATTATTAATTTTAACCCATGAAAGTCGTTCGGGAAAGAAGAAAAGTGTCGATTTTATTGATAAATGTCACTATGCTTTAGGGGCTTATTGGTAAAAACATCATTTTTCTGGGTTCAAGATTTAAAATATTACTAGTTATTACAATTTTATAAATTTTCATTAAAATAATTGAATCAAATTAAATTATTGTTTTAAATACGATCAATATATACTCAAAAGATCTACTCCCTTCTTTCTTTTCTCTTATTATTGCTTATTGTAATCTCTAAATCTTGATTCAATAGTAAGAATTTATGGTTTTTTTTTTTTTTTTTGAATAAGAAGTGGAAATTGATAAATCATTTAGACACAAATTTGTTAAGTTTTCAATTTTTTTTTATTTTTTTGTTGACTTTTAATTGATTTATAAACTAGCATATAAATTTAGTCAAAGCAAAAATCCTTTTCGTTGCACTCGTCAGTTGTTGGAGTCAAACAATATTATATTAACAAAATATCATATGTTACTTTTCAAACATTTTAAATAAAATACTTCTCCAACTTGTATACTCCCTCCGTCCCAAATAAGTGCTTCACTCTTTTGGATGGGCACGCAAATTATGGAAATGGGAGAGAAAAAAAAATGTTGTGAGTGTAATTTGAAAATAGAAGAGAGAATTAGTGGAGGGAATAGTAAATTATAATGGTGTTGTGAGTATTAAAATAATGTAGGAGAGAGAATGAGTGGAGGAAATAGTAAAGATTCTTTGCCAAAAAAGAAAAGGTGAAGCTTCTAACGGGACGCCCTTTTGGGTAATTAGTGAAGCTTTTATTGGGACGAAGGGAGTATTGCTTATATTAACTTATTAATTATAATTTTAATAAATGCAATCTTATTTCAGGACGATTCAAAAAAGAAAGTATGATATTTATTATAGGATAGAGAAGAATAAATTTTAATTAAAAGGATATTTTATTTGAGAACGGTCAAAAAAGAAAGTACATTATTTTTTATGGAGCATAAAAGAATACATTTTAATTAAAAAAATACAAAATAAAAAATATTTTTAATAATCTGATAGATCATTTTCAGATGGTCTAATATAATAATTGATGATGAACGTGATATGGATGCAAAAATTCAAGAAGCAATATAAATTATATTATAAATAATCTGATAGATCAGTTTATTTTATTTTGTTTTATAGTATAATATTATTTATTTCATGCCTTATTAATTAATTTAATATAATGAAAATTATATTATAAGTAAATATTTACCAACTAATGGAAAAAATATTAAAGAAATAATAAAGAATATTCTAAATATAAGTTTTTTTGGTGCGGAATTTGAAGTATGATAGTTGGAGATGATAATAGATATTTGGTGCAAAACTTGGATTTTTTTCTCAAATAATTCTATTTTAATAATTTTAATCCCAAAATAACCCACATTTGATCTCAAATAAATACTTTAAAAATATATTTCTATAAAAAATTATATTCTTCATTTCAAAAATAAATATTACTTTCGACTCAAAATGAATAACAAAAAAATAATACTACATTTTTTGTCCAAAAAAATGAACATTACTTTCTTCATCCCAATGAATATTTTAAAAAATAATACTGCTTCATTTGCCTCAAAAATTAATGTTTGTAATGTTAGTGCATTCGTTTCAATATATGACATTAATTTTTTAAACAAATGAAGTAATATTTTATAAAATATTCATTGGGACGAAGATAGTAATTTATTTTTTTAGCCGATGTAGTATTCTTTTGTAAAAATTAATGTTTATAATGTTAACGTCTTCGTCTCAAAAATTAAATATTAATTTTTGAGACAAGTAAAGTAATATTATTTTTTAAAATGTTCATTGAGAAGAAGGAAGCAATTTTGTTTTTTTTTTTTGATATAGAAATGTAGTATTATTTTTTGATTATTCATTTTGAGTCGAAAGTAATATTTATTTTTGAAATGAATAATATAATTTTTACAGAAGTATATTTTTTAAAGTATTTATTTGAGATAGAAAAAATAATATTTCTATTTAGTTTTCTTTATTAATAATTATTATTTTATAATTTAAACTGAGACGGAGTTTGTAATTTTGGTTTGATTTGGTAATGGCCTGCTTTGGTAATTTGAACTCGCTACACTTTGTAGCGAGTTCAAATTTTAGTTTTTTTTTAATAGCATAAATTGAAATAAAATTGAGCAAATTTAAATTCGTTACACCGTGTAGCGATTTTAGTCAGAAAAATTATAAACTCGATACACCGTGTAGCAAGTTTCAAAAAGTTGATCATTTTGGCTGATAGTTTCAAATGTGGGTTATTTTGAGAATTAGATTTTTAAAATTGAATTATTTTAGAAAAAAATCCAAAACTTGCACCATTTTAAAGTAATAGTGCAATTTTTACACCAAGCCATTGGAGATGGTTTAAATTTTGAACAATAGTTTTAGATTTATTTAAGTATACAAATGAAAACCTAAAATTTGTTATTGATGCACCATCAACAATAGTATAAATAATAAGTTTTAATTTTTTATTAGGATAATTAAATTAATTTAAAATTATTGGTAAAAGTTTATTTATAGTAATATTAAAAAAAATGAAATATCATTTTAATGAGACAAATGGAATAAATTACAATAAAAAATGAGAAAGTTTGTTTATGGCAAGAGAAAAGGAATCCTTTTGGAATGGTAACTTAATAAATTTCATTTGATTTTCACATGAATCTAACAATTAAAGTACTATATATCAATTTGTATTATAGCGGAGTTGTTGACTTGTCAAATATTTTCGATAATATTGTTTGTATAATAATAAAATTGTATTAAAAATATTATTTAAAAATTGATAAAAAAATTAACATGCCAAAAAATAAAATAAAAAAATTGTACACTAATTAGAGTTGGTCTTATAAAAAAACTAGTTTTTCCTTAAGATAAGGAAAAACGTGTTTTTTCAAAGCGCTGGACATTATTATTCAAAATAAACGGTGGCATTTTCGTAATTACTGACAACCATGATAAATGCCAATGTTAATATTACAAATGACCAGTGATTTCATACTAGCGTTTTATAAACATGAAACTGACACTTTTCTCAAGTGCCAGTGTTAATGTTAAAAATTGCAGTGGGTACACTGACACTTTTTTATATTGATACTGGCAGTTATTAAAAGTGTCAGTGGTAGTGTTAATAATTGTCAGTCATTACACTGGCACTTTTTAACATTGATACTGGCACTTTTAAGTGCCCGTTGTAGTATCAATAAGTGCCAGTGTACATGTGCCGGCACTTTTTTACACCAAACACTGATACTCTTTTTGCTGGCACTCATAAATACATGCACTGGCACTCCAAAAAACATGAACTGACACTCCAAAACACATGCACTGGTAGTGGTACTCTTTTTTGCTGGCACTCAAAAACATGCACTGGCACTCAAAACACATGAACTGGCACTCAAAAACACATACACTGGCATTAGTTTACACTAGCACTAGCACATCAAATCCCTAGCACTGGCACATCAAATCCCCACAACAAATTCCTAAACTGGTACTCAAATAGGTAGAAGGCGACGACAAACAAAGGCCGAAAAACTCTGTTCTTGAAATTACAGGCCCTTTCAATACAGGCGACGACAACAAATTCTCTCGGCGAACTCAACGCCTTTTCAAACACACAAATTCAAATCAATTGTTGGTCGGAATAGTAAAAACTGAATCTAATTTGTATCAATCATTACCAATAATGAGGTAGTGTCGCCAAACAGGGAGCTCGGAGGAACAAGATCGATAGAGGAACGGTGAGGGAGATTGAAGGGGAGAGAGCTGGTCGTTGATTTGGGGAGAGTAGAGAGGGAGATTGGTGAGGAAGGCGATTGCTGTGTTTGGCGTTGTTGGGGGGCGGCGTCGATTGGGATAGAGAGAGAGATGGAAGCGAGGTGATGAGAAGGGGATTGGGTCACCGGTGAGGGAGATTCAGGGGACTTGGGTCGCCGGAGAGAGATCTGGTGGTGAGGACAACGATCTAGGGAGTGGGGGCTCTGTTTGCGTTTAGAGAGAGAGTTTAGAGAGAGAGACTCCTTTGCGTTTAGAGAGAGAGAGAGAGTGAGAGGGAATGAGAGTGAGAGTAAAACACGTTTTTTTTAAGCTCACAAAAAACACATTTTTTTACAAGTTTTTGACTTTTCGATAATATTGTTTGTGTTGAATCGTTTTATTAATCCATACTTCTTTCCATGCGTTTCCTTTTATTTTCCAACTTTTAATTATTTCTGTAATTTTATCAATTGTCGCGGAGTTGATCTTATAAAAAACTAGTTTTTTCTTAAGATAAGGAAAAACGTGTTTTCAAAACAAACGGTGTCATTTTTGTAATTACTGGCAACCATGAAAAATGTCGGTGTTAATATTACAAATTCGTGCCATCCCAAGCTCCGATCATCTTCTCTGGCCATCCCAAGCTCCGATCGTTCTCCGGCGTTCACTCAGTTTGAGTATTTTGTAACCTACAATTCATGCCCTAGTTACGCCATTAATGTCCATTGTCAGTGCAGCTTCGTTACATAATTGATTGGTACTTTATTGATTGGTACATAATTAATTGGAGATATCCTGTGTGATTTAATTCCATAGCTCTTCGTTTTTCGTTGGATAAACAGAATGTCCTTCAATGGTGTGGATAAAGGGTTTAATTTCTTTGAAGTTAAAAGCTCTCTTTGTCCAGAAACTTAGTGCCAGTGCATGTGTAACAAAGTGCCGGTGCCGGTGTAAAAAGTGCCGGTGTTAGTGTAATAAAGTGCCGGTGTTAGTGTATCGAAGTGCTGGTGTTAGTGTAAAACAAGTGCCGGTGTTAGTTTAACAAAGTGCCGGTGTTAGTGTAACAAAGTGCCGGTGTTAGTGTAACCAAGTGTCGGTTTAGTTTATAAAGTCCCTTAATATACATGCACTAGCACTTTTTTACACCGGCATTCAAAAACACATGGGATGGCATTTGAAAACACAAATACCGGCACTCAAAACACATACACCGGCACTCAAAACACCGGTAGTTATTTTTGTTGGCTCTCAAAAACACAAGCACTGGCATTCAAAAACACATGGACTGGCATTTGAAAACACATGGACTGGCACTTCAAAACACATGGACTGGCATCTGAAATTGGAATTAAAATTGGAACTAACTGGCATTCAAAAACACATGGACTGGCATTTGAAAACACATGGACTGGCACTTCAAAACACATGGACTGGTTCACGAAACAAGTTTAAACAGATTAGGAACAGGGTAAATAATTCATCCATAACAAGGAGAATCACATTTTGAATAGAGGGGAATATCCAAGAACACAAGTAGGAAGTAATTAACGACCCAAAAATCTTACAAATCTTAAGTAGGAAGTAATTAATGAACCATTCTTGGTATCAATACAGAGAACAATTCTTCAGCAACAATTAAGTAGGAAGTAATTAACGAACCAATTACAATTTCATACACTACTATCCCCAAATCAAAAACCCTAAATTAAGTGAGATTAATTGAATTTTTATGTTCAGATTTGATCTGATTTTGATGTTCAGATTAGAGAAAACAATGAAGAAGACGATTGAGGGAGCCGGCAATGGTGAGGAACTCTGTTTGCGTTTAGAGAGAGAGTAGAGAGAGAGTCCGAGCGCGACGGGTGAAAAACACGTTTTTTGTTAAGGTTAAAAAAAACGCGTTTTTTATAAGTTTTTGGCATTGTCGCGACGTCTTTATTTATTTATTTATTTATTACGAATTGTGAATAGCTTAAGAAAATATCTATCACAACTCGAAATGTTCTTATTGTTTTATTAGTTGAATAGATCGTGGACCGAAATTGAGAAAATAAGATGTAATAATAAATGACATTGAAAATTTAATATTTTTCATCTACAAAATCGCTAGGGACATTACTATATAGTCTCTCATCCTTATCAAAATGACCATTTAATATATGCATATTCGAAATTAATCACAAGGTCTCATCCTTGAAAAGATGTTATTTACAAAAAAAAAAAAAAAACATGTAAGTTGTGATATTAAAAAAAAACTTTTTTTTTCCCTTTTTGATTAAAATAACTGATAAATGCATTTATTATTGATAAATGTATTTATCAGTTGTTTATAACTGATAAATTCATTTATCAGTTTTTTTTAAGAAAAAAAATTAAAAAAACTAGTTTTTTTGTAATATTAAAAAGTTTTTATAATATTCAACTTGTGTGGTTTTTTTTGTGATATCCATCTTTCAAAATTAGTTTTGATGAACGCCCCCCCCCAAAAAAAAAAATAAATAAATAAATAGAAGAGCACCCTCTCTCCTCCAGTCTCTCATTTGTGCGCTCTCTTTTCTCTTTTTTTTTTTTTTGTAAAAAATTAAGATGAAATATCTCAAATCCATAAATCAAAAAGTAATGTGAAACTCTTTGTTCGCGTATCAAATACATACCCACAATATATAATTTTTAGCAACTTTGAAAATTATCATTCTGACTTGTGAATAACTGAGAATTTCTCAATTGTGAACAACATTCTCTCAATTGTTCACAAACTTGTTCAAAGTCTTTGTATAAAAAAGTAATCATCTTCAAACTACAGAAATCTCAAGTTATACTTGTTCAAAGTTCAAACCCCAAAATCTAATTTCTCACTTATTTAATTGTTCGGACCGAGAAATCTATGCTATTCTTTTAACAATAATAAAATTTGGTTCTTAGTTATTTAGTTATATAGAGAATTATGTTAAAGTAACTTTATAAAATGAGCTATTCAATCTCCCTTAAAATGAATCATTTGATTTTTTTTTTTCAGTTAATTACAATCTTATTCATCAACAATTGAGAATTCTCAGTTGTTAACAACACTCTCAACTAACCGTGAACGAATGAGAATTTCTCAGTTGTTAACAATACATACGTAAATTAAATCTCTCACACGATGTCTCAAACTATTATTCATCTTGTACAACAATGCATGAATTATTTTTCCACATTAAGGGCCCGTTTGATTTAGCTTATTGATATGTGCTGATGACTTATTACTTATGACTGATAACTTATTATTATTATTGTTATTTTATTATTATTATTATTATTATTATTATTATTTTATTATTATTATTATTATTATTATTATTATTATTATTTTATTATATATTACTTTTATTTTTATTATTTTATTTTTATTATTTTTATTATTTTATTATTTTATTATTATTAGTTTATTATTATTATTTTATTATATTATTTATTATTATTTATTATTATTTTTTATTATTTTTATTATTTTTATTATTTTATTTTATTATTATTATTATTATTATTATTATTTTATTATTATTATTATTATTAATCTTCATACGTGTTTTTGGCTTAAGCACTTGAATTAAACACTTGACTTAATGCTTATGACTTATAAGAGAAATTATGCTTTAATTGGCTAGTACATGACTTATGACTTATTTTACCCAAAATGAAATCAAATGGTTCAAAAATGACTTTTGGAGTCATAAGTCATAAACACTTCCTCATAAGTCAAATCAAACGGGGCCTAAATGTTAAAAAAGTACGACTCCCTCCTTCGCATAAAGATAGTTTCACCTTTTTTGAAATAATCTCGATTAAACTTTAACTAATAATTTTCTGTTAATTTATTTATTTAAATGAAATTCTTAAATTTCTTATGGATAAAAATTAAATTAAATTAGATTTAATTTTGCTTTTGCTCATAAATCAGTTTTATTTCTTATATATAGTACATATATATAGGAAAAATAAAATAAATAAATAAATTGGGGGGGATGATTTAATATTTAACATGATTTTTTCATGTGAAAAGGAAATTCATAAAGAGAATTACGGCACAAAATGTTTTAAACTTTTAACGGTCATTTCCACATATGAATTCAAATTCATAACGGATTTCACAACGGGAGAAATTTTAAAATTTTAGGAGTTTGTACAGCACAAGTTTTAATGCGTGAGCAACCCGACTGTGCGTTACATGTGATCTAAAGGCCGCACTCCATCTTTCTTCCTCCTTTTTCTTTTTATTTTTAAGACGGCCTTGCATTTGGTTTGAAAGGCATGATTTTCAGTATGTCTCCAGATAGGGCCCCCACCACCACGTCAAGGTGACAATTTACCGCTGAGTTATATCCCTTCTCTGCCCCCAATAGAACTGACTAATCCTGAGTCAAAGGGCAGAGAAATTCAACGCCATTATTAAGATATGAATCCAAAATAATAAGATCATAATATTCCATAGAGCGGGTAAATTTAAATATTTAACGGGTCCTTACACCTCAAAGAAGTTTAAACACACATTACGATTTCACAAAGCGCGAAATTATAATTTTTTTTGGGGACTTCAAGATAGAAAATGAAACTCGCAACAAATTATATTGGTAACAATTTTCCAAAAATATAAAAGAAAAGAAATTAATTGAATAAAACTTAATATTAAATGCTGGCAAAAATTACGAAAATCTTACAACATTTGGAGAAATCTAGGTAGAAAGAAGGAGCCTAGGCCTCTTTGTATAAATAACTGCTAGAAACTCCCACTATATCTCATCCCCTAAATTTGGCGGCAGCAAAAACGCGAATTTCCTCTCACTACCCCTCAGTCAAAAATTAAAAAACCCCATGATTTCATTTAGCAGTTGAAATCTTGAAAAATCTTGAAAAATCCCCATTTCTAATTTCTGGGTATTTTTTTTAATTTCATTTCTTGATGAGAAATTCAGAAATGGGGGGTTTCTCTCCTCCATTTTCTCTCCTCTTGTGTAAAGAAGATGAGTCCTGTTTGATTCAAAGGGAAGACTCGGACTTTTCCGAATCTGAAATTGAGTATATTCAATTTATTATCAAGAAAGAATCCTCCTATTTTCAATCAGATTTCTCTGTTAAATCTTCTCCCATTGAGGATGGGTCTGATGATGACAATAAATCTGCTTTGATTGATTGTTCTAATAAGATCGAAAATTGGGTGAAATCAGCTCGTTTTGATGCAATCAAATGGATTCTCAAAGTAAGCTTTTCCATCTCCTAAGGTGCTTAGTGGGTCAGTGAGTGTGTGGTGCCTACGTAGCGGTCGGGCTTCGGGCTCGGGTCGTTACAAAGCCTTTTCATCTCCTTGTTGTGTTTATTTTTGATATTTTTCCCTTTAAAATATGGTGTTTTTAATAAGAGCTGGTGTGGATTTTGCAGGCAAGATCAGTTTTTGGCTTTCATTTCTGTACAGCTTATCTATCATTGATGTATCTTGATCATTTTCTATCAAGGCAAACTTTTGATGTAAGGCCTTTAGTCTAATCTAAGTATATCTGACTCCGTCCCAGAATTAATGTCCATTTTTATTCTCGTTCAACACAAAAACAACCTTCGTTTTGAGACGAAGGGAGCGGATTAATGATGAGTTTGTGTTGATGATTTTTGTTAGGAGGGGCAGGAGTGGGTGATTCAATTGGGCTCGGTGGCATGTTTTTCGTTGGCAGCGAAGATGGAGGAGCAAAATGTACCGGCATTGTCCCGATACCAAATGGATGGTTTTATTTTTGATGGCGGACTTGTTAAAAGAATGGAATTATGTGTTTTGAGCGCATTGAAATGGAAAATGGGATTGACTACTCCATTTGCTTATCTTCAATATTTCATTTTTATGTTTTGTGATGGCTTCAAACCGGAAGAAATATATGTAAAGGAATCAACTTCAGACCAAACAGCAGGTGCACGGGGCCGTGCACCTGCTGTTTGGTCTGAAGTTGATTCCTTAACAATATATTCTACGGCTATTGAATTCATTTTGGCTATAGTTGAAGGTATTATTTTGTCACTTGGAATTTTATTTTTATTGATTTTGTTTCGTTTAATTCACGAATTTCATTTATTTTTTGAAACAGAGATCAATTTGGTGGATTTTAGACCATCTGTTGTTGCGGCCGCAGTAGTTTTGGCTGCCTATGATGGCAATCTGACAATAGAGGAACTCGAGTCCAAGATTAGTGTAATCTCATCTTGGGGCTCTCCAGAAAGGGTAAGGTTTTCACTCTTAAATATTTATGGCATTGCTCAAATTATATCATAACATTGTTCAAATCAAACATTAGACCGTTATAAGATCACATTTTGACTAGATTCTCGTGCATTGACTACTCGTCGTGTTCACTTTGAATTGCTGAATAGTTCGATTTTTATTTTTTGTGTCACAAATTTAACAGGAGAAGGTACATTCCTGTTATAAGCTGCTGCAGGAAATTGAGTTGAAGAAAGGCAAAACTCCAGTACCCCGAAACTTAATGCAAAACCGTTCTACTTCTTCTGATGTTTTGGGGAGTTCTTCGATCAAGAGAAAGCTTACGTTCAATGAATGTGATGAAAATTGTCCAATACAGAAGATCCGTCGCCAATTAAAGTAAATAAGCAAAGGAATGGAGTAGAATAAAGTTGGAATTTTGCAAGGAGCTGCCTGAAGTTGAAGATAAGAAGCCATTGAAGAGGAAGTGTCTTCACAAGGCCATAAAAATTTTTATTTTTTATTTTTTTTTCACAGAATTTCTGCAATTTTTAGGTGAAAAGTTGTTGCCTTTTCTATTTAAACAACTCAACTGCAGCCTTACCCTTTGATAAGAGGCTTGGGTATGTTGATTTTGTCTTTCATGAGGATCAGAGGCGGATCTAGCCATTTTTTACGTGGGCTTTTCTTAAATTTTTTTTTTTTACCTAAGTCACCGACTCTAAAAGCCCACGCGATTCCAAAATCCTGGATGCGCGCGCCTGATGAGGATGATTGGGAATGAGGATCATTTAAGAGTTGTCTTTCATCATTTGATTTTGATTGGGCCATGGAAAATTATATAAAGTTGAAATGTGACTGGATTTTCTTTTAATATTATGATTTCTTGCCTTTTTTGAAGGGTGGGGAAGCTAATGTCTTTCATGGTTATGTCATTATAGTGTTTGTGCTTATGAAGGCAAGAAACCATTAGGGGAATCAAAGAGGCAGTCTTTGATGTGGATTATACATTTTGAGGTTGAGTTATACTCCCTCCGACCCAAAATGAATGTTAGTTTTCGCTCTTGAAGAATAACGTACATTTATTTTGGGAGGAGTACTTAATCGAGACAAAAAATATGTTGTTTGTAGGGTAGCTAACCTTATGGCGATTTACACAATTCCTCTCGGTTTAAAATTATAAAATATTGATCAAGTCCACACAAATCAGTTTGTTTGGGGGGAAAATATTTTTCGAAAAATGTTTTCTCCATTTTTCGGTGTTTGGTAAACACTGAAAAATGAAGTCAACGGAAAACATTTTCCTGGTCAATGGAAAATGAGTTTGATTTCTAAGGAAAATAACTTCCTTACCTCTACCTAAGGAAGTTGTTTTTCGGAAAATATTTTCCTTTGTTTGTATTGATTTTACCTTAAGAAAGTTACCCAAGGAAGTTGTTTTTCGAAAAATATTTTTCTCATTTTCCTTTGTTTGTATTGATTTTACATTTAGAAAGTTATTTTAACGAAACTACCAAATATCGGAAAATGTTTTCTTAAGATTCACCAAATATCGGAAAATGTTTTCCGAAAAGCATTTTCATTTTCCGAAAAATATTTTTAAAAAATTATTTTCCGGGAGTTATTTTCCGTGAAATATACGGAGCCAAAAGGATTATAGGAAATACTCCCTACGTCCCGCTAGAAGTGTCACCCTTTTAAGGGTGGCACGCAAATTAAGAAAAAGTGTGGGAAGAAAAAATGTTGTGAGTGTAATTTGAAAATAGGAGAGAAAATTAGTGAAGGAAATAGTGAATTTAAAAAGTGTTGTGAGTGTAGAGGAGAGAAAATTAGTGGAGGGAATAGTGGATGGGATAATAGAATATTAATAAAACATTTCCTTTTTAGGAAAGGTGACGCTTCAAACGGGACGCCATTTTGGGTAAAAAGTGACACTTCTAGCGGGACGGAGGGAGTAAAGAGAAAAAGGAAAAGAACCCTAAAATTTCGACCCGTATATCCGAACCGATGTTAGCCTGAAATACACAAGTTCGAGCGCCAAAATACGAAAATTCAAATCCGTAGTTCTTAAAGTAACAGCGACACTGCACTAGAATTGTGACAGACAAATAATAATAAAACAACTAACCGGTCAAACCCTTTCTCATTCGTCATTCACTAATCCCCAACCAACCTCGGGTCATTCTAAACTTTCCCTCCTCTGATTAATTAAAAACAACGGAACAAAACGGACGAAACCCTTCCAGGAGAGTGAAAATGGAGAAGCGACTTCGATCGTCACTCAAGACCTCCGCCGAAGAATTCCTAATCTCAGCCACTAAATTAGGGTTCCGATCTTCAAAACCCTCGCTCAAAACCCTAATTCACTCCATCAATTCGTCTTCCCCTCTTGCTTTATCACTTCCCCTCTCCCTCCACGTCTCAATTTCTCAATCCATCGCCAAATACAAGCAGCTCTCGCAATTTGCCGATGCAGACGCCGTCTTGTCGCCTCAAACCCCGCCTACAAAGCGCGTCCGGAAATCTTCGCGGAAGAAAAACGAAGTGGGTTCAGATGGGGCAGATAAAGAAACTGACAATCGTGAAAATGCGAAAAAGATTGTGGTGGAGAGTTTGCAGATTTACACTTACGTTGCTCATATGTGTGTTTTACATCCGAAAAAGGTATTTGCGGCTGCGGATTTGTTGCCTGCGGTTAGTGAATTGCATGATAGTTTGATTCTCTTTGAGTGTGATTCGAATTTGTTGTCGGATATTGCAAATTTGTGTGAGGAGTGGTGGAAGGAGGAGTTACCTGGTAGGGAAGCCCTAATTTCGCAATCGTTGCCATTTTTGCTGTCGAGGTCGTTGACATTGAAGAAGAAAGTGGATGTGCATAGAGTTTATACGCTTCGAGAGGCGTTCACATTGTTTGATTTTGAGGATGAGAGTATAGAGGATTTGAAACTTTTGCTCATAAGGTGCTTGATAGCGCCATTATATTTGAAAATGGATGAGGGGAGAAAGTTTTTGGCGATTTTGTTTGGTTTGAGTAGGCAGCTTGTGAAGGAATTGCTGGCGATGATTCGTTCTCAGATTCCATTTGGGAGGAAGTCAATGTTGGAGGCATATTCTGACATCATTTTCCGAGCTTGGAGGAGTCCAGAATTTGAATGCAGGGAGGTGATTGAGAATGAGTTTCTGCAGGGACTGATTGAGAGTTCAATTCATGCCAGTTCGGGGTCCTTGTGTGCATCTATTAGGAGGATTTTGGCAGGGTTTATTAGCCAGCGGACAACTGATGGCGTTGAGAAACTTCTCTTTCGTCTTGCCGAGCCTGTCATATTCCGGTCATTACAGGTGCATGTTCATCTTTGCATGATTTTATAGCTCAATAAGGAATAACATTACTGGTACTCTATGCAACTGAAACTATCATGATAACCCCCCTCCCTCCCTCCCAAATACTTTCTATTTTGCTTGGTGAAATTCAATACCTTCACTTGCTGCAAGCCAAGGCAGAGTTGGAAATTTCTATGAATTTTTGGCTTCGATTTTCAGAGTACAACTTTGATGGATTAAGTGGCGGCTTTATAAGATATTTGCACCAAGTTTTCAAGAATATGAACATGGGAATATTCCA
This sequence comes from Adenophora triphylla var. japonica, assembly GCA_022495995.1. Classification (NCBI taxonomy): domain Eukaryota; kingdom Viridiplantae; phylum Streptophyta; class Magnoliopsida; order Asterales; family Campanulaceae; genus Adenophora; species Adenophora triphylla. Next base: position 305,514 of record JAFEMH010000025.1, read on the forward strand.
TGATATGTCATATGCGATCGTCATTCAAAGATGTGGTGACATCAACTCTTTTAAAACAATATTTGAATGAAATAATGATAGGTTAGAGCTAGCACAAGCATTCCATCTTATGCACCGTTTGTGGGTAAATAGTTCTTAATTGTATATCCAATCATTTAAAATGGATATTAGAATAAATTTTTGGACTTGGTGAGAGCTGAATTAAGGATCATTTGGTACGTTAAGTGTCTACTAGTATGTTGTCAGTACTTTGATGGCTTAGGTACATGCTTTAACCACAACAACAACAACAACAACAACAATAACAATATTACCCCAATGCTGCAAAGACTCCTACATATGGTGGGGTAGGGGGTAGGTCTAGGATGTACGCATCCTTGCCCTGTATTAAAGCACAAATAGGTTGTTTCCGGATGTACCCTTAATGAAAATTGCGTTGAAAATTGTATGGAACGACTGTTGCTTCATAATAAAGAAGCGCATAGAATTTAGTGAGCCAATTTGCTTTGTTCCTTCATATTCTCAAGCCAAAAAATAGTGAGTCTTTAGCTCAATCGGAAATGATGGAAAAAGGTACATTCTTGAACACTCAATTTAAGTTGATTTTATGGAGTTTGTCATCATTATATACACTAAACATTTCCTTAGACTAAACCAATAGTGGTAAGAAAAAGTAAAGAAGATTAGCTCCAAATATGAAAGGGTGAAACTCCGTAATGCCTAATAAAATTAGACAGAAATGGAAGACCATGAGTTAACAAATCTAAGGGATTCTGCATTTTTTTTGGTTAGTAAGGTATATAGAATCAGAATTATTGCTTCTTAATTTAAAAAGATGTTACCAATAAAGCTCTGTTCATGCAGTTTGCTAGTATTCCTTGATGGTTTTCAAGATGCCAACGTGCCCTATCTTCAAGATGTAGTTATTATGCCTACCTATTTAGATATGGAAACGACTGTCTTTACTTTTCAATATCTAGCCAGGACAAACAATTTTACCTATTTCTTACTTTTTATTTACTTACTCAAATTTTCTTATTGTCTAAAGTTATTTATTATAGGATGGGTGATTCATGCCCTATGCCCCCTTTTCTTGTTCAGCTTTAGAGTAACCTGTGTAGATACCATATTATCACACATCATTTGTGTAGAGACTGTGTTATGACACACCATTTTCTCTCTTTACAAGACATGATGATCACTGTTAACACCAAAATAACTATTCATTTGTGTGTCATACAAAATAAACACTGAAATTTGTCTCATCTTTCCGGAAATGCATATTGAACATAAAAACAAACATTATGGAAATAAAAGATTCGTTTGACTGGGCCGCTCTCTTTAGACCTTTCTTACGAGAAATTGATCTCTTAGTTTTATGAATTGCAAATATTTACTGAGACACAAGTTCATACAACTTGTATGTACATTTTTCTTGCATGAGTGTCTTCCGGAATTCTTGGGGTATTCTCCTTCTGCTATAAGATTTTTATTTACAATCATATGGCCTGGAGGTAATAGACGATTTAGTGGATTTTTAGTTGTCTAAATATCTTACATATTTAGTTGATTTGACTCGACCTGATTAATATATTCCGTAATTCTGCTGAATTTTGCGCAGGTAGCCAACTCCAATGTGCGCCAAAATGCATTGCACTTGCTCATAGACCTGTTCCCTCTTGAAGATCCTGATGCCACACGTGAAGTTAAAAATACTGTACTTGATAGACAGTTCTTTTTATTGGAGAGGTTACTCATGGATGAATGCCCTGAAGTAAGAGTTGTAGCTGTAGAAGGTTCATGTAGGGTTCTTCATTTGTTTTGGGAAATTATTCCGTCATCAACTATAACCAAGTTAATCACCAAAATATTTGATGATATGGCACATGATATGTGCAATGAAGTTAGGCTTTCTACTGTGAATGGTCTTATTTATTTACTCGGTAATCCTCAGTCTCATGAGATTCTCAAAGTGCTGTTACCAAGGTTGGGGCATTTGATTCTTGATTCTGCCCTTTCAATACGTGCTGCTACTGTAGATCTGCTTCTTCTTTTAAAGGATATCCGTAGCTTTCAGTTTCACAAGGTAAGTATTACTTTTGCTAAGCCTATCACATTAAGCTATTTCTGAGGCTCTGGTTTGTCGGTTGATGTAACTATCTGCTATCTCTACAGGTTGTGCAATTGGATCAGTTGTTATCTGCACTTGCGAATGATCAATCTCTTGTTGCTCAAAAAATCACTAAGCTTCTCATACCTTCATACTTTCCTTCAAAAGTAACTCCTGAAGAAGCATGCAGTCGTTGCATCACACTTATAAAAAGGTCCCCACTAGCTGGAGCAAGATTCTGTGAATTTGCTTTATCTGAAGGGGCGTCTCAGCAGTTCCTCCTCGAACTTTTTAAAGCCTTTACGAGTTTGGTTCTAAAACCTGACAAGTTAACTGCAGAACAAGTCGATGGTTTACTTATAGCTGCTGCTTTCCTTTGCAACAATTTGGCAAGTGAAGCATCTTACAAAGCTACCCTTAAGGAGGAGTTGTCTGGTGAAAAGCTGAAGTGCTTATTTGCCGCTGCAACTACTGGTCATGCTCAATCCTCTGTGTGCAATATTGTTTCCTCCATCAGTCCAGATGCTGTGGATGCTGTCCTTGAAGAATGCATGACCTTGGTAAGAAACTGTGCTGGTTTATCTGATAATGTAGAAAAGCAAGCTGAAGTGAGGTCTGCCCATAAGATGATGCTGTCCTGTGACCGGTTTGAATTTATGTTTGAAGATCTAACTGGGACTCTTCAAAGAACTGCCCAAGGATGCCATACCAAGTTCGGTACAGAAACAAGCAAACATGCTTTATCCACAGCAAAGCGAAGGAAAGTTAAATCCCATGTTAAACTGTCAGCAAAATCTAGAACTGCCAGCGGAAAGAAGTATACCTGTACTGCTTCTAGTAGATTTCATGAGGATTACGAAATTGCTGTTGAAATAGCATGGCAATTAAAGGACTTGCTCACAGCGGATGATACAAGGAAAGCCATGTTAGGATCTAAAGTTTTAGAATCTGCATTTTATGCTCTAAAGGTTATCTCTGAGGTCAGCATTATACAATGCTTGCAGCGTGATTATATGAATTCATCTCCAGTTATAGCGTACACATCCCTCTGTCTTCACATGTCTCTTGCGAATGTTAAGCTAAAGGATACCAACAATCATTATTTGAAGATGAAGGATTCCATCGATTCAACACGTTCATCATCCAAGGCAAGTTAATTTAACGTCCTTAAGTCTGCTTAACAACAACAACAACAACAAAGCCTTAGTCCCAAAATAATTTGGGGTCGGCTAACATGAATCCTCATATGTTATCGTGAAAAAAAAAAATAATAAAAAAAAAAATGGATGTCTTTTTTCCTTTTTTATTTAAAAGATAAGGTACTTTAGACAGGCTAAATCAAATGGCTTTATATTTAAGATACCTGTATTATCTAATGAAGTGTACTGAGATACTCTCTTACTTCCTTCAGTTCGTCAACGAGTAGTAAATAGATAATCTTTTAAATTATTGCTAATTCATCTTATCAACTAGTTCACTTCCACCCATAAGATCCTTAATGTTGGTTCATTCTAAAGTTATGTTATCATGAATGCCCGCCATTCATAATGTGCATGGGTCACATATTTCTTGTAACTTCAGTTTGTCTCATTTGTCTTGTTTCCTTCTTTACCCTGCACAATTTGTTGTTCTGTTTTTTCATTTTACTATAGATACTGAAGAATGTTCTTCTAATATTGTGCCTCTTATATTTTTTTATCTCCTATCTTGTTCAGAAAACTTTGATGGAACAGACAATAGATCATCTACTCCATTGTACAGATATGCTATTTAGAACAGATGATTTCTGGAATGGCAGTAAGGCACCTTCAGGATCAAGGCATGCTGAAAAGAGAGCTAGTTCTAGTGGAAAGAAGCTCACAAAATCTCATGCAGATGACTCCAGTCATAAAAATGATGGTAAGTGCTTGTAGGAAGGCACTGTGTAGTATATTGTTAACACTTCTTTGCTGTTTTATAGTCACTTGCATTCTTTCTTCATTTCATGTCGAGTTTACTGACTTATAGAAAGCAACTTTGGACTAGAATTGTGAATAGTAGGCGCCTTAATTACAGATTTACCCTTACAGCTGTTATTGTTGGCTTCTTGCTAGGCTTATCGGTCCGAAGTTTATCCCAATGTGAGTAGGCGCCTGTCTATTGTCTAGTTTATTTCACATCAAGCCTGGGATACATGTAAAAGAGTTTGCTTGTTTAGTTTTTGTAATTGTGGCCTCCAAGCCTACGTGTAATGGACCCCTATACTCAAAATAAATTGCTCCCTTCGTCCCAGCAGTTTAAAATTTCCCAAAAGATTGCCCCAGACTAAAGTTCAAAAATCCCAAAATAGAAAGTTTTTAATACTTCTTTATTTGTGAACCCCACGTGTCATACTCACAACAAGTATCCACTAACTATTCTCTACATCACTTCTCTCCCCTACCCAACTATCTGCACTCATTACTCAACACATCACCTTTTCTTTAATTCTTGAACCCACTTCATTTTTTGAACTTTCGGCCGGGATGGAGGGAATATAGTGGATTGGATGCTCCAATAGATGAATCATAAGTCATAACAACCTGTAATAATTACAATACCTTTTTTTTTAATTCTTGGTTCCAAAAGAAGAGATTGACATGGCTGAAGGTTGTTACAGTCAACCTCTCTGTCAGTCTCACTTTAAGGATTCTTAGTGGAGATAACTGGCTATGGAGAGGAGAAATTGCTTTAATTTTAGATGTGCAAATGCATGGGAGGATAAATACTTGTTAGTTTCTCTTCTGACAAGCATGTTTTATATGATATCAATTGCTTACTTTTGACTTTGAATCGTCTTATGTGAGAAGACATTAATTCCTTAATCTTTTGTGAACGAGAGGTCACTTTTACTCAAAATGAGAGAACGCAGATCTAACATTGCCCCTGTTAATGTTGGTCTTCCAGTGAGGAATCTAAAATCTATGCTAGCCAAATATATTCAAATTCTTGGTTCAGATTCGACAAATAAGACATATTCCTGACTAGATGATGTTAGCTTTTATTCAGACATTTTTTCTTGTTATTAGTCTTATGAATCACATTTGGTTATAATCAATTCATTCAAATTTTGATGGTAACTAGAGAACTCGCAAGGAAGTTGCCAAACCTGAATCTCTAATCACAACAAGGATTTTCCTTCTTACTTCCAGTTAAATAGAAACATTAATAGCTAAGCCAAGAAAACAAGAACTTTTGGAGGGATCAAATGGCTGGTGAAAAGACTATAAGTTGCTAAGGAGCGTATGTGTTTGCTAACAATCTTTTTGCTATTTGCTATTTGCTATTTATACTTTCCATATACTCCCTCTCTCCTAGAATAAATGTCGCACTTTTTCTTATGTTAGTACGAAGCAGTGGTGGAGCTAGAATTTTAGATAAATGGGGGCAAAAATATTATGTATTGCAATTTTTTTTTTTGTAAAAAAAAATGGGGGTTAAAATTTATAAAAGCCACGATTTCGAGGGTAAAAATATTACATATTCTCAATTTATAAGGGAGGAAATTGACACTTTTCAAAATTAAAGGGGAGCATTTGCCCCCTTTCACTCCATGTAGCTCTCTGCCTATGAGTACGAATGAACTTTGAGCAATAATTTTAGGTTAATTTAATTATCCAAATAAAATATAAAACTTGTTACTGGTACACCATTGTAAACACTATCGACAACAATTTTTAAATTTTCATTAAAATTATTAAATTAACCTAAAATTATTGCTCTAAGTTCCTCCATACTAACCAAGAAAAAGTGTTAACATTTATTCTGGGACAAATGGAGTATTCTAAATGATGTCTGACTTTCCTCTTATATTGGGCACCTTGCCTCTTTTACTTTTCCAAGGTATTTTTCTCTGCTATGAAAGTTATGACCAATTTCAGTTCTTCAATGTGGCCTTTGCAGCACCAGGTTTTACTAATGAAAAAAAGATATCAAACATGGTGAAGATGCTGACAGCAATCCTCAAATTTATTGTTGATTCAAGTACTATGGATCTTGTTTCTAAATATCACAAAAATTGTTTGATTTTCACGAGGAAATACGTGGAATTTGTCATCTCCATCTTAAGGGAAAACTCCCTAGAGTTCAAGGAAGAAGATTTGAAAGAAACATTTATTTATCTAAAGAGTTCATTCACTTACGCAGCCAAATTACTGAATATTATCCTTACAAAATCCTCCGAATCTTCACCACCTCCATTAGAAGCTTACAATCTCGCCAACAAGTTACTTGATCAAATAATTTCAATCGAAGAAAGCTTGGGTTCAGGATACGGAGCTCGTATTCTTTCTGCAGCAAAACCATGGGTCCCTGACTTGATTCTTGCACTGGGGTCGACACAGATGCAGAATCAGAATCAGAATCCGTCTTCAGTTGCATTTAACCAAGGTTTGACTTTTCCTTCATGGCCCGCCATCTTAGCAAAGCTAGAGCTCAAGGAACTAAGTGAAGTTGACTCGGATGAGGAGGGAGAAAGCGTTTCTAAATCAGTTGTCTTTTCTTCTTTCAAAACACTCGTGGGAATTATGATTCAGCTGCTGAGAGCTAATCATAATGTATTAGATGCTGTTGGGACGTTACTCTTGACTGGTTCTGCAGTTGGTTTGGAAAGGGATGATTTTGAGCTGTTATTCGGGCTCTTACATTTTGTGTGTTCAAAGTTGGTCAGACACGAAAACCGGGAGTGGGAAGATCTTAATTTAATGTTGGAATGTATCGGAAAAATTTACCCTCGAATAGAGAAATTAGCTGATGAGTATGGAAACGACGAGGGAAAGGAGAAACTGGAAAGCGCGAGGGCTTTGCTCGAGCCTGTTTGGAGGTGTTATAATGGTCAAGAACCAATGGAAGCTGATTTCACTGCTGATTGATGTATAAGGTGCTCAATTATTACTGTATTTTTGGTTTAAAATCCATTTTTTGTTCTTGATTAGTTTGTTTTGTATTTAGTGATACTTGCTTATTCAATATATTTATATTTCGTTTGAATTGCATTGAAATTATTTTTAGTTTTTAAATGACACTCCGTCCCAAAATAATTGTCCATTTACCATTTTTTCCTTTCTAAAAAAAGATAGTTTCCTTTTCAAATTTGATAGGTTAAAGATATAAATATTCCTTACATTGTCCAACACATAAACTTAGTTAAATTAAGGGTTTATTACAAAAAAAAAATCACTAAAAAAGATGGCATTTACAAAAAAAAAAAAAAAAAAAAAATGTAAGATGGGAAATTACAAAAAACTACTTTTTTTATTATTGATAACTGAAATTATCACTTGTTTGAACAACTGATAACTGAAATTATCAGTTATTTGACCAAAACTGATAAAAAAAAAAAGTTTTTTGTAAAAAAAGAAAAAGAAAGTAGTTTTTTGTAATTTCCCATCTTACATGTTTTTTTAAAGAGTAATTTGTGCTTCAAACAACTGAGTTATCAGTTGTAAACAAGTGATAACTAAAATTATCAGTTGTTTGACCAAAACTGATAAAAAAAAAACTTTCGAACTTATGTGTTTTTTTTTTTTTTTTTTTTGGTAATTCCCATCTTTCTAAAGTACTCAGTTTTTTGTAAATGCCTCTTAAATTAATCTAAAATTACTGCTTAAAATGCTTTCGACTAATAACAAAAAAAAAGTGGAAAAATCATTCTGAGACGGATGAGAAGGAGGGATTATGATTTTCCAAAATCTACTATTAGGTATCACAGATAATTCATAAGTGGACTGGTGAAAACACACACATACACAGAGAGAGAGAGAGAGAGAGAAGAGAGAGAGAGAGAGAGAGAGAGGGAGGGAGAGAGAGAGAGGGAGGAGAGAGAGAGAGAGAGAGAGAGAGAGAGAGAGAGAGAGAGAGAGAGAGAGAGAGAGAGAGAGAGAGAGAGAGAGAGAGAGAGAGTTAACAAGTAAACGAACATAATTCCTTCATGATCAGTGAGCGAATGCGCGGTTACAATGTCAGTGAGCAACTATAACAATAAGAACATGCTAAACAACTACCTAGTCGCGAGAGAGAGCATTCTCGTTCGTTTCGTACATAGAAATATTCATCTACAAAACTTACCTAGACCAAATTTAGCTTGTGTTCATCTTTCCCAGAAAACCGAAGATAGAAAACAAGGGAATTTCGGGATCTTAAAACCAAACATGCAGTTTGTCGTGGCAGCAAGATCCCAAACTGTCATTTCTTTTCTCGGCCTATCCAACAATCCTCATCACTTCACTTTGAAAAGCCAGGATGACGATTACTGAGAAATTGTACTCGAAACATCTTCGAAGAAGCTATAATGATCCTCTTTGAGACGCTTTAGAGGGGTAATTTTCTAGCCAACTGGGATTTTCTTCAAACCAGCAGCAATCGGCATCCCCAAAAATCCAATAAAAACGCTAAATAACCACTGGCATAACGTGAGCGGGGCAGTATTCGCAAAAGTACCGAGATACTCGACTATAATGATCTGAAAGAAGGCGGTTGCACTTAGGACAGAGACGAAGACAGAATTGTCCAGTATCCCTTCCAGAACATCTATCTTCTCCATTTCCCTCGAGTTTATCTCATTGAAAAGCTGCATAATACGTTGAATATGTTTACATCAGTTTTTTTGCCCTCGTACGAAGATTCATGTTAGCCGACCCCAAATTATTTTGAGACTAAGACTTTGTTGTTGGTGATTTTAGTGTCATCAACTTGTTTTATTGTAATGGTGATTTACTAAGAGATCAATGTGATTCGTATTAGACTCGGATACGAGTAAGGGAAAGTGTGGAGTACACACTCGTTTGAGCTAAAACGAAGTCAACCTCGATATAGAAGTAAAAGTTAAAGGGTAGCTCTTTTTCTTGTCAGTATGAGCAGCACGGCCCGTCTGATTCATATGACACGGCCGTGCGAGTATGAACAACACGGCCGTGCGGTTCATAAGACACGGCCGTGCGGTTCTGTACGAGATGCCTTTTCAAAATGAAGAGACACATTGCTTGGCTAAAGTCATGTCTTTTGATTGTACCCTTTAACTAATACCTCCCCATCTGTATATATACAGAGATTGATCTCAGTTGTACATATATGAAAAACACAAGAGTGAATTACAACAATAACGAAAGCAAACAATTCTCAAGTTTTGATTTGTTCTCTTTGCCTAGAAAACAAATTGTGTGATTGTCTTATCCCAATAAAGATTTTGTGTAACCCAGGCATTAAGGGTCGAAATACTTTATTCGGAAAGTGGATTATACACGATTCAATCATATATCCGGCCCTAGTATCAAGATCGAGACCCCATATTCCCTACAAGCGAATAAAGTATTTGGTGATACTCATGGTGGTGGAAGTACTTTGAAGGAGATGACGAACAAGTTTGGAAAGCTAGACAAGTTTGAAGGGCAAGACTTCGGACGTTGGCGAAGAAGATGCACTTCCTTTTAACTACATTAAAGGTGGTGTATGTCCTTTCTACCCCTAGTCCGGAATTGCTTGAAGATGACAACTTGGAGGCAATCAGACGTAGATCAAAGTGGGAAAACGACGACTACATCTGCAGAGGACACATATTAAACGGTATGTCTGATTCTCTCTTTGACATCTATCAAAATGAGGAATCTGCTAAAGAGTTATGGGATTCTCTTGAATCAGTACATGGCAGAGGATGCTTCTAGTAAGAAGTTCCTTGTGAGTAATTTTAATAATTACAAAATGGTCGATTCAAGACTGTCATGGAACAGTTCAATGAACTCCTTAGAATCCTTGGACAATATACACAACATGGATTGAAGATGGATGAGTCAATATCTGTTTCAAGTGTGATTGATAAATTGCCTCCCTCCTGGAAGGATTTCAAACACACCTTGAAACATGGTAAAGACGATCTATCTTTGGTTCAACTTGGAAGTCACTTGCGCGTGAGGAATCTCTTAGGGCGCAAGAAGATGACAAAGGCAAAGGAAAAGAAGTTCTTTGGACCCTCGATCAATATGATTGATGATGGTGGAAACAATAAAAACAAAGGAAAGAAACGTAGTTTCAATGACAATAGTTACGGTCCCGACAAGAAGCCTAAATTGGCATGTTGGAAGTGTGGCAAAAGGTCACTTTAAGAAGGATTGTCGTGTTGGAAACAACAAGAAAGGCGCAACACAAGTGGTTCGGGAAAGGGGTCTAAGGACCATTCTCAAAACCAAGGTCGAATTTAATTCATAGTTGGAGCAGATTTATTAAAAGTCTGTTTCAATAATTTGAGGCATTTTATGTGCGGGATGATGCTATTGCGTGGTGGATTGATTCCGGTGCCCTTTGCTCATGTTTGTAAAGATCGTTGTTGGTTTACGACATACGAACCAATGGAAGACGGATCTGTCCTTTACATGGGTGATGACCATTCCGCTCCTATTCAAGGAAGAGGAAGTGTGGTATTGGAATTTAGTTCGGGAAAAACGATTTCTTTGTTTAATGTTTTATATGTACCTAAACTTCGTAAGAATTTAATTTACGATCTGTCTTGAACAAGTGTGGTTATAAACAAGTTTATGAATCCGATAAGTATATCTTATCGAAGTCGGGTGTATTTGTAGGATTTGGTTATTATAACGATGGGATGTTTATGTTGAATTTGAATAAAATTCCGGTTAACTCTAGTTACATTTTATATGACTTCCTCTGTTGTTGTTAATTCCTCATTATGGCATGCTCGGTTAGGACATGTGCACTATAAAAGAATGCTTGAAATGTCCAAAGATGGTTTGATTCCTGTTATTGATAATAATACGGAAAGGTGTAATACTTGCATGTTAACAAAAATCACTAGGAAACCTTTTAAAAAGTGTTACAAGGAATTCTGTAAAACTTGAATTGATACATAGTGATTTATGTGATTTTCATGCAACTCCATCTTTAGGCAATAAAAAGTATATTGTCACTTTTATAGATGATGCCTCTAGGTTTTGCTATATTTATTTCTTTGCATGCAAAAGATGAAGCCCTAGATAAATTTAAAATTTATAAAGCGAAGTTGAACTTCAACTTAATGGCTTGATTAAAACCTTACGTACGGATAGAGGTGGTGAATATTATGATCCTAAATATTTCCAATCCGTAGGGATAATTCATGAGACTACGGCTCCTTATGTACCACAACAAAATGGTGTGGTGAAAGGAAGAATAGAACTCTTGAAGAAATGGTTAACGCCATGTTGTCTTACTCGGCTTGAGTGACGGGTTTTGGGGTGAAGCCATGTTAACGGCTTGTCATCTATTGAATAGAGTTCCTAATAAAAGGAACAAGATTACCCCATATGAGCTTTGGTATAAGAAACGACCAAACTTGACATTTTTGCGAGTTTGGGGATGTAGAAGGCCGTGGTTAGACTTCCGGACCCTAAAAGGAAAAAGTTGGGAGAAAAAGGTATTGATTGCATCTTTGTTGGATATGCTTGAGCATTCCAAGGCATATAGGTTTTATGTTATAGAACCTAATGAATTCATTTCTATAAACACAATTATAGAATCAAGAGATGCAATCTTTGATGAGAATCGTTTCTCTTCGATACCTAGACCCAAGGATATTATACCAATGTCATTTGAATCTCAAATGGATGATCATTCAATTGATGTACCAAGTGAGACACCCGAACCTCGTAAGAGTACAAGAGTAAGGAAAGCTAAATCATATGGTTCATTTTCAACTATATTTAGTTATGGGATCAAGAGATCATATTGAATCTCAATACTCTTGCTTGTTATAGTATAGAGGAGGATCCAAGAACCTATGATGAAGCAATAAAATCTCGAGAGCAGTGGTTTTGGAAAGAAGCCATCGATGATGAGATTGGTTCTATTGTGGAAAATAATACATGGGTCTGTATGCGAGTTACCACCGAGGTTTGTAAACCTTTGGGGTGCAAATGGATCTTCAAAAGAAGATGAAAGTCGATGGAACTATCGACAAGTTTAAAGCTCGATTGGTAATCCAAGGCTTTAGACAAAAGGAAGGGATCGATTACTTCGATACCTATGCACCGGTTGCTCGTATCACTACTATTAGATTTACGATAGCTTTGGCGGCTATTCGGGAATCTATTGATCCATCAAATGGATGTCAAAGCACATTCTTAAATGGTGATTTGGAAGAAGAAGTGTATATGAAGCAACTGAAGGATTTGTTATGCCAGGTAATGAGCATAAGGTATGTAAGTTAATTAAGTCATTGTATGGGCTGAAGCAAGCACCTAGCGTGGCATCAAAAGTTTGATGAGGTTGTTTTTGTCGAATGGTTTTGTATTAAATCGGTCAGACAAATGTGTATATAGCGAGATTTGATGAATCAGGTAAAGGTGTAATCATCTGTCTATATGTAGATGACATGTTGATTTTTGGCACGGACCAAAATGTAGTTGATAAAACTAAGAAGTTTTGTCATCAAAGTTTTCGATGAAGGGCATGGGAGAAGCCGATGTAATTCTTGGTATAAAGATTAAACGGATGAACAAGGGAATTGCAATATCACAATCTCATTATATTGAGAAAATTCTCAAGAGGTTTAATTGTGATAATTGTTCTAAAGTTAGTACTCCCATGGATCCCTCTTGAGAAACTTGTATCAAATACTTGGTAAACTGTGTCACGGCTCGAATACTCAAAAGCCATTGGCGGTTTGATGTATGCTATGACGGGCACTCGACACTGATATTGCTTATGCGGTTGGAAGATTGAGCGGGTTCACTAGTAATCCTAGTAGACGGCATTGGCATGCTATAACAAGGGTGTTCAAGTACTTAAAAGGTACTTATGGACTATGGTTTGTGTTATAGTGGACATCCTTCTATATTAGAAGGTTATACCGATGCTAGTTGGATCAACCAAGAAGATTCATCTTCTACTAGTGGTTGGGTGTTCTTGCTTGGAGGAGGTGCCATTTCTTGGGCTTCCAAAAAGCGGACATGTATTACACATTCTACAATGGAATCTGAGTTTGTAGCATTGAGCTGCTTGGAAAAGAAGCGAGTGGCTTCGGAACTTGATATATGAGATTCCATTATGGCCAAAACCGATATCACCAATGTCTATCCATTGTGATAGTCTTTGCCACCTTGGCTAGGGCCTATAGTCAGATTTATAATGGCAAGTCTAGACACTTGGGTGTCGGGCATAGTATGATTCGGGAGTTAATCATGAATGGTGTGATATCGGTTGAGTTTGTTCGGTCGCAACAAAATTTGGGCGACCACTTGACGAAGGGGTTAGCCGAGAGACTTGGTAAATAAGTCTGCGATGGGAATGGGATTAAAGTCCATTTAATCCTCTAATTGTGAATACCCAATTCCACTTCTAATACAACGTTAGAAGCTTGAATTCAATGTGGAAAGCTCGCAGTTGGAGATTGGAACACATGTTATTATTTCCCAAGGTATGTGTTCGGACACCTAAGTAAAGGTTAGGTTGAAGAATATCTTCTTAATAGTTCCTTTGAAAAATTGCAAATGCGGGTGCAAGATTAAAGGAACTACCTATATGGACATGAAGTTTTGCCGCTTCAAGAAGCTAGGACTTGGCTTCCTATATGTTCACTAATGGATATGGACACATGGCTTGTAAAAGTGTCAAGATTAAACAAAGAGAATTGTGCTGAACTTATGTGTATAGTATCTTCGGGTATTCATATGAGTTGACGGGTTCAATCGTTACGACACCCCGATTCTCGAGTATTTGAAATGTGTATTATACTAAGATGAAAATTCAATCGCAAGACATTTTCATTTATGCATTCGTTTGTTTCGTTATTTATACGGTTTAGTAAATCAAAGGATTACACTAAAATGGAGGGATTTGTTGGTGATTTTAGTGTCATCAACTTGTTTTATTTGTAATGGTGATTTACTAAGAGATCAATGTGATTCGTATTAGACTCGGATACGAGTAAGGGAAAGTGTGGAGTACACACTCGTTTGAGCTAAAACGAAGTCAACCTCGATATAAGTAAAAGTTAAAGGGTAGCTCTTTGCTGATCAAGTATGAACAAGCAGGCCGTGCGATTCATATGACACGGCCGTCAGGTATGAACAACACGGCCGTGCTCATAAGACACGGCCACTGTTCCTGTCTGAATGCCTTTTCAAAATGAAGAGACACATTGCTTGGCTAAAGTCATGTCTTTTGATTGTACCCTTTAACTAATACCTCCCATCTGTATATATACGCAGATTGATCTCGAGTTGTACATATATGAAAAACACAAGAGTGAATTACAACAATAACGAAAGCAAACAATTCTCAAGTTTTGATTTGTTCTCTTTGCCTAGAAAACAAATTGTGTGATTGTCTTATCCCAATAAAGATTTTGTGTAACCCGGGCATTAAGGGTCGAAATACTTTATTCGGAAAGTGGATTATACACGATTCAATCATATATCCGGCCCTAGTATCAAGATCGAGACCCCATATTCCCTACAAACGAATAAAGTATTTGGTGATACTCATGGTGGTGGAAGTACTTTGAAGGAGATGACGAACAAGTTTGGAAAGCTAGACAAGTTTGAAGGGCAAGACTTCGGACGTTGGCGAAGAAGATGCACTTCACTTTTAACTACATTAAAGGTGGTGTATGTCCTTTCTACCCCTATTCCGAATTGCTTGAAGATGACAACTTGGAGGCAATCGGACGTAGATCAAAGTGGGAAAACGACGACTACATCTGCGAGGACACATATTAAACGGTATGTCTGATTCTCTCTTTGACATCTATCAAAATGAGGAATGCGCTAAGAGTTATGGGATTCTCTTGAATCCAAGTACATGGCAAGGATGCTTCTAGTAAGAAGTTCCTTGTGAGTAATTTTAATAATTACAAAATGGTCGATTCAAGACTGTCATGGAACAGTTCAATGAACTCCTTAGAATCCTTGGACAATATACACAACATGGATTGAAGATGGATGAGTCAATATCTGTTTCAAGTGTGATTGATAAATTGCCTCCCTCCTGGAAGGATTTCAAACACACCTTGAAACATGGTAAAGACGATCTATCTTTGGTTCAACTTGGAAGTCACTTGCGCGTAGAGGCATCTCTTAGGGCGCAAGAAGATGACAAAGGCAAAGGAAAAGAAGTTGCTGGACCCTCGATCAATATGATTGATGAGGGTGGAAACAATAAAAACAAAGGAAAGAAACGTAGTTTCAATGACAATGGTTCTGGTCCCAACAAGAAGCCTAAATTGGCATGTTGGAAGTGTGGCAAAACTGGTCACTTTAAGAAGGATTGTCGTGTTGGAAACAACAAGAAAGGCGCAAGCACAAGTGGTTCGGGAAAGGGGTCTAAGGACCATTCTCAAAACCAAGGTCGAATTTAATTCATAGTTGGAGCAGATTTATTAAAAATTACGTTTCAATAATTTCTGAGGCATTTTATGTGCAGGATGATGCTATTGCGTGGTGGATTGATTCCGGTGCCACTGCTCATGTTTGTAAAGATCGTTGTTGGTTTAAGACATACGAACCAATGGAAGACGGATCTGTCCTTTACATGGGTGATGACCATTCCGCTCCTATTCAAGGAAGAGGAAGTGTGGTATTGGAATTTAGTTCGGGAAAAACGATTTCTTTGTTTAATGTTTTATATGTACCTAAACTTCGTAAGAATTTAATTTCAGTCTGTCTTGAACAAGTGTGGTTATAAACAAGTTTATGAATCCGATAAGTATATCTTATCGAAGTCGGGTGTATTTGTAGGATTTGGTTATTATAACAATGGGATGTTTATGTTGAATTTGAATAAAATTCGGTTAACTCTAGTCTACGTTTATATGACTTCCTCTGTTGTTGTTAATTCCTCATTATGGCCTGCTCGGTTAGGACATGTGCACTATAAAAGAATGCTTGAAATGTCCAAAGATGGTTTGATTCCTGTTATTGATAATAATACGGAAAGGTGTAATACTTGCATGTTAACAAAAATCACTAGGAAACCTTTTAAAAGTGTTACAAGGAATTCTGTAAAACTTGAATTGATACATAGTGATTTATGTGATTTTCATGCAACTCCATCTTTAGGCAATAAAAGTATATTGTCACTTTTATAGATGATGCCTCTAGGTTTTGCTATATTTATTTGCTTTGCATGCAAAAAGATGAAGCCCTAGATAAATTTAAAATTTATAAAAGCTGAAGTTGAACTTCAACTTAATGGCTTGATTAAAACCTTACGTACGGATAGAGGTGGTGAATATTATGATCCTAAATATTTCCAATCCGTAGGGATAATTCATGAGACTACGGCTCCTTATGTACCACAACAAAATGGTGTGGTGAAAGGAAGAATAGAACTCTTGAAGAAATGGTTAACGCCATGTTGTCTTACTCGGCTTGAGTGACGGGTTTTGGGGTGAAGCCATGTTAACGGCTTGTCATCTATTGAATAGAGTTCCTAATAAAAGGAACAAGATTACCCCATATGAGCTTTGGTATAAGAAACGACCAAACTTGACATTTTTGCGAGTTTGGGGATGTAGGGCCGTGGTTAGACTTCCGGACCCTAAAAGGAAAAAGTTGGGAGAAAAGGTATTGATTGCATCTTTGTTGGATATGCTTTGAGCATTCCAAGGCATGTAGGTTTTATGTTATAGAACCTAATGAATTCATTTCTATAAACACAATTATAGAATCAAGAGATGCAATCTTTGATGAGAATCGTTTCTCTTCGATACCTAGACCCAAGGATATTATACCAATGTCGGCTGAATCTCAAATGGATGATCATTCAATTGATGTACCAAGTGAGACACCCGAACCTCGTAAGAGTACAAGAGTAAGGAAAGCTAAATCATATGGTTCTGATTTTCAACTATATTTAGTTATGGGATCAAGAGATCATATTGAATCTCAATACTCTTACTTGTTATAGTATAGAGGAGGATCCAAGAACCTATGATGAAGCAATAAAATCTCGAGAAAACGCTCGGTTTTTGGAAAGAAGCCATCGATGATGAGATTGGTTCTATTGTGGAAAATAATACATGGGTCTTGTCGAGTTACCACCAGTGTAAACCTTTGGGGTGCAAATGGATCTTCAAAAGAAGATGAAAGTCGATGGAACTATCGACAAGTTTAAAAGCTCGATTGGTAATCCAAGGCTTTAGACAAAAGGAAGGGATCGATTACTTGATACCTATGCACCGTTGCTCGTATCACTACTATTAGATTAATGATAGCTTTGGCAAGCTATTCAGAATCTATTGATACATCAAATGGATGTCAAAACAGCATTCTTAAATGGTGATTTGGAAGAAGAAGTGTATATGAAGCAACCTGAAGGATTTGTTATGCCAGGTAATGAGCATAAGGTATGTAAGTTAATTAAGTCATTGTATGGGCTGAAGCAAGCACCTAAGCAGTGGCATCAAAAGTTTGATGAGGTTGTTTTGTCGAATGGTTTTGTATTAAATCGATCAGACAAATGTGTATATGGCAGATTTGATGAATCCGGTAAAGGTGTAATCATCTGTCTATATGTAGATGACATGTTGATTTTTAGCACTTGACCAAAATGTAGTTGATAAAACTAAGAAGTTTTTGTCATCAAAGTTTTCGATGAAGGACATGGGAGAAGCCGATGTAATTCTTGGTATAAAGATTAAACGGATGAACAAGGGAATTGCAATATCACAATCTCATTATATTGAGAAAATTCTCAAGAGGTTTAATTGTGATAATTGTTCTAAAGTTAGTACTCCCATGGATCCTGCTTGAGAAACTTGTATCAAATCTTGGTAAACTGTGTCGCGGCTCGAATACTCAAAAGCCATTGGCAGTTTGATGTATGCTATGACGGGCACTCGACCTGATATTGCTTATGCAGTTGGAAGATTGAGCAGGTTCACTAGTAATCCTAGTAGACAGCATTGGCATGCTATAACAAGGGTGTTCAAGTACTTAAAAGGTACTATGGACTATGGTTTGTGTTATAGTGGACATCCTTCTATATTAGAAGGTTATACCGATGCTAGTTGGATCAACCAAGAAGATTCATCTTCTACTAGTGGTTGGGTGTTCTTGCTTGGAGGAGGTGCCATTTCTTGGGCTTCCAAAAAGCAGACATGTATTACACATTCTACAATGGAATCTGAGTTTGTAGCATTGGCTGCTGCTGGAAAAGAAGCGGAGTGGCTTCGGAACTTGATATATGAGATTCCATTATGGCCAAAACCGATATCACCAATGTCTATCCATTGTGATAGTGCTGCCACCTTGGCTAGGGCCTATAGTCAGATTTATAATGGCAAGTCTAGACACTTGGGTGTCAGACATAGTATGATTCGGGAGTTAATCATGAATGGTGTGATATCAGTTGAGTTTGTTCGGTCGCAACAAAATTTGGTCGTCTACTTGACGAAGGGGTTAGCCAGAGACTTGGTAAATAAGTCTGCAATGGGAATGGGATTAAAGTCCATTTAATCCTCTAATTGTGAGATACCCAATTCCCTTCTAATACAACGTTAGAAGCTTGAATTCAATGTGGAAAGCTCGCAATTGGAGATTGGAACACATGTTATTATTTCCCAAGGTGTGTGTTCGGACCTGCAAGTAAAGGTTAGGTTGAAGAATATCTTCTTAATAGTTCCTTTGAAAAATTGCAAATGCAGGTGCAAGATTAAAGGAACTACCTATATGGACATGAAGTTTTGCCGCTTCAAGAAGCTAGGACTTGGCTTCCTATATGTTCACTAATGGATATGGACACATGGCTTGTAAAAGTGTCAAGATTAAACAAAGAGAATTGTACTTAACTTATGTGTATAGTATCTTCGTATTCATATGAGTTGACGGGTTCAATCGTTACGACACCCCGATTCTCGAGTATTTGAAATGTGTATTATACTAAGATGAAAATTCAATCGCAAGACATTTTCATTTATGCATTCGTTTGTTTCGTTATTTATACAGTTTAGTAAATCAAAGGATTACACTAAAATGGAGGGGATTTGTTGGTGATTTTAGTGTCATCAACTTGTTTTATTGTAATGGTGATTTACTAAGAGATCAATGTGATTCGTATTAGACTCGGATACGAGTAAGGGAAAGTGTGGAGTACACACTCGTTTGAGCTAAAACGAAGTCAACCTCGATATAGAAGTAAAAGTTAAAGGGTAGCACTTTTTTGCTGATCAGTATGAACAGCACGGCCGTGCAGTTCATATGACACGGCCGTGCGAGTATGAACAACACGGCCAGTGCGGTTCATAAGACACGGCCGTGCGGTTCTGTACGAGATGCCTTTTCAAAATGAAGAGACACATTGCTTGGCTAAAGTCATGTCTTTTGATTGTACCCTTTAACTAATACCTCCCCATCTGTATATATACAGAGATTGATCTCAGTTGTACATATATGAAAAACACAAGAGTGAATTACAACAATAACGAAAGCAAACAATTCTCAAGTTTTGATTTGTTCTCTTTGCCTAGAAAACAAATTGTGTGATTGTCTTATCCCAATAAAGATTTTGTGTAACCCAGACATTAAGGGTCGAAATACTTTATTCGGAAAGTGGATTATACACGATTCAATCATATATCCGGCCCTAGTATCAAGATCGAGACCCCATATTCCCCTACATTTGTTGTTGTTGTTGTTATTGTTGTTAAAGGTTGAAAAGTAGAATACCTAAATATAATTCCATAACAAGATACATCAGACATGCTAACTTCAACAAGATTCCCTACGGATCCAGGCATGCACAGTCAAACCGCATAGAAGTACGACTTTTACTCTCCCTTCATCCCGACATGATCTTCCTACTTTTTGGTTGTTAACACGAATGTATTTTGAGCAATAAATACTTTCGTGTGGGGACTACCAAAAAAGTAGGAAGATCATTTCGGGACCGAGGGAGTATAATAAATGAGTTACACAAAATGAATGTCCAAAAAAATTTCAACTTTGCCCTTGATCAAGAGTAAATTTGGGCATTTTTTGGACATTCATATTGAGACGGAGGGAGTACATTTTATAGTAACAGTTACATCTTATAGTACGTGTGTTACATTTTATCGGCGTGAGATAGCATGTATAGTACATGAGTTACATGCTGTTATGGCAAGACGAGTTACATTTTATTCGGACTTTTGTGCAATCTGCAGACTGACTAGACAGGCCACAACTCCGATTCCCCACCCCTTAAATCCAATCAGGAACCAAAACTTACTTTATTAAGTTTTTTTAACCTAAAACATAAGTACTTTTTTAGGAAGCAAATGAGCTGAGGTTATGATGAATTAAAGAACAATATTACGAAGCGCTTGTCAGGGGAAGGCCCTAGCAAATGGTTCCCGGCGGGGAGCGCTTGGCGCACCGGGGTTTGCCCTTTTATTACGAAGCGACTCAGATGGAAGAATTTGAGAGGGTGTTTCATACAACATACCTGACAGAAAACAAAGCAGTTGAAGATGAGGGTGTTGAGGACCAAATCAGAATCGTCTCCTTCAAGGGCAAACATACGCTTTCCTCTCGACTGGAGCATCCATATCACCAAGAACTGGTAAAGAGACTGCCCCAAGATGTTCCTCCACATAACGTTGCTGATAAAATTACCCTTCCGTCCAACTGGCGATCTCTTCATTAATTCATCATTTGGCGGCTCAGTTGCAAGAGCAAGAGCTCCCAGTGTATCCATGATCATGTTCACCCACAAAAGTTGAACAGCTGTGAGGGGAGCACTCCCTGAAGTAGTCAAAAGAGCAGTGATAAGCAGAAATGAGAACGCGGGTTTAATTTACTCGTTATGTTTCTACTCCATCCGTCTCAAAATGAATGTCCAACAAGTAATAAATTAATCAAACCTGTCAAACAAGCCGAAGTGAAGTTAACAACCAAAGCAACCACATTAACTGTCAGCTGAAACTGAACAAATTTTTGAATGTTAATGTAGACCGAGCGACCCCATTTCGCAACTGTCACGATTGTAGAGAAATTATCATCCAGAATTATTACATCAGCACTCTCTTTAGCTACCTGGAATTTATAGAAGATTTTGTTAGAAATTGGGGTTCGGTTTTGATGATAATCCTAGTTATTTGACTGAATCGTGTATTGATCCACTTTCCAAATAAAGTATTTCGACCTTAAATGCCTGGGTTCACGAAATCTCTATTGGGATAAGACAGCCAAACAATCTGTTTCTAGGCAAAGAAGACAGATCTAAAGATGATCTTAGTCTGCTAACCTCAGTTCCAGCAATGCCCATAGCAAGCCCAATATCTGCTTCATGGAGTGCTGGGGCATCATTTGTTCCATCACCAGTCACAGCCACAACCTCATCAAATGTTGTTCGCAAGTGCTTCACAAGTGTATGCTTGTCTAGAGGCGAAGAACGAGCCATCACCTATAAGAAAAAAAAAAAACAGACATTAAGACCAGATGAATTCTTTACCAAATAATCTAGTTTGTAAGTAAACAATTACGGACCTGAATTTTAGGAATCAAATCATGCAATTCCTCTAGATTCTTCTCCCGAAAAACTGGACCCTCTATAGTAATACCGTCATCTGTAAGTATTCCACATTCCCTAGCTATAGCCTTTGCAGTATTTATATTGTCCCCTGTAACCATCCGAACGGTAACACCAGCTGACCTACAAAGGGCCACAGACTCCTTAACACCGGGACGGACAGGATCTTTAATACCCACAATTCCTATACAAGTATACCCTGAAGCTGGAATTGGAGTATCAGCAGAAACGCCATTTTCCAGTTCCATATATGCAAGACAAAGAGTACGAAGAGCTTCACCAGCAAACTGATCAATAGTAACCTTGAGATGATTAAGGGACCCTTCATCAAGGGGAACTACTTCACCATTTGCATTAATTACTTTGTCACAGGCAGCCAATATTATTTCTGATGCACCTTTACAATGAGCTCTGACGACTCCTTCGGGAAGCTCCAGAACCACTCCCATTCTCTTCTTTGTAGAGTTGAATGGCTCAACCCTTATAAGTTTGGCTGCTTGTCGCTCTGCCTGAAAATCCCCACCAAGCGACAAGCCAAATTCCAATATAGCAGTCTCTGTTGGTGTTCCCAATATCTCACGTTTCCCTTGTTTACTATAAACAACTTCTCCTCCCGTGTTATTGAATATCGACTGAAGAAGAATTTTGACAGCGCCATTTGGTAAATCGGAAGATAAAGTGGCACTGGTTTCTTTGTTCACTTCCTTGACTTTCAAACAAATGCAAGATTTCACTACGGTCATGTGGTTGGTAGTTAGAGTTCCGGTTTTATCACTACATATAGTTGTTGCGGACCCCATAGTCTCGCAGGCTGCAAGATGTCTGACAAGAGCTTTATCATTCATCATCTTTTTCATGGCAAAGGCAAGGCTCAATGTCACTGCTAAAGGCAGCCCTTCTGGGACTGCAACAACAACAATGGTAACAGCAATTGCAAAGTATTCCAACATCTCCAAGGCATCATCTCCGGACCAGCTCCAGTGGGTCCCTTCTCGGATCTTACGACCAAACAATTTCTGTACCAGAACAGCAAAAGTCACTATAGCAAAGTAAAGACCTATTTTTCCGATAATAGTTGCCACTCCGTTCAATTTAACCTGCAAAGGGGTCTCGTCATCTCCACCTTCACTAAGAGTTGCCATCAACTTACCCCATTGCGTTCTCATCCCTACTGTGGTAATCAACATTTTACATGATCCGTCTTGGACTTTAGTTCCAGACAACAGAAAAGGATTTTCGGCACTGACCATAACTGGCTCACTTTCTCCGGTTAAACTAGATTCGTCGAGTAGAACAGAAAACCCTGAAAGAAAAAGGCCATCTGCAGGGACTTGGTCTCCTATAGCCAAATGTACAATATCACCTGCTAGTAGGTCATATATCGACAACTTTTGCCTATATCCGCCCCTCGTAACTTGAATAGCAATCTTTTTCTTCTCTTTGTCCAAATCCTTAAACTGTAGAGATTGGCGATAATCACTAGTTGCTGTGACAAAAACAACCAACAAAATACTTGCAACGATTCCAAGACCATCGTGAGCCCCTTTTGGCCAACCTTCTGTTGCTATGCCAACAATCAAGGAGACAAATGCACAAGCAGCAAGGATCATAAGGGTCATATCTTGAAGAGCTTCCCAAATAAACACCCAAAAGCTTTTTAGTTCCGGCTCAGTAAACTTATTGATCCCAAAAATATCCTGTCTGCGGCTCAGAGCTCCACTCTTAACAGAAAGGCCATTAGTGGTCGACGTGTCAAGCTTTTCTGCAATACCAGTCACCCCGCCATGAAATTTGAGCTTTTTAAGATCATGGCCCTCAACAATGGATCCAAGCTCGTCGCCATCGATCTGAAAACCAGCAGCTTTGACTTCCTCGGGTACTTTGTAATCGGCTATTTGCGCACCTGTAGATATCTCTTAATTATTTCCAATTTAAAAAACTTTCTGCAAAGGAAATACTCATGCACTAGTACCAACCAAGAACTAACCCTGTATAAACTGAAATGCAGCCTTCGACACCAGTACCGCAACTCTCAGTTTCTCCTATAATATTCAAGACCACAAACTAGTCATATATTTTCAATGCAAAGGCCAAGCAGTAGAAACCCTACTGGCGGTCTAGCTGTCCGCAGTCACCGTGGGGATGATCTGAGAGGATCGCGGTCTTGACCCTGAAGGTCTATCTGTCCGCGGTCTTGACTACGGCGGTCTAGGATATGTCACATCATACTTGGCCTTGGGACCCGACCGAGCTAGGGCCCGGTCTAATTGGTCCGGGCTCATCACATTATATTCATCAATCACACACAGACACACACACACTCACATGATCTACGAGAGAAGGTAAGAAAACCTGATTGGTACGGCGCATAGCAGCAGCCTCGGTACGCTTGGACAGATTGGCAGTGAAACGGAACCGGCGCTTAGGATTCTTCACAACGCCACACACACTCCTCCATTTCTGCAACACCTCCTCCGACGAATGCTTCGGTTTCACCCCAAAATTCTCATTCAAATAGCTTTCCATCTTTCCTTTTTATTTTCCCTTGATCTCAAAACAAAACAAAAAAAAAAAAAAAACAAAGAAAAATTTTCTTATAAATACTTTCACAAAGGCATGATAATTCTTCAGCTAGTCAAGAAAATCACAAAAACGGTACTGTAAAAAGCAGCCATGGAAGAAGCTTCTGGTATGATTTCTTAGAATTTCAAAATGGGGAAATGGGAACGAAGGAGATGAGATTCATTTTTGTAGGATCGGAATATTTCGAAAAATATGATCCGAATTTACGTGCGAAAATTTTGTTGGGTTTGAGGTAAAGAGACCTCATTTGTATAACGGTAAATAAAATTAAAAGAAATGAGCGGGGTTTCAACTCAACTCGGAAACTACCCGTCGTCTTCGCACTCGATCTCGTCATTCTTACATTTGATCTTGTTCGTTTATCTTTATTTTGATGATTCATGCTAGAGGTGACCGGTTCGGTTACCCGGCGATTTAAATACTGGAGGAGGACGAACCGAAACCGAACCGATTAACCGGCCGTTTAGCCGATTCGATTTTTGGTCACCTCTAATTCGTGCTAAAAGGTTTCATTAAGGATATTTTTATTATTTCATTCGATCAAAAGAATCTCGTCCATTCATTCAATTCGTGCGTGATCTCAATCATTATTGATGTTGTCCGACTTTTATATGCAGTTAAAAAAGCGAAAGTACAACCCAATTTAAAAATGCCCCGAATATGAAAACGACTGTGATTGTGAAAAAGTTTGAAATTCATTGCAAATATGATCCGAAAGAGACCAAACTTTCAGCCCGCACACAAGTCGTTCACCACCTTCCCTGACTGAAGAATTTTTTCCCAAAATAACTATGTTTAAATAAGTTTTTCCCAAAATGAAACTGTTTTAAAAGTATTGATGCTGCCTAAAAAAAATAGTAATTTGGGTTTACGAGCCCCCGAATGATAAATGGTTATAAAGGGCCCAACTCGAGATAGGCCCAAGAAGAAAGTCGCGGGAAATATGGTCAAGGGTATCCCGCCGGTTAACGGGTAAGTCAAATAGAGAAGATAATGGCGGCAAAAGTATCCCGCATTAATCAAATTAATAATAAATCGCGAGATTTATGTTACGGCAAGCATGGCGAAATAAATAGTGAGCGATATATCCGGCAGGAAATGATGACGAGAAATTAATTGTATGCGACACAGAGGAAGCGGCATGTAAATATCTATAACATGGAACCAATTAAACGATGACACGTGAAATGGGAGGTGATATAACCATATAAAAGTGATTTGGCCCATAGGTATTTCTGGGCCCAAAAGCCCAAGAAGGAATGGGAGGTTATATAAAAATAAGAATACTACGGAGGTGAGAGATATATTCTGATTTAAGAGGAGAAAAACGGGAGGAAGGGGAGGAGGGAAGAGAAAGGGGAGGAAACAGAGGTTTTGAGCGGAGGTTTGGAGACGGCAAGGTCCATGGCACTGGCTTCATCTTGGGGGAATTTCTGTAAGTTAAATCTCTCTCTCTCTCCCACCCCCGACATTTTTGCTAAGGTTTTGTTATTATGTTCTAAAATAGAATTCTTATTCGCACGCCGGAGGGGCTTACGCCGGAGACGCCCCCGGCTTAGTTTTTGGCTGTTTTGTGTGCAGATTGATCGGAGAAGAAGGAGCCGGAGTATCATTTTTGGACTACAACGGGTATGTTGCCGATGAGGAAAATCCAGGCAACATCAATTGGTTCCGTTGCCGGGACCTGAAACCTCTTCTCCGTTTCGATAATTCTATGGGTGTTTCGGTCGGTGGGTAAGGCAGATCTGAAAACAACGGGCACCGGAGCAAAGTCGAGCTGGCGACATCAACGCCGGAGAAACCAGATCGAATGAATCGCGCAGATGCAAGGCAGCGACGGAAGTGAACTTCCGTCTATTTTTTGTGGGGGATAGGAGCAGATCTGGACGGGCAAAGCAACCGGAGTGGGCAATCAGCCTGGTTTCAGGTTTTACGGGCAAAGGAAAAAGTCAGTTTCGCTCCAATGGCCGCTTCCAAGTTACCGCTCATTTTGGTCGCCATTTTCGACATCATCGCTTTCGATTTGGCTGTTGCTGCTGAGCAGAGACGAAGCACTGTAATTACTTTCTCTCTCCCTCTCTGCTTAGGTATTAATTTGTCTAATGTTTATCGATGCGTTCAGTTGTTCTGTGATTGATGCAAACTTCTGTATGTTTTGATAATTAATTTGTGCATTCTGATTATGTTATTATGTTTAGATGAATTTAGTCAGAATTTGGTGATCAGATTCATGGGAATTTTTCGTTCCTTTCGATCTACATTTGTCTGCTGTTTCTCAGTTAATGCGTTCCGTTGTTTCGTAATTGGTGCAATGTGTGTTTACGTCTCTGTGTGTTTTCGTGATTTCTAATTAATTTTTAATCTTAGATGATTTTAGTCAACATTCGGTGATCAGATTAATGTTATAACTAGAGTTCTGGCTATAAGTACATAAAATGTATTGTTTGTTTCTGCGCCTTGGTGGTTTTAAGGAGATGGAAAGGAAAGGAAAGTGAAACACGAGGAATCTACTAATTCAGGTTTTTACAGAACTAGTTATTAAGCTCATTAATGAATAGAGTTTTTATGCAGGTTTGCAAAATGTTTTGGTTTCGTTTTTGCTTGGTTACTTTGTTTTTTTTAATCCAAACTGATGATTGGGCAAATGAGTCGTGAGGAGGCAAAGTTCATTTTATTTGTTTAACATTAATATTTGATGCTCTTGCTTGGCATTGTGATTTGGTAGGCTAAACGAAATTTTATTTTGAATATTTGGCTTCTTATTGTTTTATGGCTCCAGTGAAGTGCTTTGGTTTTGCCAGTGCTATTGTACTTTTGATAAAGCTAAAGGAGGCGCATCATTGCAGAGTCAACTACTTGGCTTCATGCCTTGAACTTTTAATTTTGGATTCAATAGATGCATCCTAACTGAATTTTCATGTCAAGTTTATCTACCTCCATTTCCTTCTTTCTAAAAACCTAACTGTGTTGGTTGCATCTTGTATAAATAAAGAGAGACATACGGACTGAAATTTCTTAATATTCTTGTTTAAGTGAGCAGCACTTATGAAATGTAGTCAGGATTATTGCATGTCTCACAAAGTTCTTGTTGAAGCAAATACCGGATCTGTTCTCCTTAATTTTTAGTTGAGACATGTTTCAAGTATTTGTGTTTATGTACCTAAACATTCACCATGACCGATTGAGGTTTAAGGTTCAAACTTGTCTTGTTCCATGAGTACTAATGGTACTTGCCAAAGACTATATGTTTATGTTGCTTTTCTTTCCGTGGTTTCCGGTTTATCATTCCCATTCTTGATACTTTTTGATGTCGGTGACAAGCGGGATGTAGTATTGCTGTTACGAGCTCTTAAAAAACACCGGTGTCATTTTTTACGGTACTTGCAACTTAATTATGGTTGCCAGTAGGACTACTATCAATTTTAAATGTTTTTTTTACTCCTAAACATCTTTATGTCTCTCCACTTGTTATGGTGAATGGTGATGGTAATATGTTTTTGTTATTATGCTCATATCCATTGACCATATGATCTTGGTACGAGGTGTTTGATGTTATTGGTAAGGATTTGAAGTGCTCTTTTTGTATTCAGTTGATGGACCAGCCATGGTATAATCACTTTAATCCTGATCTTAATCTTCTTAAATTATTTGTGGATTTATACGTGTTATACTTAAATGCATGATATGTGTTAATTGATATATATATGGGGTGAATATGATGTTAATTTATAAGCGGATCAACATTAGTATATATTCCTTGAAAGAGGAATATATGGTGAGCGGTTGAAGTAATGTTGATTATTTAAAGATGATTGTAGATTGACAAGATGCTTGGCGTAAATAGTATGACATTCTAAGTAAGTTGGATGGTTTGTGATGACTGTTACTATGATTGTTTGAGTGTTTTATCTAACCTTTAGGATATTACAGGAAGCGAAAGAGTAGAGAATTGATTGGGCATATTAAGAATTTTAGGGAACTAGTAAAAAGTAATTAGAGCTTTAGCACTTAGTTGGGACGGACCCTTTAAATATGCTGGATTAAATTCAACTTGTGTATGAAAATAGATAGAATATTGAATACCATGAAATCTGTGAAACAAAGTGCTAATACGAAAGAGAGATTTAAATCTTTGTGACTTTTGAAATTAGAAACGAATGAAACGGAAGATATGATCTTTGGTATTTATTTGAGAAATTATGACAAATTTGTGGTTGAGAATTTGTGAAAGTGAATTTATTGATTGTTTTCTTACCTATAAAGTATTAAGTGTGATGGATATGAGCGTACATTATAATGACTATTATAATGAAGCGATACAGTAATTTTATTCAACTAGTAGAATTTAAAAAGTCGAGTGAAGCAACCACAGTGACACGGATAAGGGTAAATTATTATGAATGGCGAGAATGAATTATCATTTTGGGTGTACATTAAGGTGATCAAAGAAATGTTTAAAATAAGTTTTGAGCAAGATTTTGAAAAGGGCAGAGTATAGGTCAATTACATGACTAGTGGGTGATTGTATGATGACTTTTCAAATATGGGTATAATCATAATTAAAGTTAATGCTTCTTGGTATCATGATATGTGTTGAATGGGCTTGTTGAGATTATAACATAAGAATGATTGTTGCTAAATATGAATGTATATAGAATGATATTACTTGCAGCACGCTTCATGCTAATTTGCAGATTATGCCCGAAATTAGTAGCTTTATGCTTGCATCAGTTGACTGTAAATGGAAATTATTTATATCATGCCACCAATATGTTCAAAATGTGCCATGCTAAGTGAAATTGACATTAGTTACATATTTTATACGAACAACAATGAAGGATCTCTACGGAAGTCTTAAGTGTATTAGTACCAAAAGTATATGGTTAGTGTGACATATTATTACGCCGGACAATAACTTAAAAAGGATATGTTATGAAAATAGATAAATGTTTCTCTTGTTTGTGTGACCTTGATTGGTGATAACTAGAAGATAGGTTTACTACCTGCCTTGAAATGGTAAATGAAAGTATGTTTCTAGAATAATTTAATTGTATTATGTAATATTATATATGCTTGCTAGTGTCTGGGTTGCAAGTTTATGACTCATGCCGGCTAATTCGTTTACCTGCATCACTAGGAAAAAGATAATGAATAATTAGAGTGGGTGTTAGAATTATGTGACAATATAAATTGATAATATGTTAAAGACGACTTGTGTAAATGGTGAAGGTTAGGGCAACCAGTGTAACCAAGTTATTGATACTACTATTATGATTATGGCTCTGTAGTGTGCTTAATTCAAGTAAACACTAGTGTATATTATGGGACATGACTACAGTGCATATATGTGATTATGTGTGCTGAATGTGTGAATAGTGATTGGCATGTGGTTACTCATCAATGAGAAGTAAGTATACTCGTAATCAAGTTTACATACTTCCTTGTATAATATGTAAAACATTCAGTATGCTCTTTATATGTTTAAAGTAACCTGCAAATATTAAACTATTGCGGTATGCTTCGTGTCAATTTTTAATTATGCCTTGGCGTAATTGCGTGAACTTTGAAAAATGGACAAATTAGTAAATTGTACATCTTGATAGTTGACATGAAGACGGAGAAAGTGTGGTACGAGGAAAATAGAGTCCAATTTAAAAGTGTTGTGCGAGTTTTATTTTCTTAGTTTATATGTTAACTTATGCTTATAAATAATGATAATATGTGCGAATTGGGCGTTCAAAATTTGATAGTCCCGGCAACGGAACCAATTGATGTTGCCAGGATCTTCCTCAACAGCAACTTCACCGTTGTAATCTATACTCGATATCTCCGGCTCCTTCTTCTCCGACTGATCTGCACACACTCAAACGTTAACTAAGCCGGGGGCGGCTCCGGCGTAAGCCCCTCCGGCGTGAGGATAAGTGTTTGCTTGAAAGGAAGGTAAACTAACAATATTGAAGGTGGTTGTGTGTGTATCAATAGACGTACCTCTGGATGAAGCTTTCCCATCTTATTTATACTCCTTACCCTCGTGCCTTGCATGTGACCTCCTCACATTTCATGCCTCCTGCCACGTGTCACCACATCATTGGTCCTTTATAAAGTAAACCCTCAACACGTGATCATCAATCCCAATGCATAACCGTCTAATGGGTCCCACTTGGTAGATATTTATATGCCGCCTCTGGTGAATATCAACTGGGATCCCTCTCTCGCCGGATAAGGTCACTTACTATCATGTCTCGCCTTGCCATCATGTCTCGCCTTTAATCTTTATCGCCGGCTTTCCTCATTATATGTCGCCATTTACTATCTTGGTTTTCCCCCTTCTTAAGGATATTAGCGGGATATTTCCTATCTCGCCTTCTTATGATCCTCTTTGGGTCGCATGTAATCTTATCTCCTTCTTGGGTCGTATCCCACTTTTGGGCCCACTGGTTACTCTCTTGCTAATATATTTGGGCCAGGCCCAACCGTTATTATTGGACAGCATCAAGTATTTTTCAGAATAGCTAGTTTTTAGAACCGCATTTTTAAACAAAAAAAAAATTAGAAAAATTATAAACTCGCGGTTGACAACTGCGAATTTATTAATGAAAATGCAGTTGCCAACCGCGAATTCTAAAAACTAGGCTATTCTGGAAAATACTTTTAAAACAGTGTCATTTTGAGAAAAACTTTTTTAAACATAGTTATTTTGGAAAAAAATTCCCCGACTGAACATATACATAAATCGTTATAATGTAAACTCTAATATTTTATAACCATTAGATCATTTGATACACATTTGTGATATATAAAAGTGTTATATAAAATCTTATCCCCACTTTATACGTTAAAAAAAAAAAATGGGTACTAAAATAAGGTGTATTTTTAAGGGACAATGCTCGATAAGTTTTAAAAAAGTTTCATAATGCCCGATGAGTTTCTTTCCCATGTTGTATTATGATGTTGTATTATGTTTCGAAAATACAACATCAATTAAGGCCATAATACTGCATTTCGGCTGCCGCCGGTGACCGGAGTCCGAAGCCCATGAACCGGCGATCAGATTCCGACCTCCGGCGACCGGATTCCGGCGATCGACGGCCGGATTTCGGTAAAAATTGCCGAATTCCGATGAAACTTGACCGGATTCCGGCGAAAATTGACCGGAATCCGGCATGCGGCGATAGCAGACGGCGGCAGCGGAGCTGGGCTGTGGCGGAGGCGATGGTGCGAATGCAGTATTATGATTTTAAACTACTGCATAACTAAATGTTGTATTATGCATAATACAACATGAGAACTTATGGGGAATTTTAATACAATGAGAAACTTAGTGGAAAGTGATTTGTTACAAAAGTAACTTATGGGACAAATTTCCTATTTTTAATTATAAAATATAGAGTAGTTAATTGGGTAGGTTGATGATGTGAGAAAAATAAAAAATAAATATTTGTTGTGAATATAATATATGGGGATCACTAAATACAGAAATATATTATAATTTATTTATTTTTATATTATAATTTATTTATTTTTGAAGTACTTGATGAGATACTCCCTCCGTCCCACACCAAGGTTCCACCTTGGTGTGGACACGCTTTTTAAGAAAATTAATTAAAATGGATAGAAAATTTGAGGAAAGAGAATGTAAAAGTTAAATGTGTGGTAGGGAATAGGAGAGAGAATGTAAAAGTTAAAAATATTTAATAGGAGAGAGAATGAGTGGGAGGAATAGTAAGTTAATATATGAAATGTGTGGTAGGGAATAGGAGAGAGAATGGTTTTTTTGTAAATATAAGGAGATGATAAGGGTATAAATAAATGGAAAACTTTCCATTTAAGAAAGATAACCTTGAAGTGGGACGGACCAAAAAGGAAAGGTGGAACCTTGAAATGGGACTGAGGGAGTATAATTTTTAAATAACAAAATGGCGCATTTAAAATAGAAGTTTCAAAAGTATGAGATACGGAGAGAGGAGAAATTATTATTCATCAATGATAAAGTATACTCCCTCAGGTTAAACTTCGTCATTTTGATCATTTTAATAAAACACGCAAATTAAGAAAGCAATATATATATATTTAAAAATAATGAGAATGGGAAAAGGGTTACGAGAGAAAAGAAATGAGTGGATATAATAATGGGACCCATAATTTAAATGTGTGAGAAAAAAAAATTAGTAAGTATAATAGAATATTAATAAATTTTTTTCATTTTAGAAAAAGTGAAGCTTATAAACGGGGATGCCATTTTGAATTAAGCTGAGGCGGAGGGAGTATATACATGAGTTACTTGGTGACCAAGATATACACAGTCCTATTTTAAGTTAAGTACTACTCTAAACCATAAATACATAATATTATAAGAAAACAATGTGTACAAATAATAATAGATTATGTAGGTAAGTTGGATTGAAGATCAAAGAACTTACGTGTGAGAGTACCCTGACCCGAAATCTAACCCGTGTTTTGAGCTAGAGCATTCTCAATAGAACTCAAACCACCTAAACTTTTTAAAACTTTGATTTAACTTACAACTTAAACATACTGAACATAATCATTTCAAAATAACTTCATTCCTCTCTACAAGGGAGGAAAAGTTGAATAACTTTAAAAGTAACAACCTGTTTTAATTACAAAAGACTTTGGTTATAACGTGGAACTAAGTTTTATACACACAAACTTCATAAAGAAATTATACCAAAATACATCTTCTACGCCAACCTATACGTACCCCGACAATCCCAAAATATCACGTCCAAACTCCTTTCCGTCCTCACTTGGCCGGTCCGCCTATCTCAGGATCTAAAAACATTAAAGGGAGAGGGGTGAGAATAAATCTCAGCAAGCTATTATGAATGCAGCAATATGCCAAGTAAGATGCAACACATAACAAGGCACATCTCACATATTAGTAAAACAGTAAACACATTCCGTTATCTTTGTTTACCTTTCCCGTCTGAATCATAAGTCGTACCACTGTGGAAGTAAATACTCCACTTATTCTGTGAATGCATATCCACCAGAATCAATATCATATAATCGAGATAGTTATGATTATAACTCATCTCCTTTGAACTGCTTAGGCATATTCACATCTTATAAGACCCGTGTTCCAGGAAACCATATAAGATAGTAGCAACTCTGTAAGGCTTTTGACTCAATATAGATGCTATAACCCCAGTCTGTGGCCACAGAGGGGGAGAGGTCACATGTATAATATAATCTGATCACCTTATGGAACAATTTCTCATAAGTGATCGTATTCCATTATACCCCCAAAGATCAGCTGATATAAACACACTCAAGCACATAATAGATACTTGAAATAACATCCCCCACAAGGATAATAATATATCAACATGGTAATGTATCCTCATGCTAAATCAATGCCATAGTGCAACATTCATTTAATACACTATGCATAGTACCATCAATGAATATGTATTCAAGTAAGGTAACAATATAACCACTAAATTCACGCTTGGGATCAATGCAACCATATAATGAACATATCCACACTTGGGATAACAAGTTATCAACATAGTATATAAATCCACACTTTGGATAATAATGAAACAATGTGATAAGTACACATTCCCAAACTAGCACGATAGTGTAACATACAGCTTTTACACTATTCAAACCAATTACCAAGGATATGGGGCAAGTAAGGCCACTATGTATCATAAACCATTCCTACATAGTCGTTATGCAACCTCGAATAACCTTAATAAAAGTTCAAGACCTACTTCCAGAGTTTGAACTACTTTGGTGAAGTTACTAATCAACCAATTTTCGGACAATATTTAAACTACTTCCACTAATCCATTTTGATCAAATAAGACGTCATTGCGTAGCCAAAGTATTCTACTTTAATCTAAGTTAAAGAGATTTCATTTTGGTTCTAGTTTGAATAGGTTTAAACAGCTCTAAAGTTGGTTCAAAGTTACCAGGTCAGGGCACGACTCGTTATTTTCACAGGGCATGACTCGTGCTCTTTAGCTCCATTTTAATCAGCAAGGATGAGAGATTTATCACAACTCGTTAGCATGAATTGGCCATGGGAACGACTCGTGCCAAGGGGCATGACTCGTGCCACGGCCAGAATCAGGTATCAGTGGCAGGTTTTCTTAGTAACTCCCAAAACCAAAACCAAAACTTGAACCAAGCTTCTTCTAATTTGTGAAACTAAAAGGGGATTTCTAACTTTGCTAATTCTATTCTAAACCATTTAACCCCCAAAGTAGCATATCATAAACCTAGATCATTTACCACTTAATTTTCCATCCATTTTACTACCATTTTTCAAGATTAACCCTCTTAATCAAACTCAACCCATTTTCTTACACTCTTAATCAACTTTTATGAACAACAACATCATTCCCTAACATTAACCAATTCCTCAACTCCAAGAAGGTTTCCAAAGCATCAAACAATTATTATAATAATAATAACAACATCCATAGTTCATGAACATTTAATGAAGGAAAAGTCATAATAACTCACCTTAGCAAATATATGATGAAATAAGGATTTTCTTGGCTTGATGTGCTCCCCTAGTTGCCCCGAACACGAAAGTACAATCGGATTGCCAAATGGAGAAGAATTGAATGCCCTAGGAACTTGGAAGGGGAAGCTTTCATGGAAGAGTTTCCATGAAAATTTTAGGAAGAAGGAAGAAGAAAATGATGAGGAAAAATGAAGAGGAGGATGGAGGAGTATGGGGGAAGTATGGTAGGATTTGACTAAGGAGGTGAATGAGAGAAAAATAAGGAGCATGGCCCCCCATGCTTATTAAATAAAGTCTTTCTATTTCCTACACTCAAGCCCCTAAAGTTTAAAGAATGAACTTCCACCCTTTACTTCTTTCCCCTACACAAGGAAAACCTAACTACTCACATTTTATTTATTTTCAATTAATATATCACAACAAAATACTTTAACTTATTTCCATTTTATCCTAAGCTTTAGAATTATTTCACAACCATCTCATTTTAACATAGGAAATCAAGGACACAAAATGAACACATAAAGTCAACAATAATATAAAAAGCATATAATATGATACTAAAATAGTGTCTAGGGTTAGGATCGTTACATTTAGTTCTGATAGTATTCGATATTAGTTTTCATTTTAGAGGTAGTGAGTTCAAATCTTGTTAAGTACATGTGCTAGTATATTTATAGACCATTTGATGTAGCCTAAGGCAATTTATCTATCATTACTACAATAAAAAACCTATTTTTTTAAAAAAATAATGGACTGTGATTCTATATTATCTCTATCATGCCCTCGCAAAATAGATGATCGAGAGTTGAGACCAATCTTTGATGGATAGAATGGTATGAAACATAGAACGAGTAAGTGGTTTTATGAGAGCATATGCGAATTGATCATCACCAGATGTGTGGGATATATGTAAAGTCTGAATTTTGCACATATTCACGGACGAAGTGGTAGTCCAAGTCGAATGTTCCATCATGGAGTGAAATTTGAGATTTGCCGCAGCATAGGTTGCTTTCAAGTTATCACAAAAAAAAGGTAAGTGTCTGAGTGTGAGGTGTGGATAATTCTCGGAGAAGATTTGAACCCAAAAGAATTTTTGCAGTGGTAGCAGCAACTGCACGATATTCTGTTTCAATAGAAAATTTAGCTAGTGTATGTTGCTTACGAGAGCTTCAAGTGATAGGGTTATGACCCAAGTAGATAATATATCCGATTGGGAGAGAAAAGAATTTTTGTCCCTTGCTCAATACGCATCAGTGAATGCATGAAGCGTGTAGGGGGAAGAACTACGAATAAGAAGGGCTTGAGAAGAGGTACCCACATGATAACACATAAGGCGTTTAAGTGCGACCCAATGGTCCTCAGTGGGGCGATGGATGAACTATGAGAGAGGATTGAACGCAAAAGAAATGTCTAACCGAGTGAGAGATAGATATTCTAGACTTTCAACTAGAGCTCTATACTCATAAGGATTGGAGAGGGGCGAACCAGAAGAAGCATAGAGAGTAGGATGGACGACCATGGGAGTGGAGACGGGTGATGGGGGAAATATCCCTTTTGTAATATTACCTAGCACACCGTAGTAGTAACATGCAAAAGCGAGGGTAGAATCCACAAAGACTTGGTGAAAAACAAATAAACTCAAGGTAGTGAAAAGTAACCAAAAGGGGTTTAGTTTGTTGTTAACTACTAACTACTTAATTTCAGAATTTAAAAGATTTAAACTAAAAAAAACAAGTAAAAGGAAAGGATTGATCAGATTACGAAGGAATTTCACGATTTGAGTTTTACAATGCCTTCACTTTATGCTATTTAATGATGAAAAGGATTCAATCTTATTCAAGGGTTCGTTCACAAAAATAAGGATTAGGACTATTAGGCGGTCGAATTGCAACCCTTTTTGTTCCTATTAAATTATACTTTGCAAATCAAGTCCATATAATTTGACAAGAACTCATTAATTGCTCTAGAACATGTGAAACTAGATCCTTTTGATTTCTATCGCAACTTCAATTAGATCTAATTATTAAAGTTGTGGTAAATGTATAAATCACCCAAGTCAATGGCACAATTTTTACCAATATTTAAAAGGCCAATTTATATCTTAGCATATAATTGAAATCCTAAAACCTAGATTGATAAATACTTTAATAAACTTGAACAAGATCGATTGAAATAATTAATATTGTAGCATAGAGTTATGGTAATCGTTACATCCAATCCATTAATCAAAAAGTTTAACTACTCATATCCATAACAATGAAAACAGGTAATGAAATTAAAAAAATATAAAACCTGGAATTAATTCTTGAATGAAAGAGAATCCTTGAATTTTTGTTTACAATCTTCAAAAGTAGAGAAATATATTGATATTATCAAGGACATGTATAATGGAGTTAGTACTTGTGTACAGACTAGTGTTGGGAAGACTGAAGAGTTCCCTATAAAGATTGGAGTGCATCAAGGTTCCGCACTTAGCCCCTTTCTTTTTGCTTTGATAATGGACGAATTGACGAGGTCAGTCCAAGATGATATACCAAAGTGTATGATGTTCGCAGATGATATTGTGCTGATTGATGATACAAGAGAGGGTGTTGAAAGTAAATTGGAGTTGTGGAGACACACTTTGGAATCTCGAGGTTTTCGATTAAGCAGAAGCAAGACTGAATATTTGGAGTGTAAGTTTAGCAGAGTTGGAAGTAGGGAGGCAGGGGCGGTCACATTTGATGGAAATATTATCCAAGCTTCTGAGTTTTTTCGCTATCTTGGATCCATTATCCAAAAGGATGGAGAATTAGATGGAGATGTGGCTCATAGGATTAAAGCAGGTTGGTTGAAGTGGAAGAGTGCTACAGGGTTTCTATGTGATCGCGGCATGCCCAATAGATTAAAGGGAAAATTCTACCGCACGGCAATTAGGCCGGCATTGCTTTACGGCACCGAATGTTGGGCCGTGAAACAAAGGTCACGTGCATAAGATGAATGTGGCGGAGATGCGTATGCTTCGATGGATGTGCGGTCATACAAGAAAGGATCGATTGGGGAATGAGGTGATCAGAGGTAAAGTAGGAGTTGCGCCCATTGAGGATAAAATGAGGAAAAATCGTCTACGGTGGTTTGGACATCTGAGAAGGAGACCGAGTGATGCACCGGTTAGGAGGCCGGAACAGTGGAGAAATGATAAAATGGCGAGGGGTAGGGGAAGACCCAAACAAACTTGGATTAGAGTAATTGAAAATGATATGAATTTACTTGGAGTGGATGAAAGTATGGTGTCAAGAGGCCTGAGCTGGAGGGCAAAAATCCAAGTGGGGGTTGATTTTTTTTTTAATTTTATTTTGTTTTATTTTGTTTTATTTTATTTTATTTTATTTTATTTTATTTTATTTTATTTTATTTTTTTTTATTATTTTTTTATTATTTTTTTTTTGACGATAACATATGAGGATTCATGTTAGCCGACCCCAAATTATTTTGGGACTAAGACTTTGTTGTTGTTGTTGTTGTTGTTGTAATCTTCAAAAGTAGAATAAAGCATACAATAAAAGATAGCCCTAAAAGTGACGAGTTAAATATTTATACTTGGGATGAGAGGTGACGAAATTAGGAAACAACAGAGGAATCCTT
Source organism: Adenophora triphylla var. japonica (assembly GCA_022495995.1). Classification (NCBI taxonomy): domain Eukaryota; kingdom Viridiplantae; phylum Streptophyta; class Magnoliopsida; order Asterales; family Campanulaceae; genus Adenophora; species Adenophora triphylla. The sequence goes on from JAFEMH010000025.1 coordinate 343,844, forward strand.
CCTGAAATTGGAAAACAAAAGTTATTGAACGGAGGTGGGTGCAACCGCCCCCTAATAGGGGGTGCGTTCGCTCCCATGGCAGTAAGTATCTTGGTTTCTGGATTTGGGAGCATTCGCTCCCATGTTTGTGGTGCGGCCGCTTCTCGTGCTTTGCTAACTTGTACCTTTTCTGTCAATTTTCTGGAGGTCATAAATTCTTCACATATCTTTTGATATATCTTCTAATAGATATTTCAACAATCATTGGTACCCCTACTTATATTTGGGGTGATATCCGTTGGCATTTACTTACTGTATTTGATAGATTATCCCAGTTTGTTTACCAACTCATGTGGAGTTCGAGACACCGGCGGGGCGGAGTAAAGGGGGCAATTGCCCCCATTACTAGAAAAAAATAGAAAGATAATAGTGTAATTAATTTCTAAATTGGGCGTGTTTAAGTACAATACCCACTCTGTCCTAAAATGATGTTCCTACTTTTTTTTTTTTTTTTGTTATCATGAATGACGTTTGAGCAAAAAAATTAGTTTAGTTTAGTTTTCTAACGAAAATCAAAAAAATTATCATTCATAGTATTTACAATGATATATCTATCAATAAAAAAATTAGATTTTCATAAATCAGAATAACTAAATTAACCTTAAATCAAAAAATCGTTTAAGATAACACAAAAAAAAAAAAAAGAAGTAGCAACATCATTTCTTGGAGAAACAATATACTCCCTCCCTCCTTCCCATCCGACTTAGAATTTTATCTCCCGACATGGAAATTAAGAAATATTAATATAATAATATGAGAAAGAATAAATGTAGAAGGTATTGTGAGTATGAAAATTAAAATAGGAGGAAGAATGAGTGAAAAGAAATAGTAAGGAGATTGTTGTTGCGACTATGACAAGTGGATCCCATTGAATATAAAAATAATATAAACTTGTCATTTTGGAACGTCCTGTGTAGTCAAGTGGACGTCCAAAATAACAAATTGTTCTAAGTCGGGTGGGACCGAGGAGGATATCATGTGGCATTAGTCCGATTCCAAGTTAGAATTACTACATGCATGCGGCTGTTGCTGCTACTTAATTATTCTGAATTCAGTTATCATTTTTCACTAGCTGGTTATGCTAGGGGTGTAAATGGTTTGGTTTAGACAAATTTAGAGATCAAACCGCTAGTATTTGATTTGGAAAAATTTAGAGATCAAATCGAACCATAAAAAATTTCAAACCAAACCAAACCAAGCCACTTCAATTTTGCTTGGTTCGGTCTCAAACCGCGATTTCATTAAACGGTTCAAACCGCGGTCCAAACTCAATGGTTCTCTTTCCTATTACCAATATAATAGAGGATATAACATCAGAATTTACTCCCTCTATAACAAAAAACAACAACAAAAGAATTCATTGAAAAAAAGGGAAATGGCGGAGAGAGAGAAGGCTCCGCTGAACCGGAAACTGGAAAGAAAGGAAATGGGATTAGGTATTTATATTCGGGAATAGGTGATTAGGTTAGGGTTTGAAAAATCAACGGTGAAAAATAAATAAAAAATAATCAACAGTTAATATAACGGTTTGGCGGTTCAGCTCGGTGGTTCAATTTGGCGGATCAGCTCGAAATGGTTCGGTTCAGTTTGGTTGGAGAAGTCAGACCGCAAACCAAACCAAACCGCATAGTTTATAAATGTTGGGCCGTGAAACAGTGTCACGTGCATAAGATGAATGTGGCGGAGATGCGTATGCTTCGATGGATGTGCGGTCATACAAGAAAGGATCGATTGGGGAATGAGGTGATCAGAGGTAAAGTAGGAGTTGCGCCCATTGAGGATAAAATGAGGAAAAATCGTCTACGGTGGTTTGGACATGTGAGAAGGAGACCGAGTGATGCACCGGTTACAGAGGCCTAACAGTGGAGAAATGATAAAATGGCGAGGGTAGGGAAGACCCAAACAAACGTGGAGTAGAGTAATTGAAAATGATATGAATTTACTTGGAGTGGATGAAAGTATGGTGTTGAAGAGGCCGGAGTGGAGGGCAAAAATCCAAGTGGAGGGTTGATTTTTTTTTTAATTTTATTTTGTTTTATTTTATTTTATTTTATTTTATTTTATTTTATTTTATTTTATTTTATTTTATTTTATTTTTTTTTATTTATTTTTTTTTTTTTTGATTGATTTTTTTTTTCACGATAACATACGAAGATTCACGTAATGCACCCCAAATTATTTTGGGACTAAGGCTTTGTTGTTGTTGTTGTTGTTGTTGTAATCTTCAAAAGTAGAATAAAGCATACAATAAAAGATAGCCCTAAAAGTGACGAGTTAAATATTTGTACTTGGGATGAGAGGTGACGAAATTAGGAAACAACAGATGAATCCTTCCTGAAATTGGAAAACAAAAGTTATTGAACGGAGGTGGGTGCAACCGCCCCCTAATAGGGGGTGCGTTCGCTCCCATGGCAGTAAGTATCTTGGTTTCTGGATTTGGGAGCATTCGCTCCCATGTTTGTGGTGCGGCCGCTTCTCGTGCTTTGCTAACTTGTACCTTTTCTGTCAATTTTCTGGAGGTCATAAATTCTTCACATATCTTTTGATATATCTTCTAATAGATATTTCAACAATCATTGGTACCCCTACTTATATTTGGGGTGATATCCGTTGGCATTTACTTACTGTATTTGATAGATTATCCCAGTTTGTTTACCAACTCATGTGGAGTTCGAGACACCGGCGGGGCGGAGTAAAGGGGGCAATTGCCCCCATTACTAGAAAAAAATAGAAAGATAATAGTGTAATTAATTTCTAAATTGGGCGTGTTTAAGTACAATACCCACTCTGTCCTAAAATGATGTTCCTACTTTTTTTTTTTTTTTGTTATCATGAATGACGTTTGAGCAAAAAAATTAGTTTAGTTTAGTTTTCTAACGAAAATCAAAAAAATTATCATTCATAGTATTTACAATGATATATCTATCAATAAAAAAAATTAGATTTTCATAAATCAGAATAACTAAATTAACCTTAAATCAAAAAATCGTTTAAGATAACACAAAAAAAAAAAAAAGAAGTAGCAACATCATTTCTTGGAGAAACAATATACTCCCTCCCTCCTTCCCATCCGACTTAGAATTTTATCTCCCGACATGGAAATTAAGAAATATTAATATAATAATATGAGAAAGAATAAATGTAGAAGGTATTGTGAGTATGAAAATTAAAATAGGAGGAAGAATGAGTGAAAAGAAATAGTAAGGAGATTGTTGTTGCGAGTATGACAAGTGGATCCCATTGAATATAAAAATAATATAAACTTGTCATTTTGGAACGTCTCCTGTGTAGTCAAGTGGACGTCCAAAATAACAAATTGTTCTAAGTCGGGTGGGACCGAGGAGGATATCATGTGGCATTAGTCCGATTCCAAGTTAGAATTACTACATGCATGCGGCTGTTGCTGCTACTTAATTATTCTGAATTCAGTTATCATTTTTCACTAGCTGGTTATGCTAGGGGTGTAAATGGTTTGGTTTAGACAAATTTAGAGATCAAACCGCTAGTATTTGATTTGGACAAATTTAGAGATCAAATCGAACCATAAAAAATTTCAAACCAAACCAAGCCACTTCAATTTTGCTTGGTTCGGTCTCAAACCGCGATTTCATTAAACGGTTCAAACCGCGGTCCAAACTCAATGGTTCTCTTTCCTATTACCAATATAATAGAGGATATAACATCAGAATTTACTCCCTCTATAACAAAAAACAACAACAGAATTCATTGAAAAAAAGGGAAATGGCTGAGAGAGAGAAGGCTCCGCTGAACCGGAAACTGGAAAGAAAGGAAATGGGATTAGGTATTTATATTCTGGAATAGGTGATTAGGTTAGGGTTTGAAAAATCAACGGTGAAAAATAAATAAAAAATAATCAACGGTTAACATAACGGTTTGGCGGTTCAGCTCGGTGGTTCAATTTGGCGGATCAGCTCGAAATGGTTCGATTCAGTTTGGTTGGAGAAGTCAGACCGCAAACCAAACCAAACCGCATAGTTTATAAATTTTTGGAACCGAGTTGAACCGTTAATCGTTAAAAACCAAACCAGACCACATAGTTTGGTTCGGTCTCAAACCGCGATTTGAACCGAACCGCTGACACGCCTAGGTCATGCCTTGATTACAAAAACTATTGGAATGCTTGCTTATTCAAAGTACATAAGGTGTGAATAGGGTCTGCAAATGAAGCATGCATAGTCCCTCGGAAATCCTTTTAACACCTTCAGGCGTAGCGACCACAAGAACCGGGCCCCACTGCGCTCGACCCCACTCTATATCCCTTACCTGGTCGGGATCGAATCCACCAGAACTAAAGCATAGGAATCTCCACTGCATTATGCCACCAAAATAGTTGGATAGACTGGTGGAGTTTTTGCATCATAGGACCTGAGGGCATGAGGTTCTAAATCGTAAAATAAATGGCCATCAACTTACAGAGTTTCATATCCCTTCTAGTTCTTAAGATCATAAGAGTACCTATGTCAAAGTATATAGATGATTAAAATTTCAACCCAAGACGAGTCCCAAGCCCTAATTAGCAGTCAAAAGTCAGTCTAGAGTCGCAAAACTTAAATTAATCAAATATAAACAGGTTGCATAAACTGGAGAAACAAGAAAACCCGAGGCCTATATGAATGCCAAAAGGCATTGACAGAGAAGTTCACGGGTAGATATAAATTTTCAAAATTACATTTAGTCAGGACATGAAAGCATATTCCAACAGCATTGTAAACTGAAGTATGTCAAGAATCAATCAAACTAAACTCCAACACAGTGTCTGAGGGATTGGATCTTACGATCTCTAAACCCATAGTAGTAATGACGAGTGTTCTAGATAGAAGGTCGAGTAGAGATTATATTACTCACTCGGACTCAAAACGAATGACCATTTCCAGGCATATAGCTCTGAGTCCCTCGGGCATAAAAGGATTGATCCCGATAAAAAATCTTGAGCAGTTTCGGAGCCGTTTTGGCGGGGCGGGTAGTTTCGTTGGTTGGGCAATTGGTGCATTTAAGAGCATTCGTAAAAGGTTGATTTTTAGCAAAATTAATGCATAAATATCCTTGCTTATCACTTTCAATCTTTTAGTTTTACAAATATATAATGAACTATGAAAAGAAATTGGTAAAAAATCATTTAGGGACAGTTTTTTTTGAAGAAAAAAAGCTTCAAATGTCATTAAATATTCAATATGGAACATTCAATATTCAATACGAGACAGAGGGAGTAAAAGTTTAGAGTCTCGTTTAGGCAAAACTTGATTCTACAAAAAAATGTCAACAAGCAAAAGAGACAGAGAGATAACAACATAGCCATTAAAATTTAAGAGTTGTAATCACATGGGTAAAAAACTGGAAGCAAACATCGGCAAGATGTTCACTATCAAATGCATGGCCATCAAATTACAGAGGTTGATATCCCCTCGAGTACCTTCTAAGGGTTTCTAAGGGCTTGTTTGGTAGCCAAATCAAGATTAGCTGTATTATTAATCCCCTCACTATTATGACCCAGGACTAACCAAAAGAATCAAACAAGCACTAAGATTACAAGATACCTATCACAAAGTATTCAAAAGATTAAAATTTTCTAGAGTATTGTCATGTTCCAAGCAGCAATTAGCAATCAAAACTCAGTCTAGGAGTCACAATTTATCCTAGACATTTTAAGGGAAACTTAACTACTAAGCACTTAAAATACTTTGCTTCCCATATCACTCAATGCAACAACAGAGGCAGGTATCGATTATAGCAAGTTTTTCCCTCAATAAGAAAAGAGTTCCAAGTCAAATTCCTTAACCATATCAATCCAGTTACGATGCACCAGGAGCAAGTAAGAAAAGAGTTTCAAGACAAATTTCTTAACCGTATCAATCCAGTTACGATGCACCAGGGGCAAGTAAGAAAAGAGTTCTACGCCAACTTCCTTAACCATATCAATCCAGTTACAATACACCATGGGCAAGCGTTAATATTAAATTAAACAAAGTGGGAAACAAAGGGCTTATAGAACGCCAAAAAGGCATTCAACGAAAGTGTACGGGTAGATATACACCTTCAAACCTAAATTCAGCAAGCCTGTACAGTATGGCTTATAAGCTACATGTGATTGTACCATTTCATACATCCTAAACAATAGAGTATCGAAAAAAAATCACCACGAACAACCAGGACATCGAAGCATATTCCAAAGGCATTGTAAGTTGTAAGCTGAAGTATGTAAAGCCTCAATCAAACAGTTGCAAAAAATGTAACTAAGCACAAGGATAAAATTAAGCCAAAAGTCGATTTCATAATTATCAGCATTTAAGAGAAATAAAAAGATATTCTAATATCTGAAACCCAAAATTCAAAATCTTTGTTCGACCTCTCAAAAAACAGTAAAATAAACAAGAAATCTATGACAAAAAGCAACTCAAATAAAGATATATTGTACCAATATAAGATAGCCCGGAATGGATTGAACAATCAATCAACGTTCTGCATAATGTCCTCAGTGGTGAACTTGGAGCCCTTATCCTTATCAGCGGCGGCGCGTCCCTTGGCCTTACGTTCGAGCAGCGATTTCCTGTCCTTGTCAAGGCGGAGCTTGGTGATAACAACCTTGGAAGGATTGACGCCGACATTGACGGTGGATCCATTAACCTTCTCCCTGGTGATACGCTCAATGTGGATGACCCATTTGCGACGGTAGACCTGGACGACCTTGCCCTCCCGACCCTTGTAGGTGCCGCGAACAACCTGAACTTCGTCGTCCTTGCGGATGGGCATTGAACGGACGTTGTGCTTGGTTCGGAGGTCACCGGAAAGGGGTGCGCTCATAAGAACACGACGGACGCTCGACGGCGCCGAGAAGTGGGCCTTCCTGTTCTTCCGGCGGGAACTCGTAACTCGTGGATTGTACTTCATGGCTGCTGTCTCTCTCTTCTCTTCTCCCCCTCACACAATCTCTCCGATCTCCTCTGCAACTAATGACGGCAGCTCGAAATGTAACCCTAGGGTTTGGGCGCATTTTAATACGAATAATGGAGTCTGTTTGAGCTGGACCTGAGAAAGCCCACCGGGCCGGCTGTTCCTAAGTAAATCGAGGGCCACTGCCCGGCCCGTATTGTAATTGTAATTCAAATTGTCGTTTTTGTCCCAAAATAGCAAGTAGGGATGGCATCTGGTCGTGTTCGGGTCGGGTTTGGTTTAATCGAGCCCGATCCGATTGTTCAAGCATATTAACCGAACTCGTTCCAACCCGAAATGGATGAACCCGACCCGACATGTAAAACAACCATGAAAAAACATGACAATGAGCAGTTTAAAACAACCTTAAAAATCAAACCCGAACTTGCCTTAGGGTTAGGGTAAGAGAGGGGTATATTTTATATATGGATAAAATAGTTATATACTAAGTCGAGTCGGGTCGAATCGGACAACATTGAAATATCGAATCCGACGGATTTTAAAATATGACTACTGATCCCGACCCGAACGAGTCGAATATTTTTGGGTTCGGGTCGGGTCCGATAAAATTGTCATCTGTAATAGCAAGTTTATATTATTTATATATTCAATGGTATTCACTTTTTATACTTACCGGTAATACTTATTCTATTTTCTATTTTACTTTTCATACCTACTAGCATTACTCCCGTGCGATGCACGGCAAAATCATGTTATTGTATTTAATAATTAAAATTTAATATATTAAAGATTATTTTTCTCCACTTGTTTTTCATACAATATTTTCTCATTCAAAATATTATTAAAAAAGTTTATATTAAGAAATAATGGCAATAAACTAAACATGAAATAGTAAATTTAAAGACCAATATTACAAACAATATTAAACAAAATTCAAATTTCAATAATCATGTATTATATTTATACATTATGAAAAACATTCTTAAAGACAACATGCGCCTAATATTCTTTCAATCAGAGCCTGCCACGTCAACGGTTGATGTTATATCTTCAATTTTGTCATGACGTGAAATTACGAAAATACCCTTGTCTTTTGGGGGAAAAACCTTGGCTTCTTTGCTTATATATAGATATAGATATAATTTTTTATTAAATAAATTTTAATTAGGATATAAAGAAAACATATGTAATAGGAAACAATAAATAACTAAATTGTTATTATTATAAGTATAAAATGCTTGTTTCTAAAACTATGTAAAATCAAAAGAGTGGTTCATCGGTAAAGACGTGTTTTAGTTGTGAGGTAAATGATTTGTTCTCTCATCTGTGTATTGGCTTGAGACATCGAAAAAAAAACATAAATATATATATATATATACTTCCTTTGTTCAGCATAAGTATTTTATTTGTATTTTTGCAAAAAAATTAAGAAAAAATTGCAAGAATTCATGACCGGTCAACCTAATTTAAATTCATGACCGGTCAACCTAATTTAACCGGTAAGGCCATAATTGAACCGGTTCATCGAAATCATTTGTTCATCGGTCAACCTAATTTAAATTTGGACCGGCCCTATTTGCTTACATTGATAAAAAAATCATGACCGATAAACATTTAAAAGCTAGTCCTCTGGTTGAACCAAAGTACCAAACAAATCGGTCAACCAAATTTATCGGTCAACAAAAAAAATAGTAGTTTAGTTTTTCTTTTTTTAATCGATTACGGTTTATCGGTTGTACCGGTAAACCGGTAATTTAAATTGTTATTATTATAAGTATAAAATGAAGATTATAATTTTTTATGGAAGTATATTTGTTAAAATATTTATTTGAGATATAAAAAATAATATTTTTATTTAATTTTCTTTGTTAATAATTATTATTTTATAATTTAAATTGAGACTGAGGAATTTGTACCTTGATTTGTTTGGAGTTGACCGATTGTTGCCTTTTGCCTTTGTTAGTTGCTGACCTATTTGGAATTGTTAGTGACTGACATATTTGGCATTTGTTAGGCTAACCGATTTGGCCTTTGTTATTAGTGGCTAACCGATTGTGTGTTAGTGTCTAACAGATTGTGGCTATGATTTATTTGGTATGATTTATTTGGATGATTTAACCTTTTTTAAATTTTTTTCTTTTTTAAATTAGGTTTTTAAAATAAATTTGTAACAAAATTATTTTTTGAAAAAATTCAAGGCCACGGTCAAGCCGGCCAATTCTAGCAATGTCACGGACGAATGATTATGCTAACATTGGCCAAGGCCTCATTATATACTAAGGCAAGGCCATTTCAATTTCTTTTTCTATCGATGTGGGAATTGAGATATCCCTCCTTCTCTACATGTAGTATTATTTTTTGGTTATTCATTTTGAGTCGAAAGTAATATTTATTTCTGAAATGAAGATTATAATTTTTTATAAAAGTATATTTTTTTAAAGTATTTATTTGAAATGAAAAAAATAATATTTTTATTTAGTTTTCTTTATTAATAATTATTATTTTATAATTTAAAGTGAGACGAAGTTTGTATTTTGATTTTTGATTTTATTGATTTCATTGTTTGTTTGGAAAACAATGGCTGACCGATGACATGGTTTGTATTTTTGGATGATTTCATTGTTTGGAAAACAATGGCTGACCGATGGCTTTGGCTTGTGTTTTTTGAGGGGCTGACCGATGGCCTTGATTGTGTTTGGATAGGTTGTGACCAACTAAATAATATTATTTTTTGGACAATTAATATTTCTATTTAAAGTATGAAAAAAAAATAGCAGTATTTTCATGCGATGTACGGCAAAATTATGAAAAATTTTCTCAAATAATTCCATTTCCAAATAATAATAATAATAATAATAATAGAAGTATATTTTTTAAAGTATTAATTTGAGATGAAAAAAATAATATTTCTATTTAGTGTTCTTTATTAATAATTATTATTTTTTAATTTAAAGTGGGACGGAGTTTGTATTTTTTTTGTGAATCTTACCCTTTACCGATTTGATCAACCGGTTAAGTCAAGACATCAACCGGTCAAGAGAAAAGTGATGATCATTTGTTAATCACACAAACAAAATTGTCCTTGAATTTTGGCGAAATTTTTGGCGCTATTACTGTTCCTTGGATGACCTGCTTTAATATATAGATAGACTTGTTGTGACCGATGTTGCCACCTCACTTGTTACTAAGGATGATTTAAACCTTCAAGTTGCCCTTGCCATCAGTCTGTTGTTCGAAAGTGAGTCTACCGATGTGGATCTAACAATAAACAATGTATTAATAATATTTTAACAAATTTTAGTTCTAGAAATAAATAAATAAATTATATTCACCTTTAAAATATATTTTTACCCCTCTCTCTCGAATTTTTTCTCAAATAATACCTTTTTACTTTTTTAATTTCAAAAATGACTTACTGTTCAAAGTTTTGCCTAAAATCCCTTTTTTTGAAACTCGCTACACCGTGTAGCGAGTTTGACTTTTGGGTCACACATAATCGTATATCGAGTTATTTAAATCCCAATGCACAAATCAGTAACCGTTGACCAAATCGGTAAAACACAAATCAGTAACTAACCGGTTGACCAAAGACCAAATAGGTAAAGCACAAATCAGTAAGTAACCGGTTGACCAAATCGGTGGTAAAGGCCAAAAATTAATGTTTGTAAGGTTAGTGCCTTCGTTTCAACATATGACATTAATTTTTTAAACAAATAAAGTAATATTTTATAAAATATTTATTGGGATGAAAAAAGTAATGTTCATTTTTTTGAACAAAAAATATAGTATTATTTTTTGGTTATTTACTTTGAGTCAAAAGTAATATTTATTTTTGAAATGAAGATTATAATTTTTTATAGAAGTAAATTTTTTAAAAGTATTTATTTGAGATAGAAAAAAATAATATTTTTATTTAGTTTTTTTTATTAATAATTATTATTTTATAATTTAAAGTGAGACGGAGTGAGTATATAATTTGTTTGGAGTGCAATAGTAGCCTCTTGTTGACCGATTGTTTGTTGCCTTACCGATATATGTTGCTTTGACATGTGGCCTTATTGCCTTACCGATTGTTTGTTGCCTTGCATGTTGCCTTACCGATTGTTTTGCCTGACCGATGAAATGAAGACGGTAAATTGACAAATGAAGTAGCCAAAACAGCAATTGGTGGGAATCTCCGCCATCACTCCCTCACTTGCAAACCAACCACCAAAACCTTCACCTCGTTACTCTTGCCCCTTTCCATTCTTCAAATACTCCTCAACCTCTTCTCATTCCTCGTCTCCGCCTCTGCATCTCCAATGGCGTCCACTCCCCTTTCTCACTCTCTCCTATCCTCATCTCTAAATGCTCACTCTTCAATCTCTCACAAAACCAACCACCAAAACCTTCACATGACCGGTTTCTGCTCTCTGTATACATTATCATAGATGAAGAACGGGATTCAAGCCCTAAATCCCCAAAATTCTAAAATTCGCTTCTCCTTCGATTCAAACAAAAGCCCCAAACAATTAAACCCTAACTTTTTCAATTTATGAAACCCTAGTTGCAAACCTGTCAATAATCGTCTTCAATATCCTTGCGCTTGTTGAAATAAAAGCAGTCCAAATCTCCTTGGAATCGTCGAATTAAACTACCTTCAATCGCATTGCAATCGCCGCTCTGTCTGCCTTTAACGTTACCTTCATAGTCGCGGTTGAAATTCCTCTGCTATAGTCAATAACAGGTCAATGTTTATGACCTCAAAATATCTCACCAAGCTCTCACGTGATTAACATGTGAGATTTAATTGTTGATTGTATTCACATAATTTTTTAAAGTATTCGATTAACCCATAATTTTTTATAAAAATATACTCCCTCCGTCCCACCAAAACTGATACTTATTTCCTTTTTGGTCCGTCCCACCAAAACTGATACTGCCCAAAATGGCAAAGGAATCTTCACTATTTATCCCACTCATTCTTTCTTCTATTTCACTTTTACACTCACAACATTCTCTCTCCTAACTATTCCTCCCACTCATTCTCTCTCCTATTTAATTCTTCATACTCACAACATTTTCTTTCACTTTTTCTCTCTCTTACTTTTCCTTAATCCGCGTGCCCAGAAATTTGGTCTCAGTTTTGGTGGGATGGTGGGAGTATTTTTTAAAGTACTCCCTCCGTCCCATTAGTATTAGCACAAACACTGTTTGCGCGGGAATTAAGGAATATGATATTTTAATAAAATGTTGTGAGTGTAAAAGAATGAGTGGAGAGAGAATGAGTGGAGGGTGTAATAAATTATAATGGTGTTGTGAGTATTAAAATAATGTAGGAGAGAGAATGAGTGGGGTTGGGTGAATATTTTATTAATATAAAGTTTCCTTTTTGGGAGTGTGCGGATATTAGCGGGACGCCCAAAAAGGAAAGTGTGCTAATATTAGCGGGACGGAGGGAGTATTTATTTGAGATGAAAAAATAATATCTCTATTTATTTTTTTTATTAATAATTATTATTTTGTAATTTAAAGTGAGACGAAGTTTGTACCATTTGGTTTGAATCGGTTGTAGGCTTTTTGGTTTGGATCGATTAGTGAACATTGATCTGGCCACTTGTAGGCTTTTTGTTGGGATCGGTCAACTACATCGATCATTAGATCGGTCAGCCTTGTGGGCTTTTGGTTTGGATCAGCCAACTACATTGGATCACCAACACATTGATTGGCGTCACATTGTCGGGTTGGCTCAACCAAGTCAATTGGTTTGACGGCCAACCACAATTGTTGGATTGGATCGGCCATCTACAACCTGGTTTTGGATCGGTCATCCACTTGGTTGGTTTGACCCTTATATTAATGAATTTATCGATCCTAGATTTATCGATATTTACCGATTTTTGTATCCGTTCGCAACATGGTATCCCAAGTCACATGCTTGATGGGTCAACCAAGTCACATGCTTTGGTCGTCAACCAATTTACTTGATTTGGATCTCAAGAGGCATGTTGGATCGGTCAACCAATTGAGTTGGTTTGCCAAAATTTTATATAGAGTATGAGTATAGATAGATATATAGAGAGAGATAGCGATGTGGGATTAATTCCTTTTGTAACAAAACGTAAGGATATTTGTTGATTTAATCCCACATCGCTATCTCTCTCTCTATATCTCTATACATTCTCTATATACTCCCTCCGTCCCGATCGACTTAGGATTTTTTGGGCCGGCACGGGGATTAAGGAAAAGGTAAATGTTGTGAGTGTAATTTAAAAATAGGAGAGAGAATGAGTGTAGGGAATAGTAAATTATAATGGTGTTGTGAGTATTAAAATAATGTAGGAGAGAGAATGTATGAAAAGAATAATCAATTTTTTTTAAAAGTAATTAACTTTATATATAAATTAATAAATAAAAAAATGTAAATTTAAATATATTAAATTTATAAATGATTAAACAATTAGTTTTTAATATTAATAATAAATCAAAAAATATAATCAAAATAAAAAAGAAAAAGAAAGAACGAAAAGAAAGAAAGAGAAAATAAAGAAAGAAAGAATGAATGAGAAGGAAAATATTGTACGTGTGTGTGTGACCTGTGTGTGTAATAATGCCACAGACTTTGCCGATTCTTAATGCCTGCCTTACCGGTTCTGTATGCCTTTTTCTTACCGATTTTATTACCGGTTCTGTATGTCTTTTTCTTACCGATTCTTAAAATCAATTAAATATTGTGTGCGTGACCGATCTAAATCGGCCACGACCGATTCAAATCAAACACAATCAAACAATCGATCCAAATTAAATCAAACTAAATCAAAAGTACAAACTTTCGTCTCAGTTTAAATTACAAAATAATAATTATTATTTTGTTTGTACCGGTTAGGTAAAAAGGCAAGGCAGGATCGGTAAGGCTAAAAGGCAAGGCAAGGCTCAAGGCAGGGAATTATGGTTTGTTTGTACAGGTTAGGCAAAAAGGCAAGACATGATCGGTAAGGCTAAAAGGCAAGGCAAGGCTCAAGGGGAATTAGTAGTTTAATTTTTCAAGCAAAGCATCAGGCAAGCTTAGAAATTGTTTACCCATCAAAAAGCATCGGTTAAGCAAACATCAAAGCATCGGTCAAGCAAAGCATCGGTCAAGCTTTCTCATTGATCATCCACTTATTATTAATCGGTCACCATGTTAATGATTTACCGACTCTTAATTTAATTTACCGATCTTTGCACAACCAATCCTTGTGATCGGTTGATAACATGTTGATACATTTTCAAATTTTATATATATAGAGAATGTGTATAGAGATATATAGAGAGAGATAGCGATGTGGGATTAATTCCTTTTGTAACAAAACGTAAGAACATTGGTTGATTTAATCCCACATCGCTATCTCTCTCTATATATCTTTATACATTCTCTATATATATAAAAGAAATTAATGTCCTGATTCAAATTTGCCACAACTTAAGAGAGTAATTACAAAAGTGCCACACAAGTTTTGGCGAAATTTTTGGCGCTACTACTGTTCATCGGATGACCTGCTTTAATATATAGATAGATAATACCTCCTCCTCCACTCACTCTCTCTCTCTTCTCTTATTATATTAATATTTCTTAATTTTCGTGTTTCTTATTATATTAATATTTCTTAATTTTCGTGTTGGGAGAAAAAAAATCCTAAGTCAAATGATAAGTAGGTAGGGAGTAATGCATAAGAGAGAAATAATTAATAATAAGGATAATTTTTGTACTTACTTTATAAAGTTCTAGCAATAATTATATTTTTTTTTAATATGTAAAAACCTACAAAAATAACATTTATTTTGAAACGCAGAGAGTATTAGGTACGAAAATTGTTTAGGTCATATTTAAGTTTCTTGTAAAATAACTTTAATGCTTAGTAAGATACAAGTTAATCTCTCTATATATAAAAGCAGGATCGTCCAAAAGCCCGCCCAAATCAGGGGCATTTTAGTAATTTCACGCGGTGGCAAAATTGTAGATTTGGTAACCCGGCAGACGTGGCTAGCGCTGATTGGATGGATTTTTGGCGCGTGCGTTACACGCGCCGACAAAGGCGCGTGTACGCAAAGGAATTTTTTTTTTTTTTAAACGAGCCACGTGTCGCTCTCTCATTCGCCGGATCATTTTCAGATTTTTAATTTTCCTCCCCTTTTTACGACCTCAATTATTTTATTAAAAAATTTTTTTTTTTTTATTTTTTCACCAAAATTCATAATTTTTTTTCCTCTTTAATTAGAGACTAATTTCATTTAATTTGGACACAAAAAAATACTCTTTTTTAAATATACATTATTGTTTGTAATGTTTGTTCCTTCGTTTCAAAATTCGACATTAATTTTTTAAACATATTAAGTAATATTGTATAAAATATTCCTTGGGACTAATATATTAATTTATTTTTTTACCCGAAGTAGTATTATTTTGTAAAAATTAATGTTTATAATGTTCGTGTCTTCGTGTCTTCGTGTCAGAAAATAAATATTAATTTTTGAGACAAGTAAATTCATTTAGGCAAAGGAAGTATTTTTTTTTTTTTGATATAGAAAGTAGTATTCGTTATGGGAAGAAAGTAATATTCATTTTTGAATTGATGGAATTTTTTTTCTTAAAAAGTGGAATTTTTTTATATGTACAAAAAAAATGAACATTGCTTCCTTCGTCTCAATGAACATTTAAAAAAATAATACTACTTTATTCGTCTTAAAATTAATGTAATATATTGAGACGAAGACACTAACATTACAAACATTAATTGCAGAGGCGAATGAAGTAGTATTATTTTTTTTAATATTTATTGGGATGAAGGAAATAATGTTCATTTTTTTGGAAAAAAATGTAGTATTATATTTGTGTTAATCATTTTGAATCGAAAGTAAAATTCATTTTTAAAATATTGCAATATTAGTGTCTTCGTTTCAAAATATTACATTACTTTTTTAAACAACGTAAGTAATATTTTATAAAATATTCATTGGGATGAAGATGGTATTTTATTTTTTTAGCCGAAGTAGTATTATTTTGTAAAAAATAATCTTTATAATGTTTGTGTCTTCGTGTGTCAAAAAATAAATATTATTTTCTGAGACAAGTAAATTCCTAGAGGCAAAGGAAGCAATTTTCTTTTGATATAGAAAGTAGTATTAATTATGGGACGAACGTAATATTCATTTTTGAATTGAAGTAATTTTTTTTTTCCTTACAAAATAGAATTTTTTTATATGTCCAAGAAAAATTAACATTGCTTCCTTTGGGTCAATGAACATTTTAAAAAATAATACTACATTATTTATTCGCCTAAAAAATTAATGTCATACTTTGAGACGAATGCACGAATATTACAAACATTAATTGCAGAGGCGAATGAAGTAGTATTAGTTTTTAAAATATTAATTGGGATGAAGGGAATAATGCTAATTTTTTGGATAAAAAATGTAGTATTATCTTTGGGTTATTCATTTTGAATCGAAAGTAATATTCATTTTTGAAATGTTGTAATGTTAGTGCCTTTGTTTCAAAATATGACATAAATTTTATAAACAAATTAAGTAATATTTTATAAAATATTCATTGGGACGAAAATAGTATTTTTTTTTCTTTTCCTGAAGTAGTATTATTTTGTAAAAATTAATTTTTATAATGTTAGTTTCTTCGTCTCATAAAATAAATATTAATTTTTTGGACAAGTAAATTCCTTTAGACAAAGGAATCAAATTTTTTTTTTTTTGATATAGAAAGTAGTATTAATTATGGGATTAAATAAATATTCATTTTAGAATTGAAGCACAATTTTTTTCCTTAAAAGTACTTTGGAAATAATGAAAAACATATGATTATAATTTTTCATTTAGTTTCTTTTTTTTTACAACACATTTTATTTATATTAAGTTCTTCTCGCTCATTTTTTTTTTAAGAAACAATTCCTATGGATCTCTTTTAAAAAATGATGGGTTATTAATAAAGAACTTTAGATTAATGATAAAAAAAATGTGGAAGCCATTTGCTATAACATTTTTTTTTATTTAAAGAGTAGTTGAAGTATATTAGTGAAATTAAAAATCTTATTATTGGCTACAAATATAATTATTAGAACTATTTATGTTTTAATTTTTATTTTATCAAAATTTGATGGATTATTAATCTTGGTTTCATTTATTTTTGCCTTTTTTTTATATAATATTTATTAATAATTTTTTCTTCAACTTTTGTCCTATTATAAACGTTAAAAAATTGGTTCGGATATTAAAGAGATGAATGGTTTTATTATGAAGTATAAAAAGTTGGGTACAAAGTAATTAGTGAATAGTTGTTGTGAGTATGACTTATAAGCCCATTTAATATTGAAATTTTATAATTGTTTCATTGTAATTTTTTTTAATTTAAAATGGGACACCTTTTATTAAAAAAAAAAGGAAGTTTAAAATTGGACGAAGGGAGAATTTATTTATTTGATAGTGAAATAATTTATCCTAATGCTAAATTTAATTACTAGCAAAATAAAAATTACGCCTTACTAATGAAAACTAAAATAAATTAAACTAGAAGGGAAAATTATATTTTTCATCTCAAGTCAACTTTTAAAAATGTCATTATACAAGAAAATTATTTTCTTCTTTTCAAAAATGAATATTACTTTCAACTCAAAATAAATCACCAAAAAATAATACTACTTTTTTTGCCAAAAAATTGCATTATTATGTGCTTTACCTAGAAGGGAAAATTATATTTTTCATCTCAAATAACTAAAATATTTGAATTAGCGAAATCAAATTACTTTTTTTGACCCATTCTAGGAAAACAGTGTTAGTATGTGCTTTAACTTGATATTGCCCTATTTAAAGAATTTTGTAAGTAAAAAACGGGTTGATAAAATTTTTGAATCCCTCCTAATCCCGCAATGATCCGCGTCTAATGAAAAGAGTTTGGAAATATTTTCTTTTAAATCGGGTGGGATTGGGGTGGATTTGGGATTAGCTCGAACCGTCCCATTTAACCCGAACCCGCATAGTATTCATCTTTTTTTAGAATAAATTTTAAATATTGATAATATTTGTATATTATTATATACTTATTTGTTTATACTTTATTGTATTATCTTATTTTTCTATGTCATATTATTAATCTCTACATTTATAAGGAAATAAAGGGAAAAAATAGCATTTTATAATAGAAATATTAATAATTTTTTCTTCAACTTTTGTCCTATTTTAAACGTTAAAAAATTGGTTAGGATATTAAAGAGATGACTGGTTTTATTATAAAGTATAAAAAGTTGGGTACAAAGTAATTATTGAATAGTTGTTGTGAGTATGACTTATAAGACCATTGAATAAAAAAATATCAAAATTTTTCCGTTGTATTTTTTTTTTAATTTAAAATGGGACACCTTTTATTAAAGAAAAAGGAAGTTTAAAATGGGACGAATGGAGCATTTATTTATTTGATAGTGAAATAATTTTTCCTAATGTTAAATTTTATTAATTGCGATATAAAAAATAACATGATTATATAACAATAACAGTAAAGAAATATGTAAAAATCAAACGGGGATGTAGATGTTGAATACGGTTCAAGAACAAAATAACTTCTCAAAAATAGAAATTGATGGTACTTGAAAATTTCATTTCATGTATTTTGTTTGTTTGGAGAATCACTATAGTCAAGAGTTCCGAATTGCAGTTGAAGAGAAAGATTTGGAGACTTATAACTAGATTGATTACGCTTTCCCAATTGTTGGCGAAACTAAGTGCTACTGTGGGCAAATTACGTACAAACTAACTATGCCTTAAATATATATTTATTTTAGTTACCTTCAATCTGATATTTGTACTAATTATATAGTTTTCAAAAAAGTATTTTACAATGTACACAAACATTTCTATTTCCTTTTATTTTTGTATGAATCTTCGTCAATATGTGTTAATAGCTATCCGTGCATCGCACGGGAGTTACACTAGTAGCTAAAAAAAGAAGATACAAGACAATAAATTTATAAAAAAATAATTAAAAATTATATATCAATCAAGTTTTTATTTAAGCTGTCTATTTATTAAGTATTTTTATACATTTATAATCATGTATTTTTCAGTTTTGTAGGTAGGGCTGTAAACGAGTCGAGTTCGAACGAGTTTTCTATGTTCGAGCTCGAGCTCATTTGATATTTATCGAGTTCGAGTTTTTCTCGAGTTCGAGTTCAATCGGTGGTTCGAACTCGAGCTAAATCGAGTTCGAGTTGTTCGCGAGTTTCACGAGTCGATTTCGATTTCGAGCTTAAACAATCCGGGTTCGAGTTTGACAATGCGAGTTAAAATCCAAGGCCACGGTTATGGCCGGCCATGCCCAAAATCACGGCCATGTGTGGTTTGTAGTCTCAGCTTCAGCCTATTATATAGCCAATGCTTTTGATTTTTTTGTTGTTCTTTCAATGTGGGATAACATCCCAAGGCGGCAAGGCCATGGCCGGCCAAGGCCGAGCCAAAGCAAGGCCAAGGCCGGGCGAGCCACATGCCTTTGATTACTTTACCTTTATTTTGATGTGGGATAACCTCCCAAGGCCATGGCCGGTCAAGGCTGAGCCAAAGCAAGGCCAAGGCCAAGGCCGGCCGAGCCACATGCCTTGATTACTTTGTCTTTATTTCGATGTGGGATAACCTCCCAAGGCCACGTCCGAGCCAAGGCAAGGCCACGGCCGAGCCAAGGCCAGGCCACGGCCAAGGCAAGGCCAATGCCACTTTTTATTATTTTTGACAAATAAATAGCATCTTAATATTAGATTTTTTATTTTGTATAAAATATTATTTATTTTTGACAAATAATAAAAATAAATGACACTATTTTTTAGATTTATATATAAAAATAAATGGCACTAATTGACCAAAATTGACAGTTATTTTGGTTCGGAGGGAGTACTAATTTAAAATTGATATACCCTCCTATTCAAAATAAATATTTTGTTACTAATTTAAAATTATTATACTCTCCTTTCCAAAATAAATATTAATATAATTTTGTTAAAATATCATATATACACTAAATCCTAAACCCTAAATCTACATTTAAGATTTAGAATTTAGAGTATAGGATATATCATATATATATGACATTTTAGTATATGATTTAGTATTTAGGGTATGGAATATATGATTAAGGATTTAGGATATGTGGTATATGAGTTAAACTGTTAAAGTATAGATTAGGGTTTAGGGTATGGAGTATATGATCTACAATTAGGGTTTAGGGTATATCATATATATGACATTTTAGTATATGATTTAGCATTTAGGGTATGAAATATATGATTTAGGATTTAGGATATGTGGTATATGAATTAAACTGTTAAAGTATAGATTAGGGTTTAGGGTGTGGAGTATATGATCTGCAATTAGGGTTTAGAGTATAGTATATATATGACATTTTAGTATATGATTTAGCGTTTAGGGTATGGAATATATGATTTAGGATTTAGGATATGTGGTATATGAGTTAAATCATTTACTAAAATGTCATACTTATATTCTATACCCTAAACCCTAAATCTTAAATGTAGATTTAGGGTTTAGGATTTAGTGTATACTCCCTCCGTCCATTTACATGGTTCACACTTTCTATTTTGGGCGTCCATTTACATGGTTCACACTTTTGTTTCTTTCCTAAAATGGAAACTTTATATTATTAAAATATTAACCCTACCCCACTATAATTTACTATTCCCTCCACTCATTCTCTCTCCTACATTATTTTAATACTCACAACACCATTATAATTTACTATTCCCTCCACTCATTCTCTCTCCTATTTTACTTTCACACTCACAACACTTTCAATATAATAATCCCTCCTTAATCAACGTGTAAACAGTAACTGTGAACCTACTAAATGGACGGAGGGAGTATATGATATTTTAACAAAATTATCTTAATATTTATTTTGGAAAGGAGAGTATAATAATTTTAAATTAGTAACAAAATATTTATTTTGGATAGGAGTGTATATCAATTTTAAATTTGATATAATTTTGATCAATAATTTAAAAAAAAAAATGATCTTAAAAAAAAATAAAAATTATTATTATATTATTAGACAAAATTTAAATATATTTCATAAATTTATATATATATCCAAAATATATATATATAATAATATAAATTTATGAAATATTTATTTTTCAAAAAAAAAATAGCATTTGCCTTGGTCCTTGGCTCGGCCGGCCTTGCCTTGGCTCGGCCTTGGCCTTGGTCGTGGCCTTGCCTTGGCTCGGCCTTGGCCGTGGCCTTGCAAGTCATTATGCCACATCGAAAAGAAAGTTTGGGTAAATGAGGCGCCTGGACTGGCCTTGACCGTGGCCGTGGCCGTGGCCTTGGCTCGGCCTTGGCCTTGGCCTGCCCTTGCCTTGGCCGCCTTGCCCCTTGCCCTTGGACATAATCCCACATCGAAAAGAAAGTTTGGGTAAATGAGGCGCCTGGGCTGGCCTTGTCCGTGGCCTTGCCTTGGCTCGGCCTTGGCCTGCCCTTGCCTTGGCCGCCTTGGCTGCCTTGCCCCTTGCCCTTGGACATAATCCCACATTGAAATGAAAAAAAAACTTACATTTTGCTTGTGCCTATATAACCAGCTGAAGCCAAGGCATAAGGGTTAGCAAATGGCGTTGGACTTGGATAAATATATATATGTGTACATGAAAACAAACAATGAAAAATTCGAACTTTTATCGAGTTGAACTCGAGTCGAGTCAAGTTCGAAACGAGTTTTCTCGAGCTCACGAGTCGAGCCTGTTCGACTCGAAAATTTCACGAGTTAAAATTCTTGTTCGAGCTCGAGCTTCAACTCGAGCTCATTCGAGTCGAGTTTTTTCGAGTCAAGCCTGAATCGAGCTCGAGCTGATCGGTTCGTACAACAGCCCTATTTGTAGGTTATAAATCGGCCCAAAATTTATTAAAGAGGCTTAGTTAACCCCAAAAATATTCGTGTTGGATGTCGGGCCAAGTTTTATTAAATGGGCTTAGTTAACCCTGAAATCTACATGGGTCAAATCCCTTCGGTCCAGTTAATTTTAGCTTTTAGGTAGACGTGTCCAAAATCTAACCGGAACTGGCTAACCGGAGG
Organism: Adenophora triphylla var. japonica; assembly: GCA_022495995.1. Lineage (NCBI taxonomy): Eukaryota > Viridiplantae > Streptophyta > Magnoliopsida > Asterales > Campanulaceae > Adenophora > Adenophora triphylla. The sequence goes on from JAFEMH010000025.1 coordinate 365,889, forward strand.
TTAATAACCGTAACCGGCCAAAACCGTCAACCGCCTTAACCGAAACTGGCGGTTACACGGTTCGGTTAAGGTTTTCAAAAACCGGCAACCGGCGGTTATTTAACCGGTTATAACCGTTTAAGTAACCGGCAGTTATAGCCGCCTAACTAACCGCCTAACTGTTTCATTTTGAAATTTGAATCCCCCCCCCAACGGCTACTTCTTCAATGGCTCCCTTCCCCCCCAACGGCTATTGACCGCCCCACTCCCCCAGGCCAGGCCCACCCAGTGCCCACTGACCGCCCACTCCCCCAGTCCCTTTTCCAGTTTTCCCAATTCAATTCCTTCTTTCCAGCGCCTCCCTAGGCCTTCAATTAAATTTAAAAAAAAAATCGTTTAAAAAACAAACACTTACTATAAATATTACCTCCCTCCCTCCCTCCTACCAAAACAGTTAACTATTTCGTTAAAAAAGGACAAAACTGAAAAAAAGGCATATTTTTAACCGTTTAACCGTGTATAACCGTGTAACCGTGTATAACCGTTAACCGTATAACCGTAACCGTTAGTACACGGTTAACGGTTAGGTTACGGTTAGGACTTAACGAAAATTTTAACCGCCGGTTATAACCGTTAACCGGCGGTTATAACCGTATGGCCACCTCTACTTTTAGGCCAAAAATTTCCTTTTAGTGACCCATATAACAACGACTTAGGCTCCGTTTGTTTGGGGAAAAACATTTTTCGAAAAATATTTTTCCCATTTTTCGGTGTTTGGTAAATGCCGAAAAATGAAATCAACGGAAAATATTTTTCAGATCAATGGAAAATGAGCTTGATTTCTAAGGAAAATGATTTCCTTACCTCTAACTAAGGAAGTTGTTTTCCGGAAAACATTTTCCTCATTTTCCTTTGTTTGTATTATTTTACCTTTAAAAAGTTACTTTAATGAAACTACCAAACATCGGAAAATGTTTTCTTAAGATTCACCAAACATCGGAAAATGTTTTTCGGAAAGCATTTTCATTTTTCGAAAAATATTTTTCAAGAAATCATTTTCCGAGAGATATTTTCCGTGAAACAAACGGAGCCTTAGTGAATCCACTCTATTTAGTCGAACAGTTCAGTCCTAACAAATTAACAAATCATACTATTTAGTTTGGTTCGCAATTGGTTCAGTTTGATATTTGTTCTGACCTTCTAAACCTAATCAAATCGAACCAAACTGTATAAATTTTTGGTTTTTAGCTTTAAATTTGGTATTTTAGCTTTGATATACTTAAATATTTTTATTTTGTACTTTGATTCACTGATTGTGCTTATCTTTCAAAATACACTCGTAAGTTGTAATTGTTTTATTTTTAAGGTTCTATGCATGAGCAAGTTTTGGGAGAAACTAGTTTTTCCATAAATTATAAAAAATTCACTTTTTTTCTTCTTGCAAGTAGTTAGTGAATATTTAGGAACAGATTATAAAACAGGACTTTCTATAACTTAAGGAGAAACTAGTTTCCCCCAAAATCTTGTGTCTATACATTAGTACAAGTCCGAAAAATAAATTAATACAAATATAATTACGAAAAATGGTTCGAACCATTAAAAAAAAATCCGCATTTTGAATCGCAAGATCAAATTGCGGTTCAAACTGAACCAAACCAAATCACGATAACTCGATTTAATTTGATTGAAAAATCTGGTCCACAATTCCTTCAAAACGATGATTAACGTTTTTACCTATAATTAGTCTAAATTGTAAAGATCAGTCATTTCCAAAATTCCTTGAAATCCCCTCAGACATTGCAAAGATATTAATACATAGACATACACTCGACAGTTGAATGATTCTCGTACGCTCTCACTGTTGGCCAAATAACTACCCGATCTTATAGTTGAAGTATAAGACCAGTTTGTTTGTTATAGTTGAACTATCTATAAAACCAGTTTGTTTGTTATAGTTGAACTATCTATAACACTCTTATAGTTAAAGTATAAGACCAGTTTGTTTGTTATAGTTTAACCATTAGAAGTGGCAAAACCATAATATTTTTTCAAAGGGGTCAAGATTTATATTTCCGAAGGGGGTCAAGATGATTGATTAAAGAATGAAATTTATACAATTTGACACAAAGAAGGTCAAAATAATACGATATTTATTTAATGACGGACCAAAAAAATACTTTTGTTACGATGGAACGGAGCAGGGGCGGATCTAGCAAATTTTTATTTTTTTTACGTAAGTCACCCACTGTATATGTAACTTTATATATATATATATATATATATATGAAGGTATTTTTCACTGTTATTATTGTTTACGATATTTTTAAATATCAAGCATGTTAGTGTTAGAAAACGTGTGTTGTCCCTTGTGTCACATACCAGTGTTGCCACTGGTGTTGCCACAAGTGTTGCCATTTGAATTTGGCAACACTGAAATAGTTACTGTATTTTTCACAAATAAAAACGTGGTAATTAATGAATATATAACAGTAGTTAGTCTGCTTTAGATGAGGTTGAATAGGTCACGAGAAGATGCCTGTGCGTGAACTTTGAAATTGAAGAGAAAATTACATATAAACTTGTTGTTTATATGTTTAATTAGTGACCAAGTAAAAGAGCTATTGTTTAGCTATTCAGGGGAGTCAAGATAGAGGTACAAGGTCAGCTGCTACAGCTTGGAGTACAAGGTGGAGAAGCCTAAGAAGACCAAGTCTTCTACAAAAAAGGAAAATGGAGCTAAAAAGGAGGAAACTAATTCAAGGTTGTTGCTGATCATTTTGAGTAGGCTCCAAGTCTTGGAGGCCTATATAAAGTGCAGTAGATCTTCATTGAAGATCGCCCAATACAGAAAACGCAAATCTGCACAAGAAAAGAATTCTGCTCTCAAGTGTTGCCATTCAGTGTTGGCAACACTCTGTCCGACACTCGAAATTTTCATATAGATTTTTATATTTTCGTGAGGTTTTGAGTGTTTATATACAGAGAGAATTCTTCATTTAATGTTCCTTGAGTTAATGATCATTGATCATTAAGGTAACTTCTTTGACCTTGTATTGAATTCATATTATATATAGAAAGGTCTTGCCCTCCTGGCACCCATCAAGTTATATATTTATATAACTTGATAAAAATTATATTCTTGTGTATTGTTATTTACTTCCGCTGCAATTTATATTTATTACTATTGATTTGTTATTTTTTCGAATTGGTGTCAATTGTGTTGTTATTAGTATTATCAATACTATTGACAACGCTTTGTGAGTTTCGCCTCACTTTGCTAAGCCATAGACAATTTCAATTGGTATCAAAGCCTAGATCTTGATACACTAAGTGTTCGGTCCTTCTAGTCATGGCTTTGAATCTTGCTGATCCATTTCTAGAGATACTTTCTATTCTTTATTTATATGTAAAGACTCTCTTGTGTCCGTGCATCAAATTAATTGATGTTTGGACATTGAAGTCTATTTCTAATGTCCTTCCATTAGAAAAAATTACTTCTACCTTGATAAATGTTGAAACTAAGGATTGTTTTGTAAAAGATCATGTTAAGAAAAAAGGTAGTTCTTCTAGTAATATTTCTAATCATACCTTTGAGTGTGAATACTGTCACAAAACTGGACACAAAAAATCAGATTGTTTTATTCTTCAAAAGAAAAAGTCCAGTTTACAAGTGTTGCCTCAAGTGTCGCCAAAATCTCAGGGCAACACTCGAGACAACCCAGGAGGACAGAAAGTCAGAATTGAAAAAAAGGTTTGGTTACCCAAAGCAAATGTGAAATGCAATGTTGTTTATACTGCTTTGAGGACTAATATTTCAGGTTCATGGTACTTTGATAGTGGTTGTTCTCGCCATATGACGGGAACAAAAATATTCTTGAAAGAATATGAACCTATTCAAGGAGGATACGTGTCTTATGGAGGTGGAGGAAAGAGCAAGATTCTAGGGAAAGGAACACTTGATGTTGCCGAATTTCCTGCCTTAAAGAATGTCCTGCACGTTGATGGCTTGATGGCTAATTTGATTAGCATTAGCCAGTTGTGTGATGACAACTTAGAGGTAAAATTTAAAAAGAATACTTGTGAAGTTTTTGATCAAACTAACACTTGTGTTATGACAGGAACCAGATCAAGTGACAATTGCTAGGTTGTTGGTAAACAACAAGTATGCAATTCAATCAAGGTTGATGACACACTTTTGTGGCATCAAAAATTGGGACATCTCCTTTATATAAATTTGGAGAAACTTTTTAGGTTTGATACTATTAAAGGAATTCCCAAATTAATTTTTAAAGATAAATCTGTGTGTGGGGATTGCCTTAAAAGTAAACAAACCCGTGTTACCCACAGTGTTGCCCAACACCAAGAGCAACACTTTGAAACAACACATTGTTTTCAACTTTTTCACATGGACTTGATGGGTCCAATTGACGTAGATAGCCTAGGAGGTAAGAGGTATTCTTATGTCATTGTGGATGATTTTTCTAGGTTTACTTGGATCTATTTTTTAAAAGAAAAATCTGAAACTTTTGATAAGTTTAAATTCTTACATTCCAAAATCAAAAATATATTTTGCTTACCTATTTTTCGTATAAGGTCTAATCATGAAAAAGAATTTAATAATATTTCCTTTTCCACTTTTTGTGAGAAAAAGGGAATTCACCATGAATTTTCGACCTCTAAAAGGTTCCAACAAAATTGGGTGGCCGAAAAGAAAAATAGGATTTTACTAAAAATGGCCCGTGTCATGATGTTTTCCAAAAGTATTTCGAAAAGATTTTGGGCTGAAGCGTTGAACACGGCTTGTCACATTTCTAATAGAGTTTTATTAAGACCTGGTACAACAATGATACCCTATGAGATTTTGAATGGGAAGAAACCTAATGTTCATTACTTCCATGTTTTTGGGTGTGTTTGTTTCATATTGAATGATCGAAATCATTTAGGTAAAGTTAACTCTAAGAATGACAAGGCCATTTTTCTTGAATATTCTCAAAATTGTCTTGCATTTCGTGTGTATAATTTGAGATTGAGAATCGTTCAAGAGTATAGAAATATTTTGTTTGATGATTTGGCTAGCATTGCAGGTGAATCAGTTGTAGACACTCCTATAATATGGGTTGAACAACTTGAATAAGTTGCTGGAGAAAGTGTTACCTCAAATGTTGAGTCTGGTGTTGGACCAAGTGTTGTCATTGATACGACAACACTAGAGACAACACCAGATATCAGTCCAAGTGCAGAAAATGAAGATGATAAGAACTCCAATGGAGTTAATGATCCAGTGAGGAGGGATCCCCCCTTGAGAATTCAAATGAATCATCCTATAAGTCAAGTGATCGGGGATTTGAACGATGGGATACAAACAAGACACAAGGAACCGGTAAATTATCGAGACATGGTAAAATATGTTAAGGTAAATCACTTTTGTTTTGTATCTAAACTTGAATCTAAAAGGGTTTTTATTGAATTAAAAGATGAGTTTTTTATTCAAGGTTTTAACCACGAGAGATTTTCTAGTTTGAAAAAATCTCTTGATTTGTGTTTCGTTTAAAAACTCCTAGATTATTTTGTTTTATATTATGTTTTATTAATTTTTGTTTCTTTTATTATTTATTTTTTAAAAAAAATCTTTTTAGTTTAAACCCAATGGGGGGCATTTACTGACCTTTTTGTTCTAGTATGTGTATATATTATAGGTTAATATTTTTTTTATAAAATACCCCTTTGTGCTTGAAGTGACAAAGTCACTTATATTATGTTGATATTGAAAAAGGCAAAGCTTGTTAAAATATTCCCAAAGGGAGTATAATGTAGTTGTTTTATACTAAGTATTAGGGACATGGAGCTCGCTACTACAGTGTACCCTACTTGAAAGGTATAAAACTTACTACATATAGCTTTACACATTTATAAAAAAACTCGGGGCACGAAGCTCGCTACTACGATACTTCATTGTAAATAAAGAATGTGTAAAGCTTACTTAAAATTGCCTAAGAAATGATAAAATATATATATTGAAAAAATATCAGGGGGATTTTATTTAAAAATGTTGCCTTGTGTGTCACGCAACATTGCTAGTAACACATTAGTAGATGCTACATTAATTTTTTATTTCTTGTTTTTTGTTTTTGTTAATTAAATTTTGAATTTCCAAAAGTCTATTTTCTTATATTTAGAGTTTGTGAAATTTAAAAGGTTTTTAGCAAAAATATTTAATTTTTATCTAACTAATTGTAATTTTAAAATATCTATTTTTTAAAATTCATTATTTGAATTTTGAAAAACACAATTTTATGGATATTGCTAAAATTATTTTTAGTTATTATATATTGAAAAATTAAAAAAAAAATTAAAAAAAAATTATTAAAAAAAAAAAGAAATGGCCGGATAACAGTGTTGGAGTTTGTTGAGATAAGGGATAATTTTGTGTTTTGAAAATGTCAAATCACCAATTATTTCTCTCTATTCATCCCTTAAATTTCTCACCCTCCTAAAACCCTCTTTCTCACCATCTCTCTCTTCATCTCTCTCTCTAAACAATCGTCTGTATTCATCTTCTTCCTTCTTTAATTCGCCATGGCTAGCCCATCAAAATCCTCTCAAATTCGTTTACCATGGAAGTTTCTCCTATAACCCCCTCAAGTGTTCTCTCAAATGTCGTCATTCCTATGGAGACATCACTCTCGGCAACACTTTCCGCAACACCAACCCTTGTCTTGATTGTGTTAATCCCCCTCATACTCCTATTTCAATGGCTCTCTATGCGAGCTCTCTGCCACAATAGCTCACTCCAGCTCATTGAATCATTCAGTGTACTACTTTCTTCACAAAAAGGGGGAGAGTGATCACTAGTGATGTTGATGATAGTGAGTCGTATTAAGCATTATATATTCCCGGCAATGCCAAATGATAATTTATGAATATGGCTGAAATATATGTGTTGAATGGAAGATTGAGATAGTGATCCTATTAATGTTAGATGTTGGGAAAATGTTGCAACATTGATTTTATTTTTGAATAAAATCTTACATTAAAAGGAAGTTTATTATTAAGGGGGAGATTGTAAGGGTGATCCTATTAATGTTAGATGTTGGGAAAATGTTACAACATTGATTTTATTTTTGAATAAAATCTTACATTAAAGGGAAGTTTATTATTAAGGGGAAGATCTATGTAAAGGGGAGATATATTGTTATAAGCATGACTAACTATGTATGCAGGTATATCACGTTGTATTTTATGAAGAAATACGTAACTAAGGGGGAGATTGTTAGTGTTAGAAAACGTGTGTTGTCCCTTGTGTCACATACCAGTGTTGCCACAAGTGTTGTCATTTGAATTTGGCAACACTGAAATAGTTACGTATTTTTCACAAATAAAAACGTGATAATTAATGAATATATAACAGTAGTTAGTCTGCTTTAGATGAGGTTGAAAAGGTCAGCAGAAGATGCCCAGGCGTGAACTTTGAAATTGAAGAGAAAATTAAACATATAAACAACATGTTGATGATAGTGAGTCGTATTAAGCATTATATATTCCCGGCAATGCCAAATGATAATTTATGAATATGGCTGGAATATATGTGTTGAATGGAAAATTGAGATAGTGATCCTATTAATGTTAGATGTTGGAAAAATGTTGCAACATTGATTTTATTTTTGAATAAAATCTTACATTAAAAGGAAGTTTATTATTAAGGGGGAGATTGTAAGGGTGATCCTATTAATGTTAGATGTTGGGAAAATGTTACAACATTGATTTTATTTTTGAATAAAATCTTACATTAAAGGGAAGTTTATTATTAAGGGGAAGATCTATGTAAAGGGGAGATATATTGTTATAAGCATGACTAACTATGTATGCAGGTACATCACGTTGTATTTTGTGAAGAAATACGTAACTAAGGGGGAGATTGTTAGTGTTAGAAAACGTGTGTTGTCCCTTGTGTCACATACCAGTGTTGCCACTGGTGTTGCCACAAGTGTTGCCATTTGAATTTGGCAACACTGAAATAGTTACTGTATTTTTCACAAATAAAAACGTGGTAATTAATGAATATATAACAGTAGTTAGTCTGCTTTAGATGAGGTTGAAAAGGTCAGCAGAAGATGCCCAGGCGTGAACTTTGAAATTGAAGAGAAAATTACATATAAACATGTTGTTTATATGTTTAATTAGTGACCAAGTAAAAGAGCTATTGTTTAGCTATTCAGGGGGAGCTGAAGATAGAGGTACAAGGCTGCTACAGCTTGGAGTACAAGGTGGAGAAGTGTTGGGTATGCATGTTTTAACCCTCCTATATTTATATTAGATTTGATTGATACCATAACCTCCTGTCTATTTTAAGGACTTTAGGACCCTATGTAATGAAGCTTAGACTTCAATTTTTTAGTTAAGTCCATTTTATAGATTAGGTTAAATTTAGGCTTGAAGACTGGCACAAGACTCATTGGAATTGAGAGTTGCAGCCGTAAGTTTCAAACCGCTTCTTTGGAACCGCCCTAGCAAAACCGCCCTTAGCAGCTGCCGGTGAAATCCCTTGTTTGAAACAACTCTTGAACTACTAAATTGCAACCGCCCTTTGATGATGAACCGCTCCTTGCGCCTCATCATTAACCGCCCTTTTTGCAACCTCACCGGAGTTACCAACCGCACTTGTCAAACCGCCCGTACCTGTAACCGCCCCCAATGATTGAGACTTGAAGTGAACCGCTCTTTGACTTTGTGATCCACATCAAGCAATATCCAATGTCAACCACCTTATCTTGTCACGTGATTCAAAGTCGTAGAAGATCTGCAAGGATCTTGAAAAGGTGACAGTTGTCCAAACCTCATTGCTTGCAGCTGGAGCATTATCAGCTTTATCTGCAACTACTGTACCAAAGGACAAAAGTGGTTGCTGTGGACCAATAAGAAAACATCAAGTACTGTCCTTCAACAGCTGTGTCCAACGGCTACATTTTGGATGCTTGGGTATAAATACCCCTAATCTTCACCATTTGAAGCTTGCTTGAAAAATTAAGAGAAATTGCTGTGTTCATGAGAAGTTGAAGCTCTGCCCAGAAATTCTTAGTCCTTTGAATCTTCTTCTTCAAACTTCAAGAAATATTCCTAAGCCCATAAATCAAGCCTTAACACTTTCAAGAATCATTGTGCTCTACATCTCACAGATTTAAAGAGCCTTGATCTTGTTCTCACACACACACCTCATTTGTTCTAATCACATAGATTAAACACTTGAGATACACTGGTTATAGTTTTGGATTTGTTCTTCATAGTAAAGATTTTATTGTACTTTGTAATCTCTCAAATACTTAATATAAAATCTCTCTTAGAAATCCAAGACTAACCATCTTGGTAGTGGACGTAGATCGTTTATCGATTGAACCACTCCAAATAGCGTGTTCTTACTTTCTGCAATTATATTTCTTGTGCTTACTAATTATTTATCTTTGTCTCTGTTTTATCTTTATTTAGATATCCATTATTGTGAAATAGTGTTTGGAGTTAACATTGTCAAAACCTCACTTGTTTGTAAACCGCACGTATCAACTACTTTGCTAAACCGCTTTACAAACCTCCTCTATCAAAACCACTTTGTAACTCTAAATATTCCGCTGTGCATTTTACACTTTCACTTGCAGTCTATTATCAACTGCAAGAGGATCTTGTAAGCAAGAGGTTTAGTTTTTAAAAGAGGGCGAAAAATTTTAAACAGCTATTCACCCCCCCCTCTAGCTGTATTTTCACCCTTGTTGCCACCTTTGGGACCAACAAGTGGTATCAGAGCAAACACATTTTAAAACCACTGTTTTTCAAGCTTAACAGCTGGTGCTGATTCCGATATGGCAACCTCAAAGACAATGACTACTGTTAACTATTCACACATTCCAATGTTGGACGAAGACCACTTTGACATCTGGAAGTGCCGAATGCTTATTCATTTGGAAACCATAGATGAAATGCTGGTGGAGTGCGTGATCAATGGCCCTCTAATTCCTATGAAGGCTAACACTGATGCAACCACCAATGCTGAAACTCCAGAGGTCAAAAAGCCAAAAGATGAGTGGTCTGATGAAGAGAAGAGAATAGTTGCCTTGGACAGCAAGGCGAGGTTCATCATTTCTGGAACCCTCCCCGTATCAACTCTTCAGAAAGTGATGTACCTCAAAACCGCAAAGCAGATGTGGGATGCCATAGAGAGCTACCTCGAAGGTGACGAAGAGTGCAAGGAAAACAAATTATACACTGTTGAAAGATCCTACAACAACTTCAACAGAAAATCCAACGAAACCTTGCGTCAAACCTACGATCGCTATGTTGAGGTAGTTAATGCTTGTAGATCTCTTGGTAAAACTTTAACCGATAAGGAAATCAATATGACTTTCCTATCTGCTTTAGGTTCTAGATGGGTAAATAAGGCTACCTCTCTAGAAGACTCCAAAGTATTGGGTACTTGGTCATTAAGTAACTTGTATGCCAATCTTAGAGTCTATGAACTTAAATTAAATCATATTGAAGAGATAGAAGGGAAAACCAAATCGCTTTCTATGTCTGTAGAGGAACATGAAGAGAAACCATCCACATCCAATCAAACCACCGATCCTTCCATATCAACCTCATCACTCATCGAGATGGATGATGATGATTTTGCCATGTTTGTTAAAAGATTCCAAAAATTTAGAAAATCCTCAAAACCTTTCACAAAATCTTTTTCAAAAGGCAAACCTCCCGCAACATTTTCTAGGGTCAGCAGATACAAAGAAGAAGAGTGACTTGGTTTGCTACAACCGTAGAAAACCCGGCCACTTTGCATCCGGAGTGTCCACACTCAAATATGAATACATGAAAAAGAAAACTTTTCCTTCGAAATTTTCTCATCGTAAGGGAATGGTTGCTGAGGAGGAAGAGAATTCCAAGGAATTAGCAACTTGGATTGAAACAGATTCTGAGGATGGAAGTGATGATGAAACCGAAGAGGTTAATCTCTCGCTTAGTCAGCAGACGCTTCGATGACCTCGCATTCAATCATTTGAGTTGCATGATATGGAGGAAAAGGAGGTTTTTGCAAAACTTCCAAATTATAAATTGGATGATGATATTAAACTTACTCCCAGCGTTAAGATAGGAAATTGTTCGTATTCACGTCCCATTTTCTCATCTAAAACTGCTCCACCTTCAAAAGCTATTCCAAAGAAAATTTTGAAAAAGGTGGTGGAAGAAGTTTCTCCCATGGAACATGAAAAGATGTTCAAGGAAGCTGAAATGATGATCCATCAATTCTCTAATCTTAAGAAAGCCTTAAGCTTAGCTCATGATGAACTTAATCTGTACAAGACGGAGAAAATTGTGATGAGGTCTGAAATTTCTAATCTTAAGGACCAAATCAAACAGATGACTCCTCTTGCTGATCAAAACCGCATCCTTGAAACTAAGGTTGCTGCACTTCAACTCAGGAATGATGACTTGGTAACCCAAATCGACGATCGCCAAAAGATTATTGATTCGTGGCTCAAGTCTCAATCCACCAAGGATAAAATCTTGGACTTCCAAGTTCCTCCTGGAACTAAGGATGGTCTAGGGTTTGGATCTGAGGAAGAGGAGAGGTGTGCATCCTCTAGTGAAAAGGATGAGGAATTTCCAGAACTAACTAAAGAAATTCCCAAGGAGAAGCATGCTAAGGGAAAGGGTAAAGCAAGACAAGTAAATTATGTCTACCCTAAAGGAAAGCAATATGGGAAGAATTCTGTGTTAAAACCTAAGAATTCTCAAGGAAGCACCCGAAGAGGAAATGGCTTATGGAATTGGTAGAATCCCCGCTCCAACCTCTTCGGTGGAAAAGGCGGTTCGTTAACTCTGTGTCCGACCGCGCTTCTTCTTCGACCGCTCCTCCCGCCTTCAAAAGCAAGAATAGCGTTCCTGTGAAATACGTGGTCAAACCAAAGCCTGTTCCCTTTGTATCAGCTGGAATGTTAGCTGGAACCGCACCTCCCAAACCGCTTCCTTGTCTCAAACCTCATGGAACTCCTAAGAAGAGTAAGGAGTTAGTAAAACCTCATGATGCTTGTAGTTTCTATAAATGTTCTGTGTGTGATGGTTTAGGTCACAAGGCTGCAGAATGCCTTTGCGGTTCACACCCAATGCCAGAAGAGCAAACCTCCTTCGTCAAGCGGTGTGGGTCGTAAGGGTTGCTAACTTCAGGACCCAAGGAATAAAGGGGGACCTCGTTCTTAATGTTTACATTTCAGGTCCTCTCGCCTTCATGGCCGGTCACTCCAAGGATAATGAATGGTATCTTGACAAAGTGGTCGCTCAAGACATATGACTCGGAGATAGATCATTACTGAAGATGTCGTTGAAGCAAGTGGTCCATCTCGTAACCTTTGGTGACAACAACAAAGGCAAGACCATTGGATATGGTGTTATAAGGAGAGGAAACCTAACTATTGAGAAGGTTTCTCTTGTCGATGGACTCAAGCACAACCTCCTTTCAATTTCTCAATTTTGCGACAAAGGAATGCTTTGCAACTTCACTTCATCAAATTGCTTTATCAAAGATAGCATTTCCGGCGTCACCCTACTCACAGGGATTCGTAAGAGTAATATTTACATTATTGATCTAAATTCTCGCATGTAGTATTACTAATATCTGTTTTGTAGCTAAGAATGTGAGCGAAAATAGTTGGCTATGGCACAAGAGGTTGAGCCACTTGAACTTCAAGTATCTTGCAAAGATTGGAAGGGAAAACCTCGTTCGTGGTTTACCCAAAGTGGCTGACCACCATCCAGAGAAATGCAGTGATGCCGCCTCGTAAGCACCCGCGTCGTCTTTCACCAAGAAGACCGCCCATCAACTTCAAGATGCTTACAACCGCTTCACATAGATTTGTTTGGACCCGTAACCACCGCCAAAGATTGGAGGAAATAGATATACCTTAGTGGTGGTGGATGATTATTCAAGATATACGTGGGTTGAGATGATGATATCCAAAGATGATTGTTATGAGATTCTCACCGCACTCTTTAGACGGCTCCAAACTCAAAAGAAGATGACATCGTTAGTGTTCGATCGTATAATGGAACAGAATTTAAGAACAACGGTGTTGCTCGGTATTGTGATGATCATGGGATTGATCACAATTTTTCCACACTTGGGTGTTCCACAACAAAATGGGGTTGTGGAAAGGAAGAATAGGACGTTGATTGAGGCCGGAAAGACAATGATATCCGGCGAAGCTACCTCGCATTTTTGGGCTGAAGCAATCAATACCGCATGCTTCACTCAGAACCGCTCCCTCATCAACAAAACCTATAATAAGACTCCCTATGAGCTTTGGCGAGGAAGAACCCCCAACATTGCATTCTTCAAGATCTTTGGCTGCAAATGCTTTGTCCTCTACAACGGAAGAGAAAATAGAGGTAAATTCGGAGCCAAGGCCGATGAAGGTATTTTTGTTGGGTATGCTAAACATTCTAAAGCTTTTCGTATTTTCAATAAAACCAGTTTAAAAATAGTAGAGTCTGTCCATGTTACTTTTGATGAGCATTCTCTCCTTGAGCCACATTTGGCTCCAAATGTTGCTGATGATTTTGTTGAGCATAATGAACCAGGTGAACCTCAAACCGCACCTGAACCTCAACCTCAAAATCCAGCACCCTCAACTGACATTCCCTCAAACCGCACCTTTCAAACCGCACCTGAAGAACCCTCTCCAGATGCAACTCCAAGGGAAGAAGAAGTTGAGAATTCCCCTATCCAGCTTGTTGAACCTCTTCGTCAACTTACATTCCATGACTTCGCTGAAGGATCTAACGATGTTCCAATTGAAGATCTTCAGCAAACCTCAGTCCAACCAGACTTACCCCCGGAGGTTCGTGAAGTCGCTAGCCACCCCTCACAAATGTGATTGGTGATCTGTTTTCCGGTGTTCAAACAAGGAGATCAAATTATGACGAGCATACATCTCTTTTATCTCAAGTTGAACCCAAGAAGATTGATGAAGCACTCCAAGATTCCAGTTGGGTTGTTGCTATGCAAGAAGAACTCAACCAGTTTGAAAGATGCAAGGTCTGGACTTTGGTGCCTAGACCTCAGGATCAAGGAGTGATAGGAACCAAGTGGGTATTTAGGAATAAGATGGACGAGAATGGAAGCATCACTAGGAATAAAGCAAGGTCAAGCCGCACAAGGATATAGGCAAGAAGAAGGAATTGATTATGATGAAACCTTTGCTCCAGTTGCAAGATTGGAAGCTATCAGAATTTTCTTAGCCTACGCCTCTTTCAAGCATTTCAAGTTATATCAAATGGATGTTAAGAGTGCATTCCTCAACGGCGAACTGCAAGAGACCGTATATGTTGCCCAACCTCCTGGATTTGAAGACTCCAAATTTCCCAATCATGTCTACAAACTCCAGAAAGCTTTGTATGGACTTAAGCAAGCTCCAAGGGCATGGTATGAGACTCTTTCTAAATTTTTACTAGAAAAAGGATTTAAACGCGGTAAAATTGATACAACTCTTTTTATTGCCAAATATAATGAGCATACTTTACTTGTTCGAATTTATGTTGATGATATTATTTTTGGTTCTACTAATGAGTTACTTTGTAAGCGTTTCGAAGAGCTAATGAAAAGCAAGTTTGAGATGAGCATGATGGGAGAATTAACATTCTTCCTGGCTTCAAATCAAGCAATGCGAAGAAGGTATTTTCCTCACCCAAGCCAAATACACCAAGGAGTTGATAAAGAAGTTTGGTTTAGAAAATGCTAAAGCATATGATACTCCAATGGCCACCGGCAATAAGCTAGATAAGGATCTCAAAGGTAAGAAAGTTGATCGACTTTATATCGAGGTATGATCGGCTCATTACTTTACTTAACCGCTAGTAGGCCCGATATCATGTTTAGTGTCCGTGTATGTGCTCGCTACCAAGCGCATCCTAGAGAAGCACATCTTATTGCGCCAAGCGTATAATCCGCTATTTATCTGGAACCACTAACCTTGGACTTTGGTATTCCAAAGATTCGAACTTCGACCTTGCAGGTTATTCAGATGCAGATTATGCACTTGTACTATTGACAGAAAAAGCACTAGTGGTACTTGTCATTTCCTTGAAATAGACTAGTTGCTTGGGCCAAGGAATAAGAAGCAAGCTTCAGCTTCAGGGTGCCTACCACGTAGGCTGAGTATATTGCTGCTGGTAGTTGTTGCTGTCAAATCCTTTGGATGAAGCAGCAGTTGGTGGACTATGGAATCCATGAAGAGAATTGCGCTATCATGTGTGACAACACTTCAACAATTTCAGTCTCCAACAACCCTGTCATGCATTCCAAGACCAAGCACATTGATATCAAGTATCATTTCCTCAAAGACCATGTGGAGAAGAGGAATATCCATTTAGAGTATGTGGGGACAGATAATCAGATTGCTGACATTCTCACCAAGGCTCTTGACTCCAAGAGGTTTTCCTTCCTCAGAGGAGAAATGGGTATGCTTGAACTTAAATGATTCCATACTTTTTATTGACTAACTTGTGTGTTGAGTTTAGGTTGTATTTTTTGAGAATTTCAACCTCTCCATTGTTGAACCGCATTCATTTAAACCGCTTGAGTGGTCAACCGTCTATGTTATCAACCGCTCACTTCCAATCGCGTTTTACCAACCGCATAATGCTTCTGACCGCTCCATCTTCAACCGCCTTCAACATGGTATTTTCAAAATCAAATTTTAATTCTTTTCTTAGCTTTAAAGAAGCTAAGCGGTTTTAAAATTCTTTCAACCGCACTGCCACGTGGACCTCAGGTAAGTTCTTTTATTTTAGTCCACATTTTGACATAAGGGCATTTTTGCAAATGTTTTCCCACGTTATTTCAAAATTTAAATGCATTTAATGCAAAGGGAACATTAGCATTTAAAGCTATCATGTCAGCCGTCATTGGCATTTGAGAAGAAGATGAAAGGGTGCAACAGAGGAATGATTTCTTTTATGGGAAAATCAAATAGTCTTTTCAACTGTCCTTTGTTTGAGATTTTTCTATAAATAAAAACCAACTCTTACAATTTGACCTTTCCAAACTCTGAGCACCGTACCTTTCTTACCAACTTCATCTTCTCTCTCTAAAAACTTTAAATTTCATAACTTAAAAACTTTGATCTTCAATGGCACCTAAAGCACCATTCTCTGATATGGTATGTTGTTCTTTACTTCATCTCTTTATTTTCTGCAAATTTTTAGTTGAATCCGCCATTGATGAACCATGAAGCTTCGAAAACCCTTGTTTGATTTTTGTTCATATTTGCTTCATCTGTTAATCATTTTGAATGATTTCTGTTGGGTTTTGCTCGGATTTGTTGTTAGATTTTCTATATGTAATTTATTTTACGATCAACCAATGATTTGAACACTGATTTTGATTTTTAAAATTTTCTTATTCGAAAACCCATTTGAGTGTTCTTGATGTTTCTTGTTGATTCTGAGCAAAGTATGAATTTTTAATGTTATATTGTTAATCTACTGCTCAATGTGATCATTTTGACATATTATTTGTTGATTTTGGTGAACTTTTGTTGAATCTCTGTTCTTAGTGTTCTAAGTGTTCTTCGTGTTCATCATATCTTCAACATGACTGTTCATATGCCTCCAATGTTTATCACATGTTTTGGTTCAGTTGATTTTCACACATGTGTTTGTACTTAGAAATTTTTCATAAAATTTTATGCACTACTGTGAATATCAACCGCATGATATTGTTTGGAACCGCCTTGATTGAAATCTCTAGATTCCAACCGCATGCACATTAGAACCGCATGCTACATATATCAACCGCATTCACTTTTTGAACCGCATACACATTTCTAACCGCATACATCTTAAAACCGCATGCTTGTAAATTTTCTTTTTGCAACCGCATGCTAAGTTTGTTTGAGATATTACTTAGTATATAGGCTGGACACCATAACCTTCCTCTCTAAGCAACTGCTTGCAGTGTGGGATAAACTTGGATTACAATGCCACGTACTAATATAATTTCTTACATATCCTATAAGTATTTTAATTATGTTCACAATTTACTTGAAGTTTGGAGTTCTCAATATTTTCAACCGCATCAATTGCCAACCGCATAGATGCCCAAACCGCTTGTGAATTGTGAATCACTGTTTTGGATCTAAACTCCTTTGTTTCATTTTATAGGATCCTAAATTCTTTATTCCTGGCCATGAGATTAATGAGACTGAGCTCCAAGGAGATGCTCTTGGTAGAGAATTGATCAGAAGACTAACTACCTCTAGAATCCTCCCTCTCTTCAACAAAGGCCAATCTTATATCATTCCGTCCTTTGTGGATCAGTCTTTACTCCTCACTGTTCTAGGGAGACAGAGTATTATCAGATGGCACCAAGATCAAGTGCCTGGTTGGCAGTGTTGAAGGCTTCGATATATCCATTGATCATTTGGATATTAGAAGTACTTATGATTTTCATGTCTCTGGATCCCCATGGAGGTTGATCAGAGGTTCTGATGCAACCGCCTCGTCTACAAGCATCCGACTTCTCTTTCGGTTATTACAAGAAGAGAGCTAGAAGAGAGTTTGGAGAACTTATGAGCCACTTGGGCTATCTTGTAGGAGTGTCTCGTGTGTGGAAAGACCGGCAACCACAACAACTTCACTTCTTCTCAATGGACTTACTGCCGTGCCATTTACAATGGTATTAAATTAAATTGGCCCAAGATCTTGATGAAGGAATGGCTAGTTCCATTGATGCTTATCAATCCGTAATCAAGAATGAGCATCAAAGGTGGAGACCATTCTGCAGTGCTCCTAACCGCGTTGCTTACAAGCTATCAACACTTGGAGGATCTCGGACTTTCAACTCCCGAATTATCGGTGCCTATGGGTGAGGGAGACTCTCTTGGAACCCGGGGTTTGTCACAATTTCGTATATTCCTTTGAGACACCCAAGATAAGTTTCTTTATGATGCCGATACCCTCAACCCCAAGGAGTTCTATGTTGAAATGTCACCTGCAACCGCGGTTACTGCTCTTGGGAAAGCCATTAAGAAAGTCTCAAGGAAGAAGAATCTAGTCCTGGACCCTAAGCCTAAGAAATCTAAAACCGCACCATCTCAAACCGCTGGTGCTGGTCCAAGTTCTAAGGGTAAAGGGAAGATGAATCTGAGAGATGAACCTAATGAGGAGGAAGAAGAAGAGGAAGCTGGCATTGCCCCTCTCATCAAGAAAGCAAAGACTGTGAAGACTGCCACTGCAAATCTCTCTGAAGAAGACAAGGTTGCTTTTTACAAAGCAAAAATTGATAAGTTGGAGAGAAGGGCTGCAGTGAAGAAAGTTGCCAAGGGTCAACCAACAACTTCTGAACCGCTTGCTACTTCTCAACCGCAAGTTCAACCGCCACCCCAACCGCAACCAATTCCTCAAACTCAACCGCCTCCCTCTCCAACCATATCTCATGCTCCAACTCCTCCTTCTTCACCCATTCAAACTCAAACTTCTTCTCCAATTCCTACCCAACATATTTCTCCTTCCAAATCCCTTTCTCCCAAAACTCTTTCTCCATCTCCTCCTCCCAAAACTGCAACCGCACAGGGGGAGAATCCCATGAAGAGGAGGTTCAAACAAATGGCCAAGAAAACAACTCCTCCAAAGAAACACTACCTTCACACTGTTGCCAAATCCAACCTCAAAATACCTGGTGAAACCTCCTCCTACTTTGATAAATCCTCCTCCATATCCAATTCAAATTCATCATCTCCTTCTGAATTTCAAACCCCTCAAAATCAAGCCACCTCAATTCCCAAAGCCTTTACTGAATGGACATCCAAGCCATCAGCAGGCCCAGCCCATTCAACCTCTAGGCTTAGAACTCCAACCCCTTCACCACAAAATTCACCCATACACCAATCATCCCCTCATAACTCAAACCGCACCCAAAAATCCCCTTCTAAATCCCCTGCTAAATCACCTATCTCTTCCCCACAAAAATCCAACTCAACTCATTCCAACCCTATCCCAACCGCCCCTATCCCAACCGCCCCCATCCCAACCGCCCCCATCTCAACTCTAACCTCATCTCCTTATACTGTTCCTGCCTCACGTATTTTTCAAACCCTCCTTTCCCAAATCCCTTCAACCGCTCCTCCTACCTACTCTGAACCGCCTCCTGCCTTCACTTTTATTCCCTCATCATCAACCGCTCCTCCACCAACTGACTACTCCCAAATCCTTTCTACCCTTAATCTTATCCAATCCCAACTCCTCATAAACCAAGGCCACATTATCAAGCTAACTGCTTCTAATGCCTCCCTTGAGTCTTCCAACCGCTCCCTTCAAAAGTTAGCTGAATCTCAATCTCATTTGATTGCCTCTCAAACCCTTCAAATGGCTGATCATAGGAACTCCCTCAAGAGTTTTGCTCAGAGGCTTGATGCCATTAAGGGGGAGAAGGACTTAGCAAACATTGTCAAATCCTCAGCTGAGTCCTGCTTTGAAGGTTTCAAGAAGGATCTAGCTGAAGGTGTTGTTCAAATCCAATCATTTGGAGACTCTGACCTCAAGGAAATGATTTCTCAACTCTCAACCTCCTCCAAAACCGCCTTTGATTCCCTTCAAGCCGAATTCCTTAAATCACAATTCTCAACCGCCTTCTTCTCAAGAATTTCAAACCGCCTTGAATGCGGTTGGAAGCAAATATCCTTCTGGAAATTGATGATGTCAAAGAAAAGTCGAAATCAAGACAAACTCCCTTGATGATGCTTTGATGGCCAAGTTAAATGAAGTCAAGGATGAATTCAATGACCGCCTTGAAAATATCAAGCTAGGATTCACCACTAAACTTGAAGCCACAAGCCAATGATTTAAAATCCTCCATCCAAGCGATCGCTGATCTTGATCCCATGACCGAAGCTATCTCTGCTCGACCGCTGCAGCTCAGTGGGGAGATTCACACCTTGTTCAATTCTTTGAACTCCTCCTTTCAAACCTCAATTGGTGAGCTATCTGATCAAGTGTCTGATAATTCCAAAGCTGTCTCTGATGCCAATCTCAAAATTGATGCTCAAGCAAGTATCTTAGAAAGATTGGTGACCGCTCAAGGAAGGACCGCAGATGAGGTGAGAAGAATTAGAAAATCTTTGAAGTCTCGAAACCTCTGCCTCAAATCTTGCAAGGAACCCAGAGATCAACCAACCGTAGCAGCAGCAGCAAGGTGAAGAACCGCACCAACCTTAGAACCACTTTTGCTCTGTAATTTTTTTTGATAAACTCTTTTGTTGTTGGACCGCACCCTCTTTGTATTTCCTTTAGTCCACATGACTTTTGTTTTGCAACCCTGTAATTTTCTTTTCATTCCTTTTTGTAACCGCCCGAGGAATTAATGGAAATTGCATCATGGTTCCAAAACCTTGTTCATATCAAACCGCTTGTTTGTAGAACAATGAAACCTCATATGGTATTTAAACCTCATTCAAATATTTTCTAACTTAAAAATCACTATTTTGAATTGATGTTTAAACATTCGCTTTAAACCGCACTTTGAACTTAAACTCATATTTCTTAAGTGCACCTAATGCATTTCTCTACTTTCCATATTGTAAGTTTTTATCTCTTAGAAAGTATAGAAATCTATAGCTTAAGCTAAGTGTGCATTGACTTGGGACATGAATTAACATGTTAATTCTTATGGACATGTTCTTACCAAGTACAATGTTTGCTTTAGTTATAGTAGGTAATGGCATCAATCAAATAGGAGAGATTGTTGGGTATGCATGTTTTAACCCTCCTATATTTATATTAGATTTGATTGATACCATAACCTCCGTCTATTTTAAGGACTTTAGGACCCTATGTAATGAAGCTTAGACTTCAATTTTTTAGTTAAGTCCATTTTATAGATTAGGTTAAATTTAGGCTTGAAGACCGGCACAAGACTCATTGGAATTGAGAGTTGCGTCGTAAGTTTCAAACCGCTTCTTTGGAACCGCCCTAACAAAACCGCCCTTAGCATTTGCCTCGGTGAAATCCCTTGTTTGAAACAACTCTTGAACTACTAAATTGCAACCGCTTCTTTGATGATGAACCGCTCACTTTGCACTCATCATTAACCGCCCTTTTTGCAACCTCACCGGGAGTTACCAACCGCACTTGTCAAACCGCCGTACTCTGTAACCGCCCCAATGATTGAGACTTGAAGTGAACCGCTCTTTGACTTTGTGATCCACATCAGCAATATCCAATGTCAACCACCTTATCTTGTCACGTGATTCAAAGTCAGAGAAGATCTGCAAGGATCTTGAAAAGGTGACAGTTGTCCAAACCTCATTGCTTGCAGCTGGAGCATTATCAGCTTTATCTGCAACTACTGTACCAAAGGACAAAAGTGGTTGCTGTGGACCAATAAGAAAGCATCAAGTACTGTCCTTCAACAGCTGTGTCCAACGGCTACATTTTGGATGCTTGTGTATAAATACCCCTAATCTTCACCATTTGAAGATGGCTTGAAAAATTAAGAGAAATTGCTGTGTTCATGAGAAGTTGAAGCTCTGCCCAGAAATTCTTAGTCCTTTGAATCTTCTTCTTCAAACTTCAAGAAATATTCCCAAGCCCAGAAATCAAGCCTTAACACTTTCAAGAATCATTGTGCTCTACATCTCACAGATTTAAAGAGCCTTGATCTTGTTCTCACACACACACCTCATTTGTTCTAATCACATAGATTAAACACTTGAGATACACTGGTTATAGTTTTGGATTTGTTCTTCATAGTGAAGATTTTATTGTACTTTGTAATCTCTCAAATACTTAATATAAAATCTCTCTTAGAAATCCAAGACTAACCATCTTGGTAGTGGACGTAGATCGTTTATCGATTGAACCACTCCAAATAGCGTGTTCTTACTTTCTGCATTTTATTTCTTGTGCTTACTAATTATCTACCTTTCTCTCTGTTTGATCTTATATAGTTATCCTTTATTGTGAAATTGTGTTTGGAGTTAACATAGTCAAACTACACTTTCAGTTTTACAACTGCTCAGAAAATTGCACTAAAACCGCCTTGCCAAACCGCCTTCTCAAAACCGCATTTTATTACGTATATTCCGCTGTGCATTTTACAACTCTACTTGCAGTTTCTTATACACTGCAAGAGGTTTTGTAAGCAAGAGATTTAGTTTTTAAAAGAGGGCGAAAAATTTTAAACAGCTATTCACCCCCCCCCCCCTCTAGCTGTATTTTCACCCTTGTTGCCACCTTTGGGACCAACAGGATGTGAAAAAAGCTACAAAGAAGTAGGATCTTCTCCAAATGCCTTAGTTACAAGTGAGAATGTAAAAGTGAATTCCTAATCACTTTTGAAACATTGTTATAATGATAATGGCACAAACATATCTGATAGCTCTTAAATTTTGTTTTTGCTCTACTGCTTTAAGCCTTCAATAATGCAATGAAAGTGGAATTTACTATTTGTGATCATCATATGTTATGCACTTAAATCTCATGTGGTTGGTCTGTAACAAATTATTTAAAAGGATAAAATTGGCCACCCAATCAAATTTAGTTAGCTAATTTGGTGAGTGGAAAATCTAAGCAATAAGATATGGTTGGTCTTAGATGAACATGTTGTGCAATCGCAGCGGAAGCAAGAACACAAAACTCAAGAACACACACAAGCAATTAATCGGGAAATCGAAAGAGAAAAGAAGAGATTAATTGGGGTTTTAAGGCCTCAGTTTCTGTATATTGCTTTGCTCAAAATCTGTACGTGCTTTACATAGGTTACAAAACAATATATATATGTTGTTTACAAACCTAGCCCTAACCGACGAAGGAATAACCCAGAAACCCACGGCCCAAAACCCCCCAGCTTGAGGCGCACGCCTCAAGCCAATCATGCGCCCGCCTGGCGATGTGCAATACCAGGCAGCTTCCTCGGCGAGCGATGCGTCCGCCTCGGCCCTCATGATGCGGCCGCCTCAAGCAAGGCAAACAAGGCTCCATCTTCGGTGATCCATGCGCCCGCCACATTCTACATGGGGCGCCCGCCTCGAACCAAAGAACCTAGCCATCCAAAATCACGAGCCACATCCTACAATCTCCACCTTGGCGAGTGTTTACCCCACCCAACAGAAGATACAAGGAACCAGCTCGAACCCCCATCTCTAACAGTAGAGATGTGCAACAAATCCAAGCAATGCTTGAACTTGTCGAGTAATGCTGGCTTTGTCAACATATCTCGCGGCATTCTCCGTAGTGTGAACCTTCTCTAGCACCACCTCACCCATATCGATCAACTCCCGAATCTTGTGAAACCGAACATCAATGTGCTTCGGCCGTTGGTGATAAATGTGATTCTTCGCTAGAAATATCGCGCTGATCGTCACAAAGCAACTTCACTCCACCTTGCTCAATGCCCAACTCGTTGACCAAACCCCGAAGCCATAAGGCCTCCTTCGCAGCCTTCAACCGCCGCCATATACTCCGCTTCCGTTGTAGACAAAGCAATAATAGATTGGATCATAGATCTCCAACATACGGGTCCACCACCAAGAGTAAACGCATAACCCGTAGTCGACCTCCTCCTATCCAAGTCACCCGCATAATCTGAATCAACATACCCTACAACAGAAAGCTCCTCACTCTTACCTCCAAACATGATGCCATAATCCATGGTGCCCTTCAAATATCTCGAGAATCCACTTAATCGGCTTCTCCCAATGCCGTTGCCCTGGATTCGCCATATACTTGCTAACCACACTAATGGCTTGCGCTAAATCTGGCCTCGCAAACCATAAGCATACATGAGACATCCCGCTTGCAGCAGGGAACCTTTGACATCCTCCGAATCTCTTCGCCGAACTTCGGGAATCTGAGGCAGATAAACAAAATGACTCGCCAATGGTGTCTTCACAGTTTTGCAGATCCCGCATATTGAACCTCTCCAACACCTTTCTCCACATATCCGGCTCGAGACACTCCACAATCTCCTAGATTTTCTCGTCTCGGCGAATCTCCATCCCAAGAATCTTCTTGGCTTCCCCCAAATCCTTCATGTCAAACTCTCTACTCAACAAGGCCTTCAACCGATTGACCTCGTTCTTACTCCTACCCGCGATAAGCATATCATCCACATACAAGAATGTAAAAATACAAGAACCATCATCAAGGCTCTTCACATAAACGCAAAGAATCATACTCGCAACGCCAGACTTGTAGGCAATACGAACCATGTAGGAGTCAAACCTCGTATACCATCGCTCGAGATCGCTTCAAATTTCATAGAGTGACTTCTTCAATCTACAAACCAACCGCTCCTGCCTGGGTTCCGTGAACCCGTGTGGTTGCTCCATGAAAATCTGCTCATCCAACTCAGTGTAGAAACGCGGTTTTCACATCCATCTGCTCCAACACTCAAATCATAGTGCGCTACAAGACCAACACAATCCGAATGGAAGTATGTCTCACAACAGCGAAAAATCTCATTATAATCCACTCCTCTACGCTGCGAATACCCCTTTGCTACGAAACGAGCCTTGAACTTTTCCCCTCTTTTTCTCGATACGCCTCCTTTGCGCTTGAAGATCCACTTGCAACCAATAGCACGCTTCCCTTTAGGAAGCTCCACCAAATCCCATGTATCATTCTTGTACAGGTGACTCCATCTCCTCCGCCATAGCAGCTACCCACTTGTCCTTTTCCTGACCGTTTATAGCCTCCTTAAAAGTACTCGGGTCTCCACTACTAAGAACAAGAACATATGAAGCCATGTCTTCAAATCCATACCTGACCTGGCTTGATTACTCTCTTAGGTCTCCCAACCGAAGTACTAGCCACTTCTTGTGTAGGTTCCTCTCGACTCCTAAGAGTGAGATCCGCATCGCATTATCCTCACGTAGCTCCACCTCAATAACTTGCTTCTCGCCCTCCTTGCTTTCCGGCACCTTCTCCTTATCATCTTGAGTACACTTCAACATAGCCTTTTCATCAAAGACTACATCCCTACTGATCACCACCTTGCTTGACTTGGGATCCCAAAGCTTGTATCCTTTCACACCTGTTTCATACCCGAGAAAGACACACTGCTTTGACTTTGGGTCAAGCTTCGACCGCTCTTCACCAGAATATGCACATAGGATGGACACCCAAACACCCGGATATCGGTGAAGTCTACCTCATTACCCGTCCATACCTCCTCCGCAAACTCCGTTATCCAAAGAGACTCTAGGTGATCTGTTAATCAAGAAACATGCCATACTCACCGCACGCCCCAAAAATTCTTTGCTAATCCCGCATTGAATCGTAGACACCTAGCCCTTTCCGCAATAGTTACTCGTTCATCCTCTCGCCACACACCATTTTGCCGTGGTGTCTTGCGTCTGAGTGTAGTGCCTCTCTTGATTCCATGCTCTCTCGCGAACTTCTTGAACTCGCCATCTGTGTACTCTGTCCCATTATCACTCCTCAAACACTTCGATTTTCCGCCCTGTTTGGTTTTCCACTTCAGCCTTTCCACACCTGAACTTCTCAAAAGTCTCGACTTGTGCCTCATGAAGTAAACCCAAACCTTCTTCGAAAAATCATCAATGAAAGTCACGAAGTAATAATGTCCTCCTCTAGATTCTCGTTTCGACCGCCCCCACACATCTGAATGAACGTAATCAAGAATGCCCTTTGTTGTATGCTTACCTGTCTTGAACTGCACCTTATTCTCGCTTCCAAGAACACAATACTTGCAAAACTCAAGTTCTACAAGTCTTCACACTCCTTCAACAACTTACGTTTATGAAGTTCCCGCATTCCCCTTTCACCCGTGTGACCGAAGCCTCATATGCCATAGAAGGGCATCGGTATCGACCTCCGACTCAACGGATGTGACTCCACCTACAACCGTGCTTCCGAGCAACCTGTAAATGTTCTTGGAGCCTTTCTCACCCTTCATCACAACCATAGCACCCTTAACAACTTTCGGCACTCCACCTCGAGCCTTATAGTTCATACCATTTGCATCCAAGGTACCCAATGAAATCAGATTTTTAGAGACCTCCGAACATGTCTAACATCACATAACGTTCTAACTACACCATCATACATCTTAATTCTTATAGTTCCTATGCCAAAGCAATTTTACATGTAGCACCATTACCCATAGTAACTATACTGTAATTAATCGACTGTAGGTATCGAACCAATCACGATTCGCAGTCATGAAACGAACATGCCGAATCCGTAATCCAAACATCTGTCGGGTGCTCCACAAACCGATGAAGTCGTGAGCATATCTCCATCCACATCCTCCGAGCAATCTTGACCACATTGACCGACTTTGAAGATCCTTCCTTGCCTTTACCGTTCCCCTTCGCGGACAATTCTCGCCTCTTGTGCCCTTTCTCCCCACACTTGAAACAATTCCCTTGTACTTCTTCCTTGGCTATGACGAGGATTACGCCCGTCGCGAGTTATCCCGAACCAGGTTCTCCCAGCGTTCTGATTTTCCTTCACAAATAACCCTCACCCGCAGTTCATCAACGGACTTCTTCCGTTTATGAAAAGCAAGAAGAGCTTCTGTGACCGGTTGCAACTCCACGGTATCCTTCCCCCAAGTCAACGTAGTAACAAGATTTTCGTATGTCGAAGAAGTCGGCAACGAATTCAGCAACATCAACGCCTTGTCCTCTTCCTCGAACGTCACTCCACCCTAACCAAATCATTGAGTATTTGGTTAAACGTGTGTATATGAGCCTCAAGATCCGAACCTCTCGCCATCTTAAGCCCATACAACCTTTGCTTGAGATGCAACTTGTTCGACAGCGATTTTGACATATACCGGCCCTCCAAAATCTCCCAAACCTTCGTCGGTGATTCCTCATCGATCACGTGATACACCACCTCATCCGCAAGGCACTGCCGTATTGAAGAAACAGCCCGCTCTTGCAACTCCTTCCATGGACCTTCTTCGATATCATCGGGTTTAGTCGAATGTCGAAGAACCTTTCCCAAGCCAGCTTGAACCAAGAAATCCTTCACCCTCCGTTGCCACAACGCAAAGTTTCCATGACCATCAAACTTTTGAACGTCGGACTTCACGGTGATAGAATTTCCCCCGGACATCGCAACCAGGCTCTGATACCAGTTGTTGTGCAATCGCAATGAAGCAAGAACACAAAACTCAAGAACACACACAAGCAATTAATCGGGAAATCGAAAGAGAAAAGAAGAGATTAATTGGGGTTTTAAGGCCTCAGTTTCTGTATATTGCTTTGCTCAAAATCTGTACGTGCTTTACATAGGTTACAAAACAATATATATATGTTGTTTACAAACCTAGCCCTAACCGACGAAGGAATAACCCAGAAACCCACGGCCCAAAACCCCCCAGCTTGAGGCGCACGCCTCAAGCCAATCATGCGCCCGCCTGGCGATGTGCAATACCAGGCAGCTTCCTCGGCGAGCGATGCGTCCGCCTCGGCCCTCATGATGCGGCCGCCTCAAGCAAGGCAAACAAGGCTCCATCTTCGGTGATCCATGCGCCCGCCACATTCTACATGGGGCGCCCGCCTCGAACCAAAGAACCTAGCCATCCAAAATCACGAGCCACATCCTACAGAACATGAGTCATGAGTGAGGCTCTAAGTCTATAACCATGTAATATGCGCATGGGAAACGCCTCCATCCCGGCCTGGGGCCTACACAGACGAACTGCACATCAGTCCGATTTGCAGTCAAGTTCATCCATCCATTTCAAACTTAAAGATCCACATTACCAAGTTAGTTGGGTTATTTGGACATTGTTGGTGGGAAGAGAAACCCCCCACACGAAAGAATGAGACATTGCATATTAAAAGTGCACTTGTATTATTCATCAAGAACAAAGTAATGTACAGATTTGAGGTAAAACAACAATAGAGTGACATGGTCAAGATAGATCAAAATTTCCACGCTAGACAAATATATATGTAACTGCGACAATTACCAAATTGAAGCTGTATCTTAATGATCAGAACATTGAACGATATATAACAGAGACTCCATTTAAATGATTGATCATCAAATGACAGCAACAATAAGACACACTTGCAAGAAAACCAAACAAACATAGAACTGATTTACAAGCACAAAACCACCTAGCTAATACTCAAATGTTAGATCATAGGTTATTACTGCTTACCATTTTCAGTGCCTTTATCGACAATAACATTGAACTTTTTGTACTCGTACTCCACAGGTTTCACTTCAATCCCTTCTGGCACAATTGGACGCCTATTCCCAAATACTGTCCAAGCAAACAATATAAAGAACGTCCCCAAAGCTCCACACCCTGTTCCAAATATCAGTGCAGCAAGAATTCTCAAAAGACAATCGCTTCTCTTATCAACATCCTCAATTGATTTCTTCTCCACATAATCATCAGGATCCAACGGTTGAGAATGCATCCATTGAGGCGCTTGCCTTTCCTCAAAACTCCAAGAATATACATTGCATATTTGTGAAGAATTCCCATTCGATGAACTCAACCCCACAAATACCTCTTTCTCTTTCCATATCCTTGACAAGTCAATTGAGTAGAAGAGCAACGGTTCCACCGGCTTTCTCTCCCCAAATTTACCCAACCTAACCTCTAACCGCCTCGAACCCGCTTCATAATTAATCCAAGCCTGTAACTTTTCACCACTATTTAACACCAACTTGATGGAAGAAACATTTCTCACTTTAACAGACACAAGACTGCTCATATCAATCCCAACATGATTTCCATTAACATCACCATACTTATAATCCATCAATGTATCAAACTCAACAACCAATGCCCTGAAATGACTCCCACTCAATAACCCAAATGAACCACCATTAAACACATTCAAAGGAAACCCAATTGGAACCATAACAAAAGCTAAACCATCTCCTTTTTCGGGCGACATCGAAAACGAGAAGCTAGTTGAAAAAGACACCAATTTTGTGGGATTTTCATCGAGAACTTTAATGGGTTTCTTATACATTACCCTACCAGCACTATAAGTTAATGGACCAGTGATTTGTAAGGATAAATTACCATCATTAACAGCCTTTGCATCACCATACAGAGCAATCTCAGAGCCAAAGTTTGAATCTTTATCAAATTTCTTGAAGTGGAATGAGCAATTTGAGTCTGCAGTTATCTTCTTGATGTAAAAGATGAGAAAAAGGATCAAGAAATACCTTGGGATACAAAAAGATGCCATTTTTGATCTGGGTTTGAGCTAACTTGTGCTCTGTCTCTTGTTTTTGAAGAAATTAAAGTGAGATTACATGAGAAGAACCCAACCCATTTGGAAAATTAATTTCTAGGGTTAGAGTACAGGGCAAGAATTGGGGGAAAAGTTTGGGGAAATGGGATATTGTGTGTGTGTGGTGGGTTGAGCTTTTGTAAGAATTTAATACTACTATTGGTTTACTCTTTTCTGATAACAGTCTGGTTCACTTTCTTCAGTGGTTGCTGACTGGTTGGATATATAAATGGAAGAATCTTTACATTTTTGGTCCTTGACATATTCTTTAGTTTTAAAAAATTTGCACGATTCTTATTATTATTAAGATTTTTTTTTTCTTTTTTAAAAATGAGTTTGAACTTTGAAGGAATGCTAAACTTCTTCGCCTTCAATGCAATTTGCTAGTGCGTTGATAACGTAACTGTCCAAAACTGAAAAGGGCAAAAAGTAGAATAATAAGTAATGTATTAGACACGGGCGGAGCCAGGAATTGGCCGAGGGGGGGCAAGATTATACGGGGGTTCGGGGGCAGCGTCCCCGAAAAAATTTTTTCGGGTCGAACAAGTAAAAAATGGGTCGGATCCATGAAATACAATGTATTTTAGAAAAAAATTTCGGGTCGAACAAGTAAAAAATGGGTCGGATCCATGAAATACAATGTATTTTAGTTAACAAAAATGATAAAAGTAAGTAATTCAAAGAACGATTGAAATAATGTTGAAGTATTTAACGCAAACAATTTATTAAAATATATTACTCGTACAAAAAAGAAATTCAAATTTGCTAATTAAACTTGGGATAATAGGAAGAAAGACCAAAAACAAAAAAAATGGGAAAAGCCTAACGAATTAATTAAGATTGAAAAAATGTGAGGAAATTAGGAGAAAGAGAAAAACAAAACTGTTAAGAGAAAGAATAGCAAAAATGGAAGACAAAATTAATTGAAAATGTATGTAGCAGGGTTCGAACATGGATTTGAAAGAAAACACCAAAGGCTTTAACTTCACCCCTTTTACCTGGAAACCATTCATGGTGTTAATCTTGAAGTTAATTATATATATACATATATAACAAAAATATGGTGAGGGCAAAAAAAATTTCCACTGCATTTCCATTTGAGGGCGAGTGCTACTGCCCCCACTGGATCCGCCCCTGGTATTAGATATTTTGTAATTTTACAAAAGAAAAAGATATACTCCAATTATCAAAAATACTATTCATTACTTGTCATTTTGATAATAAAGCAAAGTAAAATTGTTAGTATCAAAGTATCAAATGTCGCAAATATTAAGTTCCTAGGACACAAATACGAGGTGGTGAAAGCAAATACTCCCTCCGTCCCACGTCATTGTGAACCATTTTTTCGGGCACAATAATTAAGAAATATTATTAAGATAATGAAAATGTGTGGTAGGAAATGAAGAGAGAGAATGAGTGGAGTTAATAGTAGGTTGGTTGAATAAATTGTATGGTGAAAAATGAAGAAAGAGAATGAGTGGGTGGGGTAGGGTGAATATAAAAAAATAAATTTATTTTCATTTTGGGCAGTTTGCATTTACGTGAGACGGATCAAAATGGAAATAAGTTTGCATTCACGTGGGCCGGAGGGAGTAATTAGTATGCTATTGTCACAATATGTCTTTTACGTTAAGAATGCTAAGATCTTTTATAGTTTCGGAAATCAGACGATACTAAAGGTTTATGTTTCTTTAATTTGCATTCATTACAAAAATAAAATAAAATAAAAAATCAATGGTAGTTGAAACGTTTCTATATATGGTGGTACATAAAGAAGAATGGTACAAGGAGTTTGATGACAACCTTTGTACAAATAGATTGCTCATTTTCATCTAAAAAATATAATTGGGGTAATTTACAAAAGAAAAAGGGGAAATTATGTTGGAGAAAAAGTAAAAGGAATCCAAGAAACATAAAGTATGATACCAAACAACCTAGGGCAATTAATGATAAAAATATTATTCTTGTTGTTGTAGTGAATTAATTGAGGAATCTAAATTCCCTTCGACTTAGACCATGGGCAATAAGGGGTTGAATGAGGATTAAACTAGTTGAGAGGGGGCAATAAAGGGTTGAATGAGGGGTAGTTGAAGGGGTGTAGTTGAATGTTTCCAACCGGGTTGAAGAAAAAAAAGTGGGGCCCGCTATGCCACGCATCAGCGTTCAATTTGACCGAAAAAAACGCGTGGCCTACACGCCCAAACTCGGCGCGTTTTGCTTTTTTTTTTTTTTATCTGCATTGACACATGGCACGTTTTGATTGGTTCTCCATATTTTTTATTTTTATCTTCAACCCCGATTTTTGAGCTCAATTATTTAACATCTATTTTTTTTTTTTTTTTGAGAAAATTCTGGAAATTTTTTTCTCTATAAAATGATATAATTTTTTTCGAGTCTATGTATCGTCTGCTTTTTTGTTTTTCATCATTTGTGGAACGAGCTAATTTTATTGTAACTTTTCTTATTTTTATTAAAATTAAAATATTCTCGTATTTATTTAATTGCTTCGAAAAAAAATTAATTAAGTGTGAATTAAAAAAAATAAAAAAAATCTCGAATTTATAAATAAAAATATTAATAATTTTTTTTTTAATAATAAATTATTATTATTTTTATTATTTTTTTAATTATAAAATTAAATATTGTAAATAAAATAAAAAGTGGTGGGATATAGAATGATGAGTTATGAGGAGTTGAATTTTAAACTAAACTAGCTTATTGTGGAGTGTGTAGTTGAGAAATTAGTTAAATAATTAAGTGGATGGAGAGAGAAGATGAGGTGTCGTGATATTAAGATAGTTGAATATTTTTTGATAGTTAGCTTATTGGACATGGTCTTAGACGTTGGAAGTCTAATATGAATATTTAATAGTTCACCGTCTCTTAAATAAAATTGACTGTCCTTGTTATAGGGGGGGGGGGCGTAAAAAATAAATTATAACGTACTTCAAACTTAATCGAATGATAAAAACGGTGATTATTATTAAGTTTTACATCATATCATCATTGACTCTTTCCTCCAATTATTTGTATAATTCTGAAAAAGTAGAGGTTAAACAAAATAATGAAACAAAGTAGGAGTAATAAATATTTACCGAACACTTCACTTAGAATCTACTTTAATGTCTTGTGCTCAGTCTAAAGTTGGGCATTATGCAAGTAAAAGGCTTTACAAAAGGTATGGTATGGGGCAACATTCATAGGGCACTCAACATAGAGGTACTTTCTATAAAATATCTAAAGTTATAGTGACTCCTATGCAAAAAATACCTAGAAATTTTCACACACAATTGCCTTGAGACAGCTGTCCATATGGTACCCGTGAGTTCCGTAACTTCCATTCAAATAGATTAGGATAAGAATTTTCCTTACGATAATAATTAATACTCCCTCCGACCCACTTCAAGATTTTATGGGTGGATTTACATGTTTTTTAAGAAATTTTTTTAAAGTGGATAGAAAATTAGAGGAGAGAGAATGTAAAAGTTAAATGTGTGATAGGAAATAGGAGAAAGAATGTAAAAGTTAAAAATATTTAATATGAGAGAGAATGAGTGGGAGGAATAGTAAGTTAATGATTGATTTTTTTTGTAAATATGTTAACATTATAAGGGTATAATGAATGATTTTTTTGTTAATATATGGAGATGATAAGGGTATAAATATATGAAAAACTTTTCATTTAAGAAAGGAAACCTTGAAGTGGGACGGATCAAAAGAGAAAGGTGAAACCTTAAAGTGGGACGGAGGGAGTAATTGTTATTCACTCCCACATTATTATTTAATACCCTCACATTTTTAAGTTTATCTTAAAAATTAAACACTCAATACTAATAACACCACTATTCCTATTTTACCCCTCTAAATTCCTAAACAAACATAAGCCTAATCTAATAAAACACACACCCACTAACACGCGCAACACCTAACCCTGTTACCTGGCATACTTTCAACGCAGAGAAAAAATTAGAACAAACCAACTTCTTCCTCCTTTTTCAACGGCTGAGTGTCCAGAAACTAGCAACCATGAATTTCTCATAAGATCGGAAATCTTTGTGGCCTGTCTCCTCCATATTTTCAGCGCCATAACTTCCGATAACCCACACAATTATCCCAGCAATTCCCCATTATTTTTTGCCAAAACACTCCCATTTATTCAGGCCAACTACCCATCATTTCCCGCAATGCAACCCACATCCTTAATCGGACTTCTGCCGCCTCCTTCCTCTCCAGTCATTTATTATGTTCGTACTCTTTGATTTATCTCGTCGGACTCTTGTCAACACTAAAATAGGAGTGTATGACACAGGTACAACGGAGTAAACCAAAGAGTATGAGCATCAGAGCCAGTCATGACCTGCACCGTTATTTCGACATTTAACCATGATTTTTGATCAAAAATCTGAAAAAAAAAATCAACCTCCGTCTTTTAATCTTCCATGACAGCCTCTCATCCTCTTCATTTTTTAGGTGAAAAAAGATTTCAATCGTAGAGTTCCTGAAAGAATGGGGGTTTTGATTTCAAGGTTGTGGTGGTGGGTTAGGGGAGGGACGACACTACCGGAAAGAAGATGGAAGAAGAAGAAGAGGAAGGGGAAGGGAGCCGGGACATTTCATTCAGATTTGGTCTTTCTTAAATTTGAAAGGATAATATGATCATTTCATGATGACATTTTTGTAACAATAGTCATTGTGGGGGTATTAAGTAATATTACGGGGTTGAATAACAAATCTCATTTCTTGCTATTCCAATTATTTCCGTCACATTATAAATGTTACATTATAAATATAATTAATTATGATATAAGAGAAAAAAATAATTATTTAATTTTAATAATGGAGTGTAAAAAATATAAATATAAAGAATAAAAGAGAAAGCGGGATTAAAAAAAAAAATAGTAACTGAAAAAATACAAGATGACTATTTTGAGTAGTTTCATTTGTTATGAAACCGACTTAAAGTTAGACTTATTATGGGATTACAGGTGTATTGGATGTGAAAATTGTTGAAAAAAAAGAAGATATGTAGAATTTTCTATTTTTTTCTTTTTACGAACAAACTTTAGAATTTCCAAAAGTAACGTAACCACTCTATTTCTATAAATGTTTATATTTTTCATAAATGGAACTAAGTTGATGCAAATATGAATCATCTCTTACTTACAAAACACCTTTTAACCATTTTCACAAAGGATGATGAAAAAGTGTATCAATAGAGAGCGATCATAAACGGCTAACAGAACAAAAAAAAAAAAGCGAAATAAATAAATAAAGTGAAATCTGATTATTTTTGCACCTAGAATGTACTCAAAGAAAACCACAAGATTTTAATGTACTCCCTCCGTCCCATTAGTATCAACACACTTACTATTCATGCGTAGATTAAGAAAAAAAATAATGATATAAATGTTGTGAGTGTAAAAGTAAAATAGGAAAGAGAATGAGTGGAGGGAATATTAAATTATAATGGTGTTGTGAGTATTAAAATAATGTAGGAGAGAGAATGAGTGGAGGGAATAGTGATAAAAACTTTCCTTTTTAGGAAGTGTGTGGTTTGTAGTGGGACGCCCAAAAAGAAAAGTGTGTGGCTTGTAATGGGATGGAGGGAGTATTTGCTATGTCCCGTTTTCCTACTCGTAAATAAGTTTAGGAAAACAACATTTTAATCATTAAAAATACTAATAGTTTTTGCAATTTTGACTCCTTGTAGGAAAAAAAAAAATATCACATCATAATTTTAACAAATTTCTAACTTTACCATGGCTAGCGACCTCACAAGCCCTAACGGTGGTTCCAGACCTAGAGGCCAATATAGCAAAACAATAAAGTACAAGGACCAAGAGTTGCAATTTTCACATTCATCCTTTTTATTCTAGTCTTGCCAAGATGATACAGAAGAAGATTCCAAAAAAATTAGGTTAATTTTAGAGGGATTTACCGTATAATTTCTCAAACTTATCAATTTTATCTCACATTACAAGCTGATGCTGCAAGAATCGTGCCGTTATCAATCTCCGTTCAGCTGCAAGATCAATCTCCCGACTTCTGACCTGAAAACAGAACCCACGACTAGCCGGAATGGTCTCCGACGAAGACCCTCGGGCGTGAGGATAAGTACGGTGTATGAGAGCTAAATAATTATAAGGAACAAGGTATTCTCAAATAATCAAAAAGCAATTACCTTGGAACGGTTGACATTGCCTTGTATTTATAGTTGTAGATGAGAGATATAATTGTGGTAGGATTGTATGAAATTCCTATAATCTCGGATCAGATATGCATAAGAGATCTTGTCCACGAATAACTCATGATTTGTAGGGAGTCTGTTATGGAAAGAATTGTGTTCACACCCTGACTCTGTAGGTCGTCATGTAATATAATAGGTCGAGGTTGCCTATTGGGCCTAGGTCGACCTGACTGATGGATGAGGTCGGGTCATGCCCGTATGGAGATTTGGATCGTATGTCGGACCATGCTAAGTCGGGACCTCGTAGGTCGGACGAAGAGCTTAGGTCGACTGATCATGCTACTGGGCCATGGGCCTGATAATAATTGGGCCTAACCCACAAAGAATGTGGTGACAATAGTAGGTAGATAATTGGGCTTACTCGAGTTGGCCCTATGCCTTTCGTTTCTGGGGGGAGTCATCTCTCTACCTCGCCTATCCCTGTGGGAAGGCGACCTCACTGAATTCGCTGGCGACCTGCGCCTATCTTCCCTGACTGGCGACCTGCGCCCATCTCTATCCCTGTGAGAATGCGATCTAACTGATCTGATAGGCGACATTTGCCCATATCTCCAGCGGTGGGACTGCGATCTCTCGGTTCCAGCAGGCGACCCACGCCTATTCCTTTCAGCCTCCCTTTGTCTTCTCAACTCTGACTCAGCTTCCTGTTCCCTGTTTGTATTGAGATGACTACGCAAGTCGTCAGGCAAAACAGGTATGTGGGTGCGAATGTGTGGTATGATCTGCCGCTCCTCATTCTGTCTGTTACTCCCGTTCTGCCTAGCACTTCCGTCGGGCTGCCTATGAGAGAATTGTGAGGGGGCTGCTCTCACCGACCTTCTGTCATTCTGCTCAGGCTCCTCCTCCATTACTAATAACTCTGCCAAGATTCGAGCTCGCTCCACCAGCATCTCCTTTCTACTGAGAGGATTGGTTGAGGGACCTGGCCTGTCGCATGCAGCCATTCGCCCTGCTTGACGCTTTGGAGGGGGCTGAGCTCTTTGCTCGACCATGGGCCTTTTCTCCCTCCTGCCGTCTGGCAAGCCCCTGCCATCAGCAATGTTGTTTGAACGCGTCGCCCTTCCATGCGGACGCGGTAGGGGAGGAGGAGGAAGCATGTTAGTATTGCGGTTGCCTGCACCGGCCTCTGTGTTAGCACCGATGTTTCCCTCATTACGTTCGTCCGAGGCCTCTGACACATGACCATCAGAAGTCACCATGATGATGGGTTGTAAGAAATTTCGAGGTCAAAAAGCACAATTCCCGGCAATGGAACCAAACTGGCGATGCAAGAATCGTGCCGTTATCAATCTCCGTCCAGCTGTAAGATCAATCTCCCGACTTCTGACCTGAAAACAGAACCCACGACTAGTCGGAATGGTCTCCGGCGAAGACCCTCGGGCGTGAGGATAAGTACGGTGTATGAGAGCTAAATAATTATAAGGAACAAGGTATTCTCAAATAATCAAAAAGCAATTACCTTGGAACGGTTGACATTGCCTTGTATTTATAGTTGTAGATGAGAGATATAATTGTGGCAGGATTGTATGAAATCCCTATAATCTCGGATCAGATATGCATAAGAGATCTTGTCCACGAATAACTCCTGATTTGTAAGGAGTCCGTTATGGAAAGAATTGTGTTCACACCCTGACTCTGTAGATCGTCATGTAATATAATAGGTCGAGGTTTCCTATTGGGCCTAGGTCGACCTGACAAATGGATGAGGTCGGGTCATGCCCGTATGGAGATTTGGATCGTATGTCGGACCATGCTAAGTCGGGACCTCGTAGGTCGGACGAAGAGCTTAGGTCGACTGATCATGCTGCTAGGCCATGGTACAAAGAATGTGGTGACAATAGTAGGTAGATAATTGGGCTTACTTGTTGGGCCTAGCCCGTCACATTTATTCCGTTCACAAGCAATATTTCATCTAACCATATAACACATAGCTTAATAAGTACACCCTCCCATAATTTTACCAAGTTTACCCTCCCATCATTTTACTAACTCCACCCTCTGTATCAATTTACTTTCTCTTCAACCACCATCACCTAGGGGTGTCAGCAGTTCGATTCAAACCGCGGTTTAAGACTGAACCGAACCAAACCATGTGGTTTGGTTTGGTTTTTAATGATCAACGGTTCAGCTTGGTTCCAAAAATTTATAAACCATGCGGTTCGGTTTGGTTTGCGGTCTGACTCCTCCAAACTGAATCAAACCGAACCATTTCGAGCTGAACTGCCAAACCGAACCACCGAGCTGAACCGCCAAACCGTTAATTCTTAACCGTTGATTATATTTAATTTAATATCCACCGTTAGATTATCTATAATCTAAATACCCTATCTTATCCCCTTTCCCTTTTCATTTCATATTTTCATTCCAGTTTACAACGCCCACGGCGCTTTCTCTCTCTGTGACTCTGCACCATTTTCGATTCCATCAACGCCATTTTCCCACCAGTTCCATTTCCATCAACGCCATTTTCCCACTCCTCCGCGGCTCCGCCTCACTCCCTTTTCCTTTCTTTCTCACTCTTCGTCTCCTTCGAAAGTTTCGAATCGAAACCCTAACCCGCCTCACTCCCAGTTCCAACACTAACCCCTCCCTTTTCCTCTGCCTCACTCCCTGTTCCGACGCTACCAACGCAGCGAGGCGGCGCCTTTCATCCATGGATAATGACAGTTGATGAGGAATGTGATGGTTTCTTGCTGTGGTTTCAGTTGAAGGCTGGAGCTGAGATTTCCTCTGTTCTTTTAATAGGCAATCCAACCATGGCAGGTATATTTGGGTGCTTTTTTTTTTCTCCCCGTAATTGCGAGTGCTTAGTGTTAAGAATTCACTTTTTAGACAATAAAGAGATATTTCCAGACCATGTTCCATTTCAATCTGTAAATTGTTTCTAGATATGGAACTCTAACTGTTATAGGAGTAAGCAGGGTGGGACTCTTTCTCTTTCTCAAGTCTTTGTCCAACTCAATGAAGTTAAAAAATGAACAAAGTGTACTAACCTGTTGATATGTGTTGGACTCAAATATCTGAAGTGAACTTGCAATTGATTGACCTGTTTTTGAATTACAATTCATGACTAGTGCATGACATTGATATTAATGTGATTCAATTTATGCAAATCAAATACTCCATCCAACCTCCAATGAGGGTCATTTTTTATTTTTCGTGTCTCAAATGAGTGTAATTCTTTGAAGGAATTTACTTGACTCCAATTTACTTAGTATGATGTCCCAGAGTGCACTTCTAGTGCACTATAATGTGGGCACTGAGTGCATCCATATTTTTGTGATGGTAAAATTTTCCAAAAGTGAATGGACTGGAGGGTTTAATAGTTTAAGTCCATGTGAATCCTTCTTACTAATCGGGTATATGAGCCCATGGAACTTGCATCGGAATATTTTAAATTTGTTTTACCATGAGTTGTAAGTGTATTCCATTGGTATTGACTTGTAAACAATGGCAGGCACAAATGGAAAATTGTTTCACATAAATAGGTAACGTTTGGAGTTTGGACAGGTTTGTGGTTCGGACCGCGGTCTAGACCGCAGTTCGGACCGTGGTCTAGACCGCGGTTTGAACCGCTTAATGGAACCGCGGTTTGAACCGCTTAATGGAACCGCGGTTTGAGACCGAACCGAACCAAACCGAGGTGGTTTGGTTCGGTTCGATTTGAAATTTTCCATGGTTCAGTTTGGTTTGGGATTTCTCCAAACCGAGTACTAGCGGTTTGGTCTCTAAATTTGTCCAAACCGAATCATTTACACCCCTACCATCACCTTAGGTCACCCCCTCCCCATCTTCTCCAGTCAACACCTCCGGCAACTAAACTTCTAAAAACACGATTAACTCCGGCGACCAAACAACTGAGAACTTAACTTATCAGTAAGTTCTCAATTGTCAACTAAACTACTAAGAACACGATCAACTCCGCCGATCACCAACTTCAGCGACCACCAACTCCGGCGACCTCTCCGGCGACCAAACAACTAAGAACTTAACTTATCAGTAAGTTCTCAGTTGTCAACTAAACTATTAAGAACACGATCAACCCCGGTGACCACCAACTCCGGCGACCTCTCCGGCGACCAAACAACTGAGAACTTAACTTATCAGTAAGTTCTCAGTTGTCAACTAAACTACTAAAAATACGATCATCTCCGGCGATCACCAACTCCGGCGACTAAACAACTGAGAACTTATCAGTAAGTTCTCAGTTGTCAACTAAACTACTAATAACACGATCAACTCCAACGATCACCAACTCCGGCAACCTCTCCGGCAACCAAACAACAGAGAACTTAACTTATTATTAAGTTCTCAGTTGTCAACTAAACTACTAACAACACAATCAACTTTGGCGACCAAATAAGTGAGAACTTAACTTATCAGTAAGTTCTCATTTGTCTCCACTAAGAACACAATCAACTCCGGCGACCAAACAAATGAGAACTTAACTTATCAGTAAGTTCTCAGTTGTCTCCACTAAGAACACGATTAACTCTGACGATCACCAAATCCGGCAACCAAACAACTGAGAACTTATCCGTAAGTTCTCAGTTGTCAACTAAACTACTAAGAACACGATCAACTCCGATGACCAAACAACTGAGAACTTAACTTATCAGTAATTTCTCAGTTGTCTCCACTAAGAACACGATTAACTCCGGCGGTCACCAACTCCGGCAACCAAACAACTGAGAACTTATCCGTAAGTTCTCAGTTGTCAACTAAACTACTAAGAACACGATCAAATCCGGCGACCAAACAACTGAGAACTTAACTTATCAGTAGGTTCTCAGTTGTCAACTAAACTACTAAGAACACGATCAATTCCATCGACCAAACAAAATACTCTTTGTACCACCGAAACATTGTCAGTTTGCCCAAATAAAAAAGACTTGATTTATCCGCAGCAAGTTCATGTACATAAAGCTCCTATAGTTTTCTTCACGAATGTGGACAAAATGAATGCACACTAATCTTTGGAAGGTGGGAGTAGTTGTTTATGTGTATTTACAGCTCCGTAACAGTGAAAGCAATCTCAAATCGACCCTTCCTGCATTTGTATGTTTCTTAATAGTTATCAGTTTTCCATGAACAATGCGTTAAGGAAAAGAGTCTGCATATTCACTTTAATCATGTTCTTTACATCTGATGCAGACAATCAACTAAGTAAATGAACAACGAGCCTAAAATAGCTACAATAGTAGCTTTCCCTAGAACATAACTTAATTGAAAATGGCAAATTAATCATAAGAAATAGCATGTATACAAATGTGCCAAAACTAAATGCAGCCAGCAAATAGTACCTGTTAGAAGCAGCAGGACTGCCACTGCCAAACCTAGGAAGCAAATCATCGAAATTTGTCCACATAAACCAACATCTCACAAATTTGTCTTTACACAAATTTAAACATAAACATGTAACTAGAATTAAATCAAATTTGTCCACATAAAACCACATCTCACAAGAGTTACTCTCTATATTAGATAACATGCAACTAATGACAACAACAAAGAGCTCTCAAAGCTCAACTTGGCTTCAGTTCTAAGTTCTAACAGACCAATTATCACTTGTAGAGGCACCAGATTTGAGCTCTCAAAATCGATCCATCAGTTGAAATTACTGTTCAGAGTTGAAACAATACAAGCCACAAAATTGAGCAAAGAGTAATGGCGTGACCGGAGATGACGCAGAGGGAGCGACGGTGACAAAAATGTCCAGATTTGGACTAGATCTGTACAAATCTGAAGGAAAAACGTCGGCGACGATGAAAGGGAAGGACATTTGTGAAGTAGAGGCATCGGTGGAATGATGATCGGAGTTTGAAAAATGACCTGAGAAGATGATCGGCAGGTCATACAGAGTAATCCTCGAAATGAAGAAGCCTCACCGTTGAAGGAGACTTCGCTGCTGGAGAACTGGAGAAAACGAGGATGAAGGCATCGTAGATCGTCGAAGATGAAGACGCCGGTTTATGGTGAATCGGTTGAACGAGGTGAGAAGTTTAGATTAAAGGACAGGTGTCAGTCCTAGGGTTTCATCGTCGTCACTGGAGTTGGGAAGAGAAATGGTCGCCGGAGTAACAAGTGACTGGATGGAGGGTAGAGAGATAAAGTATAGAGAAAGAAAGAGAGAGAGAAGACAGGGTGATTTTTTTTTTATTTGTGAGTGTGTGTTTGAGAGAGAGAGAGAGAGAGAGAGAGAGAAGGTGGGTGAGTATTTAGGATTGAGTGATTATATGTTGAGATAAAATATTTTATAAGACTAGAAGGTAAATTAAAAATGTCCTTATCCTAATAAGTAGATTCGATATTATACAAGGATTAGAAGGTAATTTTCTCATAATTTTATCTGAAAATTGGGTCAATTAGAGAAGTAGTACTTGGAGTATTGTACATTGTGCCTACTTTAGCACAACACTAGTTGTAAAATACTAATGTCCGCTTGCTTTTTTTTTTTTTTTTTTTTTTTGTCTTGGCAGTTATACATCGTATACGTACAGGTAGTTTTGTATGTATAGGATAATTGGGACAAAAAAAATTATAGGAATGACAATTTAATTGAAACCGATCCGAAATGAATGCGATCAAATTCAAAAAATTAGGGTTTCGTTTGCAATTTTTAAAGTCGTATTGGGTTCAGTTCACACTGTCGAGCCGACTAAAACTTGAACCAATCCGATTCGAATCATATCGATCCGATCGAAACCCGATCTGATTACTAAATAAAAGGTTAATCTAAAATATATTAACATTTTCCTAAATTATATTTTGTTATATATGTTTGTAAGTGAAATTTTGATGAATTTGAAATAATTTTTATAGAATATTCAACATTATTGTGTTTAAAAATAAATTTTACCATATTTGGGCTAAAAAATAAAATTTTTGTATAATTCAGATTGAATCAAATTGATCGCAAAATTTTAATTTTTTGAGTAAGATCAGAAGGTTCAAATCGATTAACTTTAAGAATAAATCGGGTTTGAATCAGTTCTGATCCGAACCAAGCCCGTTACCGTCCTATCCTATGGACACACACATACCGACAGCTAAACAATGAGAAAGTGGAGGGCTTGGATATGATGTGGACGGCTCATTCTTCATTTATAACGAACTATCCCTTTTCGTCCGAGTTGTCTTTTGGAGGAACCAGTTTCAGTTTTACCCATGGTTCATTTCAATTCATCTCTTATCCAAGTTGTAATTTTGTCAGAGAAAGCCAAAATCTAGGCCTGGCAATTGTGTCGATTGATTAAGTTGGGTAGGGTTGCAATGGGTAAGCGACTTGAAATGGGGCGTCCCATTTCAACTCGTTTAATTTAATGTGTCAAATAAGTCAGATTGAAACAGGTCAGAGATGGGCAAATTGAAACGACTCAACTCATTTATTTTTTCAGCGTGAATGCATTAGATTCATTAATTCTGAATATTTATGCAGCGGGTTGAAATGGGACGGGGTTGAATTGGGTCGACCTGTTAAGCTTAGAGGGTTGAGAGGGGTGACCAATTTCAACCCGCTAACTTGAACGGATTGGGTTGAATCAGGTAGTTAATGGTTGGGTCACGCAGATTAGTAGGTAACGAGTTAAAATTGTTAAGCCTGCCGAAATCGCACCAATATGAGCAAATGATGGCCGCATAACACCCTATACTACTACCTTTGTGAGCGGATTATGCAGCCTCATAGCACACACATTACTCCTCAACCTGCCTTTTTCGCTTCCTTTTCCTCCCTTCCCTTCTTTTCCCCTGCGTACTTTGGCTCCAACCCGAACTCGTTAATGGTTTAGACTTTCACCCCCAAACCCCCAATGTTTGTTATTGGTTTAGATTCCCTAACACAATGCATCATTATGAGAAGGAGAAAGTGTTGTTTTTTTTTTTTTTTGACCAGTCAGTGCACAATCAGCAATTATTTTAAATTAATGGTACGTTATATGAAATGAAATATTTGTTCACACAATGATAAAATTGACGAAAATAAAGTATAATGACAAATGGGAAAGGAAATATTCGTTAATACAGTGATAAAAATAAAGTATAATGACAAATGCAAATGTAAACTTAAAGTGCTGCAATAAAATATACCGTATAATGTATCCCAAATAAAACTCTAAAACGACATGTATTTTGAATTCAATTTTTAGTTTTCTAAAACGACATGTATTTTGAATTAAATATTTAGTTTTTTTTTTAAAACTACACGTATTTTGAACTGAAGTATTAAATTGCAAGCAGTCCCACATATTCTAAAGGACCACCAACCTTATACTAGTAGTACTATATTATTGGGTCACATGATTTTGAAGCCCAATTAAATTAACATAAAAAACAAAAGCCCAAATAATTAGGTTACATTTATTTCAATCCCTACACCTTCTGTTGAAATTCATGGCCATTTTTGGTATCTTTACAAGTACACCATAGATGAATAATTTTGGAAGCCATTAATGGTTCTAGCTACTTTCTCACCTTCCCTTGTACCTTACCATTAGAAAACCAAAGCTTCATGACTATGTAAATTCTTCTACTTTCCCTCCGGTTTAGCTAAAGCCCTCGAAAAACCTATTAATTTCTTTGTAAAATATTCTGAAACAATGTACAAGCAGCAAATAACTTCAGACGTCACAAAAAATTCTCATAAAATCTTGCTCACAAACAGTGTCATCAATAAGTGGTTGATGTTGTGTTTGTAGTCCTCACTATTCATTAAATCAACATCCAATCAAGTTTTGCCAACTCTGTTTGTTGTTTAGATTTTGTGACTTTTTTTTTTTTTTTGCCTCTAGTGTTGTCCAATAACTTCTCAACATGCGTGTGTACGCGTGGGAGACCATCCTAACCACTTGCTAGCAAGTGACTGAGCCACTTATCGAGAAACTACACTTGAAAATACATAAAAGAAGTCTATATCGGCAA
Source organism: Adenophora triphylla var. japonica (assembly GCA_022495995.1). Classification (NCBI taxonomy): domain Eukaryota; kingdom Viridiplantae; phylum Streptophyta; class Magnoliopsida; order Asterales; family Campanulaceae; genus Adenophora; species Adenophora triphylla. Next base: position 410,304 of record JAFEMH010000025.1, read on the forward strand.
ACTGTGAAAATTTTGAAAAACCAAACTCGTTAGGGAGTGCAGAGATACGCACGGGGGCATGCACGTGCACACACACACAGAGTGTGCGTGACCATAGCCAAGAGTATTATACATTGGGAACTATCAATCAGTAAGAATGTAATAAGACTCCAAATTATATATTCATAGTTGCTAATAATTGTTGCCAAGTTTCAACATACTGTACAGTAATGTGTTCATCAAAATATGCAAGTTGCTGCCTTTATTGCAACTTCCAACTTAGTTCATGAAAGTGGACATCAAAAAATGTTTCATTATTATACACGGAAAACTGTTTATAAACAACTATGTTTAACAATTTAAAGTTGAATTTCAGTCAGAGGTTGGATTCACAGCAATTTCAGTAAATTGAAACCCTAAACCAGCAACAGGGAAAAAAATAGGTGTCTGGAAGAAGGGAGAAAAGATTCAGTACCTTTGCAAGAAAATATATCTGGTGGTTGAAACGGTCTTGATCAGTATGTCGAAATTCATCTTTATATTTTGGCATCAGTATTGTTTTCCGTATCGTTTTGCACAAAACATCTGTTGACAAACATGGAGATGCACCTCTCTTTTTCTCAACTACCAGAATGTTTCAGTTTGGAAATACCGTGAAATCAGAAGGCTTTGATATCAACTCTTAAGTGTGACGATTTGCTATTTATAATCAAAAGTCTCTAGAAATTATTCGAACGTTGTTATTGGCAGACCATTACTGTTACGAAATACGGAGTATTAGATTGATTCCAGGGATACGTATTATTAAAGCATGGATGCCTGTTCCCATTTCAATGCATCTTCCTAATCCAAAACAAATTTCCCTTCTTTTCACTATCACTTTTATAAATAACCAAGAAATTTAGGGTACATGATAAGCACCTTTAAACCCTGCTTCTTTGCACATCAGGCCCCCTCTCGTTCATGTTCAGACTTCATGTATTTGGGAAAGTCCAAATTGAACTATTCAACCAATTATTACACAATCAAGTATCTATGGTTCTTCTTCGTTACCTTACCTGTGGTTCAACACTAACACATCTCAAAACTATAGAAATAAGCCAGAAACTTACCATTTCATATATATGTAAAATGAATCTGTATACATCAGTTTGTTTCTGCGGGAGTTTCATTAGCTTTTAGATCTGCTAAAATCTCATTGCCGAACACTGTAAATCGAACAGCTACCTACAAGATGATATAATGTAAGTCTAGTTTCATAAAAAAAAAACTGCATGACTAATCAGCTAAACTGAAGAAGTTTACTCAATTAAAGAGTTAACTATCATGTCTGACCATCAGTTTGAGATGTACTCCGTATGCTCTAATTTTCTGATCGGTTTTTTGTACAATGACTTGTTCTTTTTCCAATATGCATAGCTTAAATATATCTTTCTGTATAACGGTCTTTTGAGTTATTATCTACTCTGTATTTGATTTGTTTTAAGCTACTGGAGTATTCAATGAACAATTGAACATTATAACACGTGGGGAGGAACAAAACGAGTTATAGTGTTGTGTAGTACAACCCTATAGCAACATGGAACAACATGCAACACTAAATGCCTTCTCTGATCAAGATTATATTTGCTAGAGTACTTTTGATCATCAGGACTTGATAGCGATGAAGGTTGAAACCATTTCATGAAACCGAAGCAATTACGCGATGATTATGAACACTTCATACAACCATAACAGCCTCCAATTTCAAACTCAACTTAATTCACAAGTACCATGCGAAAGAGTCACATCCGTGACTCGTTTATGGAAAGGTGTGATTCAAGCTTGACTTGAATTCTGTTAGAGACATTATCCCATATTGGGAATCGACAAACATTGCATATAACATAAAAAAAAGATCCTGGGCCACTATCCTTAGTACCAATTGGTTTTAAGCTAGACCTCAGACTTTAAGAAATTAAACAAAGGTCAATCCAAACTCTTAATGAGCTACCGTTGGGTTAACTTTGTTCAATAAATAATCATCCCAATCATTATTCCATCATTATTCCAAATAGGAGAAATGTATCAAATAGAAGGCTATTTAGTATTTACCAACTCAGTTTCTAATGATCAAGTTGAATTATATATGTTTAGTGATGAGAGTTTGTGATGCAGGAGACGATTCTGAAGCTGCTGAGGTTGAGGCGGCCGCCCCATCTTCTCCCAGGCGTGCGCCTCAAGGTGGCTCATTAGCGGGCTCCTTTCTGTTGCTCAGGCGTGCGCCTCATTCTCCACCAAGCGCCCGCCTCAAAGTTGGATCGAAGGAGAATTTCATTCGGTGTTCCATGCGGCCGCCCCATGGTGATTCATGCGCCCGCCTCAAGGTGATTCCATGACGGGGAAAGGGACGGGCATTCCAGGCGCTCGCATGGCCAAGACCCAGGCGCCCGCCTCGCGTCGTTTTGGTGATTCGTATTTACGCTTTTATTTCCTATTTACTGCGTTTTAAACAATTAGACTTGGGTATTTTAGTCATTTGATTTGTTATTTGTTCCTTAGGGTTTAGGAAGTATTTAAACAACTTTGGAGACATATTTTATTCAGCTTTTGATTAATTGAATTTCAAGAGTTTTTCTCTTTTCTGGTGGATTCCAGTTCATTGCGTTTGAGGATTCTTCGCTTGAAGAGTTCTTGTGATTAGTGCGCTAATCACGAAATTTATCGGCTTCCGTGCTGCGTCAGTTGGTATCAGAGCAGGCTTAACCTGTCTTTTCATCACTGATTGGTTATGGGGGACCAAGTAACAAGGGAGGAATTCGAGAGGTTATCCACAGCCGTGGATGCGTTGACAACACAGATGGGGACGTTCATGGCTGCTCAACGGGGTCCCAACGAGCGTGCTAATCGTAACCGTGGTGGCAAGAGAGGCAGGGGTATTGAACAGGGCCGACGCCCTAGGAGGGGCGAAAATAATGATGAAGAGGATCATAGTTCCGATTCCGAGGTTGAGGTTGATAGTGATGATCGGAACGGGGTGGAAATCGACATCGCCAAGATTATCGGATTAAGGCGGATATTCCATTATTTTATGGGACTATGGGAATTGAAGATTTTCTTGATTGGCAGAATGATGTTGATCGTTTCATCGAGGTTATGGAGGTGCCTACGAACAAACAGGTCAAGATGGTGGCGATCGATTGAAAGAGCATCGCGCCGCGGTGGGAGAAGCATATTGCGCAGAGGCGACGACAAGGGAAGGGGCCAATCAAAACCTGGAGGCGTATGAAGCAGTTGATTTCGGAATGATTCTTACCAGCAGATTATGAGCAGACCTTATACAGATTATACCTCAATTGTGTGCAGGGTAAGAGAACAGTTGATGAGTACACTACGGAATTTCAGAGGTATACTGCGCGGGTTAGGGTTGAGGAGACCGAAGATCAGAGGATTGCTCGTTACATCAATGGGTTGAAGGGTTCGATCCAAGATAAGATGGGTTTGCATCAGGCGTGGACTCTGACCGATGCTACCACTCTAGCATTGAAGGCCGAGCTTATTGAGAAGTCGAGCGCGAAAAACTTTACCCCTTTTCGCAGGTTTCCACCGCAAGGTACTTCTGAAGCAGTAGTTGATAAAGACCCAGTCCCGCAGGCCAAGAGTACAACCAATGCTAGCAGTAGCGCAGTAAGCAAGGCTCCGGCACAGAAGGCAGCAAATCCTTACGCCAAGCCAACAGGGGATAAGTGCTATCGTTTTCAGGGATATGGCCACAGGTCGAATGTTTGCCCCACCCGGAGAACCGCTACAGTATTGCATGAGTACGAAGATGATGAGCCCGAGGACAATGAGTATGAAGATGCTGAGTTTGCGGAAGAGGAGTCCGGTGAGAGAGTTGGATGCATGCTCAACAGATGTTACTTTCTTCCAAGGACGAGGGTCAACGGAAGAATCGTGCGTGCGCGGCTGTTTCCGTGAAGAACAAGGTATGTAATATGATTATTGATAATGAGTGTACTGAAAATCTTGTTTCGCAGACGTTGGTTGAATTTCTAGGTTTAGCGACTGAACCTCATGATAGTCCTTATAGTTTGGGGTGGGTGAATAAAGGGTCAGAACTCCGAGTAACCCGAACTTGTAGGGTCCCTATTTCCATTGGCAAACATTATAGGGAGGAGGTCGTTTGTGATGTTCTGAGTATGGACGTGTGTCATATACTGCTTGGTCGTCCTTGGCAGTTTGACCATGATATTACTTATCGGGGTAGGGATAATATATTGATGTTCAATTGGAATAATCGTAAAATTGCTATAGCTCCTGTATCACGTTTTGAGAAGCAGGTGGAGAAGGAGAAGCCGGTCGTGATGCTCCTACGTGCACGAAAAGGAGCCGACCACGCCTATCAGCAGAGGCCGAGTACTTTTGCCCGATAGTGGTTAAAGGGTTGTTGGGTTCTGTCAGTGTAGAGATCGGGATGCCACGGGATATTGCAGAGCTCTTATCAGGTTTTCAGGAGTTACTTGGTGACGATTTGCCCAACGAACTCCCTCCTATGAGGGACATTCAGCATCAGATTGATTTGATTCCGGGAGCTAGCCTGCCAAACCTCCCACATTATCGTATGAGCCCTAAGGAGAACGAGATATTGAGAGAGAAGAATGAAGATTTGTTGCAGAAGGGGTTCATCAGGGAGAGTATGAGTCCGTGTGCAGTGCCTGTCCTTCTTGTGCCGAAGAAAGGGAATCAGTGGCGTATGTGTGTTGATAGCCGGGCCATCAACAAGATCACCATCAAGTACAGATTTCCTATCCCTCGTCTGGAGGACATGCTTGATGAGTTATCCGGGTCTAAAGTGTTTACGAAGTTGGATTTGCGCAGTGGGTACCATCAGATTCGGATCAGACCTGGGGATGAGTGGAAGACTGCTTTCAAAAGCAAGGATGGTCTTTACGAGTGGCTAGTCATGCCATTCGGGTTGTCTAATGCCCCTAGTACATTCATGAGGTTGATGAATCAGGTATTCCGACCTTTTATTGGCTCTTTTGTAGTAGTTTACTTTGATGATATCCTGATTTATAGTAGAGATCGAACTGCGCATTTGGAACACCTTAACCAAGTGTTGCAGGTGTCGAAAGATAATCAGTTGTATATCAATCTTAAGAAGTGTATATTCTGCACCAACAAGTTACTTTTCCTGGGGTTTGTTGTTGGTGAGGACGGTATTCATGGTGATGAGGAGAAGGTGAAGGCAATACGGGATTGGCGGTTCACGATCGATCGCGAGAGGTGCGTAGTTTCCATGGCTTGGCTACCTTTTACAGGAGGTTTGTGCACGATTTCAGCACTATTACTGCACCTATTATCGAGTGTCTGAAGAAAGGGAAGTTTTAGTGGGGCTTGGAGCAAGATCAGAGTTTTGCCCTCATCAAGGAGAAGCTTTGCACCGCACCGGTTCTTGCCCTACCAGATTTTGACAAAATCTTTCAGGTGGAGTGTGATGCTAGTGGCGTGGGAATTGGGGTTGTTCTCTCACAAGAAAAGTGTCTGGTGGCTTTCTTCAGTGAGAAGTTGAGTGAGGCTCGTCAGAAGTGGAGCACTTATGATCAGAAATTCTATGCAGTCTATCGAGCTTTACGACAGTGGGAGCATTATCTAGTTCAGAGGGAGTTTGTCCTGTTTTCTGATCATCTTGCCTTGAAATTCTTGCATAGTCAGAAGGTGATAAACAAGATGCATGCTCGCTGGGTTAGTTATTTGCAGAAGTTCCCTTTCATTATTCAACACAAGTCGGGAGTTCAGAACAAAGTCGCAGATGCTTTGAGCATAAGGGCTTCTTTGATGATTACCTTATCGCAGGAGATTGTGGGGTTTGACTTACTGAAGGACTTATACGAGGAGGATGCAGATTTTATGGAGATATGGTCGAAGTGTGTGGGCAAGCATCCTAGCGCAGATTTTCATGTCCGAGATGGTTTTCTGTTCAAGGGAGATCGGTTGTGCATTCATATTTCTTCCCTGCGGGAGAAACTGATTCGTGACTTGCACGGTGGGGGCCTTAGCGGACATCTGGGGCGGGACAAGACTATCGCAAGTTTGGAGGAGCATTATTTCTGGCCTCATATGAGGAAGGACGCGAGCTCTATTGTTCGGAGGTGTTATGTGTGCCAGGTTTCTAAAGGTCAGTATCAAAATACTGGTCTTTACTTACCTCTACCTGTCCCTGATGATATTTGGCTAGACTTGTCCATGGATTTTGTCTTGGGCTTACCTCGGACACAGCGGGGCGTGGATTCAGTATTTGTTGTGGTTGATCGATTCTCCAAGATGTCCCATTTTATTGCTTGCAAGAAGACGGCGGATGCCTCCAACATTGCGAAGTTATTTTTCAGGGAGATAGTGCGACTACATGGGGTTCCTAAGTCCATTACTTCGGACAGGGACACCAAGTTTCTGAGCCACTTCTGGCTTACTTTGTGGCGCATGTTTGGCACTTCACTGAATAGGAGCTCTACAGCACATCCACAGACGGACGGACAGACGGAGGTCACTAACCGGACTTTGGGGAACATGATTAGGAGTGTTTGTGGGGACAAGCCGAAACAGTGGGATCTTGCGTTACCACAAGTGGAGTTTGCTTATAACAGTGCAATACATTCGGCGATAGGGAAGTATCCTTTTTCCTTGGTTTACACATCTATCCCCAGGCATGTGGTTGATTTGGTGCCATTACCTAGCGGTCGTGGGGTGAGTCAAGCTGCTGAGAATATGGCTAAGGAAGTGCAAGCTGTCAAGGAGGCGGTCAAGGCTAAGCTAGAGGCTACGGGGTTGAAGAATAAGGCGACTGCGGATAAAAAGAAGCGGGTTAAGGTTTTTGCTGTGGGGGATGATGTTATGGTGTTCTTGCGGAAGGAGCGTTTTCCCGTGGGTACGTACAAGAAGTTGCAGCGCCGTAAATATGGACCTTTCAAGGTGACCCGGAAGATTAATGACAATGCATATGTGGTAGCTCTTCCCAATGACTTGAACATCTCCAACACGTTCAACGTTGCGGATATCTATGAGTATCACGCGGATGGGGTTCTTTATCCAGATGTGAACTCGGGGTCGAGTTCTTTGGAGGTGGAGGAGACTGATGCAGGAGACGATTCTGAAGCTGCTGAGGTTGAGGCGGCCGCCCCATCTTCTCCCAGGCGTGCACCTCAAGGTGGCTCACTAGCGGGCTCCTTTCTGTTGCTCAGGCGTGCGCCTCGTTCTCCACCAAGCGCCCGCCTCAATGTTGGATCGAAGGAGGTTTCATTCGGTGTTCCAGGCGGCCACCCCATGGTGATTCATGCGCCCGCCTCAAGGCGATTCCATGACGGGGAAAGGGATGGCATTCCAGGCGCTCGCATGGCCAAGACCCAGGCGCCCGCCTCGCGTCGTTTTGGTGATTCGTATTTACGCTTTTATTTCCTATTTACTGCGTTTTAAACAATTAGACTTGGGTATTTTAGTCATTTGATTTGTTATTTGTTTCTTAGGATTTAGGAAGTATTTAAACAACTTTGGAGACATATTTTATTCAGTTTTTGATCAATTAAATTTCAAGAGTTTCTCTCTTTTCTGATGGATTCCAGTTCATTGCGTTTGAGGATTCTTCGCTTGAAGAGTTCTTGTGATTAGTGCGCTAATCACGAAATTTATCGACTTCCGTGCTGCGTCAGTTTGAACCATTTTCACAAAATTGTTGAAGGGAGCATAACTTTACATTTATCTAGTCATAACTCAACATTTTCTCCCCCCTCCCACAAACTCATTGCAATTCACAATCTATAGTATAAATCACACTATGTCACCTCATTCCATGAACAGTAGTACAATAAATAGTGTCAAATGCCAAATTTCCCATTTTGTCCTTACTAAGTTGTCCCTTTCCCATTTTGCCCTTTAAAAAAAAAATTTTTTAATTAAAAAAAAAAGTGTCCTTGGACACGGACTTTTACTAGTATTTGATACAATAAAAAGGTCTAATACAAAAAATTTAGGGTATATAATAATAATAATAATAATAATAATAATAATAATAATAATAATAATAATAATAATAATAATAATAATAATAATAATAAGGAATTGAAAAATAGATAACAGCTCAATTGACATCTTCAATTTTACCTTGAACTCAAAACCGGGAAAGTTTCTAAGCAATGACGTCGCCATTCGTTTAATGGTTTCTTGACACACAGTATCTTTCCCTATTTGTGATTGTGCTGTCGTCGATGGTATAGAGAGTTGAGCAGGGAATTGAGGTGGGTTCGGCGGCGGTGGTGGTGGTGGAAGGCAGAGAGAGAAGGAGCGGCGAATTTTAGAGCGAGAGAATGTCGGCGGGCGGCAAAAACTCCATTGAAGCAGCCTTGATTCATCTCAACAAAATTTGAAAGGGTGAATACTTTTATTCCCAAAAAGCCCTTCTCTATAAATGGGGGCAAAATTGTCATTTAAAAAAGTTCATTTTTTGCAGGTGTTTACCGCTTGAAAGTGATGATGCCCAAACGGGCTACCCGGCCCGGCCCGGCCCGCCAAATCAAGGCCAAACGGTGAAACGGGTTTAGCCCGGCCCGTCCGTGTGTGCTAACGGGCTAAAGCCCGGCCCGGCCCGTGCAGAAATCGGAGGGGAGGCGCGCCGTTTGGCGGATCCAAGGATCCACGGCATACGGATTTAATCCTTTTTTTTTTTTTAAAACAAAATATGAAATAGGGGTTGGGAGTAATCGAACCCGGGTAAGAAGTAATAAATAGGATCTGCTTACCACTTGGCCACGAAGCTATTGATGTTATTTAACCAAATGTTAAATATAAATAATAAAAAAAAAACGGGCCAAACGGTCAATGGGCAAACGGGCTTTGGAAGCCCGCGGGCTTGGCCCGCCCGTCACCCTAAAATCAAAATCAGGCCTGTACCGTCAAACCAACAGGCTGGGCCACGGGCCGGAACACGGATCACGAGCCACGGGTTTAACGGGCCACGGGCCAAAAAAAAGCCCACGGGCCAAAACCCATTTTGGCCTTCATCACTTGAAAGTTAAAACACATGAAAAAAAAAAAGAGAGGGAGGCAAATAAAACCGCTCAAATCACAAATCCTTACTTTCCTCCCAAAATTTCAAACAGTCCCGCGCTTTTTTACCCTCTGTCCTTCAGGCTTAAGCTCCCTCCCTTTTCATACGAATCCTCATTCCCCATCTTAAAACTCCCTCCCAGATTCTAACTTCTCGTTCCTATCTCTCTGATCTTGCCGTGTTTCTTTGTCGTTGCCGCTAAGATGGGGAAGCAAACTAAACCCAAGAAAGGGGAAAACATGGGCAAAGGAAAAGTCACTCCGGTACAAGTTGCATTCATCGTCGACCGCTACCTCTCAGATAATAACTTTACTCAAACCCGATCCAGTTTTCGTATGGAAGCTTCTCAATTCATCTCCAAATCCCCAGTTCAAGAGGTATATTTCCCCTCATATTTTGAGTTTTAACATGGATTTGACCATTTTGATCCGAAATTGATCTATAAGTATATAAAGATTGCGTCTTGTATGAAATTGAACATAGTTTGATTTGATTTGAAAAGTCAAATTTCGACTGTTTTGGTATATTTTGTTGATTAGCTAAGTTCTCGATTTGGGTTTTGTAGGCGCCAAAGAGTTTATTGAGTTTGGGGGCAATGCTAGATGAGTACATATGTTTGAAAGAACAAAAGGTGATTCTGGATCAGGAGAAGTACAAGTTGGAACAGGAAAAGATTAGGGTTCAAACTTTGTTGAAAGGAATGCAGGATGCGATGAATGCTTATAGTGGTGGTGTGCCTGTTCCGTCTCTACCGCCGCCTATGGTTGTGCACAAGCAGGCAGCTGCTAGGGTTCATCATATGGATCTTAGTGTTGGGTCCCCTGCAGGTACAATTTGTAGGTCATTTTGCCTAATAGTATTGTTCAACTGAATTGGTTCTAGTTTGTGGTAAAATGAAAGTTTTTTTTTTTTTGCTTGATCTTTAGTGAATCTTTAGCTCATTCGACCTTGCAACTTAGCAATTCTCGTGAATTTGTACTCTGTATATGTTTAATAATAAGTTCAAGGAGTTTGATTTTCCTGAAAATTACCTGTACATGTTAGGATACATAGATGTTTATATAACTCGTGTTCAAGATCGTTTGAATTTCTTCTCGTTATTCATTCAGAAGCTATGCCATGTTTATATTAGACCGCACGCTGCCTTGCTTGCTAGGATTGTTGTTTGATTCAGTTACTCCATCAAATCTGCATTAATATTTTTTTCTAAAGGGGTTATAAGAGAAATTAAACATAACCAGTGGGATTGAACTTGAAGATATATCATCCTTTCTGAGTAAAACATGATTTTGGTAGAATTTTTGTGACAAATAGTCAGCTATTATGCTATTGTGAGTCCTGAATGATGGAGCTTTAAAGTTTGACTGTGGTTCTGCGGTTTCTGCCACTAAAAGATCTCATCTGACAAGTCTATCTTTTTAAATTCTTTGTTGTGTTTCCGAAATCTCCCTTGTGTATTGTTTAAACATTTCCTTGTGATACCGATTTTTGTTAGAGCTGTTACAGCCTTTTGGGAGGTCACTTGAGTATGTACTCTATTTTTAAAAACATGACTTAGTGGCCAATAAGGAAAAGAAAATATGACTCATTTTTCGGGATTGAGAGTAAATTTAAACTTGCTTGGTTAACTGTCTAGCGAACATGGAGGAAACTTTCTGAAATCTGATTGTATGTTGGCATTAAGAGCCCATTCCGTTCTTACTTTTGATGCAAACAGTTAGAACTTAAAGTTGTTTTTAAGGACCTAAGTACTTTAATGTGTCCGTTTTTTCTCATACTGTACATTATTTAGCTATGCAAAATTTTAAAATTCCCTTGACAGGTTATCCGGCATACAATACTCCTGCTGTGATGTCTACAACCAGGCCTTCCATCATCCAGACAAATCAAACAAATTTTTCAACACCCATAACAAATCAACCTACTTCAAGAAAGAGAAATAGTACAAAAGATGTTTACGCAGCACCTTCTAATCCAAAAAGATCACGTAGTCAAACTAGTCAATTTCCAGCTAAAGGTAGTTTGCTACCAAAGTATTAGGAACCCTCTTTTAAGTTTGACTCACTCGATCCTTAAATGAATATCGAAAAAAGTTTCAAATTTGCTCTTGATCAAGAGCAGATTTGAAATTTTTTCCGACATTCATTTAGGGACGGAGGAAGTAAAATGAATGTTACTGACTCAATTCCCCTTGCAGGTACTAAGTCACTTGCAGAACCAAGCAATGTATCAGTTCATCAAGAATCTGCTCTACAGCCTACTGCAGGTCCACCAACCAATGTTCTTGCACCCACCGGATCACCACTTCATGGATCGAGTGTTGTCAAATGCTTGTTTAATCAAGCCAATCAATCCCCTCATCCTACTTCATCGGACCCCCAAACCCCGTCCCCTTCTCAAATTGACAAGCCTGTTTCACCACCAGACAATCTAACTCCTCAAAAGTTCACTTCCACAAACTACACCGTTTCCTCAGAAACAATTAGAGTGAGCCCAGCCAAGCAAATATCATATTATTCAATAGAGAAAAACCACTGCATTTCTTCCTCACCAGTCAAGACAAACTTAACAAGATTTGGTAAGAGGGATCACGTAAAAGGAAGACTAGATTTTGACAGTTCTGACATGGCAGTGAGCTCAGTGATCCCAAATCCTCAAGAACCATTATCTGAAAAAGAACAAGAGTTTTTTGACTTTGATTTTCCTAGTTTAGATGGTTTAGGGGTGAATTTTTCTCTATCGGATTTGTTGGGTGGTGATTTTGATCTTGATGGTGAGGATTATAATTGTCAGCTAGAAGTCAGCTCTTCTCCGGGGTCTAATTCAGGGTAAATTCCCCATTTCTTGCTCTTATCCCCTACCCCACACCTACTGATTTTCATTATTTTCACGCACTAATGGTTGTTTTATGAACTATGATCAGGTCACCTGATACACCAATAGATTTTAACATGAGTGAAAACCAAGTTATGTCGGGGTTTTCTTCTACCATGACTGAAATTATCTCAGAAAAAGACGTAAATTTACCAGGTAAAGAAGCTAGATTATTAAGTGATTCAGTTGCATTATATGTTAAATATTTGCTCTAGATTTCTGAAGGAGCTTCTTTTAAGCAGGATCTGAGTCAGTAACATCTATGAAGTCCATAACTAAATGCATAAAGATTTTAAGTCCAGGTAATTTCTTTCACTCCCATTTTCCATTAATTTTGGCCATACAATTTATAGATTATTAACGATTATCTTTCTTGATATGCAGCAAAAAGTCAAAGAAGCCCGTCTCAAAATCAGGAGAATTTAACTGCTAGAAGCTGATTACCGGTTCAACAACAAAGACTATCTTTTGGCTAACATGGTACAAGTACAATACTTACAATGCACAAGTATCAAACTACTGCATAATCTCAAGTACTATTGACTACAATTGTTTCTCCTAGGGTTAGACATGAACAATTTACTTAGGTTCTTTTGTCATTGTCGAGTATCAGTAAGATGCAATGAGTCTGGTGAAGCTCTATATACTGAAGCATTGTTCTGACTTTTAGGCTTTTAGCTGAATGAATATATATTGCTTATTTCTGTTCTTTGTCAAAGACAAAAATGTGCATTTATTTTGATACGGAGGTAGCACAATTTAATGATTGTATATATAGATCTTCAGAAAACATATTCATCAACAAAATCAAATGCTCTGTTTCTATCCCAAGTTGATTCAACTTAAGTACTTCTCCAACTTCTCCACTTCTTCTACGCTTCCAATGTACAGAGGAACTCGCTGATGAATCTGACAATGAAAACACGAAAGAAATGCAAATCTTCAATTTAAAGAGTACCTGAAAAATATATTTTTTTTTTACAAAAAATGCAATTTTGTGCAAATATACTCACTTCAGTTGGCTGGATATCAAGAACTCTCTGTTGACCATCTGATCCTTTCCCTCCAGCTTGTTCCACTAAATAACTCATTGGTGCACACTCATACAACAACCTAAGCTTCCCGTTCTTGCTCTTCTTATCTCGAGGGTACCCATAAATCCCACCATACAAAAGTGTTCGATGAAAGTCCCCAACCAAACTTCCAATATACCTAGCAGAATAAGGCTTTCCACTAGGCCCGGGGTCCTTCAAGTCATCAATATACTTCTTCAACTTATCATCCCACAACTGATAGTTCCCTTCATTGAACGAGTAAATCTTACCGGATTTAGGTATTTGAATATTCTCTTGAGTCAACACAAATTCTCCGTACATGGGGTCTAACGCAAATGCAAAAACTCCGTTCCCAATGGAAAGCACAAATATTATGGAGCTTGAGTACATGCAGTAGCCAGCTGCTAAAAGGTTGTTTCCCGGCTGGCATACATTGACTATGCATTTCTGCTTTATACTGTCAAGCTGCATTTTGTAAAACAAGAGTAAAGTCAATATCAAAAGGGTTCATAAGGGGTGGGAGTGGGGTGGAGGGGTACCGTGGAATCATCATCGTCAATATCTGCTAGGCATTCGTTGTTTGGGCTATAGATTCCGAAGATGGAGCCAGTGGAGACTGCTGCATCAATGTTAGATGAACCGTCTAGAGGGTCAAAAACGACAATGTAGTTGCCGGAGTAGCTTTCTTCTACTGCCACAGGGACATCTTCTTCTTCTGACGCTATGATTCCTGTTCTTCCACTTGACCTCAAGCAATTCGAAAACACCTGTTGAAGTACTTATGAAATGACTCTTACTTACAAAAATTAAGGTTGAAGGTAATAAAACTTTTATAAAACATGTAATGACAGGAGTCTCCCGCAATGAAATACGGTTCTTTCAAAGATTCCAACTAGAGAAGCAATTTGCTAACAAGCCCAAAATTTGTCTCTTACTTGCTAACAAGCCCAAAATTTGTCTCTTACGGGCCTAACCAAAAACAGGGACAAGGTTTTTGCAAAGAGTTATTGGCAATCATTTTTCATCAGCAATTTATTTTATTGACAGAATAACATTGATTAGTGACGGAAATAAACAATCGAGTCTTGTTGTCAACTCATGCTGCATAAATTCAACAAATTTGATTACTATAATTCAGATAACAAACCTCATTGGAGACGACGTCAAGCTTCTTTTGATCCTCGCCTTGAATATTAACGGCGCCCTGAACTCCAGTGAGGTTGGAAATACTAGCTCTTTGTACTAGAGAAGCAATTTGCTTACAAGCCAAGGAAATGCTAGAAAGCACAATAGTAAGCTCTGCATCAATTATACCAGCTTGTTCTTGCTTCAACAACCAGCCAGTTAAAGTTTGTATCTCAAATGAACTCTTTTTCTTCGTCCCCGCCTCAGCTCCGGCCACCGCCATACACCGGACTCTGCCGCCAAGGCTGCTACCGCTGCTGGAGACTTGTGACTTCTTGGAGCATGACAAGAATGTCTTGGAAGAATCTATGTTGCATAGTTGGAATGGAGAGAGTCTGGAAATTGAGGTAGAGCTTGAAAAGTGTTTGAGATTGGATGGTGCTGCAGCCATCATGATTATTGTTTTTTGTTCAAGAACTCTTTCTTGAAAATATTCTTGAAATAATCTTGAAAATAAAAAAAATGTAGGAGTATAATTTTGATTTTTTTGATTAATGGGCTGAATTTTTGGATTGGGTTTGTAGCATGGAGGGAGGATTGTAAGGCTAGTAAGGGTTTCTGTTTAATGTGGGTCCCACTTATCTTTGTGAACTTTTTCATCATCTTTCTTTAGTGATCCTGGTTCATTTTGGGAAACTTGATGGGTATATTCTGAAAATATTGCAAATGTTGGGTAGGGAGTATAAATAAGGGCCTCTAACCAAGGCCATAAATTTGAAATATGTTGTGAACTGGGCTGAAGCCCAAAATGTTTGCTTATGACTTTTATGCCCAATTTTTTTGGCTCGCTTCATGGACTCAGATGGAGATGACCATATATTATATGGGCTGATCTGGCCCGACAGAGGCGGACTTCACGGTCTTTAGGCTGGGCTTGGCCTGGCCCAGTTCTTTTTCGGGATTGACCAAGCTTGTTGACCAATACCATAGGAGTATTTATTTTACACGTTTTTAGTCTAACTATGGAGTTCCACTAATTTCTTAAATGTAATAGTACATGATTTTTCCATATTGCAATAAAAAGATAAAATTTGGAGTTTAGAAGGGAGAGTAAATGAGAAAGGAAGAGTTGGAGGAAGTCAAAGTGATGTGGACCGCAAACATGAAACCAAAAGTCAACATGGTGGTTTCCATGAAGTTAGTCAGGGGAAGGATGGGTCATAAGTCGTCAAGTCTTCCAGCCGCCTTTACACCAAATAGTCGGGTTGGGACGACTTGTTCTTAATTTTTACGTAGGAAAAATTCCTTTTTAACCACAACGCCCAGATCATATCCCATCAAAACCCAGCCCAAATAAAAAAAGACTGACTCCTTTGTTATTCCAAATTAAAATCCCTTTAAACCCCATCTGGACCATGGAACGGCTTAACACCGTTAACTTCCGCTAAAACGTCAACGCATTCCTTCCATATCTCTATTTCAAAAATTCGGGCCGCAATTCCCATTCGATTCTGCCATACCCATCAGAGGCCTGCTGCCATACCGGTTGAATCACGCGGCGGGGATGATGATGCTGAGGATGATGATGATGAGGATTGTGATTCTGGAGCGGGGTCGGATGACTTTGATTTGTTGGAGTTGGGGGAGAGTGGGGAGGAGTTTTGTCAAGTTGGGGATCAGACTTGCAGTATTCCTTTTGAGTTGTATGATCTTCCTGGTTTGGGTGATATTTTGTCCATGGATGTGTGGAATAAGGTTTTGTCAGAGGATGAGCGGATGAGTCTTGCAAAGTACCTTCCTGATATGGACCAAGAGTCGTTTTTGCGGACTATGAAGGAGTTGTTTTCTGGTTGTAATTTGCATTTTGGGAGTCCAACTAGCAGGTGATGTGGCGGATTTTACTATATGTATTTCCCTAATTTTCTGAGCATTTTATCCTTATTTTCATGTATTTAGATTAGTTTTATGTAATTTTTGGCTAAAATGTATTTTTGGGGCTTAATTGTATTCCGAGGGTATTTGAGTGTTTTATTTTATATTCGGATGTAATTCTCTCTCGGAGTCAAAGTCAAATTATTGGAGCGGAAGACTGTTTTGAAAATATGTGGAGTTTCAAGGACCAAGCTGCAGATATGAAAAGTTTGGTGACCAAATTGAAAGAAAGAATTTAGGAAACCTTCCCAAGGTGCACAGTTCACGTGAAGACCAAGGTGGGCGGCGCATGAACCGAGGATCACGTCAGTTTCAATTGACTAGCATGGAAAGGATTTTAAAATGTTATTTTTTTTTATTTATTTCTTTTCTTTTTCCTTTTTTCTTTTTATTAGTAATTAGGTTTTGGTTTTATTAGGAAGAAGTATAAATACTCTTTGGGAACACATAATTAGGGGCAGCCTTTATGTTATTTTTACCGAGAGAAAAGCTTAGAACCTTCATGGAAGCTTAAGCTTTTTGACTTTGGATTTGATTGCTTGAACCCCTAGTTATCAATTTGAGGTATTTTCTTTTCTATTTGTTTATCTCTATTCATAATTTTACTCGTGTTGATTTTGGATTTATAATTAGGGTTTGTGAACTTGATCAATTCATTTATTCTGTTTATGAATCTTTGCTAGAATTCTCTATTACTGTGCCAGTATAGGAATTCAATAGTAGCATCTTCTCGATTTATGCATGTGCCATGGTGAATTGTTAAGTGGGTAAAATTAGACGATTATCTATATGAAATAATTGTAGAAAGCGTTCTTGATCTTGGTTTCTTAAATCATTCATCAATTAATTCTGCGATCTAGACTGTGCCAGTTAGATTAATTTATTAATTAGGGTTTCTAGTGAGTGTGCCACTGCTAGTAACTAATCTGAAAGAAGAAACAGAGATTGCAATATATCTCGTGATCAGGTGAATAGGGTGACATTGAAAAGAGGTATCAATGATAATTGCATAATTAGGTGGGGACGGAATCAAATCTGAAGTGTTTCAACATTATTGTTTTTATTCTTAATTAGTTTAATTTCTGTTCGTAGGAAGTAATTCAAAATCAAGCAAACCCCCCCATTTGTCCGTGACTAGTTCGTAATCAATACTGTTCCCTGAGATCGATCCTGGACTTCCACTATCTATATTTTTAGGAGTCCTTGTAGTAATTTGTAGGCGTGCGATTAAGCCTATCAAATTTTGGCGCCGTTGCCGGGGACGGTGTAATTTTTTACGATCTTATTCTGTTCTTAATCTATTTCTTTTTCTATTTATTTTTATTTTAGTATTTGTGTTATCTGCTAAGTGCTGTACCCTGCTTTCCCTGTGGTGTGTAACCGTGCATGGTGCACACCCGTTCTACTAATAATTTACTTGTGCCTCTTGATTCAGAAATAGAACGTTCTTTCAGGAAAGGGCGACAACAAAGCAGGAGAATCAAGGAGATATTATTAGCTGAAAGGATGCAGGGCGGAGATAATAATGGTGGTGGTGAACAAGCAGTTCCACCACAGACTCTGAGGCAAAGGACTGCACCGAATTGGAATGAGCAACCACATGCAGTCCAATTCCCGGCCTTACCTGCAGGGGTGACATTTGAGTTGAAGCCGGGGCTACTCAATCAGCTACCGCACTTCACAGGGATGCCCGGAGAGGATCCCAATCAGCACATCTCTCAATTTGTGCAAATCGCCAGTATGAAGCCGGTGTCGATTCCGATAGAGCATACATTATTGAGGGCGTTTTCTTTCACCGAAAGATAACGCGAATGGTTGGTACTACCACTTGCCCCCAACAAAGATCACAACATGGCGGCGAGATGAAAGAAGTATTCTTGGAGGAGTTCTTCCCTCAGGACCAAATTAATGTAATGAAGAGGGACATCAGCAATATGGAGCAAAGGGCAGATGAGACTCTTTACGACTACTACAATCGCTTCCACAAGCTTTGTAGGAGTTGTCCATATCATGGGTTTACCGAGGATCGGTGATCGTCTATTTTCATGGGGGTTGACCATTCAGATAAGAGGTTAGTGGATTCGTGCTTTGTGGGGAAGTATTTTGAATAAGACCACTGATGAAGCTAAAGAATTGATCGAGGAGCTAGCTAAGAGTACGAGGACCCATGGCAAGAGGTCAACTGTGAGACAGGTTAGCGCAGCGGGTTCTAGCAGTGGGGTGACTAGTAAGCTCGAGACAGTATATGGAGGATCTTAAGGGTATGGAAAAACGGTTGGTTACGGGACGGACACCGAAGCATGTGGGATTTGCTATGACATTACACACCCTACGGATTCATGCCCTTCGTTGCAGACGGGTGAGATGGAGGATGTCAATGCGGTTGGTTTTGTGCGGGGGCAGAGACCGATGGGTAACACTTATAATCCCAACTGGAGAAATCATCCTAATTTCGGATGGGGTACGGCGGCAGCCAGAATCGGCCGGTGGTCGGGGACAACAGTTTGGTAATCAGCGGGGTTACCAAAGGCGGCGATATCGGGGTTATAGACCACCATTTGGGCAGCCGCCACCACCGCAGCCACAAAGAAATACAAAGAGCCGCAGCAGGACAGGACCTACGTAAGATATGTTCCGTACATTGGCTCGTAGTATGAGCACCTTATCCACCCGATCTTCAACGATCGCAGAGAACCGATACGAGTATTAGCAATCTTCAAAGAAGATCACAGAGGACCGATACGAGTATCGGATGGTTTGGAGAGACAGATGGGACAAGATAGCCGATGCCGCGTGGGTAGGATGGAGGCTCGAACTGGGAAAGCCGCCTTCACTGCATCGAACCGAATCCAAAGCAAAATGCATGTGCGATCACTCTTCGTAGTGGTAAGGAGCCGCAGGACGTGGTCAGAAGCAGAGGAACCTGAGATTGAGGTTGATATTTCGTGAGCCGCATGCAAGGTACCCGATCGAAAGAAGTTGCACTGCATGTTAAGGCTCCTGTATATGAGCCTGAAGTTCCATTCCCCGAGGCCTTAAGAGAGCATCGGAAGCCAGAGCCTGACAAGGCGATTTATGATACATTCAAGAGGTTGGAGGTTAATATTCCTTTCTTAGATCTTCTTCAGACTGTCCCGAGGTATGCGAAGTTCTTGAAGGAGTTGTGTACTCTGAAGAGAAATCAGAAGGAGAGGAGTAAGAAGAAGGGTAAGGTTAGTGAGCACGTATCTGCAGTGTATCAGCGAAAATTGCCTAAGAAATGCAAATGACCTGTGGATGTTCGTGATTCCAGCTTACTTTGGGGGATGCTTCGAGCACAAGGCGATGTTAGACTTGGGGCGTCAATCAACGTCATGCCCTATTCGATGTTTGAAACTCTTAAGTTGGGACCACCGCAGATACCGTAGTTGTGATACGGCCTAGCGGATAGGTCGAATGCCTACCCGAAGGGATTGGTAGAAGATGTGCTTGTTAGAGTGGGGAAGATGATATTTCCCGCAGATTTCTATGTGCTAGAGATGGAGTCGGATCCAAAGGATCCCATATTGTTGGGGAGGCCTTTTATGTCAACTGCTCGGACAAAGCTTGATGTGGCGAATGGTTCCTTGACAATGGAATTTGATGGCCAAGTGATGGAGTTCAATATCTTTGACTCTATGAGATATCCTAAGGATACGGAGTCACTGTGTTTCATTGATGTGGTCGAGCCATTGGTAGAGGAGGTATTTGAGGTGTCTAGTGGAGATGATGATCTCAAGACCGCATTAGAGAATGCGTTGGGGTATGCTAGTTTGGAGTTTGACATCTCAGATTCAATGAAGGAAGCAGTTATGGGTCTTACAGAGAGTGCTATGTTTGCTACAGAACCGGGTCGTGGTTACATGAAGTTAGAGGTTCCGGTGGAGAAGCTTGTTCCATCTATAGAGAAGGCACCGGAGCTTGAGCTGAAGGTTCTCCCTGAGCACCTTAAGTATGTTTATCTAGGTGAGGGAGAGACGCTTCCGGTAGTGATTTCTAGCAGTTTGACTGAGGATCAAGAGAAGAGGTTGATTGAGGTGGTTCGGGAGCGAAAATCTGCGATTGGTTGGACTATTGCTGATCTCAAGGGCATTAGTCCATCTTTGTGTATGCACCGGATCAACCTAGAGGAGGGTGCGAAGCCAGTGAGACAACCGCAGCGGAGACTTAACCCGCCAATGATGGAGGCGGTGAAAAAGGAGGTCCTGAAGCTACTACAAATGGGGATCATCTATCCCATCTCTGACAGCAAGTGGGTGAGCCCCACGCAATGTGTGCCCAAGAGGGGCGGGATCACAGTCTCCCGTAATCAGAAAGGAGAGTTGGTTCCAACCCGGGAGCAAACGGGGATTCGTGTGTGCATTGATCTCCGACGGCTGAATGAGGTAACTCTTAAAGATCATTTCCCCCTCCCCTTTATTGATCGATGTTGGAAAGGTTAGCCTAAGGGCGTCTTTTTGTTTTCTTGATGGTTTTTCCGGGTATTTTCAAATACCTATCGCCCCGGAAGACCAAGAGAAAACTACATTTACTTGCCCTTTCGACACTTTTGCCTATCGGAGAATGCCGTTTGGATTGTGTAATGCACCTGGAACTTTTCAACGGTGCATGATGAGTATATTCTCCGATTTTGTGGAAAGATTTATGGAAGTTTTTATGGATGACTTCACTGTCCATGGAGACTCGTTTGATGAATTCCTTGCTCATTTAGGACTAGTGTTGGATAGATGCATTGAAACTAATTTGGTCCTAAATTTTGAAAAATGTCATTTTATGGTCGAGCAAGGCATCGTGTTAGGCCATGTTGTGTCAAAAAGGGGTATTGAAGTTGACAAAGCTAAGATTGATGTCATTTCTTCACTTCCTTACCCCACCAACGTGCGTGAAGTCCGGTCATTTCTTGGTCATGCCGGGTTTTTTCGGAGGTTTATAAAGGACTTCTCAAAGATTGCTTCACCTCTATGCTCCCTGTTGCAAAAAGAGGTTGATTTTAATTTTGATGATAATTGCAAGCAATCTTTCAATGAGTTGAAGTCTAGGTTGACAACCACCCCCATTATTCAAGCACCCGATTGGTCTCGTCCCTTTGAGATCATGTGTGATGCTAGTGATTATGCCGTGGGGGCGGTTTTGGGTCAAAAAGTGGAGCGTGCCTCGCATGTGATTTATTATGCGTCTATGACCTTGAATGGGGCACAAAGAAATTACTCCACTACAGAAAAGGAGATGTTGGCGGTGGTCTTTGCACTAGAAAAATTTAGGTCCTACTTGTTGGGCACTAAAATCATTGTTTACACCGACCACGCTGCTCTAAAATACTTGATGTCTAAAAAAGAGGCTAAACCGAGACTCATTCGGTGGATTCTCTTGTTGAGTGAGTTTGATATAGAGGTAAAGGACAAAAAGGGGGCTGAAAATTTAGTTGCCGATCATTTGAGTCGCCTTGTTATGGAGGAGGACAAGCCTTATAAACAAGCCCCAATCGGGGTGAGTTTCTGATGAGGTTCTTTGGGCGCTTAATTCTATGGCTCCTTGGTATGCGGACTTGGTCAATTTTCTCGTTTCTAATAGATTCCCTCCGGGGATGTCAAAATCGAAAAGAGACAAAGTCCGTAGTGATGCCAAATATTATGTGTGGGATGAGCCCAACTTGTGGAGGCATTGTGCCGACCAAGTCATTCGGAGGTGTATTCCCGATAGTGAGGTGTCCTCTATTCTTAAATTCTGTCATGAGCAAAGCGTGTGGTGGTCATTTTGGTGCGAAAAAGCCCGCTAGGAAAGTCTTGGATTGTGGCTTCTTTTGGCCAACTTTGTTCCGGGATGCGGTCACTTTTTGTCAGTCGTGTGATAGGTGCCAAAGGGTTGGTAATATTGGGCGCCGTAATGAAATGCCACAAACTCTCATTGTGAATTGTGAAATCTTTGATGTATGGGGAATAGACTTTATGGGTCCGTTCCCTAATTCTTATGGGTTTGTGTACATTTTACTTGCGGTTGACTATGTGTCCAAATGGGTGGAAGCCATCCCTACCCGCACCGATGATTCAAAGGTAGTGGTCAACTTCCTTAGGAGCAATATTCTGTGTCGGTTTGGAATGCCAAGGGCCATTATAAGTGATAGGGGGACACATTTCTGCAATAAGACAGTCGAAGCTCTAGTCAAGAAATATCACATCACCCATAAGGTGTCGACTGCTTATCACCCCCAAACAAATGGCCAAGCCGAGGTATCCAACAGAGAAATAAAATCCATCCTTGAAAAAACTGTGAACCCGAATAGAAAGGATTGGAGTCAAAGGCTTGATGATGTGTTGTGGGCTTACCGGACTGCATACAAGACACCGATTGGTATGTCACCATATCGGTTGGTGTTTGGTAAACCTTGTCATTTGCCGGTTGAGCTTGAACACAAGGCCTATTGGGCGATTAAAAAGTTCAACTTGAACTTGGAGGGTTCCGGGGAGGAGCGAAAATTACACTTGAGTGAGTTGGATGAGATTAGGAGGGATGCGTATGAGAATAACCTCCTTTATAAGGAACGAGCGAAGATTTGGCACGATAAAATGATTATTAGAAAGGACTTTAAGGTGGGTCAAAAGGTCCTTCTTTTTAATTCCCGTCTTTGTTTGTTTCCGGGCAAGTTGAGGTCCCGGTGGACCGGTCCCTATGTGGTGAGGGAGGTGTCCCCGCTTGGGACGGTAGTAATCTCAAGTCCTAATGAGGACAAAGGATTTAAAGTAAATGGACAACGGTTAAAACCGTATTTTGAAAATGAAGTGGTGAATACCGCGAGTTTGGAGGAAATCGATCTCCAAGACCCGGTATATGTTTGATAAATTGTGAGTTCGAGTCTTGTCAAAGACTTTAAAAGTTGATGCTAGCCGGGGGCATTCCCGGCATTTGGTCTAGCTAAAGACGTTAAAGACGGGCGGCTAACCGAGAGGCAATCCGGGATTTAATTGCTTATTTTATTTCTCATTTTTTTTACATTATGTTTTTAATTTTTGTGCAAATTTTTATTCATGTCTAGAATCGGTGCTAAAGGTTTTTATTTTGTGGTGTTGTGTAGGGAAAAGCATGGAGAAAGGAGAAGCAAAAATGCATGGGCCTATTTCTTTAAAAAAAAAAAAAAAAAAAAAAGTTAAAAGTGTGCACGAAATTGGGAATAGGAGTATAAGGCGCCCGCATCATAATCTGCGCCCTCCCACAAGCAAATTGTGAAGCCACCTGAGCAGCGCCCACCTCGCACAATTTGTTGCGCCCGCCTCAGCCTGTGACATCCAAAGCCAAGTTCCTGCCTTTGAAGCGGCCGCCCCGTGCTTCCTCATGCGCCCCCCTCGCCTTGGGAAAAACAAAGGCCAAAAAGCATGTTTAATGGCGCCCGCTTCTCTATTTCCAATTCCCAGCCTCGGTGAATGAAGGCGCACGCCTCACCTCTAATGGTGCGGCCGCCTCGCGTTCTATCCAATCGGGCCATGAAAGTTGAAATGGGTCGGTTTGTCCAATGGGTCGGTATGGTGGGTCGTGATATAAATGAAAAAGTTTCCTTCCCCCATTAAATTCTCAAAATCCCCATCTACCCGTTTCCTTCTTTCCTCTCTCTAAACCCTCTATAAATTCCGACCTTTCTTCCCTACCTTTCTCCCCATTAAATCCGACCAAGCCCCCTGTTCAATCCGGCGAACTCCCTATTCCACCCCAATTCTCACCACCATTCCTCCACAAAATATCTTTCCCTCCACCCCAAACCTTCAGATTAGCCGAGTATTGTGCAATTCCGGGCGGTTTCAATTTCAACCTTTGAAGAATCCGGCGGCTGTTTGGGTTTTCCGGCGAAAAGTTTGCAGATTCCGGCAAGTTCGAATTTTCCGGCGAGTCCTTTGTGTTTTCCGGACAGATTTTCCACCAATATTGAAAGGTTCAAAACTACTCTCTCATCTTAATCTATTTGGATTGCAATTTTGTTTGGATTGAGTAGTTGGCGTTTATTTGTTGATTGGTGTTTGTTTTGAGTTGATTATGGGTAAAACTAAAGAGCCATCGAAAAAGGGAAGTAAGAAAAAGCAAAAGATTGTTGAGAGTTCATCTAATGTTCCTCCCCCTCCCCTCGGAACCCTTTTGCGTTGTGAGGATCCTCATGATTCCTCAAGGTTTAATTACTACATGTCCCAAAATTATTTTCATTTCAATACCAATAGAGCCATAATTGCGGAGAGGCAATTTAACATTTTATCATTCGGGCTTATTGATAAATTTGGGTTTCGAAAGTGGCAACAGTTTTGTGATGAGCCTATGGGGGAGGGTAATAGTTTGATGGTGAAGGAATTTTACTCAAATATGAATAAAGTCCCCATGGATCGAGAGCATTCTTTTGTGAGGGGGAAGACAATTAAATTCAGGAGTGAGGATATTAATAAATTCTATGGGCTCCCCAGAGTGAAAAGGGAGGAATGTGAGTATTTTAAAGCAACAAATGGGGATTGGAGGATATATTTTGCGGATGTGGCGAGGACGTTGGAGGGTAATCGACTCCAATGGACCTACAACCCGGATGGTTCGCCCAAGTTTGTGAGTGAGACGCAGTTTAATCTAGTGGCAAAGGGGGTGAATAAATTGGTATGCTATAGGATCCTCCCGACAGCGCAGCATGTGAAAGTTCCGTGGAAGCATGCATTATTGATTCATTTGATTATCAACGGAGGACAGATTTCTTTGGGCCACATCATTTCAGATAATATGCAAGCTGTGGGAGAGAATAAACGGAATGGATTTCCGTACCCATCATTGATTGCCGGGTTGGTAAAAGCTGCGGGGTGCGGTGGAATTTTGGGGGTGACAAGGTGAAGATAATTAGGCCCATTTCTCGAGACTCTCTGGAAAGCAATAAGAGGGAGGTTAGAGGAATGAACGTTAGAATTGTTGAAGAGCAGGTGGAGGAAGAAGCAGAATATGTTGAGGAGGACGACGACGATGATGATGATGATTATATGGAGGAGACTGAGGGCATTGGTTCTGGGGCTGCGAGTCTTGGTGGTAGTGGCGTGGATCGTTTGATGGCCCGTATGGATATGCGGTTGCCATTACTATGGATCGTCAGATCGGCTTCATGATTATATGGTGCGCGTGGCACCACGGTATGATGACGGGAGATGGCAGTGGCCATTCCCGGCGAGCGGCTCCGGTTCGCATGGTCCGTGGGACTATCGGTTCGAGCCGCCACAGTAGTGCCGAGAGGTATCCCTACCCCTGTCTTACTTATTTTATACTTTTGTGATGCATATGGGACTATGCATGATTTAGTGAGGGGGTGGGGTACATGTTTGTTGTTGTATATGCTGTTTTATTTTCGTTTAAAAAAAAATGAAAAAAATGAGAGGCTAAGTGAAAACCCGAGAGGGCACTTAGGCAAAAGGAAAGAGTGTGTAAAAAAATAAATAAATAAATAAAATTGAAAAGATGAAGAATGAGAGGCTAAGCGAAAACCGGAAACGGCACCTAGGCAAAAGGTGAGTGAAGTGAAATACTTTCTGACATCATTTATATCACCGGTGTTGGAGTAATAAGGGTGGTTAGGAGTCTCGGGTTAGGATGTTCTTATTTGATGTAGGAGGCTCGGTTAGAGGCGTTAAGATAGAAAATCCTCGTAATTCTTCTTGGTGATATAAGGGGGTTGGTGTATTTCACGAGGTAAGTCTTTGCTTGGGCATTGACTTCATTTTGAGGGAGATTGTAGTGCGAGATAAGCGTGGGGGAAAATTAGGACATCTTTAGTTCCCCTGGCTTTTGATGTGTGGGCCTTAGCTTGGATGTCCCGTTTTTGCATATTTGGAGTAGGGGGTCGAGCTAAGGCCATTGATACCATTGTTATGTTTGGAGTGATAAGGAGCGGAGTTCCATTCTCCGAGTACGTTTATTGAGTTGTTTGAATTGTGTTGACTTTTGATGTGGAGGTTTAGAGGAGATTAGGGATCATTTTCCTCCCATGCTATCTGTTTAGACCGGTGCTTAGAGTGGGGTTAGGATATTACTCAGGGACGAGTAATGGTCTAAGCGTGGGGGAATTTGATGTGGTGGATTTTGTACTATATGTATTTCCCTAATTTTCTAGACATTTTATTATTATTTTAATGTAAATTAGATTAGTTTTATGTAATTTTGAGTAGATGACGGATTGGTATTTTTGAGACATGTTTTGATAATTATATGAGGTTCTTCGAAGTTTATCGAAGTTCGGGGACCAAACGGCGAGAAGATTTCGGTGACCAAAATGAAAGCATGAGCAATTTGGGTGACCAAAGTGAAAATCGAGAAAGCAAGATTTTTGAAATTGGTGTGTGCACGTGTGAAATTGGTTGAGGAATTGATTTATGTGTGCAAAGGACAAACCAAGGAGTATTAAATTTGGCAATTCAAATTTCCTAAATGAAGGCATTAGTGGACATTGGAGTCGGGTGGACCAAGGCGGCGGCGCATTGGCCGAGGAAAATCAAGGGCGACTCACGGGTTTGGAGGAGTAATTTTTATTATTATTTTGTTTTCTCTTTTTCTTTTATTTTTGGGGTATTAACTAGTTTTTAGGTTTAGTTTTTAGAAGGAGTATATAAACTCTTTTAAGAAGATATTTTAGGGTTCCATCTTTTATGTTATTTTTTTATCTAGAGAAAAGCTTAGAACCTTCATGGAAGCTTAAGCTTTTTGACTTTGGATTTGATTGCTTGAACCTCTATTTATCAATTTGAGGTATTTTCTTTTCTATTTGTTCATCTCTATTCATAATTTTACTCGTGTTGATTTTAGATTTATAATTAGGGTTTGTGAACTTGATCAATTCATTTATTATTGCATTTATGAATCTTTGCTAGAATTCTCTATTCTTTGTGCCGGTGTAGGAATTCATAAGTAGCATCTTTTCGATTTATGCATGTGCCATGGTAAATTGTTAAGTGGGTAAAATTAGACGATTATCTATATTAAATAATTGTAGAAAGCGTTCTTGATCTTAGTTTCTTAAATCGTTCATCAATTAATTCTGCGATCTAGACTGTGCCAGTTAGATTAATTTATTAATTAGGGTTTCTAGTGAGTGTGCCACTGCTAGTAACTAATCTGAAAGAAGAAACAGAGATTGAAATATATCTCGTGATCAGGTGAATAGGGTGACATTGAAAAGAGATATCAATGATAATTGCATAATTAGGTGGGGATTGAATCAAATCTGAAGTGTTTCCAAATCATTGTTTTTACTCTTAATTAGTTTAATTTCTGTTCTTAGGAAGTAATTCAAAAACAAACAAATCCCCCCATTTGTCCGTGACTAGTTCGTAATCAATACTGTTCCCTGAGATCGATCCTGGACTTTCACTATCTACATTTTTAGGAGTCCTTGTAGTAATTTGTAGGCGTGCGATTAAGCCTATCAGTAGGCTAGCCTCATCAGTGGGCATTTGAAAGTCGGGCTTAAGCCAGCTCGCGACCTGAGGTTCAGAGGGACCAGTATCTGCGGAAACGGGACCTGTTTGTTCGGAAGTAGTTCCGTCGGTGTGGCGAGATCGTTTCAGGGGGCGGGATACAGGACTTTGTAGTTGCTCTGTGGATTCAGTTGTCGCCGCGACATCAGTGCCTATTGGCTCAATTTCTTGATCTTGTGGGATCTCGATTTCAACATCCTCTTCATCTCTTAAATTGAGGCCAGTTCCCCGTGCCAGGGTCTTGGGTTTCTTTGAATTGCGGGAAGGCTCAGCAATGCGCAAGGGTGAATGTCAAACATTGGATGTCGGCAGTTTATAGGCCGCAATGTAATGGGCAGGCTGAGGCGGCAAACAAACATTGGATGTCGGCAGTTTATAGGCCGCAAACAAACCAGGTGATCAAGTTCGTACAAGAGAATATATGGTGCAGATATGGGGTTCCTAGGGTTATCATTTCAGATCATGGTACCCAGTTCGGGAAGAAGTTTTCAGCAGAATGCGCAAGGGTGAATGTCAAACATTGGATGTCGGCAGTTTATAGGCCGCAATGTAATGGGCAGGCTGAGGCGGCAAACAAACAAATTCTTGCCACCTTGCGCAGAAACTTGGAAGGAAGAGGTGGAGCTTGGCTGGAGGAGTTGCCAATAGCTTTATGGTATGTGAGAACAACAGTCAAGGGCTCAACTGGAGAAACCGCTTTTGCCCTTACTTATGGATCGGAGGCTATGGCGCCTGCCGAGATGGCCTTGCCAACTTATAGGGTGGCCAACTATGATGAAGCGAGAAACGGGCAAAGGCGGTGCAATGATATGGATTTGGTTGATGAAAGGAGGATGTATGCGAGAATGAGAATGATCAACTATAAGCAAAAGATGAAAGCCCAACACGACAAGCGAGTCAACAAAAGATCTTTTAATGTCGGAGATTGGGTTCTAAGGAGTGTGGAGGTAAATGGAGCCAAGCCGGGATGGGGAAGAATTGAGGAACGCATGGAGTGTTGATCATCTTAAGCAGTTCTACCAATGAAGCTGCGGCGTCCTCGATTATGTTTTGTTTGTTTTCCCTAGATGACAAAAGTTATATAACTTTTTCTTGTAATTTATCCAGTTTATTTGTCGCATGGGGAGAAAAAGTTATGTAAAATTTGCTGATCTGGTGGCATGTAATTTGTATATGATAGAAATGGTGGCGAGATGTTCTATCAACATGTGTTGAAGCATGATTATATACTTGTGAAATTCTGACAACGTTATTTTCTGTTTCATGGATTGATGGACGATTGGGCGAGAACCAGGGTTGCCGCTAAAGCTTGAAGATGGCGGCCAGAAGGGTTGCCGCCAAAGCTTGAAGATGGCGGCCAGAAGGGTTGCTGCCAAAGCTTGAAGATGGCGGCCAGAAGGGTTGCCGCTAAAGCTTGAAGATGGCCGCCAGAAGGGTTGCCGCCCAAGCTTGAAGATGGCGGCCAGAAGGGTTGCCGCTAAAGAAGGGCTTACATCCCGAACTGTCCGAAGGGCTTACATCCCGAACCGTCCGAAGGGCTTACATTCCGAACTGTCCGAAGGGCTTACATCCCGAACTGTTCGAAAAGTCCTTGAAAATTGAAATTTTGGAGAGATGCCATGTGTTGAAAAGGTTTGGAAAAGTTTTGAAAGAGGGGCTCGCATCCCGAACTGCTAGTGCGACAAAATTGATAAGAGGCTAGCCCGGGTAACTTCCGGCGAGAACGAAGCTGGATAAATCTTGGCGAGAAAAGTCCTGGAAGAAGCCAGGCACGGTAAGTCCTGATGATGATCAGGCGAGAATGACCTGGCTCGATGGCGCCAGGCACGAGAGCGACTTGGCAGTAAGGCGCGAGGTAAGAGGGTTGCGTTTCTCGCGATGTATATGTAAAATGGTTGCCGCCTGCTAGAAATTGGTTTATCACATATTTAATTAAAGAATGATTTCGGCCATAGGATTGGGTCGAGCAATATTTGTCGCATACGACCCTAACAATGGAGTGAGGCTGCCTAAAGACAAGCCTCACTCTTTTGAAGGGAGTAGTATGGATATAGGTAAGTTAAGGGAAAGGAGTCTTCGATAAACTATCGAAGCAAAAATAGCGACATGTTAAAAGTATAAGTAAAAGCAAACTACAGAAAGCAAAGTAACTGTGAATACCCCGTCCCGATGCAACGCGCATTCGGAGGTTTAAAATAAATAATTGTATAAAGTCGGACCGAAATGGGATATTCATTTAGTGACACTCGCTTTAAACCATATTAAAATATTAGTTTAATTTTGAGAGTCGCCACGCCACTTTGATATAGCCCAAAGCTTTGAAAAAAGGCTAAACATGTAATTGGGTTCGGGGGTCAAGTTACAACAGAAGAAGAAACGCTATCACTCCTATTGCCCGACGGATCGGTCTTTCTAGCATATGTGGTGTTGGTTGTGTGCGGTGTTTACAGGAATAGATAGAAGAAACGGGATCATGCATAAGGAGGAGGGGAGAGAAAGAATTTATTGATGATCACACCCTAGAACCTTTGAGTTAGGCCCTCGAAAGGTGCACTAATCAACGTTCATCCTTGGGGAATTGTTGATCATGGGATAATTATAACTAAGGTGGAAGGAAAGAAATAGTTCCTAGATCCATTGGGTTTCTTGGGCGAAACCTTAGATCATCCTCGGCTATGCATAATTAAATATATTAAAACAACCATAAATCTAGCATATATGACATAAGCAAGAAATAAAGTAATTAAAATATACTAAGCATGCAAACAATAATAATAATAAAGACAATAATAATAAAGAACAAAAATATTAAAAAGAGTCTTACCAATTGTAGCAAGACTTTGGGGTCGAATCTTGGCGATTCGAAGAGAATAGTAATAACTGTGGGTAAAGCAAGTGTAGTCTCGCTTCTCCCGTATGAAATTGTGTGTGAAAGTAGGGAGCCGGGCACCTCTATTTATAGTGTTTCGGTAATTGGGCTGGACCGAAATAAAGGGTCGATCGGCCCTAAAAATAAGGTTCGATCGGCACAAAAATAAAGGGTCGATCGGCCCTAAAAATAAGGTCCGATCGGCACTAGGAATTAGGTTCTGGCGGCGTAAAGCTTATCTCCACAAAGAGTCGATCGGCATAAGTAGAGAGAAGGGCCGATCGGCCAATTCTAAGCAGCCCGGATGGCCCAAATGCCTGCACCTTGGCCCAAATGCTACAACTCTCGGCCACAAGGTGATTTGGCCGGCCATAGCCAGGCATTCTCCAGCCGTGGCCCTAACAATCAATCCTTGTTTTTGTACCATTATTATTCGGTTCGTCCCGCGATTTTGCAGTCGCACTTTGACCACTATAATGACTTCTTTTGCACTTCGCTCTTTGGAATTTTATCTTTCATTTAATCCCAGGAATTTTTATATATCAAATTCGTCCAAAATTTCCATATTTCCCGTTTAGTCCCTGAATTTTCCATAAATTCCAATTTGGTCCAAAAGCTTCCAAATGCCAGTTTAGTCCCAAATTTTACCGAATTGCGCTTCACCCCCGTACTCATTAAAACACTTTTTCGAACCGGGTACTAACAGTAGCCCCTCGGCGACGCTTCTTGTAAGACAAGTGGGATCGACGATAAAAATAGGATCCGTCCTGAAAAAAGGGATTTCAGGAGGTAAGACAATGATTTTGCGGATGCAAGGGTTGGACTCGAGCTGAGTCGCAAAAGGATGACCAGGTAGGTCGAGCGGCTGGACCCACGTCGGGCTACCTACGTATCCCAAGAGGAATCAAGCCAAGTCGTAGTTCGAAAAAGTGGGCGTTTAGTACCCGAGAGTGGCGGACGTGCAGCGTCTCAAGCCAAAGATGCGATTTGTGGCAAGGCTTTGGGGATCGAATCTAAGGGCGATTCGAATAATATTGAGAGATGTACGGAAAGGAGAATCAAGTATAGTCTTGCCTTCTCCGTGGGAAAATATGTTGTGTGTGGAAAGGAAATTCAAGTATAGTCTTGATTTTCCCCTTGAAAATTGTGTGTGATGGAACAAATCAAGTGTAGTCTTGATTTCTCCGTGTGAAGATATGTTGTGAGATAATGTGTGGAAAGGAAATTCAAGTATAGTCTTGATTTTCCCTTGAAAATTGTGTGTGATGGAACAAATCAAGTGTAGTCTTGATTTCTCCGTGTGAAGATATATTGTGAGATAATGTGTGGAAAGGAAATTCAAGTATAGTCTTGATTTTCCCCTTGAAAATTGTTTGTGATGGAACAAATCAAGTGTAGTCTTGATTTCTCCGTGTGAAGATATATTGTGAGATAATGTGTGGAAAGGAAATTCAAGTATAGTCTTGATTTTCCCCTTGAAAATTGTGTGTGATGGAACAAATCAAGTGTAGTCTTGATTTCTCCGTGTGTTGTGCAAATAAACCAAGTTTAGTCTTGATTCGCGTACTGAGAGAAAGTGTATGGGGCAATGTGGGAAAAAACTGTGTGGGAATCAAAAGCCAAATATTTGACTGTCCGGGGAGTCACCCAAAGATTTGACTGTACGGGGAGTCACCCAAAGATTTGACTGTACGGGGAGTCACCCAAAAATTTGACTGTCCGGGGAGTCACCCAAAGATTGGATAATTTTGACTTCTGAAATGCGGGACGGACCCTTTGATATGCGGGACGGACCCTTTGGAGATGTGGGACGGACCCTTGAAATGGAGGATAGACCTCTGAAATGCGGGACGGACCCTTGAAATGCGGGACGGACCCTTTGAAAGTACGGGACGGACCCTCTGAGATACAGGACGGACCTTTTGAAATGGAGGATAGACCTCTGAAATGCGGGACGGACCCTTGAAATGCGGGACGGACCCTTTGAAAGTACGGGACGGACCTGCGAGATACAGACGGACCTTTTGAAATGGAGGATAGACCTCGAAATGCGGGACGGACCCTTTGAAATGCGGGACGGACCCTTTGAAAGTACGGGACGGACCCTCTGAGATACAGGACGAACCTTTTGAAATGGAGGATAGACCTCTGAAATGCGGGACGGACCCTTGAAATGCGGGACGGACCCTTTGAAAGTACGGGGCGGACCCTACGAGATACTGGGACGAACCTTTTGAAATGGAGGATAGACCTCTGAAATGCGGGACGGACCCTTGAAATGCGGGACGGACCCTTTGAAAGTACGGGACGGACCCTCTGAGATACAGGACGGACCTTTTGAAATGGAGGATAGACCTCTGAAATGCGGGACGGACCCTTGAAATGCGGGACGGACCCTTTGAAAGTACGGGACGGACCCTCTGAGATACAGGACGGACCTTTTGAAATGGAGGATAGTCCTCTGAAATGCGGGACGAACCCTTTGATATGCGGGAAACTGTAGCTGCCAAAGGACTTAGGCTACTGTTTACTGATGAAGAATAGTTGTGTGAATTGATTGGGATTATTATGGCTTCCCGAGCTGAAGAACCAAGCGATTAAAAGATTGGGATAATCATTGCTAAGGCTTAGAGAGGAGTCTTGTCTCCTAGGCTTAAGGCTAGGGTTTTAGAGAGGCATTTGTCACCTAGGCTTGGAGCTAGGATTTAGAAAGATATTTGTCGCCTAGGCTTGAGGCTAGGGTTTAGAAAGATATTTGTCACCTAGGCTTGGAGCTAGGGTTCTGAAGGGTATTTGTCACCTAGGTTTGAGGCTAGGGTTTAGAGAGGTATTTGTCACCTAGGCTTGAGGCTAGGGTTTTACATTTGCGGTAAGTCTAAACAAGGCAGTTTGAGCAGAAAGGTTATTGGTTTAAACTAGGCGAGGCCGAGTAAGTGTCGATGATAGAAGGTGGGATTAGGTAAGTTTGATGTCCAGAGATAAGGGTCGAGTCATCTTGAGAGTCACAGAGATATGTTTTTGATAGATTTGAAGAGTTTGAAAATTTGTGGAGACCAAATAGTGATTTTTGTAAACAAGGTACCAAGGAGGACAGTATTTTGAAAGCATGTTTATTTGATAAAGAGGCCTTATGATTAATCATGTTTCTAATTAACTCAAAGAGTTTGTCATATGCTGGTCTTGATGACAAGGGATGCCCTTCATGCTAGATATGATTTCATTGGAGCTCCGATTTTTGTTAGAGCACATAGTCGACCCATTTTTGTTGAGGGGAGCCCCAATGTTTGATGAAGTGACCTTGGCAAAGTCCCGCTTGATGATGAATGGCGAAGCCCCGCTGATGATGCAAAGCAAACCCGAAGGGAATGGCGAAGCCCCGCTGATGATGCGGAGCAAACCCGAAGAGAGCCCGAGAGAACAGCTTAACAAAAGCCCCGGCTTGAGAGATTCAATGCATCCCTATTTGCGTACAGAGTCATCTTGCGGCCACTGGCGACCCCTCGTTTCGAACAATGGTCAATCGCCGCCGGACAAGACTCGGAAATGTATATGTGCAGGGGCGCATTTTTCGAAGGTGGGAATGGATCCCGAGTTCGTGTATGACACTTTCGCTTTTGGGTTTGACTCTTTTGGGAGAGTATAAGCATCACAAGGTGTGGAAAAGTGTATGGAAGCCCCCGTACGTAAAGACAAGTGTTTGGCCTCTATTTTCCTATGATGTAGAAAAAGAAGACTTGTCGAGACATTTGAAGAATTATTTTATTCGAATTATATCTTGATTGCTCGTGAATGGACCTCACTGATTGGTTTATCAAATTCCAATTATATAGGTAAACAAATGAATGTTTTGATTTGAAGGTGAAATCTCGGGCTTGTCTTTAGAAGGAGAAGGATGTTCCGTTGTTGCTTGCCGCTCCGTTCGGTGGTAATTGTGGTGCGGGCTGCCGTTGCATTGATCTCCTTCATGGGAAAGAATGAAAAATAGAAAAAGATTGGGGTGGAAGAAAAGGTGGGAATTGACCGATTATAACCCAAAGATTTTTTCATTCCTTCAAGTGAAGATTCTTTGTTCCTTTGTTCTCGCAAGCCGAGGGAGTAGTCCCCGGCGCGTGTCTCCTTGCTTTTACCGGAGTGCCGCCGAGAGGCACGGATGCAAAGCCCCTGAGACTTTTGCAGACAAGTGTTTGAGGAGTCGAATGAACGAATTTCAAGAATAGGACGAGTTCCCAAACTTTTGAGAGAATATGTAATATGCTCACGTAGGATAACAAGTGACTCAAAAATCAATATGCATTTCTTTTAAATAATCTTTTGAGAATGCCATCCTGTAGCGGTTGTAGCCGGGCTTTGGATTGCGATCGACCATTGGATGATTAACATGACCTCTTAAAGTGAGAGGTCGGCTGGGCTTTTTGCTGAGAGGTTGGTTTGAGGGATGTGTTTGGAATTTCTAAGGTGAAGGGATTTTCTTGTTGCTGCTTCTTCAGAACCTCTAAGAGTGAGGTTAACTTTGATTTTGACAAGGTCAAGGGTGGTGATGGAATCCTCTAAAAGTGAGAGGATGGACTTTGGAATGGGTTTATGGGATTTGTCCAAGAGGGAATCTTTGTTGCTTCTTCTCGCGAGTTTGTTGTGGTTTCAGCAGGTAACTTGATCACGATAGGACCTTCACTCGATGTCTCGTTTTCACAACCTTTAAGATGGGAGGTTCACTTCGGGGTGATGAAGTTTTTTTTTTTTTTTTTTTTTTTTTTAACACCCTCTTATCGAGAAAAGCCTTCGGATTTGTTTGTTCGCGATAGCCCCTAGTGTATGCCTTGGGATGGTTTTACCTTTTCCCTCTTGGGCTTGGAGGTGGTCCCTTCGAGGGAGCCCCTTGTATGAGTTTCTTTCGCATTCCGCCTTTCTTGAGCTTGGAGGTGATTACTTCCTTTGTGAGTCGAGGGAGCCCCTAGTATGGGCTTCTTCCTTAGGGTCTCAAAACTTGTCGATCTTGAAATGAAAGGGTATTATTTAGTGAGGATAAGGTTATGGCTTCCTATGGTGAGAGGTTTAAGCTTCAATTGCTACTGGATAGCATTCTCAAAAGAGTATTTAAAATAAATGCAAACTCAATTAACCGACTTATTAAGTAAGGCAGAATATATTCGGACCATAAGAAAGATATGTGAGCATATTCAATGAAAGCTTATCGATCGAATGGAAAATCAGAGGAGACGCGAGATTGGGGGGTTGGTGAGCCCCAAGTTGATATTCATGTAGTACTTGTGAAGGATAGGAACAACTCCTTGCATCTTCTTTAAATTGCAGTGGCGTGAGCAGCTATTTTCTGATGATGAGCAACAACGGTCTTTGTGCTTGTCTTGACCATATGGAAAGGAGGTCAAGTGGGGGGAGAGTGTATTTGGGGAAGTTTAGGCTCGAGGGAGCATAGGGGGAGTGTACAAGGAGAGGGTCTGGCGATAGTGTATGGAAAGTATATGGTGGAGTATGGGAAGAGTGTATGAGAGAAGGGTGTATAGGGATGGTGTATATGAAGGAGGAACGGTGAGTTGTTTACTCCAATCAAAGCATTCATTCATTGTTTACTTTATTAGCCGGTGAGTTTATCAGTGAGATTAGCAACCAAGTGATAATTATAAATAAAACAATCTTCTTGAAAGTAATGCGAGATTATGTCTCAAGTCTAGAGAGAAAAGAAAGAAAGACCTTTTTTATTATCGAAGTAACTAATCTAAAGGTGGACATTACAAACCAATGCCCAAAGTGGAAGTAAGAAGGACACACTAGAACCTACAAGACTGAATGAATCTAAATCCTTCCTTGAAGTACGAGGGCTTCTTCATTAATGAGGCCTTGGTTGATCAAATCTTGAATCAAGCGTTGTAGCCGCTACGCTGTCGTGGTATGCCCAACGTACTTGTGGTATCTGCAAAACTTGGATGTATCCAAGTTAGATCTCGGGTTAATAGGCTTGTAATTCTCGAGCGGCTTGATCAAACTCTTTTCCACCAAAATGTCGAAGAACTCACCCACAGGCATTCCTAAGTCATCAAAATGTTCCTTGTTGATCTTCTTCTCGGGTATTGGTGCCTTTCGTTGGTTGGTGGCCACAGCAGCATCCCGAATGAGACATTCCGATGTGTTGGACCATAAGTGGGACCATAAGCATGTGGATGATAGGGACTCTGGAATTGCACAGGAGGAGGATCTCTTCTCAAGCACTCGTGAATGCAAGACAAATGGTGCTGCTCAATTTCATGCATGTCTTTGAGGAGGTTGATCACTCCCAACCTCATGTCTGAGACTTCTTTAAGGGATTCAATGCTTTTCTCCAGAGACATGATGCAGAATTCTGTAAGAACATACGGCAGAGTCAAACCAATGAGTTGAATTAGACTCACAATTAATCTTAAGGCATCTCCGAGAAAATAGTTGATCTCCACAATTTGAGAGTTTGACCGGGCTGAAGTTGCCTACGTAACCCTTACCATTTAAGGTATGAGTCTCAGGTCACCGTAGTTCGAGGGGGCCCCGATTGATGATACAACCAGGGTTAAGTTTAGATAAAGAGAGAGGATGAATGTAAAAGAGTGAAAAAAGGAGAGGAAGATGACTCGATCCTTGGTCAAATATAAGTGAGGGTGATCTAGACGAGCTAATCGGACTTGGTAAGTTGGCTTAGGTAGGCCCTAGATGGTGGTTTGATCTATATGGGTCGAGAGAGGTTTGATCTTGGTGGGTCTTTGGCTGAAGGGTGCTAGAGATAAAGGATCTAAACTATGGATGGTTTTAAGGCTAAGGGAGCAAACTGCGGATGGTTCAAGAGATAAGAGGTAGAACTTTGAAGGGTCCTAACTTGAAGGATGTAGACCGTGGGTGGTCAAAGGTAGAGGAATGGACCATGGATGGTCCAAGAGACGAGGGGTGGACCTCGAAGAGTCTCAGGTGGAAAGGTGGACCTTTAATGGTCCTAGATAGAGAGAGTGGACCTCGAAGGGTCCTAAATTGAGGAGTGGACCTTGAAGGGTCCAAGAGAAGAAGAGCGGACCTTGAACGGTCCAAGATATGAGGAGTGTGGACCTTGAAGGGTCCAAGAGATGAGGAGTGGACCTTAAAGGGTCCAAGAGAAGAGGAGTGGACCTTAAAGGGTCCAAGAGAAGAGGAGTGAACCTTGAAGGGTCCAAGAGAAGAGGAGCGGACCTTGAAGGGTCCAAGAGAAGAGGAGCGGACCTTGAAGGGTCCAAGAGAAGAAGAGCGGACCTTGAACGGTCCAAGATATGAGGAGCGGACCTTGAACGGCCCAAGATATGAGGAGTGGACCTTGAACGGTCCAAGATATGAGAAGTGGACCTTGAATGGTCCAAGATTGGGAGAGTGGACATAGTATACGAAGGGTCAAAGAGTGGACCTTGAACGGTCCAAGATAGAGAGACTGATCCTAGAGCGGTCCGCAGTAGAGGGTGTGGACCTTGAAGGGTCCAAGAAGTAAAGAGCGGACCTCGGAGGGTCCTAGAAATGGAGAGTGGACCTCGGAGGGTCCTAGGAATGAGGAGCGGACCTCGGAGGGTCCTAGGAATGAGGAGCGGACCTCGGAGGGTCCTAGAAAAGAGGAGCGGACCTCGGAGGGTCCTAGATTGAGGGATAGTTAAGCATTTTATTTACAAAAAAGCCTTCCATTTTTATAGAACCTACTCTTGGTTGGAAGGGATACCCCTTTTTCGCAACTAACTAAAGGTCCTAAAGTGGTGGATCCTAACGACTAACCGTCTCATATAGACATTTAAGATGATATTTATGGGAAGTACTACAGACCTATGATAAGACAAGATCTTTTAACAAGCACTCGACCTTACACGGCACATCCTTTAAAAGGAAATCAAAATTTTTGTGCTCTTTTCTCTCTATAGATCTTGACTTATCACTGATTCGTAGTGACTCAACATAAAGACCTTATTAATTGTATACATGAAAAAGCTAGTCAAACCAACCGGTCACAGGGAGTGTATTCCTAGCAAAGTGGGTGACACAAGGGTTAGATTTCGAGCTCCCACCAAGCGTGCGCGAAGTCGGCCCGATGAGTGGATGGCCAAGTGAGACTCGGAAGGGAGGCGACATGATCACCACACTTCCCGCACTTTGGCTTCTCCGAAGGGTTAAGGGTGTCTGTGCAGTGTGACACGGACTCTAGTGGTAGTGTGAGGTAAAAAGTCTAATTCTTTTTTTAAGGAAAAAAGAGAAAGATTTTTTTATGAGATGCATGCATGCAATGCAACAGTTAAGAATAGGAGAAAAAGAAAAAGGAAGTAAAACACAACACCATACAAGAAGACGAAAGTCTGACCCACTTAGTTTGAAAAAATTTCAAAACAGTCCCCAGCAGAGTCGCCACTGTGAATACCCCGTCCCGATACAACGCGCATTCGGAGGTTTAAAATAAATAATTGTATAAAGTCGGACCGAAATGGGATATTCATTTAGTGACACTCGCTTTAAACCATATTAAAATATTAGTTTAATTTTGAGAGTCGCCACGCCACTTTGATATAGCCCAAAGCTTTGAAAAAAGGCTAAACATGTAATTGGGTTCGGGGGTCAAGTTACAACAGAAGAAGAAACGCTATCACTCCTATTGCCCGACGGATCGGTCTTTCTAGCATATGGGGTGTTGGTTGTGTGCGGTGTTTACAGGAATAGATAGAAGAAACGGGATCATGCATAAGGAGGAGGGGAGAGAAAGAATTTATTGATGATCACACCCTAGAACCTTTGAGTTAGGCCCTCGAAAGGTGCACTAATCAACGTTCATCCTTGGGGAATTGTTGATCATGGGATAATTATAACTAAGGTGGAAGGAAAGAAATAGTTCCTAGATCCATTGGGTTTCTTGGGCGAAACCTTAGATCATCCTCGGCTATGCATAATTAAATATATTAAAACAACCCTAAATCTAGCATATATGACATAAGCAAGAAATAAAGTAATTAAAATATACTAAGCATGCAAACAATAATAATAATAAAGACAATAATAATAAAGAACAAAAATATTAAAAAGAGTCTTACCAATTGTAGCAAGACTTTGGGGTCGAATCTTGGCGATTCGAAGAGAATAGTAATAACTGTGGGTAAAGCAAGTGTAGTCTCGCTTCTCCCGTATGAAATTGTGTGTGAAAGTAGGGAGCCGGGCACCTCTATTTATAGTGTTTCGGTAATTGGGCTGGACCGAAATATAGGGTCGATCGGCCCTAAAATTAAGGTTCGATCGGCACAAAAATAAAGGGTCGATCGGCCCTAAAAATAAGGTCCGATCGGCACTAGGAATTAGGTTCTGGCGGCGTAAAGCTTATCTCCACAAAGAGTCGATCGGCATAAGTAGAGAGAAGGGCCGATCGGCCAATTCTAAGCTTGGCCCAGATGGCCCAAATGCTGCTGCACCTTGGCCCAAATGCTACAACTCTCGGCCACAAGGTGATTTGGCCGGCCATAGCCAGGCATTCTCCAGCCGTGGCCCTAACAATCAATCCTTGTTTTTGTACCATTATTATTCGGTTCGTCCCGCGATTTTGCAGTCGCACTTTGACCACTATAATGACTTCTTTTGCACTTCGCTCTTTGGAATTTTATCTTTCATTTAATCCCAGGAATTTTTATATATCAAATTCGTCCAAAATTTCCATATTTCCCGTTTAGTCCCTGAATTTTCCATAAATTCCAATTTGGTCCAAAAAGCTTCCAAATGCCAATTTAGTCCCAAATTTTCCCGAATTGCGCTTCAGTCCCTGTACTCATTAAAACACTTTTTTCGGACCGGGTACTAACAGTAACGGCAAAGTATAGAGATAAAATCGCAAACCGCGATACTTGAAAAGATAGTCAGAAACATAAACCGCATACTACGGCTTGCCAAAAAGTGTTTAATGTTAAGTCGCAAACCGCGACATCCAAAAGCAGCAAAATTAAAGTTTAAGAACGGAAAAGTAAATTGCTTAGTACAGACCCAAATTCAAATTCAAATGAAATATTGTTTTAAAGAGCAAGGTGTTCAAGAAGCAGGAGCATCACGATTGTCGCCAGAGGTAGAAGGGGTATCTGGTGCGGCTTGAGCGACTAACGCGGCTTGGGCGTCATCCTTAGCTTGCTTATGTGCCTGGGCTTTCTCGCTGATAAGATCGGTCCAAAGAGTAAGGGCATCCGGGTTGGCCAAAGTAGGAACCTTCCAGACAGGCTTCCCAAGAAGTTAATCTTCGGCGGCCAGCTCTGCGAGCTCATCATTGTAGTATGGTACCAAGTTATGACCCAAGCGACAAAAATCGCTATAAATGGTTTCAGATCCCCATTTAGCGATCAAGTCATGGGTAATAGCTGGTATGTCACTGGAGCTTGCCGCTGCGACACGCATGCAGTGGATGAGATCTTTATCGTACAAATCCATGGCGTCCACCTCAGCCTTGGCCTTGTTCTCTGTTATTGTAGTTTGAAGTTGGGCAATCAAGGTCTTGTTATTGAGATCGCGCTCCGCGGTGGCCGCCAGGTCTGCTGCCAGGAGTTTGTTTTGCTCTTCGAACTTGAGCCTTTGGGCCTCTATCTCGCGCCTAAGATCCTTCTCGGACAGTTTAAGTTTGGCTTTGTCGGATTGAAGAGCAGAGATATATTGCTCCCTATCCTGAAACTTCTTTTTAATTTTCTCCCTCTCAGATCGAACCCGCTTGAGATCGTTCTCGCGGCTTAATAATTCATTAGTGACATTGCGGCATCAGTTCCTTAAGCCATAGAGAATACTTGAAATCTGATAAGAATAGCATAAAGGTTAGATTATGCGAAAGCGAGAAATAAAATAAAAATGAGGCAGTAAAGTATGACTTACGCCTGCGAGATGAAAGCCTGCATCATTTGCGGCATAATCTTCATTGAGAGCCTCATACTCCCTAACCCTTTGTGGCACGCAAGATCGTTGAATGATGCCGCCCCCAAGCATGTTATAATCCTGATTAGCAGAGCGAACATCCAAGTCGGGAAGCTCAGGCACGGCGCCAATTTCGCAGCTAAGCTCTAGTAGGTGATGTGGTGGATTTTGTGTACATTATTTCCCTAATTTTCTAGACATTTTATTATTATTTTAATGTAAATTAGATTAGTTTTTATGTAATTTTGAGTAGATGACGGATTGGTATTTTTGAGACATGTTTTGATAATTATATGAGGTTCTTCGAAGTTTATCAGAAGTTCAGGGACCAAACAGCAGAGCAGAAGATTTCAGTGACCAAAATGAAAGCATGAACAGCTGGGTGACCAAAGTGAAAATCAGAAAGCAAGATTTTTGAAATTGGTGTGTGCACGTGTGAAATTGGTTGAGGGAATTGATTTATGTGTGCAAAGGACAAACCAAGGAGTATTAAATTTGGCAATTCAAATTTCCTAAATGAAGGCATTGACTGGACATTGGAGTCGGGTGGACCAAGGCAGCCGGCGCATTGACCGAGGAAAATCAAGGCTGACTCACGGCTGGAGGAGTAATTTTTATTATTATTTTTGTTTTCTCTTTTTCTTTTATTTTTGGGGTATTAACTAGTTTTTAGGTTTAGTTTTTAGAAGGAGTATATAAACTCTTTTAAGAAGATATTTTAGGGTTCCATCTTTTATGTTATTTTTTTATCTAGAGAAAAGCTTAGAACCTTCATGGAAGCTTAAGCTTTTTGACTTTGGATTTGATTGCTTGAACCTCTATTTATCAATTTGAGGTATTTTCTTTTCTATTTGTTCATCTCTATTCATAATTTTACTCGTGTTGATTTTAGATTTATAATTAGGGTTTGTGAACTTGATCAATTCATTTATTCTGTTTATGAATCTTTGCTAGAATTCTCTATTACTGTGCCAGTGCAGGAATTCATAAGTAGCATCTTTTCGATTTATGCATGTGCCATGGTAAATTGTTAAGTGGGTAAAATTAGACGATTATCTATATGAAATAATTGTAGAAAGCGTTCTTGATCTTAGTTTCTTAAATCGTTCATCAATTAATTCTGCGATCTAGACTGTGCCAGTTAGATTAATTTATTAATTAGGGTTTCTAGTGAGTGTGCCACTTTGCTAGTAACTAATCTGAAAGAAGAAACGAGAGATTGAAATATATCTCGTGATCGAGTGAATAGGGTGACATTGAAAAGAGATATCAATGATAATTGCATAATTAGGTGGGGATTGAATCAAATCGAAGTGTTTCCAAATCATTGTTTTTACTCTTAATTAGTTTAATTTACGTTCTTAGGAAGTAATTCAAAAACAAACAAATCCCCCATTTGTCCGTGACTAGTTCGTAATCAATACTGTTCCCTGAGATCGATCCTGGACTTTCACTATCTACATTTTTAGGAGTCCTTGTAGTAATTTGTAGGCGTGCGATTAAGCCTATCAGTAGGCTAGCCTCATCAGTGGGCATTTGAAAGTCGGGCTTAAGCCAGCTCGCGACCTGAGGTTCAGAGGGACCAATATCTGCGGAAACGGGACCTGTTTGTTCGGAAGTAGTTCCGTCGGTGTGGCGAGATCGTTTCAGGGGTCGGGATACAGGACTTTGTAGTTGCTCTGTAGATTCAGTTGTCGCCGCGACATCAGTGCCTATTGGCTCAATTTCTTGATCTTGTGGGATCTCAATTTCAACATCCTCTTCATCTCTTAAATTGAGGCCAGTTCCCCGTGCCAGGGTCTTGGGTTTCTTTGACTTGCGGGAAGGCTCAGCAATGGCTTTCCCAGCGGCTTTTTCTGCAGCGGCAGCCATCTTCTCTTTGGCAATGGCGTCAGAGTCATCACCATGGACAGAAATCGGGATTGTTTTCTCGACAGTTTGGCTGAGAGCGGCTTGCCGGGCATCAGCCAGCCTTTTGCGGCGGCCATCCATGTTGGCATGAGCATCTCGGCGTTGGGCCAGCGACATGTTTCTGAATTCTGCGAAGATCAAAAGGAAAAGTTGTTTGAATGCCTGGAATAGGTGATTTAAATGCGTTAAGTAAACAAAATAGAGATTGAGGCGAGAATTCATACTGTATACTTCATACATAGCGTTACAACAGCGACCTTTTCGCTGGCAAGGTTCACATTCTGAGCCAAAGCAATCTTTAGAGTGGATGTCCCATCCGGGATAAGAGGGAGTGTGAACGATTGTTATACGGGAATCTTCAGTTGGGTAAGTAAAATCAGGGAACCCAAATTCTCGCAAGAGGGAAGGGGTGGAAATGATTCTCGCCACGAGAATAGGGCTAA
This sequence comes from Adenophora triphylla var. japonica, assembly GCA_022495995.1. Taxonomy (NCBI): domain Eukaryota; kingdom Viridiplantae; phylum Streptophyta; class Magnoliopsida; order Asterales; family Campanulaceae; genus Adenophora; species Adenophora triphylla. The sequence goes on from JAFEMH010000025.1 coordinate 453,959, forward strand.
GCCAGTGTCAGACGCGTCGGCGAGGACTTGGAAGATTCATTCCTTTAGGCGGGTATCTTCAGAAACTAAGGCTTTCTTGGTCTCGATTTTTGGGATGATCTCTCTCAAGTCGTCACTTGAGTGAGTCCATCCGATGCGGGAAGTGATGAACAATGGCTTGGATTGCCAGTTATGTACTTTGTCAAGAAGGGGAGTAAGGATCTTAGGTTTTATATATTTGATAGACAAACGTTTCTCGATCACACCTTCTCGCGTGGAGACTGCAGTGTAACCTTCAAAAAGATGAACGAAAAGTGGGATAGAAGGTTCGTGTTTCAGGGCCCTACAGATGACAATATAGCTGGTTAATACGCGAAAGACATTAGGGTGGAGGTCCACTATTGCAGCTTGGGCTTTGTGAAGAAAGGCGCAGATGAATGGGTCTATGGGAAACCTAAGGCCGGCTTCCAATTGAGAGGCGTACGCGATTACCCCTTCAGTTCGTTGTCGCATGGTGGCAAGATTCATGTTGCCAGAGTAAGGTTCAATGTGATAAATGTTGTGATTGATACCAAAGGTGACATGAAAAGGAGTTTGGAAATCAGAAGAGGATGTGCTGGTTGTCGCCACGTTGGTAACGAAGAGTTGTTCAGAAGAAACCTGGGGCTGGGATGATGTCTCGGCGGCAAGAGTGTCTGAGACATCATGGCTGAAGGTGGAATTAGTAGAAGACATGTCGCTCCCCTCGCTGGAGCTGGAAAGAACCTATTTATAGAAGCGACGACTACGTAAATTGGGGGTTGCAGGATAATCAGTGTCAGAAAAATTAGAATCAATGCGGGAATGATAAAAATTGCAAATGTGCGAGCATAACTCAAAAGTGGTATGGAAGGTTTGCATGGGTTCAGATTTGTGTAAGAAGGGGGGACCCCTAATTTCTAAAGCATCTAGAATGGCGACATCAGCATCATGTCGCATAAGCATGGAGTTAAGGTCCTCGCGTGGGATCCTTGCCCACACCCCCATGTCGACCCTATAGTACCCCCCCAGTTCTTAAACATTGCTCAAACCTAACGGTTCTTATACAAGACTTAGTTCTCGCCATGGGGCGAGATAGTAAAGACGGAAGTAAAAAACGAAAAGTAAGAAAGAGCGAGAAATCAAGCGTTTACCTGGGAATGTTTAAAGAAATTGACGGAGACGATGAACTTGGTCGGAGTTTGGCCGGAAACTTCAAGGACGTGAAGAAAACTGCCAGAAATGCACCTGGAAAGCCCCAAATTGAAGAATTGCAACCGTAAGTGTGAATAGATCAAGGAAATATGTAAAACAAACGGCGAAAATGATGAAATTAGGTAGGAAAAAGGGGTTTTCTCAGGAAATGGCTCGCCGGAGGAACAGAGAGATATCGGAGGCTAGGTAACTGAAAAGTGAAGAATGAGAAACTTGGGACTGACCTTAGCGTAGTGGAGACGAAGGGGCACCGTGAAAGCGAAGGGGCGTTCGGAATTTCCTAGAAAATAAATGATGATTCGAATTTTAAAATTTCCTCACCTTTTAATGTGGTTATTTATGGAGGGGCCCGAAAATCGAGACTGTGTACGGCTCTGACGAATCGCCCAGGTTCGTCAACCCTGAGCTGACACGTGGCTGCGTAGGTGTCAGGTAATGCTCTTATCTCACTAACTTGAGGTTGGTTGTGTCCCTCATGTGCAAGGCACAATGGGGCTTGAGAGTATAAACAAAGGAAATAGTTTATTTGCATGGTATGTTCCCTCTCTCTACTCTCTAAGTTTTCTCTCTCTAGTGCATCCCTTGTGATTACCTGTTTTTGTGAACTATTAGCCTTGCTCTCACGTCGGAGGGTTTTTGCTGGAGTCACCCCCGGTCTAGTTTACGAGTGTTCTTGTATGTAGGCGACCAGACCGAAGAAGGAAGCAGCCGGAGTGTCCTTCCAGTTTCAGTTCCTGTGCAACCTTCATTTTGGATGGCAGCATCAACACTCGGCATTCATGTGGTGGCTGACCAAGACAAATGATCAATTTAGTGAATTAGGACGCATAACGTGAGTTAACAAACAAAGAAAAAAATAAAATCGAATGAGAGAAAATTCGTCATTTTCATCATATATACAAATAAGGTACGAATTTAATAAGAAGAGAGAAAAAAGATAAATACATGTAATTCTTGTGAAATTAGGGTTCTTGTTCGCATCGATGCACATGTAAATAATCTGAATCCTTTTCTTATTTTTCCATTGTTGTTTGAAATTAGGGTTCTTTTGAAGATATTCGTAAAATTAGGGTTTATGATTTTTCATGTAAGTAGTAAATTAATTATTCTTTTGTGCTATTTTTGGGAAACATATCCATGTTTGTTTATTTTATTGTCAATCTTTTTCATCTTTGCATCCTCTTGTTGATAATGGACCCCCTCCCTCCCCAAAGTGTATGCAGAGAGAGACTGTTGAGGATCATGAGTACGAAAGAGTTGGTGATTATGATGCTAGCATTGACGATCGTTAGGAAAATAGGTTGATTTGGTTAATTTTTCAATAGTACGCAGGACAAGTTGGTAGTTCAGATAGTATGAAGGTTAAATTGATGTTATTTATATGGTACGTGAGTCATTTTTATCGTTTACTCAATAAAGTTTAATTTTTATGTACTAATTATGTGTACCCCATTGATTCTGTAGTACAATCTTTCCTTGTTGTATGCGATTTAACGAATATGAGATATTAGAATTGAAATCATCGTGTCATGAAAAATACATACTCTATCCGTTTCGTAATTCGTTACAAAAGGCATAAAATGGGGTTTACGAAAATTAAGAATACTATAGTACTCCTTCCGTCCCACTCCAAGTGTCACTTTTTACCCAAAATGGCGTCCCGTTTGAAGCGTCACATTTTCTAAAAAGAAAATGTTTTATTAATACTCCCTCCGTCCCAGTATAAGCTTCTCATTTTGCCATTTTGGGTGTTCCGTTAAAAGCTTCCACTTTCCTTTTTTGGCAAAATTTTTTTACTATTTCCTCCACTCATTCTCTCTCCTATATTATTTTAATACTCACAACACCATTATAATTTACTACTCACTCCACTCATTCTCTTTCCTATTTTCAAATTACACTCACAACATTTTTTTTCCCACCCATTTTCTTAATTTACGTGCAATGAAAAAAAATGGGTAGCTTTTGTTGAGACGGAGGGAGTATTCTATTATCCCATCCACAATTTCCTCCACTAATTCTCTCTCCTCTACACTCACAACACTTTTTAAATTCACTATTTCCTCCACTAATTCTCTCTCCTATTTTCAAATTACACTCACAACATTTTTTCTTCCCCTTTTTTTTCTTAATTTGCGTGCCACCCCTAAAAGGGTGACACTCTTGGTGGGACGGAGGGAGTATATTGGAATAAGTGTTGTGAGTATGAAAGTGAGGCATGAGAGAAAAAGTGAGTAGAAAATAGTAAGCTGACAAATGAAGTGAGTATGATAACTAAGTCTTATAAATAAACAAATATTGAAAATTTTCTTTTTTTAACTTGTGCCTTTTGTATTAAACATCAAAATGAAATTTTTGTTCTTTTTGTAATAAGACAAAAAGAGTATTCGATATATAATTGATAATACAATATATTGCACATAAAAATAATAATCTTCTTGCTTTAAAAGAATTTTTTTATTTCATTAAGATTTAATTTAAAACAAATGAACTACGGTATAAAAGTTGATCTCATAACTATAACCAAATTATAATTAAAAAATAGTGAATTTTTGATATTCAACTTAGCGACGACAAGGATATAAGGAATGATAAGAGAAGTTTTATGTTCAATTGCGAAATAATTAATTTAAATAAGTGTTGTAATTTCTGCTAAACATTTCTTTTAAAGTCAATTATCAATAACTTGATGTATCAGATTAGACCTTAATTTATGCCATTAAGAAAAAAAAAGGAGAGCGAATATTTGATAGTATATTTAAACATGCCCGGTTCACGGTTTATAAATCGCTGATTCACGGTTCGCAAAAAATCAAAATCGTTTATGAACCGTTAACTTACGGTTCACGGTTCGACGATTCACGGTACGGTTCACTGGTTCATTTAAAAAAAAAAAAATTTGAGCAATTTTTAGACAATTTTTTTTCAAAGTTTGTTTTTTTTTTTTTCCAATTTTTTGATACATTATAAATTATTTTACTTTACATAAGTATTAAGAAAATTTTAAATTTCATATTTTTGTAGAAATTAATGGGTGGAATAAGACAAAAATATTTTTTTTTTAAAAAAATGGGACGGTACCCTTATAATCTATACTATATTAAAAGCAGAAGAGTGATAAAATTAGTAAGTTGGCGCCAAAATGCAAGTTATGGATAAGGAAAGGTTTTAGGGTATTCATGTAATTTTACATTTACGGTAGAAATTCAACAATTAAAAACTGGAGAATTCGAAGAGATCATAGACAGCTGTTTAATATCCAGCTTACACATCTGTAGCCCCATTTGTTGTGCCGAAGCTTGACACCAGTTTCCCATACTTCTCTATTCATTAACAATTAAAAAAACTCTTTCCTACTCTCCTCTTACATCTTGACCCTCTCTTCTCCTTCTTCTCTTCCGTTCACACACCTAAACACACACCAAACAAAATTTTCGGTTGCTTGAGAAGAGATGGAGTTTTTATGCAAAATAGGTTGCCTGAGAAGACGAACACGAAAGGTCGTCGGTCTTCCACGTTGATGTTCAAGAAAATCCGTTCGGGGAGTTGCACCGCCTCATCACATTCTGAAAGTGACTGGCGGACCAGCGGCGGTTGTAGGAATTGACACGTTTGAAGGGACGAAGAAGCGGATTTCGTCCGGAATGCAAACTATTGTCGAACGAACAAGCGTCTCTGTCACTGTCGGCTACCTTTCTGGTACCTTCTCATTTATCTCGGCCAAATTTTCAAGGTGATTTCTTATTTGTGAGTATTTGTTTCTCTTTTGAATTTAATTAATTGAATCCAGTTAAATCCGATTTTGAGTAGAGATTTATGGGTTATGACATTGGAGTCGGCAATATCTTTGGGGTTAAAGATATGTCTAATTGTAGTGATGTAATCACATTTTTAATCCAAATTGGGTCAGATGGTTGCAGGTTTGAGTTCTAATTATCTCATACTCCCTTTTCTTTTGTTGAATCGTTTTTGTTTTTGGGGTTAAAGATAGGTCTTACAAGTGGGAAAAAATATGATGTCCGTTTACGTTGGCAACAAATTTAGTTATGTTTCGGCATTTTCTGTGTGTGCTCATTTATGAACAAGATTTTTTTTTTCCAATGGGGTCTCATAGAATCAAAACTGTGTATACTATAATGGCAATCTCATGGCTCATGACCATATGCTAATAAAACTCCTTGTGTGATTATGCAGGGAAAAGGAAAATGGTTAATTTAGCGCAACTCAATTTGAAACTCTTAACCAAAGAATCAGAAGATAATTGAAGATACGACCTTTTGTCTCAAGAATAACACCTCCTTCATTTCAAAACGAATGGCAAAAGAAATTTCAGATTTACTATTTTAGGAAATCTGATTTGATTTTTTTTGTCATTGACGGAGGGAGTAACAATTTAAAGAAAGTTGAGAAATATGTCCAATCCTTTATTAATCCCTAGCTCAATTCCACCAAAATCAATGTCATGGTTTTTTATGTTACTCTGTTCTTGGTCTCTCACTCTCTTTCATTTTGATTTGTTGATTTATCTATGTAACTTAAAATTTAGGAATGGATGGAGAATTATTTTTCCACACAGATTAAAATTTACCATCTATATCTATGAGCAGATTAATATTATTTATGAAATAAATACTTTTTTGAGAGTGGATTTTTTTATAATAATTTTTTAATATATAAAAAAAAATTGTATTTTATTAATATATTTATGTGTCAATTCATTCCGTGCATCGCACGGGTGTACTGCTAGTTTTATTAATATTAAGAAATTTTGTAGATTTTCGAATTAATACAATATAAACTATGAACAGTATGAATCGCCGATATAAACCGCTGATTTAAAAGCCTAAACCACATATGAACTGTAAACCACATGTTAACTATTCACTCAATTTAACTGTTTATCCAATTCACAATTTTCAATGATTCAAAATCGTCAATTCATTCAATTCAAATACTCCCTCCATCCCGATCGATTTAGGATTTTTTGAAATGGCACGAGGATTAAGGAAAAGGTAAATGTTGTGAGTGTAATTTAAAAATAGGAGAGAGAATGAGTGGAGGGAATAGTAAATTATAATGGTGTTGTGAGTATTAAAATAATGTAGGAGAGAGAATGAGTGGAGAGAATAGTGATTTAAGGTTTAGTTTGGTAGTCACAAGTCGGGTGAAATGAAAATGGCAAAATTCCAAGAGTATTAACCGCGGAATGTCTGTAATCTGTATATTGATGTCGACCAAATGGACAATCAATTTAACCCTGCTTTGTTTAATTGACACCTCAAATCCAACACGTGGCCATTTTAGTCCCCACTCCATCATCCTACGATACAGAGACAAGAATCTGAAATAAATATCAGCCTTATCATTACACGTGTATGACTTAAAAAATACTTCATGTTTCTAAAAGTGCAAAATAAAAAATAAAAAATATTCCTTGAAACAAATTAACAAATACTCCCTCCGTCCCAGCCCACTGTAAACTAAAAAAAATAAAAATGACACACTAATTAAGGAATATTATTAAAATAATGAAAATGTGTGATAGAAAATAAAGAGAGAGAATGAGTGGAGTAAATAGTAGGTTGGTTGAATAAATTGTGTGATAGAGAATGAGTGGAGTTAATGAGTGAGTGGGATAGGAAAAATATAAAATATTAAAGAACATTCCATTTATGACAGTTTACACCGGACTGAAACGAATTAAAAAAGGGAAATAAGTTTACATGGGACTGGGACGGAGGGAGTAAATCATTCCGAACAACTTTTGTAATTTTGTTTGCTTTCGCAAGCCTATACCTCCTACAACAGGGAAACCACCGCACCAACTGGCGCATATTAGCACTCACCTTTCTGCTATTTCTCTCTCCCTCTCTAATTATCGTGAAGCTTCATCGGTGATTCGGTGTCGGCGCAGGACAGAGATCTGAGCTTCATCGCGCCGATTCCGATTCGCTCGACTCACCTGGTATTTCCGGCGATTATACGCGTTGATCGTTGCAATATCATCTATACATACTGTATATTAGCACTGATTGTTGATATGATTAGTTTGATTCGTAACATTCAGCTATGTTAATCGAACATTAATGGTTGTTATTACCGTCTGTGACACTCATTTATTCGGATCATCTGTGATTTTATTACCATATCCATGAGACTAGTATGTATGTGAATAATGATGTATTATGTATGTAACATGTTTTGTGCTTGAAGCAGTGGATGATAGATCTACGAACATGTATAAGTAGCTTTTACTTGATTTTGTTTGTGAATAGTTGGATTGTAGAGAGTGTTTGCTTTGATTGCGTAGAGAGTGTTTACGGTAGGAAATGTTGATGTAGGAAAAGACATGGAAAAGGAAACTTGAGAGTTAAGAAGCTTGTTTGTTCGAAATTGGTGGATTTCAAGTTCACTTAGGCTATATCGATGTTTAAATGAGCTTAGTTTCCGTTTTTGCATGGAAATCGAGACTTTAGCTCAGAAAAAATGAGTTGAACATGGTCATTTAGCAGAATATTGTCATCATTTGAGGATGAGAGCTCAAATCTGACACATAATTAGGGAGCTACACGTAGGTAGATTTCGCCTAAAAGTGACTTGGTGGAGAAAAAGAAAAATGAAATTAAAGGTGACTCAAAAATGATACTTAAGGAGACGTGAATTCGAGTTTGCTCTCTTACCCATCCTTATTTTCATTGACCGAGGTCATGTATGTAATGTGTCGGTGCTTTTATAGTTCCTATTTATTTTCTTTTATGAGACATAACGTAGTTCTTGGATCCCCCACATTAACTATCTTGCTTTCTTTCCATCCTTGTTTTTACTGGCCGAGATCACACATGGAAAATTTCATAGCTTTATATGTTCTCTCTATTTTCATATCTCAAGACGTTAGGCGGTCCATGTATCACTCATATTGACTAAATACAAGTGAAAAGTGAAAAATGGTGCTCTAAATTATACTTCCGTATATGATATGTCTTGTATTTTGTTCACAGAATTTTCGAAGAGCTGGAGGACAGGTTGCTCAAGTTGTGGCATGTCATGTGGGGCCATTTCCGTGGTTCTTCTTCAATGTACAAGCGCATGTTGTCAAGGGATTGCACAAATTCAGTTGATATAGAAGATAGTTCAGGTTAGTCTTCAGTCTATAATACAATTTGAGTCTCATGAAACTTTTCCGCTATAATTTAGAATTGGATTTTCCAAGTTAAATACCCCCTCCTTTTCCGTTTGTGCCTTACAAGTTTCATTTGGTTCTAACTTTGCTGTCACACATTAGGTAAGCATGTCAGCAATCTTAGGTTTATTTCTATAATGACCTTGATCACTCTCAAGGGTGCAGTAGTAACACACCACCTCCAGGCTGCATTACATTAAATGATTGTCGGATTTCTTCCTATCAATGTCAAATTGATTTATACATCTTGATCTCCTAATGAAAACAATTGAATCTCCAAAGAAAGTCATTGCTTTACCATATTGATTCTCATACAATGAGAGGGAGTGACGTGTCTTATTAGCAAGCTCACTTCATGTTGAACTGAGGGACTCTGTAGTAAAAGGGAAGTCTTAAAATTATTTAGACTGTGGGAGTGAGTAGTGACTAATATCTTTTGGCTTTATTTAAACTTGCACCCTGAGTGAAGTTAGGAAAGACCTTCCATGCTGAGTGCGTAAATATATGTTGGTTATAATCTGCATAAAGATACACAGGTTATATTTTTACTCTATTAGCAATCTTAATGAGCCATCAATTAGACTAATAAACGGAAAGAACTGCAAACATTACTGCAATGTTCATGTTGACTGAATCTAAATGAACTTGTTGTTGATGCATAGTTTGCAATATTCTGGAATTATACATTTACAATATGTTAATGGATTTTTTTGATGAAACCTACTAAACTCTTGTATGTCTTGTTAGGCCTGCTGCAAACTGGTATGGGGCAAGAAACTTCAGACCCACCTTTAAGTCATTCTCTCCCGCACGTACTTGTGGCAACCATCACCGCGTTCTTATTTGGTTACCATCTTGGGTTTGTTCTCACTCTCGAGTTTTTTTCTTCCAATTTTTTGTATTATATTATTAATTGTGTTATTTTTTATTTTTTTCGTACAAAGTTATTAATTGTATTATGTGTTTACTGTAATTATGAATACTTATTGTTTATGTTGGGGTGCAAACCCAATCCCACATCGACAATTGAACAAAGTATTGTCAGGTTTATAAGAGCACACACCCACTTCATTAGTAGGAGGCCTTTTGGGAAGTTCCCAAGAGCAAATCCGTGCGGGCTGAGCCCAAAGCGGACAATATCATACTAATGTGGAGTGGTGGGGGTGGTCGCGGTCCCTACAAATGGTATCAGAGCCATGGTTTGGATGTTCCGGCCTGGGTGGACTGTGTGTGTGCGATTATAGTGGTGGTGGGATTCCCTCTTGTGTGACTTTGCGGATGGTTTCGCTTGTGTGGTCCTTGGTTTGAGGGGAGGATTGTTGGGGTGCAAACCCAATCCCACATCGACAATTGAACAAAGTATTGTCAGGTTTGTAAGAGCACACACCCACTTCATTAGTAGGAGGCCTTTTGGGAAGTTCCCAAGAGCAAATCCGTGCGGGCTGAGCCCAAAGCGGACAATATCATACTAATGTGGAGTGGTGGGGGTGGTCGCGGTCCCTACAGTTTAGAGTGATAGGAAGAAATGTCTTGGTTTTGTACTTCCGACCTTGTCCATTTATGTGCAGAGTAGTTAACGAACCACTTGAAAGCATTTCAACTGATCTTGGTTTCGCTGGAAATACCTTAGCTGAAGGTAAAAGAGAAGCTAACATTCCTCTTCTCCCCTCAAAAACAGCCTGTTTTTCGTCTTATCCATTTAAGTTGCTGTTAAGCTGATTCTGTTCATTACTGCATTTGAAATGAAGGTTTGGTGGTTAGTACGTGTCTGGGTGGTGCCTTTGTTGGATGTTTGCTCAGTGGTTGGATTGCGGATGGCATTGGGCGTCGCAGGGCCTTTCAGCTGTGTGCTCTGCCTATGGTTGTTGGTGCTACTGCTAGGTAATATACTGGAAGTTGTACCCTTTATATAAAGCTTCCATTTTAAGTTAAGCACCCATTTCTGGATGAGTTCGAGAGAATGATTGGCAACATTGAAAATAAGTATCAAATCTCCAATACGGGTCACCTTGCTTTTGATGACCTATTGAGATGAATATCTTATGCTTATTTGAACAGGAAAATAACTTGCAAGAAAAAAAATACTGCAGTTACATTGAAAATGACTATCACGTTTTGAACCATACGTCTTGTTGTATTACTGTTTGAAGGTGAATATCTGTAGGCTAAGCATATCTGAACGGGAAAACAACTTAAAAAGAAAATAGATAATGTAATCTATGCATATCGTAAAACGAAAAATATATTAAAGGAAAAATGTCATCTGTAAAGAGTACATTCGCAGCTGTGTCATATTCATTTTGGTCCTCACTTTAAGCTTAATGGATACATTATTTCTGTTCCTAGTGTCGTTCTATTTTGCCTCAGGGTAATTGTCTTTTTTTTTCTTCTTTATTCATTTTATTTATTTATTCTGGAGAACTTTTGTTTCGTTTTGTTTTGTTTGGTGCGGTGTCTTGTTTTTATTCGAGGAATGCTAATACATGCTTTTCAGTGCATCAACCAACAATTTGGCAGGTATGCTACTAGGAAGGTTTTTGGTAGGGACTGGGTTGGGTATTGGTCCTGCTGTTGCCTCTCTCTACATCACAGAGGTAATTGACTTTCACTTTTGCCATATTAGGCAGCCTCTATATAGTTTTTTTGTGTTCGACCCAGTTTCTGATCTGTTTTTTTTTCTCTCTCCTTGCATCGAGCAGGTTTCTCCACCTTATGTCAGGGGCACTTTTGGAAGCTTCATTCAGATTGCAACATGTCTAGGAATAATGTCGGCACTGCTCATTGGAATTCCCGTCAAGAGTGTTACTGACTGGTAAGGAAATAGTGGATACTGCCATGTATTTATTGTTGTTTATATTTGTCTAGGGAAAACATGGCCAATAGTTTCAGTATAATCAGAGCACCTTCTGTCCACAGGTGGCGTTTGTGTTTTTGGGTGTCGACAATACCAGCTGCAGTGCTTGCCCTAGCAATGACGTTCTGCGCGGAGAGTCCACATTGGCTATACAAGGTCAGTGATCATCTTCATGTTCAGATGTCCAAGTGAGATTGGTTAATAATCCTGTCTTATCTTTTTGTGTTACCTGTTTCCTGTGATGGCTGTTCTGTGGAACATAATTCCACCTTTTTATTAATACGCTTTTTAAGTGTGGTTTCAGAGTTCATCACTGTGTCAAATAAATGAGATAATCTCATATGAGTCCTGTTCTCTTCTTTGTGGTAGTATTATCATGCGAGGAATATGCACGTAGTCGTTTTTCTTCTCAACTTCTTCACCGTCTGCTATATCGTATGCGATTGAATAAACTCCTCAGAATTTGCAAACGAATGATTAACTGACTTTTCGTTTCACTTTAAGATTACTCTCCCACGTCTGCTGAACCCCATGGGCAAGTGGCTCTTTGTTTTATCAGTAAATGACTGTATTTCATTGATGGATTTTGTTTCTGCTTTCTCACCATGCACATGTTATATTTGAGCGTATTGGCAAGTCGTGCTGTATATCATTAGGTTAATATATACTCCCTTTATCCCATAAAGATGTTCCCATTTGCTATTTTTGTTTGTACCAAAAAGATAGTTCCATTTCCAGAATTGATAGGTTAAAATCATTTAGCTACCAAAATTGTCCACCAAGAAGAAGAGGGATAAATTGAGTAATTATTAAACCTCAACAAGGGTAGTGATAAGTTGTTTAAATGTTTGAATAGTCAAATGTAACTATCATTATGGGACGGAGAGAGTATATTGTATGCACCCGATTACTGAATCAGTAATTGTTTCTCCTGTGTCGTTACTTTTTTCTCTTCGAACAGAATGTCTGTCTGTACAATATTGTACATGTACAATGAGTAAACTGGAACAAACATATACTCCCTCCGTCCCAACATAAGCTTCCCACTTTTAGCTTTGCACGCAAATTAAGAAAATGGGTGGGAAGAAAAAATGTTGTGAGTGTAATTTGAAAATAGGAGAGAGAATGAGTGGAGGGAATAGTAAATTATAATGGTGATGTGAGTATTAAAATAATGTAGGAGAGAGAATGAGTGGAGGAAATAGTAAAGATTCTTTGCCAAAAAAAGGAAAGTGGAAGCTTTTAACGGGACACCCAAAATGACAAAATGGGAAGCTTCTACTGGGACGGAGGGAGTATTTGTTTGACTGAAAATTCATCACTTCTCCTAAGTGACCTATATCCTACTAGACCTTCATTTGAAAATTATTGCTCTTTCTTTTCCTTCTTGCAAAATATACGGGTTACCAGAAAGCCACAAATTAAAAGCCCTTCAATTATTCCTATAACATGTTCTGAATACATGATCAAAGTTCCTCTATGTGTGGTAGAGAGGACGAAGTGCTGAAGCTGAGGCGGAATTTGAGAGACTATGGGGAGGAGCACATGTCAAATCTGCTATGGCGGAATTGTTGAAGTCGGACAGAGGGGATGAGACTGATTCTGTAAAGTTTTCAGAGTTGTTTTATGGCCGTCATTTTAAAGGTAACAGTGGAGTCCTAGGGTATAGTTGCACTATGCTGATGGCACTGTACTTGTCTTGTCTTCTCTCACTTCTGCTTCTTAAAAAAATGCTTTGTTATTCACTTTTCCCTTTTGCAGTTGTTTTTATTGGGTCAACACTATTTGCTTTACAACAGCTATCTGGCATAAACGCTGTGTTTTATTTCTCTTCAACTGTATTTAGAAGCACGGGAGTACCTTCAAACATGGCCAATATATTTGTTGGAATTGTGAACATAGCGGGTATGGATTGACCTTCAGCTGTACCTCCCTCCATCTAGTTTATTTAGATGTACGAATCTCGCTGACTTTACTTCTCTATTTAAATTCCAGGATCTATTATTGCACTGCTTTTGATGGACAAACTTGGGAGAAGGATCCTCCTTCTGTTGAGCTTCAGTGGCATGGTAATTATTTTTCTGTTGAGCTTTATTGTTTTCTCACCTCTTAATTGACGAGTGTTAGCCGGCCCCAAATCATCTTGGGACTAAAGGCTTTGTTGTTGTTGTCACCAAGGGCGGATCTACGTGTGTTACATTTGGTGCAAGTGCACCCAATGATTTCCGATAATCAACAAGATTTTTTATATTTTTTACAATATATGCTAAAAAGTGCACCCATTGAACAAGGATGACGTCCAGCACAGTTGGTTAAGTTCTAATCGCTACTCAATGGTTCTGAGTTGGAACCCCATTGTCCCCTTTTTCTGAAATTGTACAATTTGTGTACCCACTCATAAAAAGTTTGGATCCACCACACTGTCACCCTCCAGGAATCAACTTGTACAGAAATTAGGTGATGCAATTTAGCTTGCACCTCAGTTATACTCCCTCCGTCCCATAATGATAATCCCATTTGACAATCAAACATTTTTAGTACTTATTTTTTCATTTCCATCACTAACTTAACGACAAATGGAAAAACCTTTATGGGATGGAGGGAGTATGTGCTTAACAGTGTCCCAAACAATCTTACTACAATCGAGATCTAGAATAGCTCAAAGAGCTCTGTAGTATGTAGTTTATGAATCATTGAGTAAAGCAGGGTTTCCACTTTAAATTCTTTTCGAGACACTACAAATCATCCATTTTAAGTTGCAGTACATTATAAAATAGGAGCTTATAGTCTCGGGTTTAAAGTACAATATTTCTACTGTCAAAAGTTTGAATGTATTGACTGACAAGTTTTGGTGCTTGTGGTTATTGGCACGCGCAGGCTCTATCAACAGCTTTCCAAGTGCTTGGTGCAAGTCTGCCTGCCTCAAATATGGGGGCTCTGTATCTCTCAGTGGGTGGCATGTTGATGTAAGTACTCTTCCTGGTTTGCAGTTATTCATTTAATTCTGACAGATCCAGAACCTAGAAACCATAATCTTCAGCCTGTAGCAGTGACGAAACTAGGATTTTGGGGGCAAAATATTGCACGACATTTTGTCAAACAATTTATAACAATTATGTCATCATCCAATTTTTAAATGGGAAAAAGAAATTCATAGTGCATTTTTTTCCTTGTATGAAAGGGGTCGGGCAAATTTGCATATATTGCACTGAAGTCCCAAAATTAAGAATTAATTGCACTAGCAGTTTTTTTTAAGCAAATGGGGGCGCCTCCATGGTGATGGTGGAAAGAGGCCTGTGTGGCAGTTGGTATTAACAGTATATAATTGCTTTCTGTAGGTTTGTCTTTTCATTTGCTGTAGGAGCGGGTCCCGTTCCTGGTCTCCTCCTATCGGAGATATTTCCCAGTCGGATAAGGGCAAAGGCTATGGCATTCTGTATGTCAGTGCATTGGGTAATACACTGGTCCTGACTCTTTACTACCTTGTTCCCTTTTCTGGGATTTCGAGTTTTCATGTGTTCAAACTTCTGGAGAATCTGAGTTATCTCTCTCTCTCATCATATTTCTGTCAAAAATGGGCAGGTGGTTAATTTCATGGTGGGCTTGCTGTTCTTGCGTTTACTTGAGTTAATGGGTCCGCAGCTTTTGTACGCTGTTTTTGGTACGTTCTGCTTGATGGCAGTTGCCTTTGTAAAAAGAAATGTGATGGAAACGAAAGGGAAGTCTCTCCAAGAGATTGAGATAGCTCTTCTTCCACAGGAGTAAAAGTAAACAAGAGTGCCCGTAACCATGTGCTTTAGCTGAACTTCTATTAGCTCTATCGGTTCCATAAACCATTGTGTAAATTTTGCTTATGACACCAAGTTGTATAATATACTGGACTTAGTTGTAAGAAGCGCGGAGAATGCATCGACATGTGGCGTCAGAAACTAAATATGTAAGAAAACACCTAGTTTAGGAAGACCGCTGGTATCAAAGTTTAGGAATGCAATAATACACTGTAATGGACTTATATTAAAGGAGCCCAAATTTACTGTACCATTTTTCTGTATCACATTGTGTATCGCAGGTATCGCAGGTGATCCCTTTTCTGTATCACATTGTGCATCGCAGGTGATCCAATAAATATGAGGTATTAGGGTTGACATCATCATGATGTCATGAATAACGCATATCCGTTGGATCACTTGTGGTACACAATGTGGTATCCAATCTTTTTCGGGATTTATAAGTGAAATTCTATTATCTCCCTTTGGCATCATCATGATGTCATGAATGACGCATATCCGTTCCGATCCTATAAGTGAAATTCTAATATCTCCCTTTGTATTAAAGCATGCCAGTATCCAATCTTT
Source organism: Adenophora triphylla var. japonica (assembly GCA_022495995.1). Taxonomy (NCBI): domain Eukaryota; kingdom Viridiplantae; phylum Streptophyta; class Magnoliopsida; order Asterales; family Campanulaceae; genus Adenophora; species Adenophora triphylla. The sequence continues at coordinate 469,560 of JAFEMH010000025.1, forward strand.
TTCGGGATTTATAAGTGAAAATCTAATATCTCCCTTTGTGTAACCAAATTCATCAAAATCTGAATCCAAATCTGTATCCCCATAGTTATAGGATCGGAACAAAGCAGTTTTCTGACGAGAAAAATCTCGTCAGGGGACCTATTAAGGTGTGACTCAATTTGATTTACAGTCACTCAATCCCAGTTGGATTTTCAACTTTGCCACATAATCAGAGTCAAAACATACATTTACTTGTCCCAAAATCTTCTATAAATAAATACTCCCTCCGTCCATTTACTTACTTCACACTTTTTATTTTGGGCGTCCACACTTACTTCACACTTTGTTTTTTACCTAAAATATAAACTTTATATTATTAAAATATTAACCCTACCCCACTCATTCTCTCTCCTACATTATTTTAATACTCACAACACCATTATAATTTACTATTCCCTCCACTCATTCTCTCCTATTTTACTTTCACACTCACAACACTTTCAATATAATACTCCCTCCTTAATAATCGTGTAAACAGTAACTGTGAAGCATGTAAATGGACGGAGGGAGTATATATATAAAAAATAAAAGTATATACTCCCTCCGTCCCATGATAATATATAAATTTTCCTTTTTGGGCGTCCCACAATAATATATACTTTCCTAAAATGGAAAGGAATCTTTACTATTCCCTCCACTCATTCTCTCTCCTACATTATTTTAATACTCACATCACCATTATAATTTACTATTCTCTTCACTCATTCTCTCTCCTATTTTATTTTTACACTCACAACACTTTCAATATAATATTTCCTCCTTAATTCCCGTGTAAAACCCAAAAGTCTATAAAAATGTGGGACGTAGGGAGTATTTATTTTTGACAAAGATAATCTAAATGAGTTGGTCTTATAAAAAACGCGTTTTTTCTGGCACTTAGGAAAAACGTGTTTTGTGTTTCCCCGTTTGTGCCAGTGCCAGTTTAACAAAGTGCCTGTGTAACAAAGTGCCAGTGCATGTGTAACAAAGTGCCAGTGTAAAAAGTGCCAGTGCCAGTTTAACAAAGTGCCAGTACACTAACACTGGCACTTTGTTAAACTGGCACTGGCGTTTTTTACACGGACACTTTTATATACATGAACTGACACTCTTCACACTGGCACTCTGTTACACTAACAGTGACACTTTGTTACACTAACATTTTTGCTGTCTCTCTAAAACACAAGCACTGGCACTCAAAAACACATGCACTGGCACTCAAAAACACATGCACTCAAAAACACATACACTGGCACTCAAAAACACATACACTGGCACTCAAAAACACTGGTAATCATTTTTGCTGGCTCTCAAAAACACAAGCACTGGCATTCAAAAACACATGCACTGGCATTCAAAAACACATACACTGATACTCAAAAACACATACACTGGCACTAAGGGGGCCTGGAATTTCAAAAAAAAAAAAAAAGGGGTTGTAACAACAAACCTATAGACATCATGTTATCTCTTCTATAGGGTTGTATCAAACGCCGGTCGATCCAAATCCACCGGCGCCTCTCACGGTTGCATCCAAATCATCGACTTTCGTAACCTCTGGCGTCACAATCTTCTCGATAATCAACTGGGCAATTCGATCCCAAACCTTAACTTCAAAATCAACATCTGAGTAATTGAACAATATCACACCAACTGACCCCTGTAATCAGCATCAATAACACCCGCCCCAACATCAATCGAGTGCTTTCATGCCAAACCAGACCGTGGTGCTGCAATTATCACAAATCGCATAAGTCAATTCCAAACTCTATATACATGAATCGAAAATAGAGAAATAAGAGAGGGATTTACGATTGAGAGGGACTTGGGTCGCCGGTGAATGGGTAGAGAGAAGATGGTCACGTGAAGAAGATGATTCGGAGAGAGCTGGTGGTGAGCTTTGCGTTTAGAGAGAGAGAGAGAGAGAGAGAGAGAGAGAGTCAAAAACCATTTAGAGAGAGAGTAGTGATGAATGAATGAATATTTCCCCAATTTAATTTAAGAAGAGCGACGGGTTTTAACGTAATTTTAAAATACGTTTTTTCACAAGTATGAAAAAACGCGATTTTTACAAGTTTTTTGCATCTAAAAAATTTATGACTTAAAATTAAACAAAAAAAATACATATATATATACGGAGTATTTTATTTTTGTCAAATTACAATATTTCAAATACAAGGGAGGAGGTTTGAACATTACCAAAGACAAAGGGCTATTCTATTGAGCCAAAGCCATTGAGCCAAAGGCTCACTTTAGACAAACAAACAAAAGATAATAAGAGTAAGTTTCAGTAGAAACTTGTTTCTTCATAAGTTATAAAAAAATCTATTTTTATTCTTAAAAATATTGAGTTTAGGCCTTAAAACATTGAGTTCAGGCCTTAAAATACCTAGAAAATAAAATAGTGAGTTTAGACGTTAAACAGTGAGTTTAAGCTAGAAAATAAAATAGCGAGTTTAGGCTTTAAAACAGTGAGTTTAGACTTTAAAACACCAAGTCGATATATTTAAAAACATGATTTTTTATAACTTATGGAGAAAAAGGTTCCCCTAAAATTTTCTGAAATAATAATAAGGCCGATTTCCTCTAGGGCCCCTTGGGCGAGATTTAAACCCAATTTAGGAAACAACATTTAGTTAATTCCCCAGACACCCCTCGGTAATACAAAGACATAATTACCCTTACTTTCTTGCACGTGTGTGAAGGGTGGTTACCAATTCGAAAACTAAAAGTTATACTTTAGTCACTGAAACTTTGAGAATTAAATAACACGAATTACTCTCATAATAACAACGAATTACTCTCATAATAACAAAAAAATCAAAATTTTGAACCAAAAATCAAAATTTTAAGACAATTTTTTTAACAAAAAAAATCAAAATTATAAGACAATTTTTTCAACAAAAAAAAATCAAAATTTTGAATAATAACAACGAATTACTCTCATAATAACAACAAATTACTCTCATAATAACAACGAATTACTCTTATAATTGACTTATAAACTTATAAGAATTTTTTAAAAAGTCTTATAAGTAACATATAAGACTTTTTAAAAAGTCTTATAAGTTAGTTATAAGACCTATTTAAACATTGAAAATTGTGTTGTAAAAAAGTCTTATAAGTAACATATAAGACTTTTTAAAAAGTCTTATAAGTTAGTTATAAGACCTATTTGAACATTGAAAATTGTGTTGTAAAAAATTCTTATAAGTAATAACTTATAAGACTTTTTAATAAGTCTTATAAGTAACATATAAGACTTTTTAAAAAGTCTTATAAGTTAGTTATAAGACCTATTTGAACATTAAAATTTGTGTTGTAAAAAAGTCTTATAAATAGTAACTTATAAGACTTTTTAATAAGTCTTATAATAAGACTTTTTAATAAGTTGAAATGAACTCATCTCCTCCTATATGCTGCTTGTGTGTGTATGGTAAATCAATTTATTGAGTTATATTACATAGAATTGCATACAATTCAATTGTTGGGATTAATTTTAAGAGTCGATCAATTTTTCATATCTAATTGAATCTTAGCCGCAAATAATTGACAAGCGTATATAATATTCAGCGAGTCAGTGTTAAAATTAAACATAAATTGTTTATAATCTGAGATTGTGAGAACAAGTAGTAACAATACTAAATAAGGTTAGGAACTATGTACTCTTCATATTTACCGCTAAAAATAATCAATTTCCTAACAAAATTATTGAATCCATGAGGATCCCTCCGCACAGCTCATTGAGAAGAACAATCTCTTCACCTTACTGTTATCCAACTGCTTGAATGGGACCAATCTGGTCTCACATGTGTACCTGATAGACTCCAATGAGATGAACAATGACGCAAATGTTGGCAAAGTCGGGGAGAAGATGAAGAGGCTCGCCGAAGAAATGATGTCGGAGAAGATGAAGAGGCTCGCCGGAGAAGATGAAGGGGCTCACCGGAAATAATGTAGATCTAACCTAATAATGCGGATCGGCCGGAGATATTGTAGATCTAGCGATGCGGTGGCGAGAAGATCTAGAGAAAAGATGAAGGGAAGAAAAGAGAAATGCCGTCGCCGGAGGTCGCCGGCCGGAGATGGTTGGGAGAGAGAGAATTTTTAATGTGTGTGTGTGTGTGAGAGAGAGAGAGAGAGAGTAAATAGATTAAAATGGGAAGAAGAGAGAAATGACGTGAGGGTAGGGAGAGCCTAGGGGTGTCTGAGGAATTTTAATTTGGGGATAACTCCTTATTTGAGATTTATCAAAAAGTTTTCTTTAAGGGGAAAAAAATCTGGACAGAGGGGCCTTAGGGGAATTTTTCCTAATAATAATAAATCATATCAACTACAACCAACAACAAATAGACCCACTCTCAGTCAATTTGCATCATCACAATAAACTATGTTAAGTAATCAAAAACTTAACAAATCTTCCAACCTGATAACATTTCCCCCTTTTGGTTTGATGAGCAAGGCACTAGTTGAACTCGATTTGTTAAACGCCGGATTGGTACCCGTCCCTGACGGCAATCTCCGGTGATGAAATGGAAGTGCCTCCACAACGTCTACGTCCCATAGCACTTTTTCTTGCGTCCTGTATTTGCGAGGAATGTCGTGTGTAACAGCGTTCCTCCAAGGTGGTAATCCCCCGTTCGGGCGCAAGAAATTGCCGGATCGTGACCTCAACCTAACTTGCATCCCGTCCCTCAAAGGCTCCCAATCAATGCTGTCATCCTTGGTGACCGGTATTGTTTGGAGAACCTTTCTTCCCGGCATGCCGGGAAGGAATGGCGAATTTGATGCTGCAGGGTATTTTCCGTAACAACTTCTGAGCCTTATGAAATTTTCCCCCGGCACAAAATCAACGATCCAAGACGCATTGTTGGATGATCCATCGTGGTTTTGGCACACGTTTTCTTGATCGTCTTGTGCTATCAGGTACTTGTTCCTGATGCATTGGAGACGGACTGTTTTCGCCTTCGCAAACAACTCCATTTACCTCAACCTAATTATTAGATCTTATCACGATTTATGAAAATGAAATGGACGAAAACCTATCTAAAAAAAAAAAAAAAAGATATAAAAGGTCGCGGAACAGAGATTGTGAGAGCAATGTGTTAAGGCGAGATGCGAAGGGATGGGTTGCAAAGGCGGTCACCGGAGTCGAGGAATTTGTGAAATGTTGATCTTGATACAACCGAAAGCCTTCATCTCATCCTCTCTCTCTCTCTCTCTTCAATCTCTTTCTTTCTCTCTACCATTCTCAACCTATATAGAGGCACGTCCAGTAAATTTTCCATTTTTAGCTTAAAACCCCACCAATTAGTGTAATTAATAAATAAACATTTGAGTAAAGTATAATACTTGAAGAGTAAAAATTGAACATAATATGGTGATATGCTACATATACTAGTACAGTACAACAACCAAAGCTTTCGACAACACAAGTCATAATGCATCAAGGAATGAACAATTACCCGTGCCCTTCTCATTGTTCATAGAGGAAAAAAAAACCAAAATTTCCGTTGAAGCGCAAGTTCTTGATAGCAATCCAAAACTTGTTAATTAAAAATAATCTTCACGGGCATCGACGTTTACTACGCAACACAACCTAAGCAACACAACCTCCGCACATGACACCCCTGCTTTTGAAATGAAGAAACACATGCACACTGGTATTTAGAACACACTACCCTTTGCTTTTAGGTAAACAATATTTTTGAATGAGGAAAAAATGTAGGTGTAATAAGCTAACAATGTCTCCTACACCAGAAATTAGTTTCCAAAAGAGAGCATGTTTCAATAAGGGGATATGTTTACTTACACAATGGAGGAAGCAGAGCTTCTGCGTCGTCTTGTCTGCTGCCTAGCCATTTCCTTCCTCCTAGGAGGCTGAAACACGACCTTGATTGCAGTATCAAAAACAGCTTTGACATTCTGACAACCAAACACAGAAACATAACGAAATTTTAGTAGTAGGAACGCCCGAGTCCTTGTCAATTAATAACGTTTATACTTCCTCCGTTCCATAATCAATGTCACACCCTGATTTTTTGATCAATTTGGTTGAAATTTGACGAAAAATTGATGAAAATCAAACTATGTTCATATAATTCTGAGAGAATCATTAGATTTTAGTAAATTTTTGGTCAAAGTTCTATCAAATTGACCAAAAAAGTCAACATGCGACATTTATTTTTGGGATGGAGGGAGTATCTATTATGACTACAGATGCAACATAGAATTATTGTCCAATTGACCTGTTGAGTCTTTGAGCTGCACTCTATATACGCTGCTGCACCAATTTGTTTTCTCAGTTCCTCACCCTACATCATTCAGTTCCGTTACGCTACTTGAGCCATTAAAAGGAGTACGCCCAAGAAAAAGAAAAAAAAAGTCTGATCAAGAAGATGAAAATGAGACATACTTGGGCAGACGTAATGATATTGGATTCAAAATGATCAGCGTGATATCTCATACCTTCACGAAGATCTGGAAACAACCAAAAAGTATGATATTTATGAATGGATACTATTTATCTTTAGGGGCCAACCAAGTCTTAACATATGAAATTTAACTGGAAAATATGTGGCATACCTAACTTTGTTCCAACAAGTACAATTGGAACATCGGGGGCAAATCGTCGAAGTTCTGGCATCCACTGAATATTGAGAAAAATCAGATCAACTCATGTACTATATCTAGTTTATAAATCACAAGATAGAAAACATTATAGAGCAATCAGTCATCCCCCCACCCCACAAAAAAAAAAAAACTCGAACTTTATTTGAGAAAAGCATGATGCATTCTGAAAGAATCCACAGTAGCCAACATTCAAATTTGAAAAGTTTGACTTGTCAAAGGCGACTCTTTTGTTGCGACTAGGGAGTCCTAACCGCCCATTTCTGTTCAGCAATATCTATACAACTATGCAAGGTTAAGCTTAAAGTACACACACACACACACTCACACTCACACTCACACTCACACACAAAACACACAGTAAATTGAAAGGAATACCTTCTTGAGGACATTTTCATAGCTTGCTCTGCTGATTAAAGAAAAAGCCAACACAAAAATGTCTGCACCTCTGTAACTAAGTGGCCTCAGCCTGCTATAATCTTCTTGGCCTTCAAATGACAATAACAAAATCAATTAGGCACTATTTCAACAACCAAGAGATTCCTTTATATTATTTCAAAATAATTTCAAACCCTAGCCCAACAAAATTTGCAAGAAATTTGGGTCAAAATTACCTGCAGTGTCCCATAATCCCAAGTTAACAATGTTCCCATCCACAGCCACATTAGCACTAAAATTGTCAAACACAGTTGGTATGTAATCCTGCACACAAAAAAAAATAAAAAAAATCACACATCAAGCACAGATTTCCACCTTCAAATAAAAATAAGATCAAACATCATGCATTCAAAACCCCATTTAAGAAAATTTCAAGAAAACCCCAAACTCAAAAATTGAAATAAAGAACAAAACTTGGTCTTTAACAACATGAATGCCAGCCATATTCAGCTTAAAAAAAGAAACCCAAAAGAAATAATAAAAAAATAATGATAAAAAAGAAATAAAATACAAAAAATACAGCTCAAAATGGGAGGATGAATCTTTGGAATATTTGAGTAAAAAGACTTACAGTGGGAAACTTATTGCCAGTATAACAGATGAGCATACAAGTTTTACCAACAGCTCCATCTCCAACAGTGACACATTTTATGAACTTTGAAGCATTCATCTTTCTGCAAGAAAGAACAAGAATTTCTTTTTTGGGGGGCTCAAAGTGTGTGGGAGGAAAAAGTGGGAAAGTGGGAAAGAAGAAGACTGAAGGGTATCTGGGAAATGTTTGTGTAGACAAACACAAACAGTTGATATAAATGTAGAGAGGCCACTCTCCAATACTCCCTAGTTTCAAGAAAAAACATTTAAAAGACCCTTATTATAAGTGAAAAAAGCTCCTATTTTGTGGTTGGGTACGGAGTTTTTGTTTTGAGTATAACAGTGAATTTTATTTTCTATTTTGAGTAAGTTTCTTTTATATTGGAACGCCAAAAACAAAATTAGTCTCTTTTTATATTGAGATGGAGAGAGTATATTTTTTTTTATTAATATTAGTGAAAAAAGCTATTTCCTATATTTCAGTTTAATATTTCTAGTTTGACTTTAAATACTCCCTCCGTCCCGCTAGTAACCGTACTGTTACTGTTTGCACGGGAATTAAGGAAAAAAATAATGATATAAATGTTGTGAGTGTAAAAGTAAAATAGGAGAGAGAATGAGTGGAGGAAATAGTAAATTATAATGGTGTTGTGAGTATTAAAATAATGTATGAGAGAGAATGAGTGGAGAGAATAGTAAAATTTTTTTGCCATTTTAGGAAGTGTGCGGTTTGTAATGAAACGCCCAAAATAGAAAGTGTGCGGTTTGTAGCGAGACAGAGGAAGTATATATTATGAAAAAGTAAATGTTGTGATTATGAAAAGTAAAATAAAAAATATTGTGAGTATAGTTGTGAGTCTTATTGTACATTTAACAAATAAAACAACTATAAATCGTAAAACGTGACAGAATAAAAAAAAAATTAAAACCTTAAATCAAGATAAAGAAAGTAGTATGTACTCCTCCGTCTCATCTTAATCCGTAAAAAAAATAATTAAAAAAAAAATAATTGAGTATCACACTTAACTTACAAGTTACAAAGTCTCAAAATAAAACTTTTTAGTAATAACTTTTTATAAATATTATTAATAATATTTATAATGTTATATTGATAACAATTTAATTTTTTATTAGAGTAATTAAATTAATTTAAAATTACTACTTAAATTAGTTTTTTTTATGTTAACGAAAAAAAAAAAAAAGGAATGGGACGAATGGTGTACTACTCCCTCCGTCCAGGCCGAAGTATCTCAAAATGAGATCGGCGCGGGAATTAAGAAAAGTGATGTAAGAAAGAGAAAAAGATTAAATGTTGTGAGTATGAAAAATTAAATAGGAGAGAGAATGTGTGGGAGGAATACTTAAGAGAGAGAATGTTGTGAGTGTAAAAGTAAAGTAGGAGAGAGAATGAGTGGGGTAGGAAGAGTATAAAAATAATAAAAAATTTCCTTTTTAGAAATGAGACATTTTAAATGAGACGTCCAAAAAAAAAGTTGAAACACTTCGATCGGGATGAAGGGAGCATTTCTTTTCATTCCTCTTAAGTCAAAGGTTCTCAGTACACTTTTCATCCCTCTTAATAAATTTCAAATCCAACAGCAAAAATCTGCTTCTTCTTTTTTTTCAAATTACAAAAGTGCTGGGCCCACTTCTCAAACGGCAGCAGGTCACTTTCAAAACTTGGCCTGTAATCAATCCATTTAACTTAAAATTTGTTGGCCTTGATTTGTTTAACACTTCATTATTCAAATCCAAACATATACTCTCATTTAAAATTGTTGGAAATGGGTTTTAGAAACAAGGTTTGATCAAGTTTTGACCCAATTTTCAAATAGGTTTCATTTATTGATTAATGAAATAAGTTACAAAATTATAATCTACATTTGTTGTAGATTAAGAAAATACATTTATTTACTCAAAACCCTTTCCGGGTGAATGAGAAATTAATGGCTAAAGATTGTAACTTGAAATGGGAAAATGAAGAGTTTATGGGATATGAAAGAGTTATCCCACATTGCTTAGAGATAGAAAGTAAAGCAAGTTTATAAGTGGATGCAAACAAGGAGGAGGCATCAAGTTGTTCCTCCTTGGGCCAACCTAGGTGGATCATTGGGCCAACCATGCAAGTGCGCAGCCCCAATCGTGCCGCTTTATACTAGCTCAATTTGGACCACACCCGCGAAGCGCGCGAAGGGCGGAATGGGCGGTTTAGGGCGCACTTTGCACGTGCGCATCGTCGCTAGGAGCTATTGGAGCCTTTGATTTTTAGCAAATCAATCAAGGTTCGTGGCTCGGGTGCAGTAGTTCGGTTCAGCTTGGCTCGGACTGGACTGGGGCGGTGCAGTGTATGGTGCGGTTGGGCCTTGGCCCATTCGGATTGGGCTGGGGCGGTGCAACGGTTTGGGCGGTTCAGGTCTGGGTCGGACCGTGGATCTGGTCTGTGCCAAAGGGTGCAAGCCAGATTCGATGAACCAGGTCAAGGGGTTGGAATGGTTCATGGAACCAGTTCAAAGAGGTGTGGCAGATCCAGCAGATCTGAGCCCTTCACCAGAATCTGATCTGACGGCCCAGAATCCACCAGTTACCAATAGTGCCTATTCCCAAAAGGCACCCCAACTCTTCATTATCTATAAATAGTCCCCTGCAGTTTGTCAATCATTCATTCCATCATTCAGTGAGTAAGCATTCAATAGTAATTAGAGAGAGAAAGCATATTGAAGCATATAATATTCCTTTCAAGTCCAGAAGTTCCAAACAGTTAGTTTGTTCGCCGAAGTCGTTAGTTTGAAGTGCTTCTACTAACGATTGTAAAGTCGTTGCATCTTACGAGAAGATTGTCAGTAACCGTTAGCACCAGTGCGGGGCAATTACTTCTTACGGAGATTGTGTCTAACACAAGCCTCGACTCTTTGCATTCCCGGTTTAATTCAGTTTTTCCGGTTTTCATTTCTTTTCCCGGTTTTATTATTTTCAGTTATTTTCTTAAAGAAAGCCTTTTCGAATTTCCGTTATATTTTCCTAACAATCGTAAGAAGTAATTTACGTTTTCTTAAGGAAATGTCGACTGAAAATAAAACCTCTCAGTTGTTCGAGGTTACCCACCCTCATCAGACAAATGCAACGAACTGCAGTTGTTGTGCCCGCTCCGGTTCAGAATTATCCAGCACTTAGCAAGAAAACAACGAAGTTCGAAGGTGCGGATTTCAAAAACTGGCAACAGGAGATGTTGTACCTCCTAACCAACCTCGGTTTAAAGATGTTCATTGAACAAGGTATCCCCGCTAGTCAGGATGATGATTCAGATCCGCAAGGACGGATAGCTACAGAGGCATGGAATCATGGAAATCTCATATGTAAAATGTACATATTGAGTGGACTAAGTAAAGCCATATATCGAGTACCTTGTCTCGTGGAGACGACAAGGAGTTGTGGAACTCATTGGAACGGGTCTACAAGAGTCAAGAGACCGACTCCAAATCAAGCCACCATTATTGAAAGGTGAATGGGCTTGATTTAGAAGCAATGGTGTGTGAAACCGTTGAAGCCACCTTAGCAAATTTCGAAGACACCAGTAATAAATGGTGGATAGACACTGGAGCTACCCGCCATATATGTGGTAATAGATTTTGCTTTTCGTCATACACTCCTATCAGTGGAAACAAAGTGTATATGGGAAACGGTGTCACTTCCAACATCATGGGATTTGGAAAGGTTATACTGAAGATGTCTTCAGGCAAAGAGCTAACTCTCAAGGATGTGCTGCATGTCCCAGACATTCGCAAGAACCTGGTTTTCGGATCGCTGTTGAGTATGGCTGGATTTAAACTAGTGTTTGAGTTAGAAAACTTTGTATTAACCAAGAATGATATGTTTCTTGGAAATGGGTACCTTGAAAAGGGCCTATTCAAAATGAATGTAAGATGTATTATCCGCATTAAAGCGAAGAATGAAGAGTTTGTTTCTTATGTCTACCTGTTGGATAGTCCTAATCTATGGCTTGATAGATTAGGTCACGTGAATTACAACACAATTAAGAAGTTAGTGAGTCAAGAATTAATTCCCATGAATAAATTCGATTCAACTGACAAGTGTGAAATTTGCGTTGAAGCGAAAATGACTAAGTCATCATTTTCTTCGGTGACAAGAAACACAACACCTCTTGAGTTAGTTCACACAGATATTTGTGATCTAAAGTTAGTGCAAACTCGAGGTGGGAAAAAGTATTTCATTACTTTTATAGACGATTGCACTAAATATTGCTATGTATATCTCTTGAGAAGTAAGGATGAAGCAATAATGGCTTTCCAAACTTATAAGAATGAAGTTGAGAATCAACTTAATGTAAAAATTAAGAAGATTCGAAGCGATAGAGGAGGAGAATATGTCGCTCCGTTTGAAGGATTATCTTTGGGAATCGGCATCATTCATCAAACCACGGCGCCATATACACCTCGATCTAACGAGTAGCTGAACGCAAAAATCATACTCTTAAGGAGATGATGAATGCACTGTTAATCGATTCGAGCTTACCTGATAACTTGTGGGGGGAAGCCATACTCACATCCAACTACATTCTTAATAAGATACCCAAGAAAGGAATTGATAAGACACCTTACGAATTATGGAATAATCGTAAGCCGTGTTATAAATACCTTAAAGTGTGGGGGTGTCTAGCTAAGGTTGAGGTACCTAAGCCAAAGCAAATAAAGATCGGTCCCAAGACAGTTGACTGCATCTTTATTGGATATGCCAGCAATAGTAGTGCCTATCGGTTTATAGTGCACAAGTCGGACATTCCTGATATGAATGAAGGAATGACGATAGAATCAAGGAATGCATCATTCTTTGAAAATATCTTCCTGCCAAGGATAGGAAAGATACAAGTTCTAATAAGAGAACTCATGAAGCTACAAATGGTCCATCTCGAGAAGAAGATGAAGGACCTAGACGTAGTAAGAGGGCAAGAGTGGAAAAGTCTTTTGGTCCTGATTTTCAATCATATATGTTAGAAAACGAACCAGCTACTGTTAAAGAAGCTTTATCCGGTCCGGATAGTCCGTTCTGGAAAGAAGCTATTAACAGTGAAATAGAGTCCATAATGCATAATAATACTTGGGAGTTGGTTGATCTCCCTCCAGGATGCAAACCGTTGGGCTGCAAATGGATCCTTAAAAAGAAGTATAAGGCAGATGGATCTATCGATAAGTACAAAGCCCGGCTGGTAGCCAAAGGGTTTAGACAAAAGGAGGGATATGACTTCTTCGATACATATTCTCCTGTCACAAGAATCACGTCCATACGTGTTCTCATAGCAATTGCAGCAGTGCATAATCTTGAGATACACCAGATGGATGTGAAAACAGCTTTCTTGAATGGAGAATTAGATGAAGAGATTTACATGGAACAACCCGAAGGATTTGTTGTTCCAGGTAAAGAGCAAAAGGTGTGTAAACTTGTAAAGTCATTGTACGGACTCAAACAAGCACCTAAACAATGGCATGAGAAGTTTGATCGAACCATGTTATCAAATGGATTCAAGATAAATGAATGTGACAAGTGTGTCTATATCAAAGGAACATCTGAATCATTTGTAATAGTCTGTCTCTACGTGGATGACATGTTAATAATGGGAAGTACTCATGAATTGATCGTGAATACCAAAGGCTTGTTAAAGAAGCACTTTGACATGAAAGACATGGGATTGGCTGATGTCATATTAGGAATAAAAATTTCTAGAACATCAGAAGGGATAGTTCTATCTCAGTCCCATTATCTAGAAAATGTACTTCGAAAGTTCGATGTCTTTAATGACCCTCCTGCTAAGACAGGTGGATTTGACTCTACACTTAGCAAGGAACGAGAGGGAACCGGTTTCTCAATTGGAATATGCAAGAATAATTGGAAGTACGATGTACTTAACGCATTGTACACGTCCGGACATCGCATATTCGGTGAGCAAACTAAGTAGGTTCACTAGTAATCCCGGTGCGGATCCTTTGGAAGGCTCTATTAAGAGTATTGAGATATTTAAAGTATACTATGAATCATGGGATACTTTATAAGAGATATCCAGCAGTATTAGAAGGATACTGTGATGCTAATTGGATATCAGACACAAAAGACTCTAAATCCACAAGTGGATATGTATTCACAATTGGTGGAGGAGCGGTGTCATGGAAATCCTCCAAACAAACATGTATAGCTAGATCCACGATGGAATCTGAGTTTATAGCTTTAGATAAAGCTGGAGAAGAAGCAGAATGGCTTAAGAACTTCTTGGAGGATATTCCTTGTTGGAGTAAGTTTGTGCCTGCTGTTATGATACATTGTGATAGTCAATCAGCAATAGGAAGGGCACAAAGCAGTATGTATAATGGTAAGTCTAGACATATTCGTCGTAGACATAATACCATTAGACAGTTGATCAAAAATGGTTTTATCACAATTGACTATGTAAGGTCAAATGATAACATAGCGGATCCGTTTACAAAAGGTATAAATAGAGATCAAGCTGTATAAAGCATTAAGGGAATGGGTTTAAAACCCACAACAAAAGAATTCATAGTGGACACTCAACCTTGAGAAATGGAGATCCCAGGCCCTTGGTTCAATGAGAAAACTAAGTTATGAGTTCAGTAGAAACACTTGGAACCTGTTTCATGCTCATTCCCAGAACATCCAAGTGTATGCACTGCGGCAGTGGTGAGGATAAGTTGAGAAAACTTTTAATGATTCCTATACCTATGGGTGGAGTATAGCGAGGATACTCTTTATAGTATGAATCACCTATATAAGTGAGAAGTATTAAGGCCGCTTCTAAATGAACACTTATGAATGAGATACGGTCCCGGGGCCAAAATGGACACAACGTGAGAACAAAAATTGTTAGAGCTATTATTGTGTGAGTCTTGTTGTCTTGGTATACACTATACGATCATTTGGTTCAAAGCGTCTCGCTACCAAGCGCTAGTATATCCGATGGTATTTTACTAGGGAAGGTTCAAGGCCATAAGCTACCTATCCCGATGCAATAGTAGTTCGCCGGAACTTTTGGACGAATCTGCATACATGCATTAATTGTCATTCATGTGGGGGATTGTTGGAAATGAGTTTTAGAAACAAGGTTTGACCAAGTTTTGACCCAATTTTCAAATAGGTTTCATTTATTGATTAATGAAATAAGTTACAAAATTATAATCTACATTTGTTGTAGATTAAGAAAATACATTTATTTACTCAAAACCCTTTCCGGGTGAATGAGAAATTAATGGCTAAAGATTGTAACTTGAAATGGGAAAATGAAGAGTTTATGGGATATGAAAGAGTTATCCCACATTGCTTAGAGATAGAAAGTAAAGCAAGTTTATAAGTGGATGCAAACAAGGAGGAGGCATCAAGTTGTTCCTCCTTGGGCCAACCTAGGTGGATCATTGGGCCAACCATGCAAGGTGCAGCCCAATTGTGCCAGTTTTATACTAGCTCAATTTGGACCACACCCGCGAAGCGCGCGAAGGGCGGAATGGGCGGTTTAGGGCGCACTTTGCACTTCGCACGTGCGCATCGTCGCTAGGAGCTATTGGAGCCTTTGATTTTTAGCAAATCAATCAAGGTTCGTGGCTCGGGTGCAGTAGTTCGGTTCGGCTTGGCTCGGGTGGGCCCGGGGCGGTGCGGTGTATGGTGCGGTTGGGCCTTGGCCCATTCGGATTGGGCAGGGCGGTGCAACGGTTTGGGCGGTTCGGGTGCAGGTCGGACCGTGGATGCAGTACGTGCCAAAGGGTGCAAGCCGGGTCGATGAACCGAGTCGAGGGTAGGAATGGTTCATGGAACCGGTTCGAGAGGTGTGGCGGTCCCGAGCCCTTCACCGAGAATCGATCGACGGCCCAGAATCCACCGATTACCAATAGTTCCTATTCCCAAAGGCACCCCAACTCTTCATTATCTATAAATAGTCCCCTGCAGTTTGTCAATCATTCATTCCATCATTCAGTGAGTAAGCATTCAATAGTAATTAGAGAGAGAAAGCATATTGAAGCATATAATATTCCTTTCAAGTCCAGAAGTTCCAAACAGTTAGTTTGTTCGCCGAAGTCGTTAGTTTGAAGTGCTTCTACTAACGATTGTAAAGTCGTTGCATCTTACGAGAAGATTGTCAGTAACCGTTAGCACCAGTGCGGGGCAATTACTTCTTACGGAGATTGTGTCTAACACAAGCCTCGACTCTTTGCATTCCCGGTTTAATTCAGTTTTTCCGGTTTTCATTTCTTTTCCCGGTTTTATTATTTTCAGTTATTTTCTTAAAGAAAGCCTTTTCGAATTTCCGTTATATTTTCCTAACAAAAATGGTATTAGAGTTGACACTTTACGCGAGTCCCACGATATTTTAGCTATACGTCACCAATTATATGTTCACGCGTAATCTCGAAAATTCGGCTATTAACTGAGAACCTCAGACTTAAAATTTACCAAAAATATGTTACTGCTGCTTTGAATTGCAGCTGAATCATGAAATGGTACCGTTGAATTTTGTTTGACCAGTCTGGAAGTGGAACTAGTTTGCCAGTCCAACTATTTATTGGGTAACCAACTAACATGTGCCGAGAAGATGCTGGTATTAATGTCAACGGAGGCTAGATATTAGAATGATCGAACGATATAACAAGAAACAACCTTTGAAAGCTTCAAGCTTTTTTTTTCTATTTCATATAATCAAAGTCTGCCTCAAAACAAAATCCTAACAATGTTTAAATACTAATTTTAAGAATATTCTAGAACCCTATCAAACCCTACACCGAAACCCTAATTAATAAATGATAAATTATAAAAATAACCCTAAACCCATAAACACTTAAGACCTGTTGATGCGGTCAGCCGCGCGGTCAACCATAGATGCGGTCGACCGCATGGAGGGTGAGACGGGCCAGTGATCGACCGCATGGAGGATGGGCCGGGCCAGTCGACCTCAAGCTGGTAACGGGCCTCAATCTGCCCAGATTTCCGTCTTTCCTAATTTAAGTAGGATTGTGTTTCCGTCTTTCCTAATTTAAGTAGGATTGGGTTTCCAACTTGATTTGATTTCCTAATTTCTTTTGTTTCCTAACTAGTACTTAAAAGCCCGTGCCAGTGGCACGGGTCAGTACAAAAGGGTAAGCAGTAGGGAAAATAATAAGTGAAAAAAAAAACAGTTTCTCCATCTATATATTGTTCTTTGTTTTGTCTGACTATCAATGTACATCAATTATGCACTCTACATTCAATTTCACCAAATATTCAAAGATCATTGGCATTAAACATCAACTATCAATTTTTATGCACAAAAAATATAGTAAAAGATTTAGAGAAAGAAAAAATTGTTAACTTGACTCTCAAACGACAAACCCTAATCAAGAAGTAGAAATAAGTAACTTGCTCTCTGCAGGCAGCAACAATCATCTTAAATCGAAAGCAACCCCTCTCTACGCTAGCATCTCTTGTAGCAACCTTTCGATCGACCTGCTCCAACCGAAGTCCTCCAACAGCTCCCTTTTTTACCTTTTCTATACAAAAAAAAAAAAGAAAAGAAAGAAACAAAGCTTTGACCATCGAGATGGCTC
This sequence comes from Adenophora triphylla var. japonica, assembly GCA_022495995.1. Classification (NCBI taxonomy): domain Eukaryota; kingdom Viridiplantae; phylum Streptophyta; class Magnoliopsida; order Asterales; family Campanulaceae; genus Adenophora; species Adenophora triphylla. Next base: position 486,827 of record JAFEMH010000025.1, read on the forward strand.
TACTTTGCCGTCAGAGTGAGAAGAGTGGCAGGGTGTGTGAGATAGAGTGATTACCTGAGGTTGAGGGATGCAAAAGGAGAGGTAGTTTTCCTTTGAGTATTTGCTGCAATGTTGCCAATAGATGAAGGTAAGATAAATAATGAAAGAAAAATATTTAATCAAAATGGTTTATGGACATGAGATAAAAAACAAAACATACTATTGATTATAACCGTGTTTCATCAAGACATCAACACCCTTCTTCAAACTTTATTGCACCCTATAATAAAAAATGCATCCTAAATCCCTCCATTCCTAATTGAATGTTCAAATTTCATTGTAAGGGACACTCTAAAAATATGTGCTTTTTATACATTTTAATGAGAAAGTTCCTTAAATATTGTTGTTATCCACTTTCTAAACATTTAGTTTTATGATAATAAAATAAATACTCAGCATTTCATTTCTAACTTATTTATCTAAAGCAACAAAGCATCTCTAAAGCTCAGAGCATGGTAACAGTACTACATGTCTACATGGGTAATCCATATCCAATATTTGAAACTTAACAATGGAACTTTGCAAATATAACAGAACAGCTTTAAGATAAAGATACTGAAAAACTCTCATTTGATCGTAATGTTAGTACCTCAGATATGGGGATATCGCTAATAATGTGGGTACATAAACTCAAATCTAAACTAACCATAGCACAAAGACATTTTTTCTAAAACACTGGAGCCTGATTACATCAGCAACAATGCTAAATACGACCTTTTCAGCTGGCCGAATTCAGTATCCATTTCCACTAATTAATTTATGGTATTGTTAGATTATTTGTGTGGGTGTGCAATGGAGAAGAACTGGAAATTGAGATAAAAGTGAAAATCATTCATACCTTGCCAGTATGGCCCTGCAAGGTAAGACAGCAAACCAGATCCGTGGGTCCATAGGCAATCTGAGTTTTACCTTGCGCCCTAGCATACCCCGCAACTGCATCAAAAAAAAATTTAAAAAATCATTCACCTTAAATCAAAATCAAAATTAAAATCAATATAGATCTCTTTTTCAGTCCAATTTAAACATAATACAAATATAATCAAGAAAATAGCAAATCGGTACCATCAGTGTCGAGAAGTTGATGGCGCCTGTCTCTCAACTGTTGTCGGAGGGAATTAACGGTATCGGTAGCAGCCATATGCCGCTCTTTCAACTCTGCAACTGACATCGTCTTCTTGGAAGGGAAATTAAGGGCTAAATTTCCATTAAAAGAGGAGAAATTTTAGAAATTAGTTTGAGTCGTTTGAAGTGATTTTTACCAAAGGTTTACGTTGAAGACGGGAACGGGGTTGTAATCTCGCCGTGGGTTCCGAACAAATTTCAGATAGGATAGACCGGTAGTGGAGAGTAGGGATGGAGGCGGCTTTACGGGGGATGGGGGAGTGTTTGATTGGAATGAAGGGAAGAAAGGGGCAGAGGTATTGACTGTGGCGGAACTACTACCAACCGCCGAGGGGAGTGGGATAAGGAAGATAATTTTGGGCCGTTGGATGTATTTTAAAAGAGTAAATCTCAGTCACCACTTATCCAAGGCTAAGAGGCAGTTAAAGCCTTCCTGTATTGTATTATAGATTGCTTTGAGTTTTCTTTTGGGCTAAAACCTCTTTGTATTCTCCTATATATATTTCCTCCTTGTGAGAAGAATAAACAAGAAAGAATTATTATTCCAGTTCAAATTCCTACATGGTATCAGAGCCTCCATACACAAGCTCTTGACCTCGGCTGATGGCGGAACAACCTCCGTAGGTGGTGGTGGTGATGGGCGGCTTCCTCCGATTTTGAAGATTGAATATAACTCTCCCTTATACCTAGGTCCCCAAGATCGACCTGATGATTTCATAACTCCTACTCGCTTCCGTGGTGATAAGTATGATGATTGGGCTGGTGATATACAGACCGCTCTCGAGGCTAGACGCAAATTTGGTTTCTTGGATGGATCTATTCCTTCCGTCGTTCCTCCTTGCACCGAGTCGGATTGGAATACCATTCATGCTATGTTGGTATCATGGCTTATGAATACTATTGAGCCCGAGGTTAAAAGCACTCTCTCCAAGTATAGAGATGCTCGCCGTTTATGGGAGTCTCTCAAATCTCGATATGCGTTGGTGGACGGACCTCGCATTCAACAACTGAAGATGTCGATAGCACGATGTGAAGCGGACCAAGACCATGCACATGTGGCTGTGTATTTCGGTAAGTTGAGTGGATTGTGGGAATCCTTTGCATAATTACGAGCCGCTTATAGATTGTTCTTCTTTGCGATAAGCTCGCACAATAGGACAGGACACGCGGCACGAAAGCGGCGGCAAGCTTCATGAATTTCTTATGGGTTTAAATTATGAATACTATGCCTCTCTTCGTACTAACCTCTTGTCTCAAGATCCTTTGCCCACTCTTGATCGTGCTTATCAATTGGTAGCCCGAGTGAGCGAGTTCGCCTTGCTAAACCAATTCTTGATGAGCCTCAGAGATCTGATTGGTTTTCACTCAAAGCGGCGAGTTCTCGTGGTCGTGACAAACTCGACAAATCCCATCTTACATGTTCTCACTGTCAGAAAAAGGGTCATGATGTCTCCTCCTGTTTTGAGCTTGTCGGCTATCCCGAATGGTGGGGAGATAGTAGCAAAACAGGTGCTCGTGGTGGCGGTCGTCCTCAACAAGGTCGAGCGAGAGGAGTTGCGCGCACGGCTCGGTCACCCAGTTGGTGCCGCCCAGTCGGGCCTTCCAGGATCTCTTCCCTCTACTTCTTCACCTTTGTTTCTTGCGAACGGTGGAATGCTTTAGCCGGCCTAGTTGGTAACACTCGTATTCGGATAATCGCCTTCGCAGCTACGTTTGATACATCTTCTTGGATCATTGATACGGGAGCGTCTAATCATGTGGCCAGGAAAGCTGTTGCTTGTCTCTTTGATTCATACTCTATACAAGCTTGCCCCGTCAAGCTCCACAATGGCGCTTCGGTCTTTGCTCATATAAAGGGTTACATTCGCTAACGAGACACCCTTGTTCTTCATCATGTTCTCTATATACCAAACTTAAAGCTGCAGTCTTACATGCATTTCTCAATTATCGATGATGTTCATTGCACCTTGTCCATTTTAATGCTTCTCTGTGTGCTATACGAGGACCGATCAGCTTGATTGGAACGGGTGTTAGGCGGGATGGACTCTACTACTTCGGGGGCGCACCTTCTGCTTGTCACGCCTCTATCAATAATACTTCTGCTTTGCTTGAGTTGTGGCACAATCGTATGGGGCATCCATCCGAAAAAGTAGTGAAACTTCTTCCTCCTGTCTCTCATTTGGCGGGTAGTCTTCATCAACCTTGCGACGTTTGTTTTAAAATTGCTAAACATTCTAGAGATAGCTTTCTATTAGTGAGTATAAGTCTACTAGAGTTTTTGAGAAAGTTCACTGTGACTTGTGGGGTCCTTACACCCATGTTTCCTCTTGTGGTGCTCGTTATTTCTTGACTTTGGTAGATGATTATTCTCGTCTTTGTTTGGATTTATTTATTAGTTGATAAAACGGAAGTTTTCGAATGTTTATGGCCTTTGTTGCAATGGTGGATCGACGGTTTTCTCAAAAAATCAAAATTGTTCGGTCGACAATGGCTTGAGTTTAACTCCTGTTTGATTATTTTCTTTCCACCGGCATCCTTTTTCAAACATCATGTGTCGGCACTCCCCAACAAAATGGGCGTGTCGAACGTAAACACCGTCATATTTTGAACATAGCTAGAGCCTTGAGGTTTCAGGCACACCTCCCCATTTATTTTTGGGGCGAAGCGGTCCTTACCGCTGCTCATTTGATCAATCGAACCCCTTCCCCCTTGTTAGATAATAAAACTCCCTACGATATCTTGTTTGGCAAAACCCCTTTTATGATTCCCTTGAGTTTTTGGTTCAATGTGTTACGCTCATGTCAGCGGGCTAGGGGTGACAAATTTGCTAGTCGCGTAGTAAATGCATCTTCGTGGGGTATCCTCTTGGCAAAAAGGGGTGGAAAATTTGTTTGATCTCGAGACCAAGAAATTCTTCGTCTCTCGTGATTTGAAGTTCTTTGAGGCTTGTGTTCCCATACAACGATTCTACTCTTGTTCCTCATGTCCACTGATTACGGTGATGTCCTTATTGAGGAAGAAGCTTTCGGTCACATTGATATTCTGTTGTAGAAGACTCCGTTGCTCCTTACATTGAACCAGCTGCGGTAGGAGCCCGTTACTTTATCCGATGTGCGGGAAGAAGTTGCTCCTGCTGTTCCTTCGTGCCACTGAGTCTCTTGCTCCTTACTGCATCAACGTCGGTCTCTTCGATGATTACGGACCCGGACACTTTAGGGAGGGTATGAGGCAGAAAATGCCTTCGGTTCGTCTTCGCGACTTTGTGGCTCTTACTACTTCTTCTAGTCCATCCCCCGCATCTCAGGTCTTGATCGGTTCCTCGGGTACCCCACATCCTATAGCTCGCTAAATAAGCGTGATCGGTTTTACGCAAAATATCGTACTTTTCTTGCGGCTCTTACGGTGGCTAAAGAGCCGACTTCCTTTCGCGAGGCCATGGCTCATTATATTTGGAAACTTGATCAATGCGAAGAGAAATTCGTGCCTTGGAGGATAATGGCACATGGTATGGTTTCATTGCCTCTGGCAAGCAGGGCCACTGGGATGTCAATGGGTCTATAAGATCAAATATAATTCGACGGAGCGGTTGAACGGCTCAAGTCTCGGCTAGTTGTCCTTGGCAATCATCGAAAGAAGGCATCGACTACACGAAACTTTTGCTCCTGTGGCTAAAATGGTCCTTTGTTCGGGCTTTCCTTGCTATTCTTGCTTCCAAGAATTGGGAGTTACATCGGATGGACGTTCACAAATGCCTTCTTGCATGGCGACTTAGCGAAGAGGTTTATATGAAACTCCCTCCGGGTTTTGAGGCACCAAACACCAACACGGTTTGCCGTCTTCATAAGTCCCTCTATGGTCTGAAGCAAGCCCCTCGTTGTTGGTTCGCCAAGTTATTGACTTCCTTGAAGACTTATGGCTTCCTCCAGTCCTACTCTGACTACTCTCTGTTTACATTCACAAAAGGTGCGACCCATATTAATGTGCTTGTGTATGTTGACGATCTCATCATAGCGGGAGCGATTCTGTTTGCCTTCTTTGTCCTTCAAGAAGTACTGTGTGAGTGCTTCAAAATGAAGGATCTCGGATCTCTAAAATACTTTCTTGGCATTGAGGTTGCTCGCGATCACGATGGCTTGTTTACGTGCCCAGAAAGTATACATTGGATATTATTTCTGAGGCCGGTCTTCTAGGTGCAAAGCCCTCTAGCTTCCCCATTGAACCTAACCATAAGCTTGGTGTTGCTACCGGTGCCCCCTTGGAAGGTCCAGAACGCTATCGCCGCCTAGTTGGGCACCTCATTTACTTGGTTGTAACTCGACCGGATCTTGCATATTCAGTCCACATTCTTTCCCAGTTCATGAATGAACCTCGTTCCGAGCATTGGGAAGCCGCTCTACGGGTTGTTCGGTATCTCAAAGGCACTCCGGGACAAGGCATTCTTTTGCGCACTGACTGCGATCTCACACTTCAAGGATGGTGTGACTCGGGTGGGCTGCTTGCCCATCTCTCGTCGTTCTCTTCTGGGTGGCTCGTTTTCTCGGGCATTCCCCCATATCTTGGAAAACTAAGAAACAACCTACTGTTTCTCGATCTTCTGCTGAGGCTGAATACCGCGCCATGGCAGCTCTTACATGCGAGCTTAAATGGCTGAAGGGCTTGTTATTGAGCATGGGTGTCCATCATCCCAAGGCTATTCCCATCTTCTGTGACAGTGAATCTGCTCTTCACATTGCCAAGAATCCTGTTTATCATGAGCGGACCAAGCATATTGAGGTGGATTGTCATTTCGTCCGTGACGCTATCTCCACTGGCCTTATTGCCCCTTCTTATGTTCCCACGAAGACTCTGTTGGCTGACATATTTACTAAAGCTCTCGGTAAGCAACAGTTTGATGTTTTACTTGGCAAATTGGGCCTTCTTAACCCTCACGCTCCAACTTGAGGGAGGGTGTTGATGCGGTCAGCCGCGCGGTCAACCATAGATGCGGTCGACCGCATGGAGGGTGGGCCGGGCCAGTGATCGACCGCATGGAGGATGGGCCGGGCCAGTCGACCTCAAGCTGGTAACGGGCCTCAATGCGCAATTTCCGTCTTTCCTAATTTAAGTAGGATTGTGTTTCCGTCTTTCCTAATTTAAGTAGGATTGGGTTTCCAACTTGATTTGGTTTCCTAATTTCTTTTGTTTCCTAATTGCTTTGAGTTTCCTTTTGGGCTAAAACCTCTTTGTATTCTCCTATATATATTTCCTCCTTGTGAGAAGAATAAACAAGAAAGAATTATTATTCCAGTTCAAATTCCTACATTGGGAATTGACAACCCTTGCCTATAATATATAAAGATCCTGGGCCACTCCCCTTGTCACCAATTGGTTTTAAGGTGGAACCTCAGACTTTATCATGGTATCAGAGCAGGTTCTTTACACGTGCAGGCCCAACGGCCCACGATGTTACTCTGCGCCACCCGATTGATAAGTCCACGTTGTAAGCTTTGGCAAAGCCCGCTACACGTGAGGGGGCGTGTTAGAGATATTATCCCACATTGGGAATTGACAAACCTTGCCTATAATATATAAAGATCCTGGGCCACTCCCCTTATCACCAATTGGTTTTAAGGTGGAACCTCAGACTTTATCAAGACCTAATTAAAGTTCTCAGCCGTAGCATGTTTGCTGAAGTTTCCAGGCCCAAAGAAAGTTCCCAGCCGCCTTTGTTTCTTGAAGCTTCCGCTTTGGCTCCCGGCGCCGCTGGCTTTGGCTGAGGCGCCCGGCCTTGCTTCCGGCCGCTTTGCCTCTGTTTCCTATTGCGGCCTTTGCCTCTGTTTCTATTGCAGCCGCCTGCCTCTGTTTCTGTTGCCTGTTGCTCCCTTCTTCCCCGTTGAGCACCTGCATCATCCTCCCCTTCTTAGAAAAGACTCGTCCTCGAGTCAATATCCTCAATAGGAGCACTACGATAACCCGGAAAATCCGAACTTCAACTGCAAAAGTAACGCTATGTCCTTGACGAATTCTAAACTTCATTGCCTTCGTGACAACATTCATCCAATCACTCCATTGTGTTGAGACAAAATACTCAATAATCAATTTCTGAACGATACACAAAACAGAATAACGGGGGGGGGGTATACGTGTCAAACGGATCTGCGTACCGATGATCAACGGTCACCGCCTCCAACGTCCACACCAATTGATTATGTGAGAATTCACTATCAATTGTTTTAACATGAATAGGATCTACAAACACTTCCTCGGTCTCCTTATCTGACTCAGTAACTGATTCAACGTCATCAACAGGATCGGATGTCATTGGTTGAAAAATGTCACAACGACACACATCAAACATAGGTGGTTTGGACCAATCAACAAGATCTTCTCGACTTGAAGATTCGAATAAAAAAACCTCTTTATACTCAACAGTATCAATCCAAGAATCAATCAAATCTTCAGGATTTTCATCAAACATAGGGGGTTTTGACCAATCAACAAGATTTTCTTGACTTGAAGATTCGACAAAAAAACCCTCTTTAAACCCAACATTATCAATTCAAGAATCAAAGGAATCATCAGGAGTTACCTTACCTTCGATCTCCGGGATTTCGATCCTCACATCGACATCCCTAGAAGGGTCAGCTGCATACCTGTTATGATGTCCACGATTTTGGGCGAAGGAATCCATCCCCTCTCGATACTCCCTATCCTCGGCTGGAACTAGAGATGCCCAACCGGGTCCGAACCGGCGGTTGGCCGAGCCGGACCAGGCCCAAAGCCGGAGGAAGCCGAGCCGCCGAGCCGGAACCGCTGAGCCGGTGAGCCGGCGGTTTCGGTCCGGATTACGGTTCGTATATTCAAAAACCGGTGAACCGCCGGTTCGGGAAGCCGAGAGCCGTGAGCCGGAGCCGGAGCCGCCAGGTTCACGAAACCGGAAACCGTGATTTAGGTGATCTGGACCGTTGATTTGGATGATCAGACGGTAGAGATGCCCAACAGGGTCGAACCGGCGGTTCAAACCGGAACCGGACCGGCCCGAACCAAGTTTTTTTTTTTTTTTTTGGAAATTGCCGGTTCAAAGCCGGGCAGGAGCAAAGCCGTACGGACGGTTCGAGCAGGAAGCCAGGCAGTGAATAAACCGGGCCGGTTTCGGTTCAAGGAGTGGCGGAACCGTGAACCGCCGGTTCGGAACCGGAACCGGCGGTTTGAACCGGATGGTCATGTCTAGCTGGAACAATCGGATCTGAACCCTTCTTCGCTGGAAGCACCACGCGATCCATGCGGTTCTGGAGTATTTAAATCTGTTTTCGTATCTCATCTATCTCGATATTGCAATGGCTTCGTTTGCAATGATGGTCATCTTCTTGGGGCTCCGCTGCACGGCTGCTCCATCGACCACCACGATCAACGCGTTCTCGTTCAGCCATTGATATTCGCGTTAGGTGCTCTGATACCAAATAATGCCAACGGAGGCTAGAAATTAGAATGACCGAACGATAGAACAAGAAACAATCTTTGAAAGCTTCAAGCTTTTCTTTTCTATTTTATATAATCAAAGTCTGCCTCAAAACAAAACCCTAACAATGTTTAAATACTAATTCTAAGAATATTCTAGAACCCTACCAAACCCTACACCGAAACCCTAATTAATAAATGATAAATTACAAAAATAACCCTAAACCCATAAACACTTAAGACCCAATTAAAGCCCCTAGTCGCAGTCTGTTTACTGAAGTTTTCAGGCCCAAAGAAAGTTTCCAGCCGCAGCCTGTTTTGCTGAAGCTTCCGCCTGGCTCCCAGGCGCCCGCCTGGCCTGCTGTGAGGCGCCAGCCTCGCTTCCAGCCGCCTGTCTCTGTTTCGGTTGCAGCCGCCTGCCTCTGTTTCTGTTGCTGCCTTCTGCCCTGTTGAGCACCTGCATCAAGTATTGTTTCAGATTGCATCTACCCTCATACTCCCTCCGTCCCAGTCCAATGGAGACTTTTTTTTTTTTTGGTCCGTCCCAGCCCAATGGAGACTGTCCAAAATAGAAGGGAATCTTTACTATTTTTCCCACTCATTCTCTCTCTTCTATTTTACTTTTACACTCACAACACCAATCAAATCACTATTCATTCCACTCATTCTCTCTCCTATTTAATTTTTCATACTCATAACATTTTCTTCCACTTTTTATCTCTCTTACTTTTTCTTAATCTGTATGCCCAAAAATTTGATCTCCATTGGGCTGGGACGGAGGGAATATATGTTTGAGAGCTCACTGACTCAGTCATGCATTATCCATTTCAAATATATATACTCCCTCCTTCCCGATTCAAACCAAACTTATTTTTCTCTTGATCCGTCATATTTCAAATTGAACTACTAAAAATGGCAAAAAAAAATCACTATTCCTTTCACTAATTTTTTCTCATACTTTATTGTTATACTTACGACATCAATAAACTCACTATCCTCTCATTCTTTCTCTCTCCGACTTTAATTTTTATACTCATATCACCTTTATCCTATCTCAATTTTCCTTGATCACCGTACCTAAAAAGCTAGTTCGGTTTGAAGTGAGAAGGAGGAAATATATACATATATACCAAAAGATTTCATTTTTATACTACTATCTCTATCTTAAAATGAATGAACAAAAATATTTCAAAAATTATAAAGAATACTCTTCAACTTTTAGTTGCAATTTTTGTGTTTTATACTAGTTGATATGATAGAACGGTTTCAGCTTTTGGTTCGAATCCATTGTGGGACCAAAGGAATCGAAATTGAACTGTGAAATTGTGAAATGTTGGTTAATTTTGGAACGGTCTGATTCCTATTTTGGCGATCCTCTCTTCTTTTTTGCAGATAAAAATTGAAAAAATGTTAGAACTTATACATTTTTAACAAGTGTTGTCAATTTTTTAACGGAAGCCGTTAAAAATGTAAAATTTTTGGGTGAAAATGAAGGGAAGATATATTTTTAACAGATTCTGTTAATAACTAACAAAATATTATTAAAACTAACGGGTTGATTTCTGGAAATTCAAAAAAGTATCTGTTGAACCCCGATTCAGATGGTTCAAGGTTTGAACCGAAGGTTCCGGTTCCACTGTTCACGGTTCGGAGAAATAAGAGTCGAAATTGAACCATTAAACCATTGGTTCCGGTTTTGGTCAGTTCCGATTGGCCGATTCAGGTTCCGATAAAATTATATAAGTATACAACTAATTTCAAATGAAACCTCACACTTCAATGAAAGTAACAGTAACGACGATCTCCGTTTGTTTAGCGTAAAACATTTTCCGGAAAATGATTTCCTGCAAAATGTTTTCCGGAAAATGAAAATGTTTTCCGGAAAATGAGATAAACATGATCATATTATTAGATACACAACATATATATGCAAATCATAAGGCATGTATAAGTGGAGAGCTAACAATGCTCAACGGAGGAGTTTCCTTAGACTTGACAACATTGAGATTTTCTTCTTCAATGTCACCTCCTTCATCCCAAATCTTCGGTTGATTATCGCAACATCCGTAAGCCCAACTGCAAACAAGATAATAGAAAAAATTCGCGACACACAAAATAGCAAGAATCCAATAATAATAGTCATAGTGACCCTTATTAAGATTGTTCCCAACCCAACTCCCATTCCTTCCATTTTTCGTGTAATCATCGACGATAGTCACAATAAGGCTCCCAACCAAGTTCCCGACAGCCATTCCAAGTGCAAAAAGTGCCACTCCGATGCTAGACATGCTCTTAGGGAACTGCGTGTAGTAAAACTCTATCTGCCCGATTGCGTTCAGAGCCTCAGCTAATCCAGTCAAGCAATGCTGTGGCACCAACCAAAATGCAGACATGTCAACTACGGCATCCTTGTTATTACCAAATCCTGCAGCTATAGCACGACCACGCCTTTCTCGTTCTACTAGTGCTGAGACAGACATGGCTAAGCAGGACAAGAAAACCCCGGTGCCCATTCTTTGCTTGACACTAAGAAGATGAGGCTGGTTTGTTAACTTTGATAGTTTAGGTAAGATTTGGTCGTAAAAAGCGACCCATATTGTTAGAGACAAGATTCCGAATGCACCTAAGGTGGCTGCTGGGATTTGGAAGTTTCCGAAGATTCGTCTGTCCATTGTTTTCGCTTGGAGGACAGGAAATGAGGATTGGCTTATGGTAACGGCTATTATTATGCCTGCGGACCAAATGGGAAGTACTTTGATAAGTGCTTTGAGCTCTTCTACTTGTTGAACCGTGCAAAGGTTCCATGGCTTTATAGCTGATCCTTTAGGGTTCAAGTCTTTCTCAGGGTTTCTAATGATGCAAGCTTTGTTCAGAAACCTACAAAGATATAGATTAGATTCCTGATATTCAACTAGACTATGGCATTAACATGCATGCTATTATAAACTAGTATAACACATGTGCGATTTACGGTTATACCTTTTTAGTACTATTAGTTTTTAGAAGTAAAGATGCGTAAGTACCGTAATTTTTCTGTTGGTGAAGCGATCTTGGAGCCCTTCTTAAAATGATACCAACAATTTGAATTCTCCGGCGGCAAAGCAAGGTGTTTGTTCTTGAATGCGACAGCTATAACTTGAAAAAGCCCGGTGATCAAACTTTTATTAGCCTTCACTTTGATATAAAGAGGAGAACCAACAAAGAACAAGACAGCAGACACAAACATAAGACCAACAGGAACTCCAAATCCGACAGCCCAACCTTTTTCAGTTTGTATGTAAATTATGACTGTAACTGAGATCAAAATAGAAACTCCGACTGTAGCGTAATACCAGTTGAAAAATCTTTGTAAGTTTCGAGGGGTTTTTGGGTCATCTGGCTTGTCAAATTGGTCTGCACCAAAGGCTAATGAACATGGTCTGATGCCACCGGCTCCTAGGGACATTATGGCGAATGAGGAGAGGAGAAGGGCAATTTGGGCGTGGTTGGCTTTGGAACAGTTTCCGGCTTTTTGATCGCAGTTGGGAGGTTGAGCTCCGGGGAGCATGGCTGTTAACCATAGAACTATCATTCCCTGTAAAAAAATACTTAGTTTAGTGGACAAATATTGAAAAAATCACGCGAAAAAACTGAATTTTTGGAGTTTCTGGATACTTACAAGTAGGGTAACAATGGTTCCTAATGAAATCACACGAAAACGGCCCAAGTAAGAATCAGAGAGAAAAGCTCCAAGTGTTGGCAAGAAATTTGCTATAGCTCCCCACAGGAACAAGATTTTTGCACCCGTAGCATTGCTCAAGTGATATTCTTCTGTCAGATACAATATCATGTTTGCATGAAGCCCAAAACTCGCGACCTTTTCAAATGCCTCGTTCGCTATATATATTCAAATTCAAGAAACATAACATTTTCATCCCATTTCAGTCACTAACTGAAAAGAATATGAATAAAAGCGAAATATTTACCTATAACAAATGGCATAGCCCGAATCCCTCCTTTCCCATTTTGTCCCTGCTCGGATTCGTTCTTTCCAACAGTAGAAATATCCACGCTTTCCATTTAGGAATCCGATCAGGCTCTAAGATGGAGAAATATAAGGTAGGACTTGTTGAAACAACGTATAATCGGAAACTTATTTGGCTTTGTAGGTTCAGATTGTGTTTTAAACACTTTTTTCCCATTATATAATCGCTCCGAAAACAGTTTATTCGGGGACAGATGAAATTTTTTTGGCTTGATGACAAGAACAGTTTGTTGATAAAGATGCTGCTTTTCTTCTAAGCAAATTTGGCAGCAACTATGATGCCATTAGTTTTGGTCAAATCCAGAAAAGGTAAGAAGTTTGGGTTAAGAAAGCAAGATAGAGTTTTGGCATATCTGATTTGTTGTACCTTTATGTTGCTAGTATTCAGCAGCATCTTTAAGATCAATACAATCTCTTTATATGTAAAGACAGCCATGGGAGACCTTTAGTTGTACCTTGCTGTTGGAGCCATGAGAGATCATGTAAGGGTAAGGGTTGTTCCATGTGAAATGACAAAAAATATGGTCAACTTAATTGTAAAATTTTATAAATAATTAATTATTATCATAAAGCTCTTAGAAATATTGTTCTTCATGTAACATCAAAAATGTTATCAATATTTGAATTTTTTTGAATACATTTGAATTCCCTTATTTAATTTATCAAAATTTGATCAAATTGACAGAAAAGTCGATTTATCAAAATTTGATCAAATTGACAGAAAAGTCAAACTATTACACTTATTATTATGGGATTGATGATTATTATCCTTCCCGGTTTTAAGCTTGATACTTTATTTTCTGTTCTATTTTAATATTTTTAGTTGCTTTATTATTTAAAATAGTTAATGGGACCCACTTGTCATGCTTACAACAAAAACGCCCTACTCACTTTCTATCTCTTACTTTACTTTTCTTACTCACAATATTTATTTTTTTATTTTTTCTTAATCTCCGTATCATTTCAAACCGAGACATAGAGAGTATTTTTTTTGGTAATAATCTTCCTATTTTTCTTTTTCTTTTTCTTTTTGTTAATTTAAATGATCTTTGAACAATGATGATTCATTTTGAAAAATTGTAACTAGGAATGATCAAACTTGTTTGATAACTCGTACGTACAGTTGTTCACACAAGTGTCCAAACAACTGTCTAAACAACTTGACAGTAAAATAACTCACACTAACGATATTAAATGCAGCGAAATAACAATCATAATTTTAAACACTTCAGCAATAAATTCTTGATATAAACCTTTTCATAAAATCACAACTTTTTTTGAAAACAAGTTGCAAAGTAAAACTTATAATGAAAAGAAAAAAAACTCTTACGAAAGGACCAAAAATGTTCTACATAAGAACAATAAAACACAAAAGCAATCTTGAAATATTAAAGATCTGAACTTCAAGAAACAAAGAAAAGACTCAAGGAAAATCTCTAAACTCGATTTTTGCTCTCGAAAATCTGTGTTCAATAATGAGAGGGGCGGCTCTTTTTATAGTGATAGCAATCCTTATTCAACAAGGATTCGTCCAATCTCTTCCTTATTAAAAAGAATTATTCTTTACTTATCAATACAAGATTCCTTACCTTCATTGAGTACTTACCTAAAACATAGGAAACATTTCTAAATATAAAAGTTAGCCGTTAGTCAAATCTAATCATATATTTACAATTATTTCCTAAACCAATTATATAAAATATACCTACTAAGAGTTTACCTGATGGTACACAGATTGCACACATACCAAGCCTGCGAGGTCACGATAGTTGATCTTCTTTCCTCTTGTTTTCATTCCTTCACCCACATCTCCTATGATCTGGGATGTGGGATGATTTCCTTATATTCTAGAAGGAATGTCCCTTTCTCTGCTTACTTCACTTTCATCAGTTTCAGAATATGAACCTTGATCTTCAGTTGTTTGACCACTTATGTTGTCAGTTGTTTGACAACTAGTTGCACAACTGTCTGCACAGATGGTTGTTCTGTAGATTCATTCATCTTTTCTGGTTCAGATTCGTCATTAACTGGATCTAGTTTCCAAGTGCAACTTGTAACATCATCCTTAACTGTTTTGACATTAAGATCAGTAGCATATCATCAAAAACAACATTTATAGATTTCATAACAGTTTTGGTTTTGAGGTTGTAAACTCTGCATGCCCTACTATTAGTTGAGTAACTAATGAAGATGACTTTGTCACTTTAAGAATCGAATTTGGAGAGATACTCATGGTCATTCAAGATATATCATATACACCCAAAAACATGAAAGTATTTGACCGTGTGTTTCTTTCCAAGTAAGATTGCATACGGAGTCATGGTACTTTCAATTCTTAGAAATACATGATTTCCTACATGACATGTTGTGTTCACAACTTCTGCCCAAAACTTTTTGTATATATTTTTAGAGCTTAACATTATTCTAGCCATCTCTTGTAATGTGCGATTTTTCCTTTCCGTTACCCCATTTTGTTGAGGGATTTTGGGGGCTGAAAACTCATGAGTTATCCCATTTAAATCACAAAATGATGAAAAAGTGACATTTTCAAACTCGTTAGCATGATCAGACCTGATTCTAACAGCCTTTAAACCATATAAGTTTTTAACCTTTTTATACCAAATTTTGAATTCATCAATTGTGTTGGACTTTCCTCTTAAAAAGATTACCCATATATATTTAGAGAAATCGTCCACACACACAAAATATACTTTCCACTTCTATAGGACTCATTAGGTCACTGTGGATCAATTCAAGACACCTTGAGGTTCCACAATTTTGAACCTTCTTATGACTTGATTTGGTTTGTTTCCCTTTTTGACAAGACCCACACACACTTAATTTCTTCAAGTCCAATTTGGGCAAATCTTTTGCTGCCTCTTATTAACTCACTGAATTTTCTTTCACTGTCATGATCAAGCTTTTGGTGCCAGATTGCAGTCTCATCCATTTTAGTGGAAAAATAAGACAAGTTACTGCCAACCTTATAACAGTTATCAGAGAATCGAACACCAGTTAAAACACACACATTGTTATTATCAAATACTTCACACCTGGACTTGTCGAATTTAACAAATAAGTTATCATCACACAGCTGACTTATGCTTATCAGATTTGTCTTGAGTCCATTAACATGCAGGACATTATGTAACTTAGGCAAACCTGATACATTCAACGTACCTTTGCCAATGATCTTACCTTGGGATCCTCGATCAAAGTTGACTTTCCCACCTTTGAATGGGGTGTAGTCGTTGAATTTTTCACGTGCCCCAGTCATGTGTCGAGAATATCCACTGTCAAAGTACCAAAATCCTTCAACACTACTCTTTTAAAAGAGGTGAAGGCCACCTAACAGTTCATGGGTTCTTTCCTTACACAGGCATTTCTTGCTCCAGCTTTGGGTTGTTTGTACAATTGTGTGTTCAGTTGTGCACACAACTGTCTGCCCAAGTGTCCACTCATTTTTTCCAAACCAAGTTCCTATTTCAATTTATAATAATATGGTCAAATATGAACTGGAGCAAAGCAGTGATGACATACATGCCTCCTCTGCCTGTATTTTCTGCTTATAGCAGCAAATTCAAGTTTAACGGAGGTGACAGGTTGACCTTTTTGACCTTTTTGACCTTTTGAAGTGCTTTCTCCTTCTTTTACAAAAACAGGTATCTCCATAGGCAATTCCTGATTTTTCTTGGTTTTACATTTTCAAAACCTTTTCTAACTTAGCTTTACCTTTGTTTAGCTTCATTAGAGTTTCTGTTTTTTCATCAAGATTTGTTTTGTATTTTTCACATTTCATATCTTTATTTGTGAGTAAAACTTCTAACTTGGCTATGAAGCCTTTTTGAGAATCACTTTCTTTTGACAAAATTTCAACTTCAGATTTCAGTTTGAGATTTTCTGCAGTTAGTTTCTCATTTACCTGTTGGAATACCTTAAGTTGCTCCATTCGCTTTGCCCATTCAATCAGAGTATTGCACATCTTCCACATCCGAATCACTATCACACAACGTGAACTGTGATGAACGCCATATAGACAGATTTGCAGTCTGCTCGTCATCATCAGAATCACTCAAAGTCGTAGAGAAACTCATTCCTCTCTTTTTAAGAGTGTTGGCATACTCATTTGCATAATGTCCATAACATTTTCCTTTTTTAATGATTTAACCGTGGAAGGATTTGAGGGTGCCGAATTAGGAAACTTTGTCAATCGTTTCTTTTTCAACATACTATTGAATTTTTGAGTGATCATGGCACATTCATCTTCTCCCAGGTTTGACTCATCAATATCTTTGGACAGTTGAACTAGATCCTGAGATAGCTTGAGAGCACTTGCATGAGCATTGGATTTGCTTTGCTTGAATCTTGTACCCCAAGATTCAGTTCAAATTTTGTTAAAATTCTCAAGACTTCATCAATTCCAACAGTTTGGACATCCTGAGTTTTCTCAATAACAGAAATCTTAATTTAAACTTTTCAGGGAGAGTTTTTAGTACTTTACTCACAAGTCTTGCATTGGATATAGATTCACCCAAGACAAATGACTCGTTTGAGATGTCCAAAATTTTGGCTGAGTACTCTTTTATAGTTTCATTTTCTCCCATCCTTAAAGTTTCAAACTTAGTTATTAAAGTCCTTAGCTTAGTTTGTTTTACACTAGCCGGTCCTTTACAATGAAGTTGGAGAATGTCACAAGCAACTTTGACAATAGTTTGATTAGAAAATAATCTAAACATATGAGAATCCATATGGTTAGAGATTGCTCACATGACCTTGGCATTAAAGTTTGCTAAAACAATTTCCTCATTATTTCAAGTTTTTATGGGTTTAGGACCATAAATTTTATCCCTTTTGTCATCACCTCCAGAAATAGATGGGAAAATTTCAATCATGGGAAGAGTATAGCCACAAATAAGATTAACCCAAGCACGATGATCAAGATACTTAATATGCGTAATCATTTTAGCCTTCCAAATGGTATAGTTTGAACCATTTAGGGTAGGCGGTTTGTTATGGCTATGATGACAGTCCATAATGGCTACTTCAAGGATCGATCTCAGTTGATTCGAGAGAAGGGTCTGATACCAATTAAAAAATTGTAGCTAGGACTGATCAAACTTGTTTGGTCACTTATGCATACAGTTGTACACATAAGTGTCCTAGCAACTGTCTAAATAACTTGTCAGTAAAATAACTCACACTAACGGTATTCAATGCAGCGGAATAACAATCAGAATTTTAAACACTTCAGCAAGAAATTATTGCTGGAAACCTTTTTATAAAACCACAACTTTGTTTGAAAACAAGCTGAAAAGTAAAACTTACAATGAAAATAAAAACACTCTTACGAAAGGACCAAAAATGTTCTAACATAAGAACAATAAAACACAAAAGCAATCTTGAATTATCAAAGATCTGAACTTCAATAAACAAAGAAAAGACTCAAAGAAATTCTCTAAGCTCGGTTTTTTCTCTCGAAAATCCGTGTTCAATAGTGAGAGGGGCGGCCTCTTTTTATAGTGATAGCAATCATTCTTCAACAAAGATTCGTCCAATCTCTTCGTTATCAAAAATAATTTTTTTTCTTTATTAATACAAGAGTCCTTACCTTACTTGAATACTTACCTAAAACATAGGAAACATTTCTAAATATAAAAGTTAGCCGTTAGTCAAATCTAATCTCATATTTACAATTATTTTCTAAACCAATTATATAAAATATACACACTAATTTATAAATCAGAATCACGTTATTAAAAAATATAAGAGTACTAGTACAACCCCCCATGCCAACGGCACGGTGATAGTACAAAAAGGGAAGAAATGAGAAAATGATAGTCGAAAAAAAACATCTTTCCATCTATCGAATTAACAAATGAAAATGACAAACTATTATATACGTTAAAACATGCATTTGAAATACAAATAGAGGTAGAGATCATAATACATTATCACACATATGAAAAACTATTACATTATTACAATGATATAAAATAAAATTCAAAATAACATTAAATATAAAGTATCATTTTGAAGAACTTGCCCCAAACCAGTACAACTGGACTCCGAGAAGAAAGAGGCTCCGAGTTAATTTTGACGTAACCAGCATGAGGCGAACTCAGGTTATGCGAAAAGCACGATGCCCATCATTGAATGAACTGGATTAACCGCCTTCCACTCCTCTAATCCAGTCTGCCTGCTCGACAATCGGTGTTGGAGGTCTTTACAAATGTCTCCAAATACGACTGTTGCATTCCTTTCATAATATCCACAACACCATAGAAAACAATGTCACGTTGTCACCTTGAAAGGTATTTAATTTGGACTAGAACCATGAATTTGTGAGTACTACTGCTGGTGCCATTTTGATACGGTCCAGACACCAATGACATAGTACTGCCAATGAATCATTTGCTCCTTTCTGAATTTGACTATCATGAACCATGTTCTTGCAATAACCCTCGTAGCTATATGCAGTCTTCCATTTTAAAAATCAATCATTCAATTT
Source organism: Adenophora triphylla var. japonica (assembly GCA_022495995.1). NCBI lineage: Eukaryota > Viridiplantae > Streptophyta > Magnoliopsida > Asterales > Campanulaceae > Adenophora > Adenophora triphylla. Next base: position 505,957 of record JAFEMH010000025.1, read on the forward strand.
GGGATGGAAAGAGTAAGATGTGATAAGATTTTAAGAATAAATCCATCAGTTTTTAAGTAAAAGGAAAAATGAGAGAGTTGAGAGTATGTGTCAAAAGTGTACCAAACATGCTAGGTTTGCGACAACTTCAATAGATCAAGACTTATATCCCAAAGTCTCTACATTTTTGGTCGACGCCTGAAAAAAGCTATGTGTAATAATCAAAATAAAACCACACATACCAACAAAAATAGACGTATATAAGAACGAAGCTAAAGGAATTGATAGGGCGACATTAAAAAACTCATATCAATAAACACAACACAGAGAAATCATATAAATTAAAGGTGCACAAAATTATGATATTTTGACCAAAGTAAACACATAAATTAAAGGTAAAGTCTCAAAATGGTTTGGGATAATTGGAGTTCTTACACATGATGTTAACTATATCATTTTAAGTGCATGCATCACTCCTCCTTAAGAACTGATGTTACAGAAACTGTAGTAGAGAGAACGATAAAAAATGTTTAACAACCAAATGATGAAACAACTTTCAAATGATGAAACAAATCTAGTGATAAATTTTAGTTGCAATTTAAAACAAAAAGATAAAGTAAAAGAACTGATGTTACGGAAACTGTAGTAGAGAGAACAATAAAAAATGTTTAACAACCAAATGATGAAACAACTTTCAAATGATGAAACAAATCTAGTGATAAATTTTAGTTGCAATTTAAAACAAAAAGATAAAGTAAAAGAAATCAAATACTATTTAGTAACATGAATACAGAAGATAATAGAATTGACCAGAAGGATGACTTGGTCTTTGTTAACTTCAGGAATACGTACTTAATCTGGCGATTTGTGAAACCCGGAACTGGATTGGCCCCAACTCTACAAAGAATATAGTCTGCAATAAGATGAAGGAGAAAATAAGAACCAAAGTGCTCTTATCAAATCAAATTCAGTCAACACATTGCATTTTGTTCCCGTTTCCAAATTCGCAACTTTCAGTTCTGTTAATCCACAACGAATTCGAATGAAAAATTGCAGTAATGGAGGGAAGGGGATGAGGAAAGCGACCAATAGAGTGATTTCGCGGCTGGGGATACTTACCTTCCCTGCCCATTGAGAATTCATTCAATCGCTTGTAGAAAAGACAACCCAAAAAATAAATTCATAAAAAGATAATGTTTGAATGAAAAATAGCATTGGCAGAGGACTGTACGATGGCATTGCCACTGCCACCGGAAGAACTTCCCCCACCAGGAAACACTCTTTTCCTACCCAAAGCAATGTTCTCTTACACATATACTGATAACAGTGGGACAATCACTTATGAGGAACTCAAAACAGGCTTAGCTCGACTGGGGTCAAAGGTCACAAAAGTTTCTTATTCTTTCTTGAGCTGATCACAAGGCTTTCTTCATTTTTGTCAATCGCTTTAGTTTGCTTATTTGATTCTCACACAATTTTCTTTGAGATGATTGTTGTTAGTTTCTGGGCCTTGTAGAGAATCTCTCTGCAGAAGAAATTCAAGGACTCAAAACAATGTTCTCTTACACGTATACTGATAACAGTGGGACAATCACTTATGAGGAACTCAGGACTGGCTTAGCTCGACTGAGATCAAAGGTCACAGAAGTTTCTTATTCTTTCTTGAGCTGATCACAAAGCTTTCTTCATTTTTGTCAATCGCTTTAGTTTGCTTATTTGATTCTCACACAGTTTTCTTTGAGATGACTGGTACTTGTAGAGAATCTCTCTGCAGATTATGGAAGCCATAAGCATTTTTGGCCAGTTGTATGGATGGTTAGCCTAATATGGGGTTGCATATGTGATTTACTTTTTTTCTGTTGGTGGCAGTGGCTTCTTTCTATAATATGGGAAGAAAATTCACAGCCAATGCAAAAAAGAAAGGATTCAACATAAGACACTAATGAATATAGGCTGGGTTAGGCATTCAATCAAACAGATTATGTGCACACAAAAGCAGTCAACAACAACAAGGATCACAATGAAGAACTAATGACAACAGATTGACAACAGATTAATAAACACAACACACGATTATAAAAAATAAACAATCCTTAACCAAAATATACCAAAAGAGAGTCAGAAGGTTGTAGTTGGGGAAAGAAAACTAAGGGGCCATTTGTTTCAGTGGAAAAAAAGTGAAGGAATGGAATGATCAATGGAATTGAATTCCTGAAGGAATTGGAATGGAAAAAAACTGGTCACACCCCTCCGTTTGGTTGGCACGAAATGGAATGAAATTGTCATTCAATTCCTTGGCAAATCATGTTTGATTTGAAAATACAAATTATAGGAATGGAATGAAAGCATATAAAATGACCAATTTACCCTTCTTAAAATTTTTTTTTGGGGTGGGTGGGTGGGGGGGGGGTAAGGCAGGGGGTATGCAAAAAAAAATTTTTTTTTGGGGGGTGGGGGGTAGGGCGAGAGGGTATAAAAAATTTGTGGGGGTGGGGGGGGTGGGTAGAGCGGGGGTATGCAAAAAAAAATTGTGGGGGGGGGGGGTTGGGGGCTGGATGGGGGGGGGGGGGGGAGGGCAGGGGGTATGCAAAAAAAAAAAAAAAATTCTTGGGGGTGGGGGGTGAGGTGGGTGGGGGTGGGGGCTGGATGGGGGGGAGTAGGGCAGGGGGTATGCAAAAAAAATAATTCGTGTGGGGAAGGGGTGGGGGGTGGTGGCGGGGTGAGGGGGCTGGATGGGGGGGTAGGTAGGGGTATTTTGGTCATATTTTTTTTTTCATTCCATTACCAAGGGAATTGGCCATTCCTTCCATATATGGAGAGAATGACAAATTCCATAAAGCCAAGGAATTGAGCATTCCAGTGGAATGAAAATTTTGAACCAAACACGGCGAAGGAATGGAGTCAACGGAATTGACCATTCCATTCCGCCATGGAATGGCCAATTACAGCGAACCAAACGGCCCCTAAATTAAATTAGCCCATAAGAGCTATCAAATCCAAATAAAAGAATGCAACAAATCAGTAGAACAAATCAACCCTTAAAAGTAAAGAGAGAGAGAGAGAGAGAGAGAGAGGTAAAGAAAAAGCGTACCTGAAGCAGAAATTCGAAAACTAATCGATCCTTTCGTGATTTCAATTCAATCTCGAAAACTAATCGATCATTTCCTGATTTCAATTCAATCGATTTCAATTCGGCAACCTAATCGATCTTCCCTGATTTGGGAAGGAGATGGGAGTGAGAAAGTAGCAAGCTAAAGGCGGAATCCATGAAGAAAACGCGAGAGAACAATTATTTTTCGATTTGGAGAGGAGATGCGCAGTAGAAAGAGTCCAACGGGGAATAGGAAAATAACGATGTTATGATTTGAAAACCGACAATCTAGGGCCACAGGATTATTTTCTCAAAATTAATCTAAACCACAAAAATAAAAAAATAAAAACAAGAAAAAACCTTGGATCAGTGCAGTTATGAAACAATCTTGAACCGCTCTTTGTCTAAAGTCAATAGACGGTTAAAAAGCTGAGCATTATTGTATATTAGATTTTCTTACTCTTTCACATTTAATTATTAATGAAAATTTTAAAATTATTAATAACACTTATAATAATGGTTTTAAATTTTTATTAGGTTAAAATTAACTTGAATTATAACTAAAAGTTTATTTAAAGTAAACAAATAAAAATAAGAAGATTATGTCGAGAGACGGATGACGATGAAGTATTATGGACAGGGAGTAGGAGTACAATGTTCATATGTGTCCTTGGCCCGAAAATGATCATAATGGACAATCCACAAGTGTCATTGGGCCCAAATCACAATTGATAATCGACCCGTTAGAACATACGGACTACAACTACTCGTCAATCGTAAAAAAACCCGACGTAAACTCCTTAACCCATTGCTCTATCCGATTTAGACCCAGTGTTGCGAACATTCGATCCGGCCGGCGTGAGCGCATTCGCCGGAAGAAATTGCCGAAATCTAGACCGGTTATACGGAGGTAATCTTCTATTGGTGTATTCTCATTTCGATTTTCATTCTAATTTCAGTTTGATCCAAGATTTTCATACTCTAGTTTTTGTTGTTGATCAATTTTCGATAGCTACTTTTGGTTAAATTAGTTGAAGTAAGTAGCTTTTGATTTCAATTTTGCGATGGATTTCAGATGAATTACTTTACAGTATATGGATTTCGATCGGATCAGTGTCGAGTTTTAGGTTTAGAAGATGAAGACTAAATTTGAATCTTCATGAGCTGTGATAATGGTGGAAATCAAAATTGAGAATGCTAGGTATACATACATACATGATTTGCACAAGGATTATACTCCTGAGACCTTGGACACGCACCATGTCCTCCGTCATAGAAATGCTGCCATTAGTTTCCTAATCTATCTCTCGGCTCTTCTTCTAAATGCATATGCATTACGTATCTTTCTACTCAAGGTAAGTTTTAATTTGTATATTAGCCATTATAATGAGTTATTGATATGACACCTTTCGGTGTGGCTTGACATTTTCTTTTGAACATCAGGAAAAATCGATATTTGTTATTATTTGGAGCTTAGTTATCAGTATTCTTCTTGTCAAGTTACTCATCTGGAAGCCTATTGTGAAAGGTGAGCTTTTATACGTTTGTCAAGATGTATTGTTAATTTGGTTAATACTTTTTTCATATCAATGTCAATATAAGTTGGTTTATAGCCTTAAGGCCTAAGGGTGGTAATGTACTTTCACGGCATCCATCCTTACAACAGAGGAGTTATATATAAGCCCCTTCTGTTATACGGTGTACACTACTTCTCTTTTGCATATTACTCCATAGTCCATCCCAAAATGATATTCCCACTTTTTTGTTGTTAATGCGAAGGTACTTTAAGCAATAATTTAAGGTTAATTAAATTATCCCAATGAAAATTTAAAACTTGTTATTGATACACCATTATAATACTATCAATAACAAGTTTTAGATTTTTATTAGGATAATTAAATGAACCTAAATTTAGTGCTCAAAGTACCTTCGTATTAATGACCAAAAAAGCAAGAAGATTTTTTCAGGATAGAGGAATTAAAACTCGAGCAATTGTCACAAAATATTGCTCACAAAATTATGGGTGACACTCATTTACTGATGTTTAAATCATTTATTGTTTGTTCCCTTAGAATAAGTATTCAACTACGTACTGCCGCCCATGATTTTTTGACTTTCTTTTTCTGCCTCTAGCATTGCTCTTAAAAAAGAAGAGCTGAAGATTGGGCTACTTATGTATAAATATATTATGCGTCATTGTTATCGTCTCTTTCCCTTCCCCCGACTGAAGATGAGAATGCATCTATGACTTAACATTCAATTATTATTATATACTGTATATATATATTTTTATATATGATTGTACCTTGTTATGCTTTTGATTGTATCAGAATCTATCATAATTATGCCAGGCTTTGGAGTCCAGTTTGAAACTCTTTACGGAAGGTACTTATATGTTTTTGATTTTCAGATTAATGCACTCATAGTTAAGAGTAACCATAATTCACCTAAATTCACCAGTTGAAACCTTTTAGTTACATTTCAGGTAATATTTATTAACACCAAGTTCAATTTTTCCTTACGATAGGCATCTCTAACAATATCTTTCCAATTTTATGCTTTTGACCCAGTGGAAGAATAAATCGGCTATTTGTTCCGGCTGGTAAGATATTGAAACCGGTGCTGAATGAATGCGTTACCCCTGTTACTTGTTATTGGTGCTTATCTCTTTTAGTACGCGGGGAAGAAGAGCTTATGTTAGTTTTCAAGGTAAACTATTACATTCTGTCGTGAACTTGTCCAGCTAGATATTAAGATCTTTCCGTTTCTGACGACTTTATATTATCACTGATGCTCTTGGTATTTGAATATTGTTATATTTCAGGAATTCTATTTGCCCATTAAGATGTTAGTTCCCATCTGGAAAGGACTGTGTGCTGCCATTGACACTAAAGGAAGCTCCGAAGCATCAGAAGATGATGAACTACTTTGAGTTTCGTTTTCCACCGCCAGAATCTACCTCCACCACGGGCCATAAATCCCTCCATCCCCACCCTCCTTTCTCCTTTCTTCCCTCTTCATCTTCCCCTAGAAAAGCCCTAAACCTAAACGATGCCACCATCAACAACACCCTGGCTGCTCCTTTCCGTCCGTGGTCCCTCCACCACCACCACTACCATATACACCATTTTTCAATTCCTTGAATTTGTATACAATAAGTCTCCGATTTAGATTTTCTCTGTCTAGAGTCTTTGCTTTCTCTCAACTGTGTTGAGAGCCTTTGTGTTATATTTGTACTTCCTCCGTCCCCGAAAGATTGTCCTATTTGTCATTTTGACTTGTCCCAAAAATTATGTCTCATTTCTAAACTTAGGTATGAATGTTAGTGCAAATCTACTAAGGTGCAAGAAGGTGAAGCTCTTTCTTAATAATTGCAAAATGTACAAAACAGGACAATCTTTTAGGGACGGAGGGAGTATATCTTTCTGTTGCAATCCTTGGGATACTGGTTTGGACACTTATTGTCGACCCAAATATTTTCATTTGTCGTATCTTTAAAGCCAAAAAAAATTATTAAAAAATTATTATAAGTATTCTCTGAATACCGGGCAGTTTTCGAGTTTTACTCGGAGAAAATATGACAAGTTATTGTTTGTAAATGCGTTCGATGATAAAAAATTTGTTCAGAGTTAGACATTACTATTCATTTCCAAGACTTTTTTCTACACAAGGAGATACGGGATGTTTTTTGAAGCATTGTCTTCGGTTTCGCTGAACATAAAGGAATTGGAGACAATGATTTTTGAGGTGGTTTATCCTTTGGTACGAAAATGGACTGCGATATTTATTATATGACAAAAATGTATTCCACCTGATGACGTAGAAAACAATCCAGATCAGCATTATTCCAGCAATTGGTTAATCCCCATTAGATATGATCTGAAATCACGAACAAACGACTAGCTGTGTTGGTCTCCGGCTAATATCCTGCAACGTGATGATAAAATAACGTGTTATAAGTTTATAGGAAACTATATGAAAATGACGTAATCTCAAATATCAAAGATGACATTACCTTTAACGTTGTACGTCATCGGATATAAACTAGTGATGTTATGGGATCGTTGTTGTGAATTCCTAAAATCAAGGAGATTTTGTGGGCGTAACTGTATTCGAGAATGTAGGAAGCAGTTACAAATAACGACGTAGACGGACGTGCGTGTTGGTAGGTCGAGGTCGCTTGAGTATTTGAAGTCGACCTGATTTTGTGCCTTGGCTTGACAGAAATTGTACAAGTAAATGATAGTATGTCGGATGAAGCTAGATCGAGAACAACGATGGTCGGACAATGAGCTAGGTCGACTGGTCTTTGCCGTTGGACCTTTGGTATTGTAGCCATTGGACTGGCCCATTCCATTGTATTGTCTTTGTAACATCTGAACTACTGTTGGGATTATTTCATTGGGCTTAACCTATCATTTTTAATTTTTATTAAGTTCACTATCGTTTTGAAATACATATCATTTTAGGAGTTCAATTTGGTTCCAAAATATTTGTTTATTATTATGAAGATTTTTTTTGCTCTTGTATACTAATTATACATTTATTTATGATTGTAAAGTATTTTCTTGTATAAGCATAACAATTTTTAATTTTCGTTACGATAATGTCAAAATTTTACTTTAGAGATGCAATATTTATTTTGATACAACCGGCATTTATTTATTAGGCTTGGAGTAAGATATACTCTCTCGTCCCGTCCAAAGGGAAACAAATTTTCTTTTTAGGCGTCCATTTGAAGTGGCACAATTCAAAAATGGAAATTTTTTTATTATTTTATTATTTGTGGGATCCACTTGTCATACTCACAATAAATACTCCCTCCGTTCCACGATAATCTGCAAAAAGACCCCTTTTGAGCGTTTCACAATAATCTGCACTTTCCTAAAAAGAAAATGGGACCCACTTCTCTCTACTAACAACTATTACCCACTTACTCCACTTTCTCTCTTTTACACAATCATCTACACTCACAACACATCACCTTTTTCACCTTTTACCTTAATTCCCACGTCAAGCCAAAAAGTGCGCATTATCCAGGGACGGAGGGAGTATCCACTAACTATTTCCTACCCCACTTTTTCTTTCCTACATCACTTTTCATACTCACAATATTTATTTCACTATACACTTTTCTCTTTCCTACATTACTTTATTAATTTCCGTGGAAAAGGCAAAGACTTTGCTCCTTCCTTCGGACGGAGGGACTGAGGGAGTAGTAATTTACAAATCTAGGTGATTGTTCTATGGGTAGTTGTTATGGGTTACGGCCTTACGGGCTATGTGTGGGCTATATTGGGCCTTGTTTTATTTCTGTCCATTGAACAAAAAAACAAGTAAAAAACTTTCGCTCAGTTAACATATTGTCATATTGCATTTCAAATTTCCTCCCACCATTTGCCCTCGAATTACCCTCCTATTTCCCTTTCCTTTACCAGCTCGATCAACAATGGCGGTTTTCAGCCCAACGAAATTACACTCAAGGAGATTTTCGCGCCTTTTTTCTTCGCACCCCTTGCGTGTCTGTGTTTGTAGCGGTCGTATTGGTTTTTACACCGCTGAGAAGGTAATTCTTCTTCGATTTTTGTGTATGTTATTATGTGATGAAACATATTTATATATGCAGGTTTACTTGTATATTGCAATTTTAATTAGGCATAATTTGATTTTATAATGATTATTCTAGTAATTTGTCATTGAATTGATGTCGTGTAGCACTTCTAAGTCTCGTAGGCAAGTCCAATTTTGGCCTGCTGAAGCAGTTGAGGTTTCCTTTGAAAAGTCAATTAACGATTCTGTGAACGGGACGGAGCGAGTATACTCGAGTTTGAATTAGTGTGTGTCTTATGGAGTTTGTGTTTGAATTGCAATGATAGATGTTGAAGGCACATAGCAAAGCTGAAGTTGATTTCATTGATAAATTGCATTGCCGCCGCCATTTGGATTGGTCCGCTCTAGTGTAGTATATGATCACCTTTAGACAAAGGTGTGAGTATTCACAAGCTGTAGCTCATTGCTATTAATTGGAGTACTAATCTTGATGCGAATTTCTGCTCCCTAATTGTTGGTCTTATTTTCTATGTTCATGGTATTTGTAAAGGACTATTAGATGAGCATTCGGTTCTCTATGATATTTGCAAAGGACTTGCAATGTACAATATATTTATAGATATATACACACGATTGAATAGTCAGAAAGAAAAATGGTATAAAAATACATTGCGGGTGCTTAATATATTTAACTTTTTTCTGTTCCTGTTGATATTTCTTTGTCCTTGATGATTAAACCTGGAAGGCACAAATTGTTCCACTTCATAGACGAGTAATTTTAAGTGCTTTGTCTGTATGGTCCTCTTTGTTCAGCCAGCTTACCTGACAACTTGCAACATATTGTCACCAACCAGTTCTCCTGAGTTGCGTTAAATGAAAGATGAACATTTTTTTTGGGAATGAGTCTCTTAGATCTTCAATTTCATTGTCTGAGCTTCAGGATATTTATAATGTGGTAAGAACTGACTAACTGATTCCTCGTGCTGATTATTGGAATTTCTTTGTCTGAGCTTCAGAATATATGCTGGAAATCTAAAAGAAACTAAGGAGGACTTGCATGTGTGTGGCTGGTTGAAGAGAGGCCCAACTGGGATCAGTACTACAAACCTTTATTGTGCCAAATGAACAGTAAGCAACCATTTGGATGCTATTAACAGAGGATATTTCTATATCTGTATCCCCCATTGCTGGTAGATTCTCTAACATGGCTTTTGAGATGTTTGCTGCTAGGCTAGTTATAGTTACTTGTAGCTCTTGCTAATTGGTTGAATTCATAGCAGGCTGCGAGCATCTCTCAGGACCTTGAGAAAGGAGAGGCAATATCAAAATTAATTAAGCAAGATAGAGGGGGACTCCTCCAGTTATTGGATGGTAGGAACGTCCCATTCAGTTCATGGTAAAAGATTGATTCTGAAGAGAAGAGGCTTGGCAGTTTGAAAAATAAACCCAGAGAAAAGTTAACCGCATGGGATGGCCTAATAAAAGTTGCCACAAAATTAAGTAGAAAATAGATGCGTGTTCGTTGATTTTCAGTAATAATGGTGCTTATAATATAAAATGCTTTTATTTAGATAGGTGCTTTTGATCTGTATTTATATTGCCATAATGGCCATATATTTGTTCTTTACGAGGCTGCATTCAGTGAATCAGCAAGGCATGAAAATGTGGCTCTGTAGAGCTTAAAGTTGAGGCAATTCATGATTGTCATGCAACACAGATTTTGTACTGGTTCAAGCGATATGAAGAAGTCAAATAGAAATGTTCATAGCATCACCGTCTGACTGTTGTTGCTTTATGTATGATGGGAAACTATATGAAATTCATTGTTTTATAATTTTTCAAGTCATCAAGGTGATTTCCATTGGTACTTGTTCACAAAGCCCTTAAATTAGTAGGTCAACCATATTGAATGTTGTTGTTACTGTTAGAGGTTCTTTTTGCTACTAACTAATTACATTAAAGTGGATTTCGTGTTTACACGATTTGAAAGTTCAGATTTGTTTGATTACATAAATGGGCTCAAAGTTTGATCGTAAAGGAGAATTTGTCAATAGATCCAGGTGCAGAGTCACACAGTAGACTGTCTTTTGCATTCAGCAGAACTGGCTCCTAGTACAACTGACTGCAAGAAGATAAGGACTGAAGTTACATGGATACATTGCTCAACATTTTCATGGGTTATATAGGAACCATTGTCTGTGATAGTTTGTTTCAGCTTTTCTCCCTTATGCTATGCTCTCTTATGACAGTTCTACAATGTAAACTAATGTGGAACAATTTCAGAACTCCTTGAGCTTGCCTACATTGATTGAGGAACATATCGTAAAAGCTGGGTTAAGCTTCTTCCGGTCCAAAACGCCAAAGGGTTGAATTTGGTAATTGTGTAAGCGGATCTTTTTGTGCAGGCTGGATGTAAAACAGGGACTTTTATTTTGTCAGTCAACATCCTACTTCTGCTACTTTCTGAGCTAGCAAGGTCATTTTACTTTTTGCTGCTATTTGTTTCTCTCCTAGTTGCCATCTTATGTTTGATGCTAGTAAAAACTTCGGTGCGTGAAATAAACTTACTCAGTCAAAGTCATGTTCCAGTAAATAACTATCTTTGTGGAAAGCTTGGCAAATCAAGTGGGAATAAGATGCTTACTTAACTGCCAAAGAATAGAATCTGAATGATTTTTATACTTCAATCCATTGTCTGGGTTGTCGCCTGTAGGGCATTTGCGATCATTTAAGGTCAAGCCAAGTCAAATGAGCTCTTTGCTTATCATAGCCAATCTTTTACGAAGCTGTCGTCAGCCTGAATTCCTTTATTTTATATGTTTGCTGATTTCACTTTTGTGAGCGGCAGGTTAGGTTCGAATGACTGGAACAGTTTCTCTCTGCTTGTTAGGGGATAAGACCGTGTACGTTAGGCCCATCTCTGCTTGTTAGGAATAAGACTGTTTACATTCAACCCCTCTCAGACCCCGGAACGGCGGAAGCCTCATGCATTAGGCCTGTCCTTTCATGTTGATTTTTTCTGCTGCAGAATATGTTTATACAGTCTCCAAATTTCAAGCTTAAAGATGAACTGATTGAATTTACTAAAGAAGATATATGTCAAGTTTGAAAACCATTTCATATGTTTTGATGAGAGAAGAAATGTTAATCTTGTCGGTAGTGGATACTCTTTACATTGTTATGGCAGTAGCTTGAACTTTAGAATGCTCGCAACATGCTTGCTTTCTGAAAGAATGCCTCGTCATCGATTCGTGCTCTGTTGTAAAGGGAATTTTTTGCGGTCCTAATGGCTGTTCTTCAAAATAATTTTTCCTTTTTCTTTCAAAACATTTTTATCATTTTCTTGTGTACTAGATCTCCAATATTTTATCTACCAGGCACATTGCCAGTGAACGAATTCATAGCAAGAGCTTGTAGACGACTATGGTGTTCCATCACCTGTGACACATGATATGGTTAAACCTTAATGCATGCAATAGCATTAACTCGCTCAAAAAGAAAATGACAATGCTTGTAATCTTAAATATCATGTTACTCATAATCCTTTTTTATACGTCTGGCATACTTGGTTCTAGGCCTTGCTCAAAGAGGCTAAGATAAATAATATGCATGAAAATTGCCTTCAAACGTCAGCTGCTTGTGAACACAGGGGGTTCTTTAAGGAGATCAGTAAGAGGCAAGGTTAGGATCCTTTGAACCACAGGTATGTCTTTCGTTTGATAATGCTAATATATTTGTATGCGTGTAAAGCACCTTAATAACCCTCTATTTGGACATAGTTGTTTAACTCTATTTCATTGCTCTTGCCTTTGACTTGATCATTGAAAGTCTAACTTGCTGCCCACTTTGAATTTCCAAGCATACATGAAGAAGCTTCCTAGTGAGCTAAGTGAAATAACCTTCATGTGATCATGTCTCAAGTTCCATGCCAATGTTTTCTCAAATTTCCATGTGTTTATTTTGAATTGGACTTTCTGCATTTTCCCATTAGCTAGCTTACCTTCATTGTGGCCACCTTCTGTCAGGTTTTTGCATGTGATATGCATCCACAAGATGCAAGATGGTATGTTCTTGCTTATTCTAACGTCCTTTTCATTTTCGTTCAGTTGCTTTCCCCCCTTTATCTTTTCTTCAGTGGGTCTTAGATTGGATGGATAATTCCCTGACATATGACTTCTCTTTTTGATTTCCACTACCAGATCCCTTTTAATTCTTGTATTGCTAGTTTGTGATTGTAGTCAAATCCCATTATATAAGCACTTACAAAAGCTCCCATCGTTAAAGTGATTAGATGCTTAAAGTCGTCCATTATATGAGACTTAATGTGAATCACTTATGAGCAAATTGATTTTTGAGAACTCTTGAGGGCCTGTCATCACATCAGGAGGCCTCCTTTAGTTTTAAGAGATTCCAAGTTTCCAACTGTTGCTTTCTTCAATTTGCTACCTTCATCTGGTATGCTTAGGTGTTTCTATATTTAGAAAAGAATGATAACCTTGGGTTTTATATGCTATTTATCTCCACAAAAGTTTGTTTTAGTCAAACCACTAAAAACGGCTAAAACTAATACCAGCCAAGTATGACCATTATGTTTTGTTGTGTATAGTTCCCCTTTCACATCTCCTTATTTTTGTTAGGTGTTATGAAACACTCTCAGCATCCCATAAATGAGTCATCCAATTCAGATTGTCATGCAAAAGAGTCACACACACATAGATATGTATATAAGATTTGAAATTTGATTTTTTTTTCCATTTTTTTTTTATATTTTTCTTACAGCATGTTGTTGCTCCTATTTGTTATACAAATTATGATGTAATTTAACTGCAGTTTCAAGTAAATGTAATGAGGGAAAGTTACATTATTGAATGGTTTGGACTCTTCTCTGGGATGGAAAAGGAATCTAGAGAGAAAAAAAGGGCATAAAAAGAAAATATTCTTTTTGGTTTACTGATTCCTTTTTACTGTCTAAACTTTCATGCAAAGTGATTTTTTTTTCTAGACATGTTTGCATAATTCCATAAAAACAATAATCTCTGTATTTTGTTGTTATGCTGATCATGGTAGGAGCTTTTCTACCATGGGGTCCCTTCGTATTTTGTTGTTTTGGGAGTGTGTTTATACTTCGCCTTTTTTTCACCTCCTCTCGCTGTTTTTACCTATTTATGTTACATGTGCACAAGTTCTGTGTGAAAACAATATTCGTGGTGTGCAAGGATCAATCACGTAAATATGGGACATAATTCACGTGTATCCCGTAATTACGTGAATTATGTCCCATATTTACGTGATTGATCCTTGCACACCACGAATATTGTTTTCACTGTGCACTTTAAACTTGTTTTATTCAATCTAATTTACTAATTACTTGTAAGAAAGACGAACCTTACATTCTTATGTTCATTTGCAAATGATATGAAGTTGGATAAAGATAACCATATCTTGCTTTTGAGAATCTAATTTCACATGCTACTGCTCGATGAACCACTACAGTTCTCTGATTATTCTATCTTGAATAACTGACTATTATGGTGACCTTGTTTTTCATGTTTTAGATCTGGGTACACGCTGTGGCTAGTAAAGTTACATATACTGTTTGAAAGTGCTTGCTCATAATGTGGTGACAGATTCAGTGCCCTAACACTCAATAAATCATGATTTTGCAAAAGGGTCCCATGATACCTACAAGTGGGAGAGAATTGGGGCCTGTGTAGTCTTATTGCACAACATCTGCCGCACCAACGGCCCATATTCCATCTTTCAGAAATGGGTGACCCCTGTTGGTGGGAGGGCGAGGGTCAAAAGACAATCCTACCCTTCTTAATGAAGCAACCGGAACTTCTAGGAATGGACTGCATATGCAATCCGACTGCACATGCCCCGGGTCTCTAGTGACGGTACCACATTACCTGCAGCCTTTTGGTTGTATCCCAATAGCTAAACTGGGTTCTGATAGAATTACCAGCTCCAATCCTTGTCTTCTTCATTAGGGATTTAAGACTCTCCATGGTACAATTTGGAGGTACAAAATGGCATTCAATTGATATCACATCATGTGAGAGTCTGGAAGGGTCACTTTGTGGCTAGATTTAATGTTTCAGAGATGATTCTGGAGACAAACTATAAGTAAAAAAAAAAACTAGCTCTTACCCTTGTCTTCTTCTTTAGGGCCCTTAAGACCTCTGATTTAGATAGGTTTCTGGAGACGCGTTCAGTTTGTATGCATTGCATAAGTCACTGTTACAAGTACAAACCATCATGTGAAAGTCTTTCAGTATCATGTTGGTTCACCATCAGAATGCTGGTCCTTCTGTGATTAAAATGCTTACAAAAAATCCCTGTTTACTACTCCCTCAATCCCGGAAATGATGTTCCACTTTTTTAGTTGTCAACTTGAATGAACTTTGAGCAATAATTTAGGTTAATTCAATAAACCTAATAAGAATCTAAAAATTGTGATGGATAGTATTTATAAGGGTAATATCACTAACAATTTTTATAATTTCATCGGAATCATTAAAATAGCCTAAATTATTGGTCAAAGTTAATTCAAATTGACAACTAAAAGAGAGAGTGAACATCATTCTAGGATGGAGAAAAGAAAGTATGAATTTCCTTAAGAGAATGAACTCTTCTTTAGGTCAACAAAATGATGAGAAAAACCAGTGTGTGGTTAGAATGATGTCGAGTTTGAGAAATGAGGCCAAGTCTTAATCTAATTTCTATAAGAGGTGAAGCAGATAATTGAGGAATTTAAGTTTGCTAGCTGTATCTTTTTCGACTTTCAGAAGTGCTTACCTTTTTATTTATGGTAGAACTGGATTTGTTGGTGATATTGTGTGTAGAATCTAAGGATATCTTTTGGTGAAATAAGTATCTGATTAGGCTGTTTAGTTTGGCTAAAATAATACGCGATACTGATACATCTTTCAGAAAATAATTAGGTAGTTAATGAGATCCCAAAAGAATCACACATGACATTGGTACCTTTTATCTGACGAGATTTGGCTGTTGACACATCGTTGCTTGCTAGCAATACATTTTAGGCCTAGTTTAACTAATCAGCTAAGCCATCTTATCAAATGGGGCAGCCCGGTGCGCCAAAGCATCCCCACGTAGCGAGGGTCCGGGGAAGGGTCCCACCACAAGGGTGTAATTTGCAAGAGGCTGCTTCCAGGAAGCCATCTTATCAAATAAATAATAAAAAAAAAAAAAACTAATTAGCTAAGCCTACTCGTTATCCGATTAAGCTACACTACCTTAAAGCTATATGAATTCCTAATTGTGCAGCTTGTAGATTATTATTTTTTTTTGCGCGAAGAAATATTATTTGGATGGTGCAGCTCAGTCCTCACAGTCTCTGCCATTCCCGAGCCTAATGTAAGCATTCTTATCCCTGCAAACTATGTTGATATTTGTTTCTTTTGACCAAAGAAGATAAATAATTATGAAAATTTGCATTAGTGGAAATATAGGAACTATTAGGGGAGATAAGTATGAGATTACATTGACGTGGTTACAGTAGATTAATCATCAATTAATTTTTCTTTTTTTATAGAAAGATGATAATTAGATTTGTGGTCATGAAGTTGCAATGATCATGTAGGGATATCTTTGATATTCAGCAAGGAGCATCTTCAAATTCAAGTTAGTTTTGGAGTGTAACATTTTTTTTTTCTGTAGGGTCCACATATATAGTCCTAATATTATTCACCCAGGGGTATAGATGTCCATTTGGCCCAAAAATATGATTCCTCATGTTTAATCAAATCTTCTCATGGGGTCAGCTAATGCTGTTTTGAGATTCATGTTGTCTCCACCTTCCTTTGGTAAAATATTATGACATCCATAATTCACATGCTTGGTTTCATTTATTTCCAACTTCCTAACCTAACCCCCAAATAATTTGGTCTTTATACTTATAAATAACGAAGACTAAAGTAATAGAATATGGCCAAAATCTTACAAAAAAACGCGTTTTTTCTTAAGATTAGAAAAAACGTGTTTTATTTCTCCCGCTAGTGCCAGAGTTAGTGTAACAAAGTGTCAGTGTTAGTGTAACAAAGTGCCAGTGTAAAAAAAGTGTCAGTGTTAGTGTAACAAAGTGTCAGTGTTAGTGTAACAAAGTGCCAGTATAAAGAGTGTCAGTGCATGTATATTAAGTGTCAGTATAAAGAGTGCCAGTGTAGGGTAAAAAATGTCAGTATTAGTATAAAAAAGTGACAGTGTGAAGAGTGCCGGTGAATGTATTTATTAAGTGCCAGTATAAAAATGATTTTTCCTTAACCTTAGAAAAAAACGCGTTTTTTATAAGAACAACTCTAGAATATAGGAGTAATAACTTATATTGCAATATGGAAATAAAATAATCTTTTTAGGACAGAGAATATTAAGTAGGCCTGAAATTTAATACTATCTCTATCTCTGTCCTGAAATGAAAGTCTAATTTTTTTCTTTCACTTTTGCTCTTGATCAAGAGAAAACTTGATTTTTTTTTTTTTTGACATTAGTTTTGGGACGTAGGTACTAATTCATAGCTAAATGTGGCAAAGATTACTTTGATTGTCTAGTGTTCGACGGTCAGAGATGATATGTACCACGCATGCCCACACACTACCGTATTAAGAATAATGCTTAGGACTGGACATGTTTGAGGAGATATTGAGGAAATTGTTACTTTGTTAGGACCAAAATTTGGGCATGATAATTTGGTCCTCTGATTAGATTATTTTCTGGACTAAGTAACAAAATAAACATATGGTGTTGTCTTTTTGTTATCTTTTTTTGGCCATAGCACATGGGATGTTCATCTTGTTAGAGTTGAAATGCCCTCTTAGCCATGGTTTTAAAGATTCCCAAATTCATTGTTAAGTTGTTTGTGTACACCAAAAATTGACTATCTTTCAAAAATGAGGATTTGACATCGCTTCTGCGGATCCTTGCTCCTGTGTCCTGTTGCGAGCGGTGCCAATTTGGTCACCTCACTTAGTTTCCTTGCTCGACAGACGAGATAATTAACGAATTGATATTGGCCGCACAAGGAGAGAGAAAGGCAATGTGGACTACCTGGAGTTGCTCGCTGCAGCGCTGCAAGGACGGTTATGTCCCATATAAATGAGTGTGTGTACGCAGACGTGTTCATCCGGTTATAACCGTCGGTTAACGGTTATAATCGCCGGTTAAAAAAATCGTTAAGTCTTAACCGTAATCTAACCGTTAACCGTGTACTAACGGTTACGGTTATACGGTTAACGGTTATAACCGGTTAACACGGCTAATCCGATTAAAACGGTTAACTGAAGCCTTTTTTTTTCAGATTAGTTCTTTTAACGGAATTTTTAACAGTTTCTGTTAACTGAAATTCTAAAAAACTAACTGGAATTCTGAAAAACTAACTGAAAATGTTAAAAAACTCACTGAAATTTCAAAAAACTAACTGAAATTCTGAAAAACTAACTGAAAACGTTAAAAAACTGACTGAAATTCCTAAAAACTAACTGAAAACGTTAAATTTGGCCGGTTAATCCGGTTATAACCGCCGGCTATTTAAACGGTTTTAACCAGTTAAATAACCGACGGTTATAACTGCCGGTTAGTCGGTTTGAAAAACCTCTAACCTTAAACGAACCGGTTAACCGCCGATTTCGGTTAAACCGGTTAACGGTTTTGATCGGTTAGTTGACCGATTAAAAAACGCCAATTAGCCGGTTCCGGTTAGATTTTGGACACGTCTATGTGTACGTGTGTGTTAATTGAACTTTTGGAAGGATTTGTCAAAGGTTATCCTCTAATCTTGTTAACCCAGAAATGGGTTCACTGTATCAAAAGCGGAAGGCATAAGGGACCCACCCATATAATGCCAACTTTTGGAGGCTTATTAGGATTGAGACTTATAATTGAGTTTAGCTAAACGTGGCTTCGAATGCAGATTTGGTGGGTGTGGTCCTTTTGGTGAAAGTTAGCTTAGCTATGTGACCACACGCTCTACATTCCTCCATGGAGAGGAGAGGATTGTCCCACTTTGGTCAACCTTTTTGACTTTAGGATTCTTGGGTCAACTTTTTTTGTACACTTCAATTTAATCCACTTCGTTAATCATCTAATTTTTATGTTTAGTAAACCAACCTTGGTTGTAGCATGGAGAGCAAGTGTTCGATTTGGGGTTAATTTCATTGCTCACCTACGAGGTTTGGTCAAATTTCAGTACCCAGTATTTTTATTTCATGTTTTCTACTTTCAAATATAACTGAAAAAATGAATTTTGAAAATAAGATAAATTTCAGGGGTGGGAAGTGAAAATAATCCGTTAAATTTGTCGTTATGCAGTACTTATTTGCTGAAAACAACTTACATAACAAGTTCACTGAATGTTTTGCCAATTCTATGTACATTGTATATGGTTCTAGTCCAAATGGTTTGCTATTAACAAGTGTAGTATTTTATTTAGTAATTTTCTTAATAATGGTCAAAGTTTTCTGTTGTTGAGATATTTTGTTAATATCTTTTCCTTTTCTGAGATATTTTGTCAATATCTTTTCCTTTTTCATGTGATCATTGTTTCCTTATTTGATATATGTAAATTAGATAAAATTCTTTTTCAAGTAGGAAAGTAGAATATATGATTAGCATTAGTTATGGTAGAATTCTTCTCAAATTAGGAAAGTAATGTATTGGTAGAATCATTCTATTCTACAAGTAGGAAAATTGGTATATACTCCCTCCGTCCCGGAGAACTTTACCCCTTTACTATTGAGAACGGAAAATAAGAAATAATGTTATTAAAGTATGTGTTGTGAGTGGGAGGAGAGAGAATGAGTGGAGAGAATAGTAAATTTGAAAAGTGTTGTGAGTGGGAGGAGAGAGAATGAGTGGAGAGAATAGTAATTTTTTTTTCCTTTTTAGGAAAGTGGGACTTTAAAGTGGAACGTCCAAAATAGTAAAAGGGGTAATGTTTTATGGGACAGATGGAGTATATATATATATACTCCCTCCGTCCCGCTAATATTAGCACAAACACTGTTTGCACGGGAATTAAGGAATATGATATTTTAATAAAATGTTGTGAGTGTAAAAGAATGAGTGGAGAGAGAATGAGTGGAGGGTGTAATAAATTATAATGGTGTTGTGAGTATTAAAATAATGTAGGAGAGAGAATGAGTGGGGTTGGGTGAATATTTTATTAATATAAAGTTTCCTTTTTGGGAGTGTGCGGATATTAGCGGGACGCCCAAAAAGGAAAGTGTGCTAATATTAGCGGGACGGAGGGAGTATATATATATATATATATATATATATATATATATATATATATATATATATATATATATGGATGTAATCAATTGTATTTTTCAAGTGAAAATATTTTTTTCTCATTCACACAAATTCGGTTCTTAACTTGCTATCAGAGCTTCCAAAGGTCCAGCCATAACCACCAAAGCGAGCGGCGAGAAGAAAGCCATGGATGAGAGGCGCTCTCCATAATTTCTTTCGACAAGTGACAATCCATGAATGATTCTCACCCATGTCCAATTGAAGGGGGAGAATTACGAAGAATGGGTTATGGTTTGCAATGGATTATTGAGGGCTAAAACGAAAACAGTCTTCATTGATGAAACGATTGAAAAATTCACCATGGAAGATGAACTGGAACTTTGGCAAACTGTGAACTCAATGGTGGTTTCATGGATCTTTAACACCATTGAGTCAAGCCTTCGTTCCATGGTAAGCTATGTGAATGTTACAAATACGTTGTAGGACGATTTGCGGGAGAGATTTTCGGTTGGAAACGGACCAATGGTTCAACAATTGAAAGGCGGATGTAGCAAACTGCAAACAACATAATGGTGAAAACGTGGCGGCCTATTTTAGTCGTGTGAAGAAACCGTGGGACGATCTGAATAACTTTGACGCACTCCTAACTTGCTCATGTGCGGGGTGCAGGTGCAATATCAGCACGAAGCTAGTCCAACGACGTGAAAACGAGAGGGTTCATCAATTCGTTATAGGTCTTAACACATCGAAGTTTGAGAACGTGAAGTCTTCCATACTGAACACAAAACCCTTGCCTAATGTTAATAAGACATATTTTATGGTTGCACGAGAAGAAAGAGTCCGAGGCAGCGTGCATGAAGATTATCCCGCACCTGCCAGCTTTGCTGTTTAGAGAGTTGAGGGAACAAGTGTGCGCACAACTGGTTCAAAAGGGGAAAGAAAGGAGGTGAGCAGTATATTTAGACCCATTTTGAAATACCTAAGTTATAGATGCACATAACAATTACACTGTTTATTCCAAAGTTTATCGATTGACCATCGATAAAACTCGTCATAATCTATACATTAGACCGCCCGACATTCAAGATAAATGACATGATTAGATTAATATTAGTGTTAAGACTTTGATTAGTGGTTTAAGCATTCAATCCAACATCATTATTAACTAGTACATTTACAATCACTTCAAATGGGGCCTATATAATTATACATGTCTATGTGATTATAGTGTTAAATAATAATTAGTAAGTGCCCATGAGGCATATTTGGGAAAAATGATTAATTTTTGAAGGAAAATAAAAAGGCAATAGTAAACAATAATTATTGAAAGCAATATTGTAGAGAAAAGAGGTGTAAAGCCAGGCTGCTTTGATAGGAACATTAAAGAATACGTAACAAAGTACAAGTTTGAGCAGTGTTTTTTTTCTTTCACTTTGTTTGGACCACTGAAACATAGCGGCAATGGATTAGGGGGACCATAACTAAACCCTAGATATACCCTCTTCCCTAGCTACAAGTTACAAATAATCTAATTGCAAAATATTAAATATTTATTTTGAGACGAATGAATTATTTTTGAGACTACTATTTCAGCATTTGATAGATTATCCAAAGCCGAGCAATCTAGAGTGGTCATAAAGCTTCATCTTACTCCTCCCACCAGGGGCGAATTTACAGTAGTGTCTGGTGTTGCCCAAGCAAAAAAAAAATAATTAAGACTACTATTTCAGTATTTGATAGATTATCCAAAGCCGAGCAATCTAGAGTGGTCACAAAGCTTCATCTCACTCCTCCCACCACGGGCGCATCTACAGTAGTGTCTGGTGTTGTCCAGGCAATCAAATTTTTTTTTTTTTGCAAAACGACGTCGTTTTGACCTGTTTTAAAGAACAGGCAATACCAAATGTTTCGCGCCTAGTGAAGCCTATTATATTTATGTATGTAAAGTGGTGCCTAGTGAAGCCTATTATCTCTTATGTATGTAAACATTTTGAATTTTAGTTTCACGCCAAATTTTTTTTTTAGTAAAGAACAGGCAACACCAAAACATTTGGTGTAGATCCGTCACTGCCTCCCACCAAGCTTAGACCTCTGCCTTAACATTCCTTCCTGGAAAGCGGAGGCTGGTGAAGTTTGTGATTTTTTTATTTTTTGTTTGCGAGAAACATTAAGTACTCCTTTCTTTCCATTTTTTTCAATTTAGTCTTATATCATCGATTAAGAGTAAATTTGAATTTATTTTGTATATTCATTTTATTTTTGGAACCTGAAGTAGGAGTTATTTAAGTAATTCACATAAATTATATAAAGCAACTAACTCTAATAAATACTCCCTCCGTCCTACTTCAAGGGTTCTAGGGTAATATTTTACGCTTCTTAAGAATTTTTTTTTAAAAAAAAATAAAGAATTGCAAATGGGTAAAAGATTAGAGGAGAGAGAATGTAAAAGTTAAAACATTTATGATAAAATCTCTTTTTGATTGATTTTTTTTATAAATATGTTAACCTTATAAGGACATAATGAATGATTTTTTTTTAAAATATATTTACATTATAAGGATATAAATGTCTGAAACACTATTTAGAATTTGTCATTTATCGAATGAGACTCTTAGTCTGGAACGAAGCAAAAGGAAAAATAGAACTTGTTGATGTGGGGCGGAGGGAGTATGTTTTTTTCGAGACACTAATGTTTATTTTAAATAGGAGAAGACGAAATTATGAATTTTAATTTTATGATCATATTGTCGTTGGGAAATAAGAAAAAAGAAATGCTAATTATTAGGTAAGATAAAAACATTCTCTGAGGTTAAACTACTGTTTTACTTCTGCCCTATGAAACTTCCCTTTCTGAAGGTACAAGATTCTCACTCTGTTACAGCAGCTTTCTCCAATTCTTCTCTTCTGCATATTTTTTTATTTTAGGTTTCTTTAGATTTAATTTCATTTGACTTGCTAAATGTTGCAATTGATTTGCTAATGTGGTAAGCTGATGTGTTAGAGACATTATCTCGAGAATCGACAAACCTTGTCTATAAAATATAAAGATCACGAATCACTTCTCTTAACACCAATTGATTTTAATGTAAAGTTTCACACTTTAAAATAGTATTAGAGCAGGCTTAACGACACACGATTTTGCTCCGCGCTACCCGTTATAAAGATATTGAGCTACTCGTGTTATCACTAATTGATTTTTAAAGTTAAAACTGACTTTAAAATGATAATAAGAAGATGAAAATTATCAAAAGATCATGAGCCACAACAACTTGAGTAAGGATTAAATCTTATTTCTAATCATCCTTAATTTTATTGCAATTACTTCATTTTAATATAATTTAAAATTAGGACAGGCATTTTTTTAAAAGCAAGAGTCTAGATTTATTTCGATTGAATTTGTTAAATTAACTTTATACTGTTACACATATGTTTTAATTTGTACGATACGGTAAATATAGTGTTCTTTGTTAGAGACATTATCCTACATCATTAATTGACGAATCTTGCCTATAACATATACTTCCTCCGTCCCGGGTTAAGCTTCACCATTTTGGTGAAACACGAAAATTAAGAAAGCAATATATATATTCAAAAATAATGAGAGTGAGAGAAGGGTTATGAGAGGGAAGAAGTGAATGGATATGACAAGTGAAATCCATAATTTAAATGTGTGAGAGAGAAAAGTTAGTGAGTATAATAGAATATTAATAAGCCTTTTCCATTTTAGGAAAGATGAAGCTTGTAACGGAACGCCCTTTTGGGTAATTGGTGAAGCTTAAGCTGGGACGGAGGGAGTAAAGATTTTGAGTCGATCCTCCTTAGGGCAACTCCAATGGTAGTCCTAGTCCTAAGGTCCTAAAACCAAATTTTGATACCCATTGAGACTTTTTGCATGGTCCTAAAAAATCATCTCCAACAATGGGTATCAAAAATTAGGTACCAAATTAGCTTTTTTTTAAGATGCTATTATAATAAATCCGTTACACGTGCAGTCCTAACCGTCCATAATATTCCTCGCATTGTAATCCTCGGTAAAATTCATTACATGTTAGGGGTTTAAGACTTTTTTTAAAAAGAATTAAAGAAATAAAAAAAGGGATAAGGTAATAAGATAAAATACACAGCGTTAAAAAAGATAAGAGACAGCACTCGTCCGATCTCTTTCTGTGATTCCGTCCGTGCTTCTGTATGTATTCGTGCGCGTGTGTCCCTGGCGCTTGTTAGCACCACCTGCGCATGTTTTCTTCAGTTCTAATATTTTTATACATTAAATAAATCCAATTATTGTATTTGCAAAGTCGAATATTAATTATGTCAAAAAGAAGGGGAAAAAGGATTGCCGGAGACTTTTTGTGTGACATGTCGGGATGCTTGTCCGGTAAAAAAAAAAAAATCAATAAAAACAAAACCCCTCAAAAGATTAAACCATTTCCAAAAGAATAATCAACAAACAAAACAACTACCAAAGACTCTCACTTGCCCATCAAACAAAGCGATGTACAAGGTTCCTAGACATGAAATTGTTGAATTTTTTCCCCAAATGACACTGTTTCAAAAAGTATTTTTCAAAATGTGACACTTTTAAAAGTGTTGACCAGAATAGCCTAGTTTTTAGAATTCGCGATTGGCAATTGCGTTTTCATTAATTAATTCGCAGTTGGCAACCGCGGGTTTATAATTTTTCTATTTTTTTTTTTTAAAAAACGCGGTTGGCAACTGCGAATTCAACTTTGAAAACGCAGTTGCCAACCGCGAATTCTAAAAACTAGGCTATTCTGGTCAATACTTTTATTAGTGTGACATTTTGAGAAATACTTTTTGAAACAGTGTCATTTTGGGAAAAAGTTCTGAAATTGTTGCAATGGAAATGTCTTGTGCTTGCATTTTTTCTTTGGTGTTTCTTTCTTTCAAACTCTATTGAATTTGAGACACACACAGTACACACTCTTTCTCTCTATTCTATCTGATACTCCTGTTAAGAAAAGTGATGCTATGTGTACCACCCCATTTTATGACCACACTCCCTTTCCATTTTTTTTTTTATTTTTATTTTTTTTGTTTACTCAGGTTCTGCACCCCAGCTGTCATTATTCCCAGACCACTAGCTACCGGCCTCACACAGCGGAGGTAAATCGCGGATATGCCCAAAGCAGGGATGGCGGCACTTATACTCACCCTGGCGGGAGCCCTCCTACAACGCGGTAGTTGAACTCCCCACACCGAGGTTGCTGCAAGCCCAAAGAATGCTTCCTTAACTGAATGAATGTGCCCGGGAGACTCCTAAGGACCCTGAAACCCAGGATAGGAACAATAACCACAAGGATTCCCCTTGAGGAGAATCGAACCGATGACCTCCCCTTCGGGAGGCTACCAAAGCAACGCCAGTACCGCTGGGCCAAAGCCCATTAGGTTCCCTTTCCATTATTTCCACTATGATCATATTGTCGTTGGGAAATAAGAAAAAAGAAATGCTAATTATTAGGTAAGATAAAAACATTCTCTGAGGTTAAACTACTGTTTTACTTCTGCCCTATGAAACTTCCCTTTCTGAAGGTACAAGATTCTCACTCTGTTACAGCAGCTTTCTCCAATTCTTCTCTTCTGCATATTTTTTTATTTTAGGTTTCTTTAGATTTAATTTCATTTGACTTGCTAAATGTTGCAATTGATTTGCTAATGTGGTAAGCTGATGTGTTAGAGACATTATCTCGAGAATCGACAAACCTTGTCTATAAAATATAAAGATCACGAATCACTTCTCTTAACACCAATTGATTTTAATGTAAAGTTTCACACTTTAAAATAGTATTAGAGCAGGCTTAACGACACACGATTTTGCTCCGCGCTACCCGTTATAAAGATATTGAGCTACTCGTGTTATCACTAATTGATTTTTAAAGTTGAAACTCAGATTTTAAAATGATAATAAAAAGATGAAAATTGTAAAAAGATCATGAGCCACAACAACTTGAGTAAGGATTAAATCTTATTTCTAATCATCCGTAATTTTATTGCAATTACTTCATTTTAAAATAAAATAAAATTAGGACAGGCATTTTTTTAAAGCAAGTGTCTAGATTTATTTCAATTGAATTTGTTAAATTACCTTTATACTGTTACACATATGTTTTAATTTGTAAGATAGTGTTCTTTGTTAGAGACATTATTATACATTAGAAATTGACGAATCTTGTGTACAACATATACTTCCTCCGTCCCGGGTTAAGCTTCACCATTTTGGTGAAACACGAAAATTAAGAAAGCAATATATATATTCAAAAATAATGAGAGTGAGAGAAGGGTTATGAGAGGGAAGAAGTGAATGGATATGACAAGTGAAATCCATAATTTAAATGTGTGAGAGAGAAAAGTTAGTGAGTATAATAGAATATTAATAAGCCTTTTCCATTTTAGGAAAGATGAAGCTTGTAACGGAACGCCCTTTTGGGTAATTGGTGAAGCTTAAGCTGGGACGGAGGGAGTAAAGATTTTGAGTCGATCCTCCTTAGGGCAACTCCAATGGTAGTCCTAGTCCTAAGGTCCTAAAACCAAATTTTGATACCCATTGAGACTTTTTGCATGGTCCTAAAAAATCATCTCCAATGATGTCGCATCAAAAATTATAGGTACTAAATTAGCTTTTTTTTAAGATGCTATTAGAATAGATCCGTTAAACGTGCAGTTCCAACAGCCCATAATATTTCTCGCATTGTAAGTCTTGGTAAAACCCGTTACAAGTTAGGGGTTTAAGACTTTTTTTTTAAATTAAAGAAATAAAAAAAGGGATAAGATAATAAGATAAAATACACAGCGTTAAAAAAGATAAGAGACAGCACTCGTCCGATCTCTTTCTGTGATTCCGTCCGTGCTTCTGTATGTCTTCGTGCGCGTGTGTCCCTGGCGCTTGTTAGCACCACCTGCGCATGTTTTCTTCAGTTCTAATATTTTTATACATTAAATAAATCCAATTATTGTATTTGCAAAGTCGAATATTAATTATGTCAAAAAGAAGGGGAAAAAGGATTGCCGGAGACTTTTTGTGTGACATGTCGGGATGCTTGTCCGGTAAAAAAAAAAAAATCAATAAAAACAAAACCCCCTCAAAAGATTAAACCATTTCCAAAAGAATAATCAACAAACAAAACAACTACCAAAGACTCTCACTTGCCCATCAAACAAAGCGATGTACAAGGTTCCTAGACATGAAATTGTTGAATTTTTTCCCCAAATGACACTGTTTCAAAAAGTATTTTTCAAAATGTGACACTTTTAAAAGTGTTGGCCAGGAATAGCTAGTTTTAGAATTCGCGATTGACGATTGCGTTTTCGTTAATTAATTCGCGATTAGCGGCCAGCGGGTTTATAATTTTTCTATTTTTTTTTTTTAAAAAACGCGGTTGGCAACTGCGAATTCAACTTTGAAAACGCAGTTGCCAACCGCGAATTCTAAAAACTAGGCTATTCTGGTCAATACTTTTATTAGTGTGACATTTTGAGAAATACTTTTTGAAACAGTGTCATTTTGGGAAAAAGTTCTGAAATTGTTGCAATGGAAATGTACACCTACACAGTGTGTGAATGATAAATATTCAGCCAAATTAAGCTAATACACCTGCCTATGAAATCCTGTGTTGTTACTTTCATGTCACAAGGATTTGTTGGTGTTGTTATGAGCTCCAAAATATACCAAACAATTGAGACTTGGAGTTTATATTGCACCAAATTAGTACTTTGTACATCATTTCATCTCCAAGGCATGAATTGACCTCTAAATTCAAGTAGTTAACAAGTCAAACTTCAAACATAATACCTCTTTAGTTGATTAGGTGTATAATAGAATTTCAAGAATTTATTGTAAGAATAAAGTGAAATTCTATGGAAAAAAAAATCCACCCACAAGTCAATTTCATTTATAGGATTCAGAGTTTTAAAGATTTTATTTTTTACCAGCTGCTAGACATTTGCATTTACATTTGCATTTGTATTATTTGCAGTAACTTTTCCCAGTCTTTATTGTTATCATACTCCATCATTGTGTATTCTGTGTGTGTGTGTGTGTGTGTGAGAGAGAGAGAGAGAGAGAGAGAGAGAGAGAGAGAGAGAGAGAGAGAGAGAGAGAGTATATAGGAATATATAGTGAGCTTACAGATGGGCCAATGAAGGTTCTCTCTATTCTTCACTGCAATCAAAAGCCAGCTCATTTCAAAAGTATAGGATTAGCTCTATATTTCACTCTTCAACTGCAATACCCTTTTCATGCCACTCTTAATTTCTTGATTTTCCTTCAAAAAAAAAAAAAAACTTTCATGTCTGTGTCCATAGAAGAACATGATTACATAGGATTGTCAGAGGCTTCTAAAATGGAGAACTCTGAGAAATCCACTAACAACAACAACATCAACAGCAAAGGGGATTTGAACTTGAAGGCTACTGAGTTGAGACTTGGCTTGCCTGGCTCTGAGTCACCTGAGAGAGACTCAGTCAAGAACAACAATTTGGTGTCAGGGGCAAAAAGGGTATTTTCTGACACCATTAATGGTGGTTCTGGGAAATGGGTTTTCAATGGATCTGAGGTGGATTTGTCTAAAAATGGTGGCTTGTTCTCTCCTAAAGGTGACACCAAGAACTCTGTTTTGGGTTCTAAAGATACTGTTTCAGCTTCAGCTCAGGATTTGATGGAGAAAAAGTCTCATGTTTCTGCTGAAAATGGTCAAGGCGCTGCTACTGCTGCAGCTCCTGCTACAAAGTAAGATTTTTTTTCATTTTCTAATTTTTGCCTTGATTTAATAGAAATCATTAGCATGATTGGTCAATGGTTTAATTTAATTTCTTGACTGATTTTCATCTTGGTTAGTATTTGTTAATTTTACAAATAATAGTTTTTTTCCCCAGAAATTAAGAAGTTAACTTTCAAATAATTTTACTAAGTAACTAGGAGGGTTGATCAATCTTGTTGTTGCTTTTGCAGGGTGTTCTTGATAACTTTACTCAATTATGATACTCTGCTCCTTATTTAAGGTTTCATATGCATGATTTTGCTTTTTTTTTTTATTTATTTATTACTATTTAATTTTTTTTTGGGGGGGGGGGGGTGTTGTTTGGAGTTCTTCAATTTTTCAATTAATTTAACAATCTCAATTTCATCTGGTCAAATTTGAAAGCAAGAAGGAATTTAGAAAAATACATTAAATGGAAGAAAATTATAGCTTCATAAGCCATGTTAGGATCTTAAAAAGGTGTTTAGCCTATTATATGCTGTGTAAATGATCTCTGCATATGCTTTTTTGTGGTTTGTTTGTTAAACCATGTATTTATCCAGAATAGAAGAAAATTTTGTTGAACGAATCTTTATAAATGACTACGTAACGAAGCTCTTTGCATGATCTTAAACTGATGAACAACTTATATTCATCTAAAACGCGTGTTCTTGACTCAGGGCACAAGTAGTAGGATGGCCACCAATCCGATCATTTCGTAAGAACACCATGGCTACTAACCCTCCAAAGAATGAAAATGTAGGATGGCCACCTGTCAGATCTTTCCGAAAGAACGCTATGGATACTAGCCCTCCTAACAATGAAAATGATGTTGATGCTAAGTTGGGGTCATCGAGTTGTCTATATGTTAAAGTCAGTATGGATGGAGCTCCGTACCTAAGGAAAGTTGATCTCAAAATCTATACAACGTATATGGACTTATCTTCCGCTCTCGAGAAAATGTTCAGCTGCTTTACCATCGGTAACCCCCCCCCCTTCTCTTACACACACGGAGACTGCGTGCACACGAGAACACACACACATACATGGATTCGGGGCTTGCGCAGTCCACAGAAGTCCGACTTTTATAGTACACGGTTTACATTTTTTAAGAACATGAGTTGCATCTTACCGGTGTAAGAGAACATTATAGTAACATCATCCTACAACAGTAAGGTTTCAGACTTCTGTTCAGTTCGACTGCACAAACTGCACAGGCCCCAAATCCACACACACATGCATAAACATACAATTTTTTTAGTGTAGTTTAAGTCTTATGATGAATTGGATATTCAGGACAATACAGTTCTCCTGGAACACCTATGCGAGAGGGGTTGAGCGAAAGTAGACTGATGGATCTTCTTCATGGTTCGGAGTATGTGCTTACCTATGAAGACAAAGATGGCGACTGGATGCTTGTTGGTGACGTTCCTTGGGAGTAAGTTTTCATTTCTGAATCAGAAATTCCATGAACACATCAAAATCCATTATTGTCAGAGCAAACTTCAGAGCATTACTTCCTGATCTGTTTTTTTCTCTCGGTTGTGCAGTATGTTCACTGGCTCCTGTAAGAGAATGAGGATCATGAAAAGTTCAGAGGCGATTGGACTAGGTACGAGATATAACCTTAACCTTGATCAAGTTTTTCAGAAGAGCTATGTACATTGTATATACATACATCTATACATATAGACACACACACGCGCGCGCACACACCTCAGTGTATGTCATTTAGTTGTTGTAACGAATTTTTGCTTTTTTGCGTTTGATTTGTGCAGCTCCGAGAGCTATGGAGAAATGCAGAAACCGGAACTAACGTGGACGAGAATCATGCAAGCGTATGATCGGTTCTCAATAATAAGCAGACGAAAAATTTCGATGTCAGATCCAAGGTTGGACTAGCTACCTAGTTCTATAACTTTGATGTCTTCAGATTGTCTTGAAGACTTATGTGTGTATTAGAATAGAAGAATAGAATGGTTTAGCAAGAAATGTATTGCCTTATAAAATTTGTAGATCTTTTAGGTATTTCTCTGTTTTGCTTGCTGCTTAAAGATACTCCATTATGTAAATGGCTTGTTCTGTTATGCTCTCTCTCTCTCTCTCTCTCTCTCTCTCTCTCTCTCTCTCTCTCTCTCTCTCTCTCTCTCTCTCGTTGTACTGTACTACATTTCATTGCATTATACTTCTCTAAATTTTCAGTAGATGCAAAATTCAACTTAATCCATTTACAAGAACTTGATTGTGTTGAGCACCAAATTTTCCCATATTTTGTACTATCTCCGTCCCACTTCGGTCCTACTTTCCCTTTTGGTCCGTCCAAGACTAAGAGTCTTACTTTGCTTTATTCCCAAAATGGCAAATAATAAATAGTGTTTTGGACATTTATACCCTCTTCTTTTCATAGAACTACAAATAAACCAATAC
Source organism: Adenophora triphylla var. japonica (assembly GCA_022495995.1). Taxonomy (NCBI): domain Eukaryota; kingdom Viridiplantae; phylum Streptophyta; class Magnoliopsida; order Asterales; family Campanulaceae; genus Adenophora; species Adenophora triphylla. Next base: position 537,031 of record JAFEMH010000025.1, read on the forward strand.
TTACTAAACTACTTTTTATCCACTTGAATCATAAACAGTGTTTTGGACAATTATACCCCTAACTCATTTGTCATTGTTCACTCATTTCTTAGTATTTTCTTAATAAGCGTGCAAATACTAGGTAGGACTTTTGGTCCGGGAAAGAGGGAGTATTTCATATGAAATACAAAATATGGGAAAATTTGGTATGTATTGAAGTAATAGTAATGTACTCCCTCCGTCCAAAAATAATCTTTCTATTTTTTTTGTCGTTAACACGAAGATACTTTTAGCATAGCTGTAATTTTAGGTTAATTTAACAATCTTAATGAAAATTTAAAATTTGTTATTGATCTACCATTATAAATACTATCAATAATTTTTTTTACATATTTATTAGTATAATTAAATCAATCTAAAATTATTGTAAAAAATCGCGTTAAGATCGAAAAAAATAGGAAGATGAGTATAATCTTGAATAAGGCTTTTAAGGCATCACATAATTTTGGGCGGAGAACTGCCAATCATCCAGCCCGGCCCGTTTCCATAGCGTGTCAACCCAGCCATTGTATTTTGCAAGCTACAAGGGGCCTACATTTTTTCCATACGGGCCTCTGGGCCAGTTCGTGGCCCTTCATTACATGTATATTTTAGATTTTCAGTACTAAATGATGAAAATTGATGTGATTATGGAAAATCGATTTGGGCATGAAGCAGTAAATGAGGCCCAATGTAATGAAAATGGGTCAAAAGCGTTTAATACATGTATCATAGTGGGTCCAAAGTAACTTGGCAACATATGAAGGTCGGCGTGCGAGAATAAGGTCATGCGAGAAGTGTATGCAAGTTAACAGCAACTGAAAATGACAGCGTCATGAGGCGGGAATCTCGCCTCGATGGGCGTTCGGGCTGGCGGCAATCCGGAGTGTGCCGCCTTCCTTTTGATTGTTGCCTGGGCGACCTACGTGACTGGTGATTTTGAATGATACCTAGATTGTCACATCCGGGCCCCACCATAACCGTCAAGGATAAGAGACTTGACAGGATAAGTGTGCCGCCTTCCTTTTGATTGTTGCCTGGGCGACCTACGTGACTGGTGATTTTGAATGATACCTAGATTGTCACATCCGGGCCCCACCATAACCGTCAAGAATAAGAGACTTGACAGGATGAACAATGGCGTCTCCACTAATTTTGGGGGTGGTTGGCACCCTTTGTTGATGATTGACAAGTGTCCAAAATATGTGCAAGGCACATGGTGCATGTATAAAAGAAATCAAGAAAATATTATTATGTAAGTTCTTCTATTATTATCTAAGCTTTCTCTCTCTAAACCTCCACAGCTTTGCTTGATTTGTGACCAATTAACTTACTCTCACGTCGAAGGGGTAACGCCAGAGACGCCCCCGGCTTAGTTGACTTATCTTGCTTGTGTGTAGGTGACCATTCGGAGAAGACAGCCAGAGTATCCTCGTTTCTTTTCTCGAGTCAGTTCTGTACAATCATTTGGCGTGATAGCATAAAAAATGTTCCTGAAAATAGTGTTTTTAAAACCATACTAGCAGTACTCCCGTGCGATGCACGGCGATAATTTGTAACAATCATAGTCGAATTTCGTAGTTAAAGGAAAAGATACGGAGAACGAAAAAATATGTTACAAACCAAAGTTATCTATATCTCCATGGATAATTTACAATAATAAAAACACAAACTCAAATGTTATTAAATATTTCCTTGAAAACGACATTAATAGTGTGGTCAGCAGATGGTGCAGAACAATCGTCATTACATATCAAGATCTTCAAACCATCTGGATTTGTGACTCTTGATAGTGCCACATACAATTGCCCATGACAAAAAACTGGCTTCTTCAACAATAAACCAACAACAGACAATGATTGGCCCTAACTTTTATTAATAGTCATTGCATATGAAACCATCAATGAAAATTGTCTTCTTTCGAATCGAAAAGGTATCCTTGTATCAGATGGAGTTAAAGACATTATTGGGATTAACACTTTTTTCCTTGCATCACGATTGGAAAGTACTTCCCCTTCCAAAACATGATTTCCAAGTCTTGTAATAACCAAACGTGTTCCATTACACAATCCAAGAGACGAATCAATATTACGGAGCAACATTACCGGAGTTCCAACTTTCAAGTGCAATGAATGATTAGGTAGCCCAGAAATTGAAATGCTATTGATAAACTCAGGAGTATGCAAATCGGTTAAGAAATTAACATTTTTGTCAGAATGGCAAGGTATATCGGAGCTCAAATACGTCCTCCCTGAATCTTGATTTAGAGACACGATATACTCATTAACAGCATTCACCACGTCCAATGTCGATGCCAAAATAGCTCGCTCCTCAAAGTAAGCAAAATCATTCCGCCCACGTAAATATTCACCATATATATTCTCCACAATTCCATGGATAGGATCACTATACTCTGTAACTAAGAACTTACTCGAGATATCAATGTTAGCAACTCCATCATTCTGCTCATTTATTTCTCCATCCCCAATTTTTGCTATCCACTCAGCAAACTCTTTTACCGACTCAGAGCGCAAACTTCCATCCAAACCTTGCAACCTCATATTCTTTGTCAACCTCAAAACTGTACAATGGCTCCATAAATATGATGAATTAATTGAGGCGTGGACAATATCAGATCTACTCCCCTTAGGTATAACAGGTAAAATTTGCCTAAAATCACCTCCAAAAGCAATAGTTTTGCCACCAAATGGGTAATAATCCATTCTTCCATCAACTACTCTCATTATGTCTCTCATACTTCTATCCAAAGCTTCGAAACAATGCTTATGCATCATTGGTGCCTCATCCCAAATAATCAACTTCGCTTTGATAATCAATTCAGCTAATGGACTTCCTTGTCGAATATTACACACCGAATCTTCATGCAAATTGAAAGGAATTGCAAACCTAGAATGCGCAGTTCTGCCACCAGGCAATAGCAAAGAAGCGATACCACTGGATGCAACATTGAGCACAATATGACCCTTTGATCTTAAAAAAGCAGAAAGACTACGCCAAACATATGTCTTCCCACTCCCACCATAACCGTAAACAAAAAACATCTTCCCGATTTCGAGGAAACAGGAGTTCACAATGATGTCAAACACTTTCATTTGATCTTCATTCAATTTACCAACCAACTCATTGTACTCATCATGTAACACCCGGCGATCATAACACATTTCATCATAAATCAATCTATTTGAACAACATTTGAAGTATGAACCATCAGGAAACGGCATATGTTCAAAGTCTCGCAAACTTCGACCATGATTTTTTAGAAGCTTTTCAATTTCGGCAAGAGTAAAGTTCTTCAATTGATTGTCATCCAAAATTAACCCTACACGCATGAGGATAAAATATCTTATCAATAAATGAAGTTAGGAGACATATCAATAGAAAATGTTATATAAAGAATTTGAGGACAAAATTATCTAACCAGGGTGATCCAATAATATCCTTTGTTGCTAAAGCAAATCTTCCGCCAAATATTCCAACATTTCTCCCATACAAATTCTGGCCGACTCATTGACCCAGATATCAGAAGCGTAGCAAACAAATTCCTCATAGAAGCCGCGGATGAGAACTCGCTAGCTTCAATAATACCATCAATATACTCTTTGTCATCGTTCAACAACCCTAACTCATAGCAAGCCTCTCGAAAAGTTCCAAATTGTTTACCATTCACATAACACAAGTCACGATAAGACGTCGGCCCTCTAACTTGATTTTGCAAGCATCTCAAGTAATACATATCACCTGATCCTGGTGGCACATAAAATACTCGACCAATTGCAAACCCTTTTTTCCTTGGTAACCATTCACGCACATCAGCCTTCCAAACAAACTTCATTGGGAATTCTGCATATGTAAAAACTCTGGCTTCTGGGTACTTCTTATTCGCTTCCATCCAGCCTAAAAACATTCTTCGGGCTACTGTGTCTTTTTACAAAACAGTACCGATATTATCCGCATCAGTAAAGACGATTGGTTGCTCATTCGGAAGATGAAAGCTCAAACGCTCAACTGGAGGATCCTTGTACTGAATCTCAAATCCAAATATTCTCCAAGCAGCTTCACACGAAGAAATGTATCTACAATCATAATACAAACTTATTTCATCTACAACCTTCTCCACATTCCCTTCATTTGTTGCTTGTTAAAAAGTAGTTGTTACTCGATCATTCCCTTTATCCACATATTTGAACATATATTTTATTGCCCTGGATTGATTGCACCATTCCACATTCAGGTGCGCTCCATACTTAAGCAACAAATAACGATTATGAGGCACAACATATCGATTATCCAAACAAACACCATTCTTCACAATAGTTTGTCCATTATCTCTACGCCTATACACTGCATACCCATCTTCATCTATTTGAGTTGTTTCAACAAAATTTTTTGGGAAATGTTTCGAACAACGTCCATCCACCATGCACGGTGAGTTACGCCTATCTTTCCCACATGGACCATGAATCATTAACTCTGAGACCGCATTAAAATATAATGGATCTAATTGCTCATCCGGAATTTCTGCAGAAATGATACGATCAATTTCTTCTGCACTATGTGTCTTGAAATCACTTGCAAGGAACAGTAGTATATGAGCATGTGGCAGCCCTCATTTTTGAAACTCTATTGTGTATATAACTGTCAAAAAGAACAATTAATTAACATTTAAATAGTAATATGAAATTAGTATATTCATTTTCGACATTGATTATGATAAATTATGAAATGATTTAAAAACAAAAATTATACCAGACTTTATCTCCCCAAAAATTTTATTCTTCCTTAGATCTTTAATTAATCCATCAATCTTCACCTTGAATATACGGCACAAAATATCTGGTCTATCCTCAGACTTCAATCCTCCGTCCTCAAGAAACCTAATAATCTTTGGCCATTTCGGGTTACATGTAAGGGTTAAAAACAAATCCGGGTAGCCCACCCACCTACAAATAGCCATTGCATCATGATAATTTTGAATCATAAATCTTGGGCCACCGATAAAAGTTGAAGGTAACACAATTCTTTTTCCCTGTCTTGACGCATCACAATCACCGGACAATATAGCTTCATGTAATCCTTTATACATATCCACGCGCAATTGTTTCTGATTAAGCCGTATATATGTCAACCGAGACGACTCAATCATCGTAAATGCATCCACAATAAACTGTTGCAACAACCGCCTCGAAAACAAAATAGTTCGAGGTTCGTTAGACCTTCCATGCAACCGAAACGCAAAATATTCTCTTATACTCACTTTTTTACGTCCTTCAGCTTGATTATGGGGATTGAAAAGATGAATATCTTCCCTATAACCATCTTCACCATATGGAAACAATAATGGATACTGCAAACCTAAGTACGACGGATGAAGCTGACTGATACGCTTAAGCTCACCACTTCTTGTTTCCAAAATGATATCCCTCAAATTATCTGAATTCTCAAAGTCACCCACAATTAGAGCAGCCACCTCAGATGCAGTAGGCAAATTGTAAACTCGTGCATCACTTGCTCTTTTACTAATCAACCTCAATCTAACATCCAATACATTACCATTACATAATCTCTCCTTCGCCATACGAAAAGATTGCACCAAAACGTTATGCGAATCCAACATATTTTTTAGCAGAATAATAATTTCATCTCTTACTCCATCAGAGACCGCGTCTGACCTAATATGAATAATAATGTAACCAAAAAAATTAATTAGCAAGAGAAATAAATTGAAGATTTTTTTTCATAATTATATAAATAAAGGGAAAACATTAGAAATTTATCTTCATTTTGGACTCTTATATAGATAATAAGAACATAAGAGAAGAACAATCGAACTTGCATATAACCTGACAGAAGCTTTTCGATTAGCAATTTCATTCTCCGTGTCATATATGTACAATTGCGCAAACTTTGGAACCTCGCCATCCGAAGGTAACATACTTCCAATCAAGTGGTAATTCTGACCATGAAGTCTAAAAACTGGAGGAGATCCACCTTGGTTAACACTTCTATCAATCTTTCCTCCCATTGATGTAAACGAAAACATATTATATTATATGAGCGAATATTTTTTCGATAATGCCTACTTGCTTCATTATCCCCGAGTAGCAAGTTCTCCAATTCAACCGGTGTTGATTTCAGCAACGGAAGCCTTATTTTACCTTGATTACAGCATGCCCCATACTTCGGCGAACGGGCATTATATGACCGACAAAGTCTTTCTTCATACCAAAATAAAGCTCCACAAAATGCACAATTATATGTCGCATCTCCTATATCCCAATAACCTACAGACATAAATAATGCAAACGCATTTCAAGTGTAGCATATATAGATAATATAAATCTATATCTGACATACGAATCATATAAGAAATACTCCCTCCGTCCCATAAAACTTTACTCCTTTACTGTTGAGAACGAAAAATAAGAAATAATGTTATTAAAGTAGGTGTTGTGAGTGGGAGGAGAAAGAATGAGTGGAGAGAATAGTAAATTTGAAAATTGTTGTGAGTATGACAAGTGGGTCCCATGAATAAAGAAGTATTAAAAAATTTCCTTTTTAGAAAAGTGGGACTTTAAAGTGGGACGCCCAAAATAGTAAAAGGGGTAATGTTTTATGGGACGGAGGGAGTATATAATCTCTATATAACTGTAAATTTATCACATTACGTAATAAGTAATAAATTTTAGCACATCAAATACAAACATCAAACGGAAATTTACCTTGCGAAAATGATGATATAGAATTAGAGGTCAATTTCGCTTTCTTTAAACGCGTAGGAGGAACATCCAAAGAATCATGACCACCAAACTTATTACCATCAGATGAACCTCCATGTTCATTACTTGCTATAGACACACGACTTGAATTAAATCTTGTTTGGGCCACTACGAACATAAAGTTATATAAGACGTAGTTAAATATTGGTAACCAAATTTACTTTTTGAAACTACTAATAATGTTAAGACATACAGGAGAAATGAATAACTTGAATCTTACTATTTGAAATATCCATCAACGAACGCGACTCCAGAATATTTATCAAAGTACCCATTGATGTTCCAAGATTTTTTCCACTACCTGCTATTTCATATTAAATATCAATACAAACATTCGTAATAACAAACATAAGATATGTAATAATATGAACTGAACTAAAAATAAATAAAATTCATAAACAATATGAAATATGCAGAAATATATATTTATAAATATAACAACATATACTCTAATTTTATTATTTTCCCTCTTTACATTTTATAATATAAAACATATTTTAGGAGAATTTAAAACAACACCGTTCACAAAATCATCTCAATATCAGTTAAAAATTTAATCGTCTAACCCAAATTATTTTCTCAGTCCATTTCCAATAAGCCCAAATTCGGCCCAACAAATATTCCCCAACCCAAATTATAACTCAACCCATGAAGAGAACCCTAATCTACATACTCACTCAGTCAACTCTCATCTACCAATACAAACCAATCCCTACACTAACGTCGCCGCCCCATGCCCCAATCCCTAATCATCGCATGCCCTCACCATTAATCATTCTCCCTTTTCCCATTTTATGCACCCAAACCCTAATCATCTACCCATTTTCACAAACACGCCACCGGCGCAGCCTCCGTTCACAATCTCCCAATCCCATCATAATTTTCATTGTCAACTTCAACTTAAAAATTACATCACCCTAATCGATTTTTCACCAAATATCTTCCCCAAATCTCATTTTTCGAAACGGAATCATTATAATTCCGACAACAATTTGAGTTTTGCGGTCACAATTTCTTGGGATCCCACGATTCCCAATCGGTATATTACAAATCTGGTAAGTACTCAACACAAATCTCGCTTACACATTTCGATTTTAGATATATCTGTTGCTACTTATTGCTCATGATTTCTAATAGACCTAACTTAGATCAAGTCCTAATTTTCGTTTTTAACATACAAATTTCTAGATCAATTGTTCAGTTACAGTAGAAATTTTATATTGAAAGAAAAAAAAACAGTATTCTGATCTACAATTTTGTAGGGAACAAACTATAAATAATGACTCTCCTTTTATTATTAATTTCGAAATAAAGAAACAGAGAAAATTATATATAAAATTGGACCATAAATCATAAGATATTGCTACTTTCTAACAGCTATTTCACACATAAGTAATAAATGAAACTATATGGTTCTCCCTTACTAATTTCATATAAAGTATATTTCCGATTAAAGAAACTTGTACAACTTTTAAAGCCAACTAACCTATATTTGATTATAAATATGTTTTTTGTATTTAAATTTAACCAAAAAAATGAAATTAAATTTATATACACATATTTGATCTACATATACAAAAATTACACCATACAATATGTAATTCATATTTCATCAGCAAAAAATAACAATATATATTAACCAATAAAATAGATGAAAACACAAATTCTCAAACTACAATTTAGGATTTCAGAATGTAACAATTGAGTCATTTATATATCACCATACATATTCAGTACCAACAACTTCACTAACTTACAATACCACACAGATTTTTGTTTACATCATTAGAGCGTTGTTACATGCCAAAATATAATTTAACTTCAAAAATTCCTTCCAATTTATCCCTCGAGTATGTACACTATATTGTTTAACCATACTAATCTTCCTGGCAAATTGAAATCTTTCATCTAACTGCTAGTACTTTAAATCTTCCTAACACCACTGCATTCCTTTTCATACATGTAAAACATTGTGGTATATAAACTCAAAACATTCTCCTCACACTACCTATACTTCAAAACATAAAAGGTAATAATTTATTCTCTTCTCTTAAGTAAATATATTTTCATAAGCCAAATAATTAACACAATATCTCTTTCTTTTTTTTTTAAGTACAGAGGAGTACTGAAGGGATCTAAACAACAAAAACAACTTGACAACATAATCCATCATGTACCACATATGTTGCAAGTAAAATCTATCTCCTACTTTAGTACAAATCATTTAAACTTACATATACATTATAACTAACTCAATTTTACACCCATTTACACATTCTGAATGGGAGACTTAATACGTTGGTGAATTTGGAATTAACGAATATAAAAAAATCTGCATAATTTATTTGTGGTGTTTGATATTAAAATAATACATCTCATAAAACGTGAAGATACGGTTATAAAACAATCTGCATATGATATTTTTGGTGTTTAATACGCACTTACGTCACATTTCATTTCCAAAATTTACCTCACATATACATTATTACTACACCAAATTTAATCACATTTCCGTTAACATGCAGATACTTCTTTCTACATTGGAAGCACTTATTATTCGCATGATATTCAAATTTTGATACATACAGTTGGATAGATGTCTAGTTAATCAATATAAAAGGAAACATAAAGAAAAAAGAAGACCAATTATAAGAATAGAAACACAGAAAGGAGAAGCATGTCAGGAACAGAAATGGGAAGGGAACAAATTCATACATGAATTGAGGCAGGTATATAAATTTCTAACCATTTATCTCACACCTTGATGACATGCATAGTTATTTAAATCATATAGATTCATATAACTGCCCAAAATCAGTAATAAACATATATGAAAGAAGATAACAAAATTTTTTATTATAAACTTACCTATATTCCCAGAGATATCTTCAATCCTCTTTCCTCCAATACGTTTTCCTTTCACCATCTTCAATCGACTCCAATACGTTTTCCTTTCCCAGAGATTATTACAGCAATAGTTTGAAATACATATTTGGAATATACTGTGAAAGGGAATATATATATATATATATATATATATATATATATATATATATATATATATATATATATATATATATATATATATATATCACTTGGATGTCAACATTTATTTTAAACTCTTCTGCATCAATTGGGATGTGTGTCTGAAATTGCATGTGATTATCTTCTGAAGTGAGAAGTTTCTGACTTCAGTCTGCACTACCTAGGAAATTGCATCTACATCTCTTCTGAAGTAAAAAGTTACTGACTTCAGTCTGCACTACCTTGGCATAATATTTTTTTCCATCATCTAAATTTCCTTGTCATATTACTGTTCACCTAAACTAATATTTCGGTATAATTCCCATTCACATCTTTCTATATCAAAACATATTTAATTTCATACATTTCAAATCTTACCTATAATTCTTTTCCGTATAAGTAATTACATATATCTGTAATAGGAAATTTAGACATTTACTTTTCACAAAGAAACAAATTTTTAATACCAGTTGCATAATTGCAGTGTTTCCAGTTTTGGTGCACAATGTAGTTGGTTAAGTTTAGCAGCTGACACAATGCTTGTCGGGTGCAACAGAAAATTTGCTTTTGTTCTATCTGTTGATTTTCCACGTGTTTGACATTTTGTATTTTTTGCAGACCACCGAGCTGAAGCTTCCTAAGTGTTGCTCAATTTCATTTCCAAATGGCAAGGATGATCTGATGAACTTTGAGATCTCTATAAAACCTGATGAAGGATATTATGTGTAAGCACTTTCTTGGATGCGCATTCCTGTTCTTTTCCCTTGGGAAAAGTTTGCCCTCGAAAATATATAATATTTGCTCTTTCAACGCTGTTATGTAGTTTCTCAGTCCCTAAATGAGCTTCCATTTTCTTTCTTTTTTTAAAAAAAAAAACCCCCTTTTTCAACATTAAAATTCACATTGAATGTGTACTTACTAAATTATAAGTTTATAAAGTTAATAGTTACGCATCTTTCCTACTAAAAAGACAACTTATTCCGATTGTCCCTAAAATGAGAAATGGGCATCGATTTGGGGACGGAGGGAGCAGTATATAGTTTTCTCGTTTAGTTATATGTTGTATTTCCTTGATGACTGAAATCAACATTGATTTGGCCTGGCAACGCTCCACTGTTATGCAGGGAAGGAAAATTTTTGTTTTCGTTCCAAGTTTTCCCCAACTATTCACATGAGGCACCAAAAGTCAAGGGTGAAACCAAGGTAAATCGTATAATTATTATTTTCATTTCATCTATATAAGACAAGTATTTTTAAAACATAAAATACTTGTCTTCTGTCAAATCTCAAATATCTTTCTTCCACATAGATTTACACTACTTTAGTACATAATAATACACAATTTGTCGTCTTACGTTTAACTTCACCGGATTTTACGTTATAATATATATTACTATCTTCCTTTCTTCCAACATAATTACTATGATATCTTTCAAATCTTTCCTTCTCATATTATTCTTGAAAAAAAATATTTCAATCTTTCCTTTTCTAATTACTCTTGGAAAAAATATTTATATCCTTTTTACCTCTATTTAAAAATTTACTTGGCATAATATTATTTTTTTCCATCATCTAAATTTCCTTGTCATATTACTGTTCACCTAAACTAATATTTCGGTATAATTCCCATTCATATCTTTCTATATCAAAACATATTTAATTTCATAAATTTCAAATCTTACCTATAATTCTTTTTCGTATAAGTAATTACATATCTCTGTAGTAGGTATAATAAATATTTACTCTTCATACTCATACTGATAGTTTAAGATTAATATAATAAAACTAAAATCCTCTTGTCCTCTTTGCTAATCCTGCTTATGTAAATTCAAAACACACTTGTTCAATATTCTTAACTTAGAAACCATTCAGCATAATGTCTAATAGGAAACAATATTACTAATAGATACCTCCATTACTAAAAGGAGTAAACATACAACCATTTCGATGACATTTTTTCAACCATTCCATAACATCAAGCATTTACCTAGCATAATATTCCCAAGCAAAAGTCAACAGATATCTGTTGACATTGGGAATTACCTAGTTCAAACTCCATACCAAAAGCCAACACATCACCTACTTTGCAGAGATTAAAGTTCAAATACATAGTACTAAAACAACATAATTAGTAAGCCCAACACAGCAAAAGCAAAGCACACCCCAACCTGAACAACTCATTCTTCATCCTTCTTTGGAAACTTTGATGGCTTCTCACTATTTCCAGTTTCACCAAAATCATCCATAAGGCAGCGCTTGACTCCCATAGAAACTGTTGTAAGAACAAACTTCACATTTGAAGTCTTCATGGGTGCTCCAACTTCTTCCAGCAATCCTTTACCTTTCCCACGTACTTCTCCATTCCCAGAAATCCTTTTCCCCTTCCAAGTTTCGCCAGCACCAACTACATCTTTCCCCTTCCCAAATTCATCAACACGAAGCTCATACTTGCAAAACCTCTGAATCAGACTTGAATTAGTCACCATTTTAATCACTAGGAATGGGGCCAAATTAACGCCAGGCGCATACTCAGAAACCTTAACTTTGAACAGTGCTTCAAGACCCACAAACTTCATCAACTCATCAGGAATGGCCTATAATAATTTCAATCCAACAGTTAATTTTTATTTTTAAAATATACAACTTTACTATTACATTTCCCCTACTTATCCCCCCTTATCTATATATATTCATACATGTCTGACTATTTCTTTACCTTGCCATATGTTGTTGCACGCAGCTGAGCAGCTGACTTCCTAGTCAAATTAACACAATCCTTATCCCAGAGTATGAATGAGGCCATCCCTTTGCTATCAGCTACTCAAACTTGAACACGATACCTAAGTAAAAAAAATTCAAGAATTAATAATAAGACAGGATAAATAGTTATAGTAGTTGGAAGGAACTCAAACCTTGTGCACCCTACAGGATCAACAACATCACAACCATCACAGTATAAAGTAGATCCAGCTACGGTAACCTTCTTCAGGCACCTTTTACACGAAATGTAATACCACTCATGCATAGGTTCCACATCAACAATTCTACAATACACCCAAAACTCTCCAACCTGCAAATAAACAGTAAAGTAAATACGTATTCTCTCAATTTGAGTAGATATAGCTACAAATTAAAACTCACCTCACTCGCACATATCAGCTGATCTAGAGTTATAATGTTGTCCCTCGAAGCATCCAATTCTGCTTCAATGCTCCCAGAAAAAGGAATAGGAATGTTGCGAATAGGGCTAGCTACCCTTCCCTCCAATGCCAAACTAACAGATGATAATATACCCGTTTCATACCAAATACTTGTACTATAAATTTGATAATGACAGAAGTACAATTTGTTTTATACTTACCTTCGACGAAAATCAGCAATTTCTATCATATCATCACTGAATATGACCTTTGATACATGATATGCATTTGACAAACGAACCTCCCCCTTAAATCTTCTTATTTTACAAAGCTGCATAATGATCACAATAGCTTCTCCTCTACCCTCGATGTGATTGTGCAGCATTTCGACATATTCGCCCATTATAGTGCGTAGCAACCTGAAGCCCACAGTTACAAAATAAATCTAATAAATAACCACTATATATTTTGTAATATATTCACATTCTATAAAAACTAATAACTTATTGCAGATTAGCAATTGCAATGTCAAGCATAGATGTCTCTCTCCCCTGCACCTCACGAACCTGCAGATTGCTTCGAGAAACCAGCCTTCCAATGACATCTACAGAAAAATTATTTACATCCTTTAGTGCAAGTAATGGTACGGAGATGTAAGATATTTATACACATACACACTATGAAGGAACATACACACTATGAAGGAAATCTTACCAACCAGCACATCCTCATTTATATTATCAGGATTAGTAAACGTATCAAGCATTCGGAAATCATAGATGTGTCTTGGGAACTGAGGGTCAAAAACTTCAGTTACAACAGTTTTAGGAATAAAAATCAGTTTATATTGACCGTTTGTTGTCCTCTGCCTGTTATCATTTTCAGTTACAACAAAGTTCTTCACAGCATAAAGATGTCCCTCACGAAACATTGTTGCAAAGCGCGAAACTAAGGCCCGTTTAATGGATGCGTGAATCCGGACACCCTGAAGAAACACACATTTCAAATTTTGTTATCAATAAGAGATATTGCATCACTGTAAAAGGGAAATAAATATTAACTACACCGACATGAAAAAAGATTAGAAAAGTCAACCTCAGAATCATGCAACACAACCTCCATTGCATAAACATTTGATGGCTCATCTCGTACATGAAGCTTGTACGCACGGACAACCCTTACCTTAACAGCCCACTCAACCCTACTTGAGTCTAACTCACGAATGAAACGGAACAAAGGAGGCATTTTCTCTCTCAGGTTTGATATCACACACAACAAAGTTCACCACTCATAGAGACCTTACCTCTATTTATACTAAAACAATGACTTTTCAAGAGGGAAATGGAATTATAAGTGACTGCCACACCTATATTTGAGCCAATAGAAATACTCCCTCCGTCCCGAAACTTGGTTCACAAACACTGTTTGCACTGGTTTTAAGGAGGGAGTATTATATTGAAAGTGTTGTGAGTGTGAAAATAAAATAGGAGAGAGAATGAGTGGAAAGAATAGTAAATTATAATGGTGTTGTGAGTATTAAAATAATGTAGGAGAGAGAATGAGTGGAGGGAATAGTAAAAATTCCTTTCCATTTTAGGTAAGTTTTAAATGTGTGAAGTAAGTTTTGAGACGCCCAAAAGGGAAAGTGTGAAGATTGTTTCGGGACGGAGGGAGTACATGCATTAAGAATTCTAAAAGACAGATTTATAATAACAAACCAATTGAAGCAAATACTTGTCATTCAAGCAGCTCAAGCATGCGGAATATGCTGACAAATGATGTCATGTAATAATAAGTTTAGATTTCCACAATTTTTAAAATATAAAATATAAATCAAATCTCCACCTTCACCTTGTCCTTGTTAACTTGGGGACATTTTGTCCGTATTACCCATGAGAAGTAGCCTGAAACTCAATTGACATTATTGTCCTTAGTTTTGAGAAGAATTACAACAATCTTCTTTTTATATATTTATAGATTCCACGTACATTTTCGCATATAGCACTGAAAATTCCAAAAATTAAAAAAAGTGAAATATAAAAGATCCAAGTTTGTTCAACGGGCCGGTCAAATCCCAAAGACTGTCGGGCTAAACCACGTACGATTCACCCCATGGGCTGGGCCGAGCCCAAAAGCCTTTATGTTACCTCAAACGGGCTGGGACCCATTGGACATTCTCAATTTTGTGTAACACACAGGGCCAAGCTAGCATTAAAATCTACTCCGTTAACTAGTCGAAAGCAGTGTTCTAAAAGACCCCGCCTAAGGGCACCTAGGCATCGCCTAGGCGCTAGGCCCCTCTCCAACGCCTAGTTCTAAGCCCCGCCTATGTCCCGACTAGTTCCCACCTAGGCGCTAGGCCCGGCTCCGCCGCCTAGTGTCCGCCTAGCGCTTTTTAGAACCTTGGTCGAAAGTCTTTAAGACATCACATAATTTTGGGCCGGAGCGGGCCGGGCCGGGCCGAGCCGGATCAGATTGTTCCGTTTCAACCCATATATAAAGAAAATCCCAAATCATAGTCACTGCGTGAATCAGAAACCCCAGTGTTAGGGGGCGTTTGGTTGGAAGGAAAGTGGGGGAAAGGAATGGAAAACTCGCTCTTTTCAATTTCTTAGGGCAATGGAAAAAAAAAAAAATTTTTTTGACCAAAATACCCCCAAACCCTACCCACCCCTACCCCCTACCCAGCCCCTACCCAGCCCCTACGTACCACCCCCACCCCCACCCCCCCCCCCCACGAAATTTTCACGATTTTTTTTTTAATTTTTTACGCCTACCCTCCCCCCCACCCCCCACCCCCACAAATTTTTTTTTTATTTTTTTTTTTACGCCTACCCTCGCCCCACCCTACCCCCCACCCCCACGAAATTTTTTTTATTTTTTTTCGCCTACCCTCCCCTACCCTCCACCCTACCCCTACCCCCACACCCCCACCCCCACGAAATTTTTATTTTTTTTTTTCCGCCGCCTACCCCACCCCCACCCTACCCCTCCACCCCCACAAAATTTTTTTTTATTTTTTCTCGCCTACCCTACCCCCACCCCCACGAAATTTATTTTTTTTTCCGCCTACCCCACCCCCCCACCCCACCCACCCCCACGAATTTTTTTAATCATTTTGCATAACCAAGGGTACTACTATATACAAGGCATGGTTTTACAAGGCATGCACAAAATGACCAAAATACCCTCATATAAATACTTTTAAAAAAAAATTCTTCCCTCCCTCTCCATTTCAAACGCCGTGTCCCTGTTCATTCTCTCTCTCGCTCTCAAAAACTAAAGCAAAAAACGACGGTCTCTCTTCTCTCTCTCACAAACGCCGCCGATCACCACCACCACCGCCGACGATGAAGACAAACCTCCCTACCGGTGGAAAGTCCGCCTCTTCCGCCGCTCCAAAGAAAGTAATTAATTTTAACCTAAAATTTCAATTTGAAAACCCTACAACAAATGTATGCCTAAAATGGATTATATAATGCTTAATGTTGTTTAAACGTATCCTAAATGGTTCTAATTGCGATTTCGTAACATTAATTTGGGTTTTTGTTTGAATCGGATACGAATTTGTGTGCCTAAAATTTGAAGTTTGTCGGCGTGCGTTTCGTATGAACACATACGAATGGTTACCAACATATCGGGTATTGGCATACGAAATGTAAACCGATTCATCGGTTTACATTTCGTATGCTACAAATGTTGGTAACATTTCGTCTGTGTTCATACGAATGGTCACCAACATTTCGGGTATTGGCATACGAAATGTAAACTGATGAATCAGTTTACATTTCGTATGCCAATACACGAAAGGTTGTCACCATTCGTATGAACACATACGAAATGTTACCAACATTTCGGGTATTGTCACACGAAATGTCATCCGAATCTTGAATATTAAGCTTGTCTCTTATTTAATTTTTTGTAGGGACGTAACCTCGCGACGGCCTCTAATAGAAAGAGGAAGGCCGAGGAGGCGGTGCAGCCTATAGCGCACAAACGGTCCATAAAGAAGAACGACAAGAATGTCGTGATTGCTTGAGCCGGATGTGGTTGAGGAGAGTGATAGTAGTGAGAGTAGTTATTCTAGTGAGGATTCATCTTCACGTACTCTGTCCCGAGGTGCATACGTGCAGGGAGGAGGCACATTTATCTAGTGAGGAGGAGGCGGAGGAGGAGGCGGAGGAGGAGGCGGAGGAGAGTGTATCGCGAGGCCTCGCAAGAGGCGGGAGGCACGGGGCGAGAAAGGGGAAAGGGGCCAAGGATGACGAGTGGCGGTGAAGAGTAACCCGGTGGCGGCCGGAGGAGGTTCGGTTGTTGTACGGGTTTGGTCATCATCGAGCCCGTAAGATATGGGAGAACGCCACTTGTGAGCCGGTGTTGAAGCGCCAAACAAGGCGGCAGATTTTAGATAAGTAAGTATATGATTTTGTTTATTATTAAATAGCCATTTGCAAAACATTATCAAGATTCGGATGACATTTCGTATGCCAACATACGAAATGTTGGTGATATTTCGTATGTGTCCATACGAATGGTCATCAACATGTCGGGTATTGGTATACGAAATGTAAGCCGATTCATCGGTTACATTTCGTATGCCAATACACGAAATGTTGGTCACCATTCGTATGAACACATACGAAATGTCACCAACATTTCTGTATTGGCATACGAAATGTCATCTGAATCTTGAAACAGAGGGAGTATTAATTATAATTTTTTGTTTGGAATCAACAGGTTCTCCCATGCTTCTTTACCGGAGGATGATAGAGCTTGGTGGGCTCGTGTTGAGGGTACCGGCCTCCATTTTCTTCATGATGCTACCATTCGCCGGCCTAGCATGGCGCTCCTAACGGCGTTTGTGGAACGGTGGTCTCCCGAGACTAATACCTTCCACATGCGAGTGGGGTGAGATGACGATCACTATGCATGACGTCACTCATATCCTAGGTATATTCTTGTTTGTTGTCTATTTTTTATAAATTTCATAAATTTTATCAATTTTATTAATTATTTCATTTTCAATTTGTAGGCATCAGCTGTTCAGGTGGCCCTGTTGGGAAGGCGGTTCCAGAGCCTGACGTAGCCGCTATCAGGGCACGCCTTGAGACATGTCGGAAGGGGACGACCTACTCTTTAGATGGCCTCCGCCGTTCCTTTGAGTCCCCTTCCGACATGACTGACGATGTGTAGGCCGCTACGTACATCATGTTCCTCTGGGCTCCAGCGCTGTTCGTGGGACAAGACTCGTGATAAGATGCCCTCTCGACTACCTTTCATTGTGCGTGGATATTGACAGAGTGGGGGCTCTATCCTGGGGACACTGGTTGGCATATCTATACGGGAGTTGGGGAAGGCATCTAGATACGGATGCAAGCGGATTGGCGGTTGTTTGAGTCTTTTGGAGGTAATATTTAACAATCATTTAATGATTACAACATGCATTTATGGTTATAACATTGTTAACTTATTTATTTCATACATTTGCGGGCTGGATATACGAGCACTTTCCGGTTTTCCGGAGAGAGATTGACCTGTTATGGACGGAGGGCCAGAGGGCTCGTAGATGGGTACGTGCATCAATTTGGTAGGGATATGCCCCATCTATTGAAGTTTCGGCATACCACTGGACACGATGACGGTTGATAGGGTGAGTTAGTTATATTTAAAGTTTTACAAATTATTATTTCTGTTGACGGTGTCTAACAAATTCATTTTTAGGTTTGTTGGACTCCCTACGGCACCACCCCAGAGGCGCTTTTACCGGTCTCATACTTTCGTGGGGTTATACGCTTCCAGGATATCACGGAGGCGTATTTGCCTGACCGTGTTACACGCCAGTTTGGGATCCAGCAGAAAATCCCCAGAGACCCCATATCTTGCTCCCCCCAAAATTGTTCATTGATAGCAGGTCAAAAGGGGTACAAGAAGTCCTATGGAGGGCGTGATGATGTATGGGAGGATTGGTTAGAGGACGGCTTGGGGGGTTTCGATCCATTGCGTAGATGGGGCCCGTCCGTGAGCACATCTGATCCTGTTATTTCCACGTATATGCAGTGGTTCCTGGCTAGGACTCATGTTCGGATTACTAATCCGAATCATGATGCCCTAGTTAACGTTCCACCACCGCCTAGGATTGTAGAGGCACGAGGCATACTAGTTTCACTGCTCACGGATGACAGTTTATCTGCTCCTGTCAAAGATAAGATTAGACGGGCCATTGAGCTGATCGGAGACGCTTCATGATTATTATGTTCATTTTGGTTGTTTATGTTGGTTTGTAAATTTTGGATACAATGTTTGTTTTGGAATATGTTTGAGAATATGTAAATTTTGGATACAATGTTTGTTTTTGGAATATGTTTTGAGATATGTAAATTTTGGATACAATGTTTGTTTATGGAATATGTTTGGAATATGTTTGGGATATGTTTGGGATATGTTCATTTTGGTTGTTTATGTTTTGGAATATGTTTGGGATATGTTCATTTTGGTTTGTAAATATTGTTGGTATTTGTTTCAGTTTGTGTTTCAGTTTGTTGCTCTCAGAATGACATTTCGTGTGCTTATACACGAAATGATTTTGCTCATCTCGTATATATACACACGACATGTTTTCTTTTATCTCGTATAAATACACACGAGATACATTCTGGGTAGTTATTGTATTTCGTGGTAATTTTCATACGACAAAAATGAAATAAGTCGTGTATATATATACGATTATATATGACATATCGTGTATAAGCACACGATATGGTAGTCTCGAGAGCAACATCTCTGAAACACAAACCGAAACAAATACCAACAATATTTACAAACCAAAATGAACATATCCCAAACATATTCCAAAACATAAACAACCAAAATGAACATATCCCAAACATATCCCAAACATATTCCAAACATATTCCAAAACTTCATACAAAAAATAATCAATACGCTATACACATAAACTATGGCCTATTTTCTGCAATTCGTGCTTCGTTCGCCATAATTGAGAGTCGGTTGAATGTTTCTATCCGAGTTCTGTATGGCATGATCAGGTTACTTGCGCTTGGATCACGTTTCTCCCCCCAATATAGTGCTACTGATGGTATCGGGTAATCACTATCCGACATGTGCAGCTGCAAAAGTAATAAAATAGTCAAATATAACAAATTTAGAAAATATAGTTAAATGTAACAAATTTAAATAAGATAGTTAAATATAACGCATTAAAGTATCATACCAATATAAAATGGTTTCCCACATGTCCCAACACAAGTGTGTCTGTGGGTGGTCCTGTTCCTTGTGGTACGATCATTTTGGTAGGCATGTGAAGCCAGCGGTTTGCGAGTACGAGACAAACACCACATTATACACCGTGGCTATGATGTGCCCTATCTCTGGGAGTATCAACCAATAATATTCCGTACAAGGGGAGGCATAGTGAGTAATGCGACTATAGAGCTCGTCCATATCTCGACAAAATATTCGTAGAGTATGGAGCAATCCAAGTCTCGCGGAGGTAGGTCAATAAATCAGGATAAGATCTGAAATGATCGCAAAACGATTGCCAACGGGTGTCCCACTCTTCGCGAGTAGCGGCTGATATTGCTTTATTAAATCTCCTCATGAATGATAGTGCAAACTCATTGCTACCAGTTTTAGCCAACGCTCTCTTTTTAACATTGACTTCGATATGCCTTCGACACAAATGGTGTGCGGTCTCGGGAAATACCATTTGGACAGCATTAATGAAAGCCAAGTCACGATCAGTTAAGAAAACAGTTGGCATGTGGGGAGTATGAAAAAGACTTTGCAAATTCTTGAGTGCCCACGTGTAATTATCAGTCTTCTCATTTTGGAGGAACGCATAGGCAATTGTGAAATTCTTCCCCGTTGAAGTAAATCCTATAATCTCAAGTAATGCCATTCCATAGCTTGGTGTTGTAAGTGCGGTCACCTTGTATCAATAAAAAAATAAAGTTAGAAATGAATAAAATTGCAATTCAAAAAAATGCATACGACTTGTGGAAAACAGAGTCAAAAAAACGTATTCAAAAATCAAAAATTTACCTTGTACTACATATGGAAAACAGCTTAAGCATATCCGATGCTCGTGGGTGAGAGAAGAATATGTCACCGATCATGTCACTCTCGTTAGCTTTCCTCATGAAGAAGGTATATTTCTTATCCTCGAGTGCTTTTATGAACTGCTGAAGCGAGGATCTCCCTTGTCGTTCTTGTGACTTGCATTTTGTGAGGGCATTGTGGACGTGTTTCGAGTACTCACGTTCTTCTCATCCTTCCTCTTTAACATTGTTAGAATGTTATTTGGACGCACCGAAGACCGACTTGCGCTACACACCTCCTCATATTCAGAACTAGTCAATTTACCCAACAGATGACCTTCGGGATACGTTGGAAAGTCGTGATTATGAGAACCATGCTTCACAACGTAACCCCATACCCCATCACCCCTATCTTTGGCCCGGATTTCAAAATTGCACCCAATCTTCTTCGTGCTAGTCAACCTCACATCTTTAGTTTTTCCGGACTGTACTTGCCACCAAAATGGCATACAATCTTCGCGTAGCCTCAGATCTTGCCACTTGTCTTCCTCGAATCCACTATAGAAAGGGTTATATTTTGACGGGCCGCGATATCCCGTACGTGTTTAACAAGATCATACCTATTTGAAAATAATAGGGATGTATCGAATTGATCACTGACATCCGGTCCCTACAACATCAATTAGAAAATTGCACAATAAGCAACAGTCAGATGACATTTCGTGTAGCATTATACGAGATGTTCCTGAACATCTCGTGTAAATGTACCCGACTTAAACCCATTTATCTCGTGTCATACAATACGAGATAATACACCATAACTCGTGTATAAAAACACGACAAATAGCATAAAACTCGTATAATATAACACGAAATAGAGTAATATCGAATTTAAAAATCCAATCTTGAAAAACAATTTCGTTTCAAGATTGGATTTTTATTGCGACTTTGATCAAAACACCAAATATAACTTTAAAAACTTACTTCATTGCCGCTTGGATTTTGATTTTGATGTGGAGAATTTGGTGGCAAACCTTCTTCTTCAAAAATATATTCCACAAGCTCAAGATCAATATGATCATAAAAACTTGGAGAATGTTGTGGAGAATCCATACTATGGTGTTAGATGATATGAGAATTAATGAAAATAATGGGCATAAATTTATGGGTGTTAAGAATAGGACAATGGTGTCACAGCTGCATGGGAGTACAAAGCTGACAGCGGTGTTTCTCTCTGTTGGGCCGTTGTCTGCGTGAATATCGTTTTTGATGTAGGGTTTCAGGGTGTATCTCGTGTGTATATACACGAGATACTATGGTACATATCGTGTATACAAACACGATATAGTATTTGTTTCTGGTAATTATATCGTATGAACAATACACGAGATGCACCCTGATTACTTTCGTGTATTGTTCATACGAAATGCCTCAGTAAATATCGTGTATTTAGACACGACACACCATATAATAAAATAAAAAATGGTATACGGCTATATCGTTTATTTATTTATTTATTTTTTATACATTCTAGATGACATTTAAAGTGTTTTTCATCTACATGAGTTTCATCAAAATCCAAATGGAGATTGAGTTACAAATATGTGCCATTATTTAGGGTTTTTAGGTTTTATGTGTCCCGATCTTGCCAAAAATGGTTTACGGCTACCTCGTTTATTCTTTTTTAATTTTTTTCTACATTCTAAATGACATTTAAAGTGTTTTTCATCTACATGAGTTTCCTCAAAATCCAAATGGAGATTGAGTTACAAATATGTGCCATTATTTAGGGTTTTTAGGGTTTTATGTGTCCCGATCTTGCCAAAAATGGTATACGGCTACCTCATTTATTTATTTTTAATTTTTTTATACATTCTAAATGACATTTAAAGTGTTTTTCATCTACATCACTTTCCTCAAAATCCAAATGGAGATTGAATTAGAAATATTTGCCATTATTTAGGGTTTTTAGGGTTTTACGTGTCCCGATCTTGCCAAAAATGGTATACGGCTACCTCGTTTATTTTTTTTTATTTTTTCTACATTCTAGATGACATTTAAAGTGTTTTTCATCTACATCACTTTCCTCAAAATCCAAATGGAGATTGAGTTACAAATATTTGCCATTATTTAGGGTTTTTAGGGTTTTACGTGTCCCGATCTTGCCAAAAATGGTATACGGCTACCTCGTTTATTTTTTTTTAATTTTTTTCTACATTCTAAATGACATTTAAAGTGTTTTTCATCTACATGAGTTTTCTCCAAATAAATAAAGTGGTATCACTTAAATGTGATAGGTTATATGATATTGTATGATCCAATATGACGTTTGTTCCTTGTCATGTATAAGTGTATAAATTTTGCTCAATTAACAACACAATTCAATAATATAACATAGAATATGCGTATCATTAACATCGTGTCGCAAATCATCGAAGAACACCTTCATTATGATATGTCGTATGGATATACACGATTTTAGTACATTATATCGTGTTGTTGTGTACGAAATTAATGACAGAGTAAATTTAAATTTCGTATAATTTCATACGACCTATTATTTAACCCAATTAGTTTATGTCGTGTAAAAGTACACGACATGAAGGCTTCTTGTCGTCCTTTCGAGCACGACAGACGAAGGGTAGTTTGGGAATTATTGGTGCCTTGTATATAACATGCCTTGTATATAGAATTCTCCTGCATAACCCCTACCTACCCCCCACCCCCCTCCAATTTTTTTTTAAAAGGGTAAATTGATCATTTTATATGCTTTCATTCCATTTCTATAATTTGTATTTTCAAATCAAACATGATTTGTCAAGGAATTGAATGACAATTCCATTCCATTCCGTGCCAACCAAACGAAGGGAGTTAACCAGTTTTTTTCCATTCCAATTCCTTAAGAAATTCAATTTCATTGACAATTCCATTCCTTCACTTTTTTTCCACCGAACCAAACGCACCCTTAGGTGGCGTTTGGTTGGAAGGAAAGTGGGGAAAAGGAATGGAAAACTCCCTCTTTTCCATTCCTTTCCCCTGTTTGGTTCAAGGATTTTTAAAAAAAAATTCCGAAGGAAAGTTGAATTCCTTCAAATGAAGGAATTCAACTTTCCTTCACAAAAGTGATGGAAAGTTCAATTCCTTAGGGCAATGGAAAAAAAAAAAATTTTTTTTGACCAAAATACCCCCAAACCCTACCCACCCCTACCCCCTACCCAGCCCCTACCCAGCCCCTACGCACCCCACCCTACCCTCCCCCCCACCCCCCACCCCCCACTCCCACGAAATTTTTTTTTTTTATTTTTTTTTCCGCCTACCCTCGCCCACCCTACCCCCACCCCCCACCCCACCCCCTACCCCCCACCCCCACGAAATTTTTTTTTTTTTTTTTTCCGCCACCCCCACCCCCCCCACCCCCTACCCCCCACCCACCCCCCACGAAATTTTTTTTTTACTCATTTTGCATACCCCTACCTACCCCCACCCCCTCCAAAAAAAAAATTTTTTTAAAAGGGTAAATTGGTCATTTTATATGCTTTCATTCCATTCCTATAATTTGTATTTTCAAACCAAACATGATTTGCCAAGGAATTGAATGACAATTCCATTCCATTCCGTGCCAACCAAACGGAGGGGGTTAACCAGTTTTTTTCCATTCCAATTCCTTAAGGAATTCAATTCCATTGACAATTCCATTCCTTCACTTTTTTTTCCACCGAACCAAACGCCCCCTTAGGGTTTATCAACACGCTCCCGCGTCCCGCCCTCGTTCCCTGATTTGAAAACCCTAAATTCCTGAAATTAAGAACAGGAGAAACTAAAGATTAGCAAGCGACGAAAATATCGATGTCGGAGGAAGAGATATCGAGGTTGTTCAGGATCAGGAAGACGGTGATGCAGATGCTGAAGGACCGGAACTATTTGGTCGCAGATGTCGAGTTGGAGATGGACAAGAAACAATTTATTTACAAGTATGGCGAACATATGAAGCGGGAAGATCTTGTTATCAATAAATCTAAGAAAAATGATTCCTCCGATCAGGTTTTCCTCTCGAATAATTTCTTTTAATTTATTGCTTTTGTGATGTTGTGGTGAGTTGATTCTCCTTAGGTGTTCTTTAGATGGTTGGTAATTTGGGCAGGAATTAGAACTTTTGAGTGGATTACTAGCTTGGCTGTTCGATAACTGTGTGAAAATTTGAAACACATTGGTTGTGTCTAGTATGTTGAAAGTATGATATTTCATCTTGTTAAATTTAATTAGTTTAGTTCATATAATTCTCTATCCCGCTGTTTTTCATAGTCTATGATTTCACTACCGATTATGTGTTTGCATTCAAGCTGAAAATGAATTTGATGTTTCTGTCTTTTAATTTTCTTAACGTGTTATGAATACCTTGATGTGGATTATGTATACTTATTACTATGCATATTTGTACCCCGCTGCCTTGTTCATTTCCTATCGTTCGTTATGCATTTACTTGAAATTGGTGTTGTCAATCAGATTTACGTATTCTTCCCTGAAGAACCAAAAGTTGGTGTGAAAACAATCAATACTTATACAAACCGGATGAAGTCTGAGAATGTTTTCAGAGCGATCTTGGTTGTCCAGCAGAATCTGACTCCATTTGCCCGAACATGCATTAGTGAGATATCTACGAAATTTCACCTTGAAGTTTTCCAGGTATCTGATTATTTCTCTTCACTTCTTCATTTTCGTGACATTATATTGTATTTGTACCAACCTCCAACCGATTTTTGTTTTTGTTTTTGTTTGCATGGCTTTGTAGAATATGCATATTTATATTTGATTCTTTCTTAGACAATAGTTCATATCTTCATAAGCAGTTATAGCAAAATGTCACCCTTTAGGGTGCTACCTTGGTGCAACTGAGGTTAGGAAACCTTTTCTCTTTTAAATTAAAAAAATATTGATATCAGAAGCATCCATGAGAGTTCCTCTCTTAATAGCAATTCTCACAAATTTCATGAGATTATTCACCTGAAGGCCCTCCATATCTAGGCCTTATGGTTCTGGAGGTTTGCTGATATTTGGAATAAGGCCTTGCTTTCATGGACTGACAAGATAGGTGTGGCAGTTTAACTCCGTCGACTAGGTTAACAGATGAGTGTTAGTGCTAACATATAATACCAAAGGAACTTGTCAGAGTTACGGACTTTGGTGAAATTTATCATGCACTGATATTAATCTTTTTATGGATGCATTAGTTGGAGTCTTTTTGAGTGTGGCATTGCTCTGATCATTGATATAATTTATGTAGGAGGCAGAGTTATTGGTGAACATCAAAAATCACGTTTTAGTTCCTGAGCACCAGGTGCTTACGGATGAAGAAAAGAAAACTTTACTCAAGAGATATACAGTGAAGGAAACACAGGCAAGTTATCCGTTGCTTTTATTCTGCATATGTTGGATGGCTATATTAAAAGAGTTTAGGCGTCTAAAATGTTATTATGGTTGTAGTTAGTATAATATCATGTGCATATAGGCATGGAATTAGTTGAAAAAATCAACCTTGGTTGGTTTTGATTTTAGAAGCATCAATACTTGCAGGATTTTCTTATTAAGGAAAAGGACAAGGAAAAATGTTATGTGCAGTAAGGAAACATGAAAGATACTTGAAAGAGGATTGTTATATAAGCTCGTAAAATTGTTGAGTAAACCCGTAACATAATTTACTTTAAAATTGCCATCCAAGTAAATGACGAAGTTAACCCTAAACCATTATACTCCCTCCGTCCCATAAGTCTTAAGAAAATTTTCCATTTTGGGCGTCCCATAAGTCTTAAGAATTCCCAAAATGAAAACCTTAAATCACTATTCTCTCCACTCATTCTCTCTCCTACATTATTTTAATACTCACAACACCATTATAATTTACTATTCCCTCCACTCATTCTCTCTCCTATTTAATTTTTCACACTCACAACACTTCTTCCACTCATTCTCTCTCCTAATACTATAATAATATTCCTTAATTCCCGTGCCATTTCAAAATTTCCTAAGACTTATGGGACGGAGGGAGTACACCCAAATCAACTTCATCTTCCCAAACCATTATATTTTCTCCCAACCAGTATGATACAATAACAACCAAGAATTCAGTTACATGATAAGAATGTTTTCTAAACTTAAAACTCTGAATATTCAAGCTCAAGATAGAGAGGACAACCAAACAACTAACAAAAACCCATTAACACAGGGATTACTAACTAGTTTAGAACAATTTCAAGCAAACGAGCATCAACAGAACACAAGATAAACCTTAAAATAGACTAAAATCCCCATAAAAATGCATCCAATGCAGAATTTAACAAGAACTCATTATCAAACGGAATGATTTATGATAAAACTAGAGCAAATGGGCATAAAATGAGCAAGAAAGATTCAAATGTACCCAAATTCGGCCATACCCATCCGAGTTTTGCAAATTTTTTCAGCCGTGTGACCGAAATTTTGTACAAAAATCAGCCAACCCTAGCCGACATTTTAGAAAATTTGGGCCACACCCTGCCGAAATCTTTATCTTTGTCGGTTGTATTCAGCCAAACCGTGGTCTCGACATTAATGGTGCAGGCGGCGCTTGCCGGAGTAGATGGTGGTGGGAGAGAGAGAGTTGGCTGTCTAAGGCTGTCCGTCGTGAAGCTTGGCGACGCAGACGAAGGTTTGATGGCGTTGTTGGTGGTTAAAGCATAAATGGAAATGGCTGCCATTGATGGGTATGAATGGGGGTGTGTGTCTGGAAGGTAGGAAAGACATATTGGGGGTGAGTCGTGTGTTAAAGGAAAGAAAGGGAAAAATAGGGGTCTGAATCAAATTATTTGAGGTGGATTTAGTGATACGGGTTTTCTAAACAATTTTACGGGCTTATATAACAATTCTCTACTTGAAATATAAATAATTTTACTGCTTTTGTGCCACTTTTTTTTTATATAGTTGAGGCTATAGTTGTAACTTGTAAGTGGGTATGAATGGGGGTGTGTCTGGAAGGAAGGAAAGACATTTTGGGGGTGAGTCATGTGTGTTAAAGGATAGAAAGGGGAAAATAGGGGTCTGAATCAAATTAGTTGGGGTGGATTTAGTGATACGGGTTTACTCAACAATTTTACGGGCTTATATAACAATTCTCTACTTGAAATATAAATAATTTTACTGCTTGTGCCACTTTTTTTTTATATAGTCGAAGCTATAGTTGTAACTTGTAAGTAGGTGCTTAAAAGTGAGATAACTTTCAGGTCACATGTTATAGCCAAACCCAAAAGTGAAACGTGACACATTGGGGACCCAAAATAGTTCTGTGTGTGTGTGTGAGTGTGGTTATGGCCTGCCATTTGAAATCAAGAGGAATGCGTTTTTATTCAGGATTTAAGACATGACCAACATTTATTAAGGTATCAATATATATATATATATATATATATATATATATATATATATATATACTAGCACATGCCGTCTAGCGTAATTTTTTTAAATTAAAAAAAATAAATTTAAGGCAAAAATGGAAAAGGACTAATGTATGAGTGCAAAATGGGAAATTCCCCCTTTAAAACTGTTCATAGAACTTTTCATAGGGAGGCTGCATTTATACTATATATATATATATATATATATATATATATATACTAGCACATGCCCGTGTCCAAGGCCACGTAATTTTTTTAAAATTTTTTTTTTTAAATTAAAAAAATAATAATTTAAGGGCAAAATGGAAAAGGGACAAATGTATGAGTGCAAAATGGGAAATTCCCCCCTTAGAACTGTTCATAGAACTGTTCATAGGGAGGCCTCATTTATACTATAGATATATATGAGTATATATCTCTGTGTGTGTACACACACACATGCACTCTTTTTTTAAGTTCTGTAGAAATTGATGAAAGCATATCAATAAAGTAACCTCCTCCTCCCTTAGGATTTACTAGACACCCAAAAATTCTTGTATGAACTTAAATTTTATCTTGATTCAGCCTGATTTCTTATCAAAAAATAAAAATATAAAATTGCGCCTGTTTCTTCTTGTAATTTCTCACTTTCTCTTCTTGGTGAACGTGTTGCAGCTGCCTAGAATTCAATTGACAGATCCAATTGCCAGATATTACGGGCTAAAGCGTGGGCAGGTTGTGAAAATCATCAGACCTAGTGAGACTGCTGGACGTTACGTCACTTACCGTTATGTTGTTTGAACTTTTTATTACATTGTTGAGGATTTTGGAGCCTGGCTTTGATATTTCTATCAAAAAGGCTTGCTAATTCTTTTCTATACTATCCAAATTATCATGAAAGACCTCAATGGCTCAACCCAACTGTTCAGGAAAGACCTCAATGGCTCATGTGCCAAGGGCTCAGGGAAGACCTCAACGCCGTTAAGGTCTTGAAAATGGAGTTGGAAAATTGAAAGAACGACATTTACACACCAGTGAACTATTGCTTGAAGATGATTTTTATTATTCCCTTAATTCCGGAAAAATTATCCCACTTTTTAAACTCAATAGAAGAAAATTTGTCCCCCTTTTGTCAATTCAATCGAACTTTACTTTGACTATAATTTTATTAAATTTAAAAATTCATATATGCAGTTCTCCAAATTGTTATTGTTTCACCGTTAACAATATTATCAATAACATTTTTTTAAAATTATGTAATAATATATCTGAATTTTCAAAAAAATATGGTCAAAAGTTAAATTACGTTAAATCATGTTGATGTCGAATGAATCCTTGAGATTGATACCAAACGAAAAGAACCAGAAACAATGGGTTACAAACCCTAGATAAAGAAAGCCTCATCTTTTCCTTTATTTTCTTTATTCAATAATCAACAAGTCTCCCTCAAAACAAAATCCTAACAATGTTTAAATACTAATTCTAAGAACATTCTAGAATCCTACCTAACTCACGACAAAATACTAAAATGATCAACTTAAGTGTTTTTAAAACATCAGTAAACTAATTCAGCAAAACAGCAAAATAAATCGCCTTGAAGACAGTAAGAAACGGCCCCCTTTGAGCCTTGTGAGGCGTGCACCTGGATGGTCTTCATGCGGCCGCCTGGAAGTCAGTAACCACGTCTTGAATCGTCCCTTGTTGATCTGCCTGAAAGTCAGTAGCTATCGCCTGAATCGTCCCTTGAAGACCTGCATCATCCTCCCCTTCTTGAAAAGACTCGACCACGAGTCAACATCCGCAACAAGAAATTTACCCTTATACCGTCGACGCACTGCATACTTACGATTGCTTTTCACTAAATCCATCCAATCCGCCCAAAAATATGTAACACAATCTTCAAATAACAATTTCTTGACAGTTTGATGACAAATCTGACCGGAGAACAATCAATCGAAAGGATCTTCATACGGATAAAAACACTTAACGAACCCAAATTTTTTCAACAATTCATCTGACGGACCTTTTGAACAAGGTGTTTTTCGATCAACCGAGTATGACCTTTCCAATTGACAAATATCACAGTCACACATGTCAAAATCGGAGGTTTTGATCAGTCAACAAACTGATCAAAACTGTCTAATAAAACAAAGGGTGATGATGGATCATCAAAAACCCTTTCAACAGTAACGATAGATAATGGGACGTGAAATATATCTGGATATGCCATACCTTCAATTCCCGGACTCTCGATTTCTGCCTTGATATCCCTTGAAGGATCTGCCGCATTCCTAGACCCAATTTCGTGACCCTGGTTGAAGGGACTGACCCCTTCATAAAACTCCATGTCCTCGGATGATAAATCTAAATCTGAACCCATTGGTGGATGCTCCACACGCGCCTGAAAGTTCTGAAATTGTTGAATCTGCTTTCAATAATCAACAAGTCTCCCTCAAAACAAAACACTGTCAATGTTTAAATACTAATTATAAGAACATTCTAGAACTCTACCAAACCCTAAAACGCATTAGAACGACAAAAGACTAAAATGCCCAGCTTGTTTTTAAAACATCAGTAAATTACTTCAACAAAACAGCAAAATAAATCATGTCACTGAGGCGGGCGCGTGGCTGGATCCCATGCGAGCGCCCGGAAGATAGTAAGAAACGGCCCCCTTTGAGCCTTGTGAGGTGTGCGCCAGGATGGTCTTCCTGCGGCCGCCTGAAAGTCAGTAACCACCGCCTGAATCGTCCCCTGTTGATCTGCCTGGAAGTCAGTAGCCATCACCTGAATCGTCCCTTGAAGACCTGCATCACATGTCAAATAATATATCTAAATTTTCAAAGAAATATGATCAAAAGTTAAATTACGTTAAACCATGTCAAAATGAGACAATTTTTTCGGAGTTTGTATCCAACAAAATTTCTGAAAAAAATTATGGTCGCCTGTCTCCACATTACTGAGAAAACTCATATTTTTGTAAGATTGATTTATGAGGAAGCCTTAGGTACACATCAAATCAAAACAGAAAAGAAACGTGAAAACCAACAACATATCTGATAGACAGAGAAAAACCAATTGGAATGAATTGTATTTGTATTGATAACAGGGTTGTATATTTATACAGTTACATAGAGCTATTCTAGGACTTGGATTACAACAAATAAACTAGAAGATTTATCTAAATATTATACAAGATAATAAAAGATAACTATGGAAAGAATATAAATCTAAGTGTGTGAAATATCTGGAGGATCCTCAATATCTTTATTGTTATCATGCCCCCGCAAGATGGACGACCGTGTAGAAAGTCCAATCTTGGAAATTATCTCAAGAAATCGAGCACGCGGTAGAGCCTTGGTTAGAGCGTCTGCCAACTGATCATTCCCAGATATGTGTGAAACATGCAACTGTTGAGATTGAACATGTTCCCGTACAAAATGATAGTCGAGGGCTAGGTGCTTCATCTTTGAATGAAACTTGGGATTCGCAGCGACATAGGTAGCGCCCAAGTTGTCGCAGTAGATGACAGGTGGTCCGGAAATATTGACATCAAGTTCTCGAAGCAAGTTTTGGAGCCAAAGTACTTCAGCAGTAGTGGCAGCCATTGCTCTATACTCAGCTTCTGTAGATGATCGGGCAAGGGTGCGTTGCTTGCGAGAACTCCAGGAGATGGGATTGCGACCAAGGTAGACGACAAAACCAGTGGTAGAGATGTAGTTGTCAGGATCACCTGCCCAATCAGCATCTGTGAATGCATGTAGAGAGGCAGGAGAATCGCGACGAAGAAGTAGCCCGTGAGTGCTAGTGCCAACTAAGTAGCGAATGACTCGTTTCAATGCCTTCAAGTGAAGATCAGTAGGAGCTTGAAGGTATTGAGAGAGTCTGTTAACCACAAAAGAGAGATCAAACCGAGTATGAGACAAGTATTGCAGAGACCCAACAATGGCTCGATATTCGGAGGGATCATGTAGAGGGGTTCCTGACTGAGCTGTGAGGGGAGGGTGTGGAACCATGAGGGTGGGAACCGGATTTGCTTCTAGCATGTTGGTCCGGGTAAGTAAGTCTAAGATGTACTTGTGTTGACTCAGAAATATACCATGAGAGTGAGGGATGACCTCAATGCCAAGGAAATAAGACAAGGAGCCAAGGTCTTTGAGGGAGAACCGTGAAGCAAAGGAGGAGATGAAGTTGTCAACAAAGGAAGAGTTAGAACATGTGATGACAATATCATCTACGTAAACCAGTAGAAAGATGCAAGCCTCAGAGTGTCGAAGGGTAAACAGTGATGAATCTGAAACACAGTTGTGAAACCCAACAGACAGAAGATAGTTCTGGAGTTCATTGTACCACGCACGAGGAGCTTGTTTTAAGCCATATATGGCTTGACGAAGCTTACAGATGTGAGTGGGATGAGAGGAACTTACAAACCCGTGAGGTCAGGTTGTGCCATATATACATCATCTGTAAGAGAGCCTTGGAGAAAGGCATTGTTGATGTCGACTTGTCGAAGCGGCCATTTATTTGTGATAGCCAACGATAGAACGGTGCGGATGGTAGCCGGTTTGACAACCGGGCTGAATGTCTCGGAGTAGTCAAGTCCGGGGCGTTGATGAAACCCTTTAGCAACCAGTCGAGCTTTGTGGCGATCGATGGAGCCATCAGGTTTGTATTTGGTGCGGAAAATCCATTTGCATCCTACCAAGTTGTGAGATGGGTCCGGTGGTACAAGGTCCCAAGTATGATTCCGGGTGAGGGCATCGTACTCATTCTGCATAGCTGCACGCCAGGCGGGAATTTTAAGGGTGTGAGCAACAGTGGTGGGATCAGTGGTGGATTGGGTAAGAGAGACATGAAGTTTGAGCTTGTTTATAGGTTTGGTGATGTTGTTTTGAAGCCTGGTAACTGGTCTGTGTGTGGGTGGGTTATTGGGTGAGGTTGTAGTTGTGGTGAGTAAGGGTGTAGTGGAGGTATTGGATGGTTGAGAGATGAGGCGGCCGCATGCGGGCCGAGGTGCACGCCTCGCAGGCGGTGGACCCGAGGCGAGGCAGTGTGGGGTTGAGGCGGGCGCATGGGGTTGGGAGAAGCGGGCGCCTGAGATGCCGTAGGTGTGGCCAAGGAGGGAGAGGAGTGAGGCGGGCACCTGGGGTTTAAGGGGGCGGGCTGTGAGTACCCCGATCCGAACTCAAGTTTTGGATTCAAATTAATTAAATTTGGGCTTACACAAAATTGCTAAGAAGCAATTAGAGTCCAAAATCCCAAGAAATTCCACCAATCCATCGGGCCTCGCCACCACTCGGCCCATTATGGCCAAAAGGTGTACGCTGTCGGACGACATGGACATTAAGGCGGTTTAACTGCCCCTGTCGTCCGACATAGGAAGCTCAGTCAGGATGCCTATAAATAGAAGGCATGGCTGATCATTTGAGAGGACCAAAAAAAAAAAAGAAGGAGCATTAGAGAGAATACCAGTATTCTAGGGAAAACTCTGTCCAAATAGAGTCTCCCTCTCTCTCTCTCTCTTTCATACACTCACACACACACTCACCTCCCTCCTCACACACACACACTTCAAAGCCAAGGTCCAAAGAAGCCTCCTTTGTTGGTGATTGAAGGGGTAGACACCATACTATTGGTGATTCTACTTCGTGGACTACAATAGGTAGACACTAAAACTCTCTCCCCTTTTAAATAAAGTCTTTAAATATACATTACATGCATACTTGCTCTCTTACCATGTAGAAATTGGGATTTTGCATGACAAAGGTGGTGGAGAAGTGAATCTTCAATATTCACTTCTCCCCACCTCAGATCTGGACATTTGGTCATCTTAGGACCAAAAAAGATTCAATCTTTACGTATTTACATGGAGTTAGGAGGTGATGGATACTTCAAAGTGGCCAAAATCATGTGATTTATCACACTTTGGCCACTAAAGCCATGTGATCCTCTCATTATACTCATATATTATTGTCATATTACTGCTTACAGTAGCTAAACATGCCTGGTTTGCCTTGAGGAACAAAAGGGAAACAAACAGTCTGAAGGGCACAGAAATGGCCTATCTATGTCGGACGACATAGGACTCCTCGAGATCCCGTGTCATACGACATAGAGATCCCAGAAAGCTGTAAAGCTATTCTTGGACTTCAGATCTGTCCAGTTCATCCCCTTCGCAACTCAGAGCTTTCCAAAGCATTTCTGTGGCTCATAAGCCACTATTTGAGCGCCTACGATCTGATTGGGTGCGATTCATTGGAGGCGGATCGTCATACGACATGGATAACATCGGATGTTCCATGTCTCATGACATCCGTATCATTCAAAGTCTATCGTGACTTTGATAACTCCCGTCAATCCCAAAACTGATTTTAGACCTTCAAATAGTGTCTTTAATGAGTCCAATAAATATCTTTCCGTTTCCAGAGTAGCTTTACCTGTAAGGGACAATCATCCATGGCTCCTTATGTCGCCCGACATCCTCGCTAAGAGAAGACTTGTGTCGGACGACAAGGGAACTCCCGGCGTGTCTCAAGACTTCTGCCTTGTGATAAAAGATATCACGTGTAAAAAGGGTGCGGCCCCCTATCATGGCTTGCAAGTTGTATTCAGTTCCATACCATTAATGAAATCTAAGGCTTGCACACTTTACTTGTTGACACACATCGCACACATATTTTTGAATGTCCATATTTGTCCAAATGTTGATTGAAAGTCCCGAAAGGGGCGTGTTGGGTGAACTCTCTAGTTCTTCCCAACACGTAACCAGACTCCCGGACTCAAAATCTCTTAAAATTAGGTTTTTCAATGTTTTCCTCTAAAAACGGCGTGGCGACTCCCAAAACAAACCGAAAACTCCCTTTTTCGCTTCAAAAGCAAAATAAAACAAAAAAAGAAAAGGGAAAAACAGAATCAAACATTTTTTCTTTTTTCGGGGCGAGCGTTCATTCACGGGCGCCTCACCAGTTACAGTTGCAGGGCCATTTGTTGGGGTTGGAAGGAGAACAGGAAGGGATGATGAGCACCATTCGGTGATGGTAGGGGTAGGGGCAGTGACTGAGGTGGATTTGGTGAAGGGAAACTCGGATTCAACAAATTTGACATGTCGGGAGACATAGATTTTGTGGGTTTTTGGGTCTAGGCAATAATAGGCGCTTTGAGTGGGGGAGTAGCCAACAAATACACAGGGAGAAGAACGAGGTTCGAGTTTGTGTTTGGTGTATGGACGAAGCCACGGGTAGCAGAGACAGCCAAAACTGCGGAGTTTTTGATAGTTAGGAGGATGGCCAAGGAGGACGAGATGGGGAGATTTCATGTTGAGGGTGGGAGTTGGCATACGGTTGATGAGATAGCTGGCTGTGACAAAGGCAAGGGGCCAGTAGGTGAGAGACATATGAGAGTGGGTGAGTAAGGATAGGCCAGTTTCGACAATGTGCCGATGGCGTCTTTCCGAGTACCCATTGTGTTCAGGTGTGTGGGGTGGGGAGGTAAGATGAGTAATACCATGGGAGACAAGTAGTGGGTGAAGCCCAACATATTCACCTCCATTATCACTAAAGATGGTGATGATGGGGCGATTGAAGAATTTTTCAACTCTAGATTTGAATTCGAAAAAGACGGAGGTAGCATCATTTTTGTGTTTTAAGGGGTAAAGCCATATATATTTTGAAAAATGATCAACAAAGATTATATAGTATTTGAAACCATCATAGGAGGTGATAGGGGATGACCACACATCACTATATAAAACATCAAGAGGACCACTAGAACAGATGGAATTCTCAAAAAATGGCATTTTGTGGCTTTTATTGCAGTCACATGAATTACAATTAAAGCTAGAACAACTGGGAATTTGTAAATTGAAACTACGACTAAGGTGACGCACAATAGATTGAGACGGATGGCCTAAGCGATGATGCCACGTTGAAGCAGCAGAAGTGGAAATAGAATGAGCAGCGGGAGAAGGAGGCGTCCATTCATAGATACCCGAGTTAGAGCTGCCTTCTAGAAGAGTGACTCCCGTGCGTAGATCCTTCACAAGAAAAGAAGACGATGAGAAGGAGACAGAACAATTATTATCAAGACAAAATTTAGAGATAGAGAGAATGTTACGGGACACAGAGGGAGCACAGAGAACATGATTAAGAGTAAATTTAGAAGTGGGGTTAAGGAGAGTGGTGGAACCAGTGTGGGTGATGGGGAGACCGGATCCATCGCCAATGAGAAGCTCATCAGTCCCATCGTATGGTGAGTGAAGGGCTAGGTTGTTGAGGTCGTTGGTCACATGGTGAGTTGCTCCACTATCAAAGAGCCAAGGTTTCGGTAGATGGGTGGAGGTGGCGGTGTGAGCACTAGGCTGGTGGGGTGGACGGTTGTTGTTGTTGTTGGGTCGATTGTTATTGGAAGGGGAAGGGAATTGGGCATTAGGATAGAGTTGGCGGAAGGCGTGGCATTGAGAAAGGAAGTGGCCGTCACGTCGGCACCATTGACAACGGCCTTTGTATGGTTGAGGTGAGGAGTTGGTGCGAGGGTTGGGGTTGGGAGAGAAGTTTGGTTGGTTGTTGGATGAGCGGAATTGGTTTTTGGTGGTGTAGTTGACAACCGCAGGGAATGTAG
This sequence comes from Adenophora triphylla var. japonica, assembly GCA_022495995.1. Lineage (NCBI taxonomy): Eukaryota > Viridiplantae > Streptophyta > Magnoliopsida > Asterales > Campanulaceae > Adenophora > Adenophora triphylla. The sequence continues at coordinate 574,086 of JAFEMH010000025.1, forward strand.
GTGGGTTTTTTGGTTTGTTTTTGAGGGTGAGTTCATGATTGATTAGCTTTTCATGGAGCTCATCAAACGTGATCGGGTTTTCACGATTCTGGACAGCGGAGATGACATTATCATAGTCGGGGTCGTTGATTTGTTCAAGGATTTTGTCAATGAGATCATCGGGGTCGATGGGGCGGCCTAGGGAGGTTAATTGGGCAGCACAGGTTTGGATGTCTTGCATGTATTCGGTTATGGATCGGGTACCCTTCGTGATATTGCGAAGGTGGTCTTTGATTTGTTTGATGTGGCCTTTAGAGGGATTGGCAAAGGTTTTGGCTAGGGTATTCCATGCGGCTAGGGTGGTTGGACAGAGGGATATTAAAGGGACGAGGGAAGGAGATAGAGAGCCGGCCAGGGCACTTAGGAGAAGCTTGTCTTGGCGATACCAGGTTTTGTAGGAGGGATTAGGTACGGGCTGTGGTGGTGGAGGCAGAGCAGGTGGGTTGACAGCAGTGGTTTCAGTTGTGATGGGGGCGGTGGGAGTAATGGTTTCGGGAGGGGTTATGTGATTATTATCAATGAAGTGTTGAAGGTCTAAACCTATGAGGGTGGCTTCGATCTGAAGTTTCCAGGCTATGTATGTAACGACCCTAACCCTAGGCACTAATTTTAATATCATATTGTGTGCTTTCAATATTTCTGTTAATATTATGTGTCCATTTTTATATACTTGATTTATTATATTAGGATAAATGATAGGAAAATAAATTAATGTTCTAAAAGGAAATGTAAAAATAGAAAATGGATAATAGTAAGAGGAGGATAAATGGGTAAAATAAATAATTGGGAGAAGGATTTAAATTTAAATTGTGAAAGCCTCAAAATTATCTAGGCATGGGGGAAGGGGGGGCCATACCATAAAATACTTCCCTTCATCCTTAGCCAATAATTCTTACTTACTCCCCATACCTCCCTTATACTTTCTTTCACTCTTCCCCTACCTTCCCTATTCATCTCCCTCATCACTCTTTCTTTTCTCTCCATTCTCCATGGGAAAAGCTTGGTGAAAGCCTCCACTTCATAAACTCTTACCAAGTTCATTCTTGTCCATTTTTAAATTCAAGTGTCCTTTTGTGAGTAGAACATCTAGAGGAATTGATCAAGCCTAGAAAAGCTTCATTTCATCTTGTATTGCCTAAGGTGAGTTGTTATGATTTCCCTTCTCTTACTTGTTCATACACTCTTTAATGTCCTTCTTGTTCTTATGATGTTTGGTCCATGCTTTGAGAATTTTATAGGAGTTGAATGAGTAGTAAATGGAATAGATTGAAGTTTATGTTCTTGGAAGATAAACTAAAGGATATGAAATGGGTGGAATGTGTAGTGATAAATAATCTAGATTTACTTATTTTGGGTTTACATGATTTTAGGATGAACTTTGTAAAAGCTATGAAATTCTTGGTGTTCTTGAAGGCAGGATAGAGTAAAAGAGGAAAGGAAAATGAAGCTAAGTGGAAAATGTGGAAATTGAGTCTGCTGGAAATTTCCTTGGGCGGTCGCCCATGGGTACATGTGCGGTCGCCCATGAGTCCAGAAACACCATTGCCTTTGAAAACCCTCTTGGGCGGTCGCCCAAGAGGTATGGGCGGTCGCCCACCTCTTTGAATTCCTCTATGAGCGGTCGCCCATGATGGTGTGTGCGGGCGCCCAACTAGGCAGAAACTTGGAACCATTTGGAAACCCACTTGGGCAGTCGCCCAAGTGGTATGGGCGGTCGCCCAAGCCTTCAGAACTGAACTTTAAAGCTGAACTAGAATTTGTTAGCAATCTTAATTGGTTACTTATAGATTGTGATTCCCACTTGGTAAATTGAACTCGAATCTTCATAGAGGCCTTGTATTATTGTATAATGACCTTGTAGGATGGATTGATGATACTTCCTTGCCTTACTTGAGTTCATATACATTGTTATATTATGCATAGTGTATTGATTTAAATGTGGCACTATGATATTGGTTAGACATGAGTATATTTTACCATGTTGCTATATTGTTATCCCTTTTTGTGGATTTTATTCAAGTATCTATTATGTGCTTGATAATGTGTGAGTCAGCTGACATTTGGGGGTATAACATAATACGATCAATTAGGGAAGTGTGACCTAATGTGATCGGATTATGTTATATCTGTGGCCGTCCCCTCATGTGGCCACAGGATGGGGTATAGCATCTGTATTGAGCCTAAAGCCTTACAGAGTTGCTACTGTCTTATTTGGTTCCCTGAAAAACGGGTCTTATAAGGCGTGAGTATTGCTTAAGCAGCTCACTGTAAGATTGGAGTATTATTATACCCAATGTTGTACGACTATCGTTCGACGGGAAAAGGTAAACCAAGGTAATGGAATGTGTTTACGCTTTTCCAATGTGTTATGTGCGACTTGTTATGTGTTGCATTTATTTGGCATATTCTTTGCATTCATAATAGCTTCTGAGATTTATTCTCACCCCTCTCCCTTTAATGTTTTTAGATCCCGAGACAGGAGGACCGGCCAAGTAAGGACGGAAAGGAGTTTGGCAGTGAGCTTTTGGGTATTGTCGGGGTACGTTAGGTTGGCGTAGAAAGTATTTTGTTATAATTCCTTTTGGGAGTTTGTAATTATAAACCTTATATTTCTACGTTAAAACCAATATCTTTTGTAACTAAACAGTTAAGTATTTTCAAAGTTGGTCCACTCTTCCTCCGGTGTGGAGAGTAGTGGAGTTGTTTTGAAATGGAAATGTTAATGATGTTGATGTTTGAAGTTTAATTCAAAGTTTTAAAAGTTTAGTATGTTTGGGTTAGTTTGAGGACGCTCCAACTCGGGACACGTGTAGGTTCCGGGTCGGGGTCCTCACAATGTAGTTGGTGTTGGTGAGTTTAAGAACGTGGTTGAGGGAGACGGCAATAAGGGGTTGAGTTGGTTCGGCTAGGTTGGGAATAAGGGTAAGATCGGTGGTGGTCATGGTGGAGACTGGCGGCAGGTTTGCAGGTGGAGGATGGCGGCAGCTTTGCAAGAATAGGGTTTATGATCGTTTTAGCTCTGATACCATGATAGACAGAGAAAAACCAATTGGAATGAATTGTATTTGTATTGATAACAGGGCTGTATATTTATACAGTTACATAGAGCTATTCTAGGACTTGGATTACAACAAATAAACTAGAAGATTTATCTAAATATTATACAAGATAATAAAAGATAACTATGGAAAGAATATAAATCTAAGTGTGTGAAATATCTGGAGGATCCTCAATATCTTTATTGTTATCATCCCTTCTGCTGCAATGTGAGTTGACTTTTTGTCTACAGTTGAAAGACCCTTCTTTCTGAGGAACTCCTAGGCTTTCTTGATCAGGCTTCAGTTTCTGAAAGAGCTTTCAGCACGCCTGCCCCTGTTTCTTCCCGCGAATGCTTAACTAATGCAGCTGAATTTGGTGGCCTGAAATTGGAATTGGGCATATTAATTGCATGAAAATTACACAAATATCATATGCTGCAAACTTAGGAGAGGCCTTCACTGCCCACCCTTAAGGTATAAACAAGTTTCACTCACTCACCCCCCCACCCCCCGAAATTTGATTACTGTCTCACTTACTCCATTTTGTCAACTTTATTTAAATGAAATAATTATTTTAACCTTAAATCTTTATAGTCACAAAGTTAATATTTGGAAGGAGATTTAAGGGTAAAATTGTCATTTCATGCAAATAAAGGGAGTAAGTAATGAAACCAAACCACGGGGTATGAGGGGGGGGGGGGGAGTGTGGAATAAGACTTATCCAAACATCTTACAAAAGGGAGCAAGTTTATAGCTTTGTAATAACATATACGTCCCAAAATATTTGTAGTTATAGGACTTTTCACACATATTAATAAAAAAAACAATGAATACATATCAAATAAGACTAAATTACCCTATTAATATTTCAAGTACCTAGACAATTAAATGTTTTTACAATAATAACTACCCAATCATAATTAAGGGTAGTTTAGGCAAAATGTAACAAAGTTTTATGGAAAATGGTAAAACTTCAAGTATTTTGGGACAAAAAAATCTCTCCTAAAACTGCAAGTATTTTGGGATGGAGGGAGTAATGGTTTTCCAACCAACATTACAACGACGTAAGAACACATATTTGGTAAAATGGACACATGAGAGAGCATTGTCCGCTGCTGGAAAGAGTAAATGACAGCATAGAACTCTTTGTCCAACCAAAATGACATAAAACAGATAATGAAAAAAAAAGAAGAAATAAAATGCAAATAGAAGTTGAAACAAGGCAGGGAAATATGTTCATTCAATTGTCAAGGATCAACGGTCCACGCAACAAATGAAGTCACCTTTTATATAGTGGAACGATAAGGCTAAATAAGGAAATAGATAGAATCACCTCAAATTGGAAAACTTAACCGATAAATCCCTAAAAAGTAGACACTGAAAATGAAGTCCTATATGACCCTTAGCGCCCAAAATTACGCTTCCTTATCTGAAAATGTCTTGAATTTTGTTTGTGCTTGATTCCATCACCCGTACGCAAGATTTCTCCCCCTCCATAGGCCCTAAACTGATGACAGGCAATTAAATAAAAAAGACATAAATAGCTGTATTTTGGCATATTGTTGTAGGTTTTTTCATGCATTAGTTCACACATTACATACTTAATGAGGCTCTATGCTAGTAGTTTTGAGAAGAAAGTTCAAGATAACTGAGCAGAAAAGTGAAAAAGTGAGTGAATTAACCTTTGTTAGCATTTTCATTCTCCTCACCAAGTTCTTCTGCCTGTACTTCACCTGTTATGTTGTTACTTTCATCAGATTCAGCTTCAGCTTTTTCATTTTCGACTGGTGGGGAAGAAGAATCTGCTGCTTCGGGAATAGGCGTCTCTATCTGTACTTCCTCTATTATCGGCCCTCCATCACTTTTCACCTCAATCACATCAGAAGTCAGTACAGATTCTCCCACTATGTTTTGTGCAGCAATTTCGGCATTTTTCAATGCTTCAGCTTTCTCCATCTCCTTTTCTCTTACTTCCAAATATGTAGCGATATCCTTGTTTTTACGGAAAGCAGAGAGGAACGGACTAGTTTTTGCATAAACAGTTCCCACGGGGACCTCCTTGTTGGAATCATCAACGCGATTCTCCTTCTTCATGGTCAAAGTTGCTTGTCCTCTTGATATACGCAAGACTCGAACACTAACTTGTTGACCAACCTCCAGTGTTGTACTTCCCATAATACCTCCAATTTCTGCATCACCTTCTTCAGACTGGGGCAAAAATCCTTCCTCCCCTTCGAGTAACGATATAAAAGCACCAGACTTTGTTAAATTCTTCACCGTCCCCTCAATGTCCTGCCCCACCTCAAACTTCGAGTTTGTGGGCCCATCTCTCCTCTGGTTTGAATTTTGAGAGTTCCTTCTAGGAGACCCTTTTCTATCACTGTATGTGGTAGCTGCTGAGCTGTCACTTGTACGCATAGACAGAGATACTCGACCGGTTTTCGTATTCGCTTCAAGTAACCTCACCTCAACTTCTTCTCCAACCGAAACAATATCTCCAACATTCTTTACAAATTCATCACTCAATTGTGAAACATGAACAAGGCCCTCAGTGAAAGCTCCGAAATCAACAAAAGCACCAAATGGTTGTATCGATCTCACTTTCCCCGTAAAAGTAGCACCAGGAACCAATTCCTCATCCTTTACAGGAGGCATATCACTCTTTCTACTAGTTCTTGCACGTTTAGGCTGAGCTGAGGAGTCTTCTTCTGATTGGACATCGGACCCTTCTATGGATTCAGAAGAATCTTGATCTGCTACAGCAGGATCTGATTCTTCTACCGCTACATCGACCCCAGAAGCTGAGACTACTTTCAATAGCGATTTAGAATGTAAATTACCAGTTCTGATATGGGGATATATTTGGTCAGATGGTGAGAGAGGTAAGATGCTGTTTTGAGGATATGATGTTCTTTTAGAGTAACTTTTTAAGACACAGCATCTTATTAAACTGCTGTTCTTTCTTGCATTGAAGGTGGCTCTTGGAACAGTAGAGATAGGGCTTGATGAATGAGGAATTACAGGTGTCATCTTGACTTGAAAGTATTTCGGTTTTAGTCAGCAACTATAGTGATTTCGTCATTAGTTTCTTTACCTGTAGAGTATACATATGTGATAAGCTATCATTAAGCATTAGGGGGGGGGGGATATACAAGCATAAGCAAACATTAATATCTTCTTTATTCATAAAAATGATAGTTGATATTTTCTTTTACATCCGTCCAAAAAAAAAAGGATTATTCCTTTTCAGGTGATCCCGATTGAAGAGTAACGTTTCCTATTTAAGGAAAGTTTTGTACAACAAACTGACTATATTAACCTTCATTAAAGTTTGTTTGCTTAACATGATTTTTTTTTTGTACGGCTCCTAACACCTGCAGGTCGTGGCAGGCTCAAGGATCATTCAAGAAAAAGGGTTTGTGAAGGGGTATTGTGACTACCCTCCTTCTATAACCACCATCACCAAGCATTAACTCGAGGAAAAAAAAAACCAAGTGATTGGCATATTCAAAAAGAATTAAACTGTCGTATCTTCAATCAAGTGCGTGGCATATTCAAAAAGAACTAAACTGTCGTATCTTCAATCAAGTGTGTGTGTAGGGACCGCGATCATCCTCACCACTCCACATTAGTATGATATTGTCCGCTTTGGACTCAGCCCGCACGGATTTGCTCTTGGGAACTTCCCAAAATGCCTCATACTAATGAAGTGGGGGTGTGCTCTTATAAACCTGACAATATTTTGTTCAATTGTCGATGTGGGTTATTCACTAATCATGTTTGCCTGTTAGAGAGGTCCTTGTATGATTTGGAGCAGTCAACTCGACAGTGGTATAAAAGGTTCGACACTTTTATTGTTACTCATGGTTATGCTAGAAGTGAATATGATTGTTGTGTTTACTTGATGGTTTGTAGTGATGGCACATTGGTTTATCTTGTTTATGTCGATGGCATTCTTGTGGCTGCGATAGATATCAATGGTGCTTACCGGGTGAAATGGTTATGTTCTTTAGATAGTCCCAAGTCTAAAGATAATGTGTCACGGGTTCCGTATTCAAATGCTTGTGTGGGCATTGTGTATGGCAAGAACAGTGATGGTTATATTGGGTATGTTATGATTATAACGGAGGCGGTCATGTTGACAAAGCCGGGTTCGAAGGTTTCGATTGCTAAGTTCAAGAAGTTCTTGGACTTAGTGGGTGTTACTAGTCATTGATGCCCTTCGGGGCGTGGCGACGGAGAAAGAGATGTTCTCTTGGGAAATAGCTTGTTTCGAGATTGATCGTCAAGGTGGAGAATTGTTGGGTGACTCTCAATATTCATTGACAAAAGGAAGGATGGCGGATGGCTGTTCTTGGTCTGAGGCGGGCGGTCGACCGCATGGTGGGAGACCTGTGATTTGCGGTCAGCCAGAGGTGCGGTCAGCCGCATGGTGCGGTCGACCGCATGGTGGGAGGCCGGGCCTGTCAGACGTGTTGGATTACGGACTTGGTTTTTGGGCCAAATCCCAGGCGGGCGCCTGGGCTTCTTGAGGCGGGCGCCTCGCGTCGTTCCAATTGACGGGCTGGGCTTTTTAGTCTAGGGTTCTGATCGTGATTTCTGCATTGCCCTATAAATACTCCCTTTTGTCATTGTTCCATCTTGCAGCCTTGTGTGAGAGAGATACAAAGCTAGGTTATTCACTATTGTATTGTGAGAGATTGTGAGATTGTGTGAAAGGTTTTCACCTTGATTCTCCTAGTACTCTTCTTGATGATAGTGAATTGATTCTCCGTCGCCCGTGGACGTAGCCAAGTTGGTGAACCACGTAAAATCTCTTGTGTTCATTGTTTATTATTGTTTCGTATTACTTTTGTTCTTGCTATTGTGTTATTTTGTGCTCTCATCTTTATCAATCTAGCAATTGTGTTTGGGACCCAAAATCCTAACAGTGTGGCATATTCAAAAAGAACTAAATTATCACTATCTTCAATCAAGCATCACTAGACATTTGGAAAACATGCAAATTTCATGTAAATTAAGCCAAGAACATCCAAGTACTGCTAGAATGACCTGAACTTTAATCATACACGTATAAGAAATGGTGTTAACCAAGTACCCTTAGAAGTTAGAAGTCTACACTGACATGCTAGTTGCGCAAACATGTCTTTTTTTTACTATCATACACGTAACACGTAGTTAGGAATTCATTATAAAGTAACACAACACTTCCTATTTCCACATACATTGAATTACAACTGGTTCCACCACTATACATATACTCCCTCCGTCCCGGAACAATCTTCACACTTTCCCTTTTGGGCGTTCCAAAACTTACTTCACACATTTAAAACTTACCTAAAATGGAAAGGAATCTTTACTATTCCCTCCACTCATTCTCTCTCCTACATTATTTTAATACTCACAACACCATTATAATTTACTATTCTCTCCACTCATTCTCTCTCCTATTTTATTTTCACACTCACAACACTTTCAATATAATATTCCCTCCTTAAAACCAGTGCAAACAGTGTTTGTGAATTATGTTCCGGGACGGAGGGAGTATGCTCCAGATAAACTTCAATTTAGCATAATAAAGCAATCCAGAACCAAATTCCGAATATTACGAAAATTTTAAGTTATCTGTTTAGAAGAGCACCAAATTCCCACAAATTAACACAATGTAGCAACAAACTAAACCAGAACGCGTTTTCTTCAACCTTTGCCACCCCGGGTCGTGGCATCATCACAAACAATTATGGAAGCCAAATTCAGATAAGGGGTTACAGCTAAAACCACACGATTAAGTTGCAATTGAGCAAAGAACCTCAAAGAATCAAATAAGAACCAAAATTCCGACAATTGAACACTGACCCAAATTCGGAAATCATAATTACAGCTTATATAATCAAATCATACACACCCAATTAGAGTTTATAATCAAATTCAAAAGAAAAAAAGGCAGTACCTTTATATCATTTTATCGATGCTTTAGCTTTGTGCTCAGTTGACCATTTCACTATCCCATACACAGTCACACACACACACAAACAGAAAGAGAGGATGAGGATGATGATGAGGAAGAGAGGTAAATGAATGAAAGGAGGGTCTTCGAATCCTTATCTCGTCATCCAAATCCGGTTCTATCTACTCGGCTCGACTCGTCTCGGACCGGCTAGACTCGGCTTCCCGGGCTTGTCTTAAAAGCGTTTGGGCCAGTTCTTGTTTGTTGTGTTAATATGTACAGACTGATATTGGGCTTATGCATTTTATTTATAACAAATCTGGCTCATGTAACTTGTCAAGCACCAAAATGTCTTAATTCAATGATAAATAAATAATACTCACTCCTCCGTTTCGTTTCTCGTTCCATTTGAATCTTCACCATTTAAAAAAAAAATATTATTTAAATTTAAAAATATTGTATCAAGGAAATAGGTTGTGAGAGAAATAAGGGATTGAAATTTATAAGTGAAACTCAAAAATTTTAGGTGCCATTTGATTTTTTTTAAGTGTTAAGTGCTGAAATTTGATTTCACGTTTGAATTTGACTTAATTGATAAGAGGTAGCGTCTGAAAACTAATTTCTGAATTACTCAAACTGTTTGAATATTCATCTGAATTCACATCTAAAATTAATGTTACGACATTTAATGGAGTAGAGAGATGAGATGAATGGTTATTGATCTTGTGTTTGGGTTGGGTATTTTTGAAATTACAAGTTTATGGAAGAGATATATATGAAAAAAATCAATTAAGAGGCAAATAAGTGATAGTTTTACATCTGAAAATTAAGTGAAAAATAAGAGGCATTCAGATCAGAATGAAGAAAAAAAACAGTCTGAATTGTATTATGTCTGATGCACATACCTTTTCAGATCTGAATAAGAGCTGAAAATGAAAAACAAATTAGGTCTTAGTTAGTGTGCGTAGCTCAAGTGATACTCGGTATCTCTTGCTATTTGTGAAAGGTATTGGGTTCGATTCCCACCAAATATACTTCAAAGTATAAATCTTGTAATAGATTTATCATTCATATTTTTAAAAATAAATAAATGTGTAAGTATGTAAGTGAGATATGCATAATATAATAATAATAAACTAAAAAAAGGAATACCAATATTTCTTAGATGGAATTCTTGAAATTTATCATCATTCAAAAATCCTAGAAAGTAACCAATTAATATACCTAACCACAAATCATGATAAGGAAAAATAAGGCTAGCTATGGTTGACAAAATTATTATGTTGGTTGAATTGTCTTGTGAACACATTAAAAAGTACACCCTCATTCAACCCAATATTTAACTAAAACCCCTATATTTGACTAAAATTATTACTATCTTGTTCATAATAACAATAACAAGAATCATAAACCAATAAACATATACTCCCTCCGTTCTAAATCTATGTGCCCATTTGATGTTTTAGCATGGGAATTAAGAAAAGTGAATAATGGAGAAAGTATTGTGAGTATAATAGTAAAATAGGAGAGAAAATAAGTGAAGGAAATAGTAAAGTTGATTCGTGTTGTGAGCATATAAATAAAATAGGAGAGAGAATGAGTGGAGGGAATAGTAAAGATTCTTTGCCATTTTAAAAAAGGGGCATGCAGATTTGGGACGCCCAAAATGACAAAATGGGCATGTAAATTTGGGACGGAGGAGTAGATCACACCTGATAAAAAGCGGGTTTCGAGTTTAACCAGATATCTCAAATTCGAGTACTCATGAGAAAGCACAGTGTTAAAAACTTTGTTGAAACATATTTATCGGTTTTGTGATTCTACCAGACTTGAATTGTAGCTCACTTGCTACCATTTATATAACAAAAAAAAAACAAAAAAAACAAGATTCATAATTTTGATCTCCTAAAACTCTAATGAGCTTGAATTTAATTGGTACACTACATTTGAAAATTGTACTGTGTACATAGTATATTGTTATAGTCATCCCGAAATAAATAAATATCAATGTTTACTTATTATTCTATTACTCCCTCTTATTCTTTTGTGACTTTCATCCTCTTTTCTCACCCTTTTCTTACTTGATTAGCAATTTGAAAATTCAATCATTTTAATTTAATATTTTTTAAATAAGATTTATTTTTTGGAACAATAAAAATAAGGAAATGAAAATATTTTTATTAGACGGAGGGAGAAGAACATTGTTATTTGATAATTTCAAAAACGTTCGAATCAACACAAATTCAACGACAAGTTATATCATGTATGATTGAATAGTCTGAAAAAAAAAGAACAAACACGTAAAATAAGTCGGGGCTTCACCGGCGAATACCCTCCGGCGTGAGAGTAAGTATTATGGCTTGTATATATAGGCATATCATTGTAGAATCCATTTTAAATAGGAATTCGTATGAGATAATGTTATAATACTAGTGGAATTATAACTGTTTACAGTACTTATTTGAGTAATATTAGATAACTAGAATAAGCCCGTGTCCGAGGACACGTTATTTTTTTTTTATTATTATTTTTTTAATTAAGCCCATATTCGAGGACACGTTTTTCTTTTTTTTAATTTTAAAAAAAAAATTTAAGGGCAAAATTTAATTTAAAAAAAAAAAATTTTTTTAAGGGCAAAATGGGAAAGGGACAAAATATTGAGGGCAAAATGGGAATTTCGGCGATTGACACTATTTATAGAACTGTTCACTCACTTCCCTCATTTATACTATAGATAGCAATCTGCACGTGTGCCTGGAAGCGGGTTCCTCGGCATGTGATGCTTGATCGGCTTGAGTTGACGCCGATGAAGTGGAGAGTGAGGATAGGAAATCTCATTACCTAGTATTTTTATAATTTTAATTTTAACTTTTTTAACCTTAAAGGTATTTTAGCACTTAGTTTTTTATTTATTTTTTCAACTATCCATTGATTTTTTTTTGTTGATTAAGCTACTTTATGAATTTAACATGTTATTATCTTGTTGAATTGCAAAAAATTAATCTTATATTTTTAATTTAATGTTTTGACATCATCTCATTTAGATTTTAGTTTTATAATATTAGCGTGTTCTTGTCACACATTATCCCGTGTCCCGAGGAGGGATGGGACGGGACGAGGATTTTCTGAATCGGGGAGATTTTATACTTTCGTCTCGTTCCGTCCAATCCCATATTCCCGAATTGGCGGCTCTATATTTGATCGAGATTCGTCTTCCTCACCACATTTAATATATATTTGAAGAAATTTATGAACCTTTTGTAATCTTCATAGAGATTGTCAAAAATAAATAAATCCAAAAAAAAAAAAACCTATTTCACCAGGTGACATGTGAACTCAATTATGTAGTTGTCAATAAATAAAGGGTAAAGCTAGAAGCACAAAACAAATTTATAAAAAAAGATTGATATAAAATAAGATAACGTTATTTTATTAGTTGCATCGATTGTAGATCCGCTATACTGTAATTAAAAGTATTAATAAAATTATAATAAATTATTTTGTGAATCAAAATTTGTGATTTTTTTTATTTTAGTATTACCCAAGAAAAAAAAAAAACATGTCATATCCAAGATAGATTTTTAGAGCACTTGTTGGGTTGGGATGTTGGTTTTTAGGACTGAGTGACTACTGATTTTTCTTAATTTCAGCAAATGCACAAATAATGTGATGTAGGACGGATCCACAGATAGAGAAAATGCAGCAGAATTACTAACACAAAATCTTGAATCAAGAACTAATCCTCACACGAAGACTAGATGATTCAAGCGATTATTATTAAATCCTCGCAAAAGAATTTAATACAATCGAACAACGGATATGGATATGAATTACTCCTCGCAAAAGGACATAACCCTCGTAATCAAACGAATAAGATTACGTTTTAAGTCAAGAAATGACTTAGTCTTCTTAGAAAAAGAAGAAAGAACCCTTGAAGAAAATAAATTGTTTATTCTTCAAAAATTGACTAATTTTCGGAATACAAATTTAGGCCTATTTTATAGTGCCCATAAAACATGAAAAACAATCCTAAACCTTCTAGAATTACTCCTAACCTATATGATAACTAAATAGGACTCAAAAACTAGTAAATCTCCTCAAAATCTACTCTAAAATCACCTCTAATCATCCTATTAAAATAAATGACGAAAATAATAAATAAAATATAAACTAAAACAAATTAAATCCTAAAATACTAATTAAAATACAAAATAATTAATATATTTGACTTTGTCAAATATTTCTTGAACCGGATTACATCATTCACCCCTTCTTGAAAAAGGATTCGTCCCGAATCCTCGTCCGATCTTTGAAACGAGCCCTTCCATCGAAACAAATATTTGGAATAAATCTTCATCTTTAACGTAGAAGGAATTGAAAGAACTTGAATTGATCCGTTCCAATGAAATAAATATTTGGAATAAATATTATCTTGAAGCACAAATATGGGCACACAAATATCTTCCGGAAATAAAATTATACCATCAATCCCATCCGTTCCATCCTTCTGATGATCGTCCTCCTCAACCACCCCATGATCAACCATAAGAAAATCATCAACAAAAATATTATCCCACACAAAATTTGATTTTGCAATAAACCAATTAATACTAACAACCTCCTCCACCTTGGGCTCAACTAGGTCATGAACAGGGTTTATAATATTGGTATGAATATTATTATCACAAACCTGAATGACCTCGTCCTTTGCACACAAATCTTCAACAATAATCTCCTCTTCAACAGGATCTTCTTGGGCAGAAAAGTTGTCAATAACAAGGCTATTTTCTGCCCAAATAACATCCCTCTCCTCGCGAGCAGCCCGTTCGCCTCCGTTGTTGTTATTATGAAGATTCAAAACCTCCAACAATTGAGCATGGCGAGCTTCATTACGTTCATCCATCCGCTTTATAGCAGCATTCAAAGCAGCCAATGCCGCATGGAGGTCAGCAGGATCGTCGTTAGCCATCGTCCAAGAATCTTCTAGCTCTGATACCAACTGATGTAGGACGGATCCACAGATAGAGAAAACGCAGCGGAATTACTAACACAAAACCTTGAATCAAGAACTAATCCTCACACGAAGACTAGATGATTCAAGCGATTATTATTAAACCCTCGCAAAAGAATTTAATACAATCGAACAACGAATATGGATATGAATTACTCCTCGCAAAAGGACATAACCCTCGTAATCAAACGAATAAGATTACGTTTCAAGTCAAGGAATGACTTAGTCTTCTTAGAAAAAGAAGAAAGAACCCTTGAAGAAAATAAATTGTTTATTCTTCAAAAATTGACTAATTTTCGGAATACAAATTTAGGCCTATTTTATAGTGCCCATAAAACATGAAAAACAATCCTAAACCTTCTAGAATTACTCCTAACCTATATGGTAACTAAATAGGACTCAAAAACTAGTAAATCTCCTCAAAATCTACTCTAAAATCACCTCTAATCATCCTATTAAAATAAATGACGAAAATAATAAATAAAATATAAACTAAAACAAATTAAATCCTAAAATACTAATTAAAATACAAAATAATTAATATATTTGACTTTGTCAAATATTTCTTGAACCGGATTACATCATAATGGGAGACCAACTTCATTAAAACAGTCTATCTTATTGTCACACTCGGGACCAGGACCCTTTTAGGGTTTTCCCTTACTAAAATATTATTTTGAGTATCAATTTTTTATTTTGTGTTATATGCAGTAGTATTCACATATAATACTTTGTCATCTCCCATATTGAGTTTGTAAATCAACCTTTCATTCATGGTATAAAGTCTTATTCTTCATTTCTTGTTTTCTTGTGTCTTCTTTATTCCACATGGAATTACTAATAAAACTTGTAGAGGCTAAACTTGTTATATAATAGCTAAGTTTGAAGAGTTCCTATAAGCTTACTTGAGCTTTCCTCTATTATGGAAAAATATCAAGTATGGCTTAAAGTTTTGAATATTATATTATTATATTTATATATATATATATAATATATATAAGAAAGAAAGAAAGAAATATATTAATTAATTTAAATATTAAAGTAATCTTAATACCGATTATGGTATTAAGGAGGGAGGAAGTAAATCAGTTTAAACATTTAGGGTTGTGACTCTTTGAATAGTCATTTACAAAAGAGTATGATTGTTCGGAGGGGCACGCCCGGATCGGCCGTGCAAGGCGTAGAGCACGCCCGTGCAGCTACGGAGCGGCCGTGCCAATTTTGGTGACACGCCCGTGCAAAAGCATGGAGCGGCCGTGCAACTTTGTTGACTCGGCCGTGCAGCTGAGGCACCAGTTCGAAAAAGTTTTGTCTTTTCAAGACGACAACACCAACTCTATAAATAGGGCTGGTCTCCTTGGAACTGAGAGAGAGAAATCACTGAGTTAATTACTTCCTGAGTCTTTCTTCTTAACAAATCTATTCTTCGAGTCAAACAGTTAAAGCTTCGATTATTGTTCCCGAGTTATTCAAAGGAGTGTAACTTTGAATAAGAGTGTGTAGGTTTTGTATCCTGAAGGTGAAATTCGTTGAGACCATTACACCATAGTGGGACGAATTAAATACCTTAAAGATAACATCTTTTGGTGTGCCTAACCTACTGATTTCCTACCCACAATTGAGTCATATACAACAGTTTTAAGGTATTTAAATTTCGTATAGATGGAGTCAGTTTTAATGAAGGGACAGTTACCCGAAGCAGATAAGTTAGAGAGGCTAAATGGGCTGAACTACAAGCGTTGAAGCTTGAAGATGGAATACCTTCTCACCATTGCAAAGTTATTCTACGTGCTATGTGATCCTTGTCCAAAGGAGAATGAAAATGATAAAGCAATCGAGACACAGAAAATCGAGGCTGCTGAAGAAATGGAAATCGGATGACTTCATTTGCCGATTCACCATTCTGCAAGCATTGAACAACACGTTGTTCAACGTGTTCCAAATACACAAAACCGCCGCTGATGTTTGGTTTGCAATCAAACGAAGGTACGTCAATGAAGATGCTGGTAATAAATCTTTTTTGGTTAATAAATTTGTTGAATACAAGATGGTAGACTCGAGGCCTGTCATTGATCAAGTTAATGAACTCAATGACATAGCCATCGAATGTGCCGATGCGGGTGAACCCATTTCTGAGACATTCCAAGTTTCAACCATCATTGGTAAACTTTCACCCTCTTGGAAAGATTACCAAAAGAAATTGAAGCATAAGAAGAAGGCCATTACCTTAGATGAACTTCTTCAAGGCATCCAAATTGAGACTGAAAGTCTCAAACGTGATGGCTCAATTTCTGAGAAGATTGATGGTGTAAACTATGTGGAAAATAAAAATGTTGCCGGAACTTCCAAGGGAAACCAAGGAAAGTTCAAACGGAAAAACAACTTTAAAAATGATGGAAATGGTAAAGCTAAGAAAAAGCAGAAGAGTTCTTGCTATGTTTGTGGAAAAACAAATCATTTGGCTAAGAACTACTATTATCGCAAAGGACAACAGAAAGATGAACAAGCAAATGTAGTTGAGAGCAACTTCATTAGCATGCTTTCCGAAATCTGTCTAGTCAACAATGTCGACTCGTATTGGTGGATTGATTCGGGCTACATGTCATGTAACTCCAAATCGAAGCTTGTTCAAAACTTATGAAGAAGTGAAAGAGCCAAAAGCAGTTTATATGGGAAATGCTTCTACAAGCGAGGTCTTGGGCATAGGGACCATTATTCTCCCCCTCACTTCGGGAAAGACTCTTACTTTGAAAAATGTGTACCATATTCTCTCTATGAGGAAGAATCTTGTATCCATTCCTAAATTGGACGAAAATGGCTTTAAAGTAACCTTTCGCGCCCAACAAGTGAATATCACTAAAAATGGGACGTTTGTTGGAAAGGGCTACATTAAAGACCAAATGTATTTATTGAGCATTGATAATAAAATTACCAGTTCTTCTTACTTTGTTGATTCTAATTTTAATGTTGAAAAGCATGATTTTTGGCATTCTAGATTAGGACATATTGGTATGAATGCAATGAGTCGTATGATTAAATATGAGTATATTCCTAAATCTTCGACTATTTATTCTATGCATAATTGTGAACGTTGCGCTCAATCTAAGTTGACTAAAACATCTTTTAAAAGTGTAGTAAGATCAACTAGGTTACTTGAGTTAATTCATACCGATATTTGTGACAACAAATATATTTTGACAAGAGGTGGAAAACGTTATTTTATTACGTTCATTGATGATTTTTCTAAGTTTGCATATGTGTATTTACTTAGAACAAAAGATGAAGCTTTTGACAAGTTCAAAATTTTCAAAGCCGAAGTTGAAAATCAAACCAATCTAAGGATAAAACGATTAAGATCGGATAGAGGTGGTGAATATTTCCCAAACGAGATGATTTCATTTTGTCAACAAAATGAAATTGTTAGGAAATCTTCAGCACCTAATACTCCACCACAAAATGGAGTAGCCGAGAGGAAAAATCGATCCTTAATGGAGATGGTTAGTGCCATGATTATAGATTCAAAATTACCAATGAGCTATTGGGGAGAGGCACTATTAAGTTACATTTACATTTGTAACGAGAATTGTGAATAAACATATGAAAACTCCATACGAATTATTTAATGGGCGTAAGCCTAATATTTCACATTTAAAAGTATGGGGTTGTGTTGCATATGTTTTAGATGCAACTTTGAAAAGAAATAAACTTGGGAGTAAAGCTGTGAAATCTATATTTATTGGTTATTCTTCAATAAGCAAAGCATATAGATTTATGAGAATTAATGACAATCGTGTGTTTGAAGCTACGCGTGCTATTTTTTATGAACTTTTGAACATAAAAAATGTAGACAAGGTAGATATAAATCATGAATTGTCAAAAGAACTTGAAGTAGAAAATGCATCAAGTTCACATGATAATGGTGATGCCATTGCTAATGATGAAAATTTAGACAACAATGGAAATGATGAAATAGTTGAGTTAAGGAGAAGCAAAAGACAAAGAATTGAAAAGAACCTTGGTCCTGGCATGTTTACATATATGTTAGAAGAGGATCCTAAAACTTTTCAAGAAGCTATGTCTTTGTCTGATTCAGACTTGTGGAAAAGAGCCATGGATGATGAAATCAAATCTATACTTGATAATGAAACATGAACTCTAGTCAATCCTCCTCCTAATACTAAACCTATTGGCTGCAAGTGGGTTTTGAAAAAGAAACTCAAAACTGATGGTACTATTGATAAGTACAAGGCAAGATTAGTAGCCAAAGGTTATAGTCAAAAAGAAGAAATTGACTATTTCGAAACATTTTCACCGGTCACTAAATTTACATCAATTAGAACTATGTTTGCTATAGCATCCGCCTATGGACTAGAGGTTCATCAAATGGATGTTAAAACAGCATTCTTAAATGGAGATTTAGATGAAGAGATTTACATACAACAACCCGAGGGTTATGTCTCTAAAGGAGAAGAACATAAAGTATGTAAATTAAAGAAATCTCTATATGGACTTAAACAAGCACCAATTCTGTGAGGACCCCGACCCGGAACCTACACGTGTCCCGAGTTGGAGCGTCCTCAAACTAACCCAAATACACAAAACTTTTAAAACTTTGCTTTGACTTTCAAACATAACCATTAATAACATAACATTTCAAAAGAACTCCACTCAACTCCACATCGGAGGAGGAGATAACTAACTTTGAAAACGGTCAACTGTTTAGTTACAAAAGATTAAGGTTATGACGTAGAGTTTAAAGTTTATAATTACAAACTCCAAGAAAGGAATTACCAAAATACAATTTTATACGTCACCCTAAACATACCCCGACAATACCCAAAAGATTTCTCCAAACTCCTCTCCGTCCTTACTTGGCCGGTCCCGCATCTCGGGATCTAAAACAGTAAAGGGAGAGGGGTGAGAATAAATCTCAGCAAGCTATTATGGATGCAACAATATGCCAAATAAATGCAACATATAACAAGTCGCACATAACCCATTGGGAAAGCTATAAACACATTCCATTACCTTGGTTTACCTTTTCCCGTCTCGAACAAAGAGTCGTACAACATTGGGTATAATAATACTCCAATCTTAACGTGAACGCTTAAGCAATACTCACGTCTTATAAGACCCGTTTTCAGGGAACCAAATAAGACAGTAGCAACTCGTAAGGCTTTTGGCTCAATACAGACGCTTATAACCCCAACCCGCGCCACAGGAGGGGACGGTCACAGATATAACATAATCCGATCACATTAGGTCACACTTCCATAATTGACCGTATTATGTTATACCCCCAACGTCAGCTGACTCACACATTATCAAGCACATAATAGATACTTGAATAAAATCCACAAAAGGGATAACAATATATCAACATGGTAAAATATACTCATGTTCAACCAATATCATAGTGCAACATTTAATCAACACACTATGCATAATAAAAACAATGTATATGAACTCAATGTAAGCAAGGAAGTAGCATCAATCCATCCTACACGGTCATTATACAATAATACATAGCCTCTTTATAGGTCTAAGTTAAATCTACCAAGTTGAGATCATAATTGTCTAGTTACCAAACTAGGTTATCTAACGTTTTCCAAGTAACATTTATAGTACTTCCACTATTCCATTTTGATCACTTAGAACGTCATTGCGAAGCCAAAGTATTCTACTTTAATCTAGGTTAAAGAGATTTCATTTTGGTTCGAGTTTGATTAGGTTTGAATAGCTCTAAAGTTGAGGTGAAAAACCAGGCCAGGGCACGACTCGTGCCCCAGGGCACGACTCGTGCCCAAATGACCCCCCTCTGAACCTGGCGTCCCCTTACTGGTCACGACTTCCCTTTATCCAAGGCACGACTCGTGACCCCCACATGGCACGACTCGTGCTTGAGGTCACGTGTAACGACCCTAACCCTAGGCACTATTTTGGTATAACATTATACGCTTTTATTATTAATGTTAACTTTATCCGTTTACTTTATATCTTTAAATCCTTATATTAGGATAAAATGATAAGGAAATAAATAATGTTTTAAGGAAAAATAATAATTAGAAATAAATAAAGTCATAGAATGGAGTGGTAATAAAATGGACAAATAAAATGTTATGAGTGGGAGAAATATTTTAAATTGTGAAAGAAGTGTGTAGGGAGTTTGTGAGTGGGGGACAAACTCCCCTAAAACCCTCCCCAAATCTCCTCCTTGATCCGGCCCCCCCTCCCCTTTTACCATCTTCATACTCCACCTCCCCTCCCTCTTCATCTTCTACCTCTTCACTTTCTCTCTCTCTATTTGCCATGGAAGACCTTTGTTGAAGCTTCACATTCCAAGCCTCCCCAAGAGCAATCCCTCACCATTTCTAGATCCGAGAGCACTTTTGGAATCGGGAGACCAAGAGGAGTTCATCAAGCTAAGAAAGTCTTAAATCCATCTCCCATTTTAAAGTAAGTTATTATGACCCTTCTTTTCTCTAATGTTCATGAGATACTATGGTTATTATTGTTGTTATAATGTTTATTGGAGACTTTGGGAACTTTCTTGAACTAAAGAAATTGGTTAAGTTAATAAGAGAATATTGTTGTTTTTTTTGGAAGTGTTAAAGAAGGAAAGAGATGGAGGGAGTTAGAATTGGAGAATGAAACTTGAAATGGGTAGTGATTCAAAAGGGTAAAAGATATAAGATTTAATCATTTTTGGTTACATGGGTTAGTATATGAGTTATGATGACCTTTCCTTTCCTTTAATGTTCATGAATTGTCTAAGGTTGTTATTGGGTATAATGGTTATTTGATGCTTGTAAAATCTTCTTGGGTTGAGAAAGTGGTTAATGTCCTAGAAAAATGTTGTTATTCATGAAGTGTCAAAAAGGTGTAAGAAAATGGAATGAGTAGATTTAAAGGGATTAACTTGGAATGTGTAAATGAAATGGGTTGGAAATCTAGTGTTAAATGATGTAGGTATATCAATTTGGGAGTTTAAAGTATGTATTATGAGATCCATGAAGTGGGTATGCTTTTCTAGGTGTTCAAGACAAGGGAAAACTTTGGTTGGGACAAATGGGTATGAGTAATTTACGCATTTATGTTGATTACAGGCTCAGTCACGAGTCGTGCACAGTGGCACGAAGTCGTGCCTCGAGGTGCTGGACGAGTCGTGACTAGAGTTATAAGGAAGTCGTGCCATGTAGGGGACGACGTAATCGAAGGATGGTGCAATGGGCACGAGTCGTGCCCTGGGGCACGAGTCGTGCCCTGGCCTGGTTTTTCACATCAAGTTTAGAGCTATTCAAACCTAATCAAACTCGAACCAAAAAGAAATCTCTTTAACCTAGATTAAAGTAGAATACTTTGGCTACACATTGACATCCTAAGCGATTAAAATGGAATTGGGGAAGTACTTTAAATGTTGCTTGGAAAGCGCTAGTTAACCTAGTTTGGTAACTTAACAGAAATGATTCTAAATTGGTAAATGGAACTTGGATCCTTATAGAGATCATATATTGTCATATAATGACTAAGTAAGATAGGTTGATGATATCTCATTATCTTACTTGAGTACCTATTTATGGATTGGATTATGCTTAGTGTATTATATAAATGCTGCACTCTGATTATTGTTGTACATGAGTATATTTTACCATGTGGCTATGTTGCTTATTTATGCATAGTGTATTAAAGAAATGTTGCACTATGATGTTGGTTGAGCATGAGTATACTTTACCATGTTGCTATGTTGTTTATCCCCTTTGTGGATTATATTTCAAGTATCTATTATGTGCTTGATAATGTTGAATACTTGATATAGTATTGCTATCTTCATGATATGCTGTTGTGGTATGTATCCCTACTTTGGATCATACAATGTTTGGTTAAGCAAGTATGTTATTACTGTGCTTAGTTATGTAAATCCAGCTGGTATTGATTTATTTGTTGTTGGACAATGTATGGAATTATAATGGCATCGAGCCAAGTTCATTATAATTCATACATTGGTAACCCAATTGTCCCCCTTGTGTGGGATTTGTGGGCTAGCATCTCCTTTTGAGGTAGATGGTCTAGTTTCACCGGGGATATGATCGTGTGTCGAATCCCTACGTATCGTTCATGGTTCCGGACCGCTTCATCAACTATTCGCCGCTCGGATGTGTATATCCTTTTGGGAGTTAAAACCTTGGCTCGAGTATCCTTCTAAGTGTTACTTTATCGTACTTATGTGTTGTGATATATTCATAATGAGCTGGTCGTTGTTTCCAACCCAGATGGGACTTGGGCGGCAGGAGCCTCTCTGATAATGTGGATATGTCTTTTGATGTGTTGCATCTTATATGGCATATTGCTGCATTCATAATAGCTTGCTGAGATTTATTCTCACCCCTCTCCCCTTTACTGTTTTAGATTCCGAGACAGGTGGACCAGCCAAGTATGGGCGGTGAGGAGTTTGGAGGTTATATTGTGGGAATTGTCGGGGTTTAATTAGGTTGGTTTAGAAAGTGTATTTTGGTATAATTCATTTATGGGAATGTATTTATAAATCTTTATTTTATGCTATAACCGAGGCCTTTTTGTAATTAAAATAGTTCTTACTTCCTAAGTTAGTCAACTATTTCTCCATTGTGAAAAGGTGTAGATTTATATTTTGAAAGGGTTATAATAATTGTATTTATTTTTAAAAGCTAATTAAAGATTTTAAAAGTTTAGAAATTTGGGTTAGTTGAGGACGCTCCAGCTCGGGACACGTGTAGGTTCCGGGTCGGGGTTCTCACAGTTGGTATCAGAGCTCGGTTAGAGTTCTCGGGTAGAGTCTAGCTGAGTGAGAGTGTGCGATAACTTACGTCGAGAGTTTAATGCAGGAATTTGTTCAAAGGCAGAAAATGATATTAATCAACTAAGGAATCAAGGAAGGTGAGTTAAGGAAAGATAGATTTCCCCACCATCAATTGAGGTATTTTACCTGTCTCAGGAATTAGGGTTCATACTTTTATAAATCCTCGTACATTAGTTCTCATGTGACATTACATTCATCTTTATTTGCATAACTGGTCTAAGAGTTACCTTATGTGCTGGAGGTTCTACTCCTATGGGGTCGTACCTCGAATCATCCTTAATTATATTGGTAGTTGTGATTTAGTGGGCAAGTATTGCCGGTAGATTTGGTCGAGTTACCAATCCGTGAATCATCGTTATATTAACCTGAATTATTTGAGTAGTTGTTGTGTTCGAGGAGGACTGTCGCAAGAAGCGAGTCTCCTTACCTACGTTTGATTTACCTCCATGTGTAGTTGAGGCGGATAAGTCATTAATTGCTATTATGTCACATATGCGTAAATGTCGAAAGTATGGCCTAATTAAGAGTGGTTTATGGTTGTATAATTTGCGTGAGTATTTATACATTGGTGTCTCGTAAGGGAGACTAGATATATGAGACTAGTATTGGAAGTGATAGTCTAAATGAGATTATATGAGTTATAAATTATCGCGAGTAAGAGATCTTATGGAACTAATATATCTTTGCTTTAGGAGCTATAAGTATTCTCTAAGGAGAGATTGATTGAATTCTTGTTACTAAATTGAATAGGAAATCAGATATTTTTGTAAGTAATATCACCCTATAAGTTGACTAAGTGGTGTTTTTCAAGTGAGTTTCAAAAATGGGTTTTCATCAAGTATCATACCCGGATGTTGAGATTTTGAGTGGCTATAAGGTACTAATTTGGTATTCGGATTCCTAGATAGAGGACACTAATTAGGATGATGGACTTGATGATTCATCTTGGGAAAGTATTTGATAAAGCAGATAATTAGCTTAGCGACTCTCCGTAAGGATAAATTAGTACTATATTAGAAAAGATGATACTTGGTGGTTAATCAAAGGGTTATAGAGATCTTAAATAGGTAACTGGGAAGAATAAGTATTCGTTAGCACTTGTTGACGATTTGTATGAATGATTTTAGAAACTAGTAGGATACTCAATGGTTATTAGTTGAATTTTCGGAGTGTTACAATTTCAGTAGAAAAATTGCTTTAAGGATATACTTAAGACAACATTTATATCTAGTATGACCATTTGAATTGTGGATTGTGTATTAGTATGGAGAGGTAAATAGGGTAAATGCGAAGAAGTATAATAGATACAGTTATTGGTGACTTAAAGGATCAACTTCAGAAATTGGTAATGTATATATATGGTTTGTTTTGAGAGACGATTAGCATTTGATGAGAAAGGAAAATGAGGATGAATCTTATGGGAAGAAAGGATACTTTAGAATGATTATACCCTATAGGTCGATTTAGTTGTGTGACTCATATGAGGGATTAGTGTGATGCTTGAGAGATATTGGCGTTATGCGGATTTTGAGTTGTTGATGGTTAACAAGAAGTAAGTTAGTTTGCACTGTTAAGGTTAATTGTAATTTGAGGATGATTTACCTAGTTTATAATCTTAGTGATTGTTTTAGTGTTATTTATCAAGGATAATAATAGTATTGCGAGATTGTGTTTTCTTACAGAGAATTCAACTAAGTAAAATATTATGAGTGGTGGCTACACTATAATGAGAAGTCAAACAAAAATATTATGTTAGAATTGTTTTAAATGTGCTTTAAAACTTTGGGTTGTATATCGAACTTCGGTATGAGCAATTGTGCCCTTCGGGGATAGTTGAATTAATAAGGTAAGTAAACCATTCTCGTGTAAATTAAAATCTGTGAGTAATTTGACTATCTACCACTGGTATGGGACGGTTGTAGATAATTAAATCACTCGAGTTATTTTGTTAGCTTGTCAATCCTTTGAAATTTCTGAGTGGTTTAGTTAATTAAAACTGGTATGGGCCGGTTTTAAATAAGTAAACCATTCGGGTCTCTTTGGATCTCTTCTTATATTATCATTGGAAATTTTGGAAAATGTTGTAAATTTTCGAAAGACATGTTACTTTAAAGTTATAGTTCGTACAGAAGCAAGTAGAAAAGCAACCTAGTTTCCCTATAGTGATTAATTGTATTAAAAGTTTTGATCCGAGAAATAATTGATAAATTGTGGAGTTATTAATGTGGAAGTCGCAGTGGACTCGGTTTTTGTTTTGGTGTTGGATCGGCTCCGTTGTGGGCGGCCAACCCTTCAATTTGAATATTGATTTGCCACTAGTCCCCAACATATTGGAATATTGAATGGTAATAATAGAATGTTGATGTTAGAAGATTTATTAAAATATTTAGAGTTCTAGGTTGAACTTGAGAGTTTATCACTATAAATTTTGTGATTAAGTTGCATTGGAAGGAAAGGAGGGTATGTTATTTTGTTATAGAAGGTTGAATTATATTTTCTACCCGTTATTTATATAGCTTGACGAGATGTTAGTTATGAGAAAGGCGATGGGCGTGGTTATACCGAGGTTTATACTCAAGAGAGGGTTCGAGATGTTATTAATAAAGTCCTCACTTATGTTAGGGGATAGTTCGATTGTATAAAACTCATAGTGTTAAATGGATCGGATAGACATCGTTCGGGAAAGTCCTTTTGGGAAGGTAGGAATGCTATTAAGTTTAACCTTGTGAAAAGTTGAGGAATCATTACTTGTTGTGATGATATGCTACGGGCATGTACAATGGATTTTAGTAGTCGATAGGTCCTACGATTACCAGTGGTTGGGTGCGTATAATAGCAATTATCATTCTAGCATTGAGATAAAACCGTATGAGGCATAGTTGGGAAGAAAACATCGATCTCTAATTTGTTGGGGTGAGTTTGGAGAAGCTTATAGGGTAATATCATATTATTATTGGAATTAGAAAATTTTGGGGAAGAATTACAACATTGAAGAGATTAGTTGGGAATTGAAGTCTGAGGTATACATGTAACCAAGGCGGGTTGATCTGTTAGGTAAGTGACGGTCAAATTCGGGACGAATTTTCTTTAAGGGGAAGTGAATGTAACGACCCTAACCCTAGGCACTATTTTGGTATAACATTATACGCTTTTATTATTAATGTTAACTTTATCCGTTTACTTTATATCTTTAAATCCTTATATTAGGATAAAATGATAAGGAAATAAATAATGTTTTAAGGAAAAATAATAATTAGAAATAAATAAAGTCATAGAATGGAGTGGTAATAAAATGGACAAATAAAATGTTATGAGTGGGAGAAATATTTTAAATTGTGAAAGAAGTGTGTAGGGAGTTTGTGAGTGGGGGTCAAACTCCCCTAAAACCCTCCCCAAATCTCCTCCTTGATCCGGCCCCCCTCCCCTTTTACCATCTTCATACTCCACCTCCCTCCCTCTTCATCTTCTACCTCTTCACTTTCTCTCTCTCTATTTGCCATGGAAGACCTTTGTTGACGCTTCACATTCCAAGCCTCCCCAAGAGCAATCCCTCACCATTTCTAGATCCGAGAGCACTTTTTGGAATCGGGAGACCAAGAGGAGTTCATCAAGCTAAGAAAGTCTTAAATCCATCTCCCATTTTAAAGTAAGTTATTATGACCCTTCTTTTCTCTAATGTTCATGAGATACTATGGTTATTATTGTTGTTATAATGTTTATTGGAGACTTTGGGAACTTTCTTGAACTAAAGAAATTGGTTAAGTTAATAAGAGAATATTGTTGTTTTTTTTGGAAGTGTTAAAGAAGGAAAGAGATGGAGGGAGTTAGAATTGGAGAATGAAACTTGAAATGGGTAGTGATTCAAAAGGGTAAAAGATATAAGATTTAATCATTTTTGGTTACATGGGTTAGTATATGAGTTATGATGACCTTTCCTTTCCTTTAATGTTCATGAATTGTCTAAGGTTGTTATTGGGTATAATGGTTATTTGATGCTTGTAAAATCTTCTTGGGTTGAGAAAGTGGTTAATGTCCTAGAAAAATGTTGTTATTCATGAAGTGTCAAAAAGGTGTAAGAAAATGGAATGAGTAGATTTAAAGGGATTAACTTGGAATGTGTAAATGAAATGGGTTGGAAATCTAGTGTTAAATGATGTAGGTATATCAATTTGGGAGTTTAAAGTATGTATTATGAGATCCATGAAGTGGGTATGCTTTTCTAGGTGTTCAAGACAAGGGAAAACTTTGGTCGGGACAAATGGGTATGAGTAATTTCGCATTTATGTTGATTCTGGGCTCAGTCACGAGTCGTGCCTCGGTGGCACGAGTCGTGCCTCGAGGTGTGGGACGAGTCGTGACTAGAGTTATAAGGAAGTCGTGCCATGTGTGGGGACGACGTAATCGAGGATGGTGCAATGGGCACGAGTCGTGCCCCCCGGGGCACGAGTCGTGCCCCCGGCCCGGTTTTTCACATCAAGTTTAGAGCTATTCAAACCTAATCAAACTCGAACCAAAAAGAAATCTCTTTAACCTAGATTAAAGTAGAATACTTTGGCTACACATTGACATCCTAAGCGATTAAAATGGAATTGGGGAAGTACTTTAAATGTTGCTTGGAAAGCGCTAGTTAACCTAGTTTGGTAACTTAACGTAAAATGATTCTAAATTGGTAAATGGAACTTGGATCCTTATAGAGATCATATATTGTCATATAATGACTAAGTAAGATAGGTTGATGATATCTCATTATCTTACTTGAGTACCTATTTATGGATTGGATTATGCTTAGTGTATTATATAAATGCCGCACTCGATTATTGTTGCATACGAGTATATTTTACCATGTGGCTATGTTGCTTATTTATGCATAGTGTATTAAAGAAATGTTGCACTATGATGTTGGTTGAGCATGAGTATACTTTACCATGTTGCTATGTTGTTTATCCCCTTTGTGGATTATATTTCAAGTATCTATTATGTGCTTCGATAATGTTGAATACTTGATATAGTATTGCTATCTTCATGATATGTCCGTTGTGGTATGTATCCCTACTTTGGATCATACAATGTTTGGTTAAGCAAGTATGTTATTACCGTGCTTAGTTATGTAAATCCAAATGGTATTGATTTATTTGTTGTTGGACAATGTATGGAATTATAATGGCATCGAGCCAAGTTCATTATAATTCATACATTGGTAACCCAATTGTCCCCTTGTGTGGGATTTGTGGGCTAGCATCTCCTTTGAGGTAGATGGTCTAGTTTCACCTGGGGATATGACTGTGTGTCGAATCCCTATGGCATCAAGTTATCGTTCATGGTTCCTGGGACCGCTTCATCAACTGTTGCCGCCGCTCGGATGTGTATATCCTTTTGGGAGTTAAAACCTTGGCTCAAGTATCCTTCTAAGTGTTACTTTATCGTACTTATGTGTTGTGATATATTCATAATGAAATGGTCGTTGTTTCCAACCGGAATGGGACTACGGCAAGTGGAGCCTCTCCTGATAATGTGGATATGTCTTTTGATGTGTCAGATCTTATATGGCATATCACAGCATTCATAATAGCTTGCTGAGATTTATTCTCACCCCTCTCCCCTTTACTGTTTTAGATTCCGAGACAGGTGGACCAGCCAAGTATGGGCGGTGAGGAGTTTGGAGGTTATATTGTGGGAATTGTCGGGGTTTAATTAGGTTGGTTTAGAAAGTGTATTTTGGTATAATTCATTTATGGGAATGTATTTATAAATCTTTATTTTATGCTATAACCGAGGCCTTTTTGTAATTAAAATAGTTCTTACTTCCTAAGTTAGTCAACTATTTCTCCATTGTGAAAAGGTGTAGATTTATATTTTGAAAGGGTTATAATAATTGTATTTATTTTTAAAAGCTAATTAAAGATTTTAAAAGTTTAGAAATTTGGGTTAGTTGAGGACGCTCCAGCTCGGGACACGTGTAGGTTCCGGGTCGGGGTTCTCACATCACGACTCGTGCCCTCGGCCCAGAAATGGCAAAACAGCAGCCATCAACAACAAAGCCTCAAAATCCCAAGGATCCACCCAAATGCATTCTAAGTTATGAACCTAAAGGGCATTTCCAACTTTGGTAACTTCAATCTACCCATTTAACTCCATGAAACCATGTCTTAACCCTAAATCAATTCAATATCCATAAACCAAAATATTTCTATAAAACCAACAAAGTTCTCACTCATCACATTCAAGAGAACAACACAACAACATTTATATCCATGATCATTCAAAGAAAGAAAAGGTCATAATAACTCACCTTAGGCAAAACAAGAGGAAATGAAGATTTCCTAGGCTTGATCAATTCCCTTGGATGAACTACTCACAAAAGGACACTTGGATTTGAATTTGAGCAAGAAATGATCTTGGTAAGAGTTTGTGAAGTGGAAGCTTCCTCAAGCCTTTCCCATGGAGAATGAAGAGAAAAGGAAGAGGAAGAAGAATGAGGGAGGGGATATGGAGGGAGTATGGGGAAAAGGTGTGGGAGTATGGGTGTTGTTGACAATGAGGGAATGGGAGTGATTTAGGGAGGTGTCCCCCCCACTCTAACTATCATCCTAGGCTTTCACTCCAAATTATCATTTTCCTTTAATATTTCCAAAGCATTTAATTTAAAATCCTCCTACTCAATATTTATTCTACATATTAGGATCCTCCTTCCACATTTTACTCATGTTTCTATTATTACTTTTCTTTTTGAACATTAATTTATTTTCCTATCATTCATCCTAACATATGAAATTAATTATATAAAAATAGACACATAATAATAACAATAATAATAAAACACACGATGTGATATTAAAATTAGTGCCTAGGTTTAGGGTCGTTACAAAATCAATGGTACTTAAAATTCACAATAAACTATGACTTACATTACAAGTGTAATTCACCTATACTTGAATGTTATAGTGATGCAAATTGGGCATCCGATGTAACCAACTCCAAATCAACGAGTGGTTGGTTATTTACCATTGGAGGAGCCATAGTTGCTTGGTCTTCAAAAAGACAAACATGTGTTGCTTTGTCTTCTATGGAATCTGAGTACATAGCCATGTCAATGGCTAGTAAAGATTTAATATGGTTTAGAAGATTTCTGAGAACAATACCATTTATTGATTCTAAGAAAGGAGCCACAACTTTGTATTGTGATAATCAAGCTGCCATATTCAATACAAAGAATGAGAGAATATCAAATCATAGCAAACACATTGCTATGAGATATAATCATATTAGAGATATGGTTAAAAAGGGAAAGATAGCACTTGAGTATCTTCCTACAAATCAGATGTTAGCTGATTCACTAACAAAATCTTTATCAGGGGATAAAATTACAAAGGTCATGAGAGATATGTGACTATTACCGGTCTAAACAATGTCTTAATTGAAACCAACTTTATCTTAAGGTACAAGTCATAGATTTGTCACCTTATGTTTAAAGTTAAAAGGAAATTCAATATTAGACATTGGTGAAATGGAAACTTTGATACATTTCGAGTGCATAATTTAAAAATAGTGGGGGTGTCACTATTTGAAAGTTTCATATCTGACCTATGCACTTTCATTACCACAACAAGATTAGGATGGATTCAAAATTCTTAATAGACTTATAGCTTTCGTAGAATGCGTTGTGGACATTCTCGATAAGTCTACCTATACAAGTAAAGAAGTGAGAGGCCGCTTCTTATGGATTACTCCGGTAAAATTCCTAGAGTACTTGTGAAAACCAGGATTAAGCACAAGGCCCAACTACAAGGTGCTGCCAAGATCAAAAGGAACATGAAATCATACATGACGAGGATATGTCTCCCTAAAGGTTTCACATTCAACCATAAAGTTTAAGGCTCGTCCACTTAATGGGTATTCGTTATGTAAAGAAGCTGAAATTGTTTAGTGTCATTATATGTAAATAAGTGGGGGATTGTTATATGTAATAGTATTCACATATAATACTTGATCATCTCCCATATTGAGTTTATAAACCAACCTTTCATTCATGGTATAAAGTCTTATTCTTCATTTCTTGTTTTCTTGTGTCTTCTTTATCCCACATGGGATTACTAATAAAACTTGTGGAGCTAAACTTGTTATATAATAGCTAAGTTTGAAGAGTTCCTATAAGCTTACTTGAGCTTTCCTCTATTATGAAAAAATATCAAGTATGGCTTAAAGTTTTGAGTATTATATTATTATTATATATATATATATATATATATATAATATATATATATAAGAAAGAAAGAAAGAAATATATTAATTAATTTAAATATTAAAGTAATCTTAATATCGATTATGGTATTAAGGAGGGAGGAAGTAAATCAGTTTAAACATTTAGGGTTGTGACTCTTTGAATAGTCATTTACAAAAGAGTATGGCTGTTCGGAGGGGCACGCCCGAATCGGCCGTGCAAGGCGTAGAGCACGCCCATGCAGGTACGGACCGGCCGTGCCAATTTTGGTGACACGCCCGTGCAAAAGCATGGAGCGGCCGTGCAACTTTGTTGACTCGGCCGTGCAGCTGAGGCACCAGTTCGAAAAAGTTGTGTCTTTTCAAGATGACAACACCAACTCTATAAATAGGGCTGGTCTCCTTGGAACTGAGAGAGAGAAATCACTGAGTTAATTACTTCCTGAGTCTTTCTTCTTAACAAATCTATTATTCGAGTCAAACAGTTAAAGCTTCGATTATTGTTCCCGAGTTATTCAAAGGAGTGTAACTTTGAATAAGAGTGTGTAGGTTTTGTATCCTGGAGGTGAAATTCGTTGAGACCATTACACCATAGTGAGACGAATTAAATACCTTAAAGATAACATCTTTTGGTGTGTCTAACCTACTGATTCCCTACCCACAATTGAGTCATATACAACATTTTGTTTATTATCATCTTCAACTTATACATTTCAGTTTTATATACTCTCTTCGTTTCACTCGAAATAAATAGAACGTTTTATCATTTTGGATATTTTACTCGAAATCGAATAACTTTATAATATTTTATTAGTGGGATCCGCTTATTATACTCACAACAATAAACGTATTTACTATCCCACTTTTTCTCTTATATCCCACTTTTTAATTCTCATGTTTTTGAACAAAAATATATTTTGAGTGGGACGGTAGAAGCATATGGTTACATTATTATAGAAATACTCTATTTTTGCAATGGAAAGTAACAAATACTATAAATAAAGAATTTGCTTAATACTAATATTAGGGACATAATTGTTAAAATAAAAAAAACACATATTTTTTGAAAATTATGCATAAAAATTAAGTCAAAATCTTACAAAAATGCGTTTTCCTTAAAATTAGAAAAAAACGGATTTTGAGTATTTTACTCGAAATAGGACAATTCTATAATATTTTATTAGTGGGATCCGCTTATTATATACTCACAACAATTATTCATTTATTATTTACTATCCCACTTTTTCTCTTATACTCCACTTTTTATACTCACATCACTAACTACACTTACATTTTTTTTTTAATTCTCGCGTTTTTGAACAAAATTCTATTTTGAGTGGGACGGTAGAAGTATATGGTTACATTATTATAGAAATACTCTATTTTTGCAATAGAAAGTAACAAATACTATAAATAAAGAATTTGCTTAATACTAATATTAGGGACATATTTGTTAAAATAAAAAAAAAAATATATTTTTTGAAAATTATGCATAAAAATTAAAGGTGAAATCATTAAAACATTTGAATATCCAAATCAACCAAGTGTTGAGCCAAGGTAGCATCTTCACACGTGGGTGAGAACTTTCTATGTAGCTTTCCAATATTCAATTCCAGTTGTTATATAGTCTTGCATAGACTTAGATGGCATTTGATTTTTTAAAATGTTAATAGATGAAATCTGGTTTCACATATAAATTTTACTGAATTTATAAAAGGTAGCGTATGAAAACTGATTTCTGAATTATTTAAATTGTTTGAATATTCATCTTAATTTACATCTGAAATTAATGTTACGACATTTAATGTAGTAGAGAGATAAGATGAATGGTTATTGTTCTAGTTTTTGGGTTGAGTATTTTTGAAATTGCGAGTTTATGGAAAAGGTATATATGAAAAAAATCAATTAAGATTCAAATAAGTGATAGTTTTACATCTGAAAATTAAGTAAAAAATAAGAGGCATTAAGATCTGAATGGAGAAAAAAAAACAAGCCGTCTGAATTGTATTATGTATGATGCACCCACCCATTAATATCTGAATAAGAGCTGAAAATGAAAAACAAATGAGGCATTATTGATTAATATATAATGCCATTCAATATAGACTTCTTCTCCTTCCACTTGAGTAAAAATTATACTCCTACATTATTTTTTTTTCTTTATAAATAATTTTATCATTATATAAGTATTGTATAAATAAGTAATTTTTTTTTAAAAAAAATACTTAATAAATCAAATACAATATTTATTATGAGACTGATATACAGTACGGAGTATAATTTAATTTAATTTAATTAATTAAAAAGAAGATCTTCCATGGTGGCCAAACAAGGATTTACAAGTAATATAAAATGAGAAAGAGCATCCTTACACAAGAGATCTAGGAATCATGATGAGGTTTTAATTCTGACTCAATCATGCTCATTTTAATTTTATTAAACCTAATTTTGCCTAACTACTCTCCATCCCCTTTATCAATAGTATTATACACACACTCACATGCATGTTACTGAATCCTATATACTCCCTCTTTCCCGATAATTGCTTTACCATTTTTTTTTGGCATGCAAATTAAGGGTTTCAAAAATGTTGTGAGTGTAATAGTAAAATATCAGAGAGAATGAGTGAAGAAAATAGTAAATTTGAAAAATGTTGTGGGTATAATAGTAAAATAGGAGAGAATGAGTGGGTTGAATGGTAAAGATTCTTTGCCAAAAAAGGAAAGGTGAAGTTTCTAACAAGACATTCTTTTGGGTAATTGGTGAAGCTTTTATTGGGACGGAAGGAGTACTATATTGCTACAAAATTTATAGAATTCCCTAAGTTATACTCCCTCCGTCTCTCTTCAAGAGTCCTACTTTTTCTTTTAGTCCGTTCCAGACTAAGAATCTCATTTCATAAATGGTAAATTTTGAACAGTGTTTCGTACATTTATATCCTTATAATGTAAATATATTTACAAAAAAAAATCATTCATTATGCCCTTATAATATTAACATATTTACAAAAGAAAAACAATCAAAAAGAGATTTTATCATAAATGTTTTAACTTTTACATTTTTTCTTCTCTAATCTTCTACCCGCTTGCAATTCTTTATTCATTTTTTATAAAAATTTTTAAGAAGCGTGAAATATTACCCTATAACCCTTGAAGTGAGACAAAAGAAGTATATCCCTTCTGTCTCAGACAAAATATACTTATTTTTCTTTTTGATACATTTCAGTCTTTTCAGAGTAACAATTTTATTCCTTAGATAACAAATGATTAACCGTAGTTATATTAAACGCATTGCCACCATAATTTTAACCTCAAATCATCTTTAATCCCTTTTTTGTTGAAAAAAAAAGTAGTTTTAATACACCATGTCACCATATAAACATGTGAAAGCGTGTGCTTTTTAGGAAAACAATGTATTTCCTTATTCGAATTAATATCACACATTTGTTAAGTTGATTTTGAGACTTTCATGGAAAGATTTATATTGTCCTATTGTGAAAACTGAAAAGGATTTTAGTTTAGGAAATAAGTTGTTTCCTATTTCGAATCAAAGAGGAATTTTTGATAAGTTGATTTTATGCTTTCATGGAAAGATTCATAAGCATCCTACTTTGAAAAGGACTTTGTTAATATGTAAATATCTTTTATTTATGTACATAGTTTTATATTAGGACTAACCTACTAACAATCTATTCCTTTGTGAGTGTGCTTTATGTTTCCTTGTAGGAATTGAATTCTCACATATGGAAGAGTTTGGATTCGTGAAGATCTTCTCAAAGGTGCCTATAAATACAAGGGATCAACACAAAGAGATGACAGAGCTTTAGAGATTTATTTGAGAGAATAATACTTTTCTTCTTCACGTTTTCATATTGTTGTTTTAGGTTGTGAGTGAATGTTGTGCCTTACATCCGTAACTCACATCTAGATTTTCATAGAGTTCTCTTGTTTTACTTCTGACTAGAATAGATCCTACTTGGGAAAGGGGTGTTGTTCTTGTCATAGAAGGTGGAGCAAGTTTTGGGAGAACTCAGTTTCTCCATAAATTATAAAAAGTTCAATTTTTTTCAACTTGCAAATATTTGACGAATATAGGAACAGTTTAAAAAAACAGGACTTTTTATAACTTAGGGAGAAACTAGTTTTCCCCAAAATATTGTGTAGAAGGTGATTAGAACTCGTTTAGTATTTTCATATTTTAGTTTTTCACTTATTTGTTTTTTTAAGAAACAAAAGTTTTTATAGTGAAAAGTTTTTGGGCGTAAGCCTAGTTTGCTGATCACAGAGATCAGTAAGCGTAAATAATTCTTGAGTTATTGTTTTTAATTTGTTTTATTCCGCTGCATTATCTGTGGATGTGTGGACAGTTGTGAGACACATCTGTACTCACATCCGTTGTCTGTTGTGTGATTGAAGCTACCTAGCTACACGAAACTTTCAACATGTAGGGTACATTTGTTTTTGAAAATGTATAAGATCAGAAAAGGTATCAAGATCACTGGACACAAAGTTAAGGATTATAAAGATACTAGAGAGAGCAAGTCCGTATCCAAGATACATATTTTTCTTTTGTTTTTTTTTTAAATTAAAAAAAAATTAAGGGCAAAATGGAAAAGGGACAACTTAGTGAGGACAAAATGGAAAATTTGGCATTTGACACTATTCATTCAACTGTTCACATGGTTAGGTGGCAAGTTGCCATTTATACTATAGATATTCCCTCCGTCCCTCGTGAATGTGATGCAAAACTTTGAATATAATATTTAAGAAAAAATAATTAAATGAAGAAAAGTAGAGATAATAAAAGAGGTGTTGCGAGTATAAAAAGTAAAATAAGAGAGAAAATGAGTTGTAGAAATAGTAAGTGAATTATTGTTGTGAGTATGATAAGTAGGTCATATACAACAACAACAACAACAAAGTCTTAGTCCCAAAATAATTTGGGTTCGGATACAAGTGCTTAAAGTACTCTTTGATCCCATAGTATGTTATAGGGATGGCCAAATTGGACCGAAATCGAACCAGAATCGGAAAATTGAATCGAAAAAGCTCGAAATCACTATGAATCGCCACGAAAATTGGAACCGGAGTAATCAAAACCGTTTTGGATAAGGGCCGGTTAAGGTTCACATAAATGGTGAACCGGACCGAAATCGAAACCGGACTGAAAATTCCTTGTTTTTCAACAATTTTTAGCTTCTTTATTCATTATTGACCGGAACCGGACAGGAACCGCATCGAAACCAGAACCATACCGGAACCGGATTGTGGTAACCGGAACCGGATCCGGGGTAAGCAAGGGCCGGTTAAGGTTCACCCTTTTGCCAAATCGGAACCGGCGGTTCCGAATCGGAACCGATTTTGGCCATCCCTATTAAGTTAGCTACGCCTGTTTTTGTTTGTCTCAAAATAAATGTTGTGTCTTTACATTTAATAAAATAATTTTAATAAAAAAAATGTGATACAAGTAATTTACAAATATTTAAAACATAATTCTTATAATATTAGAGAAGCTTATGCGTTTTTTTCTAACCTTAAGAAAAAATCATTTTTACACTGGTACTTAATAATACATTCACTGACACTTTTTTATTAATACTGACACCTATTTATCCTACACTGGCACTCAATAATATATGCAATGACATTTTTTACACTGGCACTTTGTTACACTAATACTGACACTTTTTTACACTAATACTGACACTTAATAATACATGCAATGACAATCTTTACACTGGCACTTTGTTACACTAACACTGACACTTTGTTATACTAACACTGACACTTTTTTACAATAATAATAGCACTTAATAATACATGCATTGGCACTCTTTACACTAACACTGACACTTTTTTACACTGATAATTAATAATACATGCACTGACACTTTGTTACTCTAACACTGGTACTAGCGGAGGAATCAAAACTCATTTTTTCTAATTTTAAGAAAAATGTGTTTTTTTTTTAAGATTTTGACCACTATGATACTTATTTATTATGAATATTATGAGACAAAGAAATATTTAAAAAACTTAGCTTATAAAGTAGATAAGAATCTAATATTCTATAGGATTTGAGGTTGATTTTGTGTTAGTTGGATTGATTTGGGTCTGTTTTTTGAGTTGTTCACTCTCTCTCTCTCTCACACACACACACACAGAGTTGATCAATATGGAAACAGCATGTTCTAAGGGATTGCTTAATCATAAACAAAATAATATAATTTTGGGTATAAAACTTAGGTGAATAAATGTTTTTACTTATAAGGTCAAGTTATTAACCTTTAGAACCTTGCAAACTATGATTTCTAATGCAATGCAAAATAATAATCTGAAATTTGACCAGTAAACAATTGTCAATCTATTTTTATACTCTTTTGCCTCCGTCTCAAAATCAATTACCAATTTGTTTTATTTAATCTTGATCAAAAGCAAATTTGATTTATTTTATTTTTTTGCTTTAAAAAAATCCTTACTTTCTCATGCACCTTTCGGAGAAAAATTAAGGTTCTTTAATTAATAATTGTGGATTTACATGTACTTGTAGGGTTAAGTTAGCCGTTCATGGGCACTGATCATAAAGAATCCATATACTCCCTCGGTCCAGTTCGAAAAGGCAAAGTTATGTCTTGCACGAGAATTAAGAAAAGTGATGTAGAAAAGATAAAAAGTGTATATTGAAATAAATGTTGTGAGTCAAAAGTGATGTAGGAAAGTGAAAGTGGGATAGGAAATAGTTAGAGAATATTTATTGTGAGAGACTGAGAGTATAACAATTGGGTCCCACAAATAAAGAAGTATTAAATTTTTTTTTATTTTTGGGTTGCGCCCTTTAAATTTCAAATGGGACGCCTAAAAAGAAAATTTGTGCTTTTCGAACGGGACGGAGGGAGTATGTTTTTTGTATTTTATTAATCCTAATCATGTTATGTTATCTACTTTTAAAGTCTTAAATAATTAATATTTCTTCGTGAAGCTATTTAAAACTCATTTTTATTTTTTTTCTTTTGTAGAATATTTTTAATAAGAGTTGTTCTCTATGATGGTAACTTGTATGGCGTGACTATGGTGGTCAGCTTATAACAAATCCCACATTTTATATTACTACAATGGACTGGGCGGATCCGGACCTAATTGAGGTGGACTTCAGCCGATCTCAGAATTTCGAAAAAAAAAAAAAAAAAAAAAATTACCTAACTCACCGACTATATGTAATTTTTTTTTTTTGTATATATGAAGCTATTTTTCACTATTATTATTGTTTACAATATTTTTTAAATATCAAGCCCGCACGATTTCAAAATCATGAATCCGCCCCTAACAAGGGAAGCATTTTTCTATCATTTGCTTCGACGTTGTTTCATGGGGTGCCTACACTTTTTCCGTCTCAAATTAACTATTAGCTATTTTATAAAATTATATACTTGGTTTTGTTAATCGTTACGTTTTCATCTGTGTTTTCATGCTATTGTGTTATGAATCGGGAGGGATCGAACCCTGTATCTCTCATTCTTTTAATGGACAAATTGGAATTCTTGCACTCGGTTGCTTTAAACTGATAGAGATATATCAAATAACAATCATATATTATATTTTCTTATTGTAATAGTTTTCTTATTATTATAATTCCTTATTCATTCTCCTTTTGTAATTATATATTTTCTTAATTAATGATTTCTAGATTGTATATATATTTATACAATGCTAATAATAAATTTTGAGTCATTTATATCAATTCTCCCTTTCTTCATTTATGAATTGACTTCGTCTATCATCCTTACAAATATCATCAACCTATATTTATGGACATGGCTAGTTGTGAGCCACACGATCATAATTTTGATTGATAAAAATAAAAATTAGACCTAGGTGAGTTGATACATCTGTCTCAAACTGAGCGTTCATTTTTATTCTTAATCAACGATAAATGTGAATATGTATTTTGATACGAATGAAACTAATAACTTTTACTCCCTTCGTTTCGCTCGAAGAAGCACAAATTTCATTTTCGGGTGTCCTATTTGAAAAGACATAACCCAAAAATGGAAAGTTTTTTATTACTTCTTTATTTGTGAGATCCACTTGTCATACTCACAATAAATATCAACTAATTATTCTCTACCCCACTTTCTCTTTCCTACATCACTTTTCATACTCAGAACATTTATTCCACTATACTCCCTCCGTCCCGCTACAAATCACACACATTCCTTATTGGGCGTCCCGCTACAAATCACACACTTTCTAAAATGGCAAAGATTTTTTACTATTTTACCCACTAATTCTCTCTCATACTTTACTTTTATACTCACAATATCAATCAACTCACTATTTTATACCCCACTTTCTCTCTTCTACCTCACTTTTCATACTTACAACACTTACTCCACTAACTTTCTCCTTAATTCGCTTGCAAACAGTAACGGTGTGATTTATAGCAGGACGAAGGAAGTACACTTTTTCTCTTTCCTACATTACTTTTTTTTTTTAATTCTCATTAAGGCAAAAACTTTGCCTCTTCAGGATGGGACTGAGGGAGTAGTTCATATGACTATACATTTAACAAATGAGAGGATTCTCACTCTAGCTTTACAACTCATATAATATGACCCACAGCCACAAATCAAGCGTGAAACAGCTCAATCAGATTTGCTGCATGGAAACCCACATTTAATTTTTTTTAAAAAAAACAAATATGTCAACCTTACTATAGTAATTAAGTTTTGGAAGCTAATAAATATTCTAACATTTAAAACACTAGATCTGTTAATTAAAAAATTGTGAAATAGCTGGAAAATTTTAATTTATTTAATTATTATTTATTATTAACCCCAAAAATATTTATTAATTTACACTAGAATTGAAGACAATCCCTATAAAATTGCTAGAAGATTTCAAGAATCTATAAGCCATTATATGTGACATGATCCAAACATTAATTACTTATGATTTTTTTAATTTAAGGTTTCTCTTTCTGGAAATTTTTATATAGTTTAAAGCCTTTTAAGGTATTTTTTTTAGCTATTTGATCATGAAAATGACATCAAAATTAAAGGTAAGGAACATAAAACTTTCTTAAAAAAATAGAAAATAAATATATTCTTCAGAAATCTGACCTAATCAATGATACCCAATTGCTCGAATCAAAATCATGGTCCCTATGATCTACACAAACTAATACCTAAGATAGCGACTATACTTTATACATATTGTGTAATTTTCTGTAAATTTTAATTTTCCATATTTTTCTAAAAAAAAACCCAAATTTTATAAAAAAAACGCGTTTTTCCTTAAGCTTAGAAAAAACGTGTCTTGTTTCTCCCGCTAGTGCCAGTGTTAGTGTAACAAAGTGCCGGTGTAAAAAAATGTCAGTGTTAGTGTAACAAAGTGCCAGTGTAAAAAGTATCAGTGCATGTATATTAAGTGACAGTGTAAAAAAGTGTCAGTGTTAGTGTAATAAAGTGCCAGTGTAAAGAGTGTTAGTGCATGTGTATATTAAGTGTCAGTATAAAGAATGTCAAGAATAAAAAAGTGTCAGTATTAGTATAAAAAGTGTCTGTGTGAAGAGTGTCAGTGCATGTATTATTAAGTGTCAGTATAAAAATGATTTTTTCTTAAGCTTAGAAAAAAACTCGTTTTTTATAAGACCAACTCAAAAATAAAATTAAAAAAATCAGCATTTTCCCTTGATAAAATGTGTGACACATTATTTTTTCGTTAAAATATAAACTAAACTAGAATAAGTGTTACGTATAAGACGCACAATAAAGGGAGAGTGGGGAAAATTATATATTTATTGCATTATTGTTTTACTATATACACAAATCTGTTGTTATCAAAGACAATCAATATCAAGTCCTAGTCTAGCTCCAAAGTCCAAAAAACAAATTAAAAAATGTGACAAGGCAACTTTATATATATATAAAAAAAAGAAACCCCTACAGGTGCGTCGTGACGTGGGAGAACTATTTCATGTAGATTTTCCCTGACATAAAAAATTGTTAAAAAAACTAAAAATGAAATAAAAAATTGAGGGTATGAGAAATTCCAAGTATATACTTGAAATCATGGGGATATATATATAGTACTAATACATATCTAAACACAATCTGAACAGCTATGCAATAATTAAGCGTGGATTGTTCAAAGTGTTGACAGCTTTAAAAGGAGGGGAAGTTGAAGATCTTCAACAACAGTATCAAATTACACACACAAACACACAGTAGATTAAGCTGTTTTTGCAAGGAATAGAAGTTGATCAAGAAGTTTTTTTTTTTTTTTTGAAAGTAATTTTGTGTTTATCTTTCCTGAAAGAAAAAGGAGAGAGATGGGTAGTGGTTATTTTGGGGAACTAAATATGGGAAATGATCATCAAAGATCTGGATCATCGTCTTCTTCTTCGTCGAGGAAAGGGAAAAAAGGAAGCTCAGATAAGCCTAAGCAGCCACAAAGAGGGC
This sequence comes from Adenophora triphylla var. japonica, assembly GCA_022495995.1. Classification (NCBI taxonomy): domain Eukaryota; kingdom Viridiplantae; phylum Streptophyta; class Magnoliopsida; order Asterales; family Campanulaceae; genus Adenophora; species Adenophora triphylla. Next base: position 615,633 of record JAFEMH010000025.1, read on the forward strand.
TTGGTGTTGCTCAGTTGGAGCAGATTAGACTTCATAGCCAAATGTCTTGTAATTATCTTCCAAACCCTACCCCTAATTACCCTCACCAGGTATTCTCTCTCTCTCTCTCTCTCTTTCTCTCTCTCTCTCTCTTTGACACACAGCGAGTTTATTGTGGTTGAACTGTGTATGTATATGCAGGAGGATATGAGAGTTCAAACACCCTATTCGTCGTCTTCCTCGTTCTCATACAGCACTCCATCGACAGCTTCTTATAGTTTGCAAGGTCATCAAAGCATCATGGTATGTTGAATTTTGCCTTAATTCAAATAGAAACTGATGCTGCAACGAACGTCACTTTTATTATGTTCAGAAAATTTAAGAAAACCCTCTATTATGTTCAGAAAATTTAAGAAAACCCTCTTTTTATAGCTTGTTCAATCGATTTTATGTCACCCAAACCTCACAAAAAAAAAATCATTCAAGCAAACACATCTTTAGTAGGTGAGATTTGGCTTAGATGAGGTTTTCTTAATGGTATTGAATATCCCTATAACAAATTCTATCCACTTTGAGGATTAATTTAAATTGCTGTTTTTTTCCAGATTTTGTTTTGTATTTAATAAAATCTTGAAATTCTATTTATTCTACTCAGATGAATTTGGGAGAATATGATAGATCAAATAACAGATACGGAGATTCGCAGGATCCAACAAATCAAAGGTACCGATGATTAGGGTTGTAAACGAATCGAATCTTTTTGATTCGATAGTATAAGTGCTATCTTCTAATTAAAATGTCAAATTAAAAACAGATGGAATGGAGGCAATACATTCTTAGAGACACAGCATTATGCACAGCCAGGCATAACAAGACATCTCCTTAACCTAGAAGTAGAGGTATAAATTTATAAATGAGGCATTTACAAAAAACTAGTTAAGGGACGAAAATTACAAAAAAAAAAAACACATAAATTCGAAATTACAAAAAAAATAGTTTTTTTTTTTTATCAGTTTTGGTCAAACAACTGATAATTTTAGTTATCAGTTGTTCAAACAAGTGATAATTTCAGTTATCAGTTGTTTACATCTGATAACTGAAACTAATATTGATAATTTCAGTTATCAGTTGTAAACAACTGATAGCTGAAATTATCACTTGTTTATCAGTTGTTTTACCAAAACTGATAAAAAAAAGTTTTTAGTAAAAAAAGAAAAAAAAGTAGTTTTTTGTAATTTTTCATCTTACATGTTTTTTTTATATATATAAATGCCATCTTTTTGAGTGAGTTTTTTGTAATAAACCCTTTATAAAAATGAATTCTTAACGTACCTTTTTTTCTAAAAACAAAGGTTTTTTTTTTTTACAATATGAAAGAAGATGTTTAATTAACCTCTTTTCCTTGTATCTACTGTCAAATTCATAGGACTCATTGGGGAAGAAGAAGAAGAAGAAAGATCAGAGTGATTCAATGGGCTCAAGCAGTCAAAACTCGGACTCAAATGGCAGCCAAGAATTAGATTTGGAGCTCAGACTTTCACTTTAGTTAGATTTCTAGCTCATAAATTCTCTAGGATTGATGCAAAATGTATGAAATTCTATCTTTCGCCCCGTACTTCTTCTTACAATCATCTGACCGAGAAAGGCGAAAAGAAAAGAAAAGAAGAGGATCTTTATCATAATGCATCTGATTTGCAAAGTTGCAGATGCAAGTTTGCGACTTGAAAAACACTTGTGCTACAATTCAATATCAAATGAAGTGAGATTGAATTTCTGGGTGATTGATACACATGAAATTTTCTTGCCACAGTATGTCAAACTAAGTATTTTTTGCTAGTTTGTCTTTTGATTTCTATGATTTTATCTAAGCTATTGTTAGAAATATTATCTCACATCGGAAATTGACAAATATTGTCTATAATATATAATATATAAAGATCCTGAGCCACTTCCCTTAGCACCAATTAGTTTTAAGGTGGAACCTCAAACTTTAAAAGCTATAACAAAGCTAACTTTTCTTGGATCGATATATAAATGATAATACAATCACTAGGATGAGTTCATAACTAGCGAGAAGTCAATTAGCTCCAAGCAAATCCAGAAATTGGAATCTATAGAATAAATCACACCGTGGGTGAACAGTACTATGAACAGTACCAAATGTCAAATTTTTCATTTTGCCCTCACTAAGTTGTCCCTTTCCCATTTTGCCCTTTAAAAAAAAACGTGTCCTCGGACACGGGCTTTTACTAGCATGCATATATTATATACTCCCTCCCTCCGTTCTACTTTCACTTGGTACTAACTTTTAATATGTCATATTTCTATTAGAAACATTTTCTCCGTGCATTGCGTTGCACCATATTATAATATGTCATATTTCTATTAGAAATATGGCATATTAGAAATATGGCATATTAATATGGTGCAACGCAATGCATGGAGAAAATGTTTCTCGATGCTAAGATTTTCATCACTTTCTGCTTAATAATAGTATGTCGTTCTATTTTTAGGTCATTTTCAAGTACTATAAATTAGAAGCAACGACAATTTAACAAATAAAAATCTTAAAAATGGCAATCAATTCAATGGTTACCATGAAAATTATAGTTGTTATCCTTCTCTCAATCTTCCTTGTTGCTTCCTCGACCTTTCTCCCCAAAGGCTCGGCCGATTTCCATACAGAAGTCTCAAGCAAAACAAGAATCCAAGGTTCCCACCGCCACGGAGATGTTCAACACAACGGCGATGGGGACACGGTTGAGATCAAGACAAAATCAACTAACTTTCCACCGATCAGGGGCGGCGGCCAATTTCAAGTCGAAGGTGGACGTGTGACCGAAGTACAGGGAACAACAAAGAGTAATCCCGTGCATGTTGGTAAGTCGTCGAAGATCCACCAAGCTCCTAAGGCATGAGCTAAGGTCCGAAAATTATGAGCATTAGACCGTTGGAAACTTCTATGAATAAAGTTTCCAACGCATTTTACTATTTTTATTTGGATTTTTTTCAATTGTTTTACTGAAGGGCAGTTATAAGGACATGTTTATAACTTTGACCCAACTTTAAATCTAACAAAAGCACGACAAAAAGAGAAAAGAATTACAATATATTGAAATATAATTTACAACGTAAAATTAAATAAGGAGAAGATCGTATGTTGATCGTGTTGATGTTGCCTGAATCGTGTGTAACACACTCTCTTTAATACAAATTCGCCGACGTATCGAGTTGTGATTGAAGTTGTTTTGTACGTTCGCCTCTTAGGATAAAACGGATGGACCGGACTATTCTTACACGCTTGAATCTCCGGCGAATTGAATCAATGATTGGATAAAATCATCATACCATTTAATCTATTTTATGAGGCCAAAAAAAGAAAATTAACAAATTGCAAAGGAAGAGGAGGAAGTTTGATGGAAAAAAATTGTTTTCATTTATTATGGGTTTCTCTAGTTATGGCTTTAACAACCATATAATGAATTCCCAATTAATTTGTATTAATATGGGAGTCATTATTTTGTATTTATGTGATTTTATTCCATAACTTGTAACCTCAAAACCCATGGTAATGATCTCAATTAATCTCTTCATTAATTTGGAAATCATGATACATCAATAGTGTGATTAAATTCTAAAAGTTACATTTTCAACCCACCAACTTTGAGCTATCATATATTTCTCATCCAATCTCAAATTGGACATCTAGATATACCATTTCAATGTTCACATAGAGTGGAACATGAACCCACAATAATCTTTGTCAAACGATAAACGATTTATTTAAGAAAAATACACAATTTCCTTCACACACAACGCATTTTTCCAACAATCCCCCACATGAATGAAATTGATGACGAGTTTGGTGATAAAGTCCGGCAGACGAAAACTTGCATACGATAGGTGTGGGAATTCCCATTGAACATTCGCTTATACAAGCATATTTACTATACTCGCAAGTCGATATACGCGATGTCCTTGAATCGTTATATTTTTTGTGTAGACGATCATATGCTTGACACAAGTATCGTTCTAACATAATTCAATTCTCATAGCTATGTTCATTAATGACCCTGAACATTTTGCATGGTTCTGTGAGAGAGACTAAAAATTGAGCCTCACACAATTCTTCTCGAAGCGGCCCCACTTTTCTCTCACATAGGTGATTTCTTAAAGGTAACACATATTACCGCGATCGAATTTTGGATGCGTAAGAATCATTAAAACTTATAGGCTTATCCTTGTCATTTTGGGATGTCACTAATAGAAATGGATTTTGGGTTAATTCTCCCACAGTGACGCTACAAGTATTTTAACAGTTAGGTGGTCTCATTGAATCTAGTTCTTGGGATCTCCAGTCATCTATATTGGGTATTTCGCTGTGTTTAGCTTTTAAAAGGCTTAAGTCACATTCCACTTCGAATTTACAACTAACTTTTGATTTAACCATTTAGTTAACGTATACGTTTATCATTTGACCTCACATATTCAAATTAGTTGAGAGTAGTGTTGGGTTTTGGGGTAACATGCGCAGCGGAAGACTTGATGTAAATCACAAAACCCTAGCCATGAATTCATTTAATATGAATAAATTAAAAATATGAATATAGATTTACTAACCTTTGTTGTGATTTTGTCTTTCGTACACGAATTCGTAATTAAGTTTGAATCATAGACGAAACTTTGATCTTCTTCTTTTTTCTTCCTTGTAATGAATTAATCAATGGTAGGACTTCAAGCTTTAGGTAATAAGCAATCACCATCTATTGGTAATTCACACGCGAACGAACCAAGATCTATATCTTGTTGGATTGCTAGATGATCCTCTATTGTTGAAACTATTTTCAACAATCTATGGCTATTATGGAATTGAATCTATGGAATTTTGATCTTTGATTCGTAATCAAAAATCAATGAATTAGTGTTTCATAAACCCTAATTTTCCTCCTTAATTTTCATGTGTCTTGGCTGAAGAAAAGGGGGTTATTTATACTTTATAAATATTCCTAACAATTAGGAAAAAAAAACCCTAATCCAAGCCAAAAACGGAGGTGCCAGAACCTGGCGGTGAGGCGGGTGCCTAGGGAGGGGTGAGGCGCTCATGCCCAGAAACTTGGCCCGTGGAATTCTGACTTTGAGGCTGGAGCCTCACGGCCAGAAGTCCGATTTTTCCATATTTGAGTCAATTTTCAATTCGTTCTTTGTGTGTGCCGCTATAGGAATTATATTTATGTTGATAGTGAGTTGAAACATCAATCCAAGACATAAGTGGTCTCTAGCAAGCCATTATGTCCACCCAATTAAATATAACATCAAAGCTTGATTCCTTGATAAATCATTGCCACAATCCCTTTGTCTCACGATGTCATATTGAACATAAGTCATGGTCCACGTCAGCTTATATTGTTCAATGCTTTCTCGATTTCGAATATTTTGATAATCCAAGTGCATTTGATCTCTATCAAATCTCTTAAGTATGGACATACATTTTATCAATACTATTCATCGAGGGGCCCAAGCGAACATCTCTCTTTACGAGGGACAAATCCCATCTTGACTTATCATTCTTCCCTACAAGAATCCGATCATGCCAACATGGCCCTTCACTACAAGAAAGGAGGCTTTTTACGGCGTCCATATACGGCGGCGAACACGCGTCCGCCGTATATATATTATATATGCGGCGGTATGAACAGCCTCCGTAAATACCTAATATATACGGCGGACGCGTCCGCCGTAAATAAGTAATGTACGTATATTTAATGTGTACGTATACGAGATCGAGGTTATATACGGCGGTATATCAGTAGCCGCCATTTATAGGTACTTATTATCGGCGGTTGATACGCGTCCGCCGTAAATAATATACCATTATTTACGGCGGTGTACAATATCCGCCGTAAATGTTATTAAATACCGGAAAACCCAAATTTCCCTATTCAGTTTTGCGGTATCTCCATCTCCCTTTCTCTCCTACAGAGCTTCTCTCCTCCATAGCTAGGGCTTGAAAATCCGACGTCGGTGACCAAAATCAGGTAGGTATAGCGTATTTAATTACTTTTAATTTTTGGTTTTTGTTGATTTCTTCGATCTGTATCTCAGTCTCTCTTTCTCTCCTCCATAGCTTCTCTCCTCCATAGCTAGGCCAAGAAAATCCGACGATCAAATCAGCAGGTAGATATAGCGTATTTACGGCGGCTAGTCCGCCGTAAATACTATATACGGCGGGGCGCGTGGTATTTAAGGCGGATTTTAACCGCCGTAAATAAGCCTGTTTCTTGTAGTGCTTATTGATATCCTATTAAAGATAGTGTTAGACTACATTAAACATAACGTTCATCATGTGGAAGACTGACTATGATAATCTCAGGTACTAATGATTCTAATGACACGACTACCATGAGATTTAATTATGACATATATGACCATATACCATGACATAAATCTCATAGGTGGGTCAGTCCAGTACCTTGTTCTCTAACAAGTACCCATAAGCGTAATGTGCATCCCCATGTATATAATCATCTCTATGATTATACATTACCAATTTATACTAGTTATTCACAATAACTAGGGACACGAATTATTATAATAAACATGTAAAACCAATAATAATCAAAATAAACATTCTATATTATAAATGGTAAAGACGATTACATAACGGTATTAACTATGAGTCAAAATAGTTATAAGCCTAGGGCATAACACCAACAAGTAGTTGTCTAATGACATTATGTCTTAAACATATATATCTAGACTATTAGGAATATAATATCATTATATTGTATTCAAGTATATTTTGTAATAAATAGATTAGGAAACATAATTCTTGTATTAGATTAGGAAACACAATTTTAGAATCCTTCTCCTTATAGGAGATTAATCATTGTATTAGATTAGGAAACACAATCTTAGAAACCTTCTCCTTCTAGGAGATTCCTCATTGTAACCCTATAAATATGTACCTCTAGTATCATAATAAAATTGAGTCATTCAATACAATTCTTCTCTTCCATGTTTTGATTGACTTCGTCTAACTCTCTTTATTCTAATATGGTATCAGAGCATTAAAATTCATAAAAGAACTTCTACGCCAAACCTCACCACCAAAGCTTCCCCCAACCATCATCAAAACCGCCCCACCCAAAGAAAACCCTTATACACTAAAACCCCAAGGCCGAAACCACCCCTCTCTTAAACCACCATAACCCAATCGCCTCAAAAACCCTTTTGACTGAAATTATAAACCTTTTTGTAATTCAACCCCCTCGGCTCAAAAATCCTTTTGACCGAAACCCCAATTTTTTTACAAAAACCCTTTTGACCAACACGTGAGGGGTGAAACCCCTACTTGTACAAGGTGACTCCACGTGCTCGTCTCACGCGTGAGGGGTAAAACTCCTACTTGTACAAGGTGACTCCACGTGCATAACCCCTACTTCAAAACCCCATCGGCCTAGCCGAAATGAATTCCCCCTACTTCAAAACCCCATAACCCCACCCTTCTTATAGGGAATTGCCAAACTTGTCTTGGCTCACCATATTTTAATGTGAAAACCCAAACCCACACGTGAGGGGTGAAACCCCTACTTGTACAAGGTGACTCCACGTGCTCGTCTCACGCGTGAAGGGTAAAACCCCTACTTGTATAAGGTGACTCCACGTGCATAACCCCTACTTCAAAACCCCCTCGGTGTAGGGGAAATATTGGGTCTTGATCTTGATACTGAGGCCGGATATGTGATTGAATCGTGTATAATCCACTTTTCGAATAAAGTATTTCGACCCTTAATGCCTGGGTTACACAAAATCTTTATTGGGATAAGACAATCACGCAATTTGTTTCTAGGCAAAGAGAACAAATCTAAAACTTGAGAATTGTTTTTCTTTCGTTATTGTTGTATCACTCTTGTGTTTTTCATGTGTGTTTATAACTGAGATCAATCTCTGTATATATACAGATGGAGAGGTATCAGTAAAAGGGTACAATCAAAAGACATGACTTTAGCCAAGCGATGTGTCTTTTCATTTTGAACTGGCGCCTGTTCAGGAACTGCTCGGCCGAGTCAAGGGACTCGCTCGGCCGAGCACATATGTCTAGTGAAATTCTGCCAAGCTGCACGGTCGTGTCTTATGGCTAATCGCACTGGCCAGAAACATCTATACTCGCGGCCGAGCAAGGCACATGCCTCGGCCGAGCAAGACTCTCCGAAACTTGGCCAATCGATATGCTCTGCTCGGCCGAGTCAAGGACTCTGCTCGGCCGAGCACATCAGCAAAATGTGCTACCCTTTAACTTTTACTTCTTTATCGAGGTTGACTTCGTTTTAGCTCAAACGAGTGTGTACTCCACACTTTCCCTTACTCGTATCCGAGTCTAATACGAATCACATTGATCTCTTAGTAAATCACCATTACAATAAAATAAGTTGATGATTACAAAATCACCAACAAATCCCCTCCATTTTAGTGTAATCCTTTGATTTACTAAACTTTATAAATAACGAAACAAACGAATGCATAAATGAAAATGTCTTGCGATTGAATTTTCATCTTAGTATAATACACATTTCAAATACTCGAGAATCGGGGTGTCGTAACGATTGAACCCGTCAACTCATATGAATACCTGAAGATACTATATACATAAGTTCAGTACAATTCTCTTTGTTTAACCTTGACACTATTACAAGCCATGTGTCCATATTCAATAGTGAACATATAGGAAGCCAAGTCCTAGCTTCTTGAAGCGGCAAAACTTCATGTCCACATAGGTAGTTCCTTTTAATCTTGCACCTGCATTTGCAATTTTTCAAAGGAACTATTAAGAAGATATTCTTCAACCTAACTTTTACTTGGTGTCCGAACACATACCTTGAGAAAGATAATAACATGTGTTCCAATCTCCAACTGCGAGCTTCTCACATTGAATTCAAGCTTCTAACGTTGTATTAGAAGGGAATTGGGTATCTCACAATTAGAGGATTAAATGGACTTTAATCCCATTCCCATTGCAGACTTATTTACCAAGTCTCTGGCTAACCCTTCGTCAAGTGGTCAGCCAAATTTTGGTGCGACCGAACAAACTCAACTGATATCACCCCATTCATGATTAACTCTCGAATCATACTATGTCGACACCCAAGTGTCTAGACTTGCCATTATAAATCTGACTATAGGCCCTAGCCAAGGTGGCAGCACTATCACAATGGATAGACATTGGTGATATCGGTTTTGGCCATAATGGAATCTCATATATCAAGTTCCGAAGCCACTCCGCTTCTTTTCCAGCAGCAGCCAATGCTACAAACTTAGATTCCATTGTAGAATGTGTAATACATGTCTGCTTTTTGGAAGCCCAAGAAATGGCACCTCCTCCAAGCAAGAACACCCAACCACTAGTAGAAGATGAATCTTCTTGGTTGATCCAACTAGCATCTGTGTAACCTTCTAATATAGAAGGATGTCCACTATAACACAAACCATAGTCCATAGTACCTTTTAAGTACTTGAACACCCTTGTTATAGCTTGCCAATGCTGTATACTAGGATTACTAGTAAACCTGCTCAATCGTCCAACTGCATAAGAAATATCAGGTCGAGTGCCCGTCATAGCATACATCAAACTGCCTATGACGTTTGAGTATTCGAGCTGTGACACAGGTTTACCAGTGTTTGATACAAATTTCTCAGTAGGATCCATGGGAGTACTAACTTTAGAACAATTGTCACAATTAAACCTCTTGAGAATTTTCTCAATATAATGAGATTGTGAAATTGCAATTCCCTTGTTCATCCGTTTAATCTTTATACCATGAATTACGTCGGCATCTCCCATGTCCTTCATAGAAAACTTTGATGACAAAAACTTCTTAGTTTCATCAACTACATTTTGGTCTGTGCCAAAAATCAACATGTCATCAACATATAGGCAGATGATTACACCTTTACCGGATTCATCAAATCTGCTATATACACATTTGTCGGACTGATTTAATACAAAACCATTCGACAAAACAACCTCATCAAACTTTTGATGCCACTGCTTAGGTGCTTGCTTCAGCCCATACAATGACTTAATTAACTTACATACCTTATGCTCATTACCTGGCATAACAAATCCTTCTGGTTGTTTCATATACACTTCTTCTTCCAAATCACCATTTAAAAATGCTGTGTTTGACATCCATTTGATGGGTCAATAGATTCTGAATAGCTGCCAAAGTTATCAGAAATCTAATAGTAGTGATACGAGCAACCGGTGCATAGGTATCGAAGTAATCGATCCCTTCCTTTTGTCTAAAGCCTTGGATTACCAATCGAGCTTTAAACTTGTCAATAGTTCCATCGACTTTTATCTTCTTTTTGAAGATCAATTTGCACCCCAAAGGTTTACAGCCTGGTGGTAAATCAGACAAGACCCATGTATTATTTTCCACAATAGAACCAATCTCATCATCGATTGCTTCTTTCCAAAATCCAGCATCTCGAGATTTTATTGCTTCATCATAGGTTCTTGGATCCTCCTCTATACTATAACAGTAAGAGTATTGAGATTCAATTTGATCTCTTGATCCCATAACTAAATATAGTTGAAAATCAGAACCATATGTTTTAACTTTCTTTGCTCTTTTACTTTTACGAGGTTCGAGTGTCTCACTTGGTACCTCAATCAAATGATCATTCATTTGAGATTCAGCCGAAATACTTATCAATTCTTAACTTAATGGTGAATAAATATTCAATCAAAGCAAGTAGATCCGCATACTCACAATACATAATTAAATGCGTGGCTATGCATTTGAACAAACTCACAACGCATCTAATGATGGTGGCTATGTTCAAAATGGGATAATCTTACATTAAGAATTGAAAGCCTTTTGAAATATTACATTTTCCACCGAGCATGCCATTATGAAGATTGATAACAACAGAGGAAGTCATATACACAGAACTAGAGTTAACAGAAATTTTATTTAAATTCAACATAAACATCCCATTATTATAATAACCAAATCCTACAAATACACCTGACTTTGATAAGATATACTTATCGGATTCATAAACTTGTTTATAACCACACTTGTTCAAGACAGGACCAGAAATTAAATTCTTACGAAGTTTAGGTACATATAAAACATTAAACAAAGAAATAGTTTTTCCCGAACTGAATTCCAACACCACACTTCCTCTTCCTTGAATAGGAGCGGAATGGTCATCACCCATGTAAAGGACAGATCCGTCTTCCATTGGTTCTGTCTTAAACCAACAACGATCTTTACAAACATGAGTTGTGGCACCGGAATCAATCCACCACGCAATAGCATCATCCTGCACATAAAATGCCTCAGAAATTAGTGAAACAAAATTTTTAATAAATCTGTTCCAACTAAGTATTAAATTCTGACCTTGGTTTTGAGAATGGTCCTTAGACCCCTTTCCCGAACCACTTGTGCTTGCGCCTTTCTTGTTGTTTCCAACACGACAATCCTTCTTAAAGTGACCAGATTTGCCACACTTCCAACATGTCAATTTAGGCTTCTTGTTGGAACCAGAACCATTGTTATTGAAACTACGTTTCTTTCCTTTGTTTTTATTGTTTCCACCCTCATCAATCATATTGACCGAGGGTCCAGCAACTTCTTTTCCTGCACCTTTGTCATCCTCTTGTGCCCTAAGAGATTCCTCTATGCGCAAGTGACTTCCAAGTTGAACCAAAGATAGATCGTCTTTACCATGTTTCAAAGTGTGTTTGAAATCCTTCCAGGAGGGAGGCAACTTATCAATCACACTTGAAACCGATATTGACTCATCCATCTTCAACCCATGTTGTGTATATTGTCCAAGGATTCTAAGGAGTTCATTGAATTGTTCCATGACAGGTCTTGAATCAACCATCTTGTAATTATTAAAATTACTCACAAGGAACTTCTTACTAGAAGCATCCTCTGCCATGTACTTGGATTCAAGAGAATCCCATAACTCTTTAGCAGATTCCTCATTTTGATAGATGTCAAATAGAGAATCAGACATACCGTTTAATATGTGTCCTCTGCAGATGTAGTCGTCGTTTTCCCACTTTGATCTACGTCTGATTGCTTCCAAGTTGTCATCTTCAAGCAATTCTGGAATAGGGGTAGATAGAACATACACCACTTTTAACGTTGTTAAAAGGAAGTGCATCTTCTTCTGTCAACGCCTGAAGTCTTGTCCTTCAAATTTGTCTAGCTTTCCAAACTTTGTCGTCATCTCCTTCAAAGTACTTCCACCAGCCATGAGTATCACCAAATACTTTATTCGTTTGTAGGGGAAATATTGGGCCGGTCTTGATCTTGATACTGAGGCCGGATATGTGATTGAATCGTGTATAATCCACTTTCCGAATAAAGTATTTCGACCCTTAATGCCTGGGTTACACAAAATCTTTATTGGGATAAGACAATCACGCAATTTGTTTCTAGGCAAAGAGAACAAATCTAAAACTTGAGAATTGTTTTGCTTTCGTTATTGTTGTATCACTCTTGTGTTTTTCATGTGTGTTTACAACTGAGATCAATCTCTGTATATATACAGATGGAGAGGTATCAGTAAAAGGGTACAATCAAAAGACATGACTTTAGCCAAGCGATGTGTCTTTTCATTTTGAACTGGCACCTGTTCAGGAACTGCTCGGCCGAGTCAAGGGACTCGCTCGGCCGAGCACATATGTCTAGTGAAATTCTGCCAAGCTGCACGGCCGTGTCTTATGAACTGCACGGCCGTGTTGTTCATACTGCTCGGCCGAGCAAGGCACATGCCTCGGCCGAGCAAGACTCTCCATAAACTTGGCCAATCTGATATGCTCTGCTCGGCCGAGTCAAGGACTCTGCTCGGCCGAGCACATCAGCAAAATGTGCTACCCTTTAACTTTTACTTCTTTATCGAGGTTGACTTCGTTTTAGCTCAAACGAGTGTGTACTCCACACTTTCCCTTACTCGTATCCGAGTCTAATACGAATCACATTGATCTCTTAGTAAATCACCATTACAATAAAATAAGTTGATGATTACAAAATCACCAACACTCGGCCTAGCCGAAACCAATTCCCCCTACTTCAAAACCCCCTCGACAAAACGGAAAACCCCTCTCCACAACCCCACCGTCTCCGACGTAGTCATGCATCAACCTATCACCACCTCGGATGCGAGGAATCACATCTCATCAGAAACGACGTACATGTTCGGGAACACATTCATCTTCAACTGCGTCATCAAACCCGGTTCATCTCATCACTCTCCAAAATTGGACTTATCCAAAGACCGTTCATCTTGCGGGGGCATATTAGAAATATAATATCATTATATTATATTCAAGTATATTTTGTAATAAATAGATTAGGAAACATAATCCTTGTATTAGATTAAGAAACACAATCTTAGAAACCTTCTCCTTCTAGGAGATTAATCATTGTATTAGATTAGGAAACACAATCTTAGAAACCTTCTCCTTCTAGGAGATTCCTCATTGTAACCCTATAAATATGAACCTCTAGTATCACAATAAAATTGAGTCATTCAATACAATTCTTCTCTTTCATATTTTGATTGAATTCTTCTAACTCTCTTTATTCTAATATAGACTAACATTACACACATTGCTATATGTCTTTTCAATCATAAATTGACTTTATCAATATACCATTTTCTAACACAAGCTTTATCAATTTTATAATTGTTAACTCAAATTCATTAAAATTCCAGGTATTGCATATTGATCCTTTCAAAATTTCAAGAATATCCACCTAATAACTTGTTTAATAACGAGTCCATTAGTTTTTCTTGAAATTGAATCAACGTATCAAATTGACTAGAATTTTTCTTAGTTAACATATCGTTTTTGGATTTAATTAACAAAGTGACGTAATCACTCTTGTTTAAATTCATACAATCAAACCTTTGATTTCGTTATCTTTGTACTTGTATCAAGTTATATAATGAATTTACTGTTAGGGATATTATTCCACATTGGGAATTGACAAACCTTGCCTATGACATATAAAGATCCTGGGCCACTCCCCTTGACACCAATTGGTTTTAAGGTGGAACCTCAGACTTTAGGATGATATCAGAGCAGGTTATTTACACGTGCAGGCCCAACGGCCCACGATGTTACTCCGCGCCATCCGATTAATAAGTCCACGTTGTAAGCCTTTGGCAAAGCCCGGCTACACGTGAGGGGGCGTGTTAGAGATTCCCAATGTGGGATAATTTCTCTAACATTTACAAACTAGAACATTTTCTTCTAGCTTCCCTTTCTTGAACCGTTTCAACACTTTGATCTATTTCATTTAGAGTATCATTTATTCACTTATATGAATTTGACATCAATACTTGATTTTCATTGATTTTATTTTCTTTGGATTTTTATATATATTCAAACTTTTTGAATCATATATAACAAAACAGTATTCACAATTGTTATAAACATAACTTTTGAAACATAATCCACCATTTAGTAACCAAATTCAATTTATTTGGTAATTGGACTTGCTACTTTGCGAAACACCCCATATTCACAACTGTATGTATGCCTACGTTTCCATAATTCATATGTACATCTCATTATTTTCATGGGAAAACCTGTTGAGAAGGTAATTATTTTTCAAAGTATACTCATCCCATATTTTTGGGATAATCCTAAAATTAGAGATAATGCCAATTTTCATTATTAATACCATTTGATCATGGTGTAAATTGTGTACACTTTGTTTCATTGCTCATGTACAACAAATCACTTTGGGTTGTTCTACGTAAATTTTCTCTTCTAAATCGACATTTAGTAAAGTTATTTACATCCGTTTGATTTATTTCAAATTTTGCTATGCAACAATTGGAAATACAAATCTTTATTCTCGTGATTAGAGAATAAGTATTAAAGTAATCAATGTCTTCATATTTCTTGTAATCCTCAATTACAACACTAGCCTTGTACTCATTGATTATTTCATCGATTTTCATTTCCTTTTTTATAACTCACTTATATGCTAGTGGTTTATTATTATGAGGTAAACTCACCACTTTCCAAGTGTGATTTTTCAATATGGAATCAATCTCACTTTTAACGACCTCTTTGCACAAAGATCCTTCTAAATAGCTCAATGTATTTATAACTTTGTGATTCACTTTCTAGCATTTATGTTAGAAAATCTGGGCCATAAAATTTTCTTATCCTACCTCATTTGCTATGTCGAGGTCATGCCTCTTTTTCATCATTTACTCATGATAAGTTTCTTCTTCTTCTTCTATTGAATCATGAATTCGTTTAAGTGAGTTTGTATCATCGGTTATTTTATACGAAAACATATTTTTAAAGAAAGAACTGGTTCATGATTTCATTATAATATTCTTATATATAAATTGAATCTTGGATTTATAAACAAGAATTATATAATCAAAACTATTGTAATCATACCCAACACATATACAATCAATATTTTTTAGTATAACTTATACACAAATTACACTTAGTTGTGTTTCATCACTACCTAATTATTAAGTTGATTTTCAATTTTTTCTTTAAAAAGATAAGATTCAACATTTTGCTTTTTAGCAAGCAGCGTTAAAGGTAAAAACTTACACATTTTACCATCATACATTTGAATAATATTCACATTTCAAGCATTAATATGCCTTGATTATAACTTCTAGCACATATTTGATAAGTCTTGTTTGTATCTATTTTGACCATATAACAAGATTCAATCTCATTATTGATCACTTGAACACCCTTACGTTTCATTCATTCAAAAATCATGAATAACATTCTTGATGACATCACATTTATCTCTCAATACACAAGGTATATGCTTGACTTTTTCAAACAAGCTTTTCAAACGATTTTGACTTTTCACACAAGTTTGACCAACTTTGTCTTTGTATTAAGCATTTCGGCATGCTTCATTATATTTGCTTTCACCACAAGAAATGTTAGACAACTTCTTCTATTCTCTTTTACAACACAAATACGAATAGCACACACCTCAACATTCATTTCTATTCATTTAAGTTTGTGGTGATTTTAAAATATCCTAAAGTGGGAAGCAATTTCTCAATTATTGTTATAAATTGAAAATTTCACTCAACACCATCCATTCGACATGGTTTTCATGGAATACTATTTTCACTTCTTTCATATGATTTTTTTTCGATTTGTGAAGTACACTATTTTAAAATCAAGGAATCGGCTTACGATGATTTTCATTGCACCCGTATTCTCGATTTTATATTTATAGTCCAACGACCCCCACAAATCTTTTGTCATTTTCTTGGTATTATATATGTTTTATAATGAATTCGACAATTCATTAATTATATAGTTCCGATAAAGAAAATTCGCATGTTTCAACCGTACTCACGACTTGAAAATCCATCACATTTTCACTCAACTTAGTAGGATCTCCCATAAGAAACCCCTCTAAGTTCAAGGTGGTCAAATATAACATCTTTTGTTGTCATCACTTAAAGTCGAGGTCAACAAAATTTTCTAACTTCTTACAGTGGTGATATGGAATATTTGGAACAACCACATTACATTGGACATTTGTCTCCAAACAAACCAAACATTGACTTTAATTTTCAACAATTATAACCTTGTTGTTACAAATATAAATCTGTTAATTAGAGAATTAACTTCAAGAATAAATTGCTAATTAAATAGGAGATTTAACACAATTTATTTCTTATAACCACTTATATTTTATAAGGTTCCTAAAAATTGAAAATCAAGTCGACTAAAATTAAAATCTAATTTATATAGGAATCAAATAAAAATCTGAACCATTAAAATATTGGCAGTGGGAAAGTGGTCCAAACTCGTAGTGGCCAAAGCAGAGGAGTAGGAAGCTATGGTACAGTTAGGGCTGTAAACGAGCCGAACCGAGCAGAGCTTTAAGGTGTCAAGCTCGAGTAAAAATTAACGAGCCGAGTTTTTTTCGAGCTCGAGCTCGAGCCTGAAAAATTCGTTCGAGCTCGGCTCGAAACGAGTTTCGAGCTGTTCGCGAGCTTTTTTTGTTAGCTTCTCGAACTCGAGCTTTAACGAGCCGAGCTCGAGCTTAACTCGATTTTAAAAAAAAATCTAAACTCAAACGATCTTTAGTTCGAGCTTTATCGAGCTTTTATTCGAATTTTCGAGCCTAAACGAGCCGAGCTCGAGCTTTGTCTTTATCTCTACATATTATTTTTTTCGATTTTGATGTTCCATAATTCTTTATATTCTTACAAAAAACATAAAAAAAAATTGAAAATAACTAAGAAAAATATTTATTATTTATTTTATACTTTTCGAATGACATTTTAAAATATCATATATTTTGAGACAGATTTTTAAATTTATTTTAAAATGAATAAAGTAATAATTTTAAAATGTTCAATAATAAGTGATCAAAATGGGTTTAGGATTTAGGGGTTTAGGGTTTAAGAGTTTAAGGGTTTAGGGTTTAGGGGTTTAGGGGTTTATGGTTTAGGGGTTTAAGGTTTAGGAGTTTAGAGATGACAATGACTCTCAACAAATTGAGATAATATAACGGCTCTCAACAAACAGAGAAAGTATAAAAAGAAAATGAGAGACGGATAAAACCCTTTAATTTTTATGTATAAATGTATTATGTATAGTATATGATAAAGAAATCAGGGACGGGTAAAATTCTTTAATTTTTATGTATAAATGGATATTTTTTTATTTTTTATAAATATAAATAAACATTTTGAATTTTTGAAATTTTTTCAAAAAGTTATATAAAAAAAGTTAGAAAAAAACTAAACAAATGAAAGTATAATAAAGAAATCAGGGACGGATAAAATCCTTTAATTTTTATGTATAAATGTATAGTTTTTTTATTTTTTATGAATAGAAATAATCATTTTGGACTTATTTTAGTATTGAATTTTTTTTCAAAAATTTATATAAAAAAAGTTAGAAAAAAACTAAACAAATGAAAGTCTAATAAAGAAATCAGGGACGAGTAAAATCCTTTAATTTTTATGTATAAATGTATAATTTTTTTTTATTTTTTATGAATAGAAATAATCATTTTTGACTTTTTTTAGTATTGAAGTTTTTTCCAAAAAGTTATATAAAAAAATTTAGAAAAAAACTAAACAATTGAAAGTATAATAAAGAAATCAGGGATAGATAAAACCCTTTAATTTTTATGTATAAATGTATAGTTTTTTTATTTTTTATGAATAGAAATAAATATTTTGAACTTTTTTTAGTATTGAAGTTTTTTTTTTCAAAAAGTTATATAAAAAAAGTTAGAAAAAAACTAAACAAATGAAATTATAATAAAGAAATCAGGGGCGGGTAAAATTCTTTAATTTTTATGTATAAATGTATAATTTTTTTATTTTTTATGAATAGAAATAAATATTTTGGACTTTTTTTAGTATTGAAGTTTTTTTCAAAAAGTTATATAAAAATGTTAGAAAAAAACTAAACAAATGAAAGTATAATAAAGAAATCAGAGTCGAGCTTATCGAGCCGAGCTCGATCTCAACTCGAGCTCGAATCGTTTGCGAAAATTTTATTCGAGCTTTTAACGAGCCGATCCCGATCCGAGCTTAAACGAGTCGATCCCGATCAAAGCTCGCCGAACAAACGAGTCGAGCTCGAGCCGGCTCAAAAAAAATTCGCGCCTGAAAATCGGGTCGAGCTCGAGTTAGACTCGAACCTTCTCGAGCTCGAGCTTTTACGAGCTGAGCCCGAACCGAGCCCGAGCCTGTTCGATTCGCGTAACAGCCCTACCCTAGGTACAGTCAATATTACCAGCAGTAATCCCGCAAGTGGAGGCTCTAACACAGGTCGGGCAGGAGGATAGTTTGCAAGAGGTGCAAGCAGTAATACTTTGAAGTGCTTTAGTTATGGCGAGCCTGGCATTAGGCAGTCTGAGTGCAAGAAAGCATGAAAGAGGGTGTTGTTGAATGAGACCGAAGAGAGTGAAGGAGACGAGACAATATTTACACAACACCTAGTATTTGATGAAACAGTAGAGGGGGATGAGTTTGTCATAGGTGATGTAGGGGTTTCCCTGGTAATTCGTAGGTCTTATCTAACTCTCTGAACTCCCCCAGAGAGCAACTGGTTATGCAACAACATCTTCCAGTCCATGTGTACCATTTTGGGGAAGGTGTCTCTTTGCGATTGATTTTGGTAGCCGGGAGAACATCTTTTCAGAAGAGGCGGTGCTGAAGTTGAACATTCAGACATAGAAGCATCCCAAACCGTACAAGCTCGTGTTGTTAAAGAAGGCGGGGAAGTAATTGTTTCTAACTGTGCTCTTGTTACATTGTCAATTGGATCTAAGGCTCCGTTTGTTTCGGCGTAAAATATTTTTCGAAAAACGTTTTTTTTTAAATGTTTTCCTGTAAAATGTTTTATGGAGGTAGAGCGTAAAATGTTTTACGGAGGAAGGGTGTAAAATGTTTTCGGGTGTTTGGTAAAACGACTCATATTTCACAAGGTGGCCTACCCCACCCCCACCCCCCCCAAAAAAAAAAGTTTTTTTTTTTTTAAATCGCCCCACCCACCCCCTGCCTACCCCACCCACCCCCCACCCACCCCCCAAATTTTTATTTTTTTTATTTTTTTTTTTTTTTTTTGTAATCGCCCCCCCACCCCCAAAAAAAAAAAAATTTTTTGTAATCGCCCACCCACCCCCAAAAAAAAAATTTTTTGTAATCGCCCCACCCCCCCCCCCCCAAATTTTATTTTTTTTTTGTAATCGCCCCATCCACCCCACGCCTACCCCATCCCCCCCCACCCCCTCAAAAAAAAATTTTTTTTATTTTTTGTATCGCCCCACCCACCCTCGCCTACCCCACTTGCCCACCCCCCAAAAAAAAATTTTTTTTTTTTTGTAATATCGCCACCCACCCCCGAAATTATTTTTGGGGGGGGATGGGTGGCGAGGGTGGGTGGGGCGAAATAAAAAAAAAAATTTGGGGGTGGGGGTGGGGTAGGGAGTGGGGTGGGGCGGTTACATAAAAAAAAAAAAAAATTGGGGGGTGGTGTAGGCAGGGGGTGGGTGGGGCGATTACAAAAAAAAAAAAAAAAAATTGGGGTGGAGGGTGGGGTAGGCAGGGGGTGGGTGGGGCGATTACAAAAAAAAAATTGGGGGGTGGGGGTGGGTGGGCGATTACAAAAATAAAAAAAAAAAAAAAAAATTGGGGTGGGGGTGGTTAGGCAGTGGGTAGGCGGTTACAGAAAAAAAAATTGGGGGGGAGGGGGGTGGGGGGCAGTTAATATGAGTTGTATCGGCCGTAATATGAGTTGTACATTAAGGCCACCATTTTTCGGAAAATGTTTTACTTAGGACAAGGTCAGTAGGTCGTTTTACTTAGAAATGGCGTAAAATGTTTTCCGAAAAACGTTTTACTTAGGCAACCAAACAGCGGAAAACGAGTTATTTTCCGGAAAACATTTTTCGGGGGCTAACCAAACACCGTAAAACAGGTTATTTTTCGGAAAATGTTTTACGGTGAAACAAACGGAGCCTAAATATCGAGATGATATTTGGTGTGATGTGGTCCCTATGGATGCTTGCCACATGTTGTTAGGAAGACCGTGGCATTTTGATAAGAACTAGTGTAACTCCCGTACGATATACGGGGTATTACTATTTTTTCAAAAGACAAAAATTAAACTAAAATAAACCATAAACTTAATTCGTTTATAAATTATGGAATAGTTCCTTTTAAAGATTACATTGTCAGTACATACATCAGATTGATCAGGCTTGTCATCGTTTCAAATTAATATTTGAAGACCATTCGGACTTTTGACACGTGATAAAGCAACATACAGTTGGCCATGGCAAAATATTAGCTTTTTCGGTATGAGACCAACAACAGATAACGATTGACCTTGACTTTTATTAAATGTCATAGCGTATGAGATCATCAAGAGAAATTGCCTCCTCTCAAATCGAAAAGGAATCCTTGTTTCTAATGGTGTTAACGATATTCTTGGAATCAAAACTTTTCTACCAATATCACCTGACGAAATTAATTCACCTTCTAAAACATGATTTTCAAGCCTAGTGATAACCAAGTGAGTGCCATTGCAAAGGCCAAGTGAAGAGTCTATATTACGAAGTAACATCACCGGAGTCCCGACTTTCAAGTTTAATGTGTGATTAGGAACTCAAGAAATACAAATACTATTTATGAATTCAGGTGTATATCACTCAAGGACTCAAAATGTTTATCAGTATGACATGCAGCATCTAAACTCAAATAAGTCCTTGCAACAGAATCATTCAATGACACCATATACTCATTAACAGCATTAACAACATCCAATGTTGAAGCTAAAATTGCTCTTTCTTCAAAGCAAGATAAATCATGACGATCATTAATAAACTCAGAATATATAACCTCAACCATTGCAACAACCGGGTCACTAAAACAAGCAGAAAATCGAGATATTTTTATAGATTGTGGAAAATTTGTTGAAGACAAATATGGTAGTATAATACGAAACGAAGAGGGTATTTTTTTCTGAATCAAACAATACTACTAAAAATGAAATATCAATGACATCATCTACATCATGAAAAGTCAAACTGTTAAAAAATGCTACAACATTTAAATGCATATCCTCCACCTCCTTCCCCAACATATTATATGAATTTGCAGAAATAAGAACTCAACATCACAAATTTACCTTACACATAGAAAACCATTTCAACTTAACTAATTTACATTCCTTTTTCACATTCCAACACAAACCCTCTCATCACCAACATCCACCACCAAAAAATTGAATTAAAAAACACTGGTGGACAATCTATCTATATATAATAACAGGATAGCCGATGTTCCCGCTCAAACCAAGGGCATTTTGATAATTTCACAAGGTGGCAAAGTTGAAGATATAGGATTAGCAGGTGACGTGGCAGGCTGTGATTGGAAGAAACGTGGGCGCGTGACGTACACGCGCCAGCAAAGGTGTAATGACCCTAACCCTAGGCACTATTTTAGTATCATATTATATGTTTTTAATATTAATGTTAACTTTATGTGCTTATTCTATGCCTTTAATAATTATGTTAAGTTGAAATGGTTAGGAGATAATTCTAAAGCCTAGGGATAAAATGAAAGTAAGTTAAAGTATTTGGTTGAATCATAATAATTAAAAATAAATAAAGTAATAGGGTAGGGTGGTAATAAAATGGACAAATAAAATATTATGGATTGGAAGGGTTATTTTAAAAATGATTGAAAAGTTTTATTTTGAGGCATGGGGAGCCATTCCCCTAATTCCCTCTCCTTCCTCCTCCTTAGTCAAAGTATGCCATCCTCCTCCCATACTTTCCCCATCCCCTTTACATCATCCTTTTAACCTCCCCATCCTTTTATCCATCCCATTTAATCATCCTTCCCAATTATTATTCATCATCATTCTCTCTTTCTTCTTTCCAAGTATTTCCATGGAAGCTCCTCCATGGAAGCCTCTTCCCAAATTTCTAACAAGTCCAATTCTACTCCATTTTCCAAGTCAATTGTACTTTTGTGCTTGGTGCATCTAGGGGAGTTTATCAAGCTAAGAAGATCCTCATTTCATCCTAAAAATTCTAAAGTAAGTTATTATGACTTCTTTCTAAATAGTGCACATTTTATGTGTTAATGAATATTTTATGAAAAGAAAAAGTATGTTGTATTTTTAATAAGGTTATTTGAGTAAAATGATTATTCAAGATTTAGTTGATTTTAGTTATGAGATGGGGGTTTAAGTTGAAGGAATGAGGGTATAATGAGTGTAAGATATTAATGACATTAATGGAGTTAGTGTATGTGATTATATACATCTTACTTTGAATTGAGAAAGATTATGAGTTATTTAATTTGGGTAGAAAGAAGTAGAAAAAGAACTTGGTATAATTATAATGATGTGAGTTGTTATGATCTTCTCTTCTATTTAATGTTCATGAACTATTTGGGGTTGTTATTGTTATTATAATGGTTATTTGATACTTTGGAAACCTTCTTGGAGTTGATAAATTGGTTAATGATAAAGAATGATGTTGTTGTTAAGGAAGTTGATCAAGAATGTAAGAAAATGGGTTGAGTTAGATTAAGATGGTAAATCTTAAAAAATGATAGTAAAATGGGTGGAAAACCAAGTGATAATGATTTATGTTAGAATATGATATCTTAGGGTTAAATGGTTTATAATAGAATTAACAAAGTTAGAAATCCTTTTTATGTTCACAAAGAAGAAGAAGCTTAGTACTAGTTTTGGTTTTTGGGAGTTCCTAAGGAAAAGTGCTACAGCTACCTGTTTCTGGCCGTGGCACGAGTCGTGCCCATGGCCCACTCGTGGTTACGAGTCGTGATGTGAGAGCCAAGTCTTTCTGAGTAACTTAAGTGTAATTGGCACGAGTCGTGCCCTCAGGCACGAGTCGTGCCATGAGGAGGTAACGAGTCGTGCTTGCCAAAGGACGAATGAATCTGGGAAAGGCCAAAGGGGCACGAGTCGTGCCCTGGGGCACGAGTCGTGCCCTGGCCTGGTGACATTGAACTGTTTTTGGAGCTGTTTAAACCTATTCAACCTAGACCACAATTGAACCCTCTTTAACTTAGATTAAAGTAGAAAGCTTGGGCTATACAATGATGTCTTATTTGGTCAAATGGAATTATGGGAGTAGTTTGAATATTGTCCGGAAAAAGGGTTGTTAAGCTTGATTTGTATTTCACCAAAGTGGTTCAAACTTGGGAAGTAGATCTTAAACTTGTATTAAAGTTATCTGAGGTTGTTTAATGATTATGTAGGAATGGTTTATGATACATAGTGGCCTTACTGGCTCCCATACCCTTGGTGATTAATCTGAATAGTGTAGAAACTATAAGTTACACTATTACGTTAGTTGAGAACGTATATGTATTACATCGTTGTACTGTATTCCCATTGTGGATTATTTGGCACATTGATATATTGTATCCCAATTGTGGATTATCTGGCATGTTGATTATATTGTATCCCGGTGTGGATATATTGTATCCCAATTGTGGATTATCTGGCACGTTGATTATGTTGTATCCCGGTGTGGATTATGTGGTTATATTATTGCCTTAAATGGAATTCATATTCATTGATGGTATTATGCTTAGTGTATTAAATGAATGTTGCACTATGGTATTGATGTAACATGAGTATATTTTACCATGTTGTTATATTATTATCCCTTTTTGTGGATTTATTTCAAGTATCTATTATGTGCTTGAACGTGTTATGTATGATAAGGGGGTATGATGGAATTCAATCAATTACTGATTTGTTCTATAATTGATTGAAGGTTCATCATACCTGTGACCTCTCCCCTCTGTGGCCACAGAGTGGGTGTGCTAGCGACTGTATTGAGCCAAAAGCCTTACAGACCGCTGCGATTTGGTGATTAGGGGTAATGCTTCTGTATTAAGCCAAAAGATTTACAGATAGCGGTATTATTGTTGGATACTCTGATTTAGTATCTGATTTCTTATATGGATCTCTGGAGTATGAGTCCTATAAGCGGTGAATGTGCTGGAGGGAGTTCACCAAAGAGAGGAGTTTCACTCCCACGTTGTACGACTTATTGTTCAGACGGAAAAGGTAAAATGAGGTAACGTAAGGTGTTTACCGCTTTCATAATGTGTTACGTGCTACCATGCTATGTGTTGCATCTTGTTTGGCATCTTGCTGCATTCATAATAGCTTATTGAGATTTATTCTCACCCCTTCCCTTTCTTGTTTTAGATTGTCTTTGAGACAGTGACTGAACCGGTGAGGCCGGGGAAAGAGTTTGAACTCTTGCTTTTGGGACTTGTCAGGATAGGTATATGAGCGGGTTGTCGGGAGTCATATTTAAGTATTACTCTTTTATAAGTTGTAAGGAAAACTCTTTTGTTAAATAATGTTAATTAGGGTTTTCGATGTAATTAATCAAGTATGGTTATTAAAGTATTTGTTTAAATTCCTCCAAGTGGAGATATTATTATTTGATTTTGTTGATGGGAAAATTGAGAATTGATTTTCTTGTAAAGGCAAATAAAAGTTTTAAAAATCTAAGATGGGTTTTCTTAGTTTGAGCTTCTCAAGCTCGGGACACGCGTTAGGTCCCGGGTTGGGGTGCTCACAAAAGGCGCGTGTACGCAGGGAGTTTTGTTTTTTTTTTAAATTGCAACACTTGGCGGGGTCTGATTGGCCGGTTTTATTTCAGCTTTTTAATTTTTACCCCCTTTTTTGACCTCAATTATTTTATAAAAAAATAATTTTTTCAAAAAAAAATTTTACACCAAAATTCATAATATTTTTTCTCTAAAAATAGAGACTATTTTCATTTGATTTGGACACATAAAAAAAACTCTTTTTTTAATACAAATTTTTCATTCTCCATTTTAATTTTTCAATATCTTTTTAGTTAAAATTAATTATGTGTGAAGTATATTTTTTAATTATAAATGATAATAATAATAATAATTTTACTAATCATAAAAAAAATAGATATACAAAAATGGTGGGGAATAGGATGATGAGTTGGAAGGGTGATGAATTTTTATAAATCAAATTATTGTCCATTTATAAAGTATATATGGTTATTTAATATAATAATAATAATCTATATCTATATATATATAGTGGGAGTGTGATAAATATGGGTTCGAGTTTCTATTTAATAAGTGGGATGGGATAATATGGTTATTAGGTTTATTTTAGTTCGATACATCAAACAATTTATTTAATTTTTCTTAAAAAAATCTTTGAAGCATAGTAAATAAAGTAGTAATAAATTTGTCAATTTTTCTATCGGTCTCAAAAAATTGTGTATTTATAAAGACGAATATCGGGAAAGATGGTCATCATTTAAAAAATTTGACTGAAGTGCATGACAATATTCTAAGAAATAAAGATAGTATAAATTGGTATTTTAAATGAGTGGGTTGGGTTTGATGAGGGAGCGGAGGGTTTGGGATTTTTTTTTTCATTTAACACAATTGTTTGTGTTTTTAGGATTTTGATTTTTCTTCTCAAAATTAAATAAGTTAAATTGAAAATAAATATCATAATTATGTTTATGATGAGTTAATGTAAATAAATATGACATATTTTTTTAGATGTACGAGTATGAGTTAATGGAAAGTTTCCATTTGAAAAAGAATGTTCTTAATTTTTATTAGATAATTGTACTATCCTTTTGGTATGACCAAATTTTTTGATTTTTTTTAATTCTCTTTATAAAAAATAACAAGCCTTCCAAACTATTGACCTAAATGACCCATTTTTTGAAACTCGCTAAACGGTGTAGCGAATTTATAATTTCTTCTGATTAAACTCGCTACACGGTGTAGCAAGTTTACATTTTCTCAATTTTATTTCAATAGTTATGCTATTATAAAAAATAAAATAAAAACTAAAATTTGAACTAGATACTTGAAGTAGCGAATTCAAATTTGAACTAGCAAGTTTAAATAAATATCATAATTATATTCATGATGAGTTAATCTAAATAAACATGACATATTTTTTTAGATGTACGAGCATGAGTTAATGGAAAGTTTCCATTTGAAAAAGAATGTTCGTAATTTTTATTAGATAACTGTACTTTTCTTTTGTTATGATCAAATCTTTTTTTTTTTAATTCTCTTTATCAAAAATAACAAGCCTTCCAAACTATTGGCCTAAATGACCCATTTTTTGAAACTCCCTAAACGGTGTAGCGAGTTTATAATTTTGTCTGATTAAACTCGCTACATGGTGTAACAAGTTTAAATTTGCTCAATTTTATTTCAATATTTATGCTATTATAAAAACTAAAATAAAAACTAAAATTTGAACTAGCTACTTGAAGTAGCGAATTCAAATTACCACTATCAGCAACTAAAGGTTCAAAGATTCGTTATTCTACGTCTCACTTTAAATTGCAAAATAAAAATTATGTCTTAATAATGAAAACTACAATAAAGAAAACTAGAAGGGAAAATTATATTTTCCATCTCAATTAAATACTTTAAAAAATGTCATTCTATAAAAAACTATTTCCTTCATTTCAAAAATGAATATTACTTTCAACTCAAAATGAATAACCAAAAAATAATATTACTTTTTTTTATCAAAAAAATGCACATTACTTCCTTCACCCCAATGAATATTTAAAAAAATAATATTGCTTTATTCGTCTAAAAAAAAACTACTTTTTTCTTAAAAAGTAGAATTTTTTTTATGTAAAAAAAAATGAACATTGCTTCCTTCGTCACAATGAACATTTTAAAAAATAATACTACTTTATTCGTCTATAAAATTATTGTCATATTTTGAGACGAAAGCACTAACATTACAAACAATGCAGAGGCGAATGGGGTAGTATTATTTTTTAAAATATTCATTGGGATGAAGGAAATAATACTCATTTTTTTTTTGGATAAAAAATGTAGTATTATTTTGGGTTATTCATTTTGAATCGAAAGTAATATTCATTTTTTAAATGAAGAACATCAATTTTTTATAGAAGTACATTTTTTAAAGTATTTATGTGAGATGGAAAAAATTAATTAAGTGTGAAGTATGTTTTTTAATTATAAATGATAATAATAATAATAATAATTTTACTAATCATAAAAAAAATAGATATAAAAAAATGGTGGGGGATAGGATGATGAGTTGAAAGGGTGTTGAATTTTTAGAAACCAAATTATTGTCCATTTATAAAGTATATACGGTTATTTAATATAATAATAATAATAATAATAATAATAATAATAATAATAATAATAATAATAATAATAATAATAATAATAATAATAATAATAATCTATATCTATATATATATAGTGGGAGTGTGATGAATCTGAGTTTGGATTTCTATTTAATAAGTGGGATGGGGTAATATGGTTATTGGGTTTATTTTAGTTCGATACATCAAACAATTTATTTAATTTTTCTTAAAAAAAAATCTTTGAAGCATAGTAAATAAAGTATTAATAAATTTTTCATTTTTTCTATCGGTCTAAAAAAATTGTGTATTTATAAAGACGAATATCGGGAAAGATGGTCATCATTTTAAAAAATTTGATTGAAGTGCATGACAATATTCTAAGAAATAAAAATAGTATAAATTGGTATTTTAAAATAGGGAGAGGAATGAGTGGTTTGGGTTTGATGAGGGAGCGGAGGGTTTGGGATTTTTTTTTTTTTTTCATTTAACACAATTGTTAGTGCTTTTAGGATTTTGATTTTTCTTCTCAAAATTAAATAAGTTAAATTGAAAATAAATATTGTAACGACCCTAACCCTAGGCACAATTTTAGAATAATATTATATGCTTTTAATATTATTGTTATTATTATGTATTCATTTTTATATGCTTGATTTCTTGCATTAGATAAAATGATAGGAAAATAAAATAATGTTCTAGGAAAATATAAAAAAAAATAGGAAATAGATAAAGAGGAAGAGGAGATTAAAATTGGGTAAAATAAATAATGGGAAATAAAAAAGGGGCTTTCATTTTTAATGGTTGAAAGCCTTGGGCAAATAATTTAGGGAGGGGAACAAAATCCCTTAAAACCCTCCCCTCTTTCTACTAGGACAATTACCCCATACCTCCCATGCTTTTCTCCTCCCTCTTCCCATACTTTCCCTATTCACCTCCCTCATCCATCTCATTTCATTCTTACCATTCTCCATGGAAAGAGCATTGTGAAAGCCTCCATTTCTCAAATTCCTACCAAGTTCAACCCTTGTCCATTTTTAAATCCAAGTGTCCTTTTGTGAGTGGTTCATCTAAAGGAGTTGATCAAGCCTAGAAGAGCTTCATTTCATCTTGTATTAACTAAGGTGAGTTGTTATGATTTCCTTTCTCTTAAATGTTCATACCTCTTAAATGATATTCTTGCTCTTATGAAGTTTATTTAATGCTTTGGAAACCTTATATGGATTGGATGATTGGTAAATGAAATAGGATGAATTTAATGTTCATGTAAGGTGATTTAGAAGGTATGAAATGGGTGGAAGATTTAGTGATGAATGATTTAGGTTTACATTATTATGGGTTTACTTGGCTTATGATGATTCTTGTAGAGCTAGAAATCTCTTTGGTGTTCATAGGTATAAAGAAGATTTCAAAGGAAAAGAAAAATGGCAAGAGAGGAATTTAGGAAATCTGGGATTTGCTGGAAAAGGCCTTGGGCGGTCGCCCAAGGGAGCATGAGCGGCCGCCCATGTGGCCAGAAACTGGTATGCCTTGGAAATCCTCTTGGGCGGTCGCCCAATAGGTTCTGTGCGGTCGCCCAAGAGGGCAGAAGCTTAGGGTCACTTTGAAATCCACTTGGGCGGTCGCCCAAGTGGTATGGGCGGTCGCCCAAGACCCCAGGAACTTAATTTTAAATCTGAACCAGAATTAGTTTGGCAATCTTGTTTGGGCACTTATGAATTGTGACTCCCACTTGGTAAATTGAGCTTGAACCTTCATAGAAGCTATGTATTATTGTATAATGACCTTGTAGGATGGATTGATGACACTTCCTTGCCTTACATTGAGTTCATATACATTGTTTATATTATGCATAGTGTGTTGAATAAATGTGCACTATGATATTGATTGGGCATGAGTATATTTTACCATGTGGTTATATTGTATATCCCCTTTGTGGATTATATTTCAAGTAACTATTATGTGCTTGATATTTGTTAATCAGCTGATGTTGGGGGTATAACATAATACGATCAATTATGGAAGTGTGACCTAATGTGATCGGATTATGTTATATCTGTGACCGTCCCCTCCCGCGGCCGCGAGTCGGGGTATAGCATCGTAGTGAGCCAAAAGCCTTACGTAGTTGCTACTATCTTATTTGGTTCCCTGAAAAACGGGTCTTATAAGATGTGAGTATTGCTTAAGCGGCTCACTTAAGATTGGAGTATTATTATACCCAATGTTGTACGACTATTGTTCAGACGGGAAAAGGTAAACCAAGGTAATGGAATGTGTTTACAGCTTTTCCAATGTGTTATGTGCGACTTGTTATGTGTTGCATTTATTTGGCATATTGATGCATTCATAATAGCTTGCTGAGATTTATTCTCACCCCTCTCCCTTTAATGTTTTTAGATCCCGAGACAGGCGGACCGACCAAGTAAGGGCAGAAAGGAGTTTGGCAGTGAGCTTTTGGGTATTGTCGGGGTACGTTAGGTTGGCGTAGAAAGTATATTTTGTTATAATTCCTCTATGGAAGTTTGTAATTATAAACTTAAATTTCTACGTTGGAACCACAATCTTTTGTAACAAAAATAACTTAGTATTTTCAAAGTTAGTCCACTCTTCCTCCGGCGTGGAGAGTAGTGGATTTGTTTTGAAATGGTTATGTTAATCTAATTATGTTTGAAAGTTATATCAAAGTTTTTAAAGTTAGTATATTTAGGTTAGTTTGAGGATGCTCCAACTCGGGACACGTATAGGTTTCGGGTCGGGGTCCTCACAGTTGGTATCAGAGCTCGGTTAGAGTTCTCGGGTAGAGTCTAGCTGAGTGAGAGTGTGTGATAACTGACGTCGAGTGTTTAATGCAGGAGGTTGAACTAATGGCGGGCAATGACGGAGATCAGGATCGGGCTTTGGGTAATGTTGGCAATCCGAATGCCGAAATGATGGATATGTTCCGAGTGTTTCTTCAGAATATGGCAAATCAGAATCAAGGTAGGGGACAACAACAACCCGAAGGTAGGCAAGGGCACCATGGTCTAGAGAAGTTCATGAAGATGTCTCCTCCTAGCTTCAACGGAGATCCGGATCCGGTGAAGGCGGAAAGGTGGCTTGAAGCGATGAATAAGATTTTCTTGGCAATGGAGAGTTCGGATGCAGAAAAGGTGAGATGTGCCGTATTCAAGTTGGAAGGACCCGCGAGCACCGTGGCGTAGTAGTAAAAGATGGTTGGGACCGGGATTTGACACCGCAAACTTGGGAGAATTTCACACGTAAGTTCCGGGATCACTTCGTTCCGATGGTGACTAGAGATAAGAAGGAGGTTGAGTTTCTGAAGTTGGAGCAAGGGACAATGTCTATAGCACAGTATTCAGCAAAGTTTACGAAGTTAGCCCGATATTGTCCTCATTTGGTGCCAGATGAGGAGAGGCGGATCTACCGGTTTGTGAAGGGCTTAAGGGTGGAGTTCCGGAAGCAGCTTTTGACTCATGACTTCGCCAACTTCCAAGCGGCTGTGAATATGGCGTACCGGATTGAGAATGATATAGAGGAGCATCGTGGTAAAAATGAAGGTGGGAACAGAAATAGATTCCAAGGTCAAGGTTCGGGATAGAACAGAGGGCAGCCAAGGACATTCACTTCGGGAGCAAATCGAGGAGGAAGCGTAACGGCGCCAGCAAATCGTTCGACTTCAGGTCAGTATGGGGCACCGTGTGGATATTGCAAGAAGAAAGGGCATTCGGAGGACAAGTGTTGGAGCAAGCAAGGTCGATGTTTAGAGTGTGGGATGACAGGCCATTTCCGAAGGAATTGTCCCAAGTGGCAGAATAAGCAAGCTTCGGGTAGTGGTCAAGGGGGACAAGGTAGTGGTGTGAAGAGAGATGTCGACGGGAAACCAAAAGATAGAGTGCAAGGTCGAGTGTTTGCTTTGGGTCGAGGAGAAGTCGATCCCAATGCCGTCATTAGAGGTATAGTCCCTGTCTCAGGAGTTAAGGCCCGCATTCTTATAGATCCCGGGTCTTCTCATTCATTTGTGGCATCTTATTTTGCATTCTCATTGCATATTTTGCCTGAATCTATGCCTTACGTGTTGGAGGTCTCTACTCCTATGGGAGAGTGCCTTGCATCTTCTTTGATATATCGTGGTTGTGATGTGACTATATGTGGGCATGTATTGCCGGTGGATTTGGTCGAGTTACCAATCCGTGATTTTGATGTGATCCTTGGGATGGATTGGTTGAGTCAGTGTCATGCTTTGGTAGACTGTCGTAGAAAACGCGTCTCATTTGCTATG
This sequence comes from Adenophora triphylla var. japonica, assembly GCA_022495995.1. Classification (NCBI taxonomy): domain Eukaryota; kingdom Viridiplantae; phylum Streptophyta; class Magnoliopsida; order Asterales; family Campanulaceae; genus Adenophora; species Adenophora triphylla. Next base: position 647,616 of record JAFEMH010000025.1, read on the forward strand.
CCTGATGTGCCTACTTTTATATTTGATGCGGATAAATCTATGTTCGGTTTACATGTTATTTCCGCCTTAAAAGCTAGAAAGATGTTATCTAAGGGGTGTGCGGGGTACTTGGCTTATGTGGTAGATTCCAATAAGAAGTCGCCCGAGTTAGCTCATGTTCCGGTTGTGAATGAGTTTAGTGACGTGTTTTCTAGTGAGTACTCTATGCCTCCGGATCGTGAGGTAGAGTTTTGTATTGACTTAGTGCCCGGTACCGCCCCTATCTCTAAAGCACCCTATAGAATGGCTCCGGCCGAGTTAAAAGAGTTGAAGGTCCAATTGCAAGAATTGCTAGACCGGGGTTTTATTCGCCCTAGTGTGTCTCCATGGGGAGCACCGGTTCTATTTGTTAGGAAGAAGGATGGTACCTTACGATTATGTATAGATTATCGTTTGTTGAACCAAGCCACCATAAAGAATAAGTATCCTCTTCCTCACATAGATGATTTATTTGACCAACTCCAAGGTTCCGTTATCTACTCAAAACTTGATTTGAGAAGCGGATACCATCAGTTGAAGATTAGGCCGGATGATATTGCCAAAACAGCTTTCCGAACTAGATATGGTCACTATGAGTTTGTTGTGATGCCGTTCGGGTTGACTAATGCTCCAGCCGTGTTTATGGATATGATGAACCGTGTTTTCAAGCCTTATCTTGATAGTTTTGTGGTGGTATTCATAGATGACATCCTCGTGTATTCTAAGTCCCGGGAGGAGCATGAAAATCATTTGAGGATTGTTTTGTCAGTTCTTCGTGAGAAGCAGTTGTATGCCAAGTTCAGCAAGTGTGAGTTTTGGCTTGAGCAGGTTTCTTTCTTGGGGCATGTAGTGTCGAGTTCGGGAATTTCTGTGGACCCTTCGAAAATTGAAGTCGTGGTTAATTGGAAGCAACCTTCGACTGTGACTGAGGTTCGTAGTTTCCTTGGTTTGACGGGGTATTACCGAAGGTTTATTGAGGGGTTTTCTCGGATTGCGACTCCATTGACTAGGTTGACTCGGAAAGATGTATTATTCATATGGGATTCCAAGTGTGAAGAAAGTTTTAATGAATTGAAGAAGAGGTTGACGACGGCTCCTGTTCTTACCCTTCCGGATGGTTGTGAGAATTTTGTGATCTATAGTGATGCCTCGAAGGCGGGTTTGGGTTGTGTTCTAATGCAAAATGGGAAAGTTATTGCGTATGCTTCTAGGAAGTTATCACCGGCAGAACAGAATTACCCTACTCATGATATGGAATTGGCGGCGATCGTGTTTGCGTTACATAAATGGAAGCATTACCTTTATGGGGCGAAATTTGAGATATTAACCGATCATAAGAGTTTGAAGTACTTATTTACCCAAAAGGAGTTGAACAACCGACAAAGGAGATGGCTTGAGTTCTTGAAGGATTTTGATTGTGTAATTTTTTATCATCCGGGGAAGGCCAATGTAGTGGCGGATGCGATTAGCCGAAAGGCGTATGTGACAGCTTTGAGTTCCCGAGAATTGAAGAGTGAAGTAATCATTGCGAATGTTCGAGCCGTTCCTACATTGTATGGAGATTTGAAGGAAGCTCAACAAGGTGATCCGGAGTTGAAGAAAATTTTAGATCAAGTGCAAGACGGGAAAGCCGGGGATTTTGCGTTAAATAGAAATGGGATTTTAACCTTCCAAGGGAGAATTTGCGTTCCTTCATCACCGGAAATCAAGAGGCGTGTTTTAGAGGATGGCCATAAGTCCAAGTTTGCGATTCATCCGGGTAGTACCAAAATGTATCAAGACTTGAAGCGTGGGTATTGGTGGAATGAAATGAAGAGGGAAATTGCGGACTATGTTTCTAAGTGTTTGACTTGTCAACAGATTAAGGCAGAACATCAGAGACCGGCGGGACTACTTCAACCATTGGATATTCCGGAGTGGAAATAGGAAGGGATTTCGATGGATTTTGTTTTGGGATTGCCTCTTACCGCGAAGAAGATGGATGCTATTTGGGTTATTGTGGATCGGTTGACGAAGTCGGCTCATTTTCTTCCGGTATCAACCAAGTTTTCGTTAGAGAGGTTAGCTCAGTTATATATGAAGGAGATTGTGAGACTTCACGGGGTTCCGGTTAGTATTGTTTCCGACAGAGATCCGAGATTTACTTCTAGGTTTTGGAGAGCATTGCATGAAGCCTTGGGTTCTAAATTGTGTTTCGCATACGGCGTTTCATCCTCAAACCGACGGTCGATGCAGAGAACTATTCAGATACTTGAGGATATGTTACGGGCTTGTGTGATGGATTTCCAATTGTCATGGGAGGATCATCTACCTTTAGTGGAGTTTTCCTACAACAACAGTTATCAGTCTAGTATTGAGATGGCTCCGTATGAAGCGTTGTATGGTAGGAAGTGTCGATCTCTGATGTGTTGGGACGAGGTTGGTGAAGCGAGACTTTGGGGCCCGAATTTGGTTAGAGATTCAACGGAGAAGATCAAGGTGATTCGGGATAGATTGAAGACGGCTCAGAGTAGACAGAAAAGCTACGCCGACAATAGAAGACGGGATCTATCTTTTCAGGTTGGTGACTTTGTGTTCTTGAAGGTCTCTCCGAGGACGGGAATCAAAAGGTTTGGTAATAAGGGTAAATTGGCTCCGAGGTTCGTTGGTCCGTTTGAGATCTTAGAGAAGATTGGGGATTTGTCTTACCGGTTGGCATTACCTCCGTCTCTTTCTTTACTCCATGATGTTTTCCATGTTTCTATGTTGAGGAAGTATTGTCATGATCCTTCTCATATCTTGAGTTCTCCCCCCGATGATGTCCAAGCGGACATGTCTTATGTTGAAGAGCCGTTAAGAGTTTTAGAATTCCAAGTTAAGGAGTTGAGAACTAAGAGTATCCCTATAGTGAAGGTCCTTTGGAAGAATCATACCGTTGAGGAAGCAACGTGGGAGCTAGAGTCGGAGATGAGAGCGAAATACCCCTGGTTGTTTGGAAATCCAAGTAAGTCTTTTTAAAATTCGGGACGAATTTTCTTTAAGGGGGAGTGAGTGTAACGACCCTAACCCTAGGCACAATTTTAAAATAATATTATATGCTTTTAATATTATTGTTATTATTATGTGTTCATTTTTATATGCTTGATTTCTTGCATTAGATAAAATGATAGGGAAATAAAATAATGTTCTAGGAAAATATAAAAAAAAAATAGGAAATAGATAAAGAAGAAGAGGAGGTTAAAATTGGGTAAAATAAATAATGGGAAATAAAAAAGGGGCTTTCATTTTTAATGGTTGAAAGCCTTGGGCAAATAATTTAGGGAGGGGAACAAAATCCCTTAAAACCCTCCCCTCTTTTCTACTAGGACAATTATCCCATACCTCCCATGCTTTTCTCCTCCCTCTTCCCATACTTCCCCTATTCACCTCCCTCATCCATCTCATTTCATTCTTACCATTCTCCATGGAAAGAGCATTGTGAAAGCCTCCATTTCTCAAATTCCTACCAAGTTCATCCCTTGTCCATTTTTAAATCCAAGTGTCCTTTTGTGAGTGGTTCATCTAAAGGAGTTGATCAAGCCTAGAAGAGCTTCATTTCATCTTGTATTAACTAAGGTGAGTTGTTATGATTTTCTTTCTCTTAAATGTTCATACCTCTTAAATGATATTCTTGCTCTTATGAAGTTTATTTCATGCTTTGGAAACCTTATATGGATTGGATGATTGGTAAATGAAATAGGATGAATTTAATGTTCATGTAAGGTGATTTAGAAGGTATGAAATGGGTGGAAGATTTAGTGATGAATGATTTAGGTTTACATTATTATGGGTTTACTTGGCTTATGATGATTCTTGTAGAGCTAGAAATCTCTTTGGTGTTCATAGGTATAAAGAAGATTTCAAAGGAAAAGAAAAATGGCAAGAGAGGAATTTAGGAAATCTGGGAATTGCTGGAAAAGGCCTTGGGCGGTCGCCCAAGGGAGCATGAGCGGCCGCCCATGTGCCCAGAAACTGGTATGCCTTGGAAATCCTCTTGGGCGGTCGCCCAAGAGGTTCTGTGCGGTCGCCCAAGAGGGCAGAAGCTTAGGGTCACTTTGAAATCCACTTGGGCGGTCGCCCAAGACCCCAGGAACTTAATTTTAAATCTGAACCAGAATTAGTTTGGCAATCTTGTTTGGGCACTTATGAATTGTGACTCCCACTTGGTAAATTGAGCTTGAACCTTCATAGAAGCTATGTATTATTGTATAATGACCTTGTAGGATGGATTGATGACACTTCCTTGCCTTACATTGAGTTCATATACATTGTTTATATTATGCATAGTGTGTTGAATAAATGTGCACTATGATATTGATTGGGCATGAGTATATTTTACCATGTGGTTATATTGTTTATCCCCTTTGTGGATTATATTTCAAGTAACTATTATGTGCTTGATATTTGTTAATCAGCTGATGTTGGGGGTATAACATAATACGATCAATTATGGAAGTGTGACCTAATGTGATCGGATTATGTTATATTTGTGACCGTCCCCTCCTGTGGCCACAGGTCGGGGTATAGCATCTGTAGTGAGCCAAAAGCCTTACAGAGTTGCTACTATCTTATTTGGTTTTCTGAAAAACGGGTCTTATAAGATGTGAGTATTGCTTAAGCAGCTCACTTAAGATTGGAGTATTATTATACCCAATGTTGTACGGCTATTGTTCAGACGGGAAAAGGTAAACCAAGGTAATGGAATGTGTTTACAGCTTTTCCAATGTGTTATGTGCGACTTGTTATGTGTTGCATTTATATGGCATATTGCTGCATTCATAATAGCTTGCTGAGATTTATTCTCACCCCTCTCCCTTTAATGTTTTTAGATCCCGAGACAGGCGGACCGACCAAGTAAGGGCGGAAAGGAGTTTGACAGTGAGCTTTTGGGTATTGTCGGGGTACGTTAGGTTGGCGTAGAAAGTATATTTTTTTATAATTCCTCTATGGAAGTTTGTAATTATAAACTTAAATTTCTACGTTGGAACCACAATCTTTTGTAACAAAAACAACTTAGTATTTTCAAAGTTAGTCCACTCTTCCTCCGGCGTGGAGAGTAGTGGATTTGTTTTGAAATGGTTATGTTAATCTAATTATGTTTGAAAGTTATATCAAAGTTTTTAAAGTTAGTATATTTGGGTTAGTTTGAGGATGCTCCAACTCGGGACACGTATAGGTTCCGGGTCGGGGTCCTCACAAATATCATAATTATGTTCATGATGAGTTAATGTAAATAAATATGACATATTTTTTTAGATGTACGAGCATGAGTTAATGGAAAGTTTCCATTTGAAAAAGAATGTTCATAATTTTTATTAGATAACTGTACTATCCTTTTGGTATGACCAAATCTTTTAATTTTTTTTTAATTCTCTTTATCAAAAATAACAAGCCTTCCAAACTATTGACCTAAATGACCCATTTTTTGAAACTCGCTAAACGGTTTAGCGAGTTTATAATTTTTCCTAATTAAACTCGCTACACGGTGTAGCAAGTTTAAATTTGCTCAATTTTATTTCAATATTTCTGCTATTATAAAAAATAAAATAAACACTAAAATTTAAACTAGCTACTTGAAGTAGCGAATTCAAATTTGAACTAGCAAGTTTAAATAAATAACATAATTATGTTCATGATGAGTTAATCTAAATAAATATGACATATTTTTTTAGATGTACGAGCATGAGTTAATGAAAAGTTTCCATTTGAAAAAGAATGTTCTTAATTTTATTAGATAACTGTACTATCATTTTGGTATAACCAAATCTTTTGATTTTTTTTTAATTCTCTTTATCAAAAATAACAAGTCTTCCAAACTATTGACTTAAATGACCCATTTTTTGAAACTCGCTAAACGGTGTAGCGAGTTCATAATTTTGTCTGACTAAACTCGCTACACGGTGTAGCAAGTTTAAATTTGCTCAATTTTATTTCAATATTTATGCTATTATAAAAAACAAAATAAAAACTAAAATTTGAACTAGCTACTTGAATTAGCGAATTCAAATTACCACTATCAGTAACTAAAGGTCCAAAGGTTCGTTATTCTACGTCTCACTTTAAATTGCAAAATAAAAATTATGTCTTAATAATGAAAACTACAATAAAGAAAACTAGAAGAAAAAATTATATTTTTCATCTCAATTAAATACTTTAAAAAATGTCATTCTATAAAAAACTATTTCCTTCATTTCAAAAATGAATATTACTTTCAACTCAAAATAAATAACCAAAAAATAATACTACTTTTTTTGTCAAAAAAATGCACATTACTTCCTTCACCCCAATGAATTTTTAAAAAAATAATATTGCTTTATTCGTCTAAAAAAAACTACTTTTTTCTTAAAAAGTAGAATTTTTTTATATGCCAAAAAAAAAATGAACATTGCTTCCTTCGTCACAATGAACATTTTAAAAAATAATACTACTTAATTAGTCTAAAAAATTAATGTCATCTTTTGAGACGAAAGCACTAACATTACAAACAATGCAGAGGCGAATGAAGTAGTATTATTTTTTAAAATATTCATTGGGATGAAGAAAATAATACTCATTTTTTTGGATAAAAATGTAGTATTATTTTGGGTTATTCATTTTGAATCGAAAGTAATATTCATTTTTGAAATGAAGAACATCAATTTTTTATAGAAGTATATTTTTTAAAGTATTTATGTGAGATGGGAAAAATAATAATTTCATTTAGTTTTCTTTATTATAATACATTTTTTTTTTGTAATTTAAAGTAAGACGGAGAAGAACGAACCATTGAATCTTTGGTAGGCCTGCTTTACTGCTAATATCTATATCTATATAATATTTTAAGATAAAGAAATTATTATTTCAATTTATTTTATTTTTTGATTTTTTTTATGTGGGCAGGAAATAGTTTATGTACTCATTTTACTAAAAGCTTTGTCTCAATTTTTTAAGTTTTCATCTATATATTTAAAATGGGTCATTCGTTCATTTTAAGATATATTGAGTAATAAATATTGTCTCTAAACTTGTTGTTTATACTACTCAATATTTCATCTGCTTTGCAATTTAAATAATTTTATAGCTCCCTTCATCCCAAAATGAGTTCTAAAAAAAATCAAATAATTGGTATTTATTTTGAAGAAATCAAATTTTTCAATGACCAATTATATGTCGCTATATCCAGAGTTAAAACGTAAATGATTTTAAATATTGATATGTAATGATGATAATACTGATAACTGTGATATTTGTACTACCAATACAGTATTCACGATTTTTTTTCACAATATGTAAAAACAACTCGCTTTTCTGTTTATTTTATTTTAAATTTCATCTTTTGAGTGTTATTAACTGTCCGTGCATCGCACGGGTGTTACACTAGTTTGGTTTCAATAATAGAAATTTCATTAAATGATGAACTCGTACAAATTAGTAAAATTGAACTAAGAAAAAAAAATTAGACTAAATTAATTTTTCTTTTCTTTTTTACATGACTTGAAATGAAACATATGAAAGAAACTTTCAAATAAAATGTTAAAAATAATATATTATTCACTTATATTTTTATTTTATTTTTGAAAAGACTTAGAATATGGAAATGTAAACTTAATAATTTTACAACATGTATTTGAAATAAACGAAGTAATGTTTTTAAGCCAAAATTATGATGTACTATATTCGTATAATTATGAACGAAAAATTATATTTTTTTATTTTTTTTTTTTTTGTCTTCAACCACCATGAAATTTGAAATCAATAATTTTTTTTCCATTCACATCCTCTCTCCCCCCCCCCCCCTATTTTCTACCTCACCCCACCCACCTTTCACAAATCTCCCATAATTTCTTTCAAAATGTTCCTAAAAAATATACTCCCTCCGTTCCAATAGTAGCTTCCCATTTTGCTATTTTGGGTGTCCCGTTAATAGCTTTCACTTTTCTTTTTTGGCAAAGGAATCTTTACTATTCCCTCCACTCATTCTCTCTCATACATTATTTTAATACTCACAACACCATTATAATTTATTATTCTCTCCACTCATTCTCTCTCCTATTTTCAAATTACACTCACAACATTTTTTCTTCCCACCCATTTTATTAATTTGCGTGCAAGGCAAAAAATGGGCAGCTTCTATTGGGACGGAGGGAGTATATATTTCTATTTTTAAAGAGTTGAATAGCTCTATGTTCTTCTAATCTCTTTCCATTTCATATAATATGATCATGTTTTAATGTTTGGGTTGTCAATTTTATAGTTGATTTTATTTGCCTTTGCATTTCTTATATTGCATTTAATTTACTATTTATTTATAAAACTATTATACTATATATTTCTTCTTTTTAAATATTTATGGTCAATTTCTTTCAGGAAAAATTAAAAATACTTACAGTCCAATTGCTTAAAAAAATCATACAGTTTAATTTTTAAACATACTCCGTATTTCATAGAAAATTACTATCCCAACCACTAACCTCCTAAATTCATATAATATTTTAAACCCATCACAAAAAAATTCTGATCTAGAAAAAACACAAAAACAATTTTCATTATTAAAGATTGAAATTCAATCTTCCATCCTTTCGTAAATGAAAAGATTTTTATCTTCTTATTTAGATTTTTCAAAATTTAGATTACTTATGATTTAGGCTAACCATGTGTCTTCTCCATTTTAATTTTCCTCACAATTTTTTATTTATCATACTTTATTTTCAGACAAATTAAATTATATATTGAACTAAAATAAACCCAATAACCATATTACTCATTCCAACTCATCATCCTATACCCCGCCATTTTTATTTTATTTTATTTTATTTTATAATCTTTATTTTTATGATTAGTAAAATTATTGTTATTATTATTATCATTATCATTTATAATTAAAAAAAATACTTCACACTTATATATATCTATAGTATAAATGGCAACATGCCACCTCACCATGTGAATAGTTGAATGAATAGTGTCATATGTCAAATTTCCCATTTTATCCTCATTAAGTTGTCCCTTCCCCATTTTGCCCTTTAAAATTTTATTTTTAAATAAAAAAAAACAATTTTTTTTTAATTAAAAAAAAAAAAAACACGTGTCCTTGGACACGAGCTTGCTCTAGTATATATATAGGGAGAGTGACCGGGAAGTTTTAAAAAAGTATTATAATGTCCGAGAAGTTCTTTCACCATGTTGTATTATAGATGTAGTATTATATTCACATATGAGTGAATAATAATATTGCATGCAGTATTATATATTACTGCATAAGAACTTTCAGGTCATTTCGATTTAATGAAAAACTTGAGGAAAAGTGATTTGTTCCAAAAGGAACTTCCGGGTCAAATTCCCATATATATATTGATCACCTCATTAGCATTTAAGTTCTTAGGCAAAAACACAAGGCAAGTGTGAGCACCCCAACCCGGGACCTAACGCGTGTCCCGAGCTTGAGAAGCTCAAACTAAGAAAACCCATCTTAGATTTTTAAAACTTTTATTTCACTTTAAAAGAAAATCACTTCTCAAACTTCCAAAATAAAATCAACTGATAATATCTCCACTCGGAGGAATTTAAACAAATACTTCCATAACCCTACTTGATCAATTACATTGAAACCCTAATTAACATTGTTTAACAAAAGAGTTTTCCATACAACTTATAAAAGAGTAATACTTAAATAGGACTCCCGACAACCCACTCATATACCTATCCTGACAAGTCCCCAAAAGCAAGAGTCCAAACTCTTTTCCCTACCTCACTGTTCGTGTCACTGTCTCAAAGACAATCTAAAACAAAAAAGGAAAGGGGTGAGAATAAATCTCAATAAGCTATTATGAATGCATCAAGATGCCAAACAATATATCTGACAACGTAGCATGGTTACACATAACACATTATGAAAGCGATAAACACCTTACGTTACCTCATTTTACCTTTCCCGTTTGAACAATAAGTCGTACAACGTGGGAGTAAAACTCCTCTCTTTGGTGAATTGCCCCCATGCACCTTCACCGCTTATAGGACTCATACTCCAGAGATCCATATAAGAAAATAGGATACTTATATGACCCTTATTCAGAGTATCATATAATATCAGCGCTAACTGTAAAGCTTTTGGCTTAATACAGAAGCATTCCACCTAATCACCAAATCGCAGCGGTCTGTAAGGCTTCTAGCTCAATACAGCTGCTAGCACACCCACTTTGTGGCCACAGAGGGGACGGTCCCAGGTATGATGAACCTTCAATCACTTATAGAACAAATCCATAATTGATTGAATTTCATTATACCCCCAAGTGTAAACACGTTCAAGCACATAATAGATACTTGAAATAAAATCCACAAAAAGGGATAATAATATAACAACATGGTAAAATATACTCATGGGCGACCGCACACGAGAGTTTTAAAGGAAATACAAGTTACTGCCCACATGGGCGACCGCACACTACCTCTTGGGCGACCGCCCAAGAGGAATTTCCAGGAGACCAAGTTTCTGCCCACATGGGCGGCCGCTCACCCCCTCATGGGCGACCGCCCAAGCCCAATTTCATCATTGCCCAGATTCCAAACCCCTTTTTACTTATTTTCTTTTTCCTTTTAATAACCCTTATTTCCATGAACACCAAAAGGATTTCTAACTTTACAATCCTCATCCTAAATCATTTAAACCCCAAAATAATATAAACATAAATTATTTACCACAAGATTTCCAACCCATTTTACTAACACATTTCAAGTTCAATCTTCTAAAACTAACTCCACCCATTTCTTACACTCTTGATACACTTCCTTAAACCACATCATTCTTTATCATTAACCCATTTATCAACTCCAAGAAGGTTTCCTAAGCATCAATTAACCATCAATAAAAATTACAACACCCAATAGTTCATGAACATTAAATAGGAGGAAAAATCATAATAACTCACAACATTAAAAGTATAACAAGTCCTTTTTCTACTTCTTTCTACCCAAATGAGATATACTCCTTACATCTCCCAAATCAAATAGACGTGGCCGGTTGGGCCAACCGTCGGTTAGCCGGTTTATAACCGCCGGTTTTCAACCCCCAAATCACCAACCGGAACCGAACCGCCTAACCGGCTAAACCGGTTACGGTTTAGGCGGTTTACGGTTTTCACGGTTATCCGGTTAACCTCCGGTTTGACGGTTTGGATATGCTCGGTCGAGTCCTTGTTGTTGCTCGGCCGAGCAACCCTTTTAGGGTTTAGGGTTTTGAGGGTTGCTCGGCCGAGTCTTTGGTGTCGCTCGGCCGAGCAACCCTTTTAGGGTTTAGGGGTTTAGGGGTTGAGGGTTGCTCGGCCGAGTCTTTGGTGTTGCTCGGCGTAGCATATCATTTTTCAGTTAATTTTTTTAACGGTTTTTTGAAAAAAGTTAACTTTTATTTTTTTTCAATTTTTTTTTGGATAGATAAGACTATTTTAAACTTAAGTTTACTACATACATTTTTTACAAAAAGGTTTATAAAAAAAGTTATGAATTTTTAAAGAAATGAAAGTTAACGGTTTTTGAAAAAGTTAACTTTTAATTTTTTTCAATTTTTTTGGATAAATAAGACTATTTTAAACTTAAGTTATCTACATACATTTTTTGAAAAAAGGTTTATAAAAAAAGTTATGAATTTTGAAAGAAAGAAAACTTAACTTTTTTTAAAAGAAACAAGTATACAAAAGAAAAAAGGGACGGTACCCTTAAATTTTATTAATCAAAATAAAATAACAAAGAGGGGGACAACCAACCTTACCCTTTTATAAATAAGGGGGGACATTTAGGAGCCTTTACCTCAACCTAACTATTACAATTAATTAAAAATAAATCTAATCTAAAGTTTAAACTAATCTAATTAAAATAAAAATTAATCTAAAACATCATTCATTCATCACTACTTTCCGTGGAGTCCTCGACATCGCATTGATATCTTGGATCCAATAGATCCTCATCATAAGGCATGTCTTGTTGCCTTTTTTCCGCTCTAACCCAATCGCCAAGTAAAAGTTGATGTTCCAAGTTTTCACTTGTTAGTTGAGAACGTCTTTCATCCAAAACATTTCCACCAATGCTAAATGCCGATTCAACCGCCACCGTCAAGCGGGAGAGGCTAATACTTCTTTAGCAACTATGGAAAGTATAGGATAAATGTCTTTCCTTCTTGACCACCATTGTAAAACATCAAATTCATTTGAATTTGGATCTTGATTTAATTCAAAGTTTGTAGTGAAATAGGTTTCTAACTCCACGGGAAGGTTTGATGATGATGAAGATGAACCTCGAGAAGGATCATATTTTTTACTATACAAATTTGTAATAAAACTATATGGATCCCCACTAGTAAAACTTGGTTGGAGAGTAGAGGAATCATCTTCATGTTGTTGCCTTTGAGAAGTGTTTCCATATAAGACATTATACTCATTAAAAAGGTTAATCAAATCATTTTTTGTGTCATTAACAATATTTGACGGAAGTTCATAAATACCGTCACCATCGGGATATAATTTCATATAATAATAAGTTATAATGGACTCTAAATCATCTAATTTAACTCGGGATCTAATAACTTTGCAACCAAGAAAAGAGACGGAATAGTGTCAAAATATTTAAGCCACTTTTGTCTCATGTTAAAAATGCATTGGTTTAAAATAGGGCAATCTTTTAAATTGTCAAAAATAGTAACAATTGCAATACAATGCTCTAGCACCAAAACGGAAGTTGGATAATAAACTCCCGAAAAGTCAAAGTAGCGGTATTAAAAATCTTTAACAATTCACATAAATTAATGCATGCATTCCAATGATGAGTAAATAGAGGTTCATGATAGCCAACCGACATAAAAAATTGCGTTAGAGATCTTTATAAGCAAAACCATCGCTTAACATTTTATAGGTGGAATTCCACCTAGTTGGAACATCGTAAGTAAAATATTTGTCCCAAGCACACTTTTACTTCTTAAAAACTTTATCCACTTTTTGTATTAGAATTTTTTTGAAATAAATTGAAGAGCTCGTCTAATTGGCTTAACATAAGTTTCTAATGCATCTAAACCATCTCTAACACATAAATTAATTATATGACATAAACATCTAATATGAAAAAACTTACCCCAAGTGAGGGTTGACAAACGGTAATTAAATCGGGCAAACTAGCCGAATTAGCACTTGCGTTGTCAAATGAAATAGTAAATATTTTATTTAAAAATACCATATTCAAGAAAAATCTCAAGCAATTTCGCACAAAATATTTTCCGCGGAATGCGGTGGCTCAAAATCTTTGTAAGCAATTAATCTTTTTGGATTTTCCATGAATTATCTATCCAATGGCAAGTAACGCCCAAATAAGTATTTCTTTTGCCAATGATCACTCCAAACCACTCGGCATAAATTGAAACTTTATTTTCTAATTTTGATAAAACACCAATTAAATCTTTTTTATATCTTTCAACCACTCTAGTAATATCACGTACGAGATTCGTACGTGGTACTCTCGTGGCGGCGGGGTTCAAAGAAAGGCGAGCAAAATTTTCATAAAAATCACAATCCGCAAAATTAAAAGGAAGGCCTTTAACGCAAATAAATTTGGCTAGTTCATCCCTATAAACCCACTTGTCAAATTTAAAAACGACGGAAGAAGGGGAAGACGAACCTTGTGCACCCGAACCCGAACTACGTTGAAATTGTAATTGAGTTTGCGAAGCGGAAATGCCAAGTTTCTTGGGATGTTTTGCCGCCAAATGCCCGTTGAGCGTCCCATGCCCTCCACCTCTTTTCCATGCGTAAGTCGCATTACAATAGTTGCAACATGCTCGAAAATTATAATCATCCTCGGCAATTTTTCTTTTGCCGAAATGGATGGCGAAGGTATCGGATTGTGGCTCTTCTTCGTCGTTGTCCCCGAGGACCCCGACCCCGACCACCTCCCCTAGCTCGGCTGCCCCTACCACTCCTAGCATTACCACTTTCAATTTCAGCTTGTTCTTCTTCCTCATTTTGTTGAATATTTTGATTTTGATGATCAAAATCATCGTTGTGGAGGAAGAATCAACAACGGACTTGCCTAAATTGCTTCTTCTTTGATTTGCAGCCATTTGTATAAGAGAAAATGAAGTTTGGAAATAAAACGGAGCTTAAAAATGGATGAAAATGGAGAAAAACACTAATTTCGTTAGAATACTAACGGAAAATGGAACAATATTTAACTGAAAATTGGATGAGGGTGAGAGTATATGTGAATATTTGAGAGTAGAAGAGAAAGAGTAGAGAGAAATAAGGTGGAAATAAAATGGGAGGAGGAGGGTGATATTTATAGTTAGTAAATTAGGCAAAAAAAACATTTTTTTTTTAAATTTTTGACTGCCCAATAACAAAATTAACGGCTAGTTTTTAAAAATAACGGCTAGTTTTTGAAAAAGTAGCCGTTGGAACATGTTCTGGCGTTATGCTCGCCGAGCACCTCATATGGCTGAGCGAGGTAACCTTCGCCATTGTTAATAACAAACTGGAAGGTCCCCGCTGCTACGAAAGCAACTCATATGACCGGCCGAGCAAGTCAAAAACCGGCGGTTGACCGGTTTTTCAAAAATCTCAACCTTAACCGAACCGGCCAATAACCGGTTACGGTTAGCCGGTTCCGGTTAACCGCCGTTGACCGGTTTTGACCGGTTTTGGCCGGTTTTCAACCTCCCGGTTGACCGGTTCGGTTTATAAAATGGACACGTCTAAAATCAAAGTAAGATGAACATAACTTCATTCAAGAACTCCACTAAAGTCATTAACCTTTTACATTCCTTATACCCTCATTCTTCCAACTTAAACCCCCATTTCATACTAAAAATCAATTCATCCTTAATTAACCCATTTTACTCAAATAACCTTATTCAAAAATATCACAATCATTTTCTTTTCACAAAATATTCATTAACACATAAAGTGAATAATATTTAGAAGGAAGACATAATAACTTACCTAGCAAATATGGGATAGAATGAAGATTTTCTTAGCTTGATGTGCTCCTCTCTTCACCCCGAACACGAAAGTACACTTGGATCGCCAAATGGAGAAGAATTGATTGCCCTAGGAACTTGGAAGGAGAAGTTCTTCAAGATGGAGCTTCCATGAAAATTATGGAAGGAGAATGAGGGAGGAGGATGAAGTAGGGAAGATGATGGAAGAGATGGGAGAAGTATGGGGAAAATATGGGGAAAGTATGGGGAAAAGTAAGGTGTTTTGACTAAAGAAAATGAGGGGAGGAAAAGAGGGGGCATGGCCCCCCATGCCAAATTAATTAAAGTCTTTCCAATTTCTACACTCAAGCCCCTTAATGTTCAAGAAATGAAATGAACCCCTTTACTTCCTTTCTCCTACACAAAGAAGTCTAACTACCCACATTTTATTTATTTATCCATTTCTATTATTATACTTCTCCCAAGAACCTTATTTTATTTCCCAATCATTTCATCCTAATATAAGAAATCCAATATATATAACGAACACATAATATTAACAATAATATTAAAAGCATATAATATTATACTAAAACTAGTGCCTAGGGTTAGGGTCGTTACAGCAAGACCCTAGATTTTTTTTTTCAAATAATTCCATTTTAAAAATCTAAATTCCAAAATAACCCACATTTGAAACTATTTGCTAAAATGATCAACTTTTTGGAACTCGCTACACGGTGTAGCGAGTTTATAATTTTTTCGGTTAAAATCGCTACACGGTATAGCGAATTTAAATTTGCTAAATTTTATTTTAATTTATGCTATTTAAAAAAAAAAAAATTAAACTCGCTACACAGTGCAGTTTAGCGAGTTCAAATTGAAATACAAATATCCAAAGTCAAAGTAATCCAAAGTCAAAGTAAGTAAAGTAAGTTTGTATTCTCAGAATCACTTTAAATTATAAAGTAATAATACAAAAATTATGTATTAATAAAGAAAACTAAATAGAAATATTATTTTTTATTTCAATTAAATACTTTAAAAAATATACTTCTATAAAAAATTATAATTTTCATTTCAAAAATAAATATTACTTTCGACACAAAATGAATAACCAAAAAATAATACTACATTTTTTATCAAAAAAAATGAGCATTTCTTCCTTCATCCCAATGAATATTTTAAAAATTAGTACCACTTTATTCACCTCTAAAATTAATGTTTGTAATGTCAGTGCATTCGTAACAAAATATAACATTAAGATGACATTAATTTTTTAGACGAATAAAGTAGTATTCTTTTTTTAAATGTTCAATGAGACGAAGGAAGCAATGTTCATTTTTTATTGACATAAAAAAAATTCTACTTTCTAAGAAAAAAATTTCCTTCAATTCAAAGATGAATATTACTTACGTCCCAAAATTAATACTACTTTCTATATCCAAAAAAAAAATAAATTATTTTCTTTGTCTCAATGAACATTTTAAAAAAGAATACTACTTTACTTGTCTCAAAAATTAATATTCATTTCCTGAGACGAAGATACTAACATTACAAACATAAATTTTTACAAGAGAATATTACATCGTCTAAAAAAATAAATTACTATCTTCGCCCCAATGAATATTTTATAAAATATTACTTCATTTGTTTAAAAAATTAATGTTATATATTGAAACGAAGACATTAATATTACAAACATTAATTTTTGAGGCAAATGAAGCAGAGGCAAATGAAGTAGTATTATTTTTTTTAAATATTCATTGGGATGAAGAAAGTAATGTTCATTTTTTTGGACAAAAAATATAGAATTATTTTTTGGTTATTCATTTTGAGTCGAAAGTAATATTTATTTTTGAAATGAAGATTATAATTTTTTTTATAGAAGTATATTGTTTAAAGTATTTTTATTTGAAATGAAAAAAATAATATTTCTATTTAGTTTTCTTTATTAATACATAATTTTTATATTATTATTTTGTAATTTAAAGTGAGGCGGAGAATATAAACTTACTTTACTTACTTTGACTTTGGATTACTTGTACATTTTGTATTTAAATTTTAACTCGCTACACTGTAGCGAGTTCAAATTTTACTTTTTTTTTTTAAATAACATAAATTAAAATAAAATTTAGCAAATTTTAATTTGCTACACCGTGTAGCGATTTTAATCGAAAAAATTATACACTCGTTACACTGTATAGAGAGTTTCAAAAAGTTGATTATTTTGGTAAATAGTTTTAAATATGAGTTATTTTGAGATTTAAATTTTTAAAATAAAATTATTTGAGAAAAAAAATCCAAGACCCTAGCTATTTATGCAATAAAAGATTGTAAATCAGATGTACCATTAACTAAGCCCAAGACAACAATGACCGGCCCATTTTTCCCCAAAATTATTTCATTGTAAGGACAATTATATTCAATAGACTAACAATAGGTCTATGAATTTTAGAGAGAAAAACATTGAAAAACAAGGTAATTTTGATTCAATTTATTCGAAAATTACTTTATAGGGTTTAATTCGTTCGATTAATATTTCAAGTTGAGAATTTTTGGGTTGAATTTGTTTCAAATTCTGGTTTTCTGGTGGTTTGGCCGGTACTGACCGAAATTGTAAATCTGTTTAGCCACACCCGGCCGAACTTCTTGAATAAGTTTAGCCACACCCGACCGAATTTTTTGAATAAGTTCAGTCACACTCAGTCGAACTTTTTGAATAAAGTAATTATATTTGAGATAGATTTACTTAAGAAATATTAAAAATTCCAAAATTTTAAAAGATGTTAAATTCTAAATTTTAAGTTTTAAGGCCCAAACTGAAAAGTCCAGATTATTACTTAAACGGCCCAAACAAATCCAAAACCTACAACTGCATAGTAGTAGCAAACCCTTCGTCCCAGAAATTTGAAACCCTTTCTTCCTTCCTTCATCCTTAAAAGAACCTCAAACGCCATTGAAGAGCATCGGCGCGAAATTTTCATGACTTGTTCAACAATCAGGTATTTCATTTTTTATTTTCTTGTTTGATTCATATTTATAATGAATTTCTTAAGATTTATAATGAATTTCTTAAGATATTAGAACTAATAAATTTTGTTGAATTTTTTTCTTAAGGGAAACATTTTTTTATTTTTGGTTAATTTGTTCTAGTGTATAATTAAACCTTGAAGACTTCCAGTCACTCAAGTAATGGCCGTTGTAGTCTTGAAAATCTGAACCAAGAAAGAAGCACACACGTGTAGATCAATTTTCACCTTTTTTATTACATGTTTTTGTTCCCGGATCACCCAATAGCTTAAGAGAATTGTTATATAGACCCGTAAAATTGTTGAGTAAACCCGTAATCTAGTTTTTTCAAAAATGCCATCTAAGGAAATATCTAAAATGCCCCAAACTTCATCTTCCCGCCCTTCATCTCCCTCCATCGTAATTCTTCCCACCCTTCATCTCCCTCCATCGTTATTCAACTTCACTCACACACAGTGACACAACACTCACACACACGAAAGCAATATTATACTATGACATTTTGCCCAGAATCGGTCACACCCGGCCGAAAGAATAAAAAAAATTCGGTCACACCCGGCCGAAAAACAAAAAATAGTTCAGCCAGTAGTGGCCGAATTTCTTGAAAAAGTTCAGCCACACCCGGCCGAACTTCTTGAAAAAGTTCAGCCACTACTGGCCGAACTTCTTGAAAAAGTTCAGCCAGTACCGGCCGAACTTTTGTAATTAAGGAAAAAAAAATTCAAATATTTTGGCCTGTTATTTGGGTACATAACATCGTTTTGACATGGGAATAGAGCTAAGGTACTCTGAGCAATCATTTATTTTTAAATAGACAAGAAAATGTAAGTATTTTTTAAATAGAAAAAACAATGCTTTGATTGGTAGGTATACTCGAAATTATCGGTTTAAAAATGAGTGTTGGTTAATTCGGTTAGAAATTGGTTGGTTGCCTCACACAGTGTTCTGGATAAGGCCATTATTCATATAGTTTTTGAAAGAATAGGCTGGCTGGCTCACACAGTGTTCGCCCTTAACGATGGCTTTGTCGAAATCTAGAAATCCCGGGGAAAAAATCAAAATTCTGTTAAACCCTCTTTGTTTTTGCTATTTAAAATTACGTACAAGTTTTATCCTCAGAAAAAATAAATCCAGAACTGATAGTTACATACAGTAAGACTGCTGGAACAGTAAGAACAATGACAAGGCCTGCCATAGAAGGAATAATATGAAGGTTAAAATAGATAAAAAAAAAAATAAAAAAAATCAAGTTATCTGAATGTATTATCAGAGGACACTAAAAACTTACTGATGCATCCAAATGTGAGAAAATCAGTGAATCCTCCAACAAGGGATATCAGCCCGAGAAATGCAGCTCTACTTTTACAAACTTTTTCGGGTCTTTACCAAGTGCAACATCCTGGGATACAGAAAGCAATGCATTAACATGTTCACGAATGAATGCTGCTATTTAAAAATATTTAAAAATATGTACATTTTCTTGTCTATTTAAAAATAAATGATTGGTCAAAGTACCTTAGCTCTATTCTCATGTCAAAACGATGTTATGTACCAAAATAACAGGCCAAAATATTTGAATTTTTTTTTCCTTAATTACAAAAGTTCGGCCGGTACTAGCTGAACTTTTCCAAGAAGTTCGACCAGTAGTGGCTGAACTTTTTCAAGAAGTTCGGCCAGTAGTGGCTGAACTTTTTCAATAAGTTCGGCCGCTACTGGCCGAACAGATCTACAATTCCGGTCAGTACTGGCCGAACCACCACAAACCCAGAATTTGAAACAAATTGAACCAAAAAATTCTCAACATGAAACATTAATCGAACGAATTAAACTATAGGAAGTAATTTTCGAACGAATTGAACCAAAATTAACTTTTTTACAATGTTTCTCTATCTAAAAATTTCTGATTTTCTCTCTTTCTCTCTCTAAAAATCTGATTTGGGGTTAATGTATGTGTGTGTGTGTGGGGGGGGGGGCTGGGTGGGTGTGGGTGGGTGGGATAAGGGAAAGGGTATAAAGGAAAAGAGAGAGGTTTATTTTAATTTTTAGGGGTGGGTTTAATGTTACGGGTTTACTCAACAATTTTACGGGTCTATATAACAATTCTCTATCCTATTTCTTTGCTTGAGTGGCGCTATTCACACTCCCACCAATTTTTACTAAATACACTCACCTTTATCTTTTTCCTATTTAACCCTTGAAGCTCAATAAAGAGAGTTGAGTAAACCCTTGATTATTGCTGCCGCTGCGCCACACTTATCCCCCAGCCGGTACACGTCTTTTCCAGATTCTCCGATCAAGCAACCCTTTATCTCCGTTCATAGCGTTGCATCCACCATTTCGATCGCATCTGTTTCTTTCTGCGGCGTCCTTCGGCTGTCTTTCTCATACCCGACCATCTTCACCTTCTTCTTCTTTCTCTTTCCATGTGTTTCGGCACTGGTTCGCCGATTTTGATACAAAATTCGGCTACAACCAGCCGATTTTGAAACGTCCCTCAGCAATTCCAGGTACTTTTTCTCTCTCTTTCTCTTTGTATGTGTGCAATTGTGTGTGTTTTTCTGCAATCTGTGTATGTGGGTATGAATATTTCAACCCAAGATGATTTTTTTTTAATTTACTTTGGGTTGAATGTTTGTTGTTTGAAAGTACTAGCCGTACTCCCGTGCGATGCACGGCGATATTTTGTAACAATCATATTCAAATTTTATAGTTAAAGAAAAGGATATGGATAACGAAGAGATATATTACAAACCAAAGTTTACATATATCTTCATGGATAATTTACAATAATAAATACAAACTCAAAAATTATTAAGTACGAAGTATTTCCGTAAAAACAACATTAATTGTATAGTGTGAATAATGACAATGATATAAAATTGCAAATAGTAATCAGGGAAAAAAAATCTTAATCTACACTTTACAGCAATCAAAAAGTAAGACTAATAAAAAATAGAGAACTAAAAAAAAAAATCCAAACACTTTCCATTAACCAATTATAATCATGATATTGAAATTTAGAGTGAGCCTACGACGTTTATGTAGTGTCATATTTTTTTTAATTTATGAATGAAATCAAGTTTATAATTTCCTACAAATTAGAGACAACTTAAGCTAAAAATGTAATAATATACTATTATTTTATGTTCATAAATTGATTAACGAAAAAAATAACGTCAATCTCAACAACTTTTATTTCCTCTCATATCAATATGTAATTTAAATAAAACTAAACATATTCGAAGGAGACTTTTTCCATTAACCATTTCCATATAAACACAAATTTTATAATACAACAACCTAAAATCTTAAAAATCATTACTAAAAAGAAAATGAAAAACAAAAATTTCTCAATCAAATAAACATCCCAGTCCTCTTCCTTCAACTCCTCTTTTTCAACAATCGCAATTACGTAATCTTCTTCCACCGACAAACTACAAAAACGGATTTAAAAAATATTTAAAATATCACTGCAAATATATATCTAAATTGCATAAATATTAAGGTACTTAAACAGTATTTACAATTGCGAAAAAAAAAATTAAAAAATAACACTCCTTCTATTTAAGAATATTCCTTTTTAAAATAAATATTAAATAATTTAAGAGAAAAGAACATTTTTTTATAAAGAGATGAGCGAAGAAATACCTCTTTGCATTTATAAGTAACACTTGCTCTATTTTTTCTGTACGGAAATCATTGTTTTACACTTTGACTTTATATTTAAATAATTTTATGTTTTTACAAAATTTAAAAGTTTAAATTTTAAAAACATTATATGTGCCTACAAAATTAATAAAAATTACTTTATTGATTTTTAATTATTTTATATATACATACAATAATGATAAAGTTATTTAATAATATATATGGCAAAATGCTTAAATGAAAAAAAAATTAATGTAGCAAATTATACAATTTTGCTTAAATGAAAAAAAAACAAATTCCATATAAATATAAAATATTACTCTATATAAAAAATTAATGTAGCAAATTAGACAATTTTGCTTATATATGCCTACAAAATTAATAAAATATTCTTTCTACTTTGCTTCAAGTGATGATATTATAGGGGGAGTAGCTGGCACTTCACTTTGAAAGAAAAATAATTTCTCTGTCTAAAAAAAAATAAATGATCTTTATCAATAATATTATACCTCCAAATCTTCTTATTTATCTCCTTTTCAAAAAAAAAATAATGTTATGAAAAGAAGAATATAATAAAATAGAGAAAATATTTCATGAACAATTTTGTCTAAACCATCTCATTCACAATTTTTTTTTTTTTTTTACTTTTTTAAAGATTTCATGCACTGTCTTTATTTTTTATTTCTCAATTTTTTTAATTATTAATTTAGCAGGTCAATAATTACATAATTAACTTTTCACACATTATATGTTTTCGTCTTCATAAATTGATTTCCCATCATTTTCTCAAAATTTCAAATTGTGTTTAATTATTATCATAAATTACCTTTCCATATAATACATTTCAGAATTTTTAGTAATTAACTTTCCAAATATCTTTTCTATTTGAGCAATTACCCTTCCAGTCCATATATGTTGTATTTAATAATAACTTTCATATATTGTATTTATAAGCTAATTTTGGAGTACTTAATTTTCAAATAAGCTAATTTTGTTTGAAAAAAAATTCACCTTTTAAATTTTAAGTAGTACTGATCGGATATTTTTCAATTTTGGTCTTCTCTTGTTGGCAAATTCTAAATACAGGGAGTGTTAAATACAGGGATTAAGGGAAATTACTCATTTGCCCCTTTATATACCCATTTTTTTTTTTTTATCCTTCATTTCAAACACTCTCTCTCTCAGACTCTCCCTCTTCTCTGTGAACGAACGAGAAACACTCTCTCTCTCAGGCGATTTCAATCGACTCGCAACAATGGTGAGAGTAAAAATCCCGGCGTCCCAACCCCGCCGCACTGGAGCCGACGCTACCGCCAAAGTAATCGTCGCCGGAGCGTCCTCTTCGACCGTGCCCGTAAAGAAGGTAAACTTAAACCTAATTTAATGGGACATCTCAGTGAAACCACTCGAGATGCATCTCGAGTGGGTTTATACGAGATGTCTCGTATAAACCCACTCAAGATGCATCTCAGTGGTTTCACTCGAGATGTCATCCCACTGTTGTTGTTGATTTGTGTTAGATTGTTTAAAATTGAATCCAAGTTTTGGCATAAACTGGGTAGCAATGAAGGCTGGATTTTAATGGGACATCTCGAGTGAAACCACTCGAGATGCATCTCGAGTGGGTTTATACGAGATGTCTCGTATAAACCCACTCGAGATGCATCTCGAGTGGTTTCACTCGAGATGTCATCCCACCGTTGTTGTTGATTTGTGTTAGATTGTTTAAAATTGAATCCAAGTTTTGGCATAAACGGGTAGCAATGAGCTGGGTTTTAATGGGACATCTCGAGTGAAACCACTCGAGATGCATCTCAAGTGGGTTTATACGAGATGTCTCGTATAAACCCACTCGAGATACATCTCAGTGGTTTCACACGAGATGTCTCTAATGTATTGTCTCTCTCTTATTTGTGTTTTTTGTAGGCACGTGAACCTATGGACCGTTTCAGCTAGAAAGAGGAAGGGCGATAAGCGTTTGGAGAGAGAAGAAAACCTGAGGAAGGCCCTAAGACGCAGGGAGCCACAAATCATTTATGTGGAATTAAGCAGGAGGAGGAGGCAGCGGTCGATAGGGATAGTGGGGAGGAGGAGGAGGCTAGTTCTGATGGGGAGGAGGAGGAGGATAGTTCTGATGGGGAGGAGGAGAGTGATAGTTCTGGTTCTGGTGGTGGAGGTGGAGGTGGAGGTGGAGGTGGAGATGATGATGATGATGATGGTGGAGGTGGAGGTGAGGAGGAGGTGGAGGAGGAGCGAGGAGGAGGAGGAGGATATAGTAGAGCCTAGGAGACCCGGCTGAGACATGGGAGGAGGCGGGGTCAGGTTGTGGCTATCGGGGCGGGGACGGGGAGGAGGCAGGGGTGTGGAGGGCGACCATCACGGCGGCTTGAGAGGACCTGGTGGTGGCCTGGAGGATGTTTCCTTGCTATACGGGTTCGGTGATCACCGAGCGGACAGATTTGGAGTGACTCCATTAGTGAGTCATTAGTGACTTTCCGAGACGAGGCTGACGCATCTGGATAGGTAAGCTACTAATTAATGTGATATGTTTAAAATCTTGAAGTCATTTATACCACACACACCGTAAATATTCCTTTACTTATCCCATGCCGCTTTCTCGAGAATTGATTATATTTTTTGTTTCGAATCAACAGGTTCGACCGTGATGCGCATCCGAGTCGCCGATCAGAGCTCCGGCTGGCCCTCGTGGATGCGTCCCAAGCCTGGGCAGGCTACACGGCTGCGGTCATTCGAGGCGAACCATCCGCCGCTTACGCGCATTTTTGGAACGGTGGTCTCCTGAGACTAACTCGTTCCATATGCCTGCGGGGGGAGATGGACGATCACGCCGCATGGCGTCTTTCATATCCTAGGTATGTTGTTGTTATATACTACAGCTCCGTCCCGCACGACTTAGGATTTTGGTCAACTTGAGTTCACTTTGACCGAGTAATTTTAAACAAAAAAATAATTATCCAAATAAAATTCTAAAAATTGTTATTGTATCAAGCCTATATGAACCGTCTACATTCATGTCAAGCATTACCGTTTATTTTTATAAATTCATCTCTCAGACCAAATGTTTATGTTCATTTTCATTTTACAGGTATCACCGTGTAGGCCGACCGTTCGGTATCCTGACCCCTGACCTATCCGGCATCCGTAGCCACCTCCAGTTGATCGGCACTGGGTACTCATTGAGGGAGGTCGAGCGCCTATTTACTCAGCGTAGAGGGGGCATGACAGATGCCCAGCGTGCGTCCGCGTATATCCTGCACCTATTGGGTTGCACGATGTTCGTGGACAAGAGCGGGGATAAGGTGCCCTCAGCCTACCTTCCCCTTTGCATGGATCTAGACAGCCTCCCCACTCTCTCCTGGGGATCAGCACTTTGGCATATATGTACCGAGAGTTGGGGAAGGCGTCCAGATCCGGATGCAAGCAGATGGGCGGTTGTGCGGCTCTCCTAGAGGTACATCTTACTCCATTCACTTTCTTTTTACTGTCTACTCCCCCCCCCACCTCTGTTATTAAATGTTGCATTTGAGTAGTTTTTAATACTTTTTTACATACATATCAGGCCTGGATATACGAGTACTTTCCGGGTTTTCGGCGAGTTACTGACCCGCAGTGGCAGCAGGGGCAGCCGAGAGCCCGTAGATGGTCTCGTGATGATTCTACTCGGAGAGTCGTTCGATCATCTTGTGCAGTATCGCCGCATTCTTGACAGGATGGGGGCTGACAGTGTGAGTTATTCATATTAAAACTGTTATACGTTTTTGTGTCCTTCCTTCCGATATTATGTTGACTTTGCCTAACAATGTCTACTCACAGGTTATTTGGACTCCATATGGGACCGGGTCGGACACGAGCACGCTCGTTTCATACTACAGGGGTGTTATACGCTTCTGTGACATCACTGAGGCGTATATGGCTGATCGTGTGACCAGGCGGGCCAGGGTCGCAGAGATCCCAGGCTGCCCCCATGCGAGGCGAGATATGCGTTTTGGCAAAGGGTTAGGGGTATCGAAGCATTATGGTGGTGACATAGATCAGACTTGCAGATTGGGTTGAGTTTGGCATGGCGGAGTTCAGGGCCGATACCCGTCTGGGGCCACTATTTACAGGAGATCATCCCGCGCCTGCTCCTCACGTGACTCGGATTATATGGCTTGGTTTCGTGCGAGGAGTCATATTCGGATAGCTAATCCGATACACGATCCCCGTGACATTCCACCTCCCCCACCTCCCCAAGCCGATGTTCCACCGCAGCCTATGGCCGCAGAGGCACGAGCTAGGCCTACGCTGCCACTGGACGGATGAGAGGTTCCAGAGAGGGCAGAGCTACTCTTAGAGAGATCTACGAGATGTTAGGAGGTCCCACTTAGGATTTATTTGTTTGCTTCAATTTGAACTTGTAGTGGACACCTTTTTAGATTGTTTTAGTTTTGTTGTTGATGTTGTGTTGTAACTCCACTTCCTTTAATATTTTGACCAATGTCATAAGCATGAAAAAGTCTTAAAATGTCATCTAGATCTTAGAAAAAATTTAAAAAAATAAAAAACCTATACGTGTACCACTTTCGGATGCTGGGACATATTCCTTAAAACCCTAAAAAATGGGACATTTTTGTAACTCCACTTCCTTTAATATTTTGACCAATGTCATAAGCATGAAAAAGTCTTAAAATGTCATCTAGATCTTAGAAAAATTTAAAAAAATAAAAAACCTATACGTGTACCACTTTCAGATGCTCGGGACATATTCCTTAAAACCCTAAAAAATGGGACATTTTTGTAACTCCACTTCCTTTAATATTTTGACCAATGTCATAAGCATGAAAAAGTCTTAAAATGTCATCTAGATCTTAGAAAAAATTTAAAAAAATAAAAAACCTATACGTGTACCACTTTCGGATGCTCGGGACATATTCCTTAAAACCCTAAAAAATGGGACATTTTTGTAACTCCACTTCCTTTAATATTTTGACCAATGTCATAAGCATGAAAAAGTCTTAAAATGTCATCTAGATCTTAGAAAAAATTTAAAAAATAAAAAACCTATACGTGTACCACTTTCGATGCTCGGGACATATTCCTTAAAACCCTAAAAAATGGGACATTTTTGTAACTCCACTTCCTTTAATATTTTGACCAATGTCATAAGCATGAAAAAGTCTTAAAATGTCATCTAGATCTTAGAAAAAATTTAAAAAAATAAAAAACCTATACGTGTACCACTTTCGGATGCTCGGGACATATTCCTTAAAACCCTAAAAAATGGGACATTTTTGTAACTCCACTTCCTTTAATATTTTGACCAATGTCATAAGCATGAAAAAGTCTTAAAATGTCATCTAGATCTTAGAAAAAATTTAAAAAATAAAAAACCTATACGTGTACCACTTTCAGATGCTCGGGACATATTCCTTAAAACCCTAAAAAATGGGACATTTTTGTAACTCCACTTCCTTTAATATTTTGACCAATGTCATAAGCATGAAAAAGTCTTAAAATGTCATCTAGATCTTAGAAAAAATTTAAAAAAAAATAAAAAACCTATACGTGTACCACTTTCAGATGCTCGGGACATATTCCTTAAAACCCTAAAAAATGGGACATTTTTGTAACTCCACTTCCTTTAATATTTTGACCAATGTCATAAGCATGAAAAAGTCTTAAAATGTCATCTAGATCTTAGAAAAAATTTAAAAAAAAATAAAAAACCAGGGTTTATGGAAAATATGACATCTCGTGTATATTAACACGAGATGATACTTGAACATCTCGTGTATAACTACACGAGATGATAGTTGAACATCTCGTGTAGACCTGCTCGAGACGCGTCTAAATTTCCATAAATCGTTGCGTTGAAAGGAATTTGACGTTTAAAATTCCGAACATAAATCCAGAAAACACACCAACGCCATTCTCATTCACACGGATGTGTGAGGGTGAGCATAACAGGTTGAAGAAGGCATTGGAGAGTGCTTCTTCTACTTATGACACGATCTTCAAGACGACTCGTAGAATCTTTCATATCCAGCTAACAAATATCAAGCAGTTTATGAATAGAGCGAAGACCAGAACTCCACTTGATTTGGATAAACTTAATCTGTTTCGCAACCTATTGACTAGAGTGTCAGTACATGGTTTGGATCTTATCAGAAAGGAGCGGTCTCGAATTCAGACACTCAAGTATGGTCGTACTCCGGGTTATGTCATCAATGAGGCTGATTGCGGGTGTTACATCAGGCGGACACATGGACTTCCCTGTTCCCATGAGATTTCACATATAGAGGAGCGTGGGGGACGGATTGAGCTTTCCATGATTGATGAGTTCTGGAAGAAGTTGGACATTGAAGTGGACACCCGTTCATCCGAGGATCCCTCATATGATATCGACAGCTTTCGAGATGTGTTGGCTAGAGTTGAGACAGCACCTGAACCGGTAAGGAGAAGGTTATTATGGCATATGGAAGAAGGGCTTAATCACCACGCGATGGTTGCTTCCGAGCCAGATCATACTTCAAAGGCGAATCAACCCCGACCCGGAAGTTCAAGAGAACCGTCGAATTGGGAGCATACAAACAACTTTTATGGAGTCCCCGCTACACCGCCCTCGACTAGAAAAGGGTATGTATTTTCATGCAAATTATGCCTCAAATCTTTGGGTGTTTGTTGTACATTTGACACTGCTTCTCACACTTCTTTTTATTTTTTCCCTGTTTCAGTCTAGATGTGCATTCATGGCATCAACCCAAGGGAGTTTGGATTCCACGCGCAAACGGAAATCACCTACCAAACCCACACCATCAACCCCCGCTAGTACTCCTACGTCTCATCCACCGCTAGCTCCTTCCGGCCGTGGGAGAGGACGGGGTCGAGGTCGAGGTCGAGGTCGAGGACGGGGTCGAGGACGGGATCATGGTCGTGGACGTGGAGAGGGAAATGGCCATCCCAATCACACTAGTATATACGACTCCGCGTACTTGGCGTATTTTCCGCCTTTCATTATCCCTTATATTGGAGGCATCACCAACGTCAAAGGAGACGGTCATTGTGGCTATAGAGCCGTAAAGCATTACAAATATACGGAGATGAGGAGTCGTGGGGGCCGAGTTCGCTCGTAATGTTACACGAGAGGTGCGTGATCACCAAGAGCTTTATGAGAGAGTTCTATCTTGGATACCAGATCGGAGTCGTTACGTAAGCTTGCTTGTTATGAACCGCGGGCGCCCGACTATTATTGGACGACGCTCCCGCAGGTCAAGGGCACATCATTGCCACGAGGTATAACGTGGCGTTTATTTCGTACGGATCTAGCGGTGGCAACTTATGCCTTCCGTGACCGTACGTGCGGGAGTACAACCACCGACGGACACAGCTTGCCGGGACAAGTCCCCACCCATTTTATAGCGGTATGATACTTTACTTTATCATCTATATTATATTAGTTATATTTTGTTGTCCTACTTATAGTCGTTATATTTGATGGCCTTGTATTTAATCGTTAATGCTTTTGCAGCCTTCACATGTTAGGCAATGATTACCCCATTCCACCAACACCGCTCCTCGAGGTCCCAATGTGATCCAAGCGCAAGGCAACCGCACCTCCCATACCAAGATAGGACATCGAGTACAAATGACTATATGAGGAGGACAAATGTATGCAAGAAGACAAAGATTACATTTGGGATAGTATATGTGTTATGGTTTTTTATTTATCCACTTTGTATGAATGTTTGAATTAATTGCTTTCGTTTCGTAAACACTTTCATTTTTCGTAAACAATTTGGCGATACTATACGTGTAATGGTATATTCATCCCTCCCATGGTTTTTGTGGAGATGTCCTATCACATTCACAATCAAATTTTATTCCAAGTTCGCCTCTTGTTAGCTTTTCCTTGTCAAGTGAAACATTATCCCATCTTGTTTTTTTTTAAACTCATGCGGGGACATCTCGGTAAATACACTCGAGATGCATCTCGAGTGAGTTTACTCGAGATGTGTCTCGTGTAATATTACTCGAGAAGTGTCTCGAGTGGATATACCCGAGATACATGTTGGATCCTGGAAACCTGACCGATACTACCGTATTTGTATTTTGCGGGTTCCTACCCGGACATCAGTGATGAATTAACTACATCACAAACATTTCAAACTCGGGCTGAGCTTTTCCTGTTGCTGAAGTGAAACATTAGCCTCTGATGCATATCTCGTGCCAGTCTACTCGAGATGTCCTCTTGTATCTCGGGTAGACTTACACGACATAAATCTCGTGTAAATGTACCCGAGATATGTCGTGTAAGTCTACCCGAGATGTAAGAGGACATCTCGGGTAGACTTACACGAGACGGGCAGGGGCAGCGATGGAATAAATTAGATCCCTGTATTTAAGATCCCTGTATATAAATATATCCTCTCTTGTTTTATTTCATTTTCTACATTCTATTTACCTTGGTAGTATTAAAAAAGTAATTACCTAATTTCCCAAAAGAAATGGAATTTAACGACAATTAAGCCTTAAGTGTCTGTCAATTTTTGCCTTGACCATTAAGCCAAAATCGAAATTACCACCTCCTTTTCAATTTTTTTTTTTATAAAAAGAAACCAAAAACTGAAATTAAATTGTAGTAATTATCGACAACTAAGAATAAAATTGAAATTATTAACAAATAAGCCTAAAATAGAAATTACTAATAACTTACCCACGCAATCATTTATTTTCACCACTCAATTGATTTTAAATAAAAATTTAATCAATTGATTTTAAATAAAAATTTAATCAGATTTACAATTTCCATAAAAACAGTTCCCATCCCCGTAACCCCCTCCCACTTCCCCGTAATTATCTCCCATTCATTTACTTAAATTTCTCAATCAAATTAACCCACCTACCTCATTAAATCTAACCCACATAAATTCCTACAACCTAATTAAACCTAAACCATACTCTCTCTTTCTTTCTCTCTCTAACTCCCCCTGTTATTGTTCTTCTTTCGTCTTCCCCTCCTCACCCCCACTTCCCCTTCTCTCCACACCACCATGACCTACCACCAAGACCCAATCTCAATCTGACGCCAAACCCAAACCCACTACCGCCTCCTACCACCATCATCACCGCCGCCCACCGCCTCCTACCACCATCAGCAACGCCGCCAACCGCCTCCATTTATCCCTCCTTCTCCAAACTACTCCCGACCGGCTTCATCAATCCTCATTCCGGTAAGATCTCCAACACTCTCCTCCCTCCAAAGTCAAAATCCCTAGCCAATTTCATCTTTTCTAACACTCCGCCATGGCTGCACTTTAAATACTTCACAATAAGGTAAAGCAAGGCTCAGAGATCTGTAAGTGCTCAGGTAGGTATGAAGCTAACTCCGCCATGGTTGCAACCTCGGTTGCAATATCAAAGATCTACATCCGGAGGTTGCCAAACCAAGAAACGAATAACTCTAATTACCTGAGTGTACTCATCAAACAGAGAGTAATAAACTTCTTGCGTGAATTTTTTTTTTTGTGCGTGTTTTGGTGGTCTTCGTTTCTCTGTGTGTGTGTGACTGTGTGTGTGTGACCGTGTGTGTGTGTGTTTTGACAATGAAGGAGAGGGTTGAATAGAGTAGAAATAATTTGTCAAATTTGAATTCAAATTTTGAATAGAAACACATGTCAACCTGTGAATGCAATTCATATTTTACACCTACACATGTCATCTTTTTCAACAAATGTCAAAAATTCACACTTTAACATCAGCAAGTAATTTAACATTGGATACTACAATTTTGTCTTATTCAACTCATTGAGAAATGACAGATTTGCCCTTCATTGTGGCAACATTTACCACTTGCTTCCTTTAATATATAGATAGATTTGTTGTTATCGTTGGTTGAACTCCAAAACAGAAAAACCAATAAAACCTTTTGTTTCTCTCTATCTCTCTCGTTAATTGTCGGATGGGTGGGTGTTTTAAATGGTTTAAAAGGATAAAGATGGAAAAATAGGGGTTTGTGTTGAATTGTTTGGGGTGGATTTAATAATACGGGGGTACTCAACAATTTTACGGGTTTATATAACAACTGTCCTATTGCTTAATCGAGTTCCTTCTCTCACATAATAGAAGCTTATAAAAATCAATGGCAAACGAGGGAGGTACCCTCAGGTCCAACTCAATCAACGGAGTTAAGGTGTATACGGTTTCTGGGCATCACCGTCCGGCCACCTGGCTTCCTCAGAAAAAACGCAGAGCTTCTAGCAAGGACAAAGGTACCATCAAATTCTTTTGCGCTACAAGAAATCATGAATTTTTGAAACTGGTAGCTAATGAATTCTGTAATAATGTTGCATTGAAATTTGATGAAAATTGATGTGGTCCCATGAAAATCATGAATTCTTTTCCTAAACCCCAATGTTGCATTTTTTTTTTTAACTTCCTGCTGCCCTAAAAGACCAGACTTCCCTTCTCTGATTGTCCCAAAAAAAGAGTCTTACTTCTAAAATTAGAGTATAGGCTTAAGCGTTTTCTCTAAAATATTTAACTGAAGGCTCTAATAAAACATGGTATCTTGAAGGAAATGCTGAAGAGGGTAGTGTAATGATGAATGAATGAGAGGGCAATTTAGTAAATGTAAGAAAGTGCTTAAAAAGTTTCCCTTGTCAAATTCAACACTTGTTTTTTGACGGAGGGAGTAATACTGCCTCCATAATCTCCAGTTAGTTCACAAACTAATGATTTGAATTTTATTCTACGGCAACTAACTTGAAAATGTAATGATGGGCATATCCCTAGACGGAAGTGGTTTTAGCTATTATCAATTGGGGTTTTGTTAGAACCGTTTATGAGGGTAAAATATGATAGATAAGAAATATTTTACCTTGAACTTTTGTGAAAAAGAAAAGGAAAGAATGTTCTTTTCTATTGTTGCAGAACAACAGAGGGGACTAAAATAACAGGTTCTATAATTGTAACGATCATCAGAGTGTAAATGAATATTAACAGGCTTGAAAAGTATCAACTGGATGCTTTGACAATTGTGATACAGTATGGTTCACAGATCATGGTGTTGGGCAGACTTTTCAATATTTGTTGATCATATTTATATTTTAAGCAATTCAATTCATAATTCACATTTTTGTCAGATTTATAAACAATATTGGTATTATTATTTTAGTTTTCCATTCACCCCCCTTGGGTCCATAAGTAACTTTGTTTTTTTTTTTTTGTGTAATTTAGATTATTCACGAAGCGTGGAATTGATTCAGGATTTGAGGTTTGAAACTTCAACATCTAAAATTAAGGCAACTCCTGATGGAGAGTTTCTTCTTGCAACAGGTGATCCTAAACTTAGCCTGTTGATGTAAATATTTTCAACTGCAATGTTAAATTTTGGTTTAGCAGCGTACGGACCTTGCAGATGTAATGTTGTATTTCAGGTATCTACCCGCCACAAGTCAAAGTATATGAATTGAGGGAACTGTCATTGAAGTTTGAAAGGACTTTGGTGTCAGAGATAATTAATTTTCAGGTACCCTTTCCGATATCCAATTAGTTAACCGCGCAAATCAGCACCAGTTTGTTATACATCTTTCAGTTTAGAATTCTAAGTGGCTGCTTTCCATCAGGATTGCTGTAGGCTTTTATGTGAAGCAATTGATATGTGATGTGTAATATTGGTGTATACTGGTTCCTGTCCTTTTGTTTCTTAGAAGTTAGATTGTTTCAAGTAAAGAAGAGATTACATCTAAAGTCCATGGGAAGAACAGAGAACAAAATGCCTCTAACTTTGGTATTGCACTCTTGTTTTGTGAACGCCGTGTTCCCTGCGGATGCTTCCAAACTTACCACCTTATTCTAAAGATAACTAACGATGGCATACCAATAAAGAGAACTGTTTTATTACATCAAAATATTTGCAAAATTGGCAAATATTGCTTAAATCTTAAAGGCCTTAATGTCCTTCATCATTTAGTCTCTTCTTCTGAAGCCTTGTGAATTTAGGTACCTCTAGTATATCCATGTCTTTTTTTCGTTAAGACATTATTTCCTGTCAGATCGAAATAGTATGTGTCCAGTCATTTTAGTTTTTTGTTAGTGTATCCTCAAAAACATTTTATGATTGCTAGGTATGCTTCTAGGATGGATTCTTGCTTAGATAGCTCTGCTTCAGCCTGTTCTCGTACCTTTTTACCTACACCAGTACAACTACAACAAAGCTTTAGTCCCAAAATGATTTGGGGTACTTGGAGCATAGAGTCTTGATTTATATATAATATATCTTGTGCTCATGTTTGCTTGCCTCAAGGACAACACTTCTACAATACTATTTTCCTTTTCTCGTTTCCTTTTGGGACATCATAATGTCGTCGTTTTATAGGTTTGATTATATCTTACACATCTAATAGACACATTGATATCTGAATGTTGTTGCAACATTAGGTTTTGGGCGATGACTATTCAAAGCTCGCATTCCTTTGTGCTGATCGTTCTGTTCGCCTACATGCCAAATATGGAAGTCACTACAGTTTGCGAATTCCAAGGTATTACAATTTCCACTTTCTATATGTCGTGTTTCTTCTCATATTTATTTATGTACTAACACAATCTAAATAGTGTCAACGTTGATCCTTCCCCTCACTCGGTTAATGTTCTCCTAGATTTCTGTGCTCTTTTACTACAATGCCTAGCTGAGCCTACTTTCTGCTGAACGTTGATGATTTTCCATAATGATAAATATCTTTAATCTGTCTTCACTTGAAATTTATCAAAATGCTGATTTTAAAGTCTTGCATCGAATCTAATGATAAGCAAGACTTGTTACAACACTAATTCTGCATGAGAATAGCCCTTCTGTTTGTTGATGAGGAACATGCAGACCAAGAGTGAATTAATATAGGGAGCAGGGGTGAAACAATCTCTATTATAATAGAGCTCACTAATAACTACCTATTGATTCTAGACAAAGAGTGGTTGAGATTAGTCCCCTTAAAATGATCATACGGCATGAAATACAAATATTCCCTTTATTCCAAGTAAAAGAAAACTAAAAAAGTTTACTAATATGATTTGAACCAATGACCTCAAGGAGAATTAATTACAACCTTTCCACACAGGCTAGCAACATCATATGTCATTCTTTTAGAGTTACATATTAACTCTACTATTCGGTAAATTATACAAATAATTACCTATTGACTCTATATAGAGAGTGGTTGATATTAATCTCTGATAATTACCTATTGACTCTAGACAGAGTGTAGTTGGGATTAATCCCTGAAAAGGAAAGGAAAAACTCCATAAGACAAAAAGTGTAATCCCTAAAATGAAAAAAAAATAATAGGAGTTGAACTAATGGCTTAAGGAGCATTAACTATAAATTTTCTACCCAAGCTAGCAAAATTATGTGTCAATCTTTCACGTTTAAACATATTTATTTAACCGCTACTCGGTAAGTTTTTTTTTTTTTTAAATATCTACTGGGGGCCACAACCCCTACTGGTCCCTTGTGGATCCTCCCTCAATAATTATTTAAGACTTAGTTGACCTACTAATTCTCATGCATCCTGCCCACACTAATATTGATGTTACAGCTAAGCCCTCTATTGAATCTTGGTCCACAAACCACCACACAGTACAGTCGTCCCTCCTACGCCTATTATTTATTGAAACATAATTTTAAAAATATATATTGATAGTATTGTCTTTAGTGTATTAATTACATTTATATACTTTCATTAGAATAATTAAATTTTTATTGTATTTTAGTCGAAATTCATTTGAGTTGACCACTAAAATGGAGGATTATTTTCTAAGATAGAAGACATAATACATACTTTTTAATACATACTTTTATAAAGTATGGAGTATCATTAATGCCGATCATGTGAGTGGGTTAAGTTATACTCGGATAGCATTAAATTCAGAGCCCACCCTTGAGGCTTGGTCATATATTAATGCCCTCCCTTTTTCTTCACATTTTTCATTTTCGATTATAATTATTGAAGTTTGGGCATTGATGCTTGGCCAAACAATAGACATTGAATTTAACCCAACTCAAATGTATCATGAAATAGAGGGGTAAAATCTTCTTAATTCTTAAATTCAGCACCTACCCTTAAGGTTTGGTCAAATAAAGCAATGCACTTGTTAGTGTCTGAAAACTACAATATACTCCATCCGTCTCATTACAATGGTAACAATTTGACTTTTTTGGTCAATTGAGTCAAGCTTTGACCATAATTTTTTGAATATCTAGATATCTATATGCAATTCTAAAAATTGCTCTTGTTTCACCTTTAGAAATACTATCAATAACAATTTTTAGAATTTGATAGAGATATCTAGATAATCATAAAATTATGGTCAAAGATTGACTCAGTTGACCAAAAAAGTCAATAATTTACCATTGTAATGGGACGGAGGGAGTACATTTATAATTTTTTTTCATGGAACGTAATTTTCAAAATAAAAATGGATGATGTTAACAATAGTTAATGCCTTGATGACGGGGTTAACACCCGTTAACCCCCACTTCCCAGTCCACCTCCACCCTCAACTTATCTCCTATCCCAACCCCCTGTCGCCACTCCATCCTCTATCACCTCTCCCATTCCCCCTACTCCACCCTCCATCCCCTCTTCCCTAGCTCCTCCTCCAGCTTTACCCTCCCTCAGCCCCACCCCTCCTTTGCCTCTACCCCAGCCCCGGGTTCCCGCCGCCCCGGCCATACTCTATCACCTCTAACACTCCCCTCCTCTACCCTCTCTTGCCCAACCCTCCTCCACCTTACCCTTCCCCAGCTCTGTCCCCTCTACCCCTAAACCTGCCCCCTTGTTGCCCCCTCTCCTCCATCCTCCATCACCGCCCCCTAATCTCTTCCCCAAAAATAATAATAATAATATATACTCCCTCCGTCCCGCCCGATTTAGGATTTATTTCCATTTTGGGCGTCCCACCCGAATTAGGACGGCCCAAAATGGAAACCTTAAATCACTATTCTCTCCACTCATTCTCTCTCCTACATTATTTTAATACTCACAACACCATTATAATTTACTATTCCCTCCACTCATTCTCTCTCCTATTTTTAAATTACACTCACAACATTTACCTTTTCCTTAATCCCCGTGCCGGCCCAAAAAATCCTAAATCGGCCGGGACGGAGGGAGTATGTATATATATATATATGTGTGTGTGTGTGTGTGTGTGTATGTATATTTATCCTCACCTCCTCTTTCCCTCGGTTATAATGATGGTGGAAATGGTAGTGGTGGAATGTAGTGGTTAGGCAATGAGTGGTTTTCGGGATTGAGAGGTTTGATAGTGGGGTTTGAGAGGGATGATGGAGGTAATGGAAAGCTAGTTTTCACATTAGCATTCTGCTAGTCATTTACATTCCGCTAGTCATTTGACACATTAGTTTTTCGTAGAGTTTTTAACTCCGTTTGTGAAAAAAGAATTTCTTTGAATCATTTGAAAACTGATTAAAAGGCACATTGCATTTTCAGACACTAACGAGTACATTTCTTTATTTGACAAAATTGCCAAAGTACGTTGCATATTGTAGTTGTTTGGCAAATATCAGTGCCCTTCCTTCGATATATACTCCCTCCCTCCGTCCCACTACAAGCTACACACTTACTATTTGCACGGGAATTAAGGAAAAGTGTTAGTGGAGAAGGTGTTGTGAGTATGAAAAGTGAGGTAGGAGCGAGAAAGTGGGATAGGGAATAATAATTGAATTGTTGTTGTGAGTATGACATGTGGGTCCCATTAATATAAAACTAATAAAATATTTCCATTTTAGGTAATGTTTAGTTTGTAGTGGGACGCCCTATGAGGAAAGTGCGTAGTTTGTAGTGGGACGG
Source organism: Adenophora triphylla var. japonica (assembly GCA_022495995.1). Taxonomy (NCBI): domain Eukaryota; kingdom Viridiplantae; phylum Streptophyta; class Magnoliopsida; order Asterales; family Campanulaceae; genus Adenophora; species Adenophora triphylla. The sequence continues at coordinate 685,125 of JAFEMH010000025.1, forward strand.
AGTGGGACGGAGTATATAGTTATTATTGAGCCTCATTTTTTTTGGGCCCAATGGTTGTATTCCATGCTCCGAAGCTTTAGTTGTAGATATTGTTCATGGTTTTAACCGGGATATTATTCAAACTTCTCATAGTCTTCCTTAACTTCTTAGGGTAATTGGAACTTTGAAGATTTCTTCTTGTTCCCTTTGCTATTTTATCTTCCTGTACATTTCTTTACATTCATTCAAGCCTCTGTAGTGACATTGCACCTACCACAATATACAATAAGATTGGGTGGGTGGGACCGAATAGTCAATCATGTGTAAATTTATATGACGTCAATTCTCATATTTTTTCGCTCATTGCATTGTTATGCCTTTTGTATAGTATTTTATCTTCCTCTCAGAATAATGCTCACATGCTGAAGTAACAACTTAACAGATGTACTGGCTCATGTGTTGGCGACCATCTGGCAAGTGTCTTCATGTTTGGACTTGGGAAATCCATTATAGAAATGTAGTTATATAATTATATTTGCAGTGTTGGTAGTTCACTTGTCTTAGACGTGTTCAGTTTCTTCAGTATGATCTGATCCTGGAGTGTATGTTTGGCTTTTATGTCATTTATTGGTCTTTTGAGTAATCATACTACATAGCTAGTGTTATTGTTTGAGGCTGCTTCTGTAGTTTTGAGATTTTGTTTATTTAACAGGATGGGACGTGATATTGCATATGATTGCTGGTCCTGTGACTTGCTTTGTGCAGCCTCTTCTCCAGATCTATATAGAATAAACTTAGAACAGGTCTGTTAACTCCCGTTTTAGTATTAGTGATTCTCTTAACTGTTTATATTTGATAAACGTCTGTATCTCTCTCTCTCTCCCTTTCCTTTTTTATTTTTGGAGACGGTTAGCCAGCAGGTCTGCATCAAAAGCCTACATTTGCAATCGAACTCTTACTAATGTGTAGTGCATACACGGAACATATGAGACACGTAAACTTGTTAAAGAAATCTTTAGATGGTGAAAAGGATCATGGACCCAGTGCCAAGTAGTTGGGACAAAGGCCAAATTATTGATAGTTGAGCTGTCTAGAATCTGCTCTTCTTTCTTTCATGCAACCAGTTTGAACTACTGTATTAGCTTAATTAGTCTTGAGCTTCCAAGGTCTAAGTTTATTCTGAGGTCTCAAAAATGTAGATTTCTATTTTTGTGTTTTTGGTTATGGATACTAATTAATGGATTGATCGTCCAAAAAAATGGGTCTCAATTCAGATTTAGCCTCCATAAACTGGAAATGGGACGCATGTTTAACCCATATGTGAAACTTCCTTGACATTGTTATATTTTGTTTTACGATGCAATTTTTTCAGTGAGTCGGCTAGATCAGTTGATTTAGATGATGTAGCAACAAGGGATGATTCTTTTTAGTGACTCTTCCTCTCTTTCTCGGCCTTCCCTGATGGATGTGCCGTACCTACTTTCGGGTCGCAGCTGCGTCAACATTCAGTGATGAAATAGATAATTTAAATCTCTCATCTTTGCCTGTAACTTATGACCTTTTTAGGGTTCAGCATAGTTTTTGTTTGAATTTCTTCTTTCACCTTTTTATTTATCAAAACGTATGTAAAAGATAATCATTTACTTGCATGGATCACATCACAATCTTGATGGGTTGATGAATTATCTCTATTGTGTAAATGAGATATATGTCGACATTTGAACTTTGAAAAGAAATTCATGTTATATATTTAGGAAAATAAGTTCATGTTTATCATCCATTTGTCAAATGGATCTATGCCTGAACAATTCACATTAGTTTGTAAGGTGATTCTGCTTAACATAAACTGGCAGTGGTTGTTTCACCTTGTTAAGTTATGCTAGATATTCCAGAATTATGTTTTCTTGAAAACTACTTATATTTAAGCTTTGAAAATTTGTTGTCATTTTTTTATTGTTACATTTTTTTGAACAGGGGCGCTTCCTATCCTCGGTTAACACACAATCCCCAGGACTAAATTGTGTCTCCAGAAGGTTTGTGTGACAGTGTTGTTCGTGTGCCTGCTTTCTTTAGTTTCTATACCGTTGCAAATTTAGCCAGCTAATAACAATTTCTAATCGTTACTCAGCAAGCTTCACGGTCTAGTTGCTTGTGGTGGTGATGATGGTGCTGTTGAATGCTTTGACATGAGAACAAGAACTTCAGTTGGCAGGCTTAATGCTGTTGAACCTGCTGGTGGCGGTGATGAGGTAGTTTGGTTACTTCCTTATGCCCCTTTAAAAGCTATAAATATGAACTGCCATAAAATTAGAGGTGTGCTATCACTATACCTGCATCTGTTTATATCAGATGTCTGAGGCTCTAATATCATCTAGTCCTAGGCATATCTTGTAGAATGAAATTTTTGCCAGTCATCTGCTTGGCCTTTATATTAGTACTAGTATAACACCCGTGCGTTAAACGCACGACAATATACTTTGACAAAAAATTTAAACAAACTAAAGGAAATGCCTATAGCTATAGCTACGATTAATTATCTAAGAAAATAAAGTTTAAAAGTAATTAATTCAAGAAAATATAATGTCATTATTGTCATAATAGTATTAGAGATTTTGAAAAAAAATCTTTGTACACAATATCAAATCATCAATTACTTTAAAGCTTTTCTGGTTTGCAATTTCTATTTCTGTAAGATAATAATAAAACATTGATAAACATCTTTTAAAAATAAACATTTCAGCAAATAAATTTCTAAATTTCTAGCTTTGAGTTATCAAAATAGACAATGAGTTCATGAATTCAGTGGATTCACTATCTAACTTAATTTTTGACATGGTCATCAATCAATTGAATAAGACACTTGGAGCCCTTCTTGGTTCCGTTGTGTAACATGTGGAAAGAAATAGCAATACTATGTCTACAGAAAGAATCAAAAGGCAAATCAAAATAAGCATATTGAATCAAATTATATTTCAAAATCAAATATGAGTTACATGTACTTGTTAGATCAAACACACTTCAACCCCCCTCCCTCCCCGACATCCCACCCCAAAGCATGGAAGTTCACGAACAATAGATACAAAGTAATGCGCATACGGCTCCAACACACGTACATACCCATATGTTCTCAGATCTTAAATAAAATAGGTACTACTTCCGTTCCAAAATCAATATTATTATTATTTTTTTGATGAAGAACAAAAAATGAATATTGATTTTAGGACGGAGGTATTTCAGAGCAATGATAATCACTTGGATTGTCTCGGATTTTTCGTGTTTAGGCAAGTCTCGTAAACTTCACCAAGTATATATAGTATCAATTTCATTTCCATCATAATCCTGTTTCTCTATGTGCTTTTGTGGTCCAAGTCTGAACTTCATGTTAGGATAATGGTCTGACTATTAACTGATATCAATGCAATAATACAACTTTATCTTTATAGTTCAGTTTCCTACATTCTGCTAGCCCAAATTGGAATTGCAGTATCTCAAGGTTAAAAAATAGAGCGACAGAATTATAAAAAAGTTGTATAGCATTTGAAACTAAATCCCTCACCCATGAATTCAACACTTAATCTTGTGAAGAGCAGCTACCAAACTATCATTCTGGTCCTTCCGCTGATCTCTATCCAGTTTATTATTCATGTTTTGTGTTTCGATTTGAGCATTCAATATATTGTCATCCTTCTCTAAAACTTTGATCAGACGATCCTCCAGATCCATTTCTTCATATCCATCTGGCAACATCCTCCTTCGCTTACATCCCTCCTGTTGTATACATCCTTTCATGAAAGATGAGCCTGGCTGCTTTTCTTTCGAGGCACCTGAAAGATTCAGCAAAATACAAAATTTTTATGAAATAATAATGCAATTGAAATGTCCTTTTTGCCCCCTATGTTCTGCAGTAACCCTCTTATGTCCAGTTCTGGTAACTCAAAATCATTGCCCCACACTACTAAATAGCTAAAGAGACCAAAACTTGAACGACATGCAAGATGAAACTATGCCTGAATTACCTTGGTCAGAGTAAACCCGGTGAAATGGTTGAAATCTCTTCTCTGTATCAAGAAAACATTCTAATCATAAGTATATCGGGAAATAAATCTTGAAATATAAAATCAAATAATGTTTTTTCAAATGAATATGTATTAGGATTTGTTTCCTGAATAATATTGGTATATAAAGTTAATTCTACATTTTAGATGGGGAAAACCATAACATAGACCAAATACTCTTCGGCCTTTTCGCCCCCTATTTTCTGCAGCCTTCTTTCCTTCAATGAGAATTAGGGTTTATTTAAACTTTAGCTATATATGAGATTAACAATAAAGACAAAATAATCATTACACTGATCCCCAACGCAAAATTGAAATCAAAGTGTCTCAAAATTGAAAGTGGATGTTGATTTTAAGATGTTTTTAGAAAGATACAACAACAACAATCAGCATCAAAATTGGCCTTGTACTCACCGGAATGAGAGGCATCACTGATTTACTTCATCTTCAGTACAATTCCCTCAATATCGCGATTTTATCCTCAGTTAACTTTAAACAATCAACAAATAAGATTAGGGTTATAGCTTGTTATGAAGTGCCTTGAAAAAACTTTTACGGGTAAACATCAAATAACCAAAAGTTAAGAACAAATATACTAAATTAAAACAACGCTTCAATTAAACCGGATAGAGGCTTGAACAAATTAAGTAATTATCTCTGGACCAAATTTCAAACAGTTGTTGGGAGTGAGAATAAGAAGAACAACCTTAATTAATAGGCCGTCACATTAGAAAATTGTCCATTTAAGAAAGGAAAATGCAAGGATTTGAAAAACTGAACTCCAAGAAACCCAATCTCAGGTACTTTAAGGCTTTGAAATTTAGGTATCTGAAAATCAAAAACGAATAAAACTCCAAGAATCCTAGTCTAATTATGACAAAGATAAGAAGGTTGAGAATCAAAGTTTGCCAAGCAAATTGCGAATGAAAAATAAATAAATTGGAATTCATGAACCCCAAGTTCATGTACGCAGAACACACACAAAATGAGTTTCAAAATCGAATTTTCAACCATTCAATCACGTCAAAACGCAGGCTTTTCATTCACAAAAATCAAAAAATAATTCTAGAAAACAAATCTAGACCACTTCCATTTTTTGCAGGCTTTCCAAAACCATGAACTATCAATTACCATGAACAATCACAAAAATCAAAAAATAATTCTAGAAAACAAATCTAGACCACTTCCATTTTTTGCAGGCTTTCCAAAACCATGAACTATCAATTACCATGAACAATAAGGACTAATTTTCTTATAGAAAGGACCGATTATTAACCCATCATTACTAAACCCTTGTAAGGATATACACTCACAAATGTAAGAATCACAAACAATATGAGATGGCCTGAATGAAGCATATTTTGCGGCGATTGGCATTCCTCTTAGAAAATACAGTTAGAAAATAACATTGTTTGGAAGGAAAATATATACATAAAATAGAGAAGTGAATATCAACCTAGAAATACCTTGTTGATAAATATAATTTGCTTGGTACTCCATAAGAAAGTTCATAAATAAGCAAATACGATTCAAGTAGATAAATACAAATCGTCAATGTCGATTCTAGAGAGAGGACTAAGGGTAGGAGAAAGAGCTTGAGTGATTGGAAACAGGGCGAGATTGTTCGCCATTTTGAGAGAGTGGGGATTCGGACATTGAAGATATTGAAGAACCCTAATATTGAAAATGATTATTAATTGGAATTGAGATTTGAAGGAAACTGAGAAGGTCAGAGGGAGGGTGAGCGAAGTGAACAACGGATCTCTCACATCGTCGCCACCAAATATGGTCTGGAACAATAAAGGAGAAGGAGAAGGTGAAGGTGGCGGTGGGATGATCTGGAGAGAATTTTAGAGAAAGAGAGAACGAAAGTGGGAAATGTGAAGGCCTGAAAAAGGAGATCGATACATCTCTCAAGAAGATTAATTTGCAGCCTTAATTATTTGGCACATCATGCTCATACTAATCTAAATATAATTAATGATTATATTAATTATTTATCATTATTATTGGGGCATTTCGGGTTTATAAATTTTACAAGGGGTGCTTTCGGTAATTGCCTTTAGGAATAATGTATCTGACCTTTATTGTGTGTATGTTAGAGTTTAGGAGGGAAAGTGCTCTAAGTGACTTCAACTTTTATATAGTAATAGATGTTGTCCACGGAAACCCTAACCATCTGCTTGACTCGTGGATTTCATCTGGGGAATTAAAGGGGGGGGGGGCAGTTTTCATGAGGAGCGTGTTAAAGAACATATTGTTTAAGGAAGACCCTCAACTAGTCTATATTAGTTCCATTGGACTTGGATTTTTTAACACCATACATAAACTGCAGGAGGTCACTGCGCTAGAATTTGATGGAGACGGAGGCTACCATATGGCTGTTGGAAGTAGTTCTGGAAAGGTATATCATTCTGGATTTTAAAATTCCTACTTATAATGCCACTTGCGTATTTTCTTAATATATTTGTTCTCAACAGCATTTTGTTTTTGATGTAATCTCTCAATATAAGAGATATTAGTTTTTATCAAATAGAAAGGTGCATACTTTAGCCAGTTAAGGTCCAGTGTTGGTATGATAACTTTTATGTTGGCTAATGGAGTCATGAAAATCATGTGTGTAGAGTTCCTTCTACTTATTGTACGATTACTTGCCATGGTACGCAACTCACATGGATTGTTATGGCCTATCAACTTTATATCATTTCTCTGTTAATTGCCTTTAGATCCAGTCACCCATTTACTGATATATTACAAGTGCATCTCCCTTAGCAATATCTACTTCAGAATGAAAGACTCATTGTTCCTATTGCGCAGATACTTATATATGATCTGCGATCTTCATCTCCTTTAAGGGTAGAGGATCACAAGTGAGTTCTGTTTTATATAATTTTTTTCATACCATCACTGTTGTTTTTGGTGATTATTATAATGACAAACTATTAATCTTTGTTTATGGAATTTCTGGTTTTTATCATCTGTCGATTTTGCAGGTATGGAAGCCCGATACTGAATATCAAGTGGCATAAGACTTTGAATTCGGAGCGAGCAAAGCTAATTACTACGGATAAGCATATTGTCAAGATTTGGGACCCTGATACAGTAAGAATCTCTTTCATCTGCATCTGATATTCAGCACTGTTGGGTTTCTTCTTCAGCTTTGAACATGAGCCTCTGTTATTGCTGTTTGTATTTTGGATGCAAAAATGTGATTTTTCTTAATTGTACACCCCTGACCAGAGGGCACCGACTAGGATAGAGGAAGGAGCTACTAACTATGGTGCGAAAGATACTTGTTTTTTTTGGAAGTCATGCATAATTTTTAGTTGATAGAGATTGTTAACAGAACTTCCATGTGTCAGATCTCGAGGCCCTTTACTTTAGTTGGGTTGGGTTTTATTTTTATTATTATTATTATTATTATTATTATTATTATTATTATTATAATTTATTTATTTTTTATATATATATATTTTTTTTGATACGAGGTTCTCTTATTTTGTTCATTGCAAACTTTTGGTTTTAGACATAGAAGGTGCCCCCCGTTCGGTCTCATTTCCTAAGATTTGTAATTTGTAAAAACGAAAGAGTTGTTATATCGGCTTTTGATCTTAATTGTGTGTTAGTTCATTGAGATCAAATGTAGAGGGTCTCTATCATTTTGGATCCAGCAACATGGTATCTGAAGCAAATTATATGTGATAACAGCTGTTGAAGTTTCAAGACACTACTCTTGTTTATGATTAGGTAGTTGGGAGCAAACTTGTCCAATAAATTGGTTGGTAAACTCTCTTTGAAGATAGCCCAGCGTGCTTATTCCCAGTGTTATAAATGTTTCTTTCCTCGTATCCTGCACACTATTGGAATCCACATCCTATATGTAAAATGTAGCGGAATATAACTGGTATAGATGCTGGTTATATGGTTTTCAGTATCAAAATCATGTGAGATCAGTGTATCTGAACTCGAATACATGACTGACAGAGCTATATGTTGTGGTGCTGAAATATTTGGGGGCTAGAAAACATAAATTTTTATGTTATCAGGATTGCATTCAGTACATATTTGGCATTTTAATACATGTGATAGGTCTATAGTTCTGGCACTGCTTTTATTTATCAATGAATCTACCGGGCATTGCAGGATATTTCTAAATCTTCAGGATTCTATATCACCTTTAGTTCTTATTTAAATTATTTCATGTTTCCAGGGAGAGAGCATGACTAGCATTCAGCCAACTGGTGGATCCATAAATGACCTCTGTGTGTACGGAGACAGTGGATTAATGTTGTTGGCTTTGGACAACAGCCAGATCCCATCTTATTTTATACCTGCCCTTGGCCCTGCACCCAAGTGGTGTTCTTACTTGGAAAACCTAACAGTATGATTTGCATTTATCACTTGAAACCTCATATCCTATACTTGGGCGTCTGTTCGATTTTGATTTGTGGCAGTGTTAACTTGTTGTTTCTGATTGTAGGAAGAGCTGGAGGAGGGTGCAGAAACATCTATTTATGATCATTTCAAATTTTTGACCAAAGAGGACCTTGAGAAGTTGAATTTGACAAATTTGATTGGCACCAATCTTCTTAGAGCCTCCATGCATTGTTTCTTTATTGATCACCGATTGTATAAAAAGGTGACCAGTTTTTTTGTTATATACTATAGTCCCTCCGTCCCTAAATGAACGTCCAAATTTCTATTAGCGTACATTCCGGAAATGGTTACTTTTTGTACAATTAAATGGCAAAGATGCATAAATATTCTTGTTTTCCAAACATTTAGTTTTGCAAGTATAAAGTGACTAGTGAAAAAAAAATATTAAAAAACATTTAGGGACAGTTTTTTTTCCAAAAATGACATTCATTTTGGGACAAAAATTTCTTGAAAAATGGCATTCATTTAGGGACAGAGTTTAACTAGTTGATTATTGTGTGTCGTTGCAGGCTCAATCATTGGCTAATCCCTTCGCATATGAGGATTATATAGAACAACGTAAGAAGGAGAAGGAAGCTGAACGCAGGGATCAAATTACGGTTACGTTTCTGCCTCGTTTCTCCACCTATTTTAAAGGCATCATATTTCTTGTTTTACTTCTAAATAATGGGGTTTTCGTGGGGGTTTTCTTGGAATGTACATACCATTCTTGTCATTTGATAAGCTCGTGAATCTATGTTCGAATCCAAGTCAAAGTGACCTCTCTCCACTTTTTGATCAAGCTTACTTTATTGAAAATATACTTTTAACTTCTTTTTCATATTTTGATAATTAAATTTGTTTCCCTTTTCTCTTTTGTTAACTTGTTTTTCATAAAGTGAAATGAGGTTGCAACTTTGCCTGTCTTATACCCAATCTTCGCATATTTCAGTCTAATACCAATCTCCTTATGTGAGTATTAGAAGGCGGTATACCTATAGATTTTTGAGATTCAAAGCAGATGTAGATTTTTCAGTTTTTTAGTGGAAGGATTAGAGTTTGGTGTGATACCTAAGTACTCTGTATCTCTTTTCCTGTCATCTTCCGTTCGAGTCGGAATATCCAGCTTTATATTCTTACGCATCTCTGACTTTCATATTTTTTTAGATTAAGAGGAAACTGCCAAAAGTTAATAGGCAGCTTGCTGCTCGTCTTCTTCAAGAAGAAGAAGCTGAAATGGAGAAGAAAGATACTGATGGTGGTGATACGAAAAAGAAAAACAAGAAAAAGAAGGGACTAACTAATGAAGATCTGAAAGATGAGCGGTTCAATGCAATGTTCAATATTAAGGTACATACATATCCACCCATTCCCGACTATGTTATTCATTTTATGCTATAATGTTTTTCCCTCTCTCTCTCTCTCTCTCTCTCTATATATACTCCCTCCGTCCCATGATAATAAGGAAAATTTCCTTTTTGGGCGTCCCACAATAATATATAACTTTCCTAAAATGGAAAGGAATCTTTACTATTCCCTCCACTCATTCTCTCTCCTACATTATTTTAATACTCACATCACCATTATAATTTACTATTCTCTCCACTCATTCTCTCTCCTATTTTATTTCCACACTCACAACACTTTCAATATAATATTTCCTCCTTAATTTTTCTCGAAAATCCAAAAGTCCCTAAAATTGTGGGACGGAGGGAGTATATATATATATATATATATATATATATATATATATATATCATATATATAGTATAAATGAGGGAAGTGGGATGAATAGTTGTATGAATAGTGCCAAAAGTTTTTTTCCCATTTTACCCTCACTAAGTTGTCCCTTTCCCATTTTGCCCTCACTTTTAATTAAAAAAATACCACGTGTCCTCGGACACGGGCTTTTACTAGTATATATATATAGGGGCGGATCCATTACCAGTCTAGGGTGGGCCTTGGCCCACACTCAAATTTGCTTTATTTTTTTTACCGAGGATATAGAGTAGAAATTATATTTTGCCATGAATTTGTTCCACTATAGCTTGCTTGCCCAGATGGAAAACTGTTGTTGGTTTTATGCCCTTAAGAGTCCTGGTTCAATTTCCAGACTCTACATTTTGGACTTTTTAATTGTTCTAAAACATTTGTTTGCTTCAAAATTATAAATAATACTCCCTCCGTCCCACCCGAAAAGGCACAAATTTCCATTTTGGGTGTCCCATTTAAAAAGTCACACACCAAAAATGGAAACCTTTTAACACTTCTTCATTCATGGGACCCACTTGTCATATTCATACTCACAGTAACTATCCACTTACTATTCCCTACCCCACTTTCTCACTCCTACCTCACTTTTCATACTCACACCAATTACTCCACCATACACTTTCCTTAATTCCCACGCAAGGCCAACTTTGTGCCTTTTCGGGTAGGACGGGTAGGACAGAGGGAATACCATTTTGGCAAAAGAAAAAAAACTTAAATTCCTTTCCTTTTAGTTGAACCTTGTAATTTCTTTTCCAAAATAATAATATAATTATTGTTTTATTTTTGGATGTTCAAAATTATAGTTGTTTGCTTACAAACTTTAAATAATACCATTTTGGCCAAAGAAAAAATCGTACATTTTTTCTCGTTTTGGCCCACACTGAATAAAAGTTCTGGATCCGTAATATATATATATATATATATATATATATATATATATATATATATATATAAGCTTGGGTTTCCCTATGCAATGCACTTTCATCTTGCATTTTGTAAACCTTCAAGAGTCAGCTTGTCATAGGAGTAATTCTTTATGATTCTTGCCCTGCAGGACTTTGAAGTGGACGAGTTTTCTCCAGAATATTTGGCATTACACCCTGTTGCATCCAACACTCAACCGTCTTTGGTTGAGGAACATTTTGAACCAGTTATGGATGATGCGGAGCTAAGTGCAAGTGATTCTGATGCTTCACAGTCATCAGATGCTGATAATGATAACACTAGAGAAAAGAAATCTCGAGCCCCGAGGTAAGATCTTCATTCCTTGTTTTGAGTCAAAAGCATGCTCACGTCTTTCGTTACATGCACATTACGTGGTACACTTCATATTATAAACATTGGATTATCTTTGTTTGGTTTATACTACTCCCTCCGTCCCTGAACAAGTGTCAATTTTCCCAAAAAAAAATGTCCCTAAAAGAGCCTTCTTTTCAAGGAAGGCACTAAATTCACCTCTAACAGTATAAAAATTCCATTACCACAAATCTCATTCCATGATAGTGTAAATAGTATGGAAAGGAAAAACAATTCTCTTGTACCAAATGAGTCTACAATGTGTATATAGTAAAGGTACCGTGTATATTTGTTTGTAAAATTGCTAAAAAGTAAACATTTTCCGAATGTCTCTCAAAGACCGAAATGGACACTCATTTAGGGATGTAGGGAGCATTTGATATTGTTTGATTTGATACAATTTTGTTATCAAACAATGAGCTGAATTAATATCTAAACTCGATATCAGGTCTACTTTTTTTTTTCTCCTTGTTGAAATGTATAAGAATAAGCAAAGGAAATAATAATAATATATTATTTAAAAAACTGTTGCAGATTATACGAAGTGAAGGATCAAAGGCATGCAGAAGCATTTTGGAAACATAAATCATTAGCGAAAGAGGATGCCCTTCCACTAGGAGAGAGGGTGGCAGCGTTGAGTAGCAATGAAAGAAATCCACGTAGATTCAATGATGTTAAGCTGGGTCCCGGAGGATCAAGAGAGATTTCCTTCTTCGCTAGAAGCTCAGCAAGGTACAAGGAAGACGATGGGGATGATGAGGATAACCACCATGGAAAGAGAAGGGGAGTCCAGTCACTGAAGTTGAAGCCAGATAGATCAGGTTTTCGTGGCGGTGGGAGAGGAGGTGGTCGTGGCGGTGGAAGAGGAGGGGGTCGTGGGCGGGGTGGAGGTGGAGGTAGAGGACGGGGAAGAGGAAGGCGGTGAAGTAATTTATTTATATGGAAATTTTTGCCCCGAAGAACATCGTTCACAACAGACGTTTTTTCAGAAAACATTTTAAGATCTCCATGTTAGTCTTAGCCTTACGTGTGGTGTTCGGTTTTTTTGTTGGTTTATTCAATAATTTTTAACCTGTCCCTGAGTTTAGTTCTACCAAGAGGCTTATAGAACCCGTACGGTGTGGAATGTTGGCTCCCTATTGTCTTCACTCGGGATATAGCCCCATCAAGAGTGTGAACAATGTACAACTGAACCTGATTTTTAATGTTATTGGGAAGTCCTGTCACATACCTCGCAGTCTGTTGTGCTTCAGATTCATTCAAGTCGTTACGCACATCAACATATGAAACTTGTGTGTATATTCAGTAACGGTTCGATTACCATGCTTGCATTCACGAATTTCTGATATATCAACTGCTTATAATCCGAAGGCATGAATTATAGCCTGAACGCCGCTTTCATCCTTCGCCATGTACGAATCAGTTGTTTGTTGTCTCGTAGGAATTAACTTTTTTCCCTCTCATTATGAAGGCGAAAACTACAATGACAACATATCCATCAACAGCTGAAATTGTGTCTGAACCTCTTGGAGTCGTGCTAGTTATCTCAACTTGGAACTATCCATTCAGTAAGTGCAAAAATATACTCCCCCGTCCCAAAATGAATGTCTAATATTCCAAAATTTTGGTCCCAAAATGAATGTCTATTTTTTGGAGAATTTACTTGATCATCCATCGTAAAATAATAAGTTTTATTTCACACTTACACCCATGATGGAATATGGTGAGATCATTAAGGGTTTTATGTACTTATGCTACTACTTAATACCATCTCTCTTAAATATCACTCAAAGCTAAAATTGGACATTGATTTTGGGACGGAAGGAGTATTTATTTGTGTATTTAAAGACTATTAACCTTTACATTTCTTGATTATGTTCTGCCAAGATCATATTGGTGTGTTTGTGATAGTGCTTTACTGTCCCATGCAGTGTTGTCTATGGTTCCGGTGATTAGAGCCATTGCAGCCGGTAATACTGTTGTTCTCAAACCATAGACAACACTGCAATGGCCATAATTATTGCTTGTTATTGATTTCAAAATAGTCTGTGATACAAAGGTTGCAGCAAGGAGGATTATAGCAGGAAAATGGGGATGCAATAATGGACAAGCTTGCATTGCTCCTGATTATGTAATAAACAACAAAAGCTTTGCCCCCGAGCTGGTAATATTGCTTGATATACATACATGTGTGTGTGTGTCTGTGTGTGTGTGCGCGCACATTTGTCCTGCATTTTGTATCCGGTTAAACTTTGGTTATACAGATAAATGCTCTAAAAACCGAGTTGATATCCTTCTACGGAGAGAAACCGATGGAATCAAAAGACCTGTCTCGCATTATAAACTTAAACCACTTTACGCGCTTGGGAAAGCTTATGGATGAGGATAATGTCTCTGAGAAAATTGTCGTGGTTTAGTAATGGTGAATTCAGTAACGTCGTGAAAAATGAACACAGTTATGGAAGAAGAGAGTAGGAAAAGGAAAAGGAAAAAAAAAAATCATATAATAAACTTTTTAACTTTGTGAACTGGAAAATGCAGACGGCTTTGGAAACTTTACCGTTTGGAGTAGGGGAAAGTGGGATGGGATCATACCATGGGAAGTTCTCATTTGATGCGTTCAGTCACAAGAAGGCGGTTCTTTACAGAAGTTTCAAAGGGGATTCAGCTGTCAGGTACCCACCTTAGAAATTCCATAGAGATAACTAAATCCTTATAAAATTAAGGTCAAAATTAATTCCATTGGTCATTAAAGTCAAAGTGGGGAACAAAAGAGAGAGAAGTCTTTTGGACTGCATATCGGATTTGTTTGTTCCGACATTTTGATCAAAACGGAGGGCTTAAACGGAGCGTTGTACTAACATGTGTATCAATGGCGAGTTCTGAGAAGTTGCGTTTATCAAAACGGGAGCTCTGTTTTAGAATCTACGAGAGATGAAGAATCGAACTCGTTGTCTGAGAAGAGAGACGGAAATCATAGATAGCTAGATGCCCGACTTTGTGGTATCGGCTCGACGAGAGAAGCGTGGTGATCGCATGCACAAGTTCGTGGGTTCGTATCACAAGCAAAGTCTTCCGCAAAGCAATTTGGACTAATTCATTATAAGGTAACTCGTTGTACTCACTATTGTTATTAGTCCCTCAGTTTGGATGGTGACATGGTGACACAGGACAGCGAGCGGAGCAAAAGGGAGTAGGCATGCGCCTGAGATCACCTGCTGCGGACGGAGCAGCTTCTGATATTTGAATGCACACATAAGGCGATTGTTGGTATTGAAGCGTGCTGGGAGGAAGCTTGTGTAATTCGAGCGTTCGCTTCAAGTGTGCACATAAATTACAGACCGTGTGTTTTATTTTGGTTTCAAATGTTACGTCCTTAGTTGGGAGTAACATCGTGAAGGATTATTGCTAGCAGAGGCGGACCTAAGTAGGTGCAAGCAGGTACAGTTGGTCCTGCTTGACTTTTTTTACACTAAACAACGTCGTATTGTACATAGTATAAATAAAATCTTCCGCCAATAGAGTTAGAATAGCAAAAGGAGAAAATTAAAGGATTGTATCTGCGACTGACGGAACGACGAACGCAAAAATGTCACCACCGGTAGTAGAGACCGGTAGTAGAGGCTGAACGGTTACAACATTTACAATACTAGTAAAAGCCCGTGTCCGAGGACACGTTTTTTTTTGTTTTTTTTTTTTTTTTTTAATTTAATTTTTTTTTTAAGGGCAAAATGGGAAAGAGACAACTTAGTGAGGGCAAAATGGAAAATTTGGCCATTGAAACTGTTCATTGTACTGTAGCAGACCCGTTCTTATTTATACTATAGATATAAATGCCATCTCTATTGAAAATCTTCCAATCTTTTTAAGCCAAAAGGACTAGTGTGTTTGATCGTCTCATTCAGATGATTGGTTCAGCAATAGAGGTAATTTTATGGCATTGTGTACAAAAAAAGGTATGTAGTTAGCTTGATGCTTAGATTATTTTAGTCGCACTAAAGTTATATTGCATGTGGAAAAAATAGTAAAAAAAAAAAAAAAAAAATAAAGGGCGCTGCCCCTGAACCCCCATCTTCAATCCTTTGCTCCAAAGAATCTTGGCCCCCTTCCTTAATTTCCTACCTCCGCCAGCCACTGATTGCTGAGATTCTTTTACAATATTGAAAATCTAAAAATTGTATTGATTAATCACTAATAATATTTTTAATAACAATTTTTAGATTTTCACCAAAATTATCAAATTTTCTATAATTTTGTGGTTGATAACAATCTTTGGCAAACATTTTGAAAATGTGGCTAAATTGCCAATCAGTTTCTGCTAAATAATTGTACGACGAACCCTCTTTTTAGGTCATTTGAAACAATTATAAATAAGCAAAGAAGGCAACACAAGAAATTAAAATACTTACATAAAAATGGCCATAATTCATTCAATTGATACCAAGAAAAATGTAGCCCTTATCCTTCTCCCCATTTTCCTTATTGCATCCTCCACCCTTTTCGCTTCCTCCACCTTTCTCCCCAGATACTCCGACGGTGTCCATACACATGTCTGGAGCAAAAATATAATCAACGGCGGGGCCCACCAAGGAGACGGTGGCAGCCATCACGCCCACCACCGCCATCGCCACCATCACCACCACCACCACAATGGAAACAACATTGAGATCATGGAGACAAGGGCAACTAACTTTCCACCCATTGGCCGTGGCGGCCAAATTCTTAAGCCACAAGTTGACAATGGACATTTAACTAAAGTAGAAGAAGATAAGTCGAAGATTCATGTTCCCGTTATTCTTCGTAATGGAGAGCCTCAACCGGATGTCGAGTTTGACTATCTTGGCAAGTGGGACGTACAGAACGAAAATGTGGGTGTTTCTGCCATGCAAATGCAGTTGATGCCCAATAACAAGGCGGTTTGGTTTGATACGACCACCCTCGGCCCCTCTGCAGCCAAGTTAGATCGAGTTGATCATAACGACTGTCCTGTTAGTTTTGAGACGGGAGAAAAAGATTGCTATGCTCATGCTATTGCTTATAATTTTGACAATGGTACCGTTCGGACCCTTAAGGTATAGGTTTCACTTATAATGATTTTATTCTAATGCATGCATGCAAAGGATGAAATACTTTCCGTCCCGCAATATAAATGAAAATGGTAGGATTTTAACTAACGACTAAAAAAAAATCATGGTACAGATCGAAGGGGATCCATGGTGCTCGTCGGGAGGGTTAACACCCAATGGTGATCTAATAGGCACCGGAGGCAACCAAAAAGGAAAGAGAACCGTTAGATTCATGTCTCCGTGTGACAATTGCGTATTCAAAGAAAGGCACAACGCACTTGGGGGTGAACGATGGTAATTATATCTAATTTTCTCCGGTAACATGATAAATTGTGATAATGATAACGTGATGTTACGTTTATGCCAGGTATTCAACTCAACAGATATTGGAAGATGGTAGCATTATAGTAGTGGGAGGTCGGAACGAATTCAGCTACGATTTCATGCCAGCATCATTAGACTTCAAACCGAAAGTGTTCAACCTCCCATTCCTCAAAGAAACCACGGAGTGGACAATTCACACCGATAAAAAACACTACGAGAACAATCTCTATCCCTTTGTATACCTCGCCCCGGACGGCAACATCTTCCTCTTTGCCAACAACCGCTCCATCCTCTTCAACCCTTACAAAGGCCAAGCCATTCGTGAGTACCCGCCTTTGCCCGGTGGGGCCCGCAACTACCCTCCTTCCGGTATGTCGGCCCTCCTACCTTTCAAACTCGACAAGGCCAATCCTAACAATGTGGATGCCGAGGTGGTCGTCTGTGGCGGGAACAACGCGTATGCGTTTGGAAAAGTTGACAAGAAACCTACGAATGAGAAGGTGTTCGTGCCCGCGTTACAAGACTGTTGGAGGATGAAAATATGCGACTCGAAGGCACAATGGGTTAGAGAACAAGACATGCCACATAGGCGTACAATGGCCGATCTGCTACACCTTCCCACCGGTGATCTCTTGTTCATTAACGGTGCACAAAGCGGTACTGCCGGTTGGGAGGACGCCGAAGAGCCGAACCTAACTCCGGTCCTTTACCGTCCGTATAAACCCGTGGGACATAGATTCATGGAGTTGGCGCCAACAACTATACCGAGAATGTACCATTCCAGCTCAACATTATTGCCACGTGGAAACATCCTAGTAGCGGGGAGCAACCCGCACAAACATTACACCTTCGCCGGAAAATACCCGACTGACATGAGAGTAGAGCTATTCTGGCCACCGTACACAGATCCGGCGCTAGATCAACGATTTGGGACAAAAATTAACGAGAAAGTTTCGACCAAGAAATTCAAGTACGGGGAAAAGTTCACTGTATCTTTCGATTTTACAACAAAATCCCCGGTCGAGTTTGCTGTTGGTGAAATAAAAGTGACGATGATTGCGCCGCCATTTGTGACACACGGATTCTCGCAGAACCAAAGAATGTTGATTCTGGCGTTGGAGGATGTGAAGGTCAGCACGGAAGAAAATGCCAGCGGCGTCATGGTTACCGCATCTGCACCGGTGTCCGGAAAAATTGCGCCGCCGGGGTATTACATGTTGTTTGTGGTGTACAGAGGAGTGCCTAGCTCTGGATTTTGGGTACATATCAGTTAGTTTGGAACCTCGTTTAGAAAACTCGCCTACTCCCTCCGTCCCACTATACTTGACACTTCTTTCTATTTTGGGCCGTCCCATTATACTTGACACCTTTCAAAAATAACCAAATTTTTATATTTTTATATTCACTCTACCACACCACTCATTCTCTCTCTTCATTTTCCACCACTCATTTTATTCAACCAACACTACTATTACCCCACTCATTCTCTCTCTTCATTTTCTACCACACATTTTTTTATTTTATTCTTTTTTCTTAGTTTTTGAACCCACCCCTTGGGTGTCAACTATAGTGAGACGGAGGAAGTATGTTGGAATTCATGTAGGCGCGTTTTGTGCCTCGGGATATTAGTGCTTTTTCTTTCCATTTTTGTTCACAATTTAACAATGTAAATTGAGATTCTCTTATTTATTTTACTAGCGGTACACCCGTGCGTGCGATGCACGAAAATAGCATAATTTACTATAGATGCACACACCTCATCGTCATCGGCTCGTACAATGTCCCACCACGTTGGGGTCCATGTGATTGAAACGCACAACAGTCCCGATGAGGTGTAGAGCGATGATCTGATTCGACAGGTAGAAAATGACGAGTCAAGCAACATGACAAGTCATTAATGAAGGGCAAGAAATAATAGTTGCCGAGATGCAAATGATGGTCGAGATCGCGGACCCACCAAACTGCGATGCGATTCAACCACACGGCCTCGATCCATGTCTCAATAGTCCCATGCACGTCTATAACCGCGTCCCCAGCAGGGCTAAACTAAAACCCAATTCCTAACTTTCTTTCTCTCTCTCATTCTAATGTTTACTGTATTATTTTTCATCATTGACTTTTATAATAGACTTAAGGCATAAAGAAATATAATTAATTAATTATAAATAAATAAATAAATTTGACAGTTTTCTTCACATAAGTTGGTGCATCCTACACAGGCGGATCTACATTAGTGCCCGGTGTTTTCTAGACAACCCAATTTTTTAATTTTTTTTTTGCAAAACGACGTCGTTTTGACCTGTTTTAAAGAACAGACAACACCAAATGTTTCGCGCCTAGTGAAGCCTATTATATTTATGTATGTAAAGTGGTGCCTAGTGAAGCCTATTATCTCTTATGTATGTAAACATTTTGAATTTTAGTTTCGCGCCAATTTTATTTTTTTTAGTAAAGAACAGGCAACAACAAAACATACCAAAACATTTGGTGTAGATCCGCCCCTGCATCCTGACAAGGCCTTTATAAAGGTTTCAGAAACCTAAGTACAAAAATCGTTCCATTTTCCAAACAAGAAGCAAATTAAGAAGACCATTCTTAATTTGCTGCTTTCATAAAACCATGGCAAGTTTTCAAGCTTTGGTTATGGCTGCTGTTTTCATTTCAGCAATTGCATTCCATCCCTACGAAGTCGATGCCAACTTCTACAATTCTATGTATTTCAATTGGGGTGCTGACCATTCTTCAATCATCGACAATGGTGACGAACTTCACCTAGTCCTAGACAAAACTTCGGGTATATTAACATATTTTCTCCGTCGTCTCTGTATCTAATTAACAAACTTCCTAGCGTTCTCGAAAATATATAACCTTGAATCTTATGGTATGGCCTAATCTACAGGATCGGGTGTGGAATCAAGGAGCGAATTCTTGTTTGGAAGCATTGAAATGCTAATCAAGTTGGTGCCTGGAAATTCTGCTGGAACTGTCACAGCTTATTATGTAAGTTCAACGGCTAGAAACTTAAAACTCGATATATATGATGTTCAAAGAAAAAAAACTCGATATATATATATATATATACACACACACGCACGTACCAATGCTTGTATGCTGAAGTTTATATCTCATGCTGATTTGTGCATGGCAGCTATCGTCTACTGGGGATCGCCACGACGAGATTGACTTTGAATTCTTGGGGAATTCAACCGGGGAGCCGTATACTTTCCACACAAACATCTTTACAGAGGGAAAGGGAAACCGAGAGCAGCAGTTCCAGCTATGGTTTGACCCAACTGCTGATTTCCATAACTACACCATTCATTGGAACCCCTCGGCTGTCGTGTAAGTTGGATCCGGGGCCTGTGCAATGAAACTGCACAGAAAAATCCAATTTTATAGTACATGAGCTACATTTTATAGTAACATGAGTTAATATATACTCTATGCGTTACATTTTATCAGCGTGAGATATATATAATACATGTGTTACATTTTATCGGCGTGACCCCAAACAAAACAGTTGTTCTGACATTATATTTGGTTGTTAACTTGGCAGATGGTACGTTGATAGTATTCCTCTCCGGGTTTTCAGAAACTACCAGAGCAAAGGTATTGGCTTCCCAAATAGACAGGGTATGCGAGTCTACACCAGTTTATGGAACGCTGATGACTGGGCGACTCGAGGCGGACTAGTCAAGATTGACTGGAGAAGTTCACCCTTCACGGCTAAGTACCGTTACTTTGTGGCTAGGGCTTGTAAGTGGTATGGACTGGGTAGTATTATCCAGTGTGCGCTTCCCTACCCATACAACTGGTGGACTGCTCCCGTGCACCAGCAACTAAGTTCTGCGAAGCTGGGACAGCTCAAGTGGGTCAGAGATAACTATATGATCTACGACTACTGCAAAGACTATAAGCGTTTTAAAGGAAAGATGGCTTCTGAATGCAAAGAACCACAATATTAATCTACAGCTTCATTTCAATGTTTTTTGCGTTTTATTGTATTATGTTCGTATTTGTTGTTGTTCGATCTATATGTTTTTGTTTCTATTTATATGTTATACTCGCTTTTCGGGAAATTTTCACAAAGCTTGATTATATACTACGTATATTTGACAGTTGAATTTGGTGACCAAGATTGTAAACTTGTTCTTGATGCACGACTGAAATAATTACAAGACATTTATCCAAGCAACATCATACTCCCTTCGTTCTCAAATGATCTTCCCACTTTTCTTTTGTTATCACGAAGCTAATATAAGCGTTTCTTTCTTGTACGAATTAGACGATGCACAACTTCAACTATTTTAGTTGCGCTAGACAACAAGAGCAAAATGCTACAGAAGTGAGTCTCCTTTTAGACACTTTATAATCCCAACATAGTTTCTATTCATCTCTAAATACTTAAGAAACAAACCCTAGTCCGAACTAATTAAGGAAACAAACAAAAAAGCCCGCAGTCCATACCCTATTATGTAAAAGAACTAATGATTGACGGCCGAATAAGAAATTAGAAGTTCATAACCCCAAATACAATCTCTCTCTCTCTCTCTTTCCATTCCCAATTGCTTTTGTGTATTGTTTTGTCAATTGCTTCCGCTGCGTTGCACAACAAGTGTTCATTTTCTTTTTACTTAGGAAAAATGCATAAAATTCAAAATACGGCGTCAAGATTGCATAGGCAAGCAAGAACATTGTCGACATTAATGGAAGATTTAGTAACTTCTTAACAAGAATATGAATATGAACAATTTTTTACTTTTTTTTTTTAATGAACGCATCATTTGGGGACGGAGAGAGTGTCAATCTTTACATGAATTTGGTAAATTTATTTATGATAATTGCATTGCGCACAGATTTTTTTTTTTTTTAATAAGCATCCTTAGTTTTCTTTAATTCGTAAAGGAAGCCAAGGCAACTCCGAGCTCGCTGCTCTGTTGCAGCGTGCGAACGAGATGCAGCTACACCTCTCTTCTTCTTCTGAGTTGTGCAATCAAGATTAATTGAGCAATGTGGGCCCACCGAGCATATTTCGGAGTCTATCAAAAAAATACTCACAAAAAAGGAGATGTAAATATTGAAAGCCACTAATGGTTGTACTACTTTTGCTTTACGGAGGGAGAGTATTACTATAGTAGTGGAAGATGTCCCATCTCCTAATCCTCACTAATCTTCCCCCACTATCTCTACTTAACAATAAAATACCTTATTCCTTAATTTCCGCGCAAAATGGGAGAGTGCGTTCTTACGCTGGACGGAGGGAGTACATGTTTATTATGTTGAGCAGGCACGATTATAAATTTAGAGGGTTAAAGGATGGTAACCATGACCAACTACATGCCAATTGCTAAAACACAAAGCTAACCTCATCACATATAGCTGGCCAAGGTCTGGCAGTCCTGTTATGCACCCCAACCCAACCCTCACAATACTCCCACCCACGTCTGTTACCCCCTTCCCTAACCCCTAACCCAAATTTATATTCACATAAATTTGGTTTCAAGTTTCAACCAGACAAGATACATTGTGGGAATGTCAGAAGTCATGAAAAGGTCAAGATATTAATATAAAACATTAGTCAACAGAATAACCTCAAAAGAGTTGTACATCTTGGCCAGGCACATCTGCTAGGTACAAGCTATATAAAGGTTTCATAAACCAAGAAGAAAATCACCCCTTTCCAAACTAGAAAAGCACAAGAAGAAAAGAATAACAGCTTACTTGAAATGGCAGGCTTTCAAGCTTTGGCAATGGCTGTTATATTCATATCAGCAATAGCATTCCATCCATGCTTAGTTGATGCCAAGTTTTCCAAGAGCATGTATTTCAACTGGGGTGCTCAGCATTCCTCCATTCTTGGCAACGGAGAAGAACTTCGCCTTGTTTTGGACAAAACTTCAGGTACGTAATTAATATCACACAGTCCCTACCGTGTGTTTCTTGAATCTTGATACGGAGTATGTTTCTAATCTTTAACTCAAACTTACAGGCTCGGGTGTGCAATCAAAGAGAGGGTTTCTATTTGGAAGCATTGAAATGCTTATCAAGTTGGTACCCGGGAACTCTGCCGGAACTGTCACAGCATATTATGTAAGTTCAACAACTAGGACCTTACTAAAGAGCTTTTGCTCTAGTGGTATCCGGTAATCTGTAAAATATTGTGCCTTGGCATACACTAGGTTGTACTTGTACCATGTTTTTGTAATAGACTCCATAGGGGTTTGAAATGAACTATTCAGCTGATCAATACATGATGGAAATTTCCTGGCTTGGTACCAAACCTTTAATATATATATATATATATATATATATATATATATAAATAGAACCTTGAAACTAGATATAAGTCAGAAAATGGAACAATAACGGCTGATAATCTTGTTTTTGACCTGTGGTTGCAGCTATCGTCTACTGGTGCTAACCATGACGAGATCGACTTTGAGTTCTTGGGGAACTCCACAGGGCAGCCTTATACTGTCCACACAAACATTTATACTCAGGGAAAGGGAAACCGAGAGCAGCAATTCCAGCTATGGTTCGACCCAACAGCTGATTTCCACAACTACACTATTCACTGGAACCCCACAGCTGTCGTGTAAGTTACACATATACTCTCTCCGTCCCAAAATAAATGATGCACTTTCCTTTTTAGTCCAATATAGCATTTCTAAATAAGGAAATGGTTATAACACAATTTCACCATTGTACAAGTATGTACAAACAAGTAAAGCACATTTCTTTAAAACGTTGACAAGTCAAATGCGATATTTATTATGGAACGGAGGGAGTATAACAGTTCTCTTTTGAGCAAAGGGTCTAATAAGCCGTAACTAAGTTTATACATACTAATTATCTTCGCAGATGGTACATCGACAGTATACCCATTCGTGTTTTCAGAAACTATGAAAGCCAAGGGATTGCCTATCCAAACCAACAAGGTATGAGAGTCTACTCCAGCTTATGGAACGCTGATGACTGGGCAACTCAAGGTGGGCTAGTCAAAATTGACTGGACCAGTGCACCCTTTGTAGCCAACTACCGTAACTTTAGAGCTCGGGCTTGTAAGTGGGATGGACCCGTTAGCATTACCCAATGTGCCCTTCCCATTCCAGCCAATTGGTGGACCTCTCCGGTGCACAAGCAACTGAATTTTGGTAAGCAGGGACAGCTCAAGTGGGTTAGAGAAAACCACATGATCTATGATTACTGCAGAGATTTCAAGCGGTTTAATGGTCAGATGGCTCCTGAATGCTCTAAGACGCAGTATTAAGAGGGCGAAGCTGCAACTTTTGTTCAGCTTTACTTCCCAGTTTACTGTTGAAAAAGTTTTTTTCGTGTTTCTTTGTGTTTTTCACATTCCTTTATTTATCAATTTTCATTTATACTCCCATATCGGGAAAAATTATACTGCATATTTATTTGAGGGTTTGAATTCACTATATTTAATTGTCATTTATACTCCCCCATCGACAAAAGAAGTTGTCCACTAATTCTTCTACATCATATATTTGTTTTCCTACTTCGGTCAATGAAAAATTTCCAGACTGTCTAAAGACATCACTTGATCATCTTGTCAGTTTTAATATTTAGCATATTGCATACATTTTCTATAATGGAATGACTCGCATAGCATTAAACCTAAATGCGAGTAATTCAATTAGGTAGACTCTAACTCTTTGAATATAAGAATGAAGAGAAGCCATTAACCAAATTAATATGAAGAACAACAAATTTTCTACTACCTCCGACCCAAAATGAATGTTCGTTTTTCTTTCTTCACCAAAATCAAAATTTGACATTCGTTTTGGGACGGAGAGAGTGTTAATCTTTAGTGCATTTGATAAATAAATAAAATATACCTTATATTAAGCTTCATCTCGTTGATTATACAAACGAAGAGATGCCATTAATCAAATTAAAACAAAGTACAACAACACCAGTTCAGTAAATGAAAAATTAAGGATCTTCAATAATTATATCTCCAAATCAACACCAAAAACAGTGGCAAAACGCAAGAAAATTGATTCACATTACACAAATATAAACACCAAGAACAATTAGAAATGTACCAAACAAAGTCAACCCCACGCGAGTCTCCTCCCCCAACAGCATCCCAAACACCGCAGTGGCGGCGAAGGTCGTAGCATTGGTGACTGGAACGGCACGAGAGATTGGGGTGTCACTCAAAATTGCGAAAAATGCAGCTGAGGCCGACAGATTTATTATGAACGGAACGGAGTACTGCCAAATCAGGAGGAGTTTGAGCCAGTTTTGGAGGGTGCTGAGAATTGGGTTTTTCCGTTGGGACGTGTTTGGGGGAGAGGATGATTTTAGGGCTTGGTCCCATATGATTGCTCCACGGCGCATGAGGGCGTTTGTTGCGCCCCAAACGAGGCCAACCGCCACCATCTTCTCTACGTCTCCTACCATTTCCGGCGATCAGCGTTGCGTTGAAGATACAGCTTGGGGATGTGTTGAGAAGAATGAAACGACGACACTTTGATTGGTTCGGTTTGGGTCTTCTGTGACTTTTGTTTCCGGTTTTCAGACGGGCCGGACCGTAAACGCGACATTGCCCGGTTTGACCCTTTTTATTTTGAACCCTCACCGACTATTGCCCAAACCTCCAACTTTTAAATTTTAATCATTACTACAAAAAATAAGAAATAATTAAGCATTTTAAGATGAGTTTCAATTATGTATAATGAATTTTGAAAAAACATAAAATAAATTCCCACTAAACTTAAAGAGTTCACATGTGAAGAAAATATATTATTAAATGAAATAAACTTATATAGAGATTCATTACTTTTTCGTTTACTTTTTCGTTAGATCGTATTTGAAAACACGTTTTGAAAGGTATAACCCATGTGTTTGAACCCATGAGAGTGATGTTTGAGAAGTAACGATCGAAAGTTTTTCATAAAAAATGCTTCTCGATTGTTAAGATATGATGGCATTACAAGTTTTCCATTTATGCTATGTTCAAGAGCAAAGTGGCATTACAATCGAGAAGTATTTTTTACGAAAAACTTTCGATCGTTCCTTCTCAATCATTTTTATTTGAAGATTTTGGCAATCTATCTATATATAAAAGGAGGATCGTCAATGTTCCCGCCCAAACTAAGGGTAGATTAGTAATTTCACACAATGGCAAAATTGAAATTAACAAGCCTCAGTAGACGCGTGGAACGCTGGCATTGGCGCGTGCATTACCCGCGCCAGCAACCGCGCGTGTATGCCTCAACGTTTTCTTTTGTTTTTTTCTTTTTTTTAACTGAGCCACGTGGCGACATATGATTGGCCGGAGCATTAACAGTTTTTTTAAATTTTCCACCCCTTTTTTCGACCTCAATTATTTTATAAAAAAAAAAAAATTTTTTAAAAAATATTTTTACCAAAATTCATAATTTTTTTCCTCTTTAATTAGAGACTAATTTCATTTAATTTGGACAAAAAATAAAACACTCTTTTTTAAATATAAATTATTGTTTGTAATGTTTGTTCCTTCGTTTCAAATTCTGACATTAATTTTTTAAACATATTAAATAATATTGTTTAAAATATTTCTTGGGATTAATATATTAATTTATTTTTTTACCCGAAGTAGTATTATTTTGTAAAAATTAATGTTTATAATGTTCGTGTCTTCGTGTCATAAAATAAATATTAATTTTTGAGACAAGTAAATTCATTGAGGCAAAGGAAGTACTCCCTCCGTCCCAATAAGTGCTTCACCCTTTTGGGTGGGCACGCAAATTATGGAAATGGGAGGGAAAAAAAAATGTTGTGAGTGTAATTTGAAAATAGGAGAGAGAATTAGTGGAGGGAATAGTAAATTATAATGGTGTTTTAGTATTAAAATAATGTAGGAGAGAGAATGAGTGGAGGAAATAGTAAAGATTCTTTGCCAAAATAGGAAAGGTGAAGCTTCTAACGGAACCCCTTTTGGGTAATTAGTGAAGCTTTTATTGGGACGGAGGGAGTATTTTTTTTTTTATATATAGAAAGTAGTATTAATTATGGGATGAAAGTAATATTCATTTTTTAATTGAAAGAATTTTTTTTTCTTAAAAATTGGATTTTTTTTATATGTCAAAAAAAAAAAATTAACATTGCGTCCTTCGTCTCATTGAACATTTTAAAAAATAATACTACTTTATTCGTCTTAAAAATTAATGTAATATATTCAGACGAAGACACTAACATTACAAACATTAATTGCAGAGGCGAATGAAGTAGTATTATTTTTTTAAATATTCATTGGGATGAAGGAAATAATGCTCATTTTTTTTGAAAAAAAAATGTAGTATTATATTTGAGCTAATCATTTTGAATCGAAACTAATATTAATTTTTTTAAATATTTTAATATTAGTGTCTTCGTTTCAAAATATGACATTACTTTTTTAAACAACGTAAGTAATATTTTATAAAATATTCATTGGGATGAAAATGGTATTTTATTTTTTTAGCCGAAGTAGTATTATTTTGTAAAAAATAATTTTTATAATGTTTGTTTCTTCGTGTGTCAAAAAATAAATATTATTTTTTGAGACAAGTAAATTCTTTGAGGCAAAGGAAGCAATTTTCTTTTGATATAGAAAGTAGTATTAATTATGTGACGAACGTAATATTCATTTTTGAATTGAAGTAATTTTTTTTCCTTACAAAATAGAATTTTTTTTATATGTCCAAGGAAAATTAACATTGCTTCCTTTGGGTCAATGCCCATTTAAAAAAATAATACTATGTTATTCGCCTAAAAAATTAATGTCATATTTTGAGACGAATGCACGAACATTACAAACATTAATTGCAGAGGCGAATGAAGTAGTATTAGTTTTTTAAATATTCATTGGGATGAAGGGAATAATGCTAATTTTTTTGGATAAAAAATGTAGAATATCTTTGGGTTATTCATTTTGAATCAAAAGTAATATTAATTTTTGAAATGTTGTAATGTTAGTGCCTTTGTTTCAAAATATAACATTAATTTTATAAACAAATTAAGTAATATTTCATAAAATATTAATTGGGACGAAAATAGTATTTTTTTTTTCTTTTGCTGAAGTAGTATGATTTTGTAACAATTAATTTTTATAATGTTAGTTTCTTCGTCTCAGAAAATAAATATTAATTTTTTGGACAAGTAAATTCCTTGAGGCAAATGAATCAAAAAAATTTTTTTTTTGGATATAGAAAGTATTATTAATTATGGGATTAAAGAAATATTCATTATAGAATTGATGGACAATTTTTTTCCTTAAAAGTACTTTGAAAATAATGAAAAACATATGATTATAATTTTTCATTTAGTTTCTTTTTTTACAAAACATGTTATATTAAGTTCTTCTCGCACAGTATTTTGTTTTTTTTTTTTTTTTTTTTTAGAAACAATTCCTATGAATCTCTTTTAAAAAATGATGGGTTATTAATAAAGAACTTTAGCTTAATGACAAAAAATGTGGAAGCCTTTGCTATAACATTTTTTTTTATTTAAAGCGTAGTTGAAGTATATTAGTGAAATTAAAAATCTTATTATGGCTACAAATATATTTATTAGAACTATTTATGTTTTAATTTTTATTTTATCAAAATTTGATGGATTATTATTCTTAGTTTCATTTATTTGTGCCTTTTTTTATATATCATATTTAGTAATAATTTTTTCTTCAACTTTTGTCCTATTCTAAACGTTAAAAATTGGGTTCGGATATTAAAGAGATGAATGGTTTTATTATGAAGTATAAAAAGTTGGTTACAAAGTAATTAGTGAATAGTTGTTGTGAGTATGACTTATAAGACCATTTAATATTGAAATTATATAATTGTTTCATTGTAATTTTTTTAACTTTAAAATGGGACACCTATTATTAAAAAAAAAAGGAAGCTTAAATTCGGACGAAGGGAGCATTTATTTATTTGATAGTGAAATTATTTATCGTAATGTTAAATTTAATTACTAGCAAAATAAAAATTACGTCTTAATAATGAAAACTAAAATAAATTAAACGCGAAGGGAAAATTATATTTACTGTCTCAAGTCAACTTTAAAAAATGTCATTATACAAAAAAATTATTTTCTTATTTTCAAAAATGAATATTACTTTCAACTCAAAATAAATCACCAAAAATTACTACTACTTTTTGTGCCAAAAAATTGCATTATTATGTGCTTTAACTAGAAGGGAAAATTATATTTCCCGTCTCAAATAACTAAAATTATTATGTGCTTTAGCGGGACGGAGGGAGTATTTATTTTAGTGACTTCAATCTGATATTTGTACTAATAATATAGTTTTCAAAAAAGTTTTTTCCAATGTACACAAATATTTCTATTTTCTGTTATATTTGTATGAATTTTCATCAATATGTGTTAATAGCTATCCGTGCATCGCACGGGAGTTACACTAGTTTAACATAGGGCTAATATATTGCCTAACTTACTAGTTAAAAGGGGTCATCAAGTAAACTGGGGTCAAGTCTAAAACGCGTGCAACAACGAAAAAAATAAATATTATCAGTGAAGTAAGCACAAACAACTAATTTAAAACAGTAAAGTATATGGGTTTTTTTTTCAAAGTGATAAATTAAATGGGTTTTTTAAAAAACAATTACCACTTTGGAAAAAAAAAAGCATACATTACCTTTACAGTAATCATGAAATTATTTTTTATAAACGAGTGAAATCTATAACTTAATAAAGACTGAAGTGCAAATCACTTCAGCACACACACAATTTCCCTCCCAAACTAGCAACTCGACCGAATAGAGACTAGGTTCATTCCCTTCTAGTGTCAATTATTGAGTACACCCTCTTTAGAAATATATTATCCCGAAAATACCCTACCTTACATTTATGGTAACCTGAAATATTTATTATACTCATTAAAACATTAACAAACAAATTGTCATATCCGAAAAAAATCGGATCGGATCACCTTCGATACGGATCGGGTTCGTTTAAATTGCCATCCATATAGACATCTATTTTGATATCTTGAGATGACGGGGTAGTATTTAAAGATTTTTTAAGTTTGGGCTCTCAAAAATATTTCATCTTTGACCTCAACATTTGAGATTGTTGTCTTGATTACCTTCAGAGATTTTTCTAATTACAATATGACCAACTATACAAGGGTCTTATGTCCCTTCACATTTAGACTTCTCAGAGCTGGACTCTACGTGTGGATTAGAGGGAGTATATTGTTGTCTTGACTACCAAGATTGAAATTGGAATAAAGGTAATAATCGCTTGATCAGATTTGTGAAAATTAAGTTATTTGTTCTTTGTTTTGTAGGTGAAGGCTAACAATTGGGACTAGAATGGACATCTATGTTGAAATGATGGGGTAGTATTTAAAGTTTTTCTAATCTTGGACTATCAATTGTACATATCATTTCCATGAGGTGAAAAACACATGAGAATAAAGTACATTTTCTTTTTTTCAGCATGTGTTTGTAGAGCATAATTTTCTTTATATCTATTACGTCGTACATTTAGGAACATATTGTCTAAAATTTTGCTTATTTTTCTTCAAAGTATTCAGCATTAGATGCCTGAGAAGGTTGCAAAGTGAAAAGATAAATACCTATATACCCTTTAATAAGATAGTGCATTTATTAATATAGCAAGAAAATTCATACGTTTTGTAAAATGCTCCACCCACGCCTCCCTACCCCACCCCACCAGTGTCGCCTCCTTAGAACCATTGTCTCTCACATTGTTTTTTAACCCGGACTCGCGGCACTTATTATTTTGACGAGCGACCACAACATGTTTTTTGAAGGTAATTTTTTGCAATTTTTTTTATTTTACGTATGTAGTTTTTGTGGTTGCCTATAAAAAAAAGAAAGTTTTTGGTTGATTTCATGTTAGTTTCATTTCTGTTTCATTCTGAATTTTGTGTTGGGTATCATTTATGTAATTCCAGTTTGAATAGAGAATAAGAGCTTCGTTAAGATGACAGCCGATGAAGGAGGTCCGCCGGTGGTTACCCTAGAAACCTCGATAGCCTCTTTTACCGTCTAGAAATATGACAAGTACAACCCAAATACCTGCAAAAACTCATCAAATTCTCTCGATGTGGCTATTACAATAATGTCAAATTTCACTGTATAATCAAGGAATATAGTGAAGGGAGTGATCCTACCGGTACAGGAAGGGTGGAACTTATATATGACTCGAAATTGATAATCTGAAGCTGAAACATATATATTGGTGCTGATCCAAACACATATTAGAGTCATTACTTAATTACATTGGCAACAGGGCAATCACTCGATGGAAATAACACAAGGTTTGGAAGAGCAAGTAGGAATAGAGATTATCAATCGGGAAGTGATTGGTTACCGCAAAATTGTCATAGGTGCAACAGGGGTGCAATAGAGGTATAAACTAGCTAATTAAATAGGTACTCTCTCTCCGTCTCAAAATGAATGACAACTTTTCATATTGGAAAAATTTAAGAAATTATTTTTTTTTTGTAAAAGAAAAGGCTAAGGGATAAAGTTTTTTTTTTTTTTTTAAATAATCATTATTTTAGAACATTTTTTTCTAAAAGTGATCATTTATTTTGGAACAAAGGAGGATAGTTTTTTATTTAAGAAATCAATTGTGTTGTTAAGAGGGTGGTTCTATGTCACATAATCAACAAGACAGTGCCATAGGAATTTTGAGTAGACAATCATGAGAAGCATGAACCTCTCTCATGTAGAGTTGTTATCCTCCGGTTTGTGAACTTGTAGCGATGCGTGAATTTTGAAATAACAGAGTCGCCACTTATTATTTATTTAGGAAAACAATAAGAAAAACCTTTTTGATTTTAAAGAGATTTGAGGGTTCGGGGGTTAAGTTATCGAATGGGTAGGTCGAGGAGCATCCATTCCACCCAATCCGGAGATCGGTCTTGCTAATTGAGTATTATCAATCTTTTTAATTACTAATTAAATAAAGAACAAGAAAACCCTAATCAATTTCTTGATTAGGAATGTCGGATTGTACGCTTCGAGATCGCCTTCATCGATTGAAGGGACTCTAGGATAATCCTTTTGATGGGATTACACCACTCTAAAAGTCAATAGAGAAATTGAGAAGAAGAAGAGAAATAGAGGATTTTACCTTGGGTTTAGGGAGTAATTGATTTAGAACGTGGTTCTAAGATGTCTTCTCGATCGAGAAGCGATTCGGGCAGAGTTTCGACTCAAGTTGAGAGTCAAATCTTGATGCGGACAGAGCTTCGCCTTGATGCTAGGCTTGAGCCTCGATGTTCGTCGATCAACGTGGTTGAAGGACGAATTTAGGAGTTGTTTGTGAGTGATTTGAAGGAGTCTTTCGTGGAAAGAAACCAACAAATTGTGTGTGTTGTGTGGAAATCTGGACCTCTGAAACAGTGGAAGTCACCAAGTATTTATAGGGGTTTAAGAGGTAGAGGTGGAGAGGTAAAACACTCCTAGGAAGCTTCCAGAACTCAAATCTGATTGGAGAACCGGATTAGATGAGGTTTATCAAGAAAGGAGGTTGAAACGGAGAAGGAGAGTGATTTCTACACATCCTGTCGAGGGGATATCTCGCGCGAGATATGATATCTCGTGCGAGATATCTAGTCTGATGACTATTTTGTCCTCTTCAGTTTATTCCGTTAGTCATTTAGGTCCAAAACTAACGAGGTTAGTTAGAAACTTAACGAAACATGACGAAACTGATATGCTTTCATCAAAACATAAAAGAGAGACTAAGAGTAGTGTAATCATGAATTATTGGTTCAGAATGGGGTGTCTACAGAGCCCCTCGGCGACAGGTCTTATGAAAGAAGAAGTGTCGTCGATAGAAAAGACATCATTCTGAACATTGGGATGATCGTGCCGCACGGCCGCCTACGTATCTCTAAGCAGAGAATCGTACCAAACGTAGTTCGACTCCGAAACACTAAAAAGGCTATTTTAGGTATTTTGAAAAGCATTTTTGAAAATCGAAGAGGGATTTTTTTTTTTTTTTGAAAAGGTAAAATCATACTGAGGAATCAAGGACTTGACCCAATTCTGAAGATACCAGTTTGTTGATGATGTTGTTGAAGTGCGTCGCCTGAGGTTACTTACGTTGCCGTTGTTGCCGAGGTCGTGGACTTGAAGTTTGCTGCCATCACAGACTTTGAAGTTGTCGCCGAGGTCACGGACTTGAAGTTTGCTTTGCCGAGGTCACGGACTTTGAGGTTGCTGCCGTCACAGACTTTGAAGTTGTTGCCGAGGTCACGGACTTTGAGGTTGTCGCCGAGGTCACGGACTTGAGGTTGCTGTCATCACAGACTTTGTTGATGTTGCCGAGGTCACGGACTTTGTTGTCATTGCCGAGGTCACGGACTTGAAGTTTCTTTGCCATCACGTACTTTGTTGTTGAGGTCACGGACTTGAAGTTTCGCCATCACGACTTTGAAGTTGTTGCCGAGGTCACGGACTTGAGGTTTCGCGGACGCGACTTTGTTGATGTTGCCGAGGTCACGGACTTGAGGTTGCCGCCATCGCAGACTTCTTTGGTGTCACGAGGTCACGGACTTGAAGTTGTCGGTTGAGATGAAGGTTCCGTCGGCCCGTAATGCAAGGATATATGCACGATGGTCTCGGATGGACCCGAATGATTCTTACCTTTCGTACTGTCAAGCACATAAAGATGCCGAATAGATTTTCCAGATTTTAGTTGTTCCACTAGACTTACGTGGTGGTGCGCACGTCGGGTCGTGTAAATGGCCGATCGGACATTTTGGTGGTAAGTTTATGTATGAGTGTATGGTATACGGACATGTAGGGACATGTGTATGGATTTGTATTTGAGAGGGGTGAAATATATGAGTGAACTTGTGTTTGACAAGTTGGGACCAAATCAGGTTTGTGCGAGAATCGTTGCTAGTCGGCGAGGCTGAATTGTTGTAGAATTTTGATGAGTATCCTTTTGTGAACACATCTAGGTCTGTTGCGAATCTCCATTCTTAATTCTCCTTTGAGTCGTGTCTCTAGGAGGCAAACGACTACAAATCTGTCGACTGTCGTGATGTCTCTATGTCTAAGGCCCTTTGGTGTCTCAAGCCCCAAGTTTCTTGCAAGTGGTAGATGACTTTGTGAACATGCTTGTGAAGCAGCTCTCTTGATTTGAAGATGATCGAAGAAGACTCTCCTTGTTGATTTGATTTGAAGAAGATCGAATGATGTTTGATGAAGAAGGCTGAAGAATACTCTCCCTTTGTCCTATGATATGATTTTTTTTTTCTTAGTGCGCACCCTGATTTTTGCCTAGACCGCCCTTTCGGGTTTTCAATCTAGCGGGCATCTCTTTTGCGTCTTTTTTTTTCATTTTTTTTTTGAATAGTATGTAACTCGAAGAGAACTTAGAGAGATAAAATCTTATTGAGGAGAGATAAATGAGATCTCAAGTTAGTTTAGGAGAGACAGACTCTATTCATTGGAAGGTGATCTAAGCATTGTTTTTTTGGAGAAGTGTATTCTCTAATGATGAGAGGGAGAAGCAAAGAGGAAAGCCCCTAATGCAGATTTGATTATTTTGAAGAGTTTGAAGTAGAGATTAACTGGGGGATGAAAGGTTAGGAAGCCCCAGTTTTGATGCTTGGATTTCAAGAGTGTATATGAGAATGGCTAACAGGAAGCCCCTAGACTCAACAAAGAACGCTACATGGCTCAAAGGTCTAGAAAAGTTGTTCTACTTTTAATGGACCTTGCTTCATCTAGAAATTTCTAAACAAGATTGAGGAGAAAGCCAATCATTAGTATGACTTAAGGGTAAACATTTTTCTTGATACTGAAAGTCTTCTTCACTCGATGTAGGAGGATTTTGAGGAATCCTCTTTTCTTTTGTTGGTATCACTTGACTCCTCTTCTTTGTGGGAGAGTCCTTCTTGCCTTTGTTGAAATTTCATCCTTGTTGTGGGGCGATGAAGGCTTGAGAGTTTTTTTTTTTTGATGCTCTATTTTTGCCTAGGACGATTTGAGGAGTTTCGTCTAGCGAGCTTTTTTTTTTTTTTTTTTTTTTTTTTTTTTTTTTTTTACTCTCAAAGTCTTGAGTTGAGTAGCCCCACTTTTCTTTGGATGAATGTTGACAGCAGCACCTTTGACTTTCTTCGCTTGTTGGTCTCTAACTTTCAGTAGGGGTAATGTTTAACCCTTAAGCCTCCTAATGATAACTTGCTTTTCAAAGTCACTTAGAAGTTTCTATTTTTGCGATGATTTAGGGAATGGAAGGTCCATTATTTTGCATGAGTTGAATGATATTCATGAGGTAGAACAACCTTAGGGAAAGTGTTTAGGAAAAGAAATTACTTTAATTTATTGAGAAATTTAAGAATAGACTCGATAGTTTAGAAGACACAAACTAGAGGAGGTGAGGAGTACTAGAAAGACAGAACGACACTTCGAGTTCATACTTGGAAATTTAAAACCTAATCTACTTCTATCAAAGGAGAAAGGGAGAGGATAGTGGTAGCCCCAAAGTGGTAAATGTAGATTTCTTCTTGGAGCTTCATCTTCTTCATGGAGTACGAGGAAGAGGATTGGTGATGACGTTGGGACGTTCTAGATCTCCATTGTCAAAGAGGTCTTGTATGATGTCCTTCAAGTGGTGGCAAGAGTTGGTGTCGTGGCCGGTGAAGTTGTGGTACTTGCAGAATAAGTGATGAGCGTGATTAGGACCCATATCCTTCGGAGGACCACCTTCCCTTGGTTTGATCTTTTCATTCTGGACAAGTACATCGAAGAGTTCTTCTTGAGTGATTCCTTCGATTTTGTCGTAGTGCCTCTTTTTCTTTTCGGGAGGAGGGACAGCAGAATACTTTCCGGTGTTGGGGCAGCTGAGTGCAATAGCGTTGACTGAAGCATCCTTACTTGTGGTGGGCTTGTTGTAGCGGAAAGTACTTTCCTTCTTTTTGCTTTTTAGGAAGTCGTCAACCCTAATTCCGGACTCGAGGAGTTCATTGAAACTAGGAAAGTAGTTACCGGCGAGCTTCTCTTGAAATTCATCACGAAGGCATTGGAGGAAGATGTGGATTTGCTCTTTGAGAGTAGGCCTTTCGACGATTTCAGTGAGTTTGAGTCTCCATCTTCTAGCAAATTCAGCAAAGGACTCATTTGCATGTTGCTTGGTTTGCTCAAGATCCCTCCTAGTAGGGCGGTAAGTGGAGTTGTCTTCAAACTGCCTTTGGAAGACCAAACATGCGGATGACCAATCAAGCCTTGTAGTCGTAGGAAGAGACATGTACCAATCCCTTGCAGCACCTTCTAAAGTTTGAGGAAAGCATTGGGCCAAGATTGTATTATCAACGCCCATTGGAAGCATGGCCCAAGTGTAGGTCTCAACATGAGCTCGAGGACAGGTAGTACCATTGAACTTGGCAATATCGGGTGTCTTGTACTTGCGAGGAAACTTAGTGATGGATTGTTGAAGAGCATCGGGATCAAATGGAACGAATGACCCCTTGGAAGTG
Organism: Adenophora triphylla var. japonica; assembly: GCA_022495995.1. Lineage (NCBI taxonomy): Eukaryota > Viridiplantae > Streptophyta > Magnoliopsida > Asterales > Campanulaceae > Adenophora > Adenophora triphylla. The sequence goes on from JAFEMH010000025.1 coordinate 721,520, forward strand.
TCAAGAGTCGCAAGCTTCTTCTCGAGGTAGTTCTTAGTAACATGGTCACCAAGTTTAGTAGTTTCACCACTGCCTTCTTTCTTGGTTTTAGCACCCTTGGAGGTATGTTCCTCATCATCGGAGGAGGATGAGGAAGAGGAGGAATCGGATTCTTCCTTTTTCTTGCTTGACTTCTTGGTTTTTCTATTCACTTTGGTGTAGGATTCCTCTTCGTCGGAGGAGGATTCCACTTTCTGCTTTTGTTTTCTGCCTTTCTTGACTTTCAACTCGTGGAGTTCTTTCGCAGGCGGCCATTTGGGCGTTTTGCTCATCAATTTGCTTACTTTGTTCATCCAACCTAGTCATGGCTTCGATGAGTTGGACCTTAGCATCGTTGAAATCGGCCTCGGTGGTAGAAGGAGAAGCAGACATCGTGTCGAGCTTTGGCGAAGAACCTAGACGTGTAGCAACCGTGTTAAACCATGATCGAGTCCCAAAGTCGAATTTGAATAGGGTGAATGAAGGCTTGAAGGTTTGAAGGTTTTGGCCAAACACGAAAAGACCGAACGCTTATCTCGTACGAGACAAGTAGTCTCGCGCGAGACTTCACCACGGAAAGTCACAATTTTTTGATTTTAATCCTAATTTTGGTCGGACGGAAAATCCGTTTTGGGGGTTTCTAAAGTTCAAGAACCAAACCTAGGGACCTAGGGGTCGGAGTAATCCAAAGTAACATCAAGTTTTGTGCAATAATTTTGATGAGAAAATTTTCTCTTTTTAGGGGCAAATCCGAAGGGACAACCGTAGGGACGTTTCCGAAGGGACAATTCCGAAGCGACAATTTATTGATTTCTTTTCCGTGGATTATTGCACAAAACGATCTTGACAAGGGATTACAAGGACTCCAAGATCAAACCGACCGGTCAAGGAGTGTCTTAAAAAGTCAATCTACATGATATGTGGCGATGCAGGGCTGGAAGGCTAGGCTCCCCGCGATATGACAATCTAGATGAATTGAATACGCGGAGTGGGATGATCCAACTTCGGAGAGACCGGCGACTAGGTGGTTACCGTCATCCGTCCTTAGTGTGGGTCCCGGGTTTATAGAGGGTATGTAGTGCAATGACAGTTATAATATGAGTGCGCGTGTGTGATAGTTCAATCTAGGTGATAGAGTAAAATAGAAAGTTTTTTTTTTGAAAACGAAAGAAAACAGATAGTGGCCGCACCAAGTGGTTGCCTACGTTTCTCCTAAATTAGGAAAACTCAGGCCGTCGTAGTTCCACTTAAAGGAGAGAGAGAAATAAATAAATAAATTAATTACAACTCCCGAATCCTCCATGGACCGGACTTTAAATTAAAAAACCAATCGCACGCAGGTATATAGTTCAAGTAATTAAAATTATTCTATCCTGTAAAATAGAGTTAGCACAAGCAAAATAGGAATACTAATTATTATTTTTTTTGAATTTTCTGGATTTATTTTGAAATTTCGAAACTGTTTTGAAAATTTTTATTTTTTGAATTTGTGGTCAATCCTTATTGAAAAGGTCAACTGCCAAGGATTTTAAAATGCTGCGGTCAAAATTTTGGGGAATAGTCAACAAAAGCATTTTGACCTAATTAAAATCCCTTCTTTTTTTTTTGTTTCATAATATTACTGTGCCGCCGTCAGACGTGGGAATCTTTTGTTTTTAAAGCGTACGGCAATCTCGCACGAGATGACTATATCTCGCACGGGACATGTATTCGCACAGTAAACATTTTTGAAAACAGTGTCGAAAAATTTCAAAAAATTCCAGAAAATTCAGATTTTAAACAGAAAATTGAAAAGATTAATAACACCCAATTGTAACGCAAGTCTAACCGTCTTAATTAATTGTCCCCAGCGGAGTCGCCACTGTAGCGATGCGTGAATTTTGAAATAACAGAGTCGCCACTTATTATTTATTTAGGAAAACAATAAGAAAAACCTTTTTGATTTTAAAGAGATTTGAGGGTTCGGGGGTTAAGTTATCGAATGGGTAGGTCGAGGAGCATCCATTCCACCCAATCCGGAGATCGGTCTTGCTAATTGAGTATTATCAATCTTTTTAATTACTAATTAAATAAAGAACAAGAAAACCCTAATCAATTTCTTGATTAGGAATGTCGGATTGTACGCTTCGAGATCGCCTTCATCGATTGAAGGACTCTAGGCTAATCCTTTTGATGGGATTACACCACTCTAAAAGTCGATAGATGAGATTGAGAAGAAGAAGAGAAGTAGAGGATTTTTACCTTGGGTTTAGGAAGTAATTGATTTAGAACGTGGTTCTAAGATGTCTTCTCGATCGAGAAGCGATTCGAGCGAGTTTTGACTCGAGTTGAGAGTCAAATCTTGATGCGGACGAAAGCCGCCTTGATCTTGAGGCTTGAGCCTCGATGTTCGTCGATCAACGTGGTTGAAGGACGAATTTAGGAGTTGTTTGTGAGTGATTTGAAGGAGTCTTTCGTGGAAAGAAACCAACAAATTGTGTGTGTTGTGTGGAAATCCGGGACCTCTCGAAACTTGATGGAAGTCACCAAGTATTTATAGGGGTTTAAGAGGTAGAGGTGGAGAGGTAAAACACTCCTAGGAAGCTTCCAGAACTCAAATCTGATTGGAGAACCGGATTAGATGAGGTTTATCAAGAAAGGAGGTTGAAACGGAGAAGGAGAGTGATTTCTACACATCCTGTCGAGGGGATATCTCGCGCGAGATATGATATCTCGTGCGAGATATCTAGTCTGATGATTATTTTGTCCTCTTCAGTTTATTCCGTTAGTCAGTTAGGTCCAAAACTAACGAGGTTAGTTAGAAACTTAACGAAACATGACGAAACTGATATGCTTTCATCAAAACATAAAAGAGAGACGAAGAATAGTGTAATCATGAATTATTGGTTCAGAATGGGGTGTCTACAGAACTCAATATCACATTATTTTGAGGTATCTCACTCTTGAATTGATACGTGGATTCGTTTAAATTCTATTTTATTTTTATTTGTCAAATATTAAGGTTTAGATGAGCTTGAATTATGCCCAAATTTATCAAATTTCAATGATATGTAATTGTTTAAGTGACTATTATTTCTTCATATGTCAAATAACGGGTGAATTTGTCATATTTTTCATCTTCATTGAGCAGTAGTGCCAACACGATTATTACTAAAATGAAGATGGGATATGTAGAGAGGGGGGGTAAGTAGGAGTTCTACGAACACGTGGAAGTCTCTTTGGTAATTGTACTCGACTTTTATCTTCATATTGCATATACCACGTATGAAGTCAAATGTCTGCTTTTGATGTTATAAGCGCGATGACGATCTTTATTGGATTACATAGAAGTGCTTATAGAAGTGTCTTAAGGTCACTCTTTAGGAACATCATTCAATAAATATGTTTCTAGAAGTTTGTGAGATATTCAGATTTTAGGTAGTTAAATGGATTGCTTGAATAATTCTATCTTTTTCTTTTTTTCATGGCAGGAATTCATTTAAGGACTAACTTTTTTGTTTGTTTAAATTTGGTTTGTATATTCAATTAAGTGAAATTACAATTTAGTTTGTTTAAATTTTTTGTCAAAGTATTTTATCGTACGTTTAACGAACGGGTGTTAGACTAGTTTGGGCCCGTTTGATTTAGCTTATTGATATGTGCTGATGACTTATGACTTATGACTTATGAATGATAACTTATGACTTATCACTGATGAATGATAATGTTTGATTTAATTTTTTTGAAGTGCTGATAAACTGTCATAAGTAAGTATGACTGTTTAATTAATAAAATTTGAAAAATCTTTGAATGAAATTATAAAGACTAAAAATAATAATAATAATAATAATAATAATAATAATAATAATAATAATAATAATAATAATAATAATAATAATAATAATAATAATAATAATAATAATAATAATAATAATAATAATTATTATTATTATTATTATTATTATTATTATTATTTATTGTTTTTTATTGTTTTTTATTATTATTATTTATTATTATTATTATTATTATTATTATTATTATTATTATTATTTTTATTATTATTATTATTATTATTATTATTATTATTATTATTATTTTATTATTATTATTTTATTATTTTATTTTTATTATTATTATTTTATTATTATTATTATTTTATTATTATTATTATTTTATTATTATTATTATATTATTATTATTATTTATTATTATTATTATTTTATTATTATTATTATTATTTTATTATTTTTTATTATTTTTATTATTATTATTTTTATAATAATTATTCATATTCGTTATTATTATTATTTTTATTATTATTTTTATTATTTTTATTACTTTTTTGTTTTTATTTTTATTTCTATCATTAATAAGTGTAATCTTGGAATATACTCCCTCCGTACCGTTTATAGGTTCACTATTTTGAGCATGACACGCAAATTAAGAAAAAAAGTAAGTGGAGAAAGTGTTTTGAGTGTAAAAATAAAATATGAGAGAGAATGAGTGGAGGGAATAGTAAATTTGAAAAGTGTTGTGAATATAAAAGTAAAATAGGAGAGAGAATGAGTGGGTGAAATAGTAAAGATTTTTTGTCATTTTAAAAAAGGTGAAGCTTTTAACGAGGCACCCGTTTTAGCAAAAAGTGAAGCTATCAATGGAACGGAGGGAGTATAAAATTTCAATAAAGAAGAAGACTTACATGTTTTTGAAAAGTAGAATTAAGCATCAGGCTATAGTCCTTACAATTTATGACTTTACATGTGCTTAAAGTGAATTGTACAGAATTATGACTTATCTTACCCTAACTAAAATCAAACGTTTTAAAAACAACGTATAAAAAATTATAAGTCATAAACACTTTCAAATAAGTAAAATCAAATCTGCCTTTTATATAAAACTAGTGCATCACCCGTGCGATGCACGACAACATATAAATTTTCTACTTACAAAAAGTAAAAAATGATAATTGAACACAAAAAGAACATTACAAATTAATATGCTTCATATACATCCGTAAACAAAACATACAAAATTTAATAATATTGATCTTCATGAAGACGACACATACAACTACACATTCATATATATATTAAGAAAGCAATTATTAATAAGTAGGGATGAGAGATATGTATTACACATTTTGGAAAACCTTCATAAACACAACCTTCGTAGTATATTTGTCAGATGAACTATATTCTGCATAATTGGATTTTCAAAGATGAAGAGCAACAGGATGGGTGCCTCTAGAGAAAGCAACATAAAGTAGACCACGACCGAAAACGTGTTTTCTTAAAAGAATTTCAATTGTATGTAAAGATTGCTCATGATTTTTGTTTATAGACATGACATAAGTATCAATCAAAGAAAATTGACGACGTTTAAACTTATTCGAGGATTGAGTTCTTTCCACCAATAAATGAGCTCCAATAAATAAGCTTGATAAAGATCGTCATTGACTCTTTTTAAGTCATATTTCTTATTGGGACATACTACTCCATCTCAATTGTTTGTTTCCATTATTACAATGTTCACTACTCTACATACTCCACCATTAATGTTAGATTGTTATAATATTAGTACCCATTAATTGCTACCATCAGTATTAGATTACTGACACATGCCATGTTCTACGAAATGTGTTGTTGTATCAAGTTGATTCGATTCGTACTACTTCGAACTTTTTAAATACGTATTCAGAATATCTAATCATGTTATCATTTGGGAAAATTTTTTATTGCACATTGAACTTAATATTTACCTTTATATGTTGATTTCATATGGGGTATTTTGCACTCTCGTGATCTCCCGGGGGATGTCATTCTAGCCTTGAGATTTGATGATTCTGGTTGTTATGTGGTTCGATTGTGATACGGGATGAATTTCTTGGGTTTTGATGGTTTTTATGGCTTTTTTGGCTTCAGTCCATGGCCATGCTTTGTTTCTGGCACGCCCATGCAAGGTCTGGCATGGCCATGCTGATATTGGGACATGGGCGTGCAAAGGCTTCAGCTTGAAGTTTCTGGTCACAGCGGAGCGTCCGCTCCAATTGGGGGGAGCAATCGCTCCCATTTTCTAAAATTCGACACGTGTTACTGGAATTTTAAGGAGCGTCCGGTCCCTTGGCTTTGGAGCGTCCGCTCCCACGGCGGTTTGGATGTACGGATTGGGTTGAGTCGAGGCGATTTGGGCTGTGCGGTTTTGCTTCATGTGCGGTTTGGGCTCAATGAGGTTTGGCTTAGGTGGTTTGGCACGGATGCGATTTTTGGTGCGGGTTGTCTCAAGAGGATTGGCTCAGGCGGTTTGTCAAGTGAGGTTTCTTTAGTGCGGTTTTGGCTAAGGAGGTTTGGATCAGGCGGTTTGGCACGGATACGATTTGGGATGCAGTTTGGCTCAGGCGGTTTTGATCCGAGGTTTGGGACAAGTGAGGTTTGGGTCAAGTGATGTTTCGCGTTGGTGCGGTTTTGGGCCAAGACAGATTGGGTTCTTTCACAATTAAAATTATTGAATATATCCCGTGCAAACACGCTAATTATCCGTGTCGGGATTCCTTTGGAAAAAAAAACCCTCGCCCAACAAACATAAAAAATAAATTTTGGCTATGAGTCATAAAATTCAACCCATCATGAATTTTTTTTCCACTTATCCATTCCCTACTTTTGTAAGGCTTTAAATCATCCATTCAACTAACCTTATAATGTCCTTTCAGTTGCTTATTGGTGAAGCCGAAATCTCCCCCAAAATATGATAATAAAATAATTTTCAAAAACGTTGAAATTTCCTATAATTATGCTAGCAAACATGCTTCACACCCATTTTGTTTGTTTAAATTTGGTTTGTATATTCAATTAAGTGAAATTACAATTTAGTTTGTTTAAATTTTTTGTCAAAGTATTTTATCGTACGTTTAACGAACGGGTGTTAGACTAGTTTGGGCCCGTTTGATTTAGCTTATTGATATGTGCTGATGACTTATGACTTATGACTTATGAATGATAACTTATGACTTATCACTGATGAATGATAATGTTTGATTTAATTTTTTTGAAGTGCTGATAAACTGTCATAAGTAAGTATGACTGTTTAATTAATAAGCTGAAAAAATGCTGAATGAAATTATAAAGACTAAAATAATAATAATAATAATAATAATAATAATAATAATAATAATAATAATAATAATAGTAGTAATAATAATAATAATTATTATTATTATTATTTATTATTATTTATTGTTTTTTATTATTTATTATTATTATTATTTTTATTATTATTATTATTATTTTTATTTTTATTATTATTATTATTATTTTATTATTATTATTTTATTATTTTTTATTTATTATTATTATTATTATTATTATTTTATTATTATTATTATATTATTATTATTATTATTATTATTATTATTATTATTATTATTATTATTATTATTATTATTATTTTATTATTTTTTATTATTTTTATTATTATTATTTTTATAATAATTATTCATATTCGTTATTATTATTATTTTTATTATTATTTTTATTATTTTTATTACTTTTTTGTTTTTATTTTTATTTCTATCATTAATAAGTGTAATCTTGGAATATACTCCCTCCGTACCGTTTATAGGTTCACCATTTTGAGCATGACACGCAAATTAAGAAAAAAAGTAAGTGGAGAAAGTGTTTTGAGTGTAAAAGTAAAATATGAGAGAGAATGAGTGGAGGGAATAGTAAATTTGAAAAGTGTTGTGAATATAAAAGTAAAATAGGAGAGAGAATGAGTGGGTGAAATAGTAAAGATTTTTTGTCATTTTAAAAAAGGTGAAGCTTTTAACGAGGCAGCGCTTTTAAGAAAAGCCAATATCAATGGAACGGAGGGAGTATAAAATTTCAATAAAGAAGAAGACTTACATGTTTTTAAAAAGTAGAATTAAGCATCAGGCTATAATCCTTACAATTTATGATTTTACATGTGCTTAAAGTGACTTGTACAGAATTATGACTTATCTTACCCTAACTGAAATCAAACGCTTTAAAAACAACGTATAAAAAATTTTAAGTCATAAACACTTTCAACTTTCAAATAAGGCAAATCAAATCTGCCTTTTATATAAAAAAAGAGGAAAGCATTTTGAGTATACGTAAACTAAAATTACAGCTACTAATAATTGTACCACCTAAGTTCACAAGTCTATCTCCAGAGTACAAACCCCCGAAGCAGTCTCACGCAATTTCTCTATCAAAATTCATCTTTCCTTTTTTTTTTTCCTTCCTCGAGAAATTGCATCTTTTCGTCTTCGTGTGTGGTTTCTGTTTCTGGATAAACTCTAGTTCAATTATCCATCCCTTGGAATTATTTCCATTCAATCGATTAGGTCAATTATATGATCCTAGAGATTCCGTCAAATTCATCATCGATCTAGCGCCAGAAGGATGGATAGGATCGTCGGCGGTAAATACAAGCTCGGTCGTAAGATCGGAAGTGGATCGTTCGGTGTAATATATCTCGGTGAGCTACGTTTACGTCAATTTTTGTGTTCTCATCGGAGTTGATTATTTTTTTTTTTAGTTTATTGTGCTCGGTTGACTGAAACTGAAATTTGGAGTTTTTGTGCAGCAACGCATGTTGATACGTTTGAAATCGTCGCCGTGAAGATCGTGAGTTTGAATCTAATCTCTATCTGAAACGTTTTTGATTTCGATTAATTGGAGTGAATATGTTTCTGTCGGTTGATATTGCTTCATTTTTTTGGATTCGTTTTGATGATTTTATTTGAAATTGGAAGATGTGGATAAGGCATACTGGCTAATTGGTTTGTCATCCTGCATTGAAAATGAATCTAATGTAATATGTTTGGGAGCAGGAAATGAGCTCCAATTTTGCTTAATTTGTTGGTCTAATTATGTTCTTCCAAGTGCAAATTTCGATTTTTTCTCAGTGGGCTATGAAAATTATGGATTATGGACTGATTGCTTTGTTTAATTGGTACTAATCACTTGTGAAAATATTGATTTTATGTTCCATAATTGTTTATTGATCTTGACTTTCATGTGGACTGATAATTATTTAGTTATAGTATTAGTAGCAGAATTCTATTTTCTTCTCTCTCTATCTCTCTTCCCTCACCTCCAACACACTCTGACAGGCAGTTGACTAGCACGCTCAGTCTGACACACGTCTGCACACAGACACCCACTTAGTTCTTCTGCTTTTGCAACTTTAAGAAGGATGTGAGATGGAGTTATGTATAATAAAGAAAATTGCCAATATTTGTGTCTAACGCTTGTTTGATGCCTATACTCACATAGTTATCCGTTGTGAACTAAGTGTATAGTGATCCTGTTTTGCCATGTTATGGATTGTAGTTTGACTTCCCATGATTTTATTTATGCAGGAAAATAACAAGACAAAACACCCACAACTTCTGTACGAGGCCAAGTTGTACCATATTCTTCAGGGAGGAAGTATGTATCATTTGCATCTGAGATGCATCTGTTGTCTCAATTTATGCATATATGCAATTATATAAAAATTTAGGAAGAAAGAAACTAGAGCTGCCACCCAAATCACACTGCAGTGCCCTCTGTAAAATGTTGGTACAAGAATACAAATATATTGGTTTTTGTTATTATCCTGTTAAACTTCTTTTTTCCTTATAGGTGGCATACCTGGTATGAAATGGTCTGGCGTAGATGGGGAGGACAACATCCTTGTCCTTGATTTATTGGGACCAAGTCTTGAAGATCTGTTTGTGTATTGTGGTAGGAAGTTCTCATTGAAGACCGTCTTAATGCTGGCTGATCAAATGGTAAGCATTATTCATAAAATGGGACTAGAGTTGCATATATTGATTTTTCTTCTGATCAATCTTCCATCAGTTCAAGACTATGAATTTTTTTGCCACGTCATTACCATGACAAATATGGCATTTTAGTACTTGCCTGCATATTCCTGCTGTAAATACAAGTTGACTGCGCTCTGAGGTCTGAATGATCAAGTCATGGCCACTCCTTCTTCATGTATATGGAGAAATGTTGCATACTCATTTATTGCAGATAGTTGGAACTCCCTCTCAAATTGTGTACTCCTACTTTGGCAATAAAGATTAAAATAAGATTGTCAGGAGAACTTTCATCACAATAACTTTGTTAGCTGTTGATATTACAGTGATTTGTATTTGATAAGATCATTATTTGAGTAATAATGGTTTTTGTTTTTTCCGAGATTATATAGCTGAATTTTTTCTCATTTTTCTTCATGGTAGATAACAAGGATAGAATATATGCATTCTAAAGGGTTTCTACATCGTGATATCAAGCCTGATAACTTTCTCATGGGCCTTGGTCGAAAAGCTAATCAGGTAATAATGAATGTTTCTGCTTCACTCCTTGTTACATCTAGACAGAAAACTTCACTTTTTTTCTATTATTGGTTCTCATTCTCATCCATCTATCAGGTTTATGTTATTGATTTTGGGCTTGCTAAAAGATATCGAGATGCCGTAACAAATCGGCATATTCCTTACAGGTACCCTTATCTCCACTGTTCTCCTATGTTCAGTTGGTACCCGATATCCTCTTCCCTTATTAGTTATGCCCCCTTCTTCCCATATTGAACGTGCGCATGTTCCAGTTATTAATTCTCTCATTCTTTTACACATTTTATTTTTCTCTCCTCACTCTGGATGTTGGAAAATGAACAATAATTATGAGGAAGTGGAATCCTACAATGGATGGACTTCTAGAAAGTGAAAGTAATCCCTCATATTTTTAATGCGAAGGGCAAATATAGAAACAAAAAGTTTCTTAATCAGCATTTCCAAACAAATGGGAACGTTTAATTTGGGACGATGAGGGTAAGATTTTATGTAGGTGTTACTTGTTATTGGAACTGGAATTACATTTCAACGAATAAATGTTTGCTATTATGCTGAAACCGCCTATAAATTAGCTGTAGTTTTAAGGACATCAGTTTCTTTGCTTTGATCTAGTGTATTTGCTTTGTCCCAAGACTATACATATTTGTACTGACTTGTACAGGGAGAATAAAAATTTAACCGGAACAGCACGTTATGCAAGTTGTAATACTCATCTTGGAATTGGTAAGTAATCTGGCAATTTTCATTTTACATTTATTGGAGGAGCTATGCTGCCTCCAGGATCGTTGTTTCATTTGATTTATGTTGTTTTTGTCTTCTTATTAGAGCAAAGTCGACGAGATGATTTAGAGTCTCTTGGATATGTGCTGCTTTATTTCTTGAGAGGAAGGTATTCCATTGACTGTTAGTGACTCTTTCTTTCCCTTTTTTCTAGTCGAAGTTTGTGATCACTTGGTATTAATGGATGTGTATCAGTTCTTCTCCTACTAGATCTTTTCTCCAATTATTATGTTGATTTTGCCAACACAAAGTTTGTGTTAGCCTTCCATGGCAGGGTTTAAAAGCTGCCACGAAGAAGCAAAAGTATGACAAAATATGTGAAAAGAAATTATCAACTCCCATTGAGGTAAATATATTCATTTATATTTTTGTATAGAATTCTAACCATTTTCTTTATCAATCTGGCTTATGCTCTATTGTTCTTTTTCATAAGGTTTTATGCAAATCTCACCCAGTGGAGTTTGCATCATACTTCCATTACTGTCACTCCCTGACATTTGATCAACGACCGGATTATGCATTCTTGAAACGTGTCTTCCGTGAATTATTCGCTCGGGAAGGTATTTGCTGAAAAACTCCAATTACTGCAAATTGTTTAACTTGTTGTGGGTGAATACATCCATCTCTGCAGATGTCATGATTTTGCTACATTTGTCATTAGTTCATGCATTAATTCTGCAGACATATTTGGGCTTTTAACTCCACCTATGTGATTTTTGTGTGTGTTTTCTTTTCTGGTGTGTGCATGTGGCAGGATATGAATTTGATTACATTTTTGACTGGACCATCCTTAAGTACCAGCAGGCACAAAAGAATAAAAGTCAGCCACAAATATCGGTAATTGTTATTGATATTCATTTATTTGTATTTCCTTCACGTGTTAAAGCTATTTCCCCATGGTTATGAGTTTTGTCGCACGTTTTCTGAAATGTGTTATTTCTGTGGTTGTTTTGGTACTCCAGTATTTTCTTTTTTCTTCTTCTTTTAACTTTGAGACGTCATTTTTATTAATGTTTCCGGCATCTGTATGCAGCCTGCTCGTGGGGAGAGCAGCAGTCGAGCAGTTGCAGTGGATGTGGAAAAGTATCAAGGTTAGTCTTGTGCTGGACTCATGCGTCGTTTCAGAATAACTGCAAATATGAAAGCAGAGTTTGTCTGACCTATCAAAATGATGACCAATTTAAATCTCTCAAGAAAATTTTGACCATCTTTCATAGTTGCTCAACTTTTTTGGCTCTTATCATGACAGTATGGCACAGTAATAACATTCGTCCCATATTGGACCAAATCATTAGTTTGGAATCAGATATGTCCAGAATGGTACTTTGATAATTGTCTGTTCTCTTTTTGATGTTAAAACTTTTTGTAGAGTCAGATTACATCTCAAAGCAGTGGATGGAAAATACCTGCTTTTAAGTAGATGAAATTGATATTGAACCTTCAATAGAGTCGGAGGGAGAGATGCAATTCATTAATGTTTTCTACTACCTCTGTCCCAAATTGAATGACCATTTTTGTCATTGAATGACCATTTTTGTCCCAAAATTAATGACCTTTGGAAACTTTTCCATCAAAAAATTGTCCCTGAATGATTTTCTAAAATTTTATTTGTTCATAGTTCGTTATATTTTTGCAAAACTAAAATTTTGAAAGTGAATACCAAGAATGTTTATGATTTTTTGCTATTAAAAATCGATATTTTTAAAATGACCCTTAAATTCAAAATGGTCGTTCATTTCTGGATGGAGGGAGTGCTATATTTCAGTATGCAGGCTACTAAGTCTTGACAAATCAATATTAACTACAGACAATTGACTTTTCCCCAATTTTAGCAGGCAATAATGTTTCTTATTCAACTCAAGTAGCAGAACGCATGCGATCAAGCACGGCTGCGACTCCTGGTATTAGATTACCATCAAAATCACCAATGAACAGGATGACCTCAGGCAATCCCCCCGAGAGAGATGTGAGTTCTGTAATACACTCACACACACACACATATGTATGTGTATATATATATATATAAATGTAAATGCCTATTTCATTGGGGGGACTCCATGCTGTCTACTGTTTTTACACGCTCGAGAAACTTTCTTTACACACATATACATATGTGTGTGTATATATATGTATATGTGTGTGTACTCCATGCTGTCTACTGTTTTTACACGCCCGAGAAACTTTCTTTACACACACATATACACGTGTGTGTGTATATATATGTATATGTGTGTGCATGTATAAGATGGTGCTGAATGTGTAATTTTAATCCTGTAGATTTCAGGAGAAGTGCTGGCACCTCCATTTCGTCGTCCTAGCGCCTCAAAAATAAACCCCTCAAAACCTGTGACCCACGCTGAAGTCACTGCTTCTGCTCCTGCTCCTGCTCCTGCTGATAATACCGCTCCTTCTAGCAGCTGGATGTCTTCCCTACGTCGTATTTCTTCTGCCAAATGATTGTTCCGGTAGTTCATCTTCCTCAATCGCCTTTCTCTCTCGCAAGCTATATTTCTCCATTACTCCCTCCGCCCCAAATTAATTATCGCATTTGACGTGTCAACGTTTCTAAGGAATGTGTTTTACTAGTTTGCACATTGCTTGTACATTGGTAAAACTGCACTAAATCTATTTCCTTATTTAGAAAAACAACATTTAATTTGGGGCAGACGTAAGAGGAAAGTGCGACATTTATTATGGAACGGAGGGAGCATTATTTTTATTTCAATTCCATAACAGTTTCTTTTGGTAACTACTGAGTTGCTTATCTTATGCTGCCAGAAATGATTTCCTCAACGTAACAGATGATGCTCGATGCAGATAAATGCCTTGAAATTGGTAGCAGTGTGCTTGACATAGGTTTTGCAGTAAATACAAAATACGAAATCCCGGTTTTATCCCTGCATAACTTGCAATCACCCTCAATCAAGGAGAGGACTGACAGGCAATCAGATTATTTTCTGAAGGTGACTTTAAAGCATGCTCCCTCCGTCCCGAAATGATCTTCCAACTTTTTTGTTGTTATTGCGAAGCTCCTTTAAGCAATAATTTTAGCTTGATTTAAGTATCCAAATGGTCATCTAAAAATGTTATTGCTCAAAGTACCTTTGTGTTAACAATAAAATAAGTGGGAAGATTATTTCGGGACGGAGGAAGTATTGGCCAATCCTTGAAGACAGCTCACAGCTTGGTCCTTCTGCAGTACATAGATGTACCAAATTCCCCTCCCTCCCCCTTCTTCAGGTTTCCTTTCAGTAGACCATATACACCCCCATTTTGTGCATATTCTCGTGCGAAGATTTACGTTCAATCAATTGATCTATGATTGTACTTGTGTTGTAATGTTATCGTTGTATAAGTGTCTTTCATACTACCTTGTCAGGAAGGCTTTGTTTCTAGTTACTGGATTCTTTTCTCAATTTGAATGAAACTCAAAAAGTTTATGGTAATATTTACATAAAAATCCTTAATTTCATCACGAGTTTATCAGTTTATGTAGAGCCTGTTGTTTCATGAGAGTTTTGCAACTTATCTAATATTTGGACTTCATTTTGAAATAATTTTATTTTTTTAAAAAAAATAGACATCATTTAGAGTGGATTCATTTAGAGTGGGGGGGCGTAATATTTGCGGCCAAGCTTTTATCACCAGGCGTCACTTGTACTCCTTCCATCCCACTTCAAGGGTCCTGGGTAAGATTTCACGCTTTTTAAGAAAATTTTTAAAAAATGAATAAAGAATTATAAGTGAGTAGAAGATTTCAAGGGTCATGGGGTAAGATTTCACACTTTTTAAGATTTTTTTTTAAAAAAATGAATAAAGAATTGCAAGTGAGTAAAAAAATTAGAGAAGAGAGAATATAAATGTTATAAGGTACATCTTTCCCCCTCAAATATAGATTAAATTCCCCCTCAAATATAGATTAAATTACAGTGTGCCACTAGTAATACCTTTGTAAATATATGGAGATTATAAAGATATAAATGTCCAAAATACTGTTCAAAACTTGCCATGTTTATGGAAGGGACTCTTGAAGTGGGACAGATCAAAAGGGAAAGTAGAACCCTTGGACGGACCCCAAGGACCAAAAGGGAAAGTAGGACACTTAAAGTGGGACGGAGGGAGTATTTCATATGGAGACATTGTGCCATAAAAGCGAGAAAGATGAGATGTCTTGAATGGATGTTTCATCTATTAGATAGAAGCCAAAAGAAAATTCTAAGATAAATTAGCATATCGCTTTTTACAACATACTATCTTTTACATCACACGCTTTCCTATTTTGATGATTTACTACCTGTAATGGACGACGGACGGAACTTTTTTTTCGCATGAACAAAAAGAGATCTGAAGAAGAAAGTCATTTCCAAAGAGCCAAAATTGGTCTATTAAATCCAGATTTTTTGGTACTGGATAGACCCGAGGTGATGTTGTCAACCATCCGAAAGCCAATCTGCATCAAACAAAAATTAGACATCAATTATCTGTCTTAAAAAGAATCAGAATGGGCAGGAATGAGCAACTCAAACACATTCACTCATTTTGGGACGGAGGGAGTACAAAATAATCATTACTCCCTCCGTCCCGCCCGAAGAGGCAAAGATTTGACCTTGCACGGAAATTAAGAAAAGTGATGTAGAAAAAAGAAAAAGTGTATAGTGGAATAAATGTAGTGAGTATGAAAGTGATGTAGGAAAGAGAAAGTGGGGTAGGGAATAGTTAGTGGATAGTTATTGTGAGTATGACAAGTGGATCCCACAAATAAAGAAGTAATAAAAAAGTTTCCATTTTTGGGTTGTGCCTTTATGGGACACCCAAAAAAGAAATTTGTGCCTCTTCGGGCGGGGCGGAGGGAGTATTCTTTTTTCATGGTATTTGCACTAGTATGAAATGAGTTTTGTTCTAAAATGTTAAGGGGTATAATAGTCATTGTCATGCACAAGACAGTTTTTAGCGTACAATTTAAGACCTGATTAATGGAAGAGTATCATGCATACCTTGTCTAGAAGAATCTCCTGAAAATCCTCTGGAAAGAGCTCCATGTTTTTATAGTTGGTGTTTGCTATCTGCCAAAAACAACGATAATTGTGCGTCAGTGTAAAATATAAGAAAATTTGTACGAAGTCATTACTTGTCTGGTTTAAGCCCCATTAGCCGAATGTTTAAAGAGGGAAAATGAATTTATACCGGAGAAACTAGACGGTTCTTGTAATATGATGCCCATGGCTGGGGTTCCAAAACAAGGATGCCACCCTGCTTGAAATCAAGTAAATTAAGATATAAGAAAAAGAGTGAATGCAAAGGGCATGCTCCCTCCAGTCCAAAATAGATGTTATTTTTGGGTTAAAAGAATGTAAAGTACACTTTTACCCTTACATTGGAATTTGGTTTTTATTAAGAGGCATTTACAAAAAACTACTTTAGAAAGATGGAAATTACAAAAAAAAAAACACATAAGTTCGAAATTACAAAAAAAAAAAATATTTTTTTTTGGTTTTTTTTTTTAAATCAGTTTTGGTCAACACAACTGATAATTTTAGTTATCAGTTGTTCAAACAACTGATAATTTCAGTTATCACTTATTTACAACTGATAACTGAAATTATCAGTTGTTTGAAGCACAAATTACTCTTCAAACAACAACTGATAACTGAAATTATCAGTTGTTTGAAGCACAAATTACTCTTCAAACAACTGATAATTTCAGTTATCAGTTGTAAAAAAAAAAAAAAAGTTTTTTGTAAAATTAGAAAAAAAAAAAAGTAGTTTTTTGTAATTTCCCATCTTACACGTTTTTTTTTTGTAAATGCCATCTTTTTGAGTGAGTTTTTTGTAATAAACCCTTTTATTAATTATTTTATTGTGTTAAGTGGTGCAGGTAAGAGACAATAATAAGGGTAAAGTTGGTTACTATCTTTATTAAGTTGTAGTATTGCTTTCTTAAACTCGTGAGTATAAAAAACGACATCTACTTTGGACCGGAGGGAGTAATATATTGGCATATCTTTAGCTACAAGTAACTTCTGAAGTACTCCTTTTATGATAATGCTAGAATTAACAGAAGACAAGACATAGATAGCACTTACAGGTCGGAGGAGCCTCCAAATCTTTGCGAACAATGTTATCAATCCATCATCACCCCCGTTCAAATGAATCCATTTCGTAACACTGAAACTGCATGTCGGAAACAAATCAATTCAACTATCAAACAGATCTCATAAAAATGAAGTAAATCATCTATGAGAAGCCTGGAAGCATGTCTATTATTATGTCATTTTTTAGAGGTAGGACTTTCTTTGTGGTGGTGGGGGGGGGCAAAAAGGTAAGACGAATCATGCTTGTCAATCAAATCAACATAACACAAACAAACTTACCAGATAATTGTATCATAGCGACAAGCCTCTGGTGAACACCAATGTTCTACAAAATTTTCTGCTTTGAAGGAGACTTTGTCAAACAGTAGCGAGTCAGAAGAATTCTCGGGGATCTGATTTGTTTCTTCTCTAACAGTACGCATTCTTGCAATTTTATTAAGGTTCTGATATGCATCATGGATTCGAGCTACAAATGAAGCATTATAAGTGGGACAAATGCAGCTAGAGAGAAATGAAGTTTTATGCTTCAAAAAAATTACCTGGATCAATGTCAATTCCAAGGATACTCCGGCAACGGAACTTTTGTGCTGCACAAGGGACAACAAAAAAACATTTAAACTAAGGAACAACCTTAACAGAACTGAAACATAAATTCCAATAAGATACCCGTTAGCGGAGAAATGGGAGAGCCCCGCGGTCGGAAAATTGCCATGCACAAAAGCAAAAACTACTTTTTAGACCAATTTCTTGCTGCATCCTTACTAAATTATATCTGGGAGGTTACAAGAAATTTAGCCTGAAATTGTGGAAGATGAGCAAGGGGCTTGTTCAACAAAGATCTGACTCATAGTATCCTCCTCAGCCTTGAGACCTTGAAAGGGCGTTCGAGGAGCCATAGCTCCTCCAGATGCAATTTCAAAATCGATTAGCAGAAAATTTAGGACTGTGGAATGGAATTTCTTGGAGACATCCTTGAAGGGCTGGGGTTTCATCCTAAATTATTTCACTGGGTATTAACGTGTGTGCAGACAGCGAAAATCTCAATTAATATAAATGGAGGCCCAGACCGTAGGTTTATTTTCCTGGTGGGAAAGGGATTAGACAGGGTGACCCTACGTCTCCATATCTTTTTGTTCTTGGGATGGATTATTTAAGTAGATTAATAATATTTTATGTGGCATCTAGGAGGGAAAAGCTTCAGATTTCATGCCATAGAATTCGATTGAACCCAGTGTTCTGCTGCAAGTTGTTAGTCTTCTGCAGGGGTGATGTACAGTAGGTCACGATCATTCAATATACTCTTAAAAAATTCTCCGAGGCATCTGAATTGAAGATAAAAGCTAGAACGATCACTATTTATCAAGGAGAGTGTATGGTGGATCTCGGGAAGAATTTTGAGATGTGTGGGATTTCCCAAAAGTGCTCTTCCAGTAAAATATATGGGGATTCCCTTGAGTTTAAAGAAGCCAATGTGTGCAGACTATAATCCATTGATTATAACATGCAGAGCAGAATAATCACTGGGCTTCAATACATCTTAGCTATGCAGGACGGGTTCAATTCAACTCCTCGGTGTTACTAAGTTTTCAAAGATTTTGGTGCCAAATCTTTTCCTTTTCCACAAGAGATCCTTCATAAAGTTCAATCACTTAGTAGAAGCTTTCTTTGGTCAGGTGGAGTTCAAAGCAAAAAGAAAAAGAAAAAAAAAGCCTTGTAGCTTGGAAAGTCATATGCCAGCCTAAGGAAAAGGGTGGATTGGGATTCAAGGATTTATTATCTTGAAACAATGCAGCTCTCTCAAAGTTAGTGATTGACTATGCAACATATCTTTGTTCAGCTTGGAGTAGATGAGTTCGAGAATATCAATTAAGGAGAGGATCTAATTGGCAGGTAACACCTACAATTACTGACACTTGGTAGTAGATAAATTCGCTGAAAGTAGAAGATGAGTTTACGCCTTATTTTAAAGATCAGATATTGGTTGTGTATTATAAAAGCCTAAGAGACAACGGGTTCAAGAGGCTGCTCATTTTCACTCAAATTATCCTACCATGCCTTGGTATAGTATTGTTTGGACTTTGGAGTGGATATTCTTTACTTAGAATGTATGTTAGTGAATGGCTCGCTTTCACTCTAACTATCCTATGTGCCTTGGGTTCAAGAGGCCTGTGCTCGTTTTCACTCTAACTAAAACTGTCTTTAATTGATGCTTTCAAAAATCACATCAGAAAACAACAAAAATGTGTTAACCGTGGCTTATACATAGGAGTAGTCCCAACACAAACAGGAGCATAATAAAACCAGAAAGAAGTATTTAAAGGAATCATAATTACAAGTAATGCAAGAGGGAAGGGGTAAACTATGTCCATCACTAATCTATGCTATTATTAGCACAAGTTGCTAATATTATGAATCACATAATTCTAAAAACAAGAAATTAAATTCATTGGAAATTACTTTTAAAACTATGCTAGATCAAAGATTCAATATTTTGGTGTGAAAAACAAGCAAAACGTTCAAGAGAGTTATATCTTAATCAAACCATGAGTAAGTAATTACCAATTGTAATCGTTATCAATCCACTATTGCAGCCAATATCAAGACAGTCCTTGCCTTCAAACCATTCCTTCTTCAAAACCTTAAACCTAGGATCTTCCTCCGAATCTTGATCAATCTACAAAATCAAATAAAACATTAAATTAAAAAGCTTAAGACCCCAGTTTTACCCAAAATAATGGACATTCTCAACCTTCAATGATGTTATGCAAGATAACATATTAACAAGATTTTACGGGCACAAGATAAAGGTTCTGAAAATGAAATTATGGGTAGGCCTTTGTCAAGCTATCATTAGAAATAGCAAAAGTATCTAGTTTCCATGTAATTTGTTACTCAATTAGTATAGCTAATTCCAAGGTATCAGGAATAACCATGAATAGGATAAGATATCAAGATGGCCGCCTTCCCATATTTCCTAGGCTTTAATTGCGATCCAAAATTAACCTAAACAACCGTCACAGAGGCCACATGATCAGGACAATGTCATATAAACTCTTCCCCTATCAACAGCTAATCTAGCAATTCAAACGTGAAATATAATATGAATACTTCAACCAACCCTCCCAATCTAAAAACCATAGTATTCTCGTACTTCGTATGCACTCCTTCAATATGAAGGCTAAACATAAAGTAGCACCTGGGACACTAAAGAAAGAAATCCCATATATTGGTAGCATTCAAACTACTCTTGCACAAGTATTACACACCTATCTCTGAATACATATCGAAAAATATACAATTTTACTCAATTATCAAGAAAAGCCCTAATAATCAAGCACAGTAGGCTGGTATAGCTCAAAAACAAAATATATCATCACTGTCTCGAAAAAATTCACTTTTTTTTTTGTCCCCAAAAAAGAGGGCCAAATTTAAGAAATTACTCTACAAGTTTGCATCTTTTTATCAAGATTTTGCTTTCTTTCTGGAATATATGACAATTATCTAACACGAGGAACAAGACTAAAGTAAAAAAACACCAGTTTCAACAGCACTGGCGAAGCTAAGACATAGCCAAGGGGGCCCTTCCAATATGAAAATTGTCAAATTTTGTACTTTCAATTTTTGAGAAAATGACATTTTATCATTAAAATTAGCAATTTTATCAAATTTGACCTCCTTAGTTTTCATTAAAATTTGCACTAAATAATATTCTTGACCCCTTTTTGTAATAAATATGAATGCAGTAAATATAGTATTTATTCTTAAAACAAATTTGACCCCCTACTCGAAATTTTCTGGCTTCGCCACTGGAATCAACAGAATCAAACGATTTTCAAAAAGTTTGAGTTGTTGTACTACTAAAGTGAGAGCGCAGACGGTGAATGGTTACGTGTAAATTTAAAGAGTAAAAGAGAGCATACGCGATAGCCATAGTAGTTTCTGTAGTTGCCATAAATGGCAGATTCCTTCTTCTTTTTCTTCGCAGGAGGTTGATTGGCGTCGCTCGTTGATTCAATTTCTACCGAACCATTCTGTTTGTTCTTCGATTGTTCTGCTTTTCCCATTGTTGAGTAATTAGGGCTTATGCTTTTGTTTAAGGAGGAAGAAGAGGAAAGGGTATAAAAAGGAAGGAAACAAAGGGTGGGATTAAAGAAGACACTAATTTAATTAGGGCTCCTTTTTGGTAGACGAGTGGGATTATCTCGTATTAGTATTAAGACCATCCCCATCAGTGACCCTGACCCAACCCAACCTCAAATAAAATATTAATTTATCTCACCCAACCCAATCCAACCCAACCTTATATAAATTATACTCCCATCAGTGACCTCGACCCAAACCAACCCAACCCAACCTTTTAAAAATAAAATTAATATATAAAATATATTAATTTTAAAAATATATTTATATAAATACAAAATCAAAATAATTTGATCAAAAAAAAAAAAAAAAATAGAGAAAAGGCATAACCGGGTCAACCGAAGGTTGGATGATTGCCTGAGTCATGAGTTTTCATGACTTTCATTGATTTTTTTTTTTTTTTTTTAAGTGACTTTGACCTCATTGAAAAAGTCACCATAGTGACTGGTCTAATAGCGAAGAGATTGTTAATACTAAGAATAATAATGAGGTTTACAAATAATCATTGAAAATATAAATTTTTGTTTGATAAAAACTAAATAAAATAAGACATTGTTCTTTTAAAAATCAAATTATCCATAACAGTTATCAAGAGACAATCAACTGCACAATTAAAGAAATTAACACATTTTTTTCTAAATTGATAACCGGTTAACAATTTGTATGGAGAGAATTAAATATGAAAGGTCAAGGCATTTAATAGTTGATATATATATTCGGGATAGTTTCGTCAAAAATATTTTTATCCACTATCTTCTAATACTCTCATTAATAATACCACCATTCTATTGGGATAAATAAGGATGAGATAAAAAGTTAATCCCGCTGAATAGGATAATTTATACTATTGCCTTTTTTCGTTATCAAATACTCGACTTTGAAATTATTAATCTCATCCGTTACTAGTTACTAAGACGAAATATCAAACGGACACTTATAGTATACTCTATTCGTCTATAAAATATCCCTTTTGCCATTCTTAAAAAACAAAATATTAAGTTATAAGCTTGTCTAAGCTCAAATAGTGGACAATGGAGATGTTGTGAATTCGTCATGAATGTTATTCATTTTTAAGTTTATTTCATCATGTTTGAGGATAGATGTAGCACTATAATATTTGTTATCATTAACTAATAATATGATGATGTTTTAATTTATCTGTCAAAAAGAAGTTCAAATTTTATGTTTTTAATGATAACATTGTTATAATACTCACGTGAGCGGCACATGTTATACTATTCATTAGATTTTTAACGATTCATCCAAAATTACACCTGACTGTAACAAAAAAACAAACTCAATAACCAACTTGTAACAAATGCAAATTCGATAACCAATTGAAACATCTTGACAAACTCAGCTAATTAAAATGCAACTTGCCCTTTTTATGCAGCTATTGTGTTTCAAAGTTGAAACATAAAGGTTACACTTACAGTTACAAATTCTCAGCTTGATGTTGTAATGATGTTGTAATATGCGACTTTTAATTTTTTTCTATATTATAATTAAGTTTGAAGGTGAACAATTAATATATAATGTTTCACGTAGTTTGAATATTGAATGTCTGTGTCCATTTTGTTTAGTTCAATTTTTTATTTTTATTTTTTTGCATAACGAATGACAATATTTAATTGTCGTATATTTTATTTTTGTTAAAAAATATATATAATAATGTAATTTGTAAAATTGATGAAAATCGAATTTTATAATGTACTTGTCGGATGGTACTAATCTAAATTTATTTTGAAAACTCTACTAAAAAGGAAGGGAACTAGTGTGTGGGTTTATAAAAAAAATGACGTTATTTTATTTTTTCAAAAAAGGAAAACGACGTCGCCTGAGAGATTCGAACTCTCGCGGGGAAACCCCATGTACTTAGCAGGCACACGCCTTAACCACTCGGCCAAAGCGACGGTTGTCTATCTGTCAAAAGTTTTTATATTCGTCTTGTGCCAAAATGAAAGTGCAAAAAATTTTAAATTTTCTCTTCATTAAGAGTATATTTGAAATTTTAAGGTCACGTCGAACCTTGGCGAACAGCCTTTTGTCAATTGTCAGGGGAAGACTCTAGTAAATGGTTCCATCTCCCAATCCCCGCTTGACACACCGGGGTTTGTCCTTTTAAGAGTAGATTTGAAATCTTTTCAAACATTTATTTTGGGATGGAGTGCGTAATTTTATTTTGGGGCAGAGTAACAAACTATAATATAATAATGAAAAGCGTTAGATTAATTATATAATGTATAGAGTAGTGGCATTCTCTTGCCCGTGCCAGTGGCACGGTGTCAGTACACAAATTAAAGAAATGATGAAATTGTCTTCCTCCCATAAAAAAAAATAAAAAAAATTTACCCAATACTATGATGATTACTTTGTTCCATTATCAACATTTGATGCAGGATAGTTTGTTTGTGTAACAGACGTAGAAAATATGAGAAAGTCGATTATTCAGGACCGTTATCCATTTAGGGTTAGTAAAAAAAACAAATAAGACACTTGTTATATAAATGTTTTCATTTGTCATATTTTAAATTTCTGTCTCAAAAATATGGTCACGTTTTATAATTGTTAAGTTAAAATTATTGAATTTCTAATATTGTCAATCAAGAAAAAATGAATTTTTTTTTCAAAATGATACTGTTTCAAAAAATATTTCACAAAATGTCACATTTTTAAAAGTATTGACCAGAATAGCCTAGTTTTTAGAATTCGCGGTTGGCAACTTCGTTTTCTTTAATGAATTCGCAGGTGGTAACCGAGGGTTTATAATTTTTCTAATTTTTTTTTTTTAAATGCGGTTGGCAACTGCGAATTCAACTTTGAAAACGCAGTTGCCAATCGCGAATTCTAAAAACTAGGCTATTCTGATTAATACTTTTAAAAGTGTGACATTTTGAAAAATACTTTTTGAAACAGTGTCATTTTGGGAAAAAAGTTCAAGAAAAAATCATGTCATCCTTTTTTCCTGATGTTGCAGTTCCTTTTCAAGGCATAATCTTCTCTCAAGAAACTCTTGAGTTCTCTTTCCAAACCTCTCCATTAGCATAAACCTCCTTCTTCCATATAGGAACCAATGCCTTGATCATCAAGTCCCACAGTCTAGATGTAACTTTCAACTTTTTTTCTATATCAATTTACCATGCGTAGAAACTTCGGGCCATTTGCAGCAAACTCGTAGCTTACACTCCCCTCCCCCGCCCCCATAAGGAAATTCTGACCAACAATTGACGCAAAAAATGATACAGATCAAAGTTCCCAACGGCATCTTACGCCTTCCTCATTGTTTCCTTCGGACTAACTCACTAACGTAAACACGACAAGAGCAAGTAGATTAACACATAAAATCAATATCTCAGCCATAATATCAACACGAAACTCAAACTCGGATTGCTGATTGCTGCTGTGGCAACGATTGTTTTCTTATCTACAAATTTTAGGACTTCTGCATTCTCCTATGGTAGAACAATCTGTGTGATCATTAACGGTCAAGATTCTCCGCACGAACTTATCACTTGCTGCAAGCAGCAGATGGGAATATTTACTCCAAAGTCCAAACTTAAGTCATTCCAACTCCTTCAGGAAATCAATGTTATCAACAAACACCTGCAGGAATTGACAAGGTGTTATTAAACCAATTATCTGTCGCCATTGAAGTTTGACACTTGTCCAGCGTTTAAAAGAAACAAAAGCAAAGCAAAGCGAAGCAAAACGCACTTAATTCAATCTACATTACAGAACTTTACTTGCAGAATACAAAGCCTCCCACGCTAGAGAAATAGAGGGCCCAGTGGCGAAGCCACCCTTTGGCTATGGTGGTCAATCGACCCCCTTAATTTCGGGGTTATGTCATTCTTACCACCTTTAAAATTAGGAAAATAGTAATATTTTTACCCATAATATTACAATTTTATCATTTTTTTGACTCCCGTTAATTTAGGAAAAAATGCCAATACAATATAATCTTGACCCCCTTCTATAACTTATGGCTTCACCACGCCAGCCGCCCACCCAATTGATTACTTGCTCCATTCCACAGCGAGAGTCCATGTTTGGAGTTAAAATCAAGGCCTAACGACATTTTGAACCATAGCTTAAGCTTAGGTTTTAACCACTCTTGTTATTTTTTCAGCAATTTTAATCATTGTACTTTAAGTACGCACTCATCATCCCAAAAAATAGGAATATTTAATGTGCATATTTTTAGCACTTTTAACCATCCTACCTTAGGTTTTGTGGGGATAGTGAGTGTGTTTGAAAAGTACAACGGATAAAATTGTCCGAAAAAAAGACACGAATGGTTAAAATCAAAGCTTAAGTAAAGTACGATGGTTCAATGCCATTTTGGGCTTATCATGGTATGTGCATCAGTCAAGAGAGCACCAACTTCTAATAGAGAAATACTTTCTAAAAGTATTTGTAGCCAAAGGAAGTTTAGGAGCTTACCGATTTCCAACCGTCAGGATCCAGGCATGCAGTAATTTTGGTGCTGATACCAGGTAGTGGTCCTGGTTCCCGGGTAATCTTCCCACCAAAAAGCTTAATCGCTTCAGCAGTTCTATAAACATCATCTGTTCCTATTGCTAGCTGTTAAGAAAATCGCAAGTAGCATCAGGTAGTTTGTCTATTATAGTGTAAAATCTATCCATACATTTCAAGGGGACGGATGTACCTGCGCATAAGCATTTCCTTTGTCGTATTCAGTGACTCCATAATTGTAAGTCAACTCTAAGACAGCACTTTTATCTTCAGGGCCATACCCCATCATGGCTATTGTGTACTGAAGAATGGGACCATCAATTCACATCCAGTCTCTTAGGTAAATACACAATTTTACTACTACCTCTGTCCCAAAATGAATGTCTAAAAATATTTCAAATTTGCTCTTGGTCAAGAGCAAATTTGAAATTGTTTTGGACATTCATTTTGGGACGGAGGGAGTAATTAAAGTCAAGCCTCATTCACATCAGTCTCTAGGTAAATGCACAATTCTACTAATTAAAGTCATGCCTCAGTTGCCAAAATACTTCACAATGTAAACAGGTAAGTAATCTGAAAATAAATGAACAACGCAAAAGAAATAACTTGGAATTCAATATCCAGGTGTTGACTACTCATTAAGAATAACATAAGAAGGACAGGAGAAGCTAGATAACTACAAACTACAGCAGCTATAAAGAAAAAATGAAAAATAACTGCATTCAACTTTGCAACGGAGGAGTCATAAATAATTAATAAAAATAAAGAAAGAAAGATAAAAATGATAAAACCACAAATTTGATGAACCCATAAAGCAAAACATATGTTGTGAATAAGGAACAATTGGGCCAGTAAAGCAAACCATCAGAGAAACCAATGTTCATCAAATTTGGTCTTAGAAGAAAAGGGGGGCTATAGACGCAACAACAAGGATAGTATTCTCAGAGAAGAAGCTACTCTTCTTATACTGCCACAAGCAATAGTCCATTTATATTGAAGCAGAAGAAACTAGCACCATCATAGTATTGTTCTACATTAAGGAGTGGGCGAGACACTCTCTAATTGCCCCTTCTGCAACCTAAGCTAGCGAGAATGTCACTGCTCCCACAGTAGGGTTCAATTATTAGTAAGAAAGATAGATTTTTTCTTCCAACACTTGTGATTGTTCGCGCACAAGATTGATCATCCTATTCATACCATTTTAAAATAATTTTCATTCCATGGTAGTTTAATTACCTAAAAGGAATCTCTATTCTAGCGTTCAGAACGTGCACTTAGACCTCTATATACACAATTGGAACCTGTTCTTCTAAAATAATAGTTCATCACAAGTATGTAAGAATTTACTTTGTTACCTTGTAATCAGGGTTATCTCGTTTGCGGAGAAGCTCCATGCCAAAAGCCTTGTGGTACAGATGGTAAGTTTATACAGGAAGCAAAACAGTTTAAAGTTAGTGACAGGGTGATATAAAACATTTAAGTTGGAAGGCTTAAACATTACTGATGACAGATATTAAATTTCAGACACGGTATACCAGACAGAATCACACCTTCTCATAAAAATTTATGGCACGTTCAAGATCTCCAACTCGAAGCATTACTTGACAAAGTGGCTCTGGTGTAGGACCACGCTCTAGTAGTTCAAACTTATAACCATCAGGATCCTCAACAAATGCAATAACGGTACTTCCACCTTTGACAGGACCAGGTTCGCGAGTGACTGTGCCACCCTTAGCCTTTATTAGATCCACTGTCTTGTAAACCTATGAACAGTGAACACCCAAATCTGTTAGTACTAATTCAATATCTAGCAATGAACATCGTCATAGCACTTTGAACACCAAACCATCATGGTTGTATGAATATGAACGAACAATAGGTTCACGGGGATATCCATGTGGTTAACAGTAGGACGAGTTCACATTTGACCACAAGAAGACTAGAATGGTTAAAAAGGATCATTTTTTTGGTAATATTATCAGAGCAAGTCAACACAATTCGTTTTTAATATAGAGAGAGAGAGGATGTTAGCGGACTCTTTTACCTCACTTTCTCCCAACTATTCTCTCCTTCGTGTCTCTATAAAATCACTCTTTCTTATATAAATATAACAAGTCGAAAATATAGCATTTCCAATAAAATGGTTAAATTTTAAGAAAACTAAAGAATCGATATTTATAATAAACAACGTATAAAGTGCACACAGAATGCATGTGCTACTGATACTTGTTATTTACGATCTCTTATCCACAAGACAAAAAAGTTCTACGAATATCTCCCCTAACAAGTTAAAAATGGTAAAAACTTATGACTTGCCATTGGTGAAAAACGATAATAAACACTAAAACTCAACTCACATCCTCTACTGCAATACCAAAATGACCAAATGCAGCTCCAATATCATACTTGTCAACTCCATAATCTGTCATCACAATTACACAGTAACAAGAATAATATGTTAGTTTACGCCAGCGAATTTCTTGGCGGTCCTAGAAGGACAAACAATTTATCTCAATTATAGATATCAAATTCTAGCATGGCTTACTATAAGTGAGTTCAATAACGAAGTGAGAATCTTCTGGCCCGTATCCGAGAAAGGCATTTGTGTATCTTTCTTCAGGTATATCTCGTTTCCGCAAGAGCTTCATTCCTAGGCATTCTGTGTAGAATCTGTGTCCACCATCCCCGTTCACTTGAACATTAATGATGGAATAAACAACAATTTCCAAGATTAGAAAGACAATGATATGCTGAAGAAATTACTTTATCGTTCTGTCCAAATCGCCAACACGATAAACAACATGGAGCAATCTTCTCTTGTCACTTTTTACCCACTCTAAGGCATTATCAGGTGTAATCGCTGTGCTTCCTTGGGCCATACTTGCAACTGTGTTAACAAACCTGCCGCTTCCCTCCCCTCGTAACAACTTGCTTGCTTTTAGACCAAAGGAATGTGACTG
Organism: Adenophora triphylla var. japonica; assembly: GCA_022495995.1. Taxonomy (NCBI): domain Eukaryota; kingdom Viridiplantae; phylum Streptophyta; class Magnoliopsida; order Asterales; family Campanulaceae; genus Adenophora; species Adenophora triphylla. Next base: position 750,331 of record JAFEMH010000025.1, read on the forward strand.
TGGAACCACTGAAAAAAATACATATAAAGCATCAATCTCCAAAAAAAGTCATCAAAAATGGAGTAGTAGACGATCTAGAAATCCAAAAGCATGAGATGACGCCTAGAAACTCCACGTATACAAATTTATGGAACAAGGGATGCATATAAAGCATCAAGCTATGACGAAATGAGGTGAGAACTTGTAACCCCAATTTTGTGAGGGAAGCCTCACAATAAAAGAAAACAGAGATTCATCACAAAGAACCTTCACTAGATAAAGCTGTGAATAAGTCAAATTATTTGGCTGTATGCAAAACAAGTCTAACATATGAGTTATGAATTGAGTCCTTGATAAGTGACAACTTGACATGATACATGAGCTAAGGACACAATTGATACACTTGGCTTATCAAGTTACTTGGCCTAAAACTTATTTTCATATTACTAGATCAATGCCATAAGAAAGTGAAAGAAAATCACATTAACTGCCGGGAGCAATTTTACTTCTATCAGAATGTAGAGTGGAATATCAAATTTCTGAAACTCTGTAAAACTGCATCATACTTATGCCTTACCCTTGATATTTGTCTCCAGCATGCTAGATAACCATGAATGTACTTATGCTGATATGAAGCTCATTTAGTGATAGTGGAGATGATTATGGGCTTCCTGGTCCAGCACATAATTGGATTCCAACATGCAACATGCCCAAGCTAGGCCCTTCAACAACAAACATAGTAGTTCCGAACTTGAGTGTTATTTACAGCTTTGGTTGTAGTAAATCATTTGTTTAGAAACGCTGACACTTTTGCAGGATTAAATTATGACTTCATCACATAACCATAGAAATGATTGAATTGGGTACTCGAGCTCATATATCTTAATATTGATAACAGACAAGCAAGTAAAAGTTAGCAGACCCTTTGGTATCCTTCAATGGAAAATCTTGGAGATACCTAGGTGTGCCTCTTCGTCACTCTAGGGACACCAAGATTATTTATAATATTAGGAGCTTGGCTCGCCCCATCCATGAATTGTACACTTTACGATTTATTATATGTAGACATCTTTATTATTGAAGAAACATAGATAATAATGTTTATCTAATCATTTGGAAGAATTATCCCCTACAACCTCTCTCTTATCATCCCCTCTTTGTGCTGCATCAAGCAACAACATAATTGTACATAGCTCAATGTACAACCTAAATATTAACCATACTATACAAAAACCACCACCCTCAGCTTAAAAGTGGTAAAAAAAGTCCTAAGAAATGATACAGAAGCTAATGAGGACAAAAACTGAAACTTAACACCATTTATTTTGTACTTACCCTTCGTCCAAAATCATAGGCCCATTTGGCAAGTCAAACTTTTAAATATTGTAGATTTAATTGTTTATACCTCCTTTAAATTGCACTAAAGCTACTATTCTTTTCTAGAAACTGAATTATTTTTCCGAACACAAAACAAGAAAATAAGGCCTTTTTTTATGAATGGAAGTATGTCCTTTCGATACTATACAATATTTTAGCTTTTCATCTTTCAAAAGTGAGTTACCGCTGCTGATAAAACCAAGCTACTGAGAGCTTCAGAATTCTAAGAAACTCCAAACAAGAAGTAGTCTAATAAGATTGATAGATTATGCATTCAGTAACTCAACCTCAACTAGGTCACATATCAAGCCTTGAACCTCAAATTAAGATTTCCTTGTTAAACTAAAGCTTACAAGTTTAGGATAAGTCACTCAAAAGTAGCCTGTCTACTTTTCACTCTTGTCATAAGTGTAAGAGCATACTACGAGCACCGCTCAATTTTGACGAGACATAATGCAATAGTTACACCATAATTTTCTCTCTGGCTCATTGGACACCATGTAGTATTGTTACTATTGTTTTCCATATATCATACTGAACAACAATATGAACTCAGTTACTCAACATCCCCACTTACCACCATCTCAATTAGCAATTACAGGTTGCAACATCTCTAATCTATGGGTGAGTTTGGGAGTGCTTTTTTGTGACTTATAATCACTTTTGAAGCTCAAAATCACTTTTAATTGCGTTTGGATAATAATACTGATTATGATTTTAAGCTGTTAAAACGCAAAAAACTGTGTTTTCGTAGAAGCAGCTATGACCCAGCTTTTGCTAAAAGTGATTCTTAGAAGTTGTTATTTGTGTTGTTTTTACAATAATAACCTCTATCTCTTTTATATATTTATTATATCGAGATACATATCATAAAGGCCATTTTTGGTATTTATCTTCAATAATCAGTTTTGAACATATACTATCCAAACATATAAATTTTAATATTAATTACAAATAATCGATTTTTCTAAAATCACTTTTGAAAAATCACTTTCAGGAAATCAGAAGCAATGCCAAACTCACCCTATATGTAACTTTAAACCCCTGAAAGTTAAAACTTTTAACATGTTTTCACAACTCAAACAGGAAAGTGAGGACAATGCCACTGGTAAAAACACCAAAACATACAAATAAGATCCGCAACCTGCTCATTTTCCTTAACACCTCTCCAATATGTTTTTTCCATTCTTTTCTCATTGCAATCGACTTACATGGCTACTATTATATTATATCTACCATATGCTATAATACATTATCAAACCGTAAGCATGCAGTTCTGAATCACTACCGCACAAAATGACTCAATAGTCAATACAATTTCGAAAGCAATTCCGCCAAAAACATTTTACTCAAACGTTATGTTTGGCCACACACAGTTCCAAATCATAGGATTTGAAACTGCAATATAACAATTAGAGATCCTCGGAATTCAACTAGTTCTTCTAATTCCAATCCAGTTCCAAAACTAAAATTGAGCTGCCAAACATAGCCTAACCACCAAACACGATTATCATTCTCTCACACACACATACAGAGCATACAATTGAACACTCAGGAATTCATGAAATTCAACATACAGGAAGAGATATTAAACCGAAATTAGCATAGCTAATCCAAAATATCATTAATTCGATAAAAAATTGAACGATAGGTTTACCGCTGCCGACATGGAGAGAACTAAGCCGCCGAGAATGATTGAACGAGGTGACCGGAACGGCGAGACGAGCTGTGACGGAAAATCTCAAGGACGAGAGAGGACGGATGGTGGATGCCATCGGTATAATCCTTACCATCTCCCTCAACAACACACACTCTATCCGTTGATTTACAGTCTGTTGATATGCGTTTACTGTGTGAGAGAGAAAGTAGTAGAAACAGAAACAGATAAATTTTGCTTGTTTGGAACTGCAATGGAATCAACGGAGCGAATAAAAAGGAGGGTTTGTTCGAAGCTGTTGTACGAAGAAACGAGAGGAGTCGCCAAAGGATTCCTTCTCCACCTGTTTGGTTTCAAACTTATCATATCCATATCCGCCTATCACTCGTTGTCCAGTTCCAACCAAACAAGCCCACTAGAGCTGCGAAGAGCTTTGGATTTGATGTAAGGATGGCAACGGTTGGATCGCAGCTCCGTTAAATTGAACTTGACTCGAATTTTAATGTAAGGCGTCCGAACCCAATTCGATTTAGACATAAGAATCGAAACCCGATTTGATCCTATCCGAATTTTATTAAAAGTGTATTTTTTTGACTCAAATTTGTTTGGGCTCAATTCATATTTAAGCCCAACATTAAATGTTCTATAGAGAATATTTCAAAATCATTAATTATCACTTACAAACAATAAAGAAATATAATTTAGCAAAATATAAAATATATTTCAGTTATATTTAATTTTAATCATTTTTAGGGGTTGTTCGGATCGGATCGGGTTTCGGTCAAGTCGACTTTAAAATCGAACCCTATTCGAACCCGTTCGGGTCATGAAAAAGTCGACCCGAATTTTAATTTTTTGGGGTCGGATCACCTCTCGGGTCGAGTCGGATTCGATCAAATTGCCATTTCTTTTTGGGGTGTAACAATGACCGTATCTTATTTGGGCAATGCCAGAAACACAAAATAAGTTTACAAAAAGATAAATACAAAATGAAGTGACGATATTTTATTTTTTTGTATTGATTGTGGACCAGTTACACTCTAATTAAAAACACCAACACAATTATAACACATTATTTTATAAATCAAATTTTTGTGACTTTTTATTTTAAACACTACCCCTTTATTTTTCTGGTTGTCTATTTTCAAATTCATAACTTATTGGTAGGGTTTATTTGTAGGGTGCCTAAAATAATCTTCGACAACAACTCTCCATTTCTCCGCTGTCTGGATCAAAATGAATGGTTCAGAACTTGCACTGTCATGCCCTTTTTAACGGCAGCAGCAACAATGGCCTTTGATTCCTTTCTAGACTCTATATTTTGATATTTAATGTATTGAAATATTTATTTCAAGTCGAAAATAAACAAGTCTTAAACTAGCGTCTAGGTCTAGAGGTATAGACGAGGCTTATACTGAGTGGTTCTAGCGTCTAGAGGTATAGGCGAGTCGAAAATAAACAAGTCTTAAACTATCGTCTAGAGGTATAGGCGAGGCTTATACTGAGTGGTTCTAGCGTCTAGAGGTATAGGCGAGGCTTATACTGAATCGAGTATTTGAACACAAATGTTATTGAGAATATGCTAATTATAAATGTACTGTACCATCCACAATATAACCAAGGTCAAGTCAAATTAAACCTTGTGTCATTTGTTTTATTTTCCGTCCTTGCAAAACAACGTTGTTTAAAGACAACCAAAACAAATAAAAAAAAATACTTAGACCGCCTACAACCGCCTAAACTCGCATGGGCTTGCCTAAATCCGCCTAAATCTGTTCATACCGCCTGATCCGCCTAGAACCGCCTAAATTCGCCTAACACCTAATTGTTGGAATATTGGTGAATATTAGGGTGAATTGAAAAGTCAACAAGTAGTCTAAAATTCAAAAGACACGACAGTTCAAAAACTATGAACTGCTCGGCCGAGCAAGGCATATGCCTCGGCCGAGCATGACTGTCCAGAAACATGACTCTTCTGTTAGACTTTGCTCGGGCGAGGCACCAAAGTGCTCGGCCGAGCAACTAGCCTATGCTCGGGCGAGGCACCAATGGTGCTCGGTCGAGCAGTTGTTGTCTGTTCAGATTGATGTCCGAACAGGTGCTAGCTTGGAGGGTTGTGAATTTTGAGAAACAGTCACAACTGACTCAATCTACCCTATATATAGACCCCTATTCCTTCATTCAGTCATCAAGTAATGCAATCAAGTTATTATCAAATCCAAGTTACAATCTTTGTTCAAGAATCCAATTCTCTCTCTCCCTCATTCAAAGTGTTTGTTTTAAAGAGTTCGTTTATCGTTCGTTCTTCAAAGTTTGAAGACTAAGAGCAAGTCTGAATTTGGTTAGCCCGTCAAGGTTAGTTAAAGTGCACACTAAATCTTGGTAAAAAGCGTTGTATCTTGGGAGACATTCGCCATCGATCCGTTTGCACAATTACGGAGGTGAAATATTGTCTTAAGGAGATTTGCTTCGGCATACCTCGCTTTAATCTCCTTCGTGTGATTTCCGTATTGAAGATATCTAAAACATTTACACAACAATCTTAAGACAATATTTCAGATATTTGTTTTGATTTTTATCTTCTCTACTTCATCTTTTTCTTATTGGATTTTCTGTTTTCGTAACAGAAAATGGCTAATGGAAATGACTCTGTTAGTAGTAAGATTATTGCAACGAATCCTAATGCAATAGGGAGTACTTCAAGTGCTAATCAACTTATGATGCCACCGGCCTCGCAGTACGAGAAATTGGAAAAGTTCAATGGGACTGATTTCAAACGTTGGCAACAGAAAATGTTGTTCTATCTCACAACGCTTGGACTAGTAAAGTTCTTAAGTGAAGAATGTCCCATAGCGGCAGAAGGTGTACTAGATAAGGCTACACAAATGGCTATTGATTCATGGAAACATGCTGATTATCTATGCCGGAACTACATCTTGAATGGACTAGACAACACATTGTATAATGTGTATTACTCTATTCAAACTGCAAAAGGACTTTGGGATTCTCTCGACAAGAAATATAAAACCGAAGATGCTGGAACAAAGATGTTCTTTGTTGCAAAGTTTTTGGATTTTAAAATGAATGATTCTAAAGTTGTAATGAATCAGGTCGAAGAGATGCAAGTTCTATTGCATAACCTTGAAGCCGAAGGTATGCAATTGAGTGAGTCCTTCTAAATTGCATGTATGATTGAGAAGTTGCCTCCTTCATGGAGAGATTTCAAAAACTATCTCAAGCACAAGCGCAAGGAGATGTCAATGGAAGACTTGCTTGTTCGTCTTCGTATTTTATTGAAGAAGACAATCGTAGTGCTGAAAAGAAAACCAATGCACGAAACATGGAAGCGAAGGCTAACATGGTGGAAGAATTCCGACCCAAGAACAACAAAAGGAAGCATGATGACTCTTCTAAGAAGAAGTCAAGTAATGACAGCAACAAACGGTTCAAGTTCAAAGGGGACTGCTACAGTTGTGGGAAAAGCGGTCACCGGGCAAAGGATTGTCGAAGCAAGAAGAAGAAGCCTCCCCAAGCAAACATGACTGAAATAGATACTTTATCTGTGGGTGTCTCAGAAGTAAGTCTGTCTGCTATTGTATGTGAAGCCAACTTGGTGTCAAACGTCAAGGATTGGTGGGTGGACACCGGAGCCACTCGTCACATATGTGCCGATAAAAGCTTGTTCGCAGAATACAAGAAGATGGAACGTGAAGATTTTCTCTATATGGGAAATTCTACAACCTCCAAGATTGAAGGCATTGGGAAGGTGATCTTGAAGTTCACATCGGGAAAGGAGCTTACTCTCAACGATGTGATGCATGTACCCGACATAAGAAAGAATTTAATTTCTGATTCTTTACTTAGTAAGAAAGGCTTCAAAATTGTATTTGAATTTGATAAGTTTGTACTTACTAAGGGAGGATTGTATGTTGGAAAGGGATACTTGCTAGATGGCCTATTTAAGGCAAATGTTGTTGTAGTGGACAAGAAGTCCACATATTTGTACCCTCAAGTGATAAATAAAATTGACAATTCTATTTACTTGTGCGAGTCTTCTAATTTATGGCATGGTCGTTTAGGACATGTGAATCGTGCTTCTTTGAGAAAGCTTGTTGGTTTAGGACTTATTCCAAAACTTGATTCAATGAAAGGTCACAAATGCGAAGTTTGTGTTGAAGCAAAGTTTTCAAAGAAACCTTTTAAACCAGTTGAAAGGACTAGCCAACTGTTGGGATTAATCCATAGTGATCTATGTGATTTAAAGTTTGTCCCAACTCGAGGCGGTAAGAAATACTTTGTTACTTTTATTGACGATCGAAGTAGATATTGTTATGTCTATTTGCTAAGTAGTAAGGATGAAGCAATGGATGCTTTCATCACTTACAAAACTGAAGTTGAAAATCAACTTGAAAAGTCAATTAAAGTATTCAGTTCTGATAGGGGTGGTGAATATGAATCAACGGAATCTAGTAACCTATGTTCCAAATTCGGTATCATTCATCAAACAACTGCACCCTATACTCCGCAGCAAAATGGTGTTGCTGAGAGGAAAAATAGAACTATAAAAGATATGGTTAATTGTATGCTTGGAAGTTCGGGTTTACCACAAAACTTGTGGGGGGAAAGCGGTGTTATCCGCTAACTTTGTGTTGAATAGGATTCCACACAAGAAAACTGGTTCTATACCATATGAATTGTGGAAAGGAAGAAAGCCTTCCTATAAATTCCTCAAAGTGTGGGGGTATCTCGCAAAGGTTGCCGTTCCACCTCCTAAACGGTCAAAGTTAGGACCTAAGACCGTTGACTGTGTATTTATTGGATATGCAATGAATAGCAGTGCGTACAGATTCTTAGTACATAAATCTGAAATAAATGACATTCATGTCAATACAATAATTGAATCTCGTGACGCAGAATTTTTTGAGGACATGTTCCCTATGAAAAATGATATTTGTGAAAATACTCCTAAGAGACCACGTGAAAGCACTTCTGAAAACAATGAAGACGTTGAACCAAGAAGAAGCAAGAGAGCAAAAATTGCTAAAACTTTTGGTCCAGATTTTATCTCTAACTTTATGATTGAAGATGAGCCTCAATCATTTAAGGAAGCCATGAACAGCTCTGAATTCACATTCTGGAAAGAAGCTGTAAATATTGAGATTGAATCCAGTTTAAGTAACAACACTTGGCAAGTGGTTGATCTTCCAAAAGGTTCTAAACCAATAGGATGCAAATGGATTTTCAAAAAGAAATTTAAGACTGGATGGTTCCATGGACAAATACAAGGCTCGTCTTGTTGCAAAAGGATATCGTCAAATGGAAGGATTTTACTTCTTTGACACATACTCTCCTGTTACAAGAATTACTTTAATTCGAATCTTAATAGCCATTGCAGCTTTGTATAATCTGCATATACATCAAATGGATGTAAAAACAACATTTTTAAATGGTGATTTGAATGAAGAAATTTACATGGAGCAGACCGAAGGCTTCAAAGTAAAAGGACAAGAGCACAAGGTATGCAAACTTGTTAAGTCCTTGTATGGCTTGAAGCAAGCTCCTACAACAATGGCATGAGAAATTTGACAACACATATGTATTTGTTTGTTTATATGTAGATGACATGCTCATATTTGGTCATGACATTGATGTTATAAATAAAACAAAGAAAATGTTTACCAATAACTTTGATATGAAAGATATGGGTGAAGCAGATGTAATCTTGGGAATGAAAGTCTCAAGAACCTCCAATGGAGTTAATTTATTTCAAACACATTATATTGATAAAATGATTGAGAGATTTAATTCTCATGGAATTAAAGAAACTAATAATCCATTTCTGCCCCATATAATTCTTAATAAGAATACTGGGAATGCGAAGCAACAATTAGAGTATTCTCAAATCATTGGAAGCCTAATGTACTTGATGCAGTGCACAAGGCCGGATATAGCTTATGCTGTAAGTAAGCTAAGTCGTTTTACTAGTAATCCTAATAATGAGCATTGGAATGCATTATTAAGAGTTTTAGGATACATAAAACGAACTAGCGAGTATTCATTGCACTATATCAATTATCCTCCAGTAGTTGAAGGATATAGTGATGCAAATTGGATATTTGATACAGATGAATCCAAGTCTACTAGTGGCTATGTATTTACTCTTGGTGGAGGTGCCATATCATGGAAATCTTCTAAGCAAACATGTATAGCTCGATCAACGATGGAATCTGAGTTTATTGCTTTAGATAAAGCTGGTGAAGAAGCCGAATGGCTTAGACACTTTTTAGAAGATATTTCCCTCTGGGCAAAACCCGTGCCTGCTATATGTATACACTGTGATAATCAAGCAGCTATAGCAAGGGCGGAGAATTTTATATATAAAGGCAAATCTCGACACATACGTCGTAGACATAACACCGTTAGACAGTTACTCTCCAACGGAACGATATCGATTGATTTCGTGCGATCAAAGGATAACCTAGCGGATCCATTTACTAAAGGTTTATCTAAGGAGAGAATAAATTGTGCATCGAAAGAAATGGGGCTAAAGCCTAAACAAATCTAAATCAACTTGATAGAAACCTAACCTGGCGACTGGAGATCCCACAGACTGGTTCAATAGGAAAAACAAGTCATGATTGATTTGAGGGAAGCACTTGAAAGTTTATCTTCATTCCATTTCTATATATGATGCAAAAGTGCTGCCTACAAAATGGTAGAGGTTAAGCTATTGCTTTTAATGATGACTATATCTTGTTAATTAGTACAAGTGGGGTAATGTTTACTCTTTATAGCACATCACCTATGTTAGTGTGAACATGGTCGGTTCGTTGAGAATTTTACTTAGGCAAATTCTCTAAAGCACTCGCAGAACCAAGAAAGTTCAGAGCCGAAATAATGAACACAATAGAGAACCAAAATTCGATATGAGATTTAAATGTGTTTGGTCTATTGTTTAAGCTTACAATAACGTCTGACAGTTCAATACGTTACGTACACTGATAAGCCAAGTAAGCTCGATAGATTCTTACTAAAGAAGGTTCAAAGCGAAAGCCACCTATCTTGATGCATTTATTTCTCAGCTATGCTCTTCTTCTTCTTTCTTTTTCGTGTCGACTTCTTTCATTCATGTGGGGGATTGTTGGAATATTGGTGAATATTAAGATGAATTGAAAAGTCAACAAAGAGTCTAAAATCCAAAAGACACGACAGTTCAAAATCTATGAACTGCTCGGTCGAGCAAGGCATATGCCTCGACCGAGCATGATTGTCCAGAAACATGACTCTTCTGTTAGACTTTGCTGGGGCGAGGCACCAAAGTGCTCGGCCGAGCAACTAGCCTATGCTCGGGCGAGGCACCAATGGTGCTCAGCCGAGCAGTTGTTGTCTGTTCAGATTGATGTCCGAACAGGTGCTAGCTTGGAGGGTTATAACTTTTGAGAAACAGTCACAACTGACTCAATCTACCCTATATATATACCCCTATTCCTTCATTCAGTCATCAAGTAATCCAATCAAGTTATTATCAAATTCAAAGCAAGTTTGAATTTGATTCGCCCGTCAAGGTTAGTTAAAGTGTACACTAACTCTTTGTAAAAAGCGTTGTATCTTGGGAGACATTCGCCATCGATCCGTTTGCACAATTACGGAAGCGAAATATTGTTTTAAAAAAATTTGCTTTGACATACCTCACTTTAATCTCCTTCGTATAATTTCCGTATAAAGATATCTAAAACATTTACGCAACACTAATTTGTCCGCTTAATGGAAAATTGCATCGTCTGGGCTCATCTGGCTCGCTTTTTTTTTGGAACACTGATTTTACCTTTTCCTTGTTCAAGCTATAGGGCTCGGGTTTGGGCCGGAAGTTAGTACCCTCATACGACCAACCCAATGTGACTGATATCCAACCAACTTTTCTCTATTATGTTTTTTCTTTTTTTTTTTTTTTTTTTTTTTTTTTTTTTTTTTTATACTCAAGTTCCGCAGCAGCTTCGCCGAGTTAGTCCTGAACCACTAACTACCGGCCTACAGTGTCCTAACAAATTGAATTAGGTAAATAGCCACTTTCATTAGGAACCCTTTTTCAAGCTTACAAAACATTCCCACATGCATATGCCTTTGTACCAATCACTTTGTCCTTTTCATACAAGCATCATTCTTTTAGGTTAGGTATATCCAAAATTTGCTAGACATGTCTCGGATTTTGGTAGTTATACGAAATAGCCGGCTCTCGAGCATGATTTGGGCTCAACTTGTAAAAGCTCGAGTTTGAGTGGGATTGAGGAGAACTTAAGCTTGAGCTCGAGCTCGAGCTCAAACCAACTTTTTAATATCATTTTATTTTTGAGCCGCTCGAGTTTGGCTTGTTTATTCGACGAGATTTGATCGAGATCGACTCGTTTGAGCTAGTGATTTTCGTTTGTGAATAACTTGAGCTCGAGTTCGGATCGATAAGCTTGTTAACACGTAAATTTAGTGTTCGAACTTGGCTCGTACTCGATTCGTTAATCTCGAATCATTATTGTTTTCGTAATAAATACACATATAATGCACCTATAATATACTCCCTCCGTTCCCCACCAATTGATACTTATTTTCTTTTTGGTCCGTCCCACACCAATTGATACTGTCCAAAATGGAAGGGAATCTTTACTATTATTCCCACTCATTCTCTCTCCTATTTCACTTTTACACTCACAACATTCTCTCTCCTAACTATTCCTCCCACTCATTCTCTCTCCCATTTAATTTTTCATACTCACAACATTTTCTTTCACTTTTTCTCTCTCTTACTTTTTCTTAATATGTGTGCCCATTTTTTTGGTATCTATTGGTGTGGGACGGAGGGAGTATGCATGTACAAAATAATATATTTAATCTTTTAACTTGGCTCGAACTCGAACTCGGCTCGAACTCCACTCGTACTCGATTCGTTAATTTCGAATCATTATTATTTTTGTAATAAATACACATATAATGCACCTATAATATATGTATGTACAAAATAATATATTTAATTTTTCAACTTGACTCGAACTCGCCTCATTAAGCTTATATTCGGCTCGTTTAGCTTGAGTTGGCTTGTTAAACTCGAGTTCAAGCAGATCGTGAGCAGCTTGAAACTCTATCGAGTCTAGCTCGAACGATCAAACTAGACTCGAGCTCGAGAAAAACTCAAGCTCAATAACTTTTAAACAAGTTTGAGCTCGAAACTCCAAAGTTCGACTCAGCTCACCTTATATTATAAATTCGGTCATTCTCTTTGCTCTGCTTGTATTTGGATTTTTATTATTTGGCAACTATGTATAGATTGAAAATTATGAAGTGGGCCACCTACATGATCAAGAATTGAAGTAGTATCCCCCACCTCTACTATCTGACTTTCAGTTCAATGTATTTTTTAGCATTACTTTTACAAGTGAGGTGCTATCTTAAACTAATTTCTTGTGCTTTATTTGCTAGATATGGGCAAGCAAGAAAGAGTGCAACCTTTTTATTCTATTACTCCCTTAGTCCCGACCGAAGCGTCACTTTTTATCCAAAATGGCGTCCCGTTTATAGCGTCACCCTTTCCTAAAAAGGAAACTTTTATTAATATTTTATTATCCCATCCACTATTCCCTCCACTAATTCTCTCTCCTCTACACTCACAACACTTTTAAAATTTACTATTTCCTCCACTAATTCTCTCTCCTATTTTTAAATTACACTCACAACATTTTTTCTTCCCACACTTTTTCTTAATTTGCGCGCCACCCCTAAAAGGGTGACGCTTCTACCGGGACGGAGGGAGTATTTTATATGTTAGCCTGTCTCTTGCAAGATCAATAAATATATACTCACTCCGTCCCACCCAATTTAGTACAATTTATTATTTTGAGTATTTCACTTGATTTAAAACATCTCAAAATAACAAGTTTATATTATTTAAATATTCATTGAGACTTATTTATCATACTCACAACAATTCACATAATATTCTTCCCACTCATTCTCTTTCTTATTTTACTTTTTATACTCACAATACCTACTATACTCATTCTCTCTTCTCTTATTATTGTATTAATATTTTTAAATCCCCGTGTCGGGAAAGAGAATCCTAAGTCGGATGAGATGGAGGGAGTACTGTTATATATTCTCGCCGTTCCACTCGAAAAGACATAAATTTTTATTTTAGCTGTTCAATTTAAAAAGACATACTCCCAAAATATAAACTTTTTAAATACTTCTTAATTCATTTAACCCACTTGCCATACTCACAATAAAATAAGGCTCCGATTGTTTAACGGAAAATAACCCCCGAAAAATGATTTATTGAAAAATATTTTTCGGAAAATGAAAATGCTTTCCGAAAAATATTTTTCGATGTTTGGTGAATCTTAAGAAAATATTTTCCGGAAAACATTTTCCGATGTTTGGTAGTTTCATTAAAGTAACTTTCTAAAGGTAAAATCAATACAAACAAAGGAAAATGAGAAAAATATTTTCCGGAAAACAACTTCCTTAGATAGAGGTAAGAAATTCATTTTCCTTAGAAATCAAGCTGCATTGACCCGTAAAATGTTTTTCATTGACTTCATTTTTCGGTGTTTATCAAACACCGAAAAATGGGGAAAACATTTCCCCCGAAACAAACGGAGCCTAACTATCCACTTACTATTTCCTACCTCACTTTCTCTTTTCTACCTCACTTTTTATACTAACAACACTTACTACACTATACATTTTCCTTAATTCACGCGCAATACCTATTTCGTGTCTTTTCGAATGGGACAAAGGGAATATATATACTCCCTCCGTCCCCCCAAGAGTGTCACCCTTTTAGGGGTGGCACGTAAATTAAGAAAAAGTATGAGAAGAAAAAATGTTGTGAGTGTAATTTAAAAATAGGAGAGAGAATTAGTGGGGAAAATAGTGAATTTAAAAAGTGTTGTGAGTGTAGAGGAGAGAGAATTAGTGGAGGGAATAGTGGATGGAATAATAGAATAGTAATAAAATATTTTCTTTTTAGGAAAGGTGACACTTTAAACGGGACACCCTTTTGGGTAAAAAGTGACACTTAGAGTGAGACGGAGGGAGTATATAAATCATTAAAATAAACTTAATAAAATATGAAAATGATTATTAACAAAATGTTTAAGGATCATGTAATTTAAAAATAAATATTTATTTTTAAAATAATTTAATAAAAAATAAATATTACTATTTTGAAAGAAAAATAACTACAAAATCAAGAAATGATATTGAGGGACCACAACCGATGCACTTGCAATAATATGATGATGGAATGCTAATGACATGTTTCAACACGGTGGAAGTGTATATAATTACCCGGCCCGAATGTGCATTAATCATTTTTGTTATAATCATTGTTATATAATTAATTCTTAAAATTCGATTAAAAATTCGATTAAAATTCGTTTTGCTGCCAGATAAGATGGAGAGAAAATATATACTTCATCTGTCCCAGTTCAGTGTACACTTATTTTCCTTTTGATCCGTTCCAGCCCAGTGTAAACTACCATAAATGGTATGTCCTTTAATTTTTTATATTCTGCTTACCCCATCCACTCATTAACTCCACTCATTCTCCATCATACAATTTATTCAACCAACTTACTATTTACTCCACTCATTCTTTCTCTTCATTTTCTACCACACATTTTCATTATCTTAATAATATTTCTTAATCAGTGTGCCTTGATCAATAGTTCACAGTTGGATGGAACGGAGGGAGTTACTCGACTCAAACAAGATTACTGGACACAGTTAATGTGATAATTAAATGAATAGATATTAAAAATGATCATGTGTTAAAGTAGGTTTTGGTAGAAGCCGTTATGACTTTTTTTTTTTTTTTTTTTTTTTTTTTTTAAGTTGATTATCCTTTTCTTAACTTTTGTGGAAAAGGAGATCCTAAAGAAAAAAATCTACTGTATTTTCTAATAACAAAAATGGAAAAAAAGGTAAAAAAAAAAAAAGGTGCTAGGGCATAATCTCTGCTCCTCCTCTGTCCCCTTACAAATTACACATTTTTTTATTGGACTCCGATTCAATACAAATTATACACTTTTTTTATTGAACGTTCCATTACAAAATACACATTTTATAAAATAAAAATATTTTATTATTTTTATATTAATAAGATTCATAGGTTATACTTACATCAATAATTTAATTATTATTTTTTATCCACTTTTTCTCTCTTATCTCACTTAATTTTCATACTCAGAACACCTACTTTAATACTTTCTCCGTCCCGCTACAACCCGCACAGTTACTGTTTACACGCAAATTAAGGAGAAAGTTAGTGGAGTAAGTGTTGTGAGTATGAAAAGTGAGGTTGGAGAGAGAAAGTGGAGTAGAAAATAGTGAGTTGATTGGTGTTGTGAGTATAAAAGTAAAGTAGGAGAGAGAATGGTAAATTTTATATACAAGGCAGCTTACATACAAGACACCAATAATGGCCAAACTACCCTTCGCGTGTCGTGTGCGAAAGGACGACAGGAAGCCTTTATGTCGTGTACTTTTATACGACATCAACTAATTGTGTAAAATATTAGGTCGTATGAAATTATACGAAATTTAAATTTACTCTGCCATTAATGTCGTACACAACAACACGATATGATGTCCTAATATCGTGTATATCCATACGACATATCAAAATGAAGGTGTTCTTCGATGATTTGCAACACGATGTTAATGATACGCATATGCTAAGTTATATTATTGAATTGTGTTGTTAATTGAGCAAAATTTATACACTTATACATGACAAGGAACAAACGTCATATTGGATCATACAATATCATATAACCTATCACATTTAAGTGATACCACTTTATTTATAATCACCTAACAAATGATTATAAATAAAGTCATAGAGATGAAAAACACTTTAAATGCCATTTAGAATGGAGAAAAAAATAAATGAGGTAGCCGTATACCATTTTTCACAAGATCGCGACACATAAAACTCTAAAAACCCTAAATAATGACACATATTTGTAACTCAATTTCCATTTGGAATTGGAGGAAACTCATAGAGATGAAAAACACTTTAAATGTCATTTAGAATATAGAAAAAAAATAAAAAAATAAACGAGGTAGCCGTATACCATTTTTCACAAGATCGGGACACATAAAACCCTAAAAAACCCTAAATAATGGCACATATTTGTAACTCAATTTCCATTTGGATTTGGAGGAAACTCATGTAGATGAAAAACACTTTAAATGTCATTTAGAATCTAGGAAAAAATTAAAAAAAAATAAACGAG
Organism: Adenophora triphylla var. japonica; assembly: GCA_022495995.1. Taxonomy (NCBI): domain Eukaryota; kingdom Viridiplantae; phylum Streptophyta; class Magnoliopsida; order Asterales; family Campanulaceae; genus Adenophora; species Adenophora triphylla. The sequence continues at coordinate 766,630 of JAFEMH010000025.1, forward strand.
GTAGCCGTATACCATTTTTCACAAGATCGGGATACATAAAACCCTAAAAACCCTAAATAATGACACATATTTGTAACTCAATTTCCATTTGGATTTGGAGGAAACTCATGTAGATGAAAAACACTTTAAATGTCATCTAGAATCTAGAAAAAAATTAAAAAATAAATAAATGAGGTAGCTGTGGGGACCCCGACCCGGAACCTACACGTGTCCCGAGCTGGAGCGTCCTCAAACTAACCCAAATCTCCTAACCTTTAAAAACTTTAATTTAACTTTCAAACATAAACACAACCATTTCAAAATAACTCTACTCCTTCCACATTGGAGGAAGAGTTGACCAACCATGAAAATAATAAACGGTTTTAGTTACAAAAGATATCGAATATAATATGGAATTAAAGTTTATGAATACAACCCCTTGAAAAGAATTATGCTAACAAACACTTCCTACACCAATTTATACATAACCCGACAATTCCTTAAATACCACTTCTAAACTCCTTTCCGCCCTTTCTTGGTCGGTCCACCTGTCTCGGGATCTAAAACAGTAAAGGGAGAGGGGTGAGAATAAATCTCAGCAAGCTATTATGATTGCAGCAATATGCCAAGTAAGATGCAACACATAGCATGGTTACACATAGCACATTATTAAAGCGGTAAACACCTTACGTTACCTCATTTTACCTTTCCCGTCTGAACAATAAGTCGTACAACGTGGGAGTAAAACTCCACTCTTTGGTGAACTGCCTCCATGCACATTCACCGCTTATAGGTCTCATACCCCAGAGATCCATATAAGAAAATAGGATACTTATATGACTCTTATTCAGAGTATCATATAATATCATCGCTACTGTAAAGCTTGGCTATACAGAGCATTCCACCGGTACACCAAGTCGCAGCGGTCTGTAAGGCTTTTGGCTCAATACAGTCGCTAGCACAGTCCACTCTGTGGCCACAGAGGGGAACGGTCCCAGGTATAATGAACCTTCAATCACTTATAGAACAAATCCATAATTGATTGAATTCCATTATACCCCTTACGCAAAAAGCGTTCAAGCACATAATAGATACTTGAAATATAATCCACAAAGGGGATAAACAATATAGCAACATGGTAAAATATACTCATGCTCAACCAACGTCATAATGCAACATTTAAGTAATACACTATGCATAACATAATCAATGAATATGTAACCAAATGAGGTAACAACACAACCGGTTAATCCACACTTGGGATACATTATAATAACATGCTAAATAATCCACAAAGGGGATGAGCAATATAGCCACATGGTAAAATATACTCATGTTCAATCAATATTCTAGTGCAACATTTAATTAACACACTATGCACAATATAAACAATGTATATGAACTCAAGTAAGGCAAGGAAGTATCATCAATCCATCCTACAAGGTCACTATACAATAATACATAGCTTCTATGAAGGCTTAAGCTCAATTTACCAAGTGGGAGTCACAATTTATAAGTGATCAAATAAGGTTGCCAAATAATTTCTGATTCAGATTTAACGTGCTTCTGTAGTTCCATAGTAACCCAATTAAGGTATCATTAAGTGATACAATTGTTCTAAGTATAACTTAGGTTAAAAGGATTAATTCATATCCGAAAAGGTTAGGTTCCAAACTTTATATTGGTTAAGGATCATGCTAGGAGGTTACTAGTGAAAATTCAAATAAACAGGAACTAGGCCACCCGCCAACATGGGCGACCGCTTAAACCTCTTGGGCGACCGCCCAAGAGGGATTTCCAAGCATCCTAACTTCTGTCAAGATGGGCGGCCGCTCATCACCACTTGGGCGACCGCCCAAGACCCCTGTCCAGCAAGCTCTATTTTCAAACCCTTGTTTACCTAGGTTCTTTTTTTCCTTTTTACATCTTCCTAACTTTCATAATCACCCAAAAGAATTTCCTAATTTTACAAACTCATTCTAAATCCTTTCAACCAAAATAACATAAATCTAGATTATTTTCCACAAGATTTCCAACCCATTCCACCAACACATTTCAAGTTTAACATCTTAATTAAATTAACCCATTTGCTTACCCTCTTGACCCACTTTCTTAACCAACAACAACATTCTAAATCATTGACTACATTTCTTAACCCCAAGAAGGTTTCCAAGCATCAAACTACCATTTCACTAACAAGAACAACATTTAATAGTTATGAACATCACATAGAAAGGGAAATCATAATAACTCACCCTAGGGTTTGAGAATAGAAGGTTGATCTCCTTAGCTTGATTGATTCTTCTAGATGATCCCCCTTCAAAAGTACTGTGACGACCCCAACCCTAGGCACTAATTTTAAATATTATATTATATGCTTTTAATATTTATGTTAACTTTATGTGTTCATTTATGTCTTTAAATTCTTAAATTAAGATAAATTGGATGAGAAGTAACATTATAATCTTTTAAGAATTCATTGAAAATTAAATAAAGAACCATGGGGAATAATAAAAATAGAAAATAGATAAATAGTGAGAGGGGGTTAAAATGGGTAGAATAAATAATTAGGGGGAAGGGTTAAATTATTTTGGGTGAAAGCCTTTAGTTTTTAGATATTTGTTGGGGGGGGGGGGGAATATGTCTTACTCTCCCCTAAGCTTGCCATGTGTCCTCCTCCCTCCCATCCTCTTACTTCCTCCTCCCTTCTCCATTCTTCTCATACTTTCCCTAGCCAAAAACCATAGAAAGCCTCCATGGAAAGCCTTCCCTTCCAAGTCTTGTAACTAAGCTATTTCTCAACCATTTTCAAGTTCAAGAGCATTTTTGAGATTGGAGCAACTAGAGGAACAAATCAACCTAAGGAGATCAACCTTCCATTCTAAAATCCTAGGTGAGTTGTTATGATTTCCCTTCTTCTACTTGTTCATAAGCTTTTAATGATATCCTTGATCTTATGATGGTTATTTCATGCCTTGGGAACTTTAATGGGAGTTGGATTATTTGTAAATGAGATAGGTTGAAATCAATGTTCAAGGAAGATAATCTAGAGGGTATGAAATGGGTGGAGTTAGGTTTAGAGGATTTAACTTGAAATGTGTTAGTAAAATGGGTTGGAAATCACATGGTAAATAATCTAGGTTCATATTAATTTGGGTTTAAATGATTAAGGATGAAATTGTGAAGTTAGAAATCCTTTTGGTGTTCTTGGAATTTATGAAGTTAAAAAGGGAAAGGAAAATGGGTAAAAGGAAGGTTTAAAAACTGAGCTTGCTGGAAATGGGGCTTGGGCGGTCGCCCACGGGGCTTGAGCGGCCGCCTGCGGCGTAACCTAGGCTACTGGAGATCCCTCTTGGGCGGTCGCCCAAGAGGTATTGAGCGGTCGCCCATGAGGGCAGAACATGGATTCCCTTTTTAACTCCCTTGGGCGGTCGCCCAAGTGACATGGGCGGTCGCCCATGTCACCAGACCTTCCTCAGTTTTCTCTTTTGCTGATTTTCTCCAATAACCTCGTGGTATGACTCCCACCCAATATAAATTAGTAGAACCTAATCAACCCGGATATAAATTGATCCTCTTTAACCTAAGTTAGAGTAGGATACCTTGGCTTGGCCATGACGTCTTATTTGGTCAAAATGGAATTGTGGGAGTAGTTAAATATTGTTCGGAAAGTGGTCCAAACTTGGGAAGTAGGTCTTGCACTTTTATTAAGATTATTCAAGGTTGAGTAATGACTTCGTATGATTGGTTTATGGTACTTGGTGACTTTACTTGCTCCCATATCCTTGGTAGTTAGCTTGAATAATGTTAAAAACTATAGGTTACACTATTGTGTTAAAGGTATATGTATCATTGTAGCATGGTTATCCCAATTGTGGAATTATTGATTATGTGAATACTTTGACGTTCCAAGGGTGGACTATTTGGCCTATTATTATATTGTATCCCAATTGTGGATTATCTGGCATGTTGATTTCATTATATCCAGGTGTGGATTATGTGGTTATATTGTTACCTTAATTGAACTCATATTCATTGGTGATATTGCATAGTGTATTAAATGGTTGTTGCACTATGGTATTGATTTAGCATGAGTATATTTTACCATGTTGTTATATTGTTTATCCCCTTTGTGGATTATATTTCAAGTATCTATTATGTGCTTGAACGCGTTGGCATTCGGGGGTATAATGGAATTCAATCAATTATGGATTTGTTCTATAAGTGATTGAAGGTTCATCATACCTGGGACCGGCCCCTCTGTGGCCACAGAGTGGTTGTGCTAGCGACTGTATTGAGCCAAAAGCCTTACAGACCGCTGCGATTTGGTGTACCGGTGGAATGCTCTGTATGAAGCCAAGCTTTACAGTAGCGATGATATTATATGGTACTCTGAATAAGAGTCATATAAGTATCCTATTTTCTTATATGGATCTCTGGGGTATGAGACCTATAAGCGGTGAATGTGCATGGGGGCAGTTCACCAAAGAGTGGAGTTTTACTCCCACGTTGTACGACTTATTGTTCAGACGGGAAAGGTAAAATGAGGTAACGTAAGGTGTTTACCGCTTTAATAATGTGCTATGTGAAACCATGCTATGTGTTGCATCTTACTTGGCATATTGCTGCATTCATAATAGCTTGCTGAGATTTATTCTCACCCCTCTCCCTTTAATGTTTTAGATTCCGAGACAGGTGACCTGAACCAGTGAGGCCGGGGATATCATTGTGGACTTTTGCTTTTGGGGCTTGTCAGGTTAAGTATAGGAGTGGGTTATTAGGAGTATTTATTTAGTATTCCTCTTTTATAATTTGTATGGAAAACACTTTTGTTAAACAATGTTAATCAGGGTTTTTGTGTAATTGATCAGATTTCGGTTTATTAAAGTTGTGGTTGGATTTCCTCCAAGTAGAGATATTATCCATTGATTTTAATCTAGAAGTTTGAAAAGTGGTTTTCTTTAAAGGCAAATAAATGTTTTAAAAACTAAGATGGGTTTTCTTAGATTGAGCCTCTCCAGCTCGGGACACGCGTTAGGTTCCGGGTTGGGGTGCTCACAGTTGGTATCAAAGCTTAGTTAGAGGTCAAGGGTAGATGTCTAAACTAAGGGGAATGTGTGGAAATTGACGCCGAGTGTTTAATGCAGGAGTTCGTTCTAATGGCTGGAAGCAATGATGATCAGCGAAAGGTTCTAGAAAATGAAGGAGATATGGGTATAGGTGGAATTCACAATGAAGAGATGATGAAATTATTCAGGATGTTTGTACAAGATATGAAGACTAGAGGATCAGTTCCGAATCAACCTGAGGGATGTCAAAGTAATGGATTGGAAAAATTTGTGATGATGAACCCACCGAGCTATAATGGAGATCCGAATCCGTTAAAGGCAGAAAAATGGTTAGCAGAAATAAATAGGATTTTTGAGGTTATAGAAAGTCCCAACGAAGAGAAAGTTAGGTATGCCGTGTTCAAACTTGAAGGTCTAGCTGATCAGTGGTGGCAGATATTGAAGGGAAGTTGGGAGCGGGATCATACGCCCCAGACTTGGGATACTTTCACCCAGCAGTTCGAGGATTATTTCGTTTCAATGGTTACCAGGGACAAGAAAGAGATTGAGTTCTTAGGACTAAAACAAGGAAACATGACGGTGAATCAGTATTCGGTCCGGTTTGAGGAATTAGCTAGGTGTTGCCCTCATTTGGTATCTCATGAAGCGAGAAGAGTTCATAGGTTTGTAAAAGGTTTGAGGATTGAGTTTAAGAAGAAATTAGTGATTGATAGCTTCACCAATTATCAAAGAGTCATAGATAGCGCATATAAGATAGAGAAGGGCATTGAGGAAAATAGTGGAAAATCGGAAGGTGGGATTGGAAATAAGCCAAAGTATCTAGGACAAGGATCCAAAATCATTAGAGGACAACCAAGGGCTTTAACTTCAGGAAGTATGAGAGAGGAACTTGTGGTAGCTTCTTTGTCTAGGCCAATACCCAAACAGTATGGGATGATTTGTAAATATTGCAAGAAGATGGGTCATTCTGAAGACAAGTGTTGGAGTAAGCAAGGGAAATGCTTGAATTGTGGAGAAATGGGGCACTACAGGAAAAATTGTCCTGTATTTCATCAGAGGTTAGCTTCGGGTGCCGGTCAAAGGGGTCAAAGAGGTGGTATCAAAAGAGATAAGGAAGGGAAACCAAAAGAGAAGGTCCAAGGTCGAGTATGTGTTTCGGGTCCAGGAGAGACAACTCACTCAGAGGTCACTAGAGGTATATTCCCTGTCTCAGAAGTTAGGGGTCATATTTTATAGATCCTGTTTCATATCATTATGTGTGGCATATCATTTTGCTTCTACGTGACATACATTATTTGAAATTTTGTTTTATTGTTAGAGGATTCTGCTTTTATGAGAGGATACCTCAAACCTTCTTTGATTTACCACGATGGTGATGTGGTTATGGCTGAGCACGTATTGCCAGTTGATTTGGTATGATTACCAATGTGTAATTATGAGATGTACTTGACCTGGATGGTTAAGAAGTTGTTGCGTATTGGTAGACTATCATAATATGTGAGTCTCCTTTTCTATGCCTAGATTGCTTATATTGGTATTTGATATAGGTAAACTTTAATGTAAAATTCTTCTTATATATAGGCATTTAAGGTGAAAAACTTTGAATTAAGGTGTGAAGGGTAATTGGTACGTGTTAGACTTGCATAAGAAGTCTTTTCAAAATTTTTATGTGCTAGTTGTGAGTAACTGGTAAATGTGCTCCCATCGGTATATTTCATGTGTTGGTTCTGAGTATGATAAGCAAAATTTTAATCCTTATTTTGATGGCTTTAGAGTAATTAGAATTGATGATCTCTTTGTTAATTAAAGTTCCGGGAAGATCATGAAAATCATTTAAGAATTGGATTAATGATTCCTTGTGAGGAGTCCCTGTACGCAAAATTTAGCTAGTGTGAGTTGGCTCGCAGAGATTTCACATTATGGGCTATATAGTTTAAGCTTGAAGGTTATCATGGATCTTGCGAGGATTGAGTCCGCGATCTTGGGGTTGGCAGGTGCTATCGAAGGAATTTTTAAGGAGTTCTTGAGAATTGAAAAATCGTTGCTTTAGTTAACTCTAAAGGATGTATAAATGGTGTGGGATGTAATAAGGATAAATCATATTGATAGTGATAGAGAATAGATTGGTTGTGGATCCGATCCTTGCCTTACCTAGTGGATGTGAGGATCTTGTGAAATTTTAAGTGTGTATTAAAGGAAGATCAGGGTGTAGTGTTATGCAAAATGGGAACGTGATAACTGTAAGTACCCAAATCTGGCTCATGCCTTCCGGTTAAATTTCCCGGCAATTTCGGTAAGTTTCCCGGTAATTCCCCAGACCTTCCCAGCGTTCCGGAAACATTCCGGAACTGTTTTTAATTAAATAAGGGCTGTAGGGAGCCTTCCTAATTAAGAAAACACGTTTTTCTTAATTAGGGAGAAGGTTCTAGAATAATGCCACCTTGCATGGTTCTAGAATGCTGAGTCACAATGGATAAGACCGCACGGCCTCATTTGCAAAGGGCCTGCAGCCGCACAGCTTCATTAGCCTTATCCAGATTGCCTATAAATAGAGCCCTCCTCTACCCATTTTGATCATCAACAAGAAGCATAATACTCTCATAATACGAAGAAGATCCCCAAGAACCCCTTGAAGTCCAAGAAGGCGAAGAAGAAGCTCAAGAAGCCATCTCCCTCCTCCTTGAAGACCCAAGAAGAACCTCTCCTCCTAGCTCCGTCCGAAGAAGCAAAGGAAACGATTGGTAACCTCGCACGCCCTAACCTTGCATTTTAATTGATATACTTGCTCATTGCATTCATATATCTTGCTTGGGACTTGGCATTTATTCATAAAGATCACATCTTTATCACCCCCTTCCCCTTAGCATGCATTAAGACCTCATTTGTCATAAAAATATAGTCTTTTTCGTAAAGGTGCATCCTTTGCACCTAAAATCCCTATTTTCCAATAAAAATGTTATCTTTATGCATCATTTGCATATAAAGATCAAGTCTTTTTCAATAAAAATGCATCCTTTGCATCAAAACCCTTTTTTCAATGCATCATTTGCATAAAAATCCTATCTTTATGCATCATTTGCATAAAGATCATTTCTTTCAATCAAAAAGCATCATTTGCTAAAACCAAAATGTCATCTTTTCATTAAAGAGTCATTTTTCATCATGCATTTCCCCTTTTCCCCTAACCTTGGAACGGACCGGTGTAAAAGTTCTCATCTTTGCATCATTCCTTCCATTAAAGGTTCATGATTTCTTTAGGAAAAGGATAACCTTGAACCCTATATCTCCGATTATCGCTTAAAGAATGAGTATGAAGCCTCTATACGAGCTCGACCGTCTTAAAGCGTAGGATTGATGGGCTAAGGACATTCCTTTCTAAAGAACCTCATCTTTGACCAAAAGAGAGTCATGCTCTCGATCACGCAAGTCCCGAGGGTCCCGAGGTTAAAATGCGATGATCACAAGTCATAAGATGAGGACGGGATCATAATCCCAAATACATAAATTCCAAGAAATCCCGAGCGACAACCAACAAATGGTTTGTACGTCCGGAAGATAACTTGGGACATTCCCCCCCTTTATTTTCAAACACATGCACACAAAGAAAGCACGCAAGCAAACACGATTAATGAAATCTAGGGAGACTTGCTCCGGCAAGGCACTTTGGGTGAACGCCAAACGTTCTTCCCAAGGGGTAACTTAACCTCCGAACCCATAAAACCTTTTTTTCAAAGTTTTGAGGTAATCAAAATGGCGTGGCGACTCCGTTTTTCAAATAACTCGGATGTCTTCAAACTCGCGTGAATTCCAATAAACTAAAATTTTGGGCACACATTCACAGTTTGGCGACTCCGCTGGGGATATCCCAAAGGAGAAAAGCTTTATTTTCAAAACAAAAGTCGATACTTGGTATATAGGTGGACCCCACTTACCCTTCCTGTATCGCTCCCTAACCCGGGGCTTGGGATAACAAGGTGGTTTAACAATCCCACGTACCAGTATCCCTTTTCGAAAAAAAAATAATTTTTGAAAAAATAGAAGAAAGCTTTTCCCTTTGAGCGGGTTAGACTCCCATCGCCGATTTCATTAATCGTGCTTGCTTTCTTTACCATGCATTGCATCATTTGCATCTTGGAATCTGTGCATACTTCGAACGGGAAACAACCCGAAAAATAGCAAAAGGAGTGGAACCTGGAAAATTGATCCATGCAGTCGTACGGCTAATCCTCATAGGATTCTGACCATACGACCTCAGTGGCAATTCCACCAGGAAAAATCATGGTTAATCTGGCAGTCCTAGCAGCTTGGGGCTATTCAGCTCCACGACTGACTGGGGCTCCCAGAAAATTTACGTGCTTACGTGTTGCATTTTCCCCGTCCCGAAAATCATTCCTTTAAAACACATTTATGAAAATCTCTGTTTTAACTCAAAAAGGAACATTTTTAGGAGACCGCACACTACGCGCACCTGATATATCCTGTACACTTTTGCACGCACGTCCTTCAAACCCGAGGGTGGTTCCAGCTGCAGTCACGGACAGCCTTACGATGCTCCCGGGCGCGCACGGAATCATCCCAACCTCCCCATGGCAGCCAGTGTCGACCAATGCACAGTCCGTGTCACACGTTTCAAAAACCGTGACTTTTGGTTGGTTTTTGGTCTAGTCCGTGTCATATAGCCCAGTTGCATACCCACGTAAAGGTCAAGCCTTAGCTCATAACGGAAGCCAAGATTTTCGCTCAAGCGAAATTCTGCCGAAATTCCGACAAGGAAAAAATCGGTGGGATCTTGACTCCGACATTGACTATTGACCTTGACCCGCACGGAATGCGTAAGAGTCAAGACCAAGTCTTTGCCAAAAATCAAAAGATCTTTCGCTCAAGCGAAATTCTGCCAAAATTCCGACAAGGAAAAATTGGCAAGATCTTGACCGGCATTGACTTCGATTCCGACTCACGCACTGCGTATGCAACGAAGTTCAATGTGACACTGTGTCATCCGGCTTTTGCCGCCCGACCCATGCCTATTATATTCTCGGACATTACCGAAAGTCAAAAACCATCATTCGCTCAAGCGAAACTCTGTCAAAGATCCGTCAAGGCAGAGAGACGAGACTTTCCCGGTATTGCCTTGACTATAATCCGCATCGCTCGTGCGTTGAAAGAACCTATGACCCGCTAGACCCGATAGGAGCGTTCTTTACTCTCGGTCGGTGGGATCCGCGTGCCCTATAGGACCCTCGCCGGGGCATCCACCCTGGGAGGTCGAAATACAGGTGGAATACGAGGGACTTATAGACGTAGTGACGGAACCCACTGATCCAGGATCTAGTGTAGTTACGAAAAAGAAGGGCAAAACCCCTTTTCCAACCAAATAGATATTAATAAAAGACACTGTTTTAAGTAAACTTGAAGATTCTAATTTGCATATTGCCTGAGCCTTCAGCCTAAACACCTACCCCGAGTCTAAACCTTTCCTATCCCTTTCCCGCAGCGAGAAAGAAGTGGGTGAGAACACCGGGTCAGCGACTTGTTAGCGCAGAATCCTCAGATAGTTCGCCAGAATCCTCAGTTTTGTCAGCTTTTCAGTGTCAAAATGGCCAACATGGTAATCCACAACGGTAATAACCAAGCAGTTGGAGGGGCTATCCCAGTTCAACCCAAGCCTCACATCTGGTATGATGTATGTGATTGCGAAGACTGCCTAGAGTATGAGTATCAAGAATGGATCAATGAGGACGCTCCTTCAAGGAAGAAGAAGAAGAGAAAGTCCACACAGCAGAAGCTTAAGGAAAGATACGAAGCTGGGGACAAGAGCGTAGGAACTTTGGGAGAGCCTTCGGGCAAGTTCGACTACTATGTCAATTATGCCAAGGAACCTGTCAAGGAACCCGTCACCCCAAGCACAGTCCAGCCTGATACCCCCATGTACAGTGATCCTCTTGAAGCAGAAAGTGCTGAATTTGTGGCCATCGTGAAGTTCAATGAGAAGCTATCAGATCTCGAAGCAGAACACAGAAAGCCTATTGAATACGTAGCCAGTCAAGGAAGAATTAAGATCCCCTCTGAAGAAGACTTCATCAGCATTATCCAGGCCAACCCTTCTGTTGGCTACACTGACAAGGTCGTGGTGTCCAAGATCAGTAAAGAGAAAATGAGTTATCAGCAGTGCATTGATAAGATGAGCCAGACCCTTCAGTCAATGAGTCCAGTCGCTACGGAAGAGCTAGCTGAAAGATTGCAACAAGTTACTTTAGTTCCCCTCACCATCTTTCCACAGTACCGGCCTGTTAATGATTTCCGGCAAGCTTTTGATCAGTTCGAAGTCTCCAACTTTCTGAACAACACGCAAGATGCTACTCCCAGGGCAACGGCAAGAAGGAGTGAGATCCCGGTCCAATCCTTGTCAAGTCCCCTCGAGTCAATAAGTAGCGTAGGGTCCAGAGTCTCGTGTTGTCTATTCAGTTGAGTCAGAATCTTCGAATTCCAATCCTCGTAGTCATACGAAGGCATCACGCCCGAGGATTATGAAAATGTAATCGATGTCATCTTTCCCCTTATTTTGAATGAAATGACAAATCTTTCTGATTATCCTCTTATTGCCAACTTAACAAATGATAAATTAACTCAAAACTTAACAGCGGCTTAATAATGAATCATTTGAACAAGATGCAAACACACTAAACGAACAATACATTAAAGAAATCTTTAAGGCAGGTTTCGAAAAGAGGAAAACCGGGCCCAAGTGCCGAGGAGGTTTTGATAAGTGTGAACTTGGGTACTACCGAGGAACCTAAAGAGACACAGATTGGAAGCTTCTTCCAGGGGTTGAAAGGGACAGATTGATCGAGCCTGCTCGTAGAATACGTCGACGTGTTTGCATGGTCATACAAGGATATGCGGGGCTGGGCAGTTCGATAGTAGAGCACAGAATCCCTCTAGCACCAGATGCTAAGCCAGTAAAGCGGCTGAGAAAGATCAAGCCGGAATGGTCTCTACAGGTCAAAGAAGAAATTGAGAAGCTACTGCGGGTAGGGTTCATCAGAGTTATTGAATACCCGACATGGTTGTCCAACATCGTGACCGTAACCAAGGCCAATGGGAAGGTGCGCTGCTGTGTGGATTTCCGAGATCTGAACAAGGCCAGCCCCAAAGACGACTACCCTCTGCCAAACATAGACATCCTGGTGGACTCCACTGCCAACTACGAAGTCAAATCCTTCGTTGATGGTTTTGCAGGCTACAACCAGATCAAGATGGCCGAAGAAGACCAAGAAAAGACAGCCTTCACCACACCATGGGGAACCTACTGTTATACAGTAATGCCATTCGGGCTCAAGAATGCCGGGGCTACTTACCAAAGGGCAGCGACCGCGCTTTTTCATGACATGATCCACAAGGAGATTGAGGTCTACGTAGATGACATGATAATCCACTCCAAAGGAGAAGGTGGGCAGCACTTTGTTGACCTACGAAAATTCTTTGAGAGGTTGAGACAACATTCCATGAGACTAAACCCTGCCAAATGCACCTTCGGAGTGACAAGGGGAAAAGTGCTCGGGTACATGGTCACGGAGCGAGGTATAGAAGTTGACCCCCGAAAGATCAAAGCCATCATGGATATGAGGCCACCTCAAACCCAGACAGAAGTCAAGAGCTTCATGGGTAAATTGCAGTACATCAGCCGTTTCGTCAATCAGTTGACCACTATGTGCGAGCCCATCTTCAAGCTCATGAAGAAGAATGTGGACACAGAATGGACCGAAGAATGCCAGGATGCCTTTGACCAGATCAAGGCATACTTAGTACATCCCCCGGTACTATGCCCCCCACATAGACAGAAGCCTCTTCTGCTCTATCTCACTGTCACAGACACGGCAGTTGGGGCTATGCTTGCTCAGGAGAAGAAAGACTCTCGGGTGGAAAACGCCATTTACTTTGTCAGCCGGAAGCTACAGGGGAGTGAGCTCAATTACTCAGCATGTGAAAAGACTTGTGCAGGACTGGTCTGGGTAGTCGGCAAGTTGAAGCATTATATGCAAGCCCACCCTGTGAATTTGGTCTCGAAAATAGACCCCATCAAGTACATCTTTGACAAGCCTTCCCTCTCGATGCGTTTAGCGAAGTGGTCCTTCTTCTTGGCAGAATACGACATCAACTATGTGACCAGAAAGGCCATCAAGGGTCAAGCATTGTCAGATCACCTGGCGAATTTCCCAGTAATGAAGACGGAGAGGCCTGAACCCCAATTTCCAGATGAAGGGATCTTTGCAGTTGAGCCTGAAAATAGATGGCAATTGTTCTTTGACGGAGCCGCTAACAAAAGAGGAAATGGTGTAGGAATGCTATTGGTCGATCCGAAAGATGAGCATACCCCCATAGCCCTCAAGTTGAACTTTCCTGCCACGAACAATGTCGCCGAGTATGAAGCCTGCATTGCTGGTTTGGAGGCTGCCTTAGAAAGAAATGTCAAGGAGCTCGAAGTTTACGGAGACTCGGCCCTGATCATCAACCAAGTCTCCAACAAGTGGAAGACTGTGGACCCTAATCTACAACGATATCATGCCCATATGGAGGAGTTGACTGGACGGTTCGGAGAAGTGACTTTCCACTACTTGCCGAGGAAAAGAACAGATTCGCAGATGCCCTAGCTACTCTAGCCTCATTGGTAGAGATCCCCGAGGGAAAAGCCATAAAGCCCTTCAGAGTGGGTAGAAGAGAAGCCCCAGCCTTCTGTTGTGAAGTGGACCTGGGACCCGAGCCTATAAAGGAACCTTGGTACAATCAGATTTACCAATTCCTCAAAGGCGGAGAGTCAGTTTTCAGAGACGAAGAAGGTAGACCGAAAGAAGGTATCAGAGCCAAGAGCTTACAAGCCCTGAAAAGGTTGGCTTCTCATTATGTCATTCTAGGAGGCAACCTATACAAGAAGCGGTATCAAGGACCACTCCTCTTATGTGTCACTCAAGAAAGAGCCAGAGAGTTGATGACCGAAGTCCACAATGGTCCCTGCGGTCCTCACATGAATGCCAGAGCCCTGATGCAAGTGATCCTCGAATGGGTTACTACCGGATCTCCATGGAGGCAGGGTGCGTTCAACACGTCCGAACCTGCGACAAATGCCAGCGGTTTGCCAACCTCAACCATCTCCCACCTCATGACCTGTACTGCATGACGACTCCTTGGCCGTTTGCAACTTGGGGCATTGACGTGATAGGGAAAATATCCCCGACCGGAAGCAATGGGCACGAGTTCGTGTTGGTAGCCATCGACTACTTCACAAAGTGGGTAGAGGCCAAGTCCTACAAGGTCCTCACTTCCAGAAAAGTGGCCCAGTTCATCAAAGAAAACATAATGTGCAGATATGGGGTGCCCAACGAGATCATTTCTGATAATGGGTCACACTTCGAAGGAGACTGCGATAGACTGCTGTCAGAATTCAGAGTTACTCGCCACAAGTCGTCCCCGTACAGACCTCAGACCAATGGAGCCGTGGAAGCTGCTAATAAGACACTCGAGCGGATCATCCGGAAGATGGCCACCCGTGGTCGTGATTGGCCCGAAAAGCTGCACCTAGCACTCTGGGGCTACAGAACGTCTGTCAGAACAACCACAGGAGAAACTCCTTTTGCCCTAACTTACGGGATGGAAGCAGTGTTACCAGTGGAGTTGGAAATCCCGTCATTAAGGGTCCTCCTGGAAAACAGTGTCAATGAAGTGGAATGGTTGCGCAGTCGGCATGATGAGTTAGCCCTGCTTGACGAGAGAAGGCTAAAAGCCATGGAACACACCCGAGCCTACCAGAGGCGAATGGCCAGAGCGTTTGATAAAAAGGTCAAGGCCAGAGACATCAAAGAGGGCGACTTAGTGCTGAAAGTAAAGCCCCCTACCAGAGACAACCCCCTGGGAAAATGGGAACCCGTCTGGATCGGCCCTTATGTGGTGCAGAAGATACTGTCAGGAGGAGCAATGAAGCTTGCAGACTTGGATGGCAATCCCTTTGTCCACCCAGTCAACGGTGATAAACTCCGAAGATACTATGTCTGATAAAAAAAAATAATAAAAAAAAAAAGAAAAGTGCAAAAAGAGTAATGCCCAGCTAGGCTGAAAACCCCAAAAAGGGCGG
The DNA here is from genome assembly GCA_022495995.1 of Adenophora triphylla var. japonica. Lineage (NCBI taxonomy): Eukaryota > Viridiplantae > Streptophyta > Magnoliopsida > Asterales > Campanulaceae > Adenophora > Adenophora triphylla. The sequence goes on from JAFEMH010000025.1 coordinate 781,804, forward strand.
TCTAGGCAAAAGACAGGGTTGCACATAAAAAAAAATAATAAAAAAAAAAAAAAATCTTAGTGCAAAAAGAGTAATGCCCAGCTAGGCTGAAAACCCCAAAAAGGGCGGTCTAGGCAAAAAATGGGTTGCACATATAAAAAAAAAAAAAAAAAAAAAAGAAATAAAAAAATCTTAGTGCAAAAAGAGTAATGGAAAACCCCAAAAAGGCGGTCTAGGCAAAAAAGCATAAAAAATTTAGTTCACTGGAATGAACTACGTAGACCTGAGCCCCTTAGCCTTTCTTGTAAAAGGGGAACGTAGGCAGCCATATATGGTTCGATCTAAACAATAAAAAGGACAATCAAGCTTCCATGAAGTGCGTCCTAAATAATAAAGGGTATTTCAGTTTTCATAAAACGGGTCCCAATCAATAAAGACATTTGAATTTCCATGAAATGTGTCTTGATTAATTTTTAAAATAATATTTCTTGTTCATTACAAGTTAAAAACTTCTTGATGAGTTCAAGCACGGTCTACCTCTTAACTCTGCTAACCTGCTAAAAAGATCTAAAATACAATAAAATGCCTAAATAAACTAATGTGTTTGCAAATGGCAATAAGAGGATCTTGAGAAAAGACTTGTCAGTCGTCATTCGCTGAGTCTTCTTCAGTCTTCTTCCCTTTTCCTCGGCCTCGTCGAGTCTTCTTCCTTTTCTTCTCAATAATGTCGGTATCCCTCATCCCGACCTCTGGTATCCTCACTGGAGCCTCTACCAACCCCGTGTCAATGAGCGCTCTCTCTATACGAGCACGAGTCCGCACCTCCTCCCTCTGAGCCTCAGTCAAAGGAGCGACCTCGGACAATCTCTTGTACCGAGCCTCCATATCTCTGACCAAATCACCTGACTGGTTATGGCAACTTGCCTTAGCCTCAGTCTCCCTCAGAGTCCTACTCGAGTCACAGTCAGCTCCCAATAAAGCTCGACGTCTATCCTCCAAGATAACCTGAGTCGCTCCCATCTCCCTCTCGTACCAGTCCAAGTAGACAGTGGTCAAGATGGTGCTCTTCCTGCTTCTGAAGATAGCCCTGGGTGGGAAAGCAGTATGTGTCCAAGCCCTCGAGAAGAAAGAGAAGCTGGCTGGATCTCTCATATCCAATGACACCACCTCCATGGTCCTGATGTCCTCCCAATCACTCAAAGGCTCCTGTAAAGCCCCAAACTGCCTGGATACCAAGCAGGGTATGTAGAAGGACGACCAGCAGAATCCTGGAACCCTCACAGCATAAGACTCCTGAAATATCCTCCTGGTCTGCAACCTCCAGTGTGGTATCCACCAACGGATGTCCGAAGTGGATAGCCTAGCCATCATCAGCTCCCAGCTACCCTGTTCCTGCTGCCTAGGTGCACCTCTCCGAGAGATCACCCAAGGGCACTGAGTCGGCAAAGCCCCAGGCAAAGCCCCGAGCCTCTCCTGCAGCCACAGAGTCAACATAGCCGGACTCCCGGACCTCATGAAACGGTCTCCCCGAGCCATCCTATCGATCCCATGAAATGTCTCTCCCAAAACCAGCGGGACAATATCCTTCCAGCCCTGCGAGTCTCTGACCATGTCCAAGAGGCCACTATGACAGATCCCCACGGACTCAGCGGTGAACGGAACGAGAGAATACGTAGAGAATGAAAGCATCCATAGCCACCGTGGTCGCAGCCATATCTGGAGACCCAAACCTGCCCGGGATATCAGAAAGGTCAATCCTATCCAGGGCTACCATCATCCTCTCAGCCTCTCCCAAAGGAATCTGCAGAAAAGATGCAAGCTTTACCGCCACCGGCACGTCTCCGATCAGCGGAATAGATATAGCCTCAGTCTCGGGACCCCCAATCAAGGCTCTGAAGTCTTCGTGCGTTGGGACAATTTCGTTGTAAGAAAAGCAGTAAACATGTCTCCGGACGTCCAGAACTTTCTTTGCGGCTCTCAACAGGTCCCAATCGGGCGGGAGATCCCTCAAATGCCATAAAGACTTGATCTTGAAGGAAGAATCAAGCAGTCCCTTGTGATTTTGGAAGTTATGTCTCGCCCAAGATTGAAGACCGGATAGAAAATGGTCTCGCTTCCCCCTTTGCAATCTGACGAGCTTCTCCATCGCAAAGTGATCAAAGATGGTGCTTTTAGGTCCAAAATATGCTCTGGGAACAATTGGGACAAGTCTAGAGTGAAAATGAAATGAAATGGCCAAGCCTTGCTTTTATTCAGAAAATAACCAGCTCAGACAGAACTGTAAGCCGCACGGCTTCATTTGCCCTCAAGGCCATGCCGCACGGCTACATTAGCCCTCTGCAGAAAAAATTCTGCAGCAACCAAAGTTGCTGCCCAAGGGAGTTTTCACCCCACTTTTTCAACCAAAACCTGTACAAAAACATATCCAGAAGCCATTCAAGCATTCATACACCATTATAAATCATTTTGGCCCAGTTTCAGCCCCAATTCCAAGCAAAAAAGTTGCCCCAAGGCTCAGATAATATGCAAATTGAAAAAGCATAAATTAGAAAAGTAAATAAAACATAAATACAATGTTTTCGCCCCATCGGCGCCCAAATAAAGCAAAAAATAAACAAGTTGTGCATAAAAATTGTAAATTGTTTGTTTTTGTTCCAAATCTATTCTAGAGACCTCCTAGGCCTCCGATTCTTCTTCCTCCTCATCGCTACTCAGCTCATAAATGCTAGCCTCCCTCATCAAGTCCTCCTGGTCGCTCAAGTCAGACAAATGGACATTATCGTGCCCGTACTCAGCCAGCTGCTCCAGAATGTCAGCGTTGGGTCCCCGCCCCCGAGGCATGGCACTGGAAGAGTACTCCGAGGCCGATGAGGTAGACGCTGTGCCCCCGACGTGCCGTCTCTTGCGCCCAGGCTCCTGTGCATCCGCTGCCGCCTTCGAAGCGCAGGCCAGCTTCCTCAGAAGAGACCGGCACATGTCCTTCCAGCCCCTATTCTGCCTGACCAGCCTATCGTAAGTGCGAGCTGGAACCTGAGAAAAAAGAAGAGAAAAATCTCAGAAAATCTCAGAAAATTGCAAAAGCAGAAAATCTGAAAGCTAAAAAGGGAATAAGACCCTAAGAGTACACTTACAGTGCTATCAGGCGGCAAGGTGTACTGGGGCTCCCTAGCATCGGGGACAGGTATCCTCATCCTCCTCGGCACTCCATGGATCACATAGGACAAATGCGCAGGAGGGATCGGCGGGTCAGTAGGCTCATCCTCCCCATATCCCTGAGTGACCGCCAGCTTCACTAGCTTCTGTGGCGTCCTCAGGCGCTGCTCCACAAACACATCGTAGGGGGTGTCCATGTCGAAGTACTCCTCTGCGGCCACGCCTGCCTGGTACCTATCTCATCCTCCGGCCGGTCCCTGGGCTGCAGCATCCGTGCTGGAGGGTCAGAAGGAGTAATGGCGTCCAATGGAGGGACATGGCCATGCTGCCTCGAGAAGCGGTCCCCCAGATAGATGACATCACATGTCAGCCCAGTGAGCCACCTCCTCTGCCTCGTCACCTCAATAGCATCTCCCAGCAAAATCTCCGGATACCTGCCCCAGGGGTAGAAGTCCACTCCATCGTGCCCATCCCTGTTGATGACCGGCCTCACCATTTTGTAATCGAAGGTAATCCGGGTCTTCCCCGTGAATTTATCTCTCGCATCTCCCCTCCAGCGAACCATAGCAGGGAAGATGGTGACATCACTCTGCTGGTTCCAAGGGAAGAACCCGATCACCTCGCAAAACCAGGCCTGCATGTTCAAAACATCAAAAGGTCATTCTCTCTCTTATAAAAGTCTCAAGACAGGAAAAGAGAAAAGGAGAAAAGAAAGGAGACTACCTCAAGGGCAAATGAGAAGCAGTCCATGGAAGCAGCCTTGTTCCGACTGTACATGTCCAACGAGAAGTAGAGCTCCGCCAATCCGGCCTCTCCCCAAGAGACCGTCCCTATCCCATCAACATCCTCCAGAGAGTCGAGGAGGCAAGTCATAGCTATCGTCCCAGAATTGGCGAAGATAGTGACTGATAGCATCAACCATATGAATGCTCTAGCCAGCTGCTGGGCAGTCACATCATTAGCAGCAAAATTCTGCATGCAAGTCTGAACTGCCACCTCGACATTCCGTGTCTCCATCCCCAGCCCCTTGGGAATCAGCTCAAACCCTACCAAAGCCTGGAACTCCTCGGCTGTAATGTGGTCTCTCCAAGTCACGGGCCTCCCGGTGAACTGTAGGCCAGTAATAGCTGTGAAATCGGCAGGAGTCACTGTCAGCTCTCCCCAGCTCAGGTGAAAGCTATGTGTACTGTCCCACCAGAACTCAGAAAGGGCCTGGACCAAGCCCTTGCTCTTAGAGGTGATGTGAACACCCCTGCCGATGGCCTCTACAAATGCATCCAGGCCGGTAGCCCTCACCAGCTGCTTGGGATTTACCCCATTCTTCTCAAAATCCGGCATCCTCTGCCAAAGCTTGACTGCAATCTCCGATGGTCCTCTAGACTTGTTCTCCTGTAGACAAGCACAAAGAAAAAAAAGAAGCGTCAGTCCTTCATATCATTTCAAAAGCATGCATATATTCAAAAGTGCACATATTTTCAAAAGAAAAGCATTCACAAAAGTTTTTCTAGCATTATTTGCATCAAAAACGTGTCTTTCATCACTTGAAACACGTCATTTTAAGCACGTTGCTTTCCTAAAGCACAAAATCACAATTCTTTGCACATAAGCATTATTCTTTCAAAAATGGCATGCATGAATCATTTTCATCTTCCAAAATCATGTTTTCTCATTGAAAATCAGAATTTTGACCTAGTTCTAGCACAAGGCAAGAACTCCGTCTCATATTTTGAAAAATTCTCATTCTTACTTCATTTTGCGAGAAAAAAGTGAGTCATTCTCATATTTTTTCATCAAATAAAATTGCACATTGCACATTCTTAGCCTCATAGGTTGTTCATGCATCTCAAAATCATTCAAAAAAAAAAAAATCATTCAAAATCCTAAAATTCGGGTCAAGCCCTAAATCATTCAAAATTCAAGCAAAATCATCGGATTTGAGCAAAATGAGAATGCTTACCCCAACCGATCGCGGGTTCGTTGATTTATGCTCCCTTCTCCCCGGGTAAAGCTCCGATGGAGGCGTAAGGAAGTCATACTTCCTCTCCGTCCGAACGAGCTCCTTTCTCCTCCTTCTCGCGGCCGCCGAGATGTTTCTTCTTGCTTGCCTCGGTATGGGATTGCCCTCCGGATCCATCTCAAATCAAAGGGAAGCAAAAGGGTTGAAGAAATTTCGAAATTCTCTCTCTCTCTTCTCCCTCTCTCGGCTGAAGTGGGCGGAAACAAGTGCCCAATGCCCGTTCAAACCTGTTTTAAATAATCTGGAAAAAACAGGCTTCTAGCCGTACGGCTTCTTTTTCTCCATCTCATGCCGGGCGGCTTCATTCGCTCTGAGCAGAAATTACAATCCTGCCCCTGGACCTTCCACTTGGGCATGCAATTTCCGTTATCTTTTAACCAAGATAACATCTTTTCAGAAAATATCCCTTATCTCTTTAGCAATCAAGCTTTATTCCCAGTCGCCTCCGTTAATTCCGTTATAACGGGATAACACTAGGTGACAACCTCCGAATTGTCAGAACTCTAAACTTGTGCTACCTCTATCCGCGAATAGTGACGTATGCCCAAGTCATTCCAACTTGTGCTACCTCTATCCGCGAATAGTGACGTATGCCCAAGTCATTCCAACTTGTGCTACCTCTATCCGCGAATAGTGACGTATGCCCAAGTCATTCCAACTTGTGCTACCTCTATCCGCGAATAGTGACGTATGCCAAGTCATTCCAACTTGTGCTACCTCTATCCGCGAATAGTGACGTATGCCCAAGTCATTTCAACTTGTGCTACCTCTATCCGCGAATAGTGACGTATGCCCAAGTCATTTCAACTTGTGCTACCTCTATCCGCGAATAGTGACGTATGCCCAAGTCATTTCAACTTGTGCTACCTCTATCCGCGAATAGTGACGTATGCTCAAGTTTCCCAACTTAAGTTATCTTTATCTCCATCATAAAGAGATAGCGCCATAAGCTCTAGCTTCTTCAGGTGACAGCCTCCGAATTGTCAAAATCTCAAGGATCCTAGACATCGTTCCTAACTATCTAGTGATGCTTGAACTACGATCAAGGCTTGATTCCTCCGGGATACGTAGGTAGCCTTTTATAAAAGGTCCAGCCATTCGACCACTTTGGTCACCCTGTTTCTTTGTCACTCCTCAGTGATAAAGCGCCCCCTCATAAAAGTTCAGGTATCCGACCACCTGGGTCACTCCTAGCATATCCCCAGTAGGATCAATTGCTTGACCTCCTAGGTCATTTTCTCTTCTTTTTCCCCGGCAAGAGACCAGTTTCTCTTCTTCCTTCCCAGCCGGATCCTAATTCCGAACTACGGCACTGGCTTGATTCCTCCGGATACGTAGGTAGCCTTCCAAAAGGTTCGGCCACTCGACCGCCTTGGTCACCCAATCCGTCTCGGCATTCGCCGAGATCAGATTCTTTTCTATCGACAACCCCACTCGCCTTGCAAGTGACGTTGCCGAGGGGCTTCTGTAAGTACCCAAATCTGGCTCATGCCTTCCAGGTTAAATTTCCTGCAATTTCGGTAAGTTTCCTAATTCCCGAGACCTTTTCCCAGCCGTTCGGAAACATTAGGAATCGTTTTAATTAAATAAGGGCTGTAGGGAGCCTTCCTAATTAAGAAAACACGTTTTTCTTAATTAGGGAGAAGCTTCTAGAATAATGCCACCTTGCATGGTTCTAGAATGCTGAGTCATAATGGATAAGACCGCACGGCCTCATTTGCAAAGTGGCACTTCAGCCAACAAGGCTTCATTAGCCTTATCCAGATGCCTATAAATAGAGCCCTCCTCTACCCATTTTAATCATCAACAAGAAGCATAATACTCTCATAATCACACGAAGAAGATCCCCTGAAGAAACATGCGGAAGTCTCAAGAAGGCGAAGAAGAAGCTCAAGAAGCCATCTCCCTCCTCCTTGAAGACCCAAGAAGAATCTCTCCTCCTAGCTCCGTCCGAAGAAGCGAAGGAAACGATTGGTAACCTCGCACGCCCTAACCTTGCATTTTAATTGATATATTTGCTCATTGCATTCATATATCTTGCTTGGGACTTGGCATTTATTCATAAAGATCATTTCTTTATCACCCCCTTCCCCTTAGCATGCATTAAGACCTCATTTGTCATAAAAATGTAGTCTTTTTCATAAAGGTGCATCCTTTGCACCTAAAATTCCTATTTTCCAATAAAAATGTTATCTTTATGCATCATTTGCATATAAAGATCAAATCTTTTTCAATAAAAATGCATCCTTTGCATCAAAACCCCTTTTCTCAATGCATCATTTGCATAAAAATCCTATCTTTATGCATCATTTGCATAAAGATCATTTCTTTCAATCAAAAAGCATCATTTGCTAAAACCAAAATGTCATCTTTTCATTAAAGAGTCATTTTTCATCATGCATTTCCCCTTTTCCCCTAACCTTGGAACGGACCGGTGTAAAAGTTCTCATCTTTGCATCGTTCCTTCCATTAAAGGTTCATGATTTCTTTAGGAAAAGGATAACCTTGAACCCTATATCTCCGATTATCGCTTAAGAATGAGTATGAAGCCTCTATACGAGCTCGACCGTCTTAAAGCGTAGGATTGATGGGCTAAGGACATTCCTTCCTAAAGAACCTCATCTTTGACCCAAAAGAGAGTCATTCTCTCGATCACGCAAGTCCCGAGGGTCCCGAGGTTTAAAATGCGATGATCACAAGTCATAAGATGAGGACGGGATCATAATCCCAAATACATAAATTCCAAGAAATCCCGAGCGACAACCAACAAATGGTTTGTACGTCCGGAAGACAACTTGGGACATTTCCCCCTTTATTTTCAAACACATGCACACAAAGAAAGCACGCAAGCAAACACGATTAATGAAATCTCGGGAGACTTGCTCCGGCAAGGCACTTTGGGTGAACGCCAAACGTTCTTCCCAAGGGGTAACTTAACCTCCGAACCCATAAAACCTTTTTTTCAAAGTTTTGAGGTAATCAAAATGGCGTGGCGACTCCGTTTTTCAAATAACTCGGATGTCTTCAAACTCGCGTGAATCCAATAAACAAAATTTTGGGCACACATTCACAATAACGTATGCTTTGAGGAATTTAACTTAGATAAGTGAGATTTCCTTATCCTCTACTCGGGAGTAGCTGCACTTGTGCTGCGTTATTTAAGTTGGAACCTTATCTTTTTGAAGCTTCCTTTGAGAGTTGTTACCGATCCTAAGAGTTGGAGGATTTAGTTAGTTGAAAGGAAGAGATTTGAAGACTACCCAAATTCTTGAGGAATAGGTTATGTTGTGTGACGGATTTCCTTTCAACTTGAGAAGTTTAATTAACCTTAGCGAGTTTGCGTATAATAGCAGTTATCATTCTAGCATTGAGATAAAACCGTATGAGGCGTGGTTCAGGAAGAAAATATCGATCTCCAATTTGTTGGGGTGAGGTTGGTGAAGCAAGGCCTAAGATAATTTGGCGCCAAGGTTTGATAACCCATTTGAAGTTTAGGAAAAGTTGGTGATTTGACTTATAGACCGACTTGGAGCAGCTTATAGAGTATTTGAAGTTTTAAATGTAATATCGTAATGTATTTGATGACATAAGTTGTAATACTCTTTATTTAGTCATACTTTCTTTGAGGTTGTGAAAGTTCGGGATAGTGATAATTGTATGGTATTCTTGGAACATTAAGTTGTAATATCATATTATTAATGAAATTAGAAATCTTGGAAAAGAATCATAGCATTGAAGAGACTAATTGGGAAGTGAAGTCCTAGAGTATTCGGATTATGAAAATGTATAGCAGAATCATGTCATCGAGAAATCTAATTAAAAATATTAAGTTAGAATGTGTGAAAGGTAACCTTTGCTATTTGATCCTTTAGGTAAGTGACAGTCAAATTCGGGACGAATTTTCTTTAAGGGGGAGTGAGTGTGACGACCCCAACCCTAGGCATTAATTTTAAATATTATATTATATGCTTTTAATATTTATGTTAACTTTATGTGTTCATTTAGGTCTTTAAATTCTTAAATTAAGATAAATTGGATGAGAAGTAACATTATAATCTTTTAAGAATTCATTGAAAATTAAATAAAGAACCATGGGGAATAATAAAAATAGAAAATAGATAAATAGTGAGAGGAGGTTAAAATGGGTAGAATAAATAATTAGGGGAAAGGGTTAAATTATTTTGTGTGAAAGCCTTTAGTTTTTAGATATTTGTTGGGGGGGGGGGGCAATATGTCTTACTCTCCCCTAAGCTTGCCATGTGTCCTCCTCCCTCCCATCCTCTTACTTCCTCCTCCCTTCTCCATTATTCTCATACTTTCCCTAGCCAAAAACCATAAAAAGCCTCCATGGAAAGCCTTCCCTTCCAAGTCTTGTAACTAAGCTATTTCTCAACCATTTTCAAGTTCAAGAGCATTTTTGAGATTGGAGCAACTAGAGGAACAAATCAACCTAAGGAGATCAACCTTCCATTCTAAAATCCTAGGTGAGTTGTTATGATTTCCCTTCTTCTACTTGTTCATAAGCTTTTAATGATATCCTTGATCTTATGATGGTTATTTCATGCCTTGGGAACTTTAATGGGAGTTGGATTATTTGTAAATGAGATAGGTTGAAATCAATGTTCAAGGAAGATAATCTAGAGGGTATGAAATGGGTGGAGTTAGGTTTAGAGGATTTAACTTGAAATGTGTTAGTAAAATGGGTTGAAAATCACATGGTAAATAATCTAGGTTCATATTAATTTGGGTTTAAATGATTAAGGATGAAATTGTGAAGTTAGAAATCCTTTTGGTGTTCTTGGAATTTATGAAGTTAAAAAGGGAAAGGAAAATGGGTAAAAGGAAGGTTTAAAAACTGAGCTTCTTTGGAAATGGGGCTTGGGCGGTCGCCCGTGGGGGCTGAGCGGCCGCCCGAGTGGGGCGAGAACCTAGGCTACTCGGGAGATCCCTCTTGGGCGGTCGCCCAAGAGGTATTGAGCGGTCGCCCGTGAGGCGGAACATGGATTCCCTTTTTAACTCCCGCGGTCGCCCAGTGACATGGGCGGTCGCCCATGTCACCAGACCTTCCTCAGTTTTCTCTTTTGCTGATTTTCTCCAATAACCTCGTGGTATGACTCCCACCCAATATAAATTAGTAGAACCTAATCAACCCGGATATAAATTGATCCTCTTTAACCTAAGTTAGAGTAGGATACCTTGGCTTGACCATGACGTCTTATTTGGTCAAAATGGAATTGTGGGAGTAGTTAAATATTGTTCGGAAAGTGGTCCAAACTTGGGAAGTAGGTCTTGCACTTTTATTAAGATTATTCAAGGTTGAGTAATGACTTCGTAGGATTGGTTTATGGTACTTGGTGACTTTACTTGCTCCCATACCCTTGGTAGTTAGCTTGAATAATGTTAAAAACTATAGGTTACACTATTGTGTTAAAGGTATATGTATCATTGTAGCATGGTTATCCCAATTGTGGAATTATTGATTATGTGAATACTTTGACGTTCCAAGGGTGGACTATTTGGCCTATTATTATATTGTATCCCAATTGTGGATTATCTGGCATGTTGATTTCATTATATCCAGGTGTGGATTATGTGGTTATATTGTTACCTTAATTGAACTCATATTCATTGGTGATATTGCATAGTGTATTAAATGGTTGTTGCACTATGGTATTGATTTAGCATGAGTATATTTTACCATGTTGTTATATTGTTTATCCCCTTTGTGGATTATATTTCAAGTATCTATTATGTGCTTGAACGCGTTGGCATTCGGGGGTATAATGGAATTCAATCAATTATGGATTTGTTCTATAAGTGATTGAAGGTTCATCATACACAGGACCGCCCTCCTCGTAGACCTGAGTGGTTGTGCTAGCATTTGTATTGAGCCAAAAGCCTTACGGCCATCCTGCGATTTGGTGTACAGGTGGAATGCTCAGTATGAAGCCAAGCGTGACAGTAGCGATGATATTATATGGTACTCTGAATAAGAGTCATATAAGTATCCTATTTTCTTATATGGATCTACAGGGTATGAGACCTATAAGCGGTGAATGTGCGTAGGGCGATTCACCAAAGAGTGGAGTTTTACTCCCACGTTGTACGACTTATTGTTCAGACGGGAAAGGTAAAATGAGGTAACTTAAGGTGTTTACCGCTTTAATAATGTGCTATATGAAACCATGCTATGTGTTGCATCTTACTTGGCATATTGCTGCATTCATAATAGCTTGTTGAGATTTATTCTCACCCCTCTCCCTTTAATGTTTTAGATTTCGAGACAGGTGACCTGAACCAGTGAGGCCGGGGATATCATTGTGTCAGACTTTTGCTTTTGGGGCTTGTCAGGTTAAGTATAGGAGTGGGTTATTAGGAGTATTTATTTAGTATTCCTCTTTTATAATTTGTATGGAAAACACTTTTGTTAAACAATGTTAATCAGGGTTTTTGTGTAATTGATCAGATTTCGATTTATTAAAGTTGTGGTTGGATTTCCTCCAAGTAGAGATATTATCCATTGATTTTAATCTAGAAGTTTGAAAAGTGGTTTTCTTTAAAGGCAAATAAATGTTTTAAAAACTAAGATGGGTTTTCTTAGATTGAGCCTCTCCAGCTCGGGACACGCGTTAGGTTCCGGGTTGGGGTGCTCACAGTTGGTATCAAAGCTTAGTTAGAGGTCAAGGGTAGATGTCTAAACTAAGGGGAATGTGTGGAAATTGACGCCGAGTGTTTAATGCAGGAGTTCGTTCTAATGGCCGGAAGCAATGATGATCAGCGAAAGGTTCTAGAAAATGAAGGAGATATGGGTATAGGTGGAATTCACAATGAAGAGATGATGAAATTATTCAGGATATTTGTACAAGATATGAAGACTAGAGGATCAGTTCCGAATCAACCTGAGGGATGTCAAAGTAATGGATTGGAAAAATTTGTGATGATGAACCCACCGAGCTATAATGGAGATCCGGATCCGTTAAAGGCAGAAAAATGATTAGCAGAAATAAATAGGATTTTTGAGGTTATAGAAAGTCCCAACGAAGAGAAAGTTAGGTATGCCGTGTTCAAACTTGAAGGTCTAGCTGATCAGTGGTGGCAGATATTGAAGGGAAGTTGGGAGCGGGATCATACGCCCCAGACTTGGGATACTTTCACCCAGCAGTTCGAGGATTATTTCGTTTCAATGGTTACCAGGGACAAGAAAGAGATTGAGTTCTTAGGACTAAAACAAGGGAACATGACGGTGAATCAGTATTCGGTCCGGTTTGAGGAATTAGCTAGGTGTTGCCCTCATTTGGTATCTCATGAAGCGAGAAGAGTTTATAGGTTTGTAAAAGGTTTGAGGATTGAGTTTAAGAAGAAATTAGTGATTGATAACTTCACCAATTATCAAATAGTCATAGATAGCGCATATAAGATAGAGAAGGGCATTGAGGAAAATAGTGAAAAATCGGAAGGTGGGATTGGAAATAAGCCAAAGTATCTAGGACAAGGATCCAAAATCATTAGAGGACAGCCAAGGGCTTTAACTTCAGGAAGTATGAGAGAGGAACTTGTGGTAGCTTCTTTGTCTAGGCCAATACCCAAACAGTATGGGATGATTTGTAAATATTGCAAGAAGATGGGTCATTCTGAAGACAAGTGTTGGAGTAAGCAAGAGAAATGCTTGAATTGTGGAGAAATGGGGCACTACAGGAAAAATTGTCCTGTATTTCATCAGAGGTTAGCTTCGGGTGCCGGTCAAAGGGGTCAAAGAGGTGGTATCAAAAGAGATAAGGAAGGGAAACCAAAAGAGAATGTCCAAGGTCGAGTATGTGTTTCGAGTCCAGGAGAGACAACTCACTCAGAGGTCACTAGAGGTATATTCCCTGTCTCAGAAGTTAGGGGTCATATTTTATAGATCCTGTTTCATATCATTATGTGTGGCATATCATTTTGCTTCTACGTGGCATACATTATTTGAAATTTTGTTTTATTGTTAGAGGATTCTGCTTTTATGAGAGGATACCTCAAACCTTCTTTGATTTACCACGATGGTGATGTGGTTATGGCTGAGCACGTATTGCCAGTTGATTTGGTATGATTATCAATGTGTAATTATGAGATGTACTTGACCTGGATGGTTAAGAAGTTGTTGCGTATTGGTAGACTATCATAATATGTGAGTCTCCTTTTCTATGCCTAGATTGCTTATATTGGTATTTGATATAGGTAAACTTTAATGTAAAATTCTTGTTATATATAGGCATTTAAGGTGAAAAACTTTGAATTAAGGTGTGAAGGGTAATTGGTACGTGTTAGACTTGCATAAGAAGTCTTTTCAAAATTTTTATGTGCTAGTTGTGAGTAACTGGTAAATGTGCTCCCATCGGTATATTTCATGTGTTGGTTCTGAGTATGATAAACAAAATTTTAATCCTTATTTTGATGGCTTTAGAGTAATTAGAATTGATGATCTCTTTGTTAATTAAAGTTTCGGGAAGATCGTGAAAATCATTTAAGAATTGGATTAATGATTCCTTGTGAGGAGTCCCTGTACGCAAAATTTAGCTAGTGTGAGTTGGCTCGCAGAGATTTCACATTATGGGCTATATAGTTTAAGCTTGAAGGTTACCATGGATCTTGCGAGGATTGAGTCCGCGATCTTGGGGTTGGCAGGTGCTATCGAAGGAATTTTTAAGGAGTTCTTGAGAATTGAAAATTCGTTGCTTTAGTTAACTCTAAAGGATGTATAAATGGTGTGGGATGTAATAAGGATAAATCATATTGATAGTGATAGAGAATAGATTGGTCGTGGATCCGATCCTTGCCTTACCTAGTGGATGTGAGGATCTTGTGAAATTTTAAGTGTGTATTAAAGGAAGATCAGGGTGTAGTGTTATGCAAAATGGGAACGTGATAACGTATGCTTTGAGGAATTTAACTTAGATAAGTGAGATTTCCTTATCCTCTACTCGGGAGTAAATTTGCACTTGTCTTTGCGTTATTTAAGTAGGAACCTTATCTTTTTGAAGCTTCCTTTGAGAGTTGTTACCGATCCTAAGAGTTGGAGGATTTAGTTAGTTGAAAGGAAGAGATTTGAAGACTACCCAAATTCTTGAGGAATAGGTTATGTTGTGTGACAGATTTCCTTTCAACTTGAGAAGTTTAATTAACCTTAGCGAGTTTGCGTATAATAGCAGTTATCATTCTAGCATTGAGATAAAACCGTATGAGGCGTGGTTCAGGAAGAAAATATCGATCTCCAATTTGTTGGGGTGAGGTTGGTGAAGCAAGGCCTAAGATAATTTGACGCCAAGGTTTGATAACCCATTTGAAGTTTAGGAAAAGTTGGTGATTTGACTTATAGACCGACTTGGAGCAGCTTATAGAGTATTTGAAGTTTTAAATGTAATATCGTAATGTATTTGATGACATAAGTTGTAATACTCTTTATTTAGTCATACTTTCTTTGAGGTCGTGAAAGTTCGGGATAGTGATAATTGTATGGTATTCTTGGAACATTAAGTTGTAATATCATATTATTAATGAAGTTAGAAATCTTGGAAAAGAATCATAGCATTGAAGAGACTAATTGGGAAGTGAAGTCCTAGAGTATTCGGATTATGAAAATGTATAGCAGAATCATGTCATCGAGAAATCTAATTAAAAATATTAAGTTAGAATGTGTGAAAGGTAACCTTTGCTATTTGATCCTTTAGGTAAGTGACAGTCAAATTCGGGACGAATTTTCTTTAAGGGGGAGTGAGTGTGACGACCCCAACCCTAGGCACTAATTTTAAATATTATATTATATGCTTTTAATATTTATGTTAACTTTATGTGTTCATTTATGTCTTTAAATTCTTAAATTAAGATAAATTGGATGAGAAGTAACATTATAATCTTTTAAGAATTCATTGGAAATTAAATAAAGAACCATGGGGAATAATAAAAATAGAAAATAGATAAATAGTGAGAGGAGGTTAAAATGGGTAGAATAAATAATTAGGGGAAAGGGTTAAATTATTTTGGGTGAAAGCCTTTAGTTTTTAGATATTTGTTGGGGGGGGGGCAATATGTCTTACTCTCCCCTAAGCTTGCCATGTGTCCTCCTCCCTCCCATCCTCTTACTTCCTCCTCCCTTCTCCATTATTCTCATACTTTCCCTAGCCAAAAACCATAGAAAGCCTCCATGGAAAGCCTTCCCTTCCAAGTCTTGTAACTAAGCTATTTCTCAACCATTTTCAAGTTCAAGAGCATTTTTGAGATTGGAGCAACTAGAGGAACAAATCAACCTAAGGAGATCAACCTTCCATTCTAAAATCCTAGGTGAGTTGTTATGATTTCCCTTCTTCTACTTGTTCATAAGCTTTTAATGATATCCTTGATCTTATGATGGTTATTTCATGCCTTGGGAACTTTAATGGGAGTTGGATTATTTGTAAATGAGATAGGTTGAAATCAATGTTCAAGGAAGATAATCTAGAGGGTATGAAATGGGTGGAGTTAGGTTTAGAGGATTTAACTTGAAATGTGTTAGTAAAATGGGTTGGAAATCACATGGTAAATAATCTAGGTTCATATTAATTTGGGTTTAAATGATTAAGGATGAAATTGTGAAGTTAGAAATCCTTTTGGTGTTCTTGGAATTTATGAAGTTAAAAAGGGAAAGGAAAATGGGTAAAAGGAAGGTTTAAAAACTGAGCTTGCTGGAAATGGGGCTTGGGCGGTCGCCCATGGGGGCTTGAGCGGCCGCCCAAGTGGGCAGAACCTAGGCTACCTGGAGATCCCTCTTGGGCGGTCGCCCAAGAGGTATTGAGCGGTCGCCCATGAGGGCAGAACATGGATTCCCTTTTTAACTCCCTTGGGCGGTGGCCCAAGTGACATGGGCGGTCGCCCATGTCACCAGACCTTCCTCAGTTTTCTCTTTTGCTGATTTTCTCCAATAACCTCGTGGTATGACTCCCACCCAATATAAATTAGTAGAACCTAATCAACCCGGATATAAATTGATCCTCTTTAACCTAAGTTAGAGTAGGATACCTTGGCTTGGCCATGACGTCTTATTTGGTCAAAATGGAATTGTGGGAGTAGTTAAATATTGTTCGGAAAGTGGTCCAAACTTGGGAAGTAGGTCTTGCACTTTTATTAAGATTATTCAAGGTTGAGTAATGACTTCGTAGGATTGGTTTATGATACTTGGTGACTTTACTTGCTCCCATACCCTTGGTAGTTAGCTTGAATAATGTTAAAAACTATAGGTTACACTATTGTGTTAAAGGTATATGTATCATTGTAGCATGGTTATCCCAATTGTGGAATTATTGATTATGTGAATACTTTGGCGTTCAAGGGTGGACTATTTGGCCTATTATTATATTGTATCCCAATTGTGGATTATCGGCATGTTGATTTCATTATATCCAGTGTGGATTATGTGGTTATATTGTTACCTTAATTGAACTCATATTCATTGGTGATATTGCATAGTGTATTAAATGGTTGTTGCACTATGGTATTGATTTAGCATGAGTATATTTTACCATGTTGTTATATTGTTTATCCCCTTTGTGGATTATATTTCAAGTATCTATTATGTGCTTGAACGCGTTGGCATTCGGGGTATAATGGAATTCAATCAATTATGGATTTGTTCTATAAGTGATTGAAGGTTCATCATACTGGACCGGCCCCTCGTGGCCCGCAGAGTGGTTGTGCTAGCGACCTGTATTGAGCCAAAAGCCTTACGGACTCGCCTGCGATTTGGTGTACCGGTGGAATGCTCTGTATGAAGCCAAGCTTTACGGTAGCGATGATATTATATGGTACTCGAATAAGAGTCATATAAGTATCCTATTTTCTTATATGGATCTCTGGGTATGAGACCTATAAGCGGTGAATGTGCGTAGGGCGGTTCACCAAAGAGTGGAGTTTTACTCCCACGTTGTACGACTTATTTGTTCGGACGGGAAAGGTAAAATGAGGTAACGTAAGGTGTTTACCGCTTTAATAATGTGCTATGTGAAACCATGCTATGTGTTGCATCTTACTTGGCATATTGCTGCATTCATAATAGCTTGCTGAGATTTATTCTCACCCCCCTCCCTTTAATGTTTTAGATTCCGAGACAGGTGACCTGAACCAGTGAGGCCGGGGATATCATTGTGGACTTTTGCTTTTGGGGCTTGTCAGGTTAAGTATAGGAGTGGGTTATTAGGAGTATTTATTTAGTATTCCTCTTTTATAATTTGTATGAAAAACACTTTTGTTAAACAATGTTAATCAGGGTTTTTGTGTAATTGATCAGATTTCGGTTTATTAAAGTTGTGGTTGGATTTCCTCCAAGTAGAGATATTATCCATTGATTTTAATCTAGAAGTTTGAAAAGTGGTTTTCTTTAAAGGCAAATAAATGTTTTAAAAACTAAGATGGGTTTTCTTAGATTGAGCCTCTCTAGCTCGGGACACGCGTTAGGTTCCGGGTTGGGGTGCTCACAAGTACCATTGAACTTGAAAATGGTGGAGGAATGGCTTAGATACAAGACTTGGGGATTGGGAGCTTTCATGGAGGTTTTTGGTTAGGGAAAGAATGAGAAAGAATGGAGAAGGGAGGAGGAAGTAAGAGGAGGGGAGGGAGGATGACACATGGCAAGAGTAGGGAGGGTTAGATACTTTGGCCCCCCCCATAAATATCTAAAATTTGAGGCTTTCACCCAAATCAATATAACCCTTCCCCCTTATTATTTATTCTACCCATTATAACCTCCTCATACATTTATCTATTTTCTATTTTTATCATTCTCCATGGTTCTTATTTAATATCTAATAAATTCCTAAAAGATTCTAACTTTACTTCTCACCCAATTTATCTTATATTAAGAATTTAAAGACATAATTGAACACATAAAGCTAACATGAATATTAAAAGCATATAATATAATATTTAAAATTAGTGCCTAGGGTTGGGGTCGTCACACTCACTCCCCCTTAAAGAAAATTCGTCCCGAATTTGACCGTCGCTTACCTACAAGTTCAACCCGCCTTGGTTACTTATGTATGCCTCAGACTTCAATTCCCAATTAGTTTCTTCATTGCTATGGTTCCTTTCCAAGGTTTCTAATTTCATTAATGATACGATATTACAACTTAATGTTCCAAGAGTACCACACAAATATCACTATCCCGAATTTTCACGACCTCAATAAAAATATAAAAGTATTACAACTTATGTCACCAAATACATTACGATATTTCATTTAAAACTTCAAATACTCTATAAGCTGCTCCAAGTCAGTCTATAAGTCAAATCATCAACCTCTTCTAAAACTTCAAATGGATTAACAAACTTTGGCGCCAAGCTACCTTAGGCCTTGCTTCTCCAACCTCACCCCAACAAATTAGAGATCAATATTTTATTCCTGAACCACGCCTCATACGGTTTTATTTTAATGCTAGAATGATAACTGCTATTATACGCAACCAACCACTGGTAACCATACGTCCTATCGACTACTAAAATCCATTGTACATGCCCGTAGCATAATTTCAACAATAAGTAATGATTCCTCAAATTTTTTTTATTTTTTTGTATTTATTTATTTTTTTTTTTTACAAGGTTAAACTTAATAGTATTTCTACATTCCAAAAGGATCTTCCCAATTGATGACTATCCAATCCATTTAATACTATGGGATTTATACAATCAAACTGTCTCCTAACATTTATGAAGACTTTATCAAAAAAAAAAAAAAAATATCTCATCAAAATATACATATAATAAGTATAAAATGCAAATCGACTTTTTATAAACAAAACAACATACCCCACAATTTATCAAATCATTTCTCGGATCAAAACTTTAATGTAATTAATCACTATAGGGGAACTAGGTTGCCTTTTTACTTGCTTCTGTACGAATTATAACTTTAAACTAACAAGTCTTTCGAAAATTTACAACATCTTTCAGAATTTCAAGGGATAATATAAAAAGAGATCCAATAAGACCCGAATGGTTTATTTATTTAAAACCGACCCATACCAGTTTTAATTAACTAAACCACTCACAAATTTAAGAAATTTCAAAGATTGATAAGTTAAACAAAACTAACTCGAGTGCTCTAATTATCTACAACCGTCCCATACCAGCGGTAGATAATCAAATTACTCACGTACATTATTGAATCAACTATCCCCGAAGGGCACAATTGCTCATACAGTAAGTTCAACACACACTCCAGTGTTTTAGAACACATTTAAACAATTCTAACATAACATTCTTGTTTGACTTCTATTTATAGTGTAGCCACCACTCATAATATTTATACTTAGTTAAATTCCCTATAAGAAAACACAATCTCGTAATACTAATACTATCTTCTATAAATAACACTAAAACATTCATTAAGATAATAAATTTGGTAAATCATCCTCAATTCAATAATTCCTCAAGTTGAATATTCAACACTTTTATCTAATTTAGGCCATCCATTCACTACTTTTGATATTGGTATTGTACTTAGCAACAACATATTGTAAACATCTAGTTTCCAATCAAATACCATGATTTCTAAATAAGAAAATATAATTGGAACTCACATAGATCAATCATCCCCAAATTTCAATTAAACATTAACGGTATAATCTAACTTACCTCCCTATAACCATCAACAACTCAAAATCCGTACAACGTAAATATCTTTCGAGCATCACACCAACCCCTTATATGAGTCACGCAACTAAGTTAACCTATACGGTGCAATCATCCTAAAGTATCATGTCTTCCAATAAGATTTATCCTCATTTTATTTTCTCAACTAATGATAATCATCTCTCAAAACAACCCATATACATATTTTACTAATTCCTGAAGTTGATCCTACAAGTCACCAATAATTACCTCTATTATACTTCTTCGCATTTACTCTATATACCTTTTCATAACTAATACACAATCCACAAATCAAAACGGTCATACTAGATATAAATGTTGTCTTAAGTATATCCTTAAAGCAAATATTCACTGTAATTGTAACACTCCGAAAAATTCAACTAATAACCATTGAGTATCCTATTAGTTTCTAAAATCGGTCATACAAATCATCAACAAGTGATAACGAATACTTATTCTTCACAGTTACTAATTTGAGATCTCCATAATCTATAATTAACCACCAAGTATCATCTCTTCTAAATATAGTACTAATTTATCCTTACGGAGAGTCGCTAAGCTAATTATCTTCTTTATCAAATACTTCCCCAAGATGAATCATCAAGTCCATCATCCCAATTAGTGTCCTCTATCTAGGAATCCGAATACCAAAATAGTACCTTATAGCACTCAAAAATCTCAATATCCTGGTATGATACCTGATGAAAACCCATTTGAAACTCACATGGAAAACACCACTTAGTCAACTGATAGCACATAAGGCAAAGATATATTAGTTCCATAAGATCTCTTACTCGCGATATTTTATAACTCATATAATCCCACTTAGACTATTACTTTCAATACTAGCCTCATATATCTAGTCTCCACCACGAGACACCAATGTGTAAATACCTTCCACACAAATTATACATCCATAAACCACTCTTAATTAGGCCATATACCTAACCTCAACTAAGAGTTCCCCAATTCATTTACTACCGTACATGAGATAATTCAAGTGTATTTTAAATCAAATATAACACACAACCCAAATAACCTTCACATTCCTTAGGCCATACTTTCGACATTTACGCATATATGACATAATAGCAAATAATGACTTATCCGCCTCAACCACACACGGAGGCAAATCAAACATAGATAAGGAGACTCGCTTCTTGCGACAGTCCTCCCCAAACACAACAACAACTCAATCAATTCAGGTCAATATATCAATAATTCACGGATGGGTATATCTATCATATTCACCGGCAATCCATGCCCACTTAATCACGACTACCAAGATAATTAAGGATGATTCGAGGTACGACCCCATCGGAGTAGAACCTCCAGCACATAAGGCAACTCTTAGGCCATATGCAAATAACAACGAAATGTAATGCCACATGAGAACGAAATGACGGAATTTAGAAAAGTATGAACCCTAACTCCGGAGACAGGTAATATACCTCAAATGATTGTGGAGGAATCTATCTCTCCATATTGCTCACATTTCCTTGGATCCTTTGGTTGGTCATTATTATTTTCTGTCATTGAACAAACTCCTGCATTAAACACTCGACGTAAGTTATCGCACACTCTCACTCAGCTAGACTCTACCCGAGAACTCTAACCGAGCTCTGATACCAACTGTGGGGACCCCGACCCGGAACCTACACGTGTTCCTCGAGCCGAGCGTCCCTCGAAAGCCCTCAAACTAACCCAAATCTCCTAACCTTTAAAAACTTTGATTTAACTTTCAAACATAAACACAACCATTTCAAAATAACTCTACTCCTTCCACATTGGAGGAAGAGTTGACCAACCATGAAAATAATAAACGATTTTAGTTACAAAAGATATCGAATATAATATGGAATTAAAGTTTATGAATACAACCCCTTGAAAAGAATTATGCTAACAAACACTTCCTACACCAATCTATACATAACCCGACAATTCCCAAAATACCACTTCTAAACTCCTTTCCGCCCTTACTTGGTCGGTCCACCTGTCTCGGGATCTAAAACAGTAAAGGGAGAGGGGTGAGAATAAATCTCAGCAAGCTATTATGATTGCAGCAATATGCCAAGTAAGATGCAACACATAGCATGGTTACACATAGCACATTATTAAAGCGGTAAACACCTTACGTTACCTCATTTTACCTTTCCCGTCTGAACAATAAGTCGTACAACGTGGGAGTAAAACTCCACTCTTTGGTGAACTGCCTCCATGCACATTCACCGCTTATAGGTCTCATACCCCAGAGATCCATATAAGAAAATAGGATACTTATATGACTCTTATTCAGAGTATCATATAATATCATCGCTCTTGTAAAGCTTGGCTTCATACAGAGCATTCCACCGTACACCAAGTCGCAGCGGTGCCGTAAGGCTTTTGGCTCAATACGCCAAGCTAGCACACCACTCTGTGGCACGAGGGAACGGTCCCTGTGTATAATGAACCTTCAATCACTTATAGAACAAATCCATAATTGATTGAATTCCATTATACCCCTTACGCAAAAGCGTTCAAGCACATAATAGATACTTGAAATATAATCCACAAAGGGGATAAACAATATAGCAACATGGTAAAATATACTCATGCTCAACCAACGTCATAATGCAACATTTAAGTAATACACTATGCATAACATAATCAATGAATATGTAACCAAATGAGGTAACAACACAACCGGTTAATCCACACTTGGGATACATTATAATAACATGCTAAATAATCCACAAAGGGGATGAGCAATATAGCCACATGGTAAAATATACTCATGTTCAATCAATATCCTAGTGCAACATTTAATTAACACACTATGCACAATATAAACAATGTATATGAACTCCAGTAAGGCAAGGAAGTATCATCAATCCATCCTACAAGGTCACTATACAATAATACATAGCTTCTATGAATGCTTAAGCTCAATTTACCAAGTGGGAGTCACAATTTATAAGTGATCAAATAAGGTTGCCAAACAATTTCTGATTCAGATTTAACGTGCTTCCGTAGTTCCATAGTAACCCAATTAAGGTATCATTAAGTGATACAATTGTTCTAAGTATAACTTAGGTTAAAAGGATTAATTCATATCCGAAAAGGTTAGGTTCCAAACTTTATATTGGTTAAGGATCATGCTAGGAGGTTACTAGTGAAAATTCAGCGAAACAGGGAACTAGGCCAAATCTGCCAACATGGACGACCGCCCAAAACCTCTTGGGCGACCGCCCAAGAGGGATTTCCAAGCATCCTAACTTCTGTCAAGATGGGCGGCCGCTCATCACCACTTGGGCGACCGCCCAAGACCCCTGTCCAAAGAAGCTCTATTTCCAAACCCTTGTTTACCTAGGTTCTTTTTTTCCTTTTTACATCTTCCTAACTTTCATAATCACCCAAAAGAATTTCCTAATTTTACAAACTCATTCTAAATCCTTTCAACCAAAATAACATAAATCTAGATTATTTTCCACAAGATTTCCAACCCATTCCACCAACACATTTCAAGTTTAACATCTTAATTAAATTAACCCATTTGCTTACCCTCTTGACCCACTTTCTTAACCAACAACAACATTCTAAATCATTGACTACATTTCTTAACCCCAAGAAGGTTTCCAAGCATCAAACTACCATTTCACTAACAAGAACAACATTTAATAGTTATGAACATCACATAGAAAGGGAAATCATAATAACTCACCCTAGGGTTTGAGAATAGAAGGTTGATCTCCTTAGCTTGATTGATTCTTCTAGATGATCCCCCTTCAAAAGTACCCTTGAACTTGAAAATGGTGGAGGAATGACTTAGATACAAGACTTGGGGATTGGGAGCTTCCATGGAGGTTTTTGGTTAGGGAAAGAATGAGAAAGAATGGAGAAGGGAGGAGGAAGTAAGAGGAGGGGAGGGAGGATGACACATGGCAAGAGTAGGGAGGGTTAGATACTTTGGCCCCCCCATAAATATCTAAAATTTGAGGCTTTCACCCAAATCAATATAACCCTTCCCCCTTATTATTTATTCTACCCATTATAACCTCCTCATACATTTATCTATTTTCTATTTTTATCATTCTCCATGGTTCTTATTTAATATCTAATAAATTCCTAAAAGATTCTAAATTTACTTCTCACCCAATTTATCTTATATTAAGAATTTAAAGACATAATTGAATACATAAAGCTAACATGAATATTAAAAGCATATAATATAATATTTAAAATTAGTGCCTAGGGTTGGGGTCGTCACAGTAGCCGTATACCATTTTTTCACAAGATCGGGACACATAAAACCCTAAAAACCCTAAATAATGGCACATATTTGTAACTCAATTTTCATTTGGATTTGGAGGAAACTCATGTAGATGAAAAACACTTTAAATGCCATCTAGAATCTAGAAAAAAATTAAAAAAAAATAAACGAGGTTAATGATAAGTTGTACATTAGAGGAATACCAACTACTCAAGATTATATATTTGAAATTATCATATTTGTTAATCAAGATTATATGTTTCTTGTTATAATAAGTTGGAAAACAAACAATGATTACATATAAGATTGAACCAACATCATACAATATCATATAACCTACCACATTTATTTATAATTAATTTTTATTTTATTATATGATGTGTCGTGTTTAAATACACGACATTTACTAATACATTTCGTATGAACAATACACGAAATGAATCAGGATGTATCTCGTGTATTGTTCATACGAGATAATTACCAGAAACAAAGACTATATCGTGTGTGTATACACGATATGTACCATAGTATCTCGTGTATATACACACGAGATACACCCTGAAGCCCTACATAAAACACGATATACACGCAGACAACGACCCAACAGAGAACTGTACACCCATGCAGCTGCGACACCATTGTCCAAGTCTTAACGCCCATAAATTTATACCTATTATTTTCATTAATTCTCAAATCATCTAACACCATAGTATGGATTCTCCACAACATTCTTCAAGTTTTTATGATCATATTGATCTTGAGCTTGTGGAATATATTTTTGAAGAAGAAGGTTTGCCACCAAATTCTCCACATCAAAATCAAAATCCAAGCAGCAATGAAGTAAGTTTTTAAAGTTATATTTGGTGTTTTGATCAAAATCGCAATAAAAATCCAATGTTGAAACGAAATTGTTTTTCAAGATTGGATTTTTAAATTTTGATATTACTCTATTTCGTGTGAGATTATACGAGTTTTATGTTGTTTGTCGTGTTTTTCTACACGAGTGATGGTGTATTACCTCGTATTATGTTACACGAGATAAATGCGTTTAAGTCGTGTAAAGTTACACGAGATGTTTCAGGAACATCTCGTATAATGTTACACGAAATGTCATACAGCCTGTTGTTTATTGTGCAATTTTCTAATTGATGGTAATACAATTTGTAGGGACCGGATGTCAGTGATCAATTCGATACATCCCTATTATTTTCAAATAGGGATGATCTTGTTAAACACGTACGGGATATCGCGGCCCGTCAAAATATAACCCTTTCTATAGGAGATTCGAGGAAGACAAGTGGCAAGATCCTAGGCTACGTGAAGATTATGCCATTTTGGTGGCAAGTACAGGTCCGGAAAAACTAAAGATGTGAGGTTGACTAGTACGAAGAAGATTGGGTGCAATTTTGAAATCCGGGCCAAAGATAGGGGTGATGGGGTATGGGGTTACGTTGTGAAGCATGGTTCTCATAATCACGACTTTCCAACGTATCCCGAAGGTCATCCGTTGGGTAAATTGACTAGTTCTGAATATGAGGAGGTGTGTAGCGCAAGTCGGTCTTCGGTGCGTCAAATAACATTCTAACAATGTTAAAGAGGAAGGATGAGAAGATCGTGAGTACTCCGAAACACGTCCACAATGCCCTCACAAAATGCAAGTCACAAGAACGACAAGGAGATCCCCGCTTCAACAGTTCATAAAAGCACTCGAGGATAAGCAATATACCTTCTTCATGAGGAAAGCTAACGAGAGTGACATGATCGGTGACATATTCTTCTCTCACCCACGAGCATCGAATATGCTTAACTGTTTTCCATATGTAGTACAAGGTAAATTTTTGATTTTTTTGAATCTGCTTTTTTGACTCGTTTTCCACAAGTCGTATGCATTTTTTTTTTTGAATTGCAATTCATTTCTAACTTTATTTCTCTTTAAATGATACAAGGTGACCGCACTTACAACACCAACCGCTATGGAATGGCATTACTTGAGATTATAGGATTTACTTCAACGGGGAAGAATTTCACAATTGCATATGCGTTCCTCCAAAATGAGAAGACCGAGAATTACACGCTGGGCACTCAAGAATTTGCAAAGTCTTTTTCATACTCCCCACACATGCCAACTGTTTTCTTAACCGATCGTGACTTGGCTTTCATTAATGCCGTCCAAATGGTATTTCCCGAGACCGCACACCATTTGTGTCGAAGGCATATCGAAGTCAATGTTAAAAAGAGAGCGTTGGCTAAAACTGGTAGCAATGAGTTTGCACTATCATTCATGAGGAGATTTAATAAAGCAATATCAGCCGCTACTCGCGAAGAGTGGGACACCCGTTGGCAATTGTTTTGCGATCATTACGCATCTTATCCCGATTTATTGACCTACCTCCGCGAGACTTGGATTGCTCCATACTCTACGAATATTTTGTCGATGCACACGTATCGCTTCGCTCTTCGGAACCCACACCACGAACGGGCCGAGAGAGTGAGCATAACAGTTGAAGAAGGCCTTGGGAGTGCTTCTTCTACTTTTGACACATTATTCAAAAAGGCTCAGCGAGATTATGGAAATCCAAATAACAACAATCAAAGCTACTATGGAGCAATCAAAGAGTAGAATTCCAAATGATATGAAGACATGTGATCTGTATCACGACATATTGGGCGAGTGTCAAAGGCAGCTTTGGACATCATTAAAGAAGAGCGGAGTCGTTGTGGGGATAATGTCATGGATCCTTCAGGCTGTGGGTGTTACTCGAGGCGAACACACGGACTTCCGTGTAGTCACGAGATTGCATGCATACAAAACTCACGGGGCCGGATTGAGTTGTCCTCGATTCATGATTTTTGGAAGAAGTTGGACATTGAAGTAGAATACCGTCCCACTCGGACCTGATTTTGAAGCCGTGTTGAATGAACTGGCAGACGCACTGCTGGGCCGGTAAAGAGAAGGTTATTTCAAACGATAAATGAAGCGGCTACATCCACAAACCGAGATGCTTCGAGTCGGATCATATTTCAAAGGAAAATAAACCCCGGACCACCAACAGAGTACTATCGATTGGGAGCGCATCGACGTACATTTTGGAGTCCCCACTACACCACCCTCCACTAGCAGCAGGTCTAGATCTTCATTTATTGCATTAACCCAATCAGGTTTGATGTCGCGGGAGTCACCAAATCCGAAATCAGCTTCAAACACTACACCATCTAGCCCTACCACTCCTACATCTCTTCCACCACTAGCTGCTTCAGGTCGTGGGAGAGGTCGAGGTCGGGGACGGGGACGGGGACGGGGTCGTGGAAATGGACAAGTCAATGATATACATACTTCTGTGCATAGGATGTTGCTTACCCCTCTCATTGTTCCATTTATTGATGGCTTCACAGATGTGATGGGTGATGGAAATTGTGGATATAGAGCAGTAGCAGCGCAAATATACGGAACAGAGGAGATGTTAGACACCGTCAACATAAATAATAAATTATAACAATTTGTAAATCTTTAAATATAACTAACTCACCCTATCAACCGTCATCGTGTCGGTATATCGGAACTTCAATAGATGGGGCATATCCCTTCCGGCCGTATCAGTACGTACCCATCTACGAGCCCTCGGCTGGCCCTCCGTCCATAACGGGTCAATATCTCTCCGGAAAACCGGAAAGTGCTCGTATATCCAGGCCTGCAAATGTATGAAATAAATAAGTTAACAATGTTATAACCGTAAATACATGTTGTAATTATTAAATGATTGTTAAATATTACCTCTAAAAGACTCAAACAACCACCGATCTGCTTGCATCCGTATCTAGATGCCTTCCCCAACTCCCGTATAGATATGCCAACGCCTTGTGTCCCCCAGATAGAGCCCCCACTCTGTCAATATCCACGCACAATGAAAGGTAGTCCGAGGGCATCTTATCTCGAGTCTTGTCCACGAACGCGTGGAGCCGAGGAGGAACATGATGTACGTAGAAGCGCGCTAATCGTCAGTCATGTCGGAAGGGGACTCAAAGGACCGGCGGAGGCCATCTAAAGAGTAGGTCGTGCCCTCCCGACATGTCTCAAGGCGTGCCCCGATACGGCTACGTTAGGCTCTGGATCCGCCTTCGCAATGTGGCCACCGAACAGTGATACCTACAAATTGAAAATGAAATAATTAATAAAATTGCTAAAATTTATGAAATTGATAAAATTTATGTAATTTATAAAAAATAGACAACAAACAAGAATATACCTAGGATATGAGTGACGTCACGCATAGTGATCGTCATCTCCCCACCATGTGGAAGGTATTAGTCTCGGGAGACCACCGTTCCACAAACGCCGTTAGGAGTGCCATGCTAGGCCTAGCGGCGAATGGTAGCATCACGTAGGTAATGGAGGCCGGTACCACGAGCACGAGCCCACCAAGCTCTATCATCCTCCTAAAGAAGCATGCGAGAACCCGTTGATTCCAAACAAAACATTATAATTAATACTCCTCTCGTTTCAAGAACCGAGATGACATTTCGTGTGGAAATACCCGAAATGTTGGTGATAATTTGTGTATAAAGACACGAGAAACCTCACCACATATCGTGTATTAGAGCACGAAATGCAAACTGATGAATCAATTTACATTTCGTGTCCTAATATACGAAATGTGGAAAGTATCTCGTGTACTACAACACGAAATGGTCTCCAACATTTCGTGTATTGGCACACGAAATGTCAACTGATTCTTGAAATGTTTTGCAAATGGCTATTTAATAAACAAATCATATACTTACTTATCTAGAATCTGCTGCCTCGTTTGGCGCTTCAACACCGGCTCACAAGTGGCGTTCTCCCATATCTTACGGGCTCGATGATGATCAAACCCGTATAACAAATCAACCTCCTCCGGGCCGCCACCGGGGTTACTCTAAAGCTGCCACTCGTCATCCTTAGCCCCTTTCCCCTTTCTGGCCCGTGCCTCCCGCCTCTTACGAGGCCTCACAGATACACTCTCCTCCACCTCCTCCTCCTCCTCCTCCTCCTCCTCCTCATCATCATCATCATCACTAGATAACTGTGCCTCACGCACAGATGCACCTCGGGAACGAGTGCGAGAAGATGAATCCTCACTAGAATATGTACCCTCACTATCCGTCTCTTCATCCACAAGCTGCTCAATCACGACATTCTTGTCGTGAATCTTTTTGCTCCGTTTATCTGCCTTAGCTGCAGCTGCCTCCTCGGTCTTCCTCTTTCTATTAGAGGCCGTCGCAGGTTTACGTCCCTACAAAAAATTAAATAAAAGACAATTAATTTTCAAGAACCAGTTGACATTTCGTGTGGAAATACCCGAAATGTTGGTGATCATTTCGTGTATAAAGACACGAGAAACCTCACCACATATCGTGTATTAGAGCACGAAATGCAAACTGATGAATCAATTTACATTTCGTGTCCTAATATACGAAATGTGGAAAGTATCTCGTGTACTTCTGACACGAAATGGTCAATAACATTTCGTGTATTGGCACACGAAATGTAAACTGATGAATCAGTTTACATTTCGTGTGCCATTACACGAAATGTTGGTGACCATTCGTATGTGTTCATACGAAACACACGCCGACAATTTCAAATTTTAGGCACACGAATTCGTATTCGATTCAAACAAAAAACCCAAATTTATGTTACGAAATCGCAATTAGAACCATTTAGGATAGGTTTAAACAACATTAAGCATTATATAATCCATTTTAGGCATAAAATTAATGTTGGGTTTTCAAATCGAAATTTTAGGTTAAAAAGAATTACTTTTGGAGCGGCGGAAGAAGAGACGGACTTTCCACCGGTTTTAGGGAGGTTTGTCTTCATTTTTTCCGGCGGTGGTGGTGTTGTGGTGGTCGCCGAGTTGTCGAGTAGAGAGAGAGAGGGGTTCGGCGCCTTGGTTGAGAGAGAGAGAGATAGAACGACGTTTGAAATGGAGAGAGAGGGGAAGGTTTTTTTTTAAAAATGTATATATATGGGCATTTTGGTAATTTCATAATGTCTTGTACAAATGGTGCCTTGCATATAGTAGAATCCAGAGAGAATTAGTGGGTGAAATAGTAAAGATTCTTTGCCATTTTAGGAAGTGTGCAGTTTTTAATGAGACGCCCATTGAAAAAAGTGTGCAGCTTGTAGAGAGACGGAAAAAATATAACTTTTTTTAATTTTCATGCAAAACAATAACTAAAAAAATTATAATACACTTTTTATTAATTTTCGTGCAAATAATAGTAACTAGATGAGAAAATTGTAATGAAGCCGAGGGAGTATAATTCCACAAAAGTTAAGAAAAGGATAATCATTTTAACAAACAGTCTGTACATGTACAAGGTGTACGTCGGTACACTTTGATTGATTCACTGTCCGATGATAAATAATCTTTAAATATGGCGGCGCGTGTAGATAAAAGCGCGTAACAGCTAAATCCACAGTCCCCCCAACCCCAAAAAGCTCAGCCTTTTGTACCTCCACATATACACTCATCCCTCTCTACACACCACAGCACACACACACACACACACACACACTCCGATCAACCCAATTGGAGGAACAATACGACGGCTCTGTTTGTCCTTTGAGCTTCTCCCGATTCAGTAGTGTTCAAATTCGCTATATCAAGTACGTTCATCTGCATTCATTTCCATTTTTATATGGAAATTCTCTTGTGTAGATATTTAACTAGTAAAATCATTAGTGTAATTATGTGTGCGCTTTATTGAAGATTTTGTTTGGTAATTATTGTTGAATTTGTATTTTGTCTTATTTATTTTGAAATTCTTTGTTGATGTCAGCAGATAATGTGTGGATGGAATCTGATAATATTCTATTGATTTCACTTTCTTCTTCTTCTTCTTATTTTTATTTTTCTTTCTCAGATTTGATTTCGCATTTTTGACAGCAACCGACAAGTTAGTTTATGCTCTAGTGGTATAATTTGTAAATTTTATTGAATTGGGGATTGGAATTAAATGTTGAGTTGTTGGGATTTGGGTTTCAAATTTGTGCTGATGAGTGTTTTGGCAATTCTAGAATCTGGGTTTTTCTCAGTTTCTTGTTAGGTGTAATGGGTTGTGTTTATTCAAGGGATTGCATTGGTGATTTATGTGTACCTAGAAATGTCAAGGCGAAAGAATTCGATAATGTGAAAACAAATGAGATTGCTGTATTTTCGCCCGAGAGTTCAGATGGGGAGGAAGGAGAAACTGGAGATCAGTTGAATCAGCTTAACTCCTATAGGGATCCTGAAGTTGGTATAAGTAGGCTAAGGAGGGTTTCTGCACAGTTTTTACCTGCTGATGGCTCTAGGACCGTTAAGGTTCCATCGGGTAATTACGAGTTAAAGTATTCATTTTTGTCTCAGAGAGGATATTATCCTGATGCTCTTGATAAAGCCAATCAAGACAGTTTTTGTATACACACGCCATTTGGGACGAATCTTGATGACCATTTCTTTGGAGTTTTTGATGGGCATGGAGAATATGGGGCAGAATGCTCACAGTTTGTGAAGAGGAACTTGTGCGAGAATTTGCTTAGAAATAGTCAGCTTCACGTGGATGCTGTTGAGGCATGTAATGCTGCCTTTTTAACGACGAATTCTCAGTTGCATGCTGATGTTTTGGACGATAGTATGAGTGGCACTACTGCAATTACTGTATTGGCAAGGGGTAAAACACTTTACGTTTCTAATTCAGGTGATTCTAGGGCTGTTATAGCTGAGAGGAGAGGGAAAGATATTGTGGCTGTCGACTTGTCCATTGATCAAACTCCGTTCCGGGAAGATGAGCTTGAAAGAGTTAAACTTTGTGGGGCTAGAGTCCTTACGATGGATCAGATCGAAGGGCTGAAAAACCCTGACGTGCAATGTTGGGGAACTGAAGAAGGTGATGATGGTGATCCTCCTAGACTGTGGGTCCCAAACGGGATGTATCCCGGTACAGCATTTACAAGAAGTCTAGGGGATTCGATTGCTGAGACCATTGGGGTTGTTGCAACCCCTGAAATTGTTGCTTTAGAGCTCACGCCAGACAACCCTTTCTTTGTGATTGCTAGCGATGGAGTCTTTGAGTTCCTTTCCAGCCAAGCAGTGGTTGACATGGTAAGGTATTCAGTTCTTAGTTTCCCATTTTTGGACATACAGATGAGTTAACTTTTGATGCTTATGGTAACGTATTGGTTCTTAGAATTTACGAGGGACCCTCATCCCAAACAAGTCTTTTTAAAAGTAGGGACATGTGTTATGGAACTTTCAGGTTGCAAAATTTAAGGATCCTCGTGATGCTTGTGCTGAGATTGTTGCTGAATCTTATCGACTGTGGCTGCAGTTTGAAACTCGTACTGATGATATAACTGTGATAGTTGTGCATATAAACGGAGTGAATGGGGTAAAAAAGCTCACTGTCCTCAGTTTTTAATACTCTCTCTGTCCCAAAATGAATGTCCAAAAAAAATTCACTTTTGCTCTTGATTAAGAGAAAATTTGAAATTTTTTGGACATTCATTTTGGGGACGGAGGGAGTATCATATTTATGCTTGATTACTTTAGATTATCCGATTTACCAACACCCATCTCCTGTGTAGAACACTGTTGGGCAATCAGCAATTTCAGGTGCTGTTTTAAGACCCCCTGTACCTCAGGTTGTAGAGTTTTCAGGATCCGAGTCTCCTTCAACAATGGGCTGGAATGCTAGGAATCAGCGTGTGAGGACCGATATATCAAGGACCCGTCTCCGAGCTATTGAAAGTTCTTTAGAGAATGGGCAAGTGTGGGTCCCTCCATCTCCAGGCCATAGGAAAACCTGGGAAGAAGAAGTAAATTTACTTTTTTCAAATATTCATTTTTCTTTCAACTCAACTATACTGGTCTTTCTTGTATCCTTGTGGGTTCACATTGTTATCTCATATTTTGCAGGCACACATTGAAAGGGCCTTGCATGACCATTTCCTCTTTAGAAAATTAACTGATACTCAGTGCCAAGTTTTGCTGGATTGCATGCAAAGACTTGAGGTTCAACCAGGGGCCACGGTGGTCAAACAGGTTCGACACTCTTTACATATTACAGTCAGAAGTCCATTTTCTATATCATTGAGGAATAAGATTTACCATCTTTTGCCAATGGTGAGACTTGAAACTTCTTTTTCATTATAAGGAAAATGTTTCAGTTTAGTTAGTTTACTCGGCAAGTCAACACCATATCTTAAATTTTTGGGCGGGGCTCAAAATTTCATTGAAATGACAAAAAAATTAACATGAGTTGAGTGAGGCTCAAAAGTCCAAAAGGAGATTATTTTCTTGTTGATCATGATCTGAATCACTTTTAGTTTGTATAATGCAACTGCAGTGTGTAATGAACATGATTTCTTGCAGGGCGGAGAAGGTGATTGTTTCTATGTCGTAGGAAGTGGTGAATTTGAGGTCTTCGCAACCCAGGTTATAATGTTTTTCCTTAGGGAAAAGGAGTCAACTTTAGAATATTTAGGAGTCAAATATTATTGTTTTTCCTTAGGGAAAAGACTTGAGTGTTTGAGCTTTATCAGTCATTTTCTGGAGATTGAACATTCTCTCTCTGTCTCTCTTTCTTGATAGTTCATTGCCTCCTTTTGTGTCAATGAAAGTGACATATGCAAGCATATTTGGGCCAGTTTCTCGTGCGCTAACTAAATATAAGCACATACTCCCTCCGTCCCAAAGAATGTCCAAAAAAAAAAAAATTCGCTCTTGATCAAGGGCAAATTTGAATTTTTTTGGACATTCATTTTGGGACAGAGCACAGAGGTAGTAGTTTTCATTGGAAATGACTGCTTGTAATAGTCTTCTGTGAAACAAACGAAACCTAGGTCTTCTAGTCTGAAACATGACCTCATTTCTTATAATTATTACTATATTAACTAGTTAAACTTTTACTCATCATGAAGTAGCAAATGTCGGTAGAAGTTATCAAGTTTGTTTGGGTAAACATTATCAGACTGGAGATTAACAAAACAATAAACTGACAGGAAGAGACTAACGGAGAGGTGCCAAGGGTTTTACAGCGGTATACAGCTGATAAGCTATCATCTTTTGGTGAGCTCGCACTAATGTGAGATATCTCCTTACACTATAAAGTTTTTCCATGACTTAGTTAAAGAAGACGATAGGAATTCATATCTTTTGTTCAAATTTTATCTAAAATCAATTTTTTGTTAATATTATCAATCTTGATTTTTATTTTTATTTTTTGATATAAATTGAACTACAGGCATAATAAACCCCTCCAAGCTTCTGTTCGTGCTGTCACTAATGGAACTCTCTGGGCTTTAAGGAGAGAGGATTTCAGAGGCATTCTAATGTCAGAGTTTTCAAATTTGTCGTCATTGAAATTGCTTCGATCTGTAGATCTTCTCTCGAGGTTGACCATATTACAGCTGAGTCATATTGCAGATGCTCTTTCTGAAGTTTCCTTCTCGGAGGGGCAAAA
This sequence comes from Adenophora triphylla var. japonica, assembly GCA_022495995.1. Lineage (NCBI taxonomy): Eukaryota > Viridiplantae > Streptophyta > Magnoliopsida > Asterales > Campanulaceae > Adenophora > Adenophora triphylla. The sequence goes on from JAFEMH010000025.1 coordinate 816,339, forward strand.
CATAGTAAATAAGGTAAACTTAATATCCGAAAAAATAAAATAAAAAAATCCTAGTTTGCCCAGTTTTACATACAACTTTGATGTGTGGCAGAAAAATGGTCTTCTTGGACTGTATATTATCCAGAAGGGAAAAGTTAGGATTACTTTTGATTCAAATGGAAGAAGTCAAAATGCCTTGAGCCTCATGTCTGAAAATCAGAAGCAAGATAATAATCACATGCAGAGCGGTGCGGAGCTTTCAGTGGAGAAGACCGAGGGAAACTATTTTGGAGAATGGATTCTTCTTGGTGAATGCATTGACTCCTTACGTGTTGTTGCTTTAAGTGACGTGGTATGTGCTGTTTTAACGAAAGAAAAGTTTGAATCCGTTGTGGGCCCCATCGCAAAGCTTTCGCAAGATGAATACACTACGTGTTGGTAAATTTTTTTTAGAATGTCCATTATAACATGGTATTTTTTTAATTTGTAGACTATCTTTGAACTCTAACTTCTGCTATGATTAAAAATCCTTCTAAAAAGAATGAAACTTTTTTCGAAAAAATATGTTTCCTTTTCTTTTTTGTATGTACCCGAAGAGCAAGAATCTACCTCATATGCCTAATACGGGTATCAAAATTGTTAAGGTTAAGGGACTCCTCCGGTGAAGTTGCTAAGGAATCTGTCAGAAGTATTGATCCTACATCACTTTCAAAGGTTCAGCTCTCTGATATGGTATTAAACTCCGTCCTTCATACTTTTTAGTCTTCATGGAGTTGACAAAGATAAAAAAAAAAAGACATTTGAATTCAATGCTTGGTTTGTGTAGGAGTGGAGAACATGTTTGTATTCCACCGACTGCAGTGAGATCGGGATCGTACTTTTGAGAGGCTCAGGTTGGTTTCCTTTTGTGTACAATAATGCTTCCTCCGTCCAGCTAAAGGTCCTACTTTCTATCTTGGGACATTCCGCTCACTGAGTCCTATTTGAAAATTTTAATTACTAAATATTATGTCTTTCCAGATTTACGCTTGTGCACAAATAAGTTAATTTTCACTTATTTTTTCTTCAAAACAACGAATTTGAGCTCATTTTATGAAGTTCCCTTATTGTGGTTCGGAGTGGGGCTGGGGATTCAGGGGTTGGTTAACTGAGATGTGGGAATATATTTCTTATTGCATATATTGATAAATATTGTGTTTTTCATCAGAACACATGCTTAGTTTAAAAAGATTTTCGAAGCAGAAGATCAAAAAGTTCAGCAAGGAAGAACAGGTTTTAAAGGAGAAGAACCTAATGAAAAGTATAAACAATTCAGCTTGTGTGCCGAAAATTCTGAGCATTTGTGCAGACAAGACACACGCTGGCCTACTTCTGAATACTCGTGTCTCTTGTACCATCGCTTCTGTACTTCACAGCCCACTTGATGAACCATCGGCAAAGTTCTGTGCTGCTTCTGTTGTCTTGGCTTTGGATGATCTGCACAAGGTGCAATCCCCTTCATATACTCCCTCCATCCCATAACAGTAGTCTCACTTTTATTTAGATAACTTTGATTGAACTTTGACCAATAATTTTATGGTAATTTTTTATCCTAATAAAATCTAAAAAATGTTATTGGTTGTACTTTTAATGTTGTATTCATAACAAGTTTTAGAATTTTATCTGGATATATAAATGAAAATAAAATTATGAGGCATTTACAAAAAACTACTTTAGAAAGATGGAAATTACAAAAAAAAAAAAAACACAGGGTCCGCTCCCGAGTCTAAAAATGGAGGGGAAGGGAAGGAAAAGGGAGGAAATGTGGGAGGATTTCCTCCCTAATGGTGCTCCTGAGTTTTTTTGAGGAGGGAAAAGGAAGGAAATGAGGGGCTCATTTCCTTCCATTTCAATCCTCCCGTGTGTGGGTGGATTGGGGAGGAAAGAAATGTTCAGCCATTTCCTCCCCCTCCCTTCCCTTCCCCTCCCTTCCCTTCCCTTTCTCTCCCTAAAAAACTCGGGAGCGGACCCATAAGTTCGAAATTACAAATTTTTTAATTTTTTTTTTGGTTTTTTTTTAATCAGTTTTGGTCAAACAACTGATAATTTCAGTTATCATTTGTTCAAACAAGTGATAACTGAAATTATCAGTTGTTTGACCAAAACTGATTAAAAAATAAAAAAGAAAAAAAGTAGTTTTTTGTAATTTCCCATCTTACATGTTTTTTTTTGTAAATGCCATATTTTTTAGTGATTTTTTTTGTAATAAACCCTAAAATTAGTGGTCAAAGTTCAATCAAAATCATCTAAAAAGTGGGACTATCTTTATGGAACGGAGTTAGTAGCTTTTAGAAATATTTAGTGTTATGAACTCTTCATCTTATTACTTATGTTTGATTTCAGAATGGTATTCTCTACAGAGGCGTATCTCCAGATGTTCTAATGTTCAGCCAGACCGGACATGTACAGGTAGGTGTTTGTTCTGCTTTGATAATTTGCGCTCTTCTTATACTCCCTTGGTTTTGCTCAAAGAGTCCTACTTCCTAGTTTAGGATGTTCAAATCAAAGTGCAAGTTGAAAGAAAAAAGCTATAATTTTTATGAATCTCTAAAAATACCATAATTAAATTGAATGGAGAGCAAAGGAGAAGTACTTAAGTCCTTCAAATTTAGGATAAACAGAAAATATTTTACTCCCTCCGTCCCATAATAAACGTCACTTCCCTTTTTAGTTTGTCCCAAATGAATGCCGCGTTTCTAAATAAGGAAATATTATTTGTACAATTTTACCATGATACAAGTGATGTACAAACTAGTTGACCACATTTCTTAAGAACGTTGACAAGTCAAATGCGATATTTATTATGGGACGGGGGGGAGTATTAATTATTTTTTTTGACTCAGTTAGTACTTATGTTGAATGTTTGCAGTATATATTTTTCTTTCTTTGGCATGGACATAGTTTCTTCTGGATTGATATAATTTATGATAGACAACAATGAGAACTATCAAAGAAATTATTGAAAATATGTTTCTTGCCGCAATCTAGCTAGTGGACTTCAGATTTGGAAAGAAGCTATCTGGAGAGAGAACATTTACATTATGTGGGATTGCAGACTCTTTAGCTCCGGAAATAGTCCAAGGGAAAGGCCATGGTCTTGCTACCGACTGGTAAATTCTCATGCACCAAATAGACCGTGTGTGAGAATGTGTGTGTCTTCCGGTGTTGCTATGGGAATTTACTGTTTTACCCTCTCCAAATATTAGTTTCTCTTCTCTTATTTCTGCAGGTGGGCGTTGGGAGTATTGATCTACTTCATGTTACAAGGTGAAATGCCTTTCGGGTCTTGGAGAGAAAGCGAGCTAGACACATTTGCCAAGATTGCCAAAGGACAATTTACTCTTCCAGAAACTTTCAGTCCTGAAGCTGTGGATCTCATCACCAAGGTCTTTATCTCCTACTACCTCCGTCCCAGTTTAAGATTCTTAGTTTTTTTTTGTTGTTTGTCAGAAGGAACTTTGAGCAATAATTATAGGTTAATCTAATGATCCTAATGAAAATATAAATCTTGTTATGATACACCATTATAAATACCATCTATAACAAGTTTTAAATTTCCATTAGGATAATTAGATTAACCTATAATTATTGCTCAAAAGTTCCTTCAGATAAAAAAAGAAAAGTAAAAGCCTTAAACTGGGACGGAGGAGGGAGTAGCATTTTTTCATAACTTAGATAATCTCTCTCGCTCTCTCTCTCTCTCTCTCTCTCTCTCTGTAGGACTGGGTGTCACTCTGTCTTTTTCCCTCTGTGTGTGTCTCAATCTCTGTCTCTCTCCCCTGGCTTCTTTAGTAACACGGGTTTCCCACACACAGTTGCTTGAAGTTGATGAAGACGTCAGACTTGGAAGCCAAGGTTCTGACAATGTCAGAAGTCATCCATGGTTCAACGGCATTGATTGGGATGGTATAAGGGATCAAAGCTGTTGTGCTCCACAGGAGATTATAACTCGCGCAAACCAGTATCTAGAAAGCCGTCCTGAAGAAATCTTAGCTCCTTTAGTTTCACAAAATCGTGACTCGGAGGAACTCAACACGCCCGAGTGGCTTGAAGATTGGTAGAGAAGCTTATTTATTCTCAAATTATTTTTCGAAGTGAATTTTTTCCTCCCAGAACAATTATCTGGGAAGTGAATAATCTTAAGAGACTCTTCTCAAATTCAGCAGAGGTTCTATAGAGGTTCGGCTTTTTCAGACTTTTTATATTTTAATTTTCCACAATGTTTTTCTATTTTTGTAAAGTATATATGTAAATGAGTGAGATTTTTCTTTTTTTCTTTTCCATTCTGAATTCGAAAATCTTATTATTATTATTATTATTATTATTAAGGGAATGTTAAAGGAAAAAAATGAGTTGGTCTTATAAAAAACGAGTTTTTTTCCAAGTTTAAGAAAAAACCATTTTTACACTGGTACTTAATAATACATGTACAGACACTTTTCAAATTGACACTTTTTTATACTAACACCGACACTTTTTTACTCTACACTGACACTTTTTTATACTGACATTTAATAATATATGCACTGGTACTTTTCACACTGGCATTTGTTTACACCAACATTGACATTTTTTTACACTGGCACTTAATAATACATGCACTGACACTCTTTACACTGACACTTAATAATACATGCATTGACACTCTTTACACTTTACTTAATAATACATGCACTGACACTCTTTACACTGACACTTTGTAACACTAACACTGATACTTTGTTACATTAACACCGACACTTTTTTACACTGACACTTAATAATACATGCACAGACACTCTTTACACTGGCACTTTGTTACACTAACACTGAAACTTTTTTACACTGGCACTTAATAATACATGCATTGACACTTTTTACAGTGCCACTTTGTTACACTAACAATGGCACTAGCGGGGGAATTAAAACACGTTTTTTCTAAACTTAAAAAAAATGCGTTTTTTTTTTTTTTTTAAGATTTTGGCAAAAAAAAAAAAAAAAACTATGAAAATCGTGGGTTGTCCATTTCTGACAAGTCAATATGGGAGATACATTGTATTTTTCCATTTTGTTGCATAGTAATCAAAGAAACATTAAATAATACTATATTGACCCCTTCTTCTTAGACAACTCGTTTACCCTAGAAACTGCTCCCTCCTTTCGTCCTCAACTTCTCCTTTCAACATTCAGGCCGATTACAAATCCTTTTCTTTGTTGATTTGATTGTACCCCAACAGCACAATCGTTTATAATCTCAATTTTTTGAGATTACAAACAATTATATCGTTGAAATTTTTCCTTTTATTGTATAATAAATCTCTCTCCTTCGTTTCGTTGAGAGTCTCTTGTTTTCTCTCCTCGTAAAAGCTTTTGTTTTCTCTTCTCTGTATGAGAGCATATGTTTGTTTGTTTTGTTGTTTGTTGTTTTTATTTTCTTGTAATGGCGACGATATTTGAATTTTTTCACAATGAAGTGATGCCAATGTTCCTACTACACAAGGATGTTCGTGGATTTTGAGATATCTGGTGAACGTTTTCTCGTCAACCCGAATTCTGCAAATTAAGTGCTCAACTCAAAATATTATCAGAGTGGAAATTTCTTAAGAGTGGGAATTTCTTAAATGCCAGAGTAAAGTTTCCAAGTTTTACTTGTAATGCAATTCAAACGTCTCAAGATTTAAATAGAAAATATATTTGTTGTAGGTTAAGAGATAGATCTATTATTGTCATTTGGGGTGAGCCTTCGACATTTGTGAATTGTCATTTTTTTTTTTCGTATTCTGAATGAAAATGAATCTATCCTTTGCTAAAAAATATTAAATAAAGTAGTCGGGATTTTTTTATTTCAATTTGTCAGTACTATGTTGGGTGCAAAAATTTGATCAACTCCCAACCAGATTCATAGGGTTTCCATAGAAACCATTGCACAAAACCAACATGCCAAGCTTTACTTTCTTTATCTAATATCGATCTGTTACACAGTCGAATTGTACAGCAGTAGTCTAAGTCTAAGACAAACAAGTTTCATATACATACAGAACAATCAATCAATTTATATGCAAAGTGAATTTCTAGAAAATAAATTATGTAAAAAAAAAAGGAATATAAGAAAATTCAATCAATCAATATATACACCTAATGATTCATTTGTGTTGTTCTTGAGTAATTGTTGAGGCCTTGATCTTTCTCTATTTGCTGCAAACCATTCAACAGTTCTTCGCGCAATCGGCAACCAAAGCCTCCTTTGTCTATCATCTTCAACATCTCTATTACTACTATTTTCCATGCCAAACCTTGAATGAACTACAATCTCCGACATTGATCGTTGCTCGTTACGAATCAATTCATTTGATGAATGATAACTCGGTTTCATTCGAGCACTAGAATCACTCGGAAATGGTATAATCTCTTCATTTTCAGAAAATTTAGACGTCACAAACTTCGCGTTACTTGAATTTGAATCCAAAGGAGAAAATCTATTACTGGAAAGAGAGTTAATCATTTCAGACTTCAAGTACATAAGATCAGAAGAACTCACACTACTCCATCTGTTCTTGAAAACGCCATCCGAAACAATAATCTTGTGATTAAACTTATGCAAGATTTCATCATTTTCTCGACTTTCTTGAATACGTAATTCTTCTTCTTTCTTACCCTTTTCAAATCTTGAAGACCTTTCCTCCTCCCTTTGAACAAAAATCTCTAAATCCGAGTTTTCATTTCGCTCGGACTGGTCTCTCAAGAACCTCAAACTATTGGAATACGTAAAAACTAGATCATCTTCGCTAACTTTATGCCTACAAAGAGGACAACTTGAGTGATTTTCAAGCCACAAATCAATGCAGTCGATATGAAAAGCGTGCTTGCATTTAGGCAATAATCGAAGAATTTCAATGTCTTCGAATTTAGCTAAACAAACAGAACATTCGAGGCCTTCTCGGGTTCCTTTAAGAGCAGAGAATCTAAAGAAAGGGAGGGATTCAATCAAAGTTTTATCAATACCAGAAAAACGACGAGATTGAAGAAGTCCATCCTGACCGATGAAACGAGGCGAAGACGGCCGGAAACAACATTTTGCATAGATGATAAGGATTAGAGTTAGAGAAAACATTATGCAAAGAATGCCTACAACAACTGCTAAACTTGGCTGAAAACTTGATGCATTTTGTGAAGAGAAGTTTGGGTTATTCACAGATTGTGCTTTGGCAGGAAGAGATATGATAAAGAAGATCAAAATGGGCACGTAAATCTCCGGCGATTGACATACCGGAAAATTCATAGCTCCGGCTATGGGAAGAGAGGATTGTTAGAAGCTCATCAAAGGGTGGGTTGACATTGGTTTTCTATGCTTCATCAGAAAGGGTATTTTCTTTTTCTTGTTTGTCAGGTTTTCTTGATTCATATATAGTATGTTCTTGATTAGGCCCACTAACATTTAATAAATTTGAGAATTTCGTCACTATTTTTTATTTTATTTTTTGCATTTTTTAATCAGAAATTGAGGAGTGATGAGGACGTGGAGAGGTTTATGATTGAACTGTATTTGATTTGTGACTTGGTATGCATTATTGTAAAAGCTGTAATGCTATATTAATATTTTGGGTCTTAAAGATTTTGATTATAAAAAGGACAAATTCCGGTGTGACAAGCGCTCCCTACCAAGCGGGGGTTGAGAGAGGGAACCATTTGCTAGAGCATTTTTCTGACAATTGCCAAGAGACTATTCGCCAAGGTTCAAACCCGTGACCTTATGATCACGAAAGGAGCAACTTAACCGTTGCGCCAAGGCTCGCCCTCAAAGATTTTGATTATAAAAGCGAAAATTATTAAAATCATTCTTTTACTGATTAAAGTTTTATGTTGGTTGTTAGATGATTTGGAATAGTTGATCCCATGAAATTAGTTGCTAATAATGGCCGAGATTTTACTTTACGAAAGAAATGAGCAGGAAAAACTGCGTTTAGTGGAACGTTCAACCTATTTATCTCGATCATTCATCTTACGAACAAACAGTGCCTAACCGATAGCAGTGTAGCAACAAATTTCTCACCGGTTTTAGGTTCTACACAAACATATCTATCTTGTTCTTTTCCGGCCTAAAATGTATAAAGTTCTTTGTTCTATTTTTCTAGGCCAAACCAAAGACAATGACCTAAATATGGTGAAAGAAATTGCTATGGGTGCCTTTAATTTATAGATATCTAAATTCAAATGTGTAGCATCATAAAATAAAGACCTTGAAATTTAAGAAAGTCTAGGCGGCTAGAAGGTAATCAAATTTCCAAATTTGCTGACAAGGGATTAGGTGATTTTATTGTGATGAAGTTATATCAAAATTGTTTTCTTTTCTTATTTAATACTCAATCTGTCCTACTCGAAAAGATACAAAATTTCATTTTATTTTAAATATCCCATTTAAAAAGATACATTTCCAAAATAGAAACTTTCTAATACTTATTTATTCATATTCATGGAACCCACTTTTCATACTCACAATAACTATCCACTTAGGTGGCATTTGATTTTTTTAAGTGCTAAGTGCTGAAATTTAATTTCACGTCTGAATTTGACTGAATTGATAAGAGGTAGCGTCTGAAAACTGATTTCTGAATTAATCAAACTATTTGAATATTCATCTGAATTCACATCTGAAATTAATATTATGACATTTAATGGAGTAGAGAGATGAGATAAATGGTTATTGATCTAGTGTTTGGATTGAGTATTTTTGAAATTACGAGTTCATGAAAGAGATATATATGAAAAAAATCAATTAAGAGACAAATAAGTAAGTGATAGTTTTACATCTGAAAATTAAGTGAAAAATAAGAGGCATTCAGATCTTAATGAAAAAAAAAAAACAAACAGTCTGAATTGTATTATGTCTGATGCACCCACCCATTCATATCTGAATAAGAACTGAAAATGAAAAACAAATGAGACATTACTATTCCCTACCCCGCGTTCTCTCTCCTACCTCACTTTTCATAATCACAACACTTACTTCGCTATTAACTCTCCTTAATTCCCGTACAAAACCCATTTTATGCATTTTCGAGTGTAACGAAGGGAATGTGTGATATTTATTTTGATATGAATATGGAAAAGTCAGCTAATACAGCTTCATCTTAATACCAACTCTTCAAATACTCAAAAGTATTGACCTTAATTTAATTATCTCCAGGCAATAGCTGTGAAGGCAGATTCAATTTGAATTCCTACAACGTAAGCGTTTATATATATCCTTCTACGCCAAGTTTGCTTCATAGCTTTCTTGAATAATATCAAAAAAAATATTAACAAAAATCTATAGTATAAATGAAGGGCGTTTTTTGAACTCAAAGAGTGAACAGTTACACGGGCGGAAATGACCCTTTTGCCCTTACTATTTACTCCCTTTCCTGTTATGCCCTCCCACCTTTGTATGTCGTGCGACATACATGGTTTTTTTTTTTTTTTTTTTTTAAATATAAAAAAAATAAAAAAATCTCACGTGGCCTTGGAGACGGGCATGTGCTAGGAGATTTATGTTAATTAAAAAAAAAGACCCGTGTCCTCGGACACGGGCATATGTACTAGTTATTATACATGGATGATCTCTTCAAATGTCACCAAGGTGCTCAAATTTTTAAACGGAAAGGAATGACGCAAGAATTGGGATTATACATGGATGATCTCTTAAAACTCATTTTGAAAATTTTGGTTTTTAATCGAAAAAATAATAAATATTCGCCAAAATCTTACAAAAAACGCGTTTTTCCTTGAGGGTTAGAAAAAACGTGTTTTGATTTCCCCGCTAGCGCCAGTGTTAGAGTAACAAAGTGTCAGTTTAAAAAGTGTCAGTGCATGTATTATTAAGTGTCAGTGTCAGTGTAAAGAGTGTCAGTGCATGTATTATTAAGTGTCAGTGTAAAAAAGTGTCAGTGTTAGTGAACAAAGTAACAGTATTAGTGTAACAAAGTAACAGTGCATGTATTATTAAGTGTCAGTATTAGTGTAAAAAAGTGTCAGCGTTAGTGTAACAAAGTGCCAGTGTAAAGAGTGCCAATACATGTATTATTAAGTATTAGTATAGGGTAAAAAAGTATCAGTGTTAAAAAAATTTGCAAGTATTAAGTGTTAAGAATGTCAGTGAATGTATTATTAAGTGCCAGTGTAAAAATGTTTTTTTTTTAAGCTTAAAAAAAAAACACATTTTTTATAAAAAAAAATAAGACCAACTCTAAATATTCTTGCTATTCATTTTCAATAATCGAAGAAATTGTGCAGGCAAAAGTAGGTGACAACTTTTTCCAAAATATCGAAGGAAATTGTTATCCAAAATCAGTTTAAAAAGCATGCTTTTTAGACAAACAAAGCTTGGTCTAATATTCAGGTACAACTTTTACAACTCTCTCTCTCTCTCTCTCACACACACACACACACACACACACACACACACACTTGCTAATGTTGCATACTCTCTCCTTTCCATAAAACCTTACTCACTTATTGTTTCGCGCGGAAAATAAGGAATAATGTTATTAATGTTGTGAATATAGCCCTCCACTACCAAGCAAACCTACAAGAACGATTAGGGCACACAAACAAAACACAATAAATAAAGCACAAAAAAGAACACCGAAATTGTTTACCCAATTCACCAATGTTTGGCTACGTCTGGGGGCACTATCAAGCCAGGATCTTGCACTATAATATGTAAATATGATGTTACAATGAGTTTAGGGGCGGAACATTGCTTAAATATGTGTTAGGGAATAAAACCTAACCCTAGATGGACAAGGAAACCCGAAAAAACGCCTAAAAAACGGGCCCAGAATTTTTCCACCCCGACACATGGGCGGTCGCCCAAGTGCCCATGGGCGGTCGCCCAAGCCAAAAATCCTCCGAGCCAAAAACCTTTTGTCCATGTGCGCGGTCGCCCTTCACCAGCTGCGCGATCGTCCATGAAGATGAATAACCACGACATACCTACTGTGCATGTGGGCTGTCGCCCAACACCACCTGGGCGGTCGCCCATTACGACAGAAACCCCGACGATTTTCTCCCTTTTTACTCCGAAGTCTAACCCGGTTGGTCCTCTATCTCAACAATCTCCCACCTAGAGATCAACCACATATACAAGCCCCGTATCCGTTCTTCAACTCATCCTTGGTGTCCTCCTAGTGCTCACCTCGATCATGGTAGTGCCATCCTCCTCTCCTATTTTCCAAGCCCAATTGAAGATTTGCACAGCTTCAACTTCTCAAGGTTTACAACCTTTGTCAACATGTCAGCTGAGTTCTCCGATCCCAATATCTTCTCTAGCCTTAATATCTTCTCCTCCAAGAGATGCCTGATGTAGTGAAACCTCAGTTCAATGTGCTTCGTCCTCGAATGAAACGCCGAATTCCTAGCCAAATGTATTGCACTCTGACTGTCGCTGTAGAGAACGTTACCACTTCGCGTCTTCCCAAGTTCACCCAAGAAGTTCTGCAGCCATACCATCTCTTTACTTGCTTCACATCGCCACATATTCCCGCTTCGCAATGCCGATCGAGCCACGATCTTCTCGCAATTTAGAAGCCCAGGAGATTGTCGTACCACCCAATGTGAACACATAACCCGTAGTACTTCTCCTCTTATCAAGATCACTTGATGCCAAGTCCGCATCAACATAACCCGCTAACATAACCTCCTTGCTTGAGAAACACAGAGCCTTACTAGCAATACTCTTCAAGTAACGCAGGATCCATTTAACCGCTTCCCAATGTTGCTTTCCAGGATTGCCCATGAACCGGCTGACTACTCCCACCGCATGTGCAATGTCCTGTACACACCATCGCATACACGAGACTCCCCATCGCCGAAGCATATGGAGTTCTCTCCATCTTGTCACGCTCCTCCTTGCCCATAGCGAGTCTTTCTGATAGCTTGAAGTGCAAACCCGATGGTGTCCCTGTTGGCTTCGCCTCTTCCATACAAAATCTTGCCAAGACTTTCTCAACGTATTCTCGCTTGTGAAAGAACCAACTTACCCGACTCCCTATCCCGGCCAATTCCGCATGCCCAAGATTTTTCGGCCTCTCCCAAGTCCTTCATCTCGAACCGTTCCGACAACCGAGCCTTCAATCTCGTTTACCTCTCTTGCTAGAGCCCGCTATTAGCATGTCGTCCACATATAACAAAGAAGATTATGTACCCATTGTCCGTGTTCTTGAAGTAGCAATAATGATCCGCCTCACATCTGATAAAATCAATGTCGTGTATGAACCCATCAAACTTTCGTACCATCGCCAGGAGCTTGTTTAAGGCCATACAAGCTCTTAGTCAATCTGCAAACTAGCTCCTCGCTACCCTTAGACAAGTAACCCTCTGGCTGTACCATGTAAATTTCTTCCTCCAAATTCCCATGAAGAAAGGCTGTCTTCACAACCATTTGTTCAAGCAACAAGTTGTCCGCCACTACTATCCCCAGAACCATTCTGATAGTGGTCATCTTCACAACCGGAGTGAATACCTCGGTGTAGTCAATACCATACTTTTGCTGAAACCCTTTTACAACCAATCTTGCCTTGTAACGCTTACTGCCGTCTGCTTCCTCCTTGATCCTGTAAACCCACTTGTTATGCAGTGCCTTCTTCCCCTTAGGTAGTTCAGTCAACTCCCAAGTTTTGTTGGCCTTCAATGAGTCCATCTCATCATCCATCGCAGCTTTCCACTTATTACAAAGTGACATTTCGGTTTCCCATTATCTGTCAACAGCAAATAATAATTGGAAGGAGTATACCTTTCAGGCGATCCACGCAACCTGTTGGATCTACGCAGCGGAATATCCGGTTCCGGAGTACGTGGTTCATCTTCAGTGACCTCCTGACCATGGTCATTATGAACCGTTCTGCTCCCACCCGAGTCTGGAATATCCACCTCTACAACCTCCGGTTACGAACTAGTGTCATCAGATGCCCTCTTTCTGTCCTTGTACAATACCTGTTCATTGAATACCACATCTCGACTACAAATTTTTTTTATGGTTTTGATCATCCCAAAACTTATACCCGAAGTCATCCCCGCCATACCCAATAAACGTACACTTAACAGATTTTGCATCTAATTTAGTTCTCTCAGCAGAATCAATATGAACATAAGAAACGCAACCAAATATGCGAAGAAAGGACAGATTTACCTGCTTGCCACTCCATGCTTCCTCTGGAATTCCATTCCCCAATGGTACCGATGGTCCCCGATTGATCAAGAAAGCCGCCGTGTCAACTGCATATGCCCAAAACGTCTTCGAAAGTCCACACTTCAATCTCATACTTCTAGCCCGCTCGTTCAATGTTCTGTTCATCCTCTCTGCAACCCCGTTGAGTTGTGGTGTATGCTTTGGAGTCTTCTCCATACGAATACCATTCGCAGCACAATATTCCCTAAACTCACCGAGCTCATACTCCCCACCATTGTCTGATCTTAAGCACTTAAGCTTAAGTCCCGTCTGATTCTCCACCAAGGCCCTCCACTTCTTGAACACCTCAAAAGCTTCATCTTTCCCTTTCAAGAAATAAACCCAGACCTTCCTTGTAGAATCATCAATGAAAGTCATGTAATATGACGCACCACCAAGAGAAGTTACCGGAGATGGTCCCCACAGATCAGTGTGAACAAGTTCTAACTTTGCTTCCCTCAAACCCCTACCTGTCCTTGAGAAATTATTTCTCCCTTGTTTGCCAAACATACAATCTTCGCAGATCCCCACGTTGACTGTCTTCAAACCCGGTAGTAGTCCCTTTGAACAAAGTACTTTCATCCCCGTCGCACTCATGTGACCCAATCGACAGTGCCACAAATCCGTATCACCCTTGGCTGCTGCCACCGCGATACTATCCTTGGTGTTATTCGCCAAATACAATGTTCCCTCCTTCTTACCCCGAGCGATCTCACAATCCTCCTTGATAATAACCCAATTTCTGCAGCCGAATGTTACCTTGTAACCTTCTTCGTCCAACTGCCCAACTGATAACAGGTTCTTTTTCAAACCCGGAATGTGTCTGACCCCGTTCAGATGTAAGACCTTCCCGTCCGATGCTCCTATTCTGACATCCCCCTTCCCCTCGATTTCCAAAGGCTCGCCATCCGCCGATAGACCTTACCGAAATCACCTAAGTGTAATTCTCCATCTCTTCTTTATGCCCGCAAGAGTGGAATGATGCCCCGAATCCAAAGACCCATGATTCTAGTGCACTACTAACACTCGTAATCCGCACATCGTCACCTTCGACCGTCACATTCACCGAATTGCCCCCACGATTGGGACAATCCCTCTCAGAAATGTCCCAACTCCTTACAATGATAGCACCAACCGATCCCTTTGCAGAACCTTTGGTTTATCTTTGGTCTGCGCAGCTTTGCCTCTTACCACTCACCACGTTCTCCCTAGATTCGGTTCTCCCTTGTTTGCTAGTACCCGCTTCCCTCGCTAGTAGTAGCTAAAGCCGATCCCGAAGCACTCGATGTCCCCAACTTCTTCATGCGATTTTCTTCGCCCAAAAGAAAGTCTTTAACATCATCATACTTCAATTTCTTCTTACCCGCCGAAGCATTGATCGCCGTCACCGTTCCGCTCCAACTTGCCGGTAAAGATGCTAGCAACAAGCACACATGAACCTCATCATCGAACTTGATCTCCACCGCAGCCACGAGTCTATAACATCCATAAACTCATCGATGTGTTTAGCCAAGGATCCTCCCTCTTGCATCTTGAGACTACCCATCTTGCGTATCAAATCAACCTTATTTGCAGCAGATGGAGTTTCAAATCTCTCAAGAAGATAATCCAATGACTCCTTGGTGGTTGTCGCCTTCTTGGTAGTCTTTGCAATCCACTTTGACAAAGTAGATCTGACCACCCCTAAGGCTTTTCGATCCATGAGTTCCCATTCTTCCTGATCTTCTTCTTCCGGTTTGACACCCTTCAGAGGCTTATAGAGATCCTTGTTGTACAAAAGATCCTCAATCTGCATCCTCCAATATCCGTAGTCAGACCCATCGAATTTCTCAACCGCCTGTTTGTCTTTGCCCATTCTTGATTGCTTGACAACACCCTTGATCTTGGAACCAGGCTCTGATACCAGTTGTTGTGAATATAGCCCTCCACTACCAAGCAAACCTACAAGAACGATTAGGGCACATAAACAAAACACAAGAAATAAAGCACAAAAAAGAACACCGAAATTGTTTACCCAGTTCACCAATGTTTGGCTACGTCTGGGAGCACTACCAAGCCAGGATCTTGCACTATAATATGTAAATATGATGTTACAATGAGTCTAGGGGCGGAACATTGTTTAAATATGTGTTAGGGAATACAACCTAACCCTAGATGGACAAGGGAACCCGAAAAAACGCCTAAAAAATGGGCCCAGAATTTTTCCACCCCGACACATGGGCGGTCGCCCAAGTGCCCATGGGCGGTCGCCCAAGCCAAAAATCCTCCGAGCCAAAAACCTTCTGTCCATGTGCGCGGTCGCCCTTCACCGCAAGGCTGGTCGCCTACGAAGATGAATAACCACGACATACCTACTGTGCATGTGGGCGGTCGCCCAACACCACCTGGGCGGTCGCCCATGACGACAGAAACCCCGACGATTTTCTCCCTTTTTACTCCGAAGTCTAACCCGGTTGGTCCTCTATCCCAACAATTAAAGTAGGAGTTGTGAGTGGATAGGAGAGAGAAAGTGGGGTAGAAAATAGTAAGTGGATAGTTGTTGAGTATGACAAGTGGGTCCCATGAATAAAGAAGTATTAAAAAGTTTCCTTTTTAGAAAGTGTGACTTATAAGTGGGACGCCCTAAATGACAAAAATGGGTAAGGTTCTATAGGACGGAGGGAGTATGCAAGGAAGATGGACAATATGTAACCCTACAAGGTTCATGTTGTGCTCACACGCGAGAAATGCTATGTTGTTTAACTCGTGAAAGATACTGCTCACTTCGTCTCGAAAAGATAATCTCACTTTGACTTTGGTGGTCAACTTACCTGATATTTATCCGAGAATTTATTAAAAAATTATAATTTATTATTAATATTATACATAATGATGCATCAATAACATTCCTAGTTTTAAACATATACACTTTAGAAATCTACAACATCTAAGGGAAGGTACATTCTATATAGAAGCATATATAATGAGAAGGAAATTACAAAATGCAGTGCAGGAAACAAAAAAGTAATTTCTCGCTCAATTTATTAGCTTAATTGAAAGAAGAGATAAATTATTTTACCATGGCTAGAGAAGAGTTGGACCGAAAGATTTCAGCTTTGTGCTGAGGCAGCAGGGTTGCTATTCGGAGCCGATGCTGCTAAACCAGATCCAGGATTTGGATCGGGTTGTTCTTCAACTGCGTGACGTACGAACTCTTCTGGGGTCAAGTGGGACCCATGGCAAGCACACACAATTCGAATTTGAGTGGCACTGAATCTATAAGTGACACCTGATATGGTCCTACCGTGGGGCCCACTACCAGTCGTGGAAACCCACGGTAAATTTGGTGACGACCCACTTCCTCCAAATTTCAGTTCTGCAGCTATACCAGGCCTTATTGCTGGATATTCAGAAGGAAACCGTTCTGACCTTGGCTGGTTAGTGATAATTCTTGTTGGGCCTATTGTGTTGCTTTCTTTTGCACCATTTTCTGTATGCGAAGAGGATCCGTCTTTCCCATCTCCCTTGACCTGTTCAGATGGCTGGTGCCCAATTACGGGTCTTGAAGCTGCATTGATATGAGAAAGTTAGCGAATAAACCACATTGCCATGCATAATAATGAATCCAAGAGCAGTTAGGAAATTAGAATCGTCAAAATGCAATGAAGCAGATAATGATATCCATATTTCCTTGAATCATGCATAATTAATGAACCAAACAGAGAGAAGTGGTAAACTTGTTCCTGGAGCTATAGTCAGAGCAATTGATAAGAGTTTATATATGGAAATATTCTCAAGAGAAGCATTTACCAATGCGTAGGAACAGTCACCAGTGCATAGACGTATATTCCAAATTCAGATTCTTAATGTTTGCCTCCGTGAAACTAGTGAGGGCACTTGTTAAGAGCCTATTAGTATAGTATTTTGCTACGGAAAGGTGACAACAGATTATGTTCTCGTAATAAGTCATTTATGTGGATTCCAAGCAAGATATTTGGGATCCAGAACATTTTATCCCATTTAAAATTATACTAGAGGACTTACAATAGTATTAGAATGCATATTGATTTTGATCACAAAACCATAAAATTTGAGTTACTAAGAGAACGGGAATATACTGGTTAGATATGTTTTTTCTCAAGTCTTTGCAAACATTGGCAGTGTTTAAGCGAGATTCTTTTACCATGTTACCTTTGTAAAGCTTGTGCCTGACATGTTTTTAAAGTTTCTATGGCTTCCTAGTTAGATTTTAACATAGAATGAGAAAGACTTATAACAAGTAATAACCACTTATCTAAATGCATCAATGAGTGCTGCATACCCACCAAGTCCACAAATAGAAAGAGAGGAAAAGAAAACCTTGAGATATCTTCATCCCGTCATTTTGCTTATCTGAGTTTGGTGGACCCCTGCCAACATAGGAGGGGTGAAACTGCAAAGAATGAGAACCTGAAAGCCCAGATTTACCAGGGTTTAGTGTTGGAACCTGGACCGGAGGGTATCCATACGTCACTGGTAAGTTTGCAGGTATCACAGGCTGAGTCACGGTTCTGTCATTATTTGCAGAAGTCATCCCCGGAATCATACCAGGTACTGTATAGCTTGAAGTCACAGGTCCACCAATGGGGTTAGAGTTAGAATCCTTCCCAGACAACGGGTAAGGCATATTCAAGATGTTAGCTGATTGACCCGGATATGTTACACCATAGGGCACATTTCCCATCTTAAAGTCCTTTTCTGATGATATGGTAAACCTTATTTGTCCTTGTGAGTCCGCAGCAGTTGAATCAGAAACCCCGTGGCCACGTACATCCTTGTGGCCCTCAGATAAGCCAACACTTCCAGAGCGTTTTTTCGAACTGTCATTGTGGTGCTGAACCAGCTTTGAAGTTGGACCGTCGGCTTCGGAATCTGCAACATCCTCATTTTCAGCTGTTGAGCCTTCATCTGTGTTTATTGAGATGTGTGACGTCCTTGTCTGGTCATCTCTCTCTTGCTTCTTCTGATGGTTTTTTTCACTAAAAATGTTTTTCCGCTTGTTACTTATCTCCAATGTCCTCTCTATTTCAATTTCAGAAGATCTATTATCATTTCCAACCCAAGTTCTTCCATTGTTCAAGTTTCCTGAAGCATCTGACTTTGAAAGATCATAAAAGAGGTTCTCCTCTGGTTTTGATGGTTCACTTTTCTGAGACCCTATGAGAGGGGATGGTTTCTGTGTACCACCATCAAGAAAGTTCTTGAAATCATCTATCAGTTTGCTACCTCTATCACTTTCTTCCGTCCTAATATCTGAGGAACTGCTATTTTTCCCCTTTGAACTTGTAGATGGCCCACCACAAGGTAAGGACATCCCCAAGGTAAGATCAAGACTATTATCATCGTCCATTTGGTCAAGAAGTAATATACACTGAAATCAATATACTTCAATATTGCACCCCCTCAACTCCTTATTCCATACAGCATCTTCCCCGGCCAATTATATAAGCAGACTCCTTAAACCATTATGTTGAAGTAAACCACCTGTTACGGAGTTCACATAACGATTTATTTCATAATCACATCAGGACAAAGCTCTCAATGCACCAATAGAAAGTAGAATCCTCTCTTTTGTTCGATAAGGCTGAAAAGGAGAACAATAAGGAAACTGCATCCAACATTAGGCGCGACATACTTACGATTCAGCATGCATAAGCATAACCTTTTCATTTATTCCTAATCTGACTATCTACTCAATATTTTACTTCCATCAGTTGCATACTCAAAAAGCATAAGTTGAACACTAAATGGATATAGTTTTTCCTATACATAGAAAGTAGACTCTTGAGAAATCTAACAGAAATGAGAAAGTTCATAGTTCTCCGTCAAGTGTCTTAATGAGCTTATAACCTGCTGTCAAAGTTTCATATTCGTCGATGCATCATTCCTCTTAAATGCCATGACAAAACCAGAAACGGGGGAGTTGGGGTGTCTGAAGAAAGTGCATAATAGATTTAAACAATCGATACAACATGTGTCCCGATACATAAATCACTCAGCCCTCCTACAAATTATATAAAGGCACGAACTTTAACTAGCAGTAAGCGCCCAAAATTTCCAATTTTTTTACATCACCTATCTCACTATCAAAAAGAAACAATCACAAACATTTCAAAGTCCATTGACTTTTTATTTTCAATTAGGAGTAAAATTCAACTACCATAGAAAATAAAAGGGGGTGATGAACCCTGACTTTTGTTATATATTTATACATACACATATACACAGTCCCATACAGTTATATATACCACATACTACGTATACCAAATATATACGGTGGGACCTCCTAAAGTGCCACATATGCACTCTCTCACCCTATATATACTATAACCCTCCAAAGGCAAAGGTATTCTCTAATCCACACACTCTCTCTCTCTACAATATTCACTCTATATCTCTCATATACAGAAACTGATCCTTACGCCCGAGGGTTATAGCGGGGCAACCCCTGCACCACTAACGGTGCTGTTTTGCAGATCTTGCCCGAGTTGCGATGCGTCCTATGCAACCTTTGCCACCCCGGGTCGTGGCATCATCGGGGGAGTTTTTGGGTCAAAAGTATACTACTTGACACGAGACGGATTTAAAGGAGATTAAATTCCTATAACTAGATATGCTCGGACATAATTAATCAGCATAGAACTACCTATTATGAATGAACAACTGACAGATTATTAACCGAAAATCTATTGAATCATCAGCCTATCAATAAATTCACGGAAGCGTTATATCAGTTTTAAGTTAATTAAACTCCAAATTAAAGCTAACAAACACTAATTAAATAGAGATCTTATGGATACAAAATAATGAAAAAGTTTAATTTAGAGAGAAATAGATCGCAAATTCGATCTCAATCAGTATAATTGCAACAATTTAACAACTGAAAACTTCACTAGATACAATTAGTTTGAACATTAAAGTTAAAGATTACCTGAGTCTTGAGAGAGATATCAAACCCTAGCTGACGCTCAGTAGAGGGAGAGAGAGAGAGAGACTGCGTGGGGGATGGAAGGAATCGCACAGTCATCTCTTTCTTTGTTTACTTTTTCTTTAAGCACGTGGTTGTCATGCTGTAATTCGACAATACGAGAATTTATTTTCTTTAATGTTTTGGTCAAATTTCGACAAGTGATTGTAAATAACCAAATATTTCAAGGAAATAATTGGGTGCAATGGAATATAGATTTGTATATGTGATAATCAACGAACAAAGGAATTTTAACGAGGAAAGCCCTTGAACAAATTGTTCGCCGGCATAAAACCTCGGGAGGTTTTGGAAGACCTACCTTGACCAAAGTTTTACTATGATCAGTGGGTTACAAGCTCGGATGTATGGAGAGAGATTACAAGAGTGTGAGTGTGTGAAAATACATGTGTTTTTCATAATCTCCATACCCCTATTTATAATAAGGGTAAAATAAAAAGATAATAATCAAATTCCTAAAAACTAGGCATGATGGAGTTATTGAGGAGAAGATTTCGGGCATGACTGTTGATGGTGGTTGGTGAAGAGTCATGGTTGAATTGGTCTTCTATGAGTGCACAAGTATCTCCTAAAAAATAGAAACCGCAAAACTGATCCCAAGTTGTTCCAGCTTCAGGATGTTGATGAAGACGTTGAGCCAAGATGTCGGTCCAAGTTGTGGACCAAGTTGTGGAGGTCAAGTTGTAGAGGTCAAGTTGTGGAGATCAGGATACTGAGGCGTCTTGACATGTTGACCTGCTTAAGATGCCAACCATATACATATAGTGAAAAATCCGTCCCCAACAATTGCCCCCAAAATTTCTTGAATCGGAGAAAACTTGGAGATTCAAGGAATTTTTAAACTGCTACTCCCCTCATCGGCATTAAGGAAGCGTTTGATTACGCCAAAGAGTTGTCGAACGCCTTGAATGATGCTTCTAAGTCCTTGATGGTAACCAAGATAAAGCTTTAAGAAACATTAGTTAAGGTGTTTGAAATTTGGTATGTTAGATGAGGGTTGGTCCTCAAAAAAATTTTATATTTGATTTGGCATGTCTTTGCTTGACATGTTTACTTTGGATCGTGTGAGTCATGTTTGTGTTGACATGACTTACTTTTGTGTGTTGAACTTGATTTTCGGTGAAGATGTTAATCTTTACTCAGTTGATTGGAAGATGATTTCATCTTTTTCAGGTGTTCATATTGATAACATGTTGATGTTATAAGCAGAAGGTAACATGAAAATGTTACAACCAGTAGTTCACAACTTGAATAAGTGTGAAATCGTGCGCCCAGGCGAAGGTGTCGAAACCTTAATTCGTTTGGTAACATGTCAATGTTACAACCAATAGTCACAACTTGAATAAGTGTGAAATCGTGCGCCCAGGCGAAGGTGTCGAAACCTTAATTCGTTTGAAGAAATAGAATAAGTATCAGCCGTCCTGGCGTGTCAACATGTTCTATCCCTCTCCAGCTAAAGTTTCAACATGTATCAGCCGTACTGGCGTGTCAACATGTTGATCTTTTCTTCCTCAGGTTCAAACATGTATCAGCCGTCCTGGCGTGTCAACATGTTTGACCTGCTCCAGCTTAGGTCTCAACATGTATCAGCCGTACTGGCGTGTCAACATGTTGATCTTTTCTTCCTCAGGTTCAAACATGTATCAGCCGTCCTGGCGTGTCAACATGTTTGACCTGCTCCAGCTTAGGTCTCAACATGTATCGCCCGCATGCTTGGCGTGTCAACATGTTGATCTTTTCTTCCTCAGTTCAAACATGTATCGCCGTCTGGCGTGTCAACATGTTTGACTCCGCTCCAAACAGGTCTCAACATGTATCGCCCGTACCGGCGTGTCAACATGTTGAGCCTACTCCGGCTTAGGTCTCAACATGTATCGCCAGATGCGGCGTGTCAACATGTTGAGCCTACTCAGCTTAGGTCTCAGCATGTATCGCCCGCATCGGCGTGTCAACATGTTGAGCCTACTCCCTTAGGTCTCAACATGTATCGGCCCGTGCGGCGTGTCAACATGTGGAGCCTACTCTGTTTGTTCAAGTTGTATACCTTGCAAAACAAATTCATGTTAGGATTGGGTGTTAGCTTTACCCTTCCGATGCTTAAGTCAGTAAGAATTTTTAGCATAACATAAGAATTGACAAACATAAATAAATGACTTGACAAAATTTAAATCATACCTGTTTTTGGAGTTTGCTTTTATGAAAAAATGACAACTTACGTGAAATACAACTTGAGGTACTTTTTTGCTAATATTTTGACATGTTGAAGATAGGCGGTCATCTTTTCTTATTTTGTCAGCCTCATTGTGGTTATTTTAGGACTATGAGCTTATCTTCTACCAGTCTGATGAATTTAACAGCTCTCGTCCTGACATCTTCAAGTCTCTTGCATGGAGTCATGACCAATTCGTCATAATAAGGTGATCCCTTCTTCAAGCCCAATCTGAATGCCTCGGTGGCTGTGGACATGTTCAAGTTGGGGATAGTCACTGCCTCTTTGTTGAACCTGTTCAAATAGTCTTTCAAGCTTTCGTCAGGTTGTTGCACCACCCTGTAGAGGTCACTAGTTAGTTTCTCAAAAGCTCTATTACATGAAAATTGATTCACAAACATATTGACTAATTGAGAATAAGATGATATAAAGTTTAGAGATAGGCCGGTTAGCCATTTCAAAACTGGTCCAGACAAGGTGGAACCAAAGCCCCTACAAAGACAGGCTTCTTTGAAGATAGAAGGAATGCTGATAATGTCCATTAATTCTTGGTATAGCAACACATGCTCTACTGGATCTGTGCTCCCATCGTACTTCTTCATGTGGGGCACTGCAAATCTTTTCGGGATCTCCATATTGGCTATTGCTGGAACAAAGCGAGACTCATTGTAACAAGTTGGAGAAGCTTGATGAAATGGTAAAGCAACTCCAGGCAAGTTCATAAGCATCTCTTTGATCTGCTGTAACTCTCTAGCAACTTGGCTTTCTACAAAAGTGTTAGTGTAAAATTGAGAAGAAGAGTGATCAAATGCATTATAAAAACTCCCTGTTTGTCCTAAAGACGGAGTGACATAAGTATAGCAAGATGTTGGCACAGGTTGGCTGAATGCGAAGGTGTGACCATGTTGGGCAACTTGACTAGTTGTCACAGTTGTACTATCAGTCTGTACTGCACTCGCCATGGGGATGTCTCCAAGATTGCCCCCAGTACCTGCACCAAAAAGAGTTCTAGAAAATAAAGGTGATAATGGAGTTACAACTTGAGGCTCAACTTGATTCCCTTTTCGCAGACTCTCAATTGCATTGAAAATCATAGTATTGGTATCCTGCTGAGCATCCATTCGCTTATTCAGTTCATTCAACATGGTTGCCATATTATTCACGAAACCAAGATTGATTTCAGACGCAGTCATCTCTCGAGGTGCATCTTGCTGCCCCCGGTCGCCGCCCCCGATCGCGGAGGTTGCGAGGTTACTGACCGGAAGTTGGATTGACCATTTTGATGTTCTAAACAAATCTAAAAAACCAAAGTTCCCACGGACGGCGCCAAATTGTTTTGGTCAAATTTCGACAAGTGATTGTAAATAACCAAATATTTCAAGGAAAGAATTGGGTGCAATGGAATATAGATTTGTGTATGTGATAATCAACGAACAAAGGAATTTTAACGAGGAAAGCCCTTGAACAAATTGTTCGCCGGCATAAAACCTCGGGAGGTTTTGGAAGACCTACCTTGACCAAAGTTTTACTATGATCAGTGGGTTACAAGCTCGGATGTATGAAGAGAGATTACAAGAGTGTGAGTGTGTGAAAATACATGTGTTTTTCATAATCTCCATACCTCTATTTATAATAAGGGTAAAATAAAAAGATAATAATCAAATCCCTAAAAACTAGGCATGATGGAGTTACTGAGGAGAAGATTTCGGGCATGACTGTTGATGGTGGTTGGTGAAGAGTCATGGTTGAATTGGTCTTCTATGAGTGCACAAGTATCTCCTAAAAAATAGGAACCGCAAAACTGATCCCAAGTTGTTCCAGCTTCAGGATGTTGATGAAGACGTTGAGCCAAGATGTCGGTCCAAGTTGTGGACCAAGTTGTGGAGGTCAAGTTGTAGAGGTCAAGTTGTGGAAATCAGGATACTGAGGCGTCTTGACATGTTGACCTGCTTAAGATGCCAACCATATACATATAGTGAAAAATCCATCCCCAACATTTAATTAGAGTATTTTATTTTATTTTTGACAAAGTGCACTAAGCTATACTCCAATTTTATATTTTTGGGAATTTTCCCATCAAGTTCCTTTTTTGACATACTCCTTCCCACTAAGTTCCTTATTTTATTGAAATGACCACTAAATTTCTTTTTCAAGTAAACTTCCTATATTACCCCTGTTATATTCCTCCCTTCTTTCCCCTTTTTTTATTTCATTTTATTCCTCCGCCATTCCCACCTCTCTACATCGCCGGCGATCTCTTCATCATCACTCCCCAGATCGCACACTTCCGTCTTCCTGTTCGGTAAGTACTCTTTCCCTCTCCATCCTTGATTTGCCCCTTGTTTTTTCTATAAATATAATCAATTTAATCATTATATTTATAAAAAAGAAGCTAAAAATAAAAATAAATTCCGTTTGTTGGCGGTACTGATAATTGAGCTGAGGGTTTCGTTTTAATTTTATCAGCTGAAGTTTATGGGCTACCATTGTTTGGATCCATGGATTGGGGATGTGCTGTTATTACGTTTCTGGGCTAATTAGGTACTGATCTCAATTTTAATCAGCCAGTTGGAGCATGAATTTCTTCAATTTCATGCTATGTAATTCAATTTCGTACTGTAATTGATTTTCGACTATTGAATCAATAATACTGCTTGAGAAATGTTGTATTATACTACCGTTCTTTATAATACTGCATCAGAAATATTGTATTATATTACTCTTCTTTATAATACTGCATCAATAATACTGCATCAGAAATGTTGTATTATACTACTGTTCTTTATAATACTGCATCAGAAATGTTGTATTATAGTACTCTTCTTTATAATACTGCATCAGAATGTTGTATTATATTTTCAAAATGTTGTATTATATTCAGAATGTTGTATTATATTTTCAGAATGTTGTATTATATTCAGAATGTTGTATTATATTTTCAGAATGTTGTATTATATTCAGAATATTGTATTATATTTTCAGAATGTTGTATTTATATTGCTTATTACAAAATGTTTTGGAACAAATCACTTTTCACTAAGTTTCTCATTGTATTAAAATAACCAGAAAGTTTTTTTTAAAAGTGAACTTCCAGTTTTGCCCCCCCCCCCCAAGACAAGCTCATAAGGCAAAATCATAAGCAAATAACAAAACCTGAAGCGGATTTCACAAAATCAAACACCAAAACCCAAATTAAATACTCGCAGTTAGCTCAATCCTTGCATAACAAACAATCATGAAAAAAAATCAAAGTAATCAACAAATAAATATACTCCTAGGTCATCGGAACAGTCAACTGCGAAACAAATACACAGATCTCACAACATTCTGATGCAGTATTATAAAGAACAGTAGTATAATACAACATTTCTGATGCAGTACTATTGATGCAGTATTATAAAGAAGAGTAATATAATACAATATTTCTGATGCAGTATTATTGATGCAGTATTTTAAGATGTTGTATTATTTTAAAAAATGATACAATATTTCTGATGCAGTATTACTGATGCAGTATTATAAAAAACAGTAGTATAATACAACATTTCTAATGAAGTATTATAAAAAACAGTAATATAATACAACATTTCTGATGCAGTATTATAAAGAACAGTAATATAATACAACATTTCTAATGTTAAAGAACAGTAATATAATACAACATTTCTGATGTAGTATTATAAAGAAAAAATAATACATCATTAAAAAAATAATACAACATCATTAAAAAATAATACAACATTTTTGAAAATATGATACAACATCATGAAAATAAAATACAACATCATTAAAAAAAATTGACTGAAATGAATCAAGAACCCTACGGAATAACCCAAACTAACCAAACACCGGCGACAGCAGCAGTAGTCGTCATCCGTGGAGTTTCGAGACGAACTGGAATATCTCCGACGGCTCTCTAGACGCTTTCGTCACCGTCGAAAGCTTCGATCCGAAGTTTGAGCAATACAATGGTTCATAGGCCATAACATTTTGTTCAGTGATTGCTAAAAATGAAATGAAATCATAGAAGTAAGCCAGTTTGGTAGGTTATAATCTAACTGAATAATACTTTCATAATGTGTATGTATAACTACATAGGCGATTGAGAGTGTAACTTTTTCTTATCCTAACGCTATTATCAGTAACCAAACGTCAAAATAAGAGGAAAACTGAGAGATTGAAGTGACCGGAAAAAGTGATCGGCAGGCAAATTGAGCGGAGCAGTTGAGAAATTAGGGTTTCTAAGTTCTTAACTTTCTCGAAATTTCATATCCGATTTCTCCGACCAATCAATTATCGACGCCGAGAGGGATGATCCGATGACGGAGCTGAACGAAAATCCAATTTAGCGATGTGAATTATTGCTCGAATTAATTAGGAAATAGCTATTTCCACGCCTAAACTACTTAGGGAATTTTTGTCTGAGGGGCATTTTTGTCCAAAATGGATAAAATAATAAAGGACATAACAAAAGAAACTTGATGGTCACTAATTTGTAAAAAAGGAACTTATGGGTCACTAACTCTATATTTTTTTATTTAGATGTCGATGTTTGTACTTACATAATACTCCCTCCGTCCCATTGAAAGTTTCACATTTTGTTAAAACGGGTGTCCCGTTAAAAGTTTCAACTTTTCTAAAATTGCAAATAATATTTACTATTTCTCCCACTAATTCTCTCTCCTACTTTACTTTTATACTCACAACACCAATCAACTTTACTATTCCCGCCACTCATTCTCTCTCCTATTTTACTTTTATACTCACAACACTTTGGCCCCGTTTGATATCACTTATCCGGAGTTGTTCATGACTTATGACTTTTCGTAAGTCATTTTTGTATTGGTTGATTTCCATTTTTGTAAAATAAGTCATAAGTCATGTACAAGTCAATTAAAGCACAAATTTCTTATAAGTCATAAGTAGTAGAGAAAGTGCTGAGATAAAAAAAACACTTGTGAACAGTAAAGTATTTACAATAAAATAATAATAATAATAATAATAATAATAATAATGAAATAATAAAAAAAATAAAAAAGTAATAAAATAATAATAATAATAAAATAATAATAATAAAAAATTAATAATAATAATAATAAAATAATAATAATAATAATAAAATTAAAAAAAATAAAATTAAAAAAAATAAAATTAAAAAAATAAAAAATAAAAAAAATAATAAATAATAAATAATAATAATAATAATAATAAAAAAGTAATAGAATAATAAAAAAATAAAAAAATAAAAATAATAAATAATAATAATAAAAAATAATAATAAAATAATAATAAAATCATAAAATAATAATAATAATAATAATAATAATAATAAATAATAATAATAATAATAAAATAATACTCCATCCGTCCCAATCTAAATGTCTCAACTTTCCTTTTTGGGCGTCCCATTTAAAATGTCACAACCCGAAAAAGGAAAATTTTTTTTACTATTCCACCCACTCATTCTCTCTCCTACTTTACTTTTACACTCACAACATTCTCTCTCCTAACTATTCCTCCCACTCATTCTCTCTCCTATTTAATTTTTCATACACACAACATTTAAATTTTTTCTCTATCTTACATCACTTTCCTTAATTCCCGCGCCGAACCTATTTTAAGACATTTGGATTGGGATGGAGGGAGTAATAAATAAAAAAAATTAATAATAATAATAATAAAAAAATAATAATAATAATAATAAAATAAAAAATAAAATAATAAAATAATAAAATAATAAAAAAAAATAATAATAAAATAATAATAATAATAATAATAATAAAATAAAGTAATAATAAAAAAATAATAAAAAAATAATAATAAAAAATAATAATAATAATAATAATAAAAATAATAATTAAAAAATTAATAATAATAATAATAATAATAATAATAAGAATAAGAATAATAAAATAATAATAAAATAATAATAATAATAAAGATAATAATAAAGATAATAATAATAATAATAATAATAATAATAATAATTAAAATAATAATTAAAATATAAAAATAATAAAATAAAAATAAAAATAATAATAATAAAAATAAAAATAATTAAATAATTAAATAATTAAATTATTATTATTATTATTATTATTATTATTATTATTATTATTATTATTATTATTATTATTATTATTATTATTATTATTATTATTATTATTATTATTATTATTATTATTATTATTATTATTATTATTATTATTATTATTATTATTATTATTATTATTATTATTAGTTTAGTCTTTATAATTTCATTCAGCACTTTTTCAGCTTATTAATCAAACAATCATACTTACTTGTGATAACTAATCAGCACTTCAAAAAAACTAAATCAAACAGCATCATTCACCAGCTCACAATTATAAGTTATCAGTCATAAGTAATAAATCATCAGCACATTTCAATAAGCTAAATCAAACGGGCCCTTTCTCCACTAACTTTTTTTTCTTAATTTGCGTGTCATACTCAAAAGGGTGAAGTTATAAATGGGACGGAGGGAGTATATAATATAAGGCACATGAACCACTCTTTCATACCCATACTTTTTCCGTCTCACCCAAAAATTTATAAAATGAGTGAGTTTAAAAATTAAAAAAAAATGTGAAAAATGCGATGTATTGTAAGTGTAGATAATTTGATAGGAGAGGAAAAGCGGGGTAAAAAATAGTTAGTGAATAATTGGTGTAAGTATTTCATGTGGGACCCAAAATAAAGAAGTAATAAAAATTTACCATTAGCTACTTGGATATAATATCTCTACCAGAGGATATTATTAATGTGTAATACCAGCAGAATGTAATCAGTGTAAATTTAGCTACTAAATAACTTATATTAAACAGTTTCTCTCTCCCTCTCTCTTTGTCTCCCCACCCCAGAGTACGTATTCATGTATATGTATGAGAGCACAAAGGAAAGAACACACAAAGAAGAAATTTATTTCGGGAATCGATTGAGAAGAAGAAACTATAGTGGTCTTTAAATTGAAAGATTTCATCATGTTTCAAGTTTCAACCATAACTGATAAAAATTAACACATAACAATCCAATAATATATATTTATGTTTACAGAAAAGTTGAGACTGAGGAACTGAGAAATGGAGAAATCAATTTCTACCCCAATTCAAGCCCAAAAATCAGTATATCAAACTATCCAAGCCCTAAACCAGTAAATTCAAGCATGAAAAAACCAAAAATCTGAAACAAAAATCAAATATTAAACCCTAAACAAAACATGAATGTGACGGTTGAGGGTTGAGAGTTGAGAATCGAGAGTAGGAAACTTACCTTTAGAAGGGGAGGAGGCGTGCGGTGGGAAGATCTTGGCCAGCGGACTGAGGTGGGAGGGGGCGCACCGGTGTCGAATGATGGATCGCTAATCGGCAATTGAATCGCCAGAAGGAGAGAAAGAAGAAAGGGGCCACAGCTGTTGAATTGAAAATAGATTTTAGGTTTAGATTTTTTTTATGTTATATTATTATATATAATTATATATAATAATTTTTAATAAATAAACTCGGTACACCGGTATACCAACCGAAGTCACTTTTGCGTACCATGTACCAACCAATTGGTACGGTACTACCGTACCAAGAGTTCGGTATACCAAATTTTTGTACCAATTATAATTGTTGAAACTTGTGTGGTAAAAGATGAAAGATAAAGGTGTTTATTGAAAAATAGAGCTTTTAGTGAAATTTATGTGTGTGCGCTAAAATGAGCATAACTTTTGATTTCGGATGAATCGCGAAACGCACCGCATATCAAATCGAACTAAAGGCATCTCATAGGAGTTAAGTTAAGTTATGGGAATTTGCCCCATAAGTTCCTTTTGGAACAAATCACTTTCCACTAAGTTCCTCATTGTATTAAAATGATCAGAAAGTTCTTTTTGCAAGTGAACTTTCAATTTTGCCCTCACAACATTCTGAAAATATAATACAACATTCTGAAAATATAATACAACATTCTGAATTTAAAAAAAATAAAATTTTGAAAATATAATACAACACTCTGAAAATATAATACAACACTCTGAATATAATACAACATTCTGAAAATATAATACAACATTCTGAATATATTACAGCATTCTGAAAATATAATACAACATTCGGATTTTTTTTAAAAAAATAATTTTTTTAATATTTTTTTTTTGAAAATATAATACAACATTCTGAAAATATAATACAACATTTTGAATATAATACAACATTCTGAAAATATAATACAACATTCTGATTTTTATTTTTTTTTGAAAATATAATACAATATTCTGAAAATATAATACAACATTCTTTGGGGGGTATTTTTGTCCAAAATGACAAAAAATTGATACACTCATTTAAAAGGAACTTATTGAGCATAGATTTAAAAAAAAAAGAAACTTATGGGGCAATGACCCTTAAGTTATAGGTATCAAAATCAAATTTTAATATCTATGGATCACTTTTCAATGGTAGGTATCAAAATTAAATTTGATGTCTATGTAAAAGTTACTAGCATCTCCAATGGTAAGTATCATTAACTCAATTTTTTTCTTTTATTAAAATTCTTTCACATTTAATATTTTTAATAATTAAATATAAATAATGTTATATTATAATTGAATATAATTGAACTTAAAATAAATTAAATAAATTATGTATACTAAATTAAATAAACTATTTTCTTTTTAATAGACAAATTAATAACTTAATTTTGTGTGTTTATAAATATACAAAAAATAATAAAATAAAATATAAATGTTAAATAAATAAATATGATATAAAAAGATTAAAGAAAAGAAATGAAAAAAAAAAAAAATCAAATGATACCCACATGTGATATCAACATAGTGAATCACTTCCTACACACCATTACCAATTAGTGATTCACAATTGATAGGGATATTAAGGAACTGACTAGTCAACTACTTTTTTTTCATTTAAGATTAAGAAATACTCCCTCCGTCCCAGTAGAAAGTAGAAGCTTCTCATTTTGTCATTTTGGGTGTCTCGTTAAAATCTTCCACTCATTTTCTTTCCTATTTTCAAATTATACTCACAATATTTTTTCTTTCCATCCATTTTCTTAATTTGCATGCAATGAAAAAAATGAATAGCTTATGTTGAGACGGAGGGAGTAATACAAACAAATTAATTGGTACCTAAGTAGACCTACACCTAGTCTAGTCTCTCTGAGTGTAAGGGCATTTATTTAATTTAAGGAAAATAATACACAAAGTGAAAATATATAGATAAAATAGATAGTGAAAACTTGTAAATCGTTGGATGAGTTTCTGTCAATGTAATACACAAAAATTTGTTGCAATCAAACGTAATACACGTTTTCGCTATAAATAATTTTTTCATACACGTTTTCACTATATATATCATTATCCTTAATTTAATTCTCCATCCATTTTGCAATAATTTTTCTTTTTTCTTTTTAGTTTTGAACGAACATTAAGCAAAATTTTTATATTGATTTAATTATTATAGCAAAAATTTAAAATCGTTATACACCATTATAAATACTATAAATAATATTTTTAGATTATATTAGAATAAATTAAATTAATTTAAAATTATTGCTCAAAATTTATTAAAAGTAACAACAATAAAAGTTGAAAGATCACTATGAGACGTTCATGGATAAAGTGTTAGGATTTTAATTTTGAATCACATAACAAGTTTTTTTTTCTTAATAATTTATTTTATATTTTAAATATTTATGCATCTACTTAAAAAGGGTATTTAGGACTCTTTGAGTATACTCCTTCTGTCCCGTCCGAAGCTTCACCTTTTATCCAAATGGGTGTTTCGGTAGAAGCTTCAGATTTCCTAAAATGGTAATAAATGTGGGTCCCATTTGTCAATCACACTCACTTTTTCCTCTTACATACTCCCTCCGTCCCAATAGTAGCTGCTCAATTTTTAGGTTGCACGCAAATTAATAAAATGAGGGGGAAGTAAAAATGTTGTGAGTGTAATTTGAAAATAGGAGAGAGAATGAGTGGAGGGAATAGTAAATTATAATAGTGTTGTGAGTATTAAAATAATGTAGGAGAGAGAATGAGTGGATGGAATATTAAAGATTTCTTTGTCAAAAAAGAAAAGTGAAAGCTATTAACGGGATACCCAAAATGGCAAAATGGGAAGCTACAATTGGGACGGAGGGAGTACTTAAATTGTGGGGCCCACTTGTCATATCCACTAACTTTTCCCCTCATATACGTATTTAAATTGTGAGCTCCACTTGTCATATTCATTTACTTTTTCTCTCTCACAACTCTTTTCCCACTCATTATTTTTCTTAATTTACGTGTTTCGTTAAAATGGTAAAGCATTGGGCGAGACGAAGGGAGCAGTAAGTAATGTACAAAACTTAGACAATACCAAATTGCATGGGATTCTTTAACTTTAATTTTGATGGGAAAGTCCAACTTGCATGATTGTGACAATACCATTATTATGACAATTTGAAGAGCCCTAAACGAAACTCGTTTTATATTTCCCTTCATTTCATTTCAGTACAATTTTTTATTAGAAAAAAATTTGGGTGAGAACAGCATGACCCGTCTCATTCATGAGACGGGTCGGTTTCATGCCCATCACCCGCCCAACAAAGCCAACCCACGCCTCCGTCCAAGCTTTTTGCATAGGGCGGTCGCCTGCCCAGAATCGTGACCGCCCCAAATCACCACATTTCGCTTACCAATCCTTCAGCCAACATAAAGTAATAGTTTGTATACATTAAAGTAATAGTTTGTATACATTAAAGTAATAGTTTGTATACATTAAAGTAATACATATATACAGAAAAGTAATAATGTTTTTTCCTATGTTTTCTTCGTTTGGCAAAAGTAATACTTATTATAACTAAAATGTAACAAATGTGTTATTTATATATAATAGTATTTGTACATAATTGTAACACATATGTATAGGTATCTATATGTTTTCATGTAAAAGTATTACATTATCTATAGAAATATATTACAATTTCATCTATCAAAGTGGTACATTTACTTGTATAAACTATTACATTCATATACATAAGTTATTACATTTCAAAAATAATACATATAGTTTGTATTACATTTGAAAAAAATGGGTAAAAACGAGCTTTTATTTTTTTTAAAACAGGTATTACGTTTACTTATGACCAATGTTACTTTATATGTATACAGTCATTACATTAAGAGATGGTAACTATTACTTTTGCTCTGAAAAAAATAATATATAAAAAAAATTTTTTAAAAAAAAATAGCCTATAAAAGGCTGCCACGTGGCGGGTCATGCCCCATGGGTCATGGATCGACCCGTCTCATGCATGAGACGGATCCCATGTTCTCACAGGAGACCGGCTCTTTTTATTATTTAAATTTGTTTTACAATAGTGAAAAGCTGATTATTAAAAATAGCATGATATATATATATATATATTAAATAATATAATATAATATCCTAATAATAATTATCTTATCTTATTATAATCTTCCGTCATACAAGAATCAATCAAAACTCCTTCCGTTTTGGGTCGAAACTTCACCTTTTATATAAAAGACGTCCCAAAACTTCACTTTTCATAAAATTAGTGAGTAACCTGTCGATATTTGATGAGTATAGTTATACCAAATAATTACATAAGAGTATGTTTTGGGAGAAACCAGTTTCTCCATAAATTATAAAAAGTCCAATTTTTTTCAACTTGCAAATATTTGACGAATATAAGATCAGTTTAAAAAAACAGGACTTTTTATAACTTAGGGAGAAACTAGTTTCCCCCAAAATATTGTGATTACATAATAAAACTGAAGATAAGTATTTAAAATATAATGAAGCTTTGATCGGGACGGAGGAATGGGGTATTATTTATAAAAGCGATTGCTAATATCCTATATATTTAATTTATAATGGGTGTCATATTTTCGACAAGATAAAAATAGACGGGATTGAGTGAGAAGCAAAGATAAACGGATAGATGCCACAATTAATACTTATCTTGAATTAAAATATTGAGTAAAACGATTTCTCAATGGTTACATGCTTTATCTTATTTAATATTTTTTTTTAATATATCTTAAAATATTCCATTTATGAGATCAAATCTCCTGTATCACTTTTCTGTATCACATTATATATCACAAGTGATTCAACGAATATGCATCATACATGATATTATGATGATGTCGACCCTAATATCTCATATACATTGGATCACATGTAATACACAATATGATACAGAAAAGTGGTACAGGAAATTTGATCTCCATTTTATCTTTTATCTTAAGATAGATTTTTAGTCAAGTGGACACAGTCAAACTGTACCGGTTGGTCATATTTGTTTCACTTTGGCAACCTCTTGGTTATGTTACTTGCAATTTCAAACCTTGAGGTACAATTCTGTGCTGTTATGGCCCTCCGATAACTTTAATATATTCTCCGTAACATATCTTAACCATGCTCTTGTGGGTATTTAATATTGAAAAAGATTAATTTGTAAGTTCGTTGTTACAATTAAATTGAATTAAGCTTGAAAACGATGATTTTTAGCTTCTTTACGAAGAAATGGGTTCAAACGCAGGTCATTTTGCACGTTTTTTTTAATGATATCCCAAATCAGTAGGGAAAAAAAGGGATCAAACCCTATATTTCAAAAAGTGTGAGATTTGGCTTTACCAAGTGAAAATAAAAGAACGACGTTTGAACTCTTAATATAAACTAACTCAAGTAAAGTTAATGAGCAAGACTGCAAAAAAGGGAAGCTCAAGGGTTTAACTGCAAATAATAATAAAACAAAATCTGCAACGAAATTGAAAACTTAGGCTCGTTTGTTTCACGAAAAATAACCCCCGAAAAATGATTTATTGGAAAATATTTTTTCGAAAAATGAAAATGCTTTCCGAAAAATATTTTTCGATGTTTGGTGAATATTAAGAAAATATTTTCCGAAAAATATTTTCCGATGTTAGTAGTTTCATTAAAGTAACTTTCTAAAAATAAAATCAATACAAACAAAGGAAAATGAGGAAAATATTTTTCGAAAAACAACTTCCTTATGGTAGAGGTAAGGAAGTTATTTTTCTTAGAAATCAAACTTATTTTCCATTGATCCGAAAAATATTTTCAGATAACTTCATTTTTCGATGTTTAGCAAACACCAAGAAATAGAAAAAATATTTTTCAAAAAATGTTTCGCCCAAATAAACGGAGCTTAGTCATCGCTTTTGGGATGGATAAGTACATAATAATCCCATACCTTTACGTTTGTTGGCGAAAAGGGTGGAAATAACTAAAAATAGTAGAACAAAGAGCATTTTTTATTTTAAAATATTACAATATCTTGTCGTCAACCTTATATTATTAAAAATGAAGATTAACAATTTTGATAATAAATTGGCAATTTTAAACCTCTTATTTATAGGGTCGTTTGGTAGTCCTTCTTAGCATTTGATAAAATTATTAATCCAATAAACTTGATATTTAATAAATTAAATGCAACTGATATAATAATCCTAACAACCTGAATAAGGCCTTTTATCACATCTTATCCCCTTCATATTTATCCTCAAAAAAAGTTGGTATAATTAATTCATAAAATAATAGTCTTTTGACTATTAATACATGTTAATCCTATCGGCCAATCAAATGAGACCTTAAGGGCTCGTTTGGTAGGCCGATAGGATTAGCCTGTATTAATAGTGAGAGGATTATTAATCAGGGGATTAATAATACCACCCTTTTTTTGGGCACAAGATTTTGGGGGGAAACTAGTTTCTCCTTAAATTATAGAAAGTCCTGTTTTATAAACTGTTCCTAAATATTCGCTAACTACTTGCAAGTAGAAAAAAAGTGAACTTTTTATAATTTATGGAAAAACTAGTTTCTCCCAAAACTTGCTCTTTTTTGGGATTAATAAGAAGAGGATAACAGGAAATAAGAGGTTACTATCCAGGTTGTTAGAAATAATACAGTGGTTGCATTTAATGTACTAAACACCAAACTTATTGGATTAATAATCCTATCCAGCCTAAGTCTAAGAAGGGCTACCAAACGGCCCTAATATTATTTTTTCCCGAGGAGAAAAAAGAGAGCTAATCCAATACTTTCGCTTTCAGAGTTTGTTTCAAAATCAAATACATATCCGTATAACTAATTAATATATTTGATAGATATATATATCTATAAACTTAACAAACCCATCAAAATTCACTCTCACTCTGCAAATATTTAGGTAGGAGAGAGAGAGAGAGAGAGGAAAGGGGTGGTGGTATAACAATGGCGGGAGGGGGATTTGTGGGGCCGGCGGGAGCAAGGGCAGACCAATACGAGTATAGAATAACATGGTATTTTATATTTTCTTGCATTGTTGCTGCTCTTGGTGGTTCTCTCTTTGGCTATGATCTTGGTGTCTCCGGTCAGTCTGTTTCTCTTTTCTTTCTTTATTTTCATAAATCTTAATCTTTCAGAAAAATAAAATAAAAAAATCTTTTTTTTTTGATTTTTTTATTTGTATTATGGTTTTGAAATTGTTATTTTTACATCTTTTGAGAGGCCAAAAATATGGTTTTTTTTCAGATCTGAAATTTCTATGATTTTTGGGTGCTTGGTTGTCATTCTCTGTAAAGTGTATCTATGGCAGTCAGTTGACTTTTCTTGGTCGTCTTCTCCCTCCATTGGAGCATTAATAAGTGTATTCATTGTTTTTATTATCTATATTTGGAAGTTACTATGAGTAATGTTAAAAATATTCAGTTTCTAAGAAAAGGGAAGGTACAATTAAATAGGAATAAGGTGCATCCTACTATTGCATACTCCCTCCGTCCCGCCCGAAGGGCAAAGTTTTTGTCTTGCACACGAGAATTAAGAAAAGTGAGGCAGTAAGGAGAAAAATTGTATAGTGAAATAAATGTTGTGAGTATGACAAGTGGGTCCCACAAATAAATAAGTAATAAAAAACTTTTCATTTTTTGGTTGTGTCCTTTCAAATGGAACGCCCAAAAAAAAAGAAAATTTGTGCCCTTTTGGGCAGGACGGAGGGAGTACCCCATAGTACTAGGTTTGGTTTGGAGATTTTTTAACATGGTTGGTACTATATTTAAAGCACATTACAACTAAATATCATTTTTTAGGTGGGGTGACATCAATGGATGAGTTCTTGAAGTTATTTTTCCCAGATGTGTACAGAAGGAAACAAGCACATCTGAAAGAAACAGACTATTGTAAATATGACAATCAGATCCTCACTTTATTTACATCATCTCTCTACTTTGCTGCCCTTGTCTCCACTTTTGCTGCTTCTTATGTCACCAGAAACAAGGGCAGGAGAATTAGTATTCTCTGTGGTGCTGTCAGCTTCTTCTTAGGTGCAGTTCTCAACGCCGCCGCCGTCAATATCGCAATGCTCATTGTCGGCCGTTGCCTTCTCGGAGTCGGCATTGGCTTCGGTAACCAGGTAACTGCAATTGCCAGGATTGTAGAGTTAATATTTCCAGCCCTTACGGTTGAGTTCACCCCCTTTCATGCTTTAATTTGCTTACATTACAATCGATTAAAGCATAAATAAGGGTTAACTCAATGGAAATGGATGGAAATTAACCCTCTTAGATTGTGTTAATTTCACCGCCCTCTCCCGAGGGGAGGAGTTCGAAGATATGTTTTAATCTGATTGAGTGGCATATGATATACAGGCAGTCCCTCTGTACCTTTCAGAAATGGCACCTGCAAAAATCCGAGGAGCTGTGAACCAGCTCTTTCAACTGACAACGTGCTTGGGAATCCTCATAGCCAACTTCATTAATTACGGGTGCGAAAAAATACACCCGTGGGGATGGCGGTTATCCCTCGGTTTAGCCACAGTTCCGGCAACCCTAATGTTTCTTGGCGGGCTTGCCCTGCCGGAGACACCAAACAGTCTAGTGGAACAAGGAAGACTAGATGAAGGAAGGAAAGTGTTGGAAAGAGTTAGAGGTACCTCAAAAGTAGATGCAGAATTTCAAGATCTTCTTGAAGCAAGTGAAGCAGCAAAAGCTATAAAGCATCCGTTCCGGAACCTTCTGAAGAGGAAGAATCGTCCGCAGTTGATCATAGGAGCTTTGGGTATCCCTGCATTTCAGCAGCTCACTGGGATGAACTCTATATTGTTCTACGCACCTGTTATATTTCAGAGTTTGGGTTTTGGTTCGGGGGCGTCTCTATATTCGTCTACCATCACCAGTGGCGCTCTTGTTATTGCTGCCTTGATATCCATGACTTTGGTTGACAAGTTTGGCAGACGAGCTTTTTTCTTAGAGGCTGGCACTGAAATGATTTGCTACATGGTAGTTTATTTCATATATGTATATGTGTGTGTATATATGTGTGTGTACATGTGCATGTTAGTGTGTGTGTGTATATATATGTGTACATGTGCATGTCAGTGTGTGTGTGTGTATGTGCATGTCAGTGTGTGTGTGTGTATATATATATATATATATATATTCTTTAAAAACAGGCCCTTTTTTCATTGGAGTGCTTACCTAAACTGTCTTGCGCTGCAGGTGGCAGTCACTGTAACTCTAGCACTGAAATTCGGAACAGGAGTTGAGCTCTCCAAAGGGATTGGAGCCTTCCTCGTCACAGTGATTTGCCTTTTCGTCTTGGCTTACGGACGGTCGTGGGGCCCACTAGGATGGCTAGTTCCGAGCGAGCTTTTTCCATTGGAGACGAGATCAGCTGGCCAAAGCATAGTAGTGTGTGTAAACATGCTCTTCACAGCATTAGTTGCTCAGTGTTTCCTTGTTTCTCTCTGCCATCTCAGATGGGGCATATTCTTGCTGTTTGGGTGCCTGATTGTTATTATGAGCATCTTCATCTATTTCCTCTTGCCTGAAACAAAGCAGGTTCCGATTGAGGAGATTCATTTGCTGTGGGCAAAACACCCTATCTGGAAAAGATACGTCGAACCTGTAGAATCACACGAAACGGAAATGAAG
The DNA here is from genome assembly GCA_022495995.1 of Adenophora triphylla var. japonica. Taxonomy (NCBI): domain Eukaryota; kingdom Viridiplantae; phylum Streptophyta; class Magnoliopsida; order Asterales; family Campanulaceae; genus Adenophora; species Adenophora triphylla. The sequence continues at coordinate 855,715 of JAFEMH010000025.1, forward strand.
GGGGTGTAGGAAGTCTAGAAGTTTCTTGAATAGGATTATTTATTTGGTACTTACCTGCATTGTTGAATTCCAAGTCTATTTAAGTGAATAACACTGAATTTTTTAGTCAACAAGTATTCTACTCCCTTTTATTGCACCTGCTTATCTCATGATAAAAATTATGCTTCATCTGCTTAGTTACAGAACAGAACAGACACTAATAAACAACAACAAAGCCTTAATCTCAAAGATGATTTGGGGTCGGCTAACACGAATCCTTAAAGAAAAAGAAAAGAGGTAAGCTTGCGTCTCAATTTTTTTTTCCAAACAAGAGCAAATTTAAAAAAAAATAAACAAAAATCAGACATTCATTTTGGGACGGAGTCATTTTGGGACGGAGGGAGTACCATACGGGGTCTAGGACGTCTGGGGTATGGGGTATGTATTCTTACCTTACAAACAGCGAGATGACTTCTGCACCACGATGGTGGCACCATTTTCCATTTTGGAGTCTTCGAAGGGGGTCGATGTGTAACTTTTTTTCCTGCTATCAGAGAAATATTTCCATGTACACCAGAACCGTAGTTGTTTAGGGGATTTTCAGAGACCAACAAAATCCAACAAAATCACAGCAAGTTGAAAGGAAATGAAAATTGCTTATATAAATAACTGAGTTATGTAAACACAATAATGGACACAGAGTGGATACAATGCTCCTCAAGAGAGAGAAGTGTTGATTAGGCTAGCAGCTTAGCAAGTTCATCTACTCTCAAACTCCCCGGTGGAACTACAGTTAGAAAATCCTCTTTCAAATAGCTTTTCTTCTGTATTCTAGGACTTTTCCTCTCAATTTTCTTCTTTTCGGAAAGCGTAGGAACTATTTTCACCTCCTCTTCTTCGGCTTCCGGTTTATCATTTTTTTCGGTCACCACCTTCTTTACTCTGTTGTGCCTAAAAGTGGGCCCCGGGGGTGCAGTTTTTGCTAACGCAACTGCTTTTTGAAATACTGTATCAGCATCCAGACATGAATCTTCCAGCACAACTGCACTCCCTACCTCAACAGCTTGCTTCAAGAGCAAGAGAACTCCCTCTGTCTGAGGTGAAAGAATAATTTCACTGGAATTTCCCCTGTTTCCTGACAAATCCTGCGAAAATCCATCTTCTAAGGGAACAATAGATACAGATTCAGACAAATCATCAGTCTGATGGGTACTAACTAAACTTTCCGTCAAAGACCCTGAACTTTCACCACTACAATTCGGAATATCAAAACTTTCTGTTGTAGATAATGACTGGGAATTGTGAACTGAAATTAAAATGTCCTCGCCCTCTTCTTTTCTCAGATCCTCAGTTTTGCTGTCATTGTCAGAAATCACATTCTCTGCTGATAAATTTGGAAGACATGCAAATGCAGCTGCCTCTCCATTTTCAGATTCCTTTACTTGAGGTTTATCGTCTAAGTCAGGCAATGAAGACTTCCAATCTCTTCCTCTCCACAAAAGTATGTGTTCAGACTCAAATGAAATTAAGACACATGGCACAAGATCCTGAAATTCAAATTTAGTGGGTTAACATAAGATTATGATTAGAATACGTCCGCAGATAAGAATCTACTTACCTTGAGTTTGGCACCAATTTTTCGGTAGTCACTACCATTCATCCCTTGACAATTTATTCGCACCAATTCACAAGCTTCAAATGCCTCCCTTACATGCTCAACAAGGTTAACGTAAACACCATTTTTTCCTGTCAGACATATACAACTCAACCTTAGCAGTTTACTTCACTGAAAATTCATTTTTTGATTAGGTAAAAAAAAGAAGATAATTCTGGGACCAAGGTTTTTTTGTTGCTTCTCTGAAAAATTTAATCTTCCCTAAATCCTCCCATATAAAAAATGTTCATTAATTTAGGAGTTGGAGATTGACTAACCAAGCTTGCATATTGGAATTAAGTCACGTCCCATCTTGCGCATGTCATTCGCTTCATCCAGTGTCAGACCATCTGGGACCCGTTTGACCAATCTCGGGTAGACAGGACTAGCTGGTTTCCACAACATGAGTGGAAACATGGGCCGGGTCTTAAAATTATAATTTCTGCCTCGAAAAAGGTATATGATTCCTCCTTTACTACGAATTATCTTTCCTCCTGTTTTCTCCTGTCACAAGATTAATTTGTCATTTAGAAAATGCAACTAGTTTCACAAAAAACACGAAGAAATCAAAGCAAAACAACAATTTCAACAGTGAAATAAGATGCCTAACCTCTAATTGCTGGCGTACATTGTCCATGTCAACAGTGCAAACGCCTTTGCATTTTATCTTGCAAACTCTCCTTCTTTTCCAAAGAGCGTGGATGTTGTCTAGCATGTTGTGTGTGAAGCCATCTCTTCCTAAAACAAGTAAGAAACCAGATGAACTTCATCTATAAGTGCGAACTCAGTTTAACTACATTCATTCCCATTCTTAAAAATAAACAATACCAATAACTCTTTGCCAGTAAGGGAGAAACATAATTACAATTTACAAATACAAATAAGAATAAATGATATACCCTCTCTCTACTTTGATCAAAGAGTCCACTATTCTACTTTAGAATATTTCACCTAAAGAGTTCACGGTAAAAACTTATCTCTATGACATATCCTTTTAACCCCTCTACGTGCGATATAAGCATCTTGGCTATGTTTAACAGTTTTTTGTACTTGTGACCAACGCTAAGGATAGTAACGGACTCCTTCCATTCCACGTGAAGAGTCTATTATTCTATTTTCAGATGTTCCACTAAAAGAATCCATTTTTAAAATATACACGTATTGTCTCCCTTATCTTTCAACTTTCCCCTCCACATATGATAATACTCCCTCCGTCCCACTTGATTTGATACTAATTTTCATTTTGGTCCATCCCACTTCACTTGATACTACCCAAAAAAGAAAGTTTTATACTCACAACAACAATCAAATTACTAATCCTCCCACTCATTCTCTCTCCTACTTTACTTTTTCTACTCACAACATCTCATTCCACTAATTCTCTCTCCTAATTTTTCTTAATTCTTATGCTCAAGTTTTTGGTATCAAGTGAAGTGGGACGAAGGGAGTAATCATCTTTGATACTCTCAGCTCAAAAGATACAAACATACTTCCTCCGTCCCACCCGACTTAGGACAATTTGCCATTTTGGGTGTCCCATTCGACTTAAAACATCTCAAAATGGCAAGTTTAAACTATTTTTATATTTAATGGGACCCACTTGTCATACTCACAAGTCACAACAACAATCTCCTTACTATTCCTCCCACTCATTTTCTCTCCTATTTTACTTTTCATACTCACAATACCTCCTCCACTCACTCTCTCCTCATATTATAATAGTATTTCTTAATCCCCGTGCCGGGAGAGACAATCCTAAGTCGGGTAGGACGGAGGGAGTACATCTTAATCATAGAGATTTCAAACGAACATTTTGGGAGGAGGTAATAATCCTACTTATAAGGCTTTTCAAGCATGGATATTTGCTTCAAAAATGAGGGAAATATATGTTCTAACTCTAGAATTCGATCCTGATAATGAAGATTCGCTGTCATAAAAGTGAACCTCAACCAAGTTTTGTAGTACAAAGAACTCGTCCAGTGTATAGCTACAAATGTAATGCTCAAACAACTTTTTGACATGTTTTAAGGTAAAAAGAAAATCACTCCCTCATTCTTTCAGAAAGAGCAAGGGGTTGATTTACTTGACTTTCAAAAACAATCGATCATATTTGGGATCAACGATTTACAATCAGATACATGCTTGGATATGTAACTATAAGTCTATAACCATTATAAACTACTCCCTCCGTCCCGTGTAAGATTTTTTTTTTGCCATTTTGGGCGTCCCATATAAGATCTCTCTTTCCCAAAGTGACAAAGAATTTTTACTATTCCTATCACTCATTCTCTCTCCTACTTTACTTTTATACTTGCAACACCAATCATTTTACTATTCTTCGCACCAATTCTCTCTCATACCTCACTTTTCATACTTTTTCCTTGACGTTGTCCCACGTCACGAGGCGAGGCGAGGCGAGGCGAGGAGAGGGATCGAACCCTGATGTTCACAGAGGGTGAGGCATGACTTTGCCTGTAAAGGAGAAACATAATTGCAAATACAAATACGAATAAATGATATACTCTATCTGCTTTGATCAAAGAATCCACTATTCTACTTTAGAATATTTCACCTAAAGAGTTCATGATAAAAATTATCTCTATGATATATCCTTTTAACCCCTCTATGTGTGATATAACTATATAAGCATCTTGGCAATGTTTAACAGTTTTTTGTAATTGTGACCAACGCTAAGGATACTAATGGACTCCTTCCATTCCATGTGAAGAGTCTATTATTCTATTTTCAGATTTTCCACCAAAAGAATCCATTTTTAAAATATACATATGTCGTCTCCCTTCTCTTTCAACTTTCCCCTCCACATATGATATACACTCTCCCTCCCACTTGACTTGATACCAATTTCCATTTTGTTCCGTCTCACTTCACTTAATACTACCCAAAATGGAAAATTTTTATACTCACAACAACAATCGAATTACTATTTCTCCCACACATTCTCTCTCCTACTTTACTTTTTATCCTTCCACTAATTCTCTCTTCTACTTTTCCTTAATTCTTGTGCCCAAGTTTTTGGTATCAAGTAAAGTGGGACGGAGGGAGTAATCATCTTTGATACTCTCAGCTCAAAAGATACATACATCTTAATCATAGAGATTTCAAACGAACATTTTGGGAGGAGGTAATAATCCTACTTATAAGGCTTTTCAAGCATGGATCTTTGCTGCAAAACGGAGGGAAATATATGCTCTAACTCTAGAATTCGATTCTGATAATGAAGATCCGCTGTCATAAAAGTGAACCTCAACCAAGTTTTGTAGTCCAAAGAACTCATCCAGTGTATAGCTACAAATATAATGCTCAAACAGCATTTTGACATGTTTGAAGGTGAAAAGAAAAACACTCCCTCATCCTTCAGAGAGAGCAGGGGGTTGATTTACTTGACTTTCAAAAACATTCGCTCATATTTGGATCAGTAATTTACAATCAGATACACGCTTGGATATGTAACTATAAGTCCATAACCATTATAAACTACATTAGAGTACCATGAATTGAATGTTGAGGTGACGGATCTATGATATGTAAATTCAACTTCTACACCATTCGGCAATTAGCTGATGTGCAGAAAAGAATCAACTCACACCCATCAACCGCAACCAATTAAGGAAATAATGCAAAAAAATAGCTAAACATTTCATTGCATCAACATATAATAGAATATAACCATAGGAAAGCATATGAAATTGTTACCCATATTCAATTGGCGCTGAGATTTTGTACAACTTTGCACAAGTTCATCGATTTCCTCTTTCGATAATGGCTCCCCCAATACCTCCTCTCGCGATTGAGCATACCGAGGACCCAAACCTGGCAGGTAAGGACCCGGAGCCTGGACCGGCTTAACACCTTTTTTATGAGGCGGCGGCAGTTTAAACGAATCAAATTCCAGCTTCTTCCTACTGGGAGCAAGCGGCTTTCTACCGGTCCATGGCCGTGGCATAGTTCCAGGCCCAAACGGCGCAATCGGCGGCTCACGCAATTTCACCGGCTTCACTTTCGGGGTTTCGGTATAACTATACTGGAACTCAAATGGGGCCTCAGGGATTACGTAGGAGACGCCGTAATCGCTGACTTTAACGCCGGCTTCAATTACGTCGCCATCGGTCGGAATTTTTCTAGGTCTGACAGTTGGCCGAAATGCGGGGTGGGGGTTTTGGAAGTTTGGGGGTTTGGAGTACTTCGATTTCTTGCCGGGAATTGAAGAGCGGGAAGGAGCTGAAGGTGTTCCGACGGACTTGAATGAGGGAGTGGGAGAAGAGATGTGGCGGTGCACGGTGGCGATTTTGTCGACGGAGTTGAATCGTTTCTGGAAGCGGAGCTGGTCTTCAATTTCTTTCTGAGTGCGTTCTTGGCGGGCGAATTTGTCATTGTTGTTGTTCCACCGTGAGAAGTGGATTTCGGTTGACGGGCGGTGGTGGAAGGGTTGGTCCGGTGGTGGCGAGAAGATTGGGAATTGAATTAGGAATTTCAACGCCATAGTTGAGCTAAAATTCTTGATTCATAAACCCAAGAGTGGATTTTTCTTTGTTTCCCCCCAAAATTAGAAAGATAAGGGTTTTTGTGGGTTGTCAAGAATCTGCTTGTCCCATCAGCTATAAAGAATGCTTATAAGCCAACTTAGCCCCTCATGTGCACATTAATATCACTTCAGCCCTTAAGGTTGTTTTTGTAATTCTAGGGGTGTAAGTAGTTTGGTTTCAAAAATTGTCAAATCGTGTGGTTCAGTTTGGTATGCGGTTTAGACCTCCAAACCACGATTCGAGACCGCGAGACCGAACCACCAAACCGAACCAATAAACTAAACCACCAAACTGCAATATTAACCATAAATATGTATATATATTTCATTTTCATCTTATATTTAGATTTGAAAATTTCTAATTCTATTCATGGGTTTTAGCCTGTAACTCTTTTTTCTTTTGGTTAATCTTCTTGTAATAATATTAATTCACTCTTTAGCACATATCATTACAAGTACTCAAATGATATGTTGTTATTATAATCATTGAATCACAATTTCAAGTTGTGTTTAAATACTGAATCTCTTATTTATGTTATGTTTGAAAAATTCAAACAATATATGACAATGAATTGTGTAGTTTGAAACCATGTTCTAATTAATGGTTTAAGCAATGTTCTATTTCATGGTTTGAATCGTGATTTGAATTGTGGTTAAAACCGAGGTTCGAACCGTAAAATCAAACCGCGGTTCGAACCAATTACCGAATTAAACCATGGCGGTTTGGTTCAGTTCGATTTGAATTTTTTCATGATTCGATTTGATTTGAGATTTTTCCAATCCAATTACTAGTGGTTCGATCCGTAAATTGATCCGAACCGAACCATTTACACCCCTACGTAATTCTGACTCAAAAGTTGAAGAACTCATTTGCTTCCATAGTTTAAGAGGAATTCATGGAATTCACAAATAGTGTAGGGGATGTAATAAAAATTACTCCATTTATGGGTCAACGCAGTAGCTCACTTTCACTCAAGCTTTCTCAGTTCTACCTATCGCTCTCTTGCTCAGGTAATTTCTTCAGCTCCTCATGCTTTGATCCAATTCACATTTTCCTTCAATTTCTATCATTTCAATTAGAAATCCCTTCTTTCTTCTTTGATTGGTCTCTGCATCTGTGTGTTCATAAACAGTCTTGGGGTGTCTTTCTGTGTGTCATAATTTGAAGGTTTTGGGTGTCTCCATGTGTGTGATAATTTGCAGGTTTTGGGTATTTTGGTGTCTCTCTGTGGATGTTCATTGCAGGTTCAAGAAACAGTGAATTCTTACAAAAAGCACTGATTTTTAAAACTTTTGCTGAAAGAAAGCTTGTTTGAAGTGTACACTCTCTCATCGAAATTGTTAGAGATATTATCCACGTTGGAAATTGACAAACCTTGCCTATATAATATATAAATATCCTGTGCCACTCCCCTTGGTACCAATTGGTTTTAAGGTGGAACCTCAGACTTTAAGATGGTATCAGAGCCACCGATCTATGGTGGCCTGATTGCTTCCGCTGTTTTTCTCTAATCTACTCTATATCTCTAACAAAAATCATGCTTTTTGTATTTTCTGAAATTCAGAGAAATTGGTATTTCATTTCATATGCCCTTGAAAAATTTACAAACTGAGGCTCTCTTTAAGCTCGTGGGTGCAAATAGTGCATCAGGTAGGATTTATTTTTAGGGTTTAAGGCAAATTCAATAAATAGAACATGATTAGTGGCTCCCTATTATGTAAGTCGGGCGTAATTGTAAAACAAAGCAAATGACTTTAGGGCTCCAATGCACAGAAATCAAACGTATTTGACTTTAGGAGGGTGGCGCCGGCGATGGGTTGGGATGGGGAAGAATGGCGGTGGGGTGGGCTGAAGAAGAAAGGGGTAAAATAGGGAGAGGGGTGGTGTGACTAGTGTTGAATATTGGGTAGACTTAGTATTGCGGGGGTATTCAGTAATGTTGCGGGGGTAAATAACAATTCTCAATTGTAAAACAAAGCAAATGACTTTAGGGCTCCAATGCGCAGAAATCAAACGTATTTGACTTATTGACTTTATCTTTTTGTCAAATTGTACTCCTCTGCTTGTACATATCTAACCTTCTGCGAATTAGACATTCGGATATATTTTATCTCGCTTGTACATTTTGTTTCCGAGCTTTATAGTTGTTGATGTCTAGATTGTTATTGCTGAACCAAATTCACCCGTGTTCTATGCATGCAACAGCTTTTGCGGGACATGAAGTTACTTATTTTATAGTTGGGTGAATTTTCAACGAAATATATGCAATTTATTGGGCATTTTCGTTAAACCAATGGAAATCGTACATAAATTCCGAAGATTATGTCAATTCCAGTTACGTGGACTGCTATTTACGATGGGAATAGTTGTGTCTATTGTAATTCTAACTCGGTTAATTACATTTCCCTATGAGAACTACACAACGGTTCCATCCTCCTTAGGCAGCGTAACATTTCCGAATAATTCAAGATCGAGTAATTCTTATCTCCTTCATAAAGTGGTGGCTATTTCTGATGACTCTAAATCCGAAGAAGAAGCAGATAAAATCCTTGATAAGAGATTGACTATGAGAAATGTTAGAAGTGCGTATAATGTTTCTGGTCAAGAAAATATTATCAAACTTCTTCCCGTGGGTGAACTTAGGAAATCGGAGGAAGAAGAAGAACTTACCGGAAATAATGACATCAGGAAAGGAACTTTCACAAGTGGGGTCGAATACTTAGAAGAAGATTCTAGAACTTTAGTGTCACCAATAATTGCCAAGGTGTCCAAACATGATAATATATTTACTTTGAAAAATATAACGGTTCCTAGTAACTCTGCTACGGAGAAGCGGATGAAAGAGTCATCCATCTCATATATGACTTCAGTTCTTCGGACTTCTGTTTCTTCTAAGTCAATGGTATGTTCTTCGACTTTTAAATGTTTCATTTGATTAATTATGGACGAGTTACGCATTCTTAGCATTTTGACCTGTTCTCATATTTCTTATAGAGACCAAGGTGGTCTTCTCCTCGTGACCGGGAACTTCAACATGCCAAGTGGCAAATTGACAATGCCCAAATTTTACTAAACGCATCTGGACTCCATCCTTCTCTTTTCCGAAATGTTTCTCGCTTTGTAAGGTAAACAATTTGAGCTTATGCATGTTTATGCAAATATTGATGTAAATCTAGCTTGTTGAATGCGTGTGAATAAATCCGAACAAGTATTAAAGGTTAGTGGGTAAAAGTTGACTTAGGTAAACACTTACGTTTACATTTTCACTCGATGAAATTTGCAGAAGCTATGAACTGATGGAGCGGGTGCTTAAAGTTTATGTTTATAGTGAAGGAGAAAAGCCGATATTTCATCAACCTGGAATGAGAGGAATATATGCTTCTGAAGGATGGTTCATGAAACTAATGGAGGGAAACAAGAAATTTGTAGTGAGAGATGCTCGAAAAGCCCACCTGTTTTATCTACCTTTTAGCTCCCGCAGACTTAGGAAAATGCTGAACGAACAGAATTTTAAAAGCCATTATGATTTAGAAAACCATCTGAAGAATTACATCGACACAATTGCTAGAAGATATCGTTTCTGGAACAGAACTACTGGTGCAGATCATTTTCTTGCTGCTTGTCATGATTGGGTAAGCTTACTGAATTCAGAGCCTCATCAGAATTTTGTAGATTGCAAACTATGTAGTACTTATATTACTCCATCCGACCCAAAATGAATGACCATTTTAAATTTAAGAGTCATTTTCAAAATTTTGATTTTTAATAGAAAAAAAAATCATAAATGTTCTTGCTATTCACTTTCAAACTTTTAGTTTTGCTAAAATACAATGAACTATGAAAAAAAAAACATTTAGGGACAGTTTTTGAAGGAAAAGTTTTAAAAGAGGGTCATTCATATTGGGACAAAAATGGTCATTCAATTTGGGACGGAGGGAGTATTAGGAGTGGCAAAATACCCGTAAAAGTGGTCCAAAACCAGATGACCCTCTCCATGTGGTTCGGGTTCAGGAAGCGATTTCTAAATTGGTTCAACCTGCAGTGAACCTGACCCAAATAAGTATGTATATGACTATAGAAAGGGGTTTCCATGTTCTATAGAAAGGGGTTTCCATTTCTTGAAAGAAAAAAGATTGTATTTTTATAGCTTTTTACTTGTATTGGGGCTAAAGGTTTCGTAAGCGATGCTATATTTGCTGTTTGTTTATCCCCAAATTTCTGAAACGAAAAAAGATTGTATTTTTATACCTTTTCACTCGTTTTGTACTTTTTCTCCTAATGTAGGCTCCAAAATTCACGATGAACTATATGGGAAACTGCATCAGAGCACTTTGCAATACAAATCTTGCGAGCGGTTTCAGGATAGGAAAAGACGTATCTCTTCCTGTAACTTACATTCGCACATCAGAAAATCCCACAATTGATATAGGCGGAAGATCCCCATCAGAGAGATCAATCCTAGCCTTCTTTGCAGGAGGATTACACGGCTACCTCCGCCCCATCTTACTAAAGCACTGGGCCCACAAAGTATCAGACATGAAAATACTGGGGCCCATGCCTCGTGACATTGAAGGTAAAACTAAGTATCGTGAATACATGAAGAGTAGTAAGTACTGTATTTGTGCTAGAGGCTATGAAGTGCATACGCCACGGATAGTTGAGTCGTTATATTACGAATGTGTCCCTGTTATTATATCTGATAACTACGTGCCCCCGTTCTTTGAAGTGTTGGATTGGGAAAAGTTTGCCGTGTTTGTCAAGGAAAAAGACGTAAAGAACTTGAGGCGCATACTTTTGTCGATTTCGGACGAGAAGTATTTGGAAATGCAGCGTGGAGTGAAGATGGCGCAGAAGCATTTTTTGTGGCATAAGAAGCCGGAGAAATATGATCTGTTTCATATGACCTTGCATTCGATATGGTACAACCGAGTTTTGAATGTACAACCAAGATGAAGGGATTTCAAATGCAGGCTATGTAATGTATTATTATTATTATTATTATTTTATTTTGTTTTGTTGTGATTATGTATAGAGTTGGTCTTAAAAAAAAATGCGTTTTTTTCTAAGCTTAGAAAAAACGTGTTTTACACTGGCACTTAATAACACTAACACTGACACTTTTTTACACTGACACTTTGTTACATTGACACTTTTATACAGTGGCACTTAATATACATGCACTGATACTTTTTTATACTGGCACTTCTTTACACTAACACTGACACTTTTTACCCTGACACTTAATATACATGCACTGACACTTTTTTACACTGACACTTTGTTACACTAACTGACACTTAATATACATGCACTGACACTTTTTTACACTGGCACTTTGTTATACTAACACTGACACTTTTTTTACACTGGTACTTTGTTAAACTAACACTGATACTTGTTTACACTGACACTTTGTTACACTAACACTGGCATAGCGGGAGAAACAAAACACGTTTTTTTCTAAGCTTAGAAAAAATGCGCTTTTTGTTAGATTTTGACTTCGGTATAAAGGGTATTGGATTTTTGAAACTAAATTTCCTTTGTGTCTGAAAATCTTTCAGCTGAGGAACATATGCAATATGCAACCTACTTTATAAAGAATGAATATGGATAACTTAGTTTTGCATTCGATATCAAATAATACAATAAACTTTTCTTAATTTATGTCGTCAACAAATTAAAGGAACTGTTGACTTTACATTCACACGTTAGCTCTACATCATTAAAATTACAGTCGGTGATTATATCATTGACGTGGCGCAAACGTGACAATGTCACGTCAGCAACTTCGTTAGATTTTAGAAATGAGCATTTACGAGATCAAAATAATAATAATAAAAACACTAGAAATTAACAGCATAATCTACCGACAATTTTCCCTCACAAAAGGCCAAAGTGGAAAAATATGCCCTCATCACCAATAATAATTCTCCTTTGTCTCTAAATAATTTTTCTACTATTTTTTTTTTATTATTATTACTCCAAGCAATAGTTTTAGTCTTAGACTAATTTAATTATTTTAATAAATAACTAAAAGTTGTTATTAATAAATAGTTATTATGATGTATTAATAAAAAATTTAATTTTTCATTAAAATAATTAAATTTATTTAAAATTATTGCTCAAAATACTTTTATATCTATAAAAAATGAAAAAAATCATTTCAAAGGGAGCATATTAATGTCTTCAAACTTTTTTTAATTGATTTTTATTTTATTAATGATGTATATAAATGTCACTTAGGCTACATCAATTAAACTAACACATGTCTAAGAAGAAAATACAACTATATATATGGAGCTTATTACTAGAGGTGGAAATGGTTTGGTTCGATCGGCGGTTTGGAGTCGAACCGAGCCAAATCGCGTGGTTTGATTCGGTTTTTAGACATAAGTGATTTAGTTCGGTTTGAGAAATTAATAAATCATGTAGTTCAACTCAGTTTGGGGTTTGGCACTCCTAAATCGAACAGAGCCAAATCGAGCCGAACTGCGATTTGAAATCGTGAAATCGAACCGTGAAATCGAGCCGTGAACCGAACCATGAAACCGCAAGAATTATGTATTCTTTCCTGGCTTACCTTATATTTACATTTAATTTTGTCCAATCTATGTACTGTGATTACATTGGTGTGCTCCTTATAAGGCAAGTCATTTTTATGTATTTTTTTGTAGTCTGTAGTCAAACTTGAATTAACTTATGGGTATCACAAAATACAAATCATGAATTCAGGTACTTAGTCATACTGTTCCATCCTTGATCAAGCTGAGAAAAATGGTGGTCACTTGCTTTGATTCTTAATCTTTAAGCTTAATTTAAATTAGTAGAATTTTCCTTGATAGCTCTAATTTTTCTTGCACAATTTTAGTTGAAAAATTGCTTGTAAACTTATTTATATTCTAAGTACTTATTCTTAATCAAGTTATGCCTGTATTTATTCTAAGTATATATTTATATTCATTAGTCATAAAATAGTTAACAAAAAAAGATTATGGTTTGAAATGCGGTTTGGACCATGGTCTAGTACGCAATTTGAACCGTGGTCTGAACCGCAAAATCAAAATACGGTTTAGACCGAACCAAATCGAACTATAGCGGTTTGGTTTAGTTCGATCTTAATTTTTTATGATTCAGCTCGATTTGAAATTTCTTCAAACTGATGCTAGCGGTTTGACTTTTAAATTTGTCCAAACCAAATTAAACCGAACAATTTCCACCCCTAGAGCTTATGGAGCTTGTGGAATTCAAACTTACGACCTTATTTATTTATGAATAAGTATTTACGAATATCAGATACCAACAAAGTTAAAGTTAAAAAACAAAAATAAGGTTCTTATAATTGAACTAGTACATGCCTGTGTCCAAGGACACGTGTTTTTTTTTTTTTAGAGCAAAATGGGAAAGGGACAAATGTATGAGAACAAAATGAAAATTTTGACACTTAAAACTGTTCATAGTACTGTAGATAGATAGTGGACGCGTAATTTATAATATACTCCTTACAACATGAAAATAAGATTATTTAACATAACCCAAATGAGACAAGCACCGATTTCAATGCATTGGGTCTTGGAATATGGTTGTTGTTTTGACAAATTTATTACTAATTGCTTAAATTTACTTGCTGCAGTGCTTCTTCATCTTCATCTTCATCTTCATCTTCATCTTCAGTTCATTTCAAGAACTGAAATTTCATTAATTTTCTTGCTGGGTTTTTTAGGGTTTGATTCCATACCCTGAATTCTCTTCACAGGTATTCTCTGTTCTTGAGATTTCAACTTATTTGGTCAATTTTCATGCTTTTACTTGATTTTACACTGCCAATGGATTTGATTTTGTATGTGTGTGCGTGTGTGTGTGTGTGTAAACTGCTAGTAGTTCTGATTTTCTAAGCATAGGCATAGGCATAGGCATAGGCATAGGCATCAATGTGAAGTGATCAATTCTTGAAATGGTATATTAGTACTTATTTGGTACTAAACAGAGCTCTAATGGTGGATTTGGCCAATAATTTCAAGTTTTCGATTTGAATTTAGAAGAGCTATTTGAAGTTCGCGGAGTTCGTTTTGTTCTTTCGATCCTAAATCTTGGTTATTTACTGGATTTTGCTTGTATTCCTTGGATGGAAACTTTTCATTGTTGTGATTCTTTTCTCATATTATTATTATTTATAACAAGGTTCTAAAAAGCGCTAGGCGGATGCTAGGCGGCGGAGCCGGGCCTAGCGTCTAGGCGGGGACTAGTCGGGGCTTAAAACTAGGCGTTGGAGAGGGGCCTAACGCCTAGGCGGGGTCTTTTAGAACACTGATTTATATCATTTTGAGCTCAAATATGTAGTTTCTCTACATTGTTAGCTCAATTTGAAGTGATATTTTTGTAGGAATCTCGGTTATAATTGCTTGCAACGCGAACACAACGATATTCAATGTCTTGTTTCTCGTGTCTCCGTTCCCTTTTATTGAGTTTTCATTATATCATCATAATTTTGCAGGAGATTAGTTTCAATTCTAGATATACTACTTCCGTAATGGGGCTGAAGTTGTATTGAATTTTGTTATGGAGCATCATCAATTTAGATGTCAAAATGTATTCCGAATAGAGAAAAAGAGATGGGTAATCTTGGTGGTATTGGTAGCGGCTACACATTTGTTTTGTCAGACTTTAATGCTTCCATTCGGACTTCTGTCTCTATTGCCTGGTGTTGATAATCCACTACGTGGGAAGCAAACCCTTTCATCCAGACAATCTTATGCCAAGCATATCAAGCTCGGGGAACCACTTGTTAATGCTTTGCAGTTCGTTGATACAGATACAGATGGCGATTTTCCATTGGATAGAGAGAATGAGAGGGAGAGTAATATTTCTTTAGATGGAACAGACTTGGATGATAATCTTGAACTTGATGTGGATATCGATACAGATGGCGAGTTTCCATTGGATAAGGAATTTTCAGTGGAGAGTGTTCAAGTCAAAACTCTACATGGACTCCCTCCGGAGCAGATTGTGAAGCTGAGCGATGAGAATTCAGCAAAAAGCAGTCTTGACAAAGGTTTAAGACCGAATGAAATGAAGCTTAATTTAAGCACGGATGCTGATTCTAATGTCAAGAAATCTTCAGTCGTGCAGAAACAGTTATTTCCGATCAATGAAAACCAGATATTGTTCCAAGATGATGAACACGTGACCTTGAGAAATGATTCTGCATTATTGAAAAATCCAATTAAAAAGAGGATGAGATGTAACACGCCACCAAAAACGGTTACTTCAATCCTTCAGATGAACCATTTGTTAGTTCGGCACCAAAAATCTTCACGTGCAATGGTATGCAGTTGTGTCCTCACATTTATGTTCTTCCATATTCATCATGTTTTAGTTTAGTTTAGTTTTTTTTTTTTTTAATCTTTTAAATGGTTTTTTACTGATTGATATCTCGATCTAATACAGTACTCACACTTAGAGAGTGATATCTACCACTGATAACATAAATGTCTACAAACATTTGATTTGTTGTGTTATAGAGACCGAGATGGTCCTCATTACATGACAAGGAAATTATTGCTGCAAAGCTACAGATTGCAGCTGCTCCTGAAGTAAAGAATGATCTAGAGCTTTACCCTCCTCTCTTTCGCAATGCTTCCATGTTCAGAAGGTGAGCCTAATTTAGTAATTTACACCAAGGGTTTAGTTTTCCCTTCCATGGGCCCCACACATAGAGAGAGTTCTTATAACACCAGGTTGCCCTTTTAGTTTGGAAGTCGTGCAGTACTCATGTCTCCGGTGTGACCTTTTTGTTGCAGGAGCTACGAACTTATGGAACGGACACTTAAAGTATATGTATACAAAGATGGTGAAAAGCCAATATTTCATCAGCCAATACTCAAGGGATTATATGCCTCGGAAGGATGGTTTATGAAGCTAATGGAAGGAAATAAGCGTTTTGTTGTCAAGGATCCAAAAAAAGCTCACCTTTTTTACATGCCATTTAGTTCTCGTATGCTACAACACACACTCTATGTTCGCAACTCTCACAATAGAACAAACTTGAGACAGTATTTGAAGAACTATTCAGAAAAATTAGCTGGAAAATACCCTTTTTGGAACCGGACTGGTGGTGCTGATCATTTTCTCGTTGCCTGCCATGATTGGGTAACCCCTTTCAGAAATATTAGCCACAAGATACCATTTTTTTTTCCCTTTTCTGATAAAATTGTTTAAATTCCAGGCAGCGTATGAGACTAGGCACCATATGGAACATTGCATAAAATCCCTTTGCAATGCAGACGTCACAGCTGGTTTCAAAATAGGTCGAGACATTTCTTTACCAGAAGCATATGTCCGTTCTGCCCGGGACCCTCATCGTGATCTAGGAGGGAAACCACCTTCAGAAAGAGACATACTTGCCTTCTACGCAGGAAACATGCATGGGTATTTACGTCAAATCTTGCTAAAATTCTGGAAAAACAAAGACCCAGAAATGAAAATATTCGGTCCAATGCCGCCAGGTGTCGCAAGCAAAATGAACTACATACAACATATGAAGAGCAGCAAGTACTGTATTTGCCCCAAGGGCTATGAAGTCAATAGCCCACGAATCGTGGAAGCGATCTTTTACGAATGTGTCCCTGTGATCATATCTGATAACTTTGTGCCACCGTTTTTTGAGGTGCTGAATTGGGATTCGTTTGCAGTTATCGTAGCCGAGAAAGATATACCGAACTTGAAGGGCATTCTTGTCAATATATCATATGAGAAGTATCTGAAAATGCAGCTTGGGGTAAGGAGAGTTCAAAGGCATTTTCTGTGGAATGTCAAGCCTGTTAAGTATGATCTCTTTCATATGACACTTCATTCTATTTGGTATAACAGAGTTTTCCAGTTTAAGCCTAGATAGTGTTTTGTCAAATTGTAAATGTGACATTGTGTATAAATGTTAGAAGGTCAAATTTCTTGATTTGAGAAGGTTTATGAGTTATGAATTGTTGTGATCAGACTTTAAAACGATATCAGAGCAGACTTTCTAAACGTGCGAGCCCAACGACCCACAATGTTCTAAATCTACGTCACCAAGACCAAAGAGTCCACGCGAGCCCAACGTCTCACAATGTTCTAAATCCACGTCACCAAGACCAAAGAGTCCACGCTATCTCAGTTTTCTTTGTTAATTTTATCAGTGCTAAATGACTATTTTAATTATAAATAACTATTTTATTCTAGAATGTAAAGTGATAATTTTATTAAAACTAGCGTAACACCCGTGTATTAAACACACGATCAAAAAACTTTGATAAAATGAGAGCCTGTCTCCTGTGAGAACATGGGATCCGTCTCATGCATGAGACGGGTCGACCCATGACCCATGGGGCATGACCCGCCACGTGGCAGCCTTTTATAGGCCAATTTTTTTATTTTTATTTTTTGTTTATATTATTTTTTTCAGAGCAAAAGTAATAGTTACCATCTCTTAATGTAATGACTGTATACATATAAAGTAACATTGGTCATAAGTAAACGTAATACCTGTTTAAAAAAAAATAAAAGCTCGTTTTTACCCATTTTTTTCAAATGTAATACAAACTATATGTATTATTTTTGAAATGTAATAACTTATGTATATGAATGTAATAGTTTATACAAGTAAATGTACCACTTTGATAGATGAAATTGTAACATATTTCTATAGATAATGTAATACTTTTACATGAAAACATATAGATACCTATACATATGTGTTACAATTATGTACAAATACTATTATATATAAATAACACGTTTGTTACATTTTAGTTATAATAAGTATTACTTTTGCCAAACGAAGAAAACATAGGAAAAAACATTATTACTTTTCTGTATATATGTATTACTTTAATGTATACAAACTATTACTTTAATGTATACAAACTATTACTTTAATGTATACAAACTATTACTTTAATGTATACAAACTATTACTTTATGTTGGCTGAAGGATTGGGCCAAGGAATGTGGGTGGATTCCGGCGTGCGTGCCCGATTCCGAGCAGGCGGCCGCCCATATCTGCAAAAGCTTGGGCGGAGGCGTGGGTTGGCTTTGTTGGGCGGGTGATGGGTATGGAACCGACCCGTCTCATGGATGAGACGGGTCATGCTGTTCTCACCCAAGTTTTTGTCTAGAAGAAATTAAATTTAAAAAGTTACTATAACTATAAAGGTTAGTTTAGGAAAAAAATTAAAATAAAAAGTATACAACAAAAATATATCCTGGCATTAGTAATAAAAATTACAAACTTTAAAAAAATCAGAGCGAGAGTGAATTCTTAAAATTTGTGTCTGTAAATACTGTAAATAGTGAAGACCAAATAATTGGCTATTGACCACTATTTAAATGCAAAAAATACTGGGTTTGAAAAAAAAAAATTCTCTCCCCATCTCAATTTTTTTTATATTTATTTTAAAACGAAAGTAGTAGGACATTGTAGTAAAATGTCTTCAACTTTTTGTAATCTTATATTTACCCAGTTTCAAAAAAAATATACTCACTTTATTTTTAATGTTAACTTAATTGAACATTGATCTAGAAAATAATGAAATTTAATAACTCAAATGAACTTTTAAAAATGCTATTGATATTAATGTTGTGTTAATATCAATTTTTTGGTCAAAAATAAATCAAACTTACTATCAAAATTAAATTAGAATTATCCTGTCTTTTTGAGATCGAGAAAAATATTTTTTTTAAAATTAGTTCTAAGTATTTTACTAAATGTTCTAATTTGAGCATGTGTATTTTTTGGCAGAAAAATAATACTTTAATTTTGATTTCATTGGTTATATTTTTGTTTTTTATTGTCTTATTTCTTCATTTAAGAATTCAATATAAAATTTTGATTCTCTTATTTCAACATTGATATTCTAGCTAATAGTAGTATATCATTCGAAGAAAAAAGCTAGTGAAAAAAAGGTAGTGATAGGGAGTATTGGTTTCATACTTTTCGGATTAAATAAGTGAGAAAAAGAAAAAAAAATATGAAAAGAGAAAATTTAAAAGTGCCATTATTTGTATCAGATTTGAATAATGACAGTTATCAAAGGTTGTGCCAAATTGATTGCTTCTTAAACCATAATGTAGGATTTCCCATTTAGCATTAAATATAATAATGAGACATGAAATAATTTATAACTTAAAAAATGCTCATTATTTGTATCTGATTTGAATAGGGGTAAATAGGTCATTTGCTATCACTAATTTAAGGATATATTAGTCATGTGATATCTCAAAATTTTGGAGGAAAAAATTGAGTGCTAAAATCACTTCAACCTTTATATATATATATATATATATATAGATAGTTATTCATTCAAATTTTATTGAGAGAGTTTTGGCGTGTTTTTGTGGCCCTAATCAATTTAAATTAGATTAGTCGACATTAAATATGATGTTCGAATATTATGGATGATTAGAAAAAAAAATGACAAAAATTAAAACAAGACAAAAACAAACTTAAAAAACAAAAATATTTATCCAAACTTCATTGAATTAACTCCCTTCTAATCGGATCTCCTTGAAGGAAATAATAAATAAAAAATAATCCTCTAATCACTAAGAATATCAGACTTAATTTCCTTTTAGTCCGTCTCGCCCTATCCAAAATGACAAAAAATATTCACTATTTTTCTCACTCATTCTATTTTCTACTTTATTTTTATATTCACAACATAAATTAATTTACAATTCATTTCACTCATTTTCTTTCATACTTTAATTTTTATACTTATAATATATTTTTTTTACATTACTTTTTCTTAATTATCTTGTCTAACAACAACAAGGTTGTTCGATTTGAGGTGAGACGGAGGGATTACATTTGCTGAGTCCAAAATCCAAATCTAAGAAGCTTCACCCATTTCGCCACGTATCCTTTCCTCCAATTCAAAGCAACCCATTGATTGCCTTTCTTTACCGGGTCCCACAAACCTTATCCACTGCTGACTATTACAACACTCACCCAAAAGCCAGCACGTGTGTCTCCAAAGACTCAGTCTTTGGTCCCTTTTTTACCAAACAAAATTACTGCTTTCTAGGCCTAGGGCACACCCAATTAACATGCATCTTCTTTTTCTTTTTCCTTTTCTTTTTTTTTTCCCAGTTAAAAATTCAGAAATCAAATTTCTTGGAGGGTAATTTGAAAAGATCTGAAAAAAAAAAAAATCATTTTTTTAATTTTGGGTTTCTTCTCCAAAAATCAAATCAAGTGGGCCTAATTGGATAACGATAACTTCATTCAACCAGATCAGTTCATTGCTCCACTCCACTCCACTCCATGATCATCTTTATCAGATCGGTTAGTATTCAAATAATATTTTCTTGCAATATTATAATGTTTTTTCTTTAATTATTCAATTTTTTTCATTGGAAAAAGCCGTTTTCTTTATGGGGAATAGTGTGTGCATTTAATCTTCCTCTTCTTTGGGATCTATATATTCTCATTCTTATGATTCTGAAGAAGAACAATCTGTTTTCTTGGGTTTTTGCAGATTCGTGTCTCTCGATCGATTTGGATTGCATTTCCATTGTTTGGTGTAAGTCATTTTCTTTATTGTTAATTGGGTATTTGGATAATCATATAATTATTGCGATTTAATTTCAGTATTGGCATTTTAATTTTGAATTGCATTGTTCCAAGTTTGTGGGTGATTGATTGTCTAGGATTGTTAAAAAAAAAAAAAAAAAAAACCTGCATTTTTATTGAATATGCAAGTCTTGAGCTACAGACCCATATGAAATTCTGTTCCTAAAAATAGCCAGATTGATTTTGACTTTCATTGAGGCTAGATATTCATTGGTGACTTGTTGTTAGGACCCTATATAAGCTTAACTTTTAGATCAATGGTAATTGGACTTGGTACTACTAGAGCTCTGGTTGGGCAAGGTCATGTGTTCGAATAGTCCAACTTTCTCCCGGTGTGGCTGGGTAGGGGTGGCAGGGAATGCTTGGTGCACCGGGGTTTGCCTTTATTCATTGTTGGACCTCTATCTATAAGCTTAAGCGTTTAGATCGGTGATAACTTGACAAATTTTGACTTTTAACCGTGTTGGATTGCAAGTGTTAATGGGATTGCTATGAATACGTTGAGAGATACTGTTGTGATGTTCTAATGTGGAAGGATTTTCGTCTTCTTGTTTTATCTCTTTCATATTGTCTTCTTTTTTTTTTTTTTTCCGTGAATTAATTCAGGATTGCAAGTGTTAATGGGAGACTTGTATTTTCATGGAGAACCATCGGGCATCCATTCATTAGTGAGTACAAAATTTTGCCCGATCTTATGACTTGTATACGTCTTTCTTCGACTTGAGATGTTACTAGCTCAGTCCATGAATTAGCGGCTGTTTTTCTTCTACTTTACTTTTTTGGTTTTTTTTTTTTTTTCAAAATATTTTTTTCTATCGAGTTTGTATGGGGACTTGGTTTTCCGGGTCTAACATAAGGCTCTTGTCAGGGTTATTATAATGCTGCGGATAGCTATAGCCCTCTCTCAGATCAGTACCATTCATTTGCTGCAATGGACGACATTTTTTCACGTCTATTGTCATTGACTTCTTATATAAGCCATCGATTTTTTATATTTATTGGTGAGTTCTCTAGTCCATTGTTACAAGAATCAAACTTAATAGCATAAATTCTCTTTCGGTTATTGCATTAGAAGTAATAGTTATTTTTACTCGTGTTTTTGTAGAGGACCTTATATTCAGAGATGCTTGTAGATGCACAGAAGAAGATTTCGTGTTCTCGTCCTCTCCTCAAGATCTATCATCTTCCTATCATCGTTCTGTTCCTTCACCTTCTTCAAGATCACAGAATGTTAGCAGAAGCATCGAGGTCCATAGAAGAGTAGCATCAGATGTCAATGGACGTTTACCCACATCAAGATCTGAATGTTTACAAAAAAAGTGTGCTATTGGGAGCATCAACCTCATTTTTAGAGGGTATTAATTGTATTCAAAGTTTAATCAAATTAACCATTAAAAACGTGAAACAATCTTTACGGGACGGAGGGAGTATATGCATTGTGTTGTGCTATTTTTTCAAATTAATTTTCTTGTTGGTCAAATGGCTGCAGGTTGGTTCTCCCTTTATATATTGTAAGGCCTGTTTGGAATTTAACATTGGCCGCTTGGAGATGTTGTTGCAGCTATATTAGGTGTGCTCATGCTCGAGTAAAGAGGTAAAGATGACTTCTTTTCCTCTTTTTTTTTTTTTCTGATTAATTTTCTTTTTGATAGAATGCCTATTATATGTGATACTAAAACTTAGTTTTTAAATTGTTCAGCATTATATCTCGGTTACGGATAACTTTGCACGGTTCTTCTGATGACATTGGATGGATGCAGCGTACTCCTGGGATGGATCCAGTGGAAGATGGTTCCGCTAGATTTCGAGAACTCTTGCAAGCCGTAAGGTACATGATCTGCGTAATAATTATCCGTTTAGAACTTGATATCAGGCATGGACACATCTGATCAGCTCCCTATTTTACAATAATTTACTTGATAGGAATGGGGAGCACAAGCTGCCTGACTCGTATGTTTATCTGCTAATCCCGGGTAGAATTCGATTATTCTGTTTTAAACTTTGCAGTTCGATTCTCATATTTTTCATTGATAAATGCTCTGAGAACGTATTTTCAGGGTTATTCAGCAATCATGGTCCGTTATATTTTGTAAGCACGAAGAGATTCTTTTCAAAGATGGGTCTAGCATGTCATATTGCGAAAATCCACAGTGAGGTATACAGAATATTAAAACATGGGTTTCCCCGTCCTGCATAGATATTGTAGGGTTAATTCCATTGCCCGCCCCTGGAGATTGAGACAAAACCAAACCTCAGGGGCAGGTAGCGGAATCAACCCGATATTGTAGTTCTTGTTTTGCTCTCGAGTATCATTTCTCTTTCAAGAGAATTACACGAATATCTTAAAAACATTTTTGTTTTTCTAAAAAGGCATCGGTGGAACACAATTCATGGGTTCTGAAGCAGTATATTGAAGAATTATACTGGGGTTCTGGAAAGCGTGTAATGTTATTTGGTCACAGCAAGGGCGGAGTTGATGCTGCTGCAGCTTTATCGGTTTATTGGGATGACTTGAAGGATAAAGTTGCGGGATTGGCATTAGTGCAGAGCCCTTATGGTGGCACACCTATTGCCTCGGATATACTACGTGAAGGCCAGATTGCTGACAAGGAAGCCAGACGAATCATGGAACTCATTGTTTGCAGGCTAATAAAGGTATTTTCTTCTTCTGTTTTTGTGTGCCCGTGGGGATGAATTTCAAGCCTTCTTCAGGTTAATTTAGGTATTTTCGTGTAGGGCGATATAAGAGCGCTTGAAGATTTGACATACGCAAAGAGGAAAGAGTTTGTTATGAACCACAAGCTACCAAAAAATATACCGTTAATCTCATTCCATTCCGAAGCAAGTATATGCCCAAGTGTTATTTCCACTTTGACACACGTTGCACACGCCGAATTACCATCACTACCATTTTCAAGATTTGGGTCTGACGAGTCGGAAGAAGTTATGCAGATTGCGCGTCAGGTCCCAGTAGTTGCTCCTGTTTCAGCAGCAATGGCTTTGAGTGCTCTCCACCTTCAACTACGCTACGGAGAGAAGAGCGATGGGTTGGTAACGTGCCGTGATGCCGAAGTTCCGGGGTCCGTTGTTGTTAGACCCGACCGGAAATTGGATCATGCTTGGATGGTTTATTCATCTTGGAACAAGGATCGAACTGAGCCTGATGCTTGTGAAATGTGTGAAGCATTATTAACTATGCTTGTGGAGATTGATATTTTTAGAAAACAAAATAATAAAGGTCCACCTCCCCGGGGGCCATAGTTATAAATCCCGTCCCGGTTAGCGCACCGGTTTTGTCATTGGGACGGGACGTATCGGTACCGGAATGTACCGGTGCATCGTACCTGGTTTACAACACTTTTTTTGTATTTTTTCACTAATTATATTCCTAGTATATGTTAACAAAAATATAACATTTTTTTTTCTGGTACAATTGTTAAAATGACATAAAAAAATGCATTCCAATGTTGCAAAATATCTTCATCAGCTTTTAACATAAGTGTACGGATCTAGACCTAATTGACGTGGTTCCAGTCTACTTCAGAATTTTGAATTTTTTTCTGAATTTTTTTTTTACCTAAGTCACCGACTGTATGTAACTTTTTTTTTTATATATATATGAAGTTATTTTTCACTGTTATTATTGTTTACAATATTTTTTAAATACCAAGCCTATGCGGTTTCAAAATCCTGAATCCGCCCCGCACTTCCCCCTTGCTTATTACAGAGGGCCCACTTAAGTTTTGGTGTAAATTAATGCATTATACTATTCTTAATTTTCTTTAAACATCATTTTCATCCTTGATAAAGTACAACTGATTAACATAAAAATAGTTTCTATTTTATTCTTTGGAAATCATGGATGGTGCAAAATAGTACAGTGATCCGTACTGCACTAGATAATTCATTAAATTATGGGCCCCTAACTGTTGAAAAGCCCATTAATCTACTTCCACAACAGTCCAAATAAGGCCTATTTATGAGTAGGCCCAACAGTGTCCCCAGCCCATAAATTGGGTCATCAATGTCAATATCATGATACACGCAAATGGCCAACCAACACTAAAACATGAATCCCACAAGGATTTAAAATTATGCAATTATAGCCAGCCACTTGGATGGGTTTGGGAAAATGACACTTAGACCCCCTTAAATTATCTTTGCTCCGTTTGTTTGGGGGAAAACATTTATCGAATAATGTTTTCCCCATTTTTCGGTGTTTGGTAAACACCGAAAAATGAAGTCAACGGAAAACATTTTTCGGGTCAATGGAAAATGAACTTGATTTCTAAGGAAATTGACTTCCTTACCTCTACCTAAGGAAGTTGTTTTTTGAAAAATATTTTTCTCATTTTCCTTTGTTTGTGTTGATTTTACATTTAGAAAATTACTTTAATGAAACTATCAAACATAGAAAATTGTTTTTCAGAAAATGTTTTCTTAAGATTCACCAAACATCGAAAAATGTTTTTCGAAAAATATTTTCATTTTTCGAAAAATATTTTTCAAGGAATCATTTTTCGGGGCTTATTTTCTTGAAACAAACAGAGCCTAAATACTCTTCTCCCATAATATGAATTATTCTATTGTGCACAATAGGTTATCAATAATTCTATTAAATCCAAGCTAGTGATTTCTTTGGGTAGTTCCATGGATTTTCTAGTCTTATTTATAACAGTTCAATTCGTTCACATTTGTTTCTCTAGATTCAGATTGCACAGTACAATTTTTTGTGATTAAGAGTTCGTGCAAATAATTTAAGAGTTTGTAATTGACGATTCTCTGTATTAATTGATGCTACACCGACAAAACAGGTTGCAGAGGATCTGAGCTGAAACGAAAATAATGGATACTCCGGCTAGACTCCTCTGAATGGTCGAATAAGTCACCTACAGAGAAGTAAGAACGTGAACTAAGCCGGGGGTGGCTCCGGCAAAACCCCTCCGGCGTGAGAATAAGTGACTGGTAACAAAGGTGGATAACAATGAAAACTTAGAGAGAGAAAAAGAGCTTAGAGAGAGTGTCGTAGACTTACAAATAATGGTTTCTCCAAGGCTTATATACTCCCATGTAGCATGTGTCTTGCACATGACGGACACGTGTCAATCATTCAAACCAAGTGCCAACCACCCCCAAAGTTAGTGGGAAAGAATTGTTCACCTTGTCACATCATACTATTTTGACGATTGTAGTGGGGTACATACGTGGCAGCACATCAGTCATTTAAATTTATCAGTCACAATGTCGCCGAGCGACAACCCCAAGGAAAGGGACAATACACATATTGTCGCCAATCTCATCTTCTACTTGCACTATACTTGTCGCCTATTAATCCTACCACAACATGTCGCTAACTGTCAACGAGTACTTCTTACTAGGGGTGTAAGCGGTTTAGCTCAAACCGCGGTTTGAGACCGAGCCGAGCTAAACCGTGGGGTTTAGCTCGGTTTTTTTATTTGAGTGGTTTAGCTCGGTTTGAAAAAATGCCAAACCGAGCGGTTCGGTTTAGCTTGCGGTTTGAGGGTGCCGAGCTGAGCCGAACCGAGCCGAGCTAAACCGTTTAGCTTTCAAACCGAGCTACGAGACCGAGCTACGAAACCGAGCTACGAAATCGAGCTACGAGACCGAGCTACGAGACCGACCTGCGAAACCGAGCTATGAAGTCAAACCAAACCACCATAAACCATAATCCTAACCATTCATTCCAAATCAAATTAATCCCTACCTTTAATTTATTTCAAAACCCTAAAATCTTTAATACATTACCTCTGCCTCTTGGAGAACTTTCATTATATCTCTTTTCATTCTCTCTCTTCCCCTTCTCTCTAAAGTAGATCTCACCATCGCCGCCTCACTCACCGTCGTCGCCTCTCACCGTCGCCGCTCACCGTCGCCTTCTTTCTCTTCCCTTCTCTCTCTAAAGTAGATCTCACCGTCGCCCTCACTCACCGTCGCCGCCTCTCTCACCGTCGCCGCCTCTCACCGTCGCCGCCTTCTCACCGTCGAGAACAAAAGTAGAGGTATGTTGTATACACCTAACTTAGACGATACTACCCTTTTTGTGCTAAAATTGTATCTTTACCCGAAACTTACATTTAGTGGTTTATGTGTTTTCTTCGGTACTTTGCTAGTTTAGATCATTACCAAGCCGGTCTTTGTGGCACGATCGATTACTACAGAACAAACAATAAAATGCATACATATATTTAGTATTCATATATTTAAGAGAGAAAATTTAACTCGATATTTTTTCGTAGTAATTTTACACCGTTACAAAAGCAGTGGTACAACTAAGTAAGCAAAGGATGGAGTATTTGGAAATGTTGAAATTGTACATCATAAGTATCTTTGTTCAACCAACAATAGTATGTTCCTCATTATTTTTTAAAAGTTGAAACAATACGTCGAACTATGCTCTTAAACAGAAAGCCTATCTTTGAGTTCATATATTGCATTGATGGATGAATTTCAAGTTGAAACAATGAGTGCATGTTTTAGCATTTGTTTTGGGATCTATGCTTATGACAAAATGTAATTGTAAATTTGTTTGGTTGATTCAAACCGCGATTCAAACCGAGCTAAACCGAGCTAAACCGATTTAGCTCAGCTCGGTTCGATTTTTTTTTAGCTCAGCTCGGTTTGGAATTTTTCCAAACCGATACTAGCGGTTTGGCTCCTAAATTTGTCCAAACCGAGCTAAACCGAACCATTTACACCCCTACTTCTTACTTAATGTCTATTCTCACGCTTCAACCTACTCATGTCGCCAATACTCTTGTCGCCTACTTCGAATGTCGCTTCACTTGTACGGGCTTACATATAATACCCACTTTACACATATTTGGCCTACTTGGCCCATTTCGCCACGTTGGGCCTAACTTACTGTTCAGGCCTAAATTCATATTTTACAATCACATCATTAATAATAGTTATTCTTCATGTATTCGTGCACATGACCAAGTTGATAAATCACGTAAACATCTGTATTCGTGTATGTGTACGTTATGATTGACATATTCTCTGATGCCTATTTTCTAACACCAAATATAGGTGTGAAGTAATTGTACATCCATAAACACAAATATATAGTACTCCCTTCGTCCTACTTTAAAATGTCCATGCTATAATTTTACGGTTTTTAAGAAATTTTTTAAAAAATGAATAAAAAATTGAAAGTGGGTAGAAGATTAGATGAGAGAGAATGTAAAAGTTAAAAATATTTAATAGGAAAGAGAATGAGTGGGAGGAATAGTAAGTTAATTAATGCTTTTTTTTTTTGTAAATATGTTATTATTATAAGGGTATAATGAATTGTTTGTTTGTAAATATATACTCCCTCCGTTTCATGTGAATGGGCACCAATTTTTTGGGTGTGGGAATTAAGGAAAAGTAGGAGAGAGAAATAGGTGGAGGAGGTGTTTGTGAGTATGAAGAATGAAATAGGAGAGAGAATGAGTGGGAGGAATAGTTAGGAGAGAGAATGTTGTGAGTGTAAAAGTGAGTGGGAGGAATAGTTAGGAGAGAGAATGTTGTGAGTGTAAAAGTGAAGTAGGAGAGAGAATGAGTGGGTGAAATAATGAATATTTGTTTCTATTTTTGACAGTGTCCATTCACGTGAGACGTCCCAAAAAGGAAATAAGTGTCCATTCACGTGAGACGGAGGGAGTAAACATTATAAGGGTATAAATGTCCGAAACAATGTTTACATATTTTCATTTATAAAATAAGCTATTTGAAGTGAGACGTCCAAAAAAGAAAAATAGACACTTTAAAATGGGATGGAGGGAGTAGGTTTTAAAATGAAAATATTTGATGGAGGGCAAGTAGGGAGGTACAAATACAATGAATGTATCCCACTCTCTATTGTTCTATTGCAACCATTAAACGTCTGGTGTACGTGTTAATTATGACTAACAATATAGCTGCATTTTTATGTCCTCAATAATAATAATGCGTTGTTTCAGTACTGCAAGTGTCAACCCTTCTCTCTCTCTCTCTCTCTCTCTCTCTCTCTCTCACACACACACACACACACACACACATCAGGAGAATGGAGTTTCTGAAGTATTTTACCTCAGTTTCACCGATGGTGGATCTATAGCAATTTTTTAAGGGGTGTACAAATACACTATAAAATTTAGGATAAAAAAATTAATGTCTAATATGAAATTCGATCCCATAGCCTTCAGCTCTAAGTTATAACATTTTAATCACTAAATCACACACATTATTTGATTAGGAGGGTTCACTGCCACCCCTTTACTTTTACTTTGCCTTTTGTCTGCCCCCTGGTTTCACCATATAGTATCATTAAATTATAGTCCATCCGTTTAAAAAAAATAGTCACATTTTTAAGAGAAATTATTTTAATGTAATTTCTTGATGAAACATTCAAGTGTAATTACTTCTGTAAATAAAAATAAAAAAAAACATTTCAAATAAAAAAAAAAATCGGACGAGAATGAATTTTGTTAATTTATTTCATTGTCTTTTTAAAATTATTATTTTTAGTGATTGGCATCATCATTTTGATCTATATTCTTCTCCACATATTTTTTTAATTATCAGTATAAGTAAAAGAAATAATTGGATGATGAATGAATTAGAATAAATAAATACTTCCTCCTTTCCACTTAAGTAAATGGAGATAAAAAAACTGGGTACAAAAAATTAAGG
Source organism: Adenophora triphylla var. japonica (assembly GCA_022495995.1). Taxonomy (NCBI): domain Eukaryota; kingdom Viridiplantae; phylum Streptophyta; class Magnoliopsida; order Asterales; family Campanulaceae; genus Adenophora; species Adenophora triphylla. The sequence goes on from JAFEMH010000025.1 coordinate 885,173, forward strand.
AAAAATAGGAGACAGAAATAGTGGGAGGAGGTGTTTGTGAGTATGAAAAATAAAATAAGAGAAATAATAAGAGATTAATTATAAGTTTATTGGTGCTGTGATATGCATCAGGGGCGGATCCAAAGAGCAATTGACGTGAACTCCAGCCCACCTCAAAATTTTGACAATTTTTTTTTTTTTACCTAAGTTAGGTAGTACACACAATCGTTAAAATCCTTCCTCACAATTCACTCTATACTGTCATACCCACGTGACCTCACTATTATTATTGCTTACAATATTTTTTAAATATCAAGCCCACGCAATTTTAAAATCCTAAATCCGTCCCTATATATTACTCCCTCCGTCCCACGTTAGTTGAGACTAACTTTTTGGGCACACCAATTAAGGAAAATGAATAAGATAATGAAAATGTGTGGTAGAAAATGAAGAGAGAGAATGAGTGGAGTTAATAGTAGGTTGGTTGAATAAATTGTATGGTGAAAAATGAAGAGAGAGAATGAGTGGGTGGGGTAGGGTGAATATAAAATATTACAATTTTTGCCATTTTGGGCAGTCTCAACTAACGTGGGACGGCCCAAAAGGAAAAGAAGTCTCAACTAACGTGGGACGGAGGGAGTATATATTATGCATACGGAAAATATAAGGATATATATTTGACTTTGACCCTAATTTAATGGCTTGATTAAGGCTTTTGAGTTTGACTTATGAAATAAATGTACTGAAGTTCGTGTAATTTTGTCTGCTCTTTTACCATTTTTAGATTTATGTTCCATTTTCTAAATAATAATTTTAAAAAGACAATGAAATAAATTAACAAAATTGTACTTATAGATTAAAATTTTTAAAATATTTATACTATTAAAAAGTAAAAATTTAAATAAAAGGTTTACCTTCACCTTCCATGTAGATCCGTCCCTGCTGTCATTGAAACCCTAATGGCAACCCATCCTATTTTTGGCAATAAAGAACACGAGTGCTTTTGTTTCCCCTTCACCTTCTCCAATTAATTGACTTCATTAATGATCAATGTGAACATTGTCAGTAATTCATTTAATTATGCTTTTATTTGAATATTGGAAAAAATAAAAATAATTAGAAAATGTAATAGAATATTCCAATTTGAAGGAAAACATGTAGAAGTCATTAATATTCAACCTAGGAGAAGAGAACATAGAGGTCATAGTTAGTGAAAGAATGAGAAGATTATCACGGCATGCTTTTGATACACAAGGGAATCAATGGTGGACTATGTGGAGTACTGATGAGCCCGGATCTATTGAATCGGATTCAAAGCTCGATCTGATTCAAAGATCAAATATGACGTGACCGCGATCTCCTAAAAATCGTTAAAGTCAAGATTGCGGATAGTTAGAGCGCTAGAGTCCAGATCGCGAGCAGCTAGACCGTCAGCGAGATGACCGCGCCAATTGTGACTGCGATCTCCGTGACCGCGCCAATCATGTTGATCACGCCCAACGAATGTTGATCGCGAACTCATATCAGACTCTCGATTAAAGCCATAGCTTAAAGTCAAGCGACAGCCTGTACCTACGCTGATACCAATAAGCTGGTTTGTACCCATCGCATTAAATGGTGACCCAGGTGCCCACTATGCATATATATACGGCGCGGCGCCAAATATCCATTGTACATATCCTTTCAGCGATATTCCTCTGCACTGAATCTTGCTTTATGGCAGAGTCCACCAGGCGGACATATGTCCTAGGTTAAAGACAAAGATATCTTCCAGGGCTGACATCATCAAGCAGCTCCCTCATACTATAAACATCAACCTTTGTCCCTATGGACAAGGTAAGTGCCAAATTATCATTTGTAAGTCACATTGTCTAAATTCTAAATGTTGTATATGACTCGATTGTGGGTAAGGGTCAGTAGGTTAGGCACACCAAAAGATGTTATCTTTAAGGTATTTAATTCGTCCCACTATGGTGTAATGGTCTCAACGAATTTCACCTCCAGGATACAAAACCTACACACTCTTATTCAAAGTTACACTCCTTTGAATAACTCGAGAACAATAATCGAAGCTTTAACTGTTTGACTCAAAAAATAGATTTGTTAAGAAGAAAGACTCAGAAAGTAAAATCAGATCAGTATTTTTCTATATTTGTTTTCCGGAGGAGGCAACTCTATTTATAGAGTTTGTGTTGTGGTCTTGAAAAGACACAACTTTTTTCGGAGGCCCAGTGCCTCGCCCACGGGCGTGTCACCAAAGTTGCACGGCCGCTCCATGCTTTTGCACGGGCGTGTCACCAAAATTGGCACGGCCGCTCCGTACTTGCACGGGCGTGCTCTACGCCTTGCACGGCCGATCCGGGCGTGCCCCTCCAAACAGTCATACTCTTTTGCAAATGACTATTCAAAGAGTCACAACCCTAATGTTTAAACTGATATACTTCTTCCCTCCCTCCTTAATACCATAACCGGTATTAAGATTAAATTAATTAATTTCTTTCTTTTATATATATATATATATATAATATAATACTCAAAACTTTAAGTCATACTTGATATTTTCCCATAATAGAGGGAAGCTCAAGCAAGCTTATAGGAACTCTTCAAACTTAGTTATTATATAACAAGTTTAGCTCCACAAGTTTTATTAGTAATCCCATGTGGGATAAAGAAGACACAAAAAAACAAGAAATGAAGAACAAGACTTTATACCATGAATGAAAGGTTACTTTACAAATTAAATATGAGAGATGACCAATTATTATATGTGAATACTACTACATATAACACTAAACACATAACTCACTAAGACATTTCAAGTATTATTCTCAGTTATAAATCCTCAAAAATCTTACTCTTATATATGAGGGCCTGAACGGGATTAAACTTCGACTTGATCACTAAGAAAATTCAGTTATAAATTTGTAGCGTTATATAATTCAATTGTAGCTCACTTATAGCATGGTTTATCATTAGTCAACGTAATAACCTAAAGATGAATCCCTCTTAATTATTTTTCTCTATTTGTGTGCTATGCCATTAAATAATGATGTCTAGAAAGGGCTGGTCTGTTGTGTGTAATGCGTGTTGCAAGCGACTTCCAGTTAGAACAAGAAGCATATGGATAAAAAATTCAGTGAGATGGACTATAAAATACTCCGTCCGTTCAATTACTTGCTTCACACTTACTTACAGTTTATACAGCTATTAAAAAGGGAGTATTATATTGAAAGTGTTGTGAATGTGAAAGTAAAATAGGAGAGAGAATGAGTGGAGGGAATAGTAAATTATAATAATGTCGTGAGTATTAAAATAATGTAGGAGAGAGAATGAATGGGGTAGGGTTAATATTTTAATAATATAAAATTTCCATTTTAGGTAAAAAACAAAGTGTAAAGTATATATTTGGACGCTCGAGTAAAATGTTTGAAATATTTTAAAGGCTTCAATGAATCTTATAATTATAAATCATCGAGATTAAAATAAACAAACGAAATGGAGTGTGAGCTAGACCGCAAGAACGACAAGAGCCCTTCATTCAACCGTTTCTACAAATTACAATATAATATAATTTTTTACAATAGCAAAATTCACAAGCAAGCATATTAAATAATTAAATTGCTGAACAATATTTTGAAACGGAGGGAGTATGGCTGTCTACAAGCAAGCATATATCGATTCGACTCGATTTTGATCCAGGATTGCTTTTTTTTTTTTTCAAAATTAGAACCAGACCAATAATAATTGGTTCTATAAAAGTTTGGAATCAGGAACAAATTAATACTACCTCCGTCTAGACATGGGCAACCGGTTCTCGGTTCCGGTTCCGATTCCGAATCGCCGGGGAGGAACCGAGATGGAACCGCCAAAATCCGGTTACCGATTCCGGTTCCTTGATGCCGGTTCCGGTTCCGATTCCACGATTTTCCGGTTCTTTTGTTGTCCCTTTTTTTTTTTTTTTTTTTGAAATCTGCACACATGGGCGACCGCCCAAGAGAAGTGGGCGACCGCCCAACACCAAATTCAAGCAACGCATTTGACCTCTGTAAGAAACAAGGTTGCCATACCGTATAAAACTTGGCCAGTGGATTAAAAGCCTATGTATCTTCTTGTACATCTACTGTCAGAAACTTCAAAATCATGGGGACACAAAACATATCACCACTTCAACTATAACTGGTTCAACTAATAGTGTGAGATTATACAATCCTTGTCTCGGCCAAACAGAAAAATAGTAAGAAAAGGTCTAAAAAGTAAAAAAAAAAAAGGGCAAAAAGGACTGAAAAAGCTGTCAAAAACTGAAAATTTTGATTTTTTTTTTGAATTTTCAGCAAGAACCGCCGGTTCTCCGGTTCCGAACCGCCGGTTCCCCGGTTCCGGTTCCAAAACCGCCGGTTCACGGTTTTCTGAAAAGAGGAACCGAGACCGAACCGTGAACCGGTCAGTTTCGGTTCTCGCCGGTTCCGGTTCTTGCCGGTTCCGGTTCTGCTGGTTCCGGTTCCGGTTCTGTTCTTCGGTTCCGGTTTGCCCATGTCTACCTCCGTCCCACCTCAATTGATTCACTTTTCTTTTTGGGACGTCCCACCTCAATTGATCCATTCCTTAAATGAAAAGTTTTCCATATATTTATACCCTTATCATCTCCATATATTTACAAAAAAACCATTCATTATACCCACTTTAACTTACTATTCCTCCCACTCATTCTCTCTCCTATTAAATATTTTTAACTTTTACATTCTCTTTCCTATTCCCTACCACACATTTAACTTTTACATTTTCTCTCCTCTAATTTCTATCTACTTTAATAATTTTTCTTAAAAATCGTGTCCCACCTCAATGGACCAATTGAAGTGGGACGGAAGGAGTACTATTTTTTTCGGTTCGATTTTTACATGATTCGATTCTACTGATCCTATCCGATCCGATTCCACGGATTACTACTATTTCATTTTTCTCTCCCATTCTTAATCTCCCCCGTCATTCCCCTCTCTATATATACGTATATATCTTCCATTAGTTAACTTGGCTACATTTTTAGACATATTCCATCCCACCTTCTTTTTCACTCTTCAGAATTCAGTTTACACATCCGGGTCGGAATCTTCACACTCCTGAACCTTCAACGATACTGTCCGTAGACATTCCATTCTGAACCTATCATAACAGAGTCTAAAAGTCTCGCCTTAATTCCGCAATCGCTACACTAGCCAGTCGTATCCAGCGTTGTTTCCCAAAGCTGAAACTCATTGAAATCCTAGTACTTGATCACCAAATAGGCAAATACCACAAATGGCTGATCCAAACCCATCAAAAAAGCGGGTTGACTTATCCGACCCCAATCCCAAACAACCCAAGAAGAGCAAAGAAACCGCCACCACCACTAGCAGCAACAGTAGCAGCAATAACAACAATAGTAAGCATCCGGTTTACAGAGGGGTCCGAATGCGAGCATGGGGCAAGTGGGTATCCGAAATCCGAGAACCCAAGAAGAAATCTCGGATCTGGCTCGGCACATTTTCAAACCCGGAAATGGCTGCCCGGGCACACGACGTCGCCGCCTTGTCCATCAAGGGGAGTTCCGCTATTCTCAACTTCCCGGAGCTAGCGGATCTATTGCCCCGACCCGTCACGTCCTCTCCACGTGACGTTCAAGTGGCTGCCACCAAGGCCGCCGCCATGGACCACCTCAGCCCTCCATCCTCCACTTCAACATCATCAAACTTATCATCGACGTCATACCCTTCACCATCTTTGTCCTCGACGGCGTCGATTACTTCGCTGGTGACTTTGTCGGAGGAAGTATCGACGGCAACACCGGTGGAGCTGGAGGAGATCGTGGAGCTTCCTAGCTTGGGAACGAGTTATGACTCAGCTGAGTCTAGGGACGATTTCGTATTCGTTGACTCAGGGTGGGACTATTCGCCACCGTGGTTGACTAACTGTACGGCGGAGGATTATTCCGGTGTTGGATATTTTCCGGCGTCAGCATTGTCTATCGGTTCTGTATCGGAGAGTGTTATTTCAGGCAGTTTTTTTGATGCCTTGTTATGGCAACATTGATATTTTTGGTTAATTATTTTGCTTTGTCCTCATTTTGGTTTTCCTTTCACAAACGTTTTCTTTTTGTTTTTATATGTTTTTTGAAAGGGAGAAATTAGATAGCTTTTTAATTAAATGTAAATTGGACTCTTTCCTTTACTTTCCTTGTTTGGACAAACATAAAAGGTTTAGTCAGGATTCTAATTTTTCGTTTTTACCCTTAACCTCGTATTCTTTGGTTGATGTCGTATTTCTGTCAATTCTCCGTCTTCTTTGTTAAAAATGATGACATGACATACTCACATCATCAATTTGCTTAGGTGTAACAATGTTGGCTCAATTAAAAAAAATCAAAATTTGACATGAAAGTATAGGAACTTAAAATACAATAAACTAAACTTTATACTCAAAAATATAAATAATTTAAATACAAATTAAATTTTAAATCCAATAATTTACCCCCCCCCCACCCTCCTACAACCTAAATCTGAAACCATAAAAAGAAAAGAAAACCTTTATCTCTTTTCTCTCTCGGCTGCCCACACTTCCTCCCTAGCCTCTTCACTTCCGGTCAACCTCCATTCTGGTCAGACCCTCTTCACTTGTGCCTACACCATCTCTCACTCTCTTCATTTACCTTGATGTTGAGTCTCGCCCCACATCATCCTCCATCCCAAGCAATTGTCGCCTCCAAGGCTCCAACCGCTGTCGTCCTACTTCGCCTCTCCCTCTCTCTTGCCTCACCGCCTCCTCCCTCCCTCCTCTCACATGTTGTTTCTCTCACAATCCGCACGCTAAAGACTCGTCCCTAATAACCCGCTTAAAATCTGCTTCAATTTCTTTTCAGATATGAGATTTTATCTCAATATTTCCAGTATTTTAATTTTAATTTTTTTTTTCAAATCGAGATGCTTTGTTATTTTTCAAGACTGGGATTTGTTTTCTATTTGTTTAAATTTGGGTGTTTGAATGTTCGTGTTGATTTTAATTAAATTTTTAATTTTAATTTTTCATACAGATTTGATGTAGCACATGGTTCGAGAGGTCAAATATCAACGATTGAGCGCTTTATAAAGTTCAAGGACCGAAGTGCGAATTCTGAAAAATATGATGACCAAAGTGGAAAAAAATGAAGATGAAGGATTGTAGTCGGCACGACTCGTGCCCACGAGTCGAATCCATGCCGTGAATCCACGCGTGAACCGTGAAGCATCAGAAACTTTTGATGATTTTATTTAATTAGTATTTGTCTCGTATTATTATTATCGTTATTATTTATTTTAGTATTTTTAAGCAAGGGGTATTTTAGTCTATAGGATTTTAAATACGTCATTAGGATTCTTTTCCTTTATTGATTAGGTTTTCTTTATTTCTTTTCCTATATTTATTTGGATTTGCAAGTATAAATAGATTGCTAGGGCTTTTGTAATAAGGGATCTTTTTATCAATTAATTTATTTGCTAGTTTTCAAAACCCTACACTTTGTGTGTTTATCTAAGTCATTAATTTGGCTTGCAGAATAATCTTTTGGGAGGTTATTGTTTTAAGGAATTGCGATTCCTTGCAGAAGAATTGGTTTAGGCCATTCTTATTTACCTATTCCGTTGCGTTTTACATCAATTGGTATCAGAGCAGGACGATCCTTGGAAGATGGCCAACGATGAAGAAATCAGCATAAAGACCTTTCTCGAGGCTCTTTAAACAACTATGCGCGAGGCTCAAATGGAGGTGGCTAACCATCACGCAGAGCTCTTGACGGCTTTGAATGTTGGTCGTGGTGGTGAACAACCAAGAAATCGAGGCGCTCGTGGGGACAATCTCCACCACGGAGACCCGATTGGCGGGGATGTTCATAATGAAAGAGAATAAGAGGTCAGGGTAGCGCCTCCTCCGGAACAACGACCCAAGATTAGGACGGATATACCGTTCTTCACCGGGGAGTTGACTGCGGGAAGAATTTGTGAATTGGCTCTCCAAAGTCGAGAAATTCTTTATGTCTCGTCAATTGTGTCCACCATGCTAATGCATGGTAGATAAAGCACGTAGTGGTTGGCCTCTAATTACACGTTGGGAAGATATGAAGCGGGAATTAAGAGATCGTTTTCTACTAGAAGATTATGAGCAGGAATTTTATCAGAAGTTTTTGAATTGCAAGCAAGGGAGTCGAACGGTCGATGAATACGTCTTTGATTTTCATGCTATTACCGCTCGTTCGGACATGCATAAGTTGAAAGTACAAAAGGTGAAAAGGTTTGTTGGTGGTCTTCGTCTTAATATTAAGAACCAAGTGGAGTTATTTACTAATCTTTCCGTTAATGAAGCGATCACAAGGGCGAGAAAGTTCGAGTGCCAATTATCCTCTACTTATCGTCCTCCAACGACTTTTAGGATGTTTGGTGATGCATCTTCTTCAGGTTCCAAGGTCCAATCAGCAGTTGATATTTCAGTTGTGGGTCAAGGCAAGGCGCAAATCTCGGGTCCCAAGGACGATAATAGGAAGCAACTAACCCCCACCGCCCCCAAGCTCCACCAGCTCGTCGAAACATCAACACCCATAATAGTGGGCAACCGACTTCTAAACCTTACGCAAAAAATTATGGTAACAAGTGCTATAGGTGTGGCCAACCGGGTCATATTTCTAGTCAATGTCGCAAAGGGATTAATATGGTGGATAGGGGGGATATCGAGGAGGATGAGGAAGAAGATTGTGAAGATTGTTGGATAGATCCAAATTGTGGGAGGATGACGCCAATGAAGAGGAGCATGGGTCTTATGGGGTTCGAAAACTTATGTTGACGACACCTATGAAAAAGGACAACCCGGAGAGACATGATATTTTTCGCACCAAAGGGAAGGTTTACAATTTCGATACTATGATTGTGGGAGTAGTGAGAACCTAGTGGCGCGTGGATTAGTGGAAAAACTGAAGCTCAAGGTACGCAAACATCCTTTACCTTAAACCATTAGGTGGATTAGCAACGTCGGCAATATTAAGGTACACGAGCAATGTCTTCTCCCTTTCTCTATTGATAAATATACGGATGAGGTCTTGTGTGATATTATTGATATGAATGCATGCCATGTGTTGTTAGATAGACCTCGGCAATTTGACCTTAATGTTGTGCATAAGGAGAGGAATAATTTTCTAAGCTTCAAGAAAGATGGGGTTCGTTTTCATTTATGCCCTTTACTTTACTGGAAATAAGTTTTTGTGGTTCGAAGAAGGTTACTTGTGTAATAGAGAATGAATTGAGCGATATTGACGTGAAGGAAGATGGTGAAGTTGATGGTATGTGTAAGGCTGACTTGAAAAAAGAGTTGTCCGTTCAATATGAAATTGAAGAAGACATATTTTTGTATTCTGAAGAAATTGTCCTACATCAAATGGCACGAAAATTTTTGATTTATTCAAAGTATTTTTTTAAGTGGGATGAAACTTTTCAGACCTCGGATGTAAACTCGGGGACGAGTTCTTTTAAAGTGGGGGAGCATGATGTAGCACATGGTTCGAGAGGTCAAATATCAACGGCCGAGCGCTTTATAAAGTTCAAGGACTGAAGTGCAAATTCTGAAAAATATGATGACCAAAGTGGAAAAAGTGAAGATGAAGGATTGTAGCTAGCACACACTTAAATAAATGGCACGACTCGTGCCCACGAATCGAATTCATGCCGTGAACCGTGAAGCTTCAGGAACTTTTGATGGTTTTATTTAATTAGTATTCTTCTTGTATTATTATTATCGTTATTATTTATTTTAGTATTTTTAAGTGAGAGGTATTTTAGTCTATAAAATTTTAAATAAGTCATAGAATTCTTTTTCTTTATTTATTAGATTTTCTTTATTTTTTTTTCTATATTTATTTAGAATTGTAAGTATAAATTACTTACTCTTTTATTATCTCTGATTTGAAGTCACTTATCAAAATAGTTATAAATAGTTTTGTTTTAAAAAAAAAATTGAAAAAAGAAAAGAAATTAACAAATAACACTCTAACAAACCCCCCAAACCCCCACCCCCACCCACTGGGGAAGAAGAAAAGGGATCAAAGTGGCGCCTTGGCCGGTGGTATGTTGGTGACTTTCCGGAAGGAGGTCGCGGTTCGATTCCCTCAGGGAATTTACGTAGTTAATTCCTTTCTTGGGTTTCGGGGTCGCTTTGGAGGCTCCCAGGCACATCCAGGTGCGGTTAAGGAAGCAGCATTCTTTGAGCTTGTATCACCGGTGTGGGGAGTTCGAATCTTGGCAGGAGCAGCTGGAGCAGCCAATTGGTGTTGTAAGAGTGATGTAATTGTCTCGGCAGGAGCAGCTGGAGCAGTCAATTGGTGATGTAAGAGTGATGTAATATACTGAGGGGCCGGTACCTGGTGATCCAGGATTTAGTCCGGCAAAATTGGGAACTTGGGTATCACAAAAAAAAAAAAAAAAAAAAAAAAAAAAAAAAAGAAAAGAAGAAGAAGAAGAAGAAGAAGAAGAAGAAGAAGAAGAAGAAGATAAGGGAAACGACAACAGCTCTAGTCCAGCTAAGATCCATAGAGCCACAAAATGACAAAACTTGCCTTTGCCACATGATTACCACTCACAATATATTACTCGCTCGTATCCATTTAAAATTTTTACTTTCAATTCTAATTTGTTATAATTTAAGATTTTTATTAGCTTTATTTTTTAAATAAACAATAAAATTGACTTATTACATACTCCCTCCGTTCTATCGTAGTGTAGACTTTTGATCAAATTGACCAAACTTTGACCAATAGTTTTAGCCCAAAATAATTATCCTAATGAAAATCTAAAACTTGAAATCGAAAATAATCTTAATTGTGATACAATAACCATTTTTAGATTTTCGTTAGGATAATTATTTTGTGCTAAAATTATTGGTCAAAGTTTGATCAATTTGACCAAAAGTCTACACTACGGTGAGACGGAGGGAGTACACAATAACAATCTACTTATTATACTTATATTTTTTTCTTTAATCTCTATGTACTGTCAAACTAGAAATATTAAAATTGATATAAGCGTTACGGTTACGGAGGAGAGTCTCTTGGGGCCAGGAGTATAAGGAGTGCTGCCACCCTGACTAATTTGGACATATCTCGCGGTTTACTTCTGCCAGCACTGAGGGGCCGGTAACTGATAATTCAAGACCGTCCAACAATGCCGAAAACCTGAGTTATAAAAAAAAAAAAATTGAACGAAGGGAGTAAATTACACGTAGCTTCCAATAATGCATTAGATATTAAGATCCACTTGTCTTGATTTGTGGCTAGTTCTTAAGACATTAATTAATTAATAAGATACTCTCAAATATAAATCTTGTAATAAATTAAGACATTAATTAATAAGAAAATCATTTTTTTTTAAAAAAAGCTAAATTTTCAAAATATTTCTTAATACAAAAAATGAACAACATTCATTTTGGAGGTTGGGGTGGCACATTCATATGAAAGCTGCATCACAACAACCATTTTTTCTGCATTCTTCTTATAGGTTTGGCATGTTTTTAGTTATTCCAAATCATATCATATTAAAAACTCTTAAAAAAAAAAAAAATTAAAAACTCTACAAAAATAAAAATAATAATTAGGATTTTGTAGGGTTGCTAGGGTTCTTTTGAAAGGGAAGTTTTAAGCTAAGAATAACTTATTATTTTCTTGTTTCAATTCTCCGATTAATAGGAATAATTTCATGAACCCCAAACCATTCTTTATAAAAATTCAGTCGAGAGAAAATAGTTCACACATAAATAGAGGCTCATATCAAAATTTCATAAAAATCCAAAACTCTTTGTATCATAACCGCTTTCATTTCAGCGATGAAGCACCGACTTTGTCTCCGCGCCGTCACTCCATCGATATTCTGGTACGTATCCTCTTCATCTCCTCATCTCCGATACCTTTCCTTTTCAATCACTTTATATGATCAATTTTGATTTTGGTAGTATTTCATTGGCTCCAATTAATATGAGTTGTCTGCATTGACCTTTAAGATTAACTTAACTAGTAACTACTCCTTTTCCAAGTTGCACTAAAACTAGTCATCCAATCGCCATATACTCCCTCAGTTTTGGACGGTCTCATTTGATTTTGATGATTAACGTAAGTGAATCTTGATCAATACTCCCTCCGTCCCATAATAGCTTACTCATTTACTGTTGAGAACGAAAAATAAGAAATAATATTATTAAAGTAGGAATTGTGAGTGTGTAGGAGAGAGAAAGTGAGATAGAGAATAGTAAGTGGATAGTTGTTGTGAGTATGACAAGTAGATTTCATGAATAAAGAAGTATTAAAAATTTTCTTTTTAGGAAAGTGTGGCTATTAAGTGAAACGCTCTAAATGACAAAGTGGGTAAGATTTTATATGGAACGGAAGGAGTATATAATTATTGGTCCATGGAAGGAATTCGTCAAGACAAATGAAGATGACCTTCCAACACACAGCTGTGTGAGATGTAGGCACAGCATCAAATCATACCCACATCAATTATTGAAATTAATATTGCAATTTATAAATAAAATTAAAATTAATTATAGAAGAATCACTAGGCAATAGGCATGCTCGAATGTGCACACGTACATTTCAATTTATTGGTTTGTAATGTTTAAGAATGTGTTTAAATACTCCCTCCGTCCCACTTCACTTGGCACTAATTTCCATTTTGGTCCGTCCCATCTCACTTAACACTGTTCAAAATGGAAAGTTTTTACACTCACAACACCAATCAAATCACTATTCTCTCCACTCATTCTCTCTCCTACTTTACCTTTTCTACTCACAACATTTTCTTTAATTAATTATCTCTCTTACTTTTTCTTAGTTACCGTGCCCACCTCTTTGGTGCCAAGTGAACCGGGACGGAGGGAGTAACTATCTATTTACTATTTTCTATCTCACAATAACTATCTATTTACTATTTTCTACCTCACATTCTATCTTTTACCTTATTATTTACATTCACAAGACTTATTTCACTATACAATTTCATTAGCTCTCGTACAAAATCCATTTTATGTCTTTTTGAGCGAACGAAGGAAGACCCATTTTATATTAGAGATGGTCATTTACGGTTTCGGTTTCGGAAAAGGTGAAATCAAAATCGAACCGTCGGTTGACGGTTCGTTTAACGGTTTCTAACTGTTCCAGTTAGGATTTCTGACGGTTCCGGTTCTGGCGGTTCGAAATCTTCGGTTCATAGTTTTTAAAAAGTGGAAACTGGAACCGGACTGTCAAACCGTCGATTATGGTTCCGGCTGGCTCCGGTTCATGACGGTTCCACAATTTTTTGGGCTGGTTTCGATTTCGATTCCAGTTTGGACATCCCTATCTATAGTATAAATGAGGGAAGTGGAATGAATAGTTGTATAAATAGTGTCAAAATTTTTTTTCCCATTTTACCCTCACTAAGTTGTCCCTTTCCCATTTTGCCCTCACTTTTAATTAAAAAAATACCACGTGTCCTCGGACACGGGCTTTTACTAGTCTATAGTATAAATGAGGGAAGGGAGTGAACAGTTGAATGAATAGTTTCAATGGCCGAAATTCCCATTTTGCCCTCACTATTTTGTCCCTTTCCCATTTTGCCCTTAAAAAAATTTAAAAAAATTAAACTTTGCCCTTAAAAAAAATATATTTTTTTTAAATTAAAAAAAAAAAAACGTGTCCTCGGACACGAGCTTATTCTAGTTTTATATATTTTTAATGGGTCGGAGGAAGTATACAGTATTCATTACAGATCACTGAACTCATTCGTGAAAGTTGACTTGTTGACCATCAAATTAAACCTATACAAGTAACATGCAAAACACTACCGGTAATTAATGTAAGACAAATTAATTGGTGGTTCCAAATTTGGCCTTATTAGAGTGAAATATTTTTATACCACTTGATTCAAATGATTTACTCCTCAGTCTCATTTGAAAATACTCGAATTTTTATTTTCCGTGTCCCATTTAAAAAGACACTTTAAAAATAAAAACTTTTAAATATTTTTTTATTATCCAGTAACTATTTACTACCCCATTTTCTCTCTCTTACATCATTTTTTATACTTACAACACTTACTTTGATATACACTCTATTTAATTTTCGTTTAAAACCTACTTTGTGCCTTTCGAGAATAGGGCGGAGGGTATATATTTAAATGACTTATTAATTGTGAGAAGGTGAAATTAATACTTTGATCACTGAATTATTGACCAATTTCCAAATTTCAATGTTCTCACTATTTTTATTCTTTTATTGTCCTCACTAATCTTTTTCACATTTTTCAATGTCATCACTCCACTCTAGCCACGATGACCTCACTTGACTAGCTTGAGTCAATTTTTTAACTTAGGCTCCGTTTGTGATGTTGATAGGAATTTCCTCAACAGCAACTCGATCGTTGTAGTCTGAATTGGATAGCTCCGGCTCCTTCTTCTAGCCTGCACACAAGCAAAAGTCAACTAAGCCGGGGGCGGCTCCGGCGTAAGCCCCTCCGGCGTGAGAATAAGTGTTTGTCTGAGAAAGGGGATCTGAACAGTAGGGAAAGGTGTTTTCGTGTGTGTATTGAACGTACCTTGACAATGAAGACCATCCCTCATATATATACCCCTTCCCTCGTGCCATGCACATGCTAACCTCACGTTCCATGCCTCATTCCACGCGTCATCACCCCATTGGCCAATTATGTGAATAAACTCAAAGCACGTGATCACTTTTCCCAATGTCTAACCGTCTAATGGGTCCCACTTCCTAGATATTTATATGCCGCCTCTTATGAGTCGCACCAGCTAGGATCCATCTCTCGGTGAATATGGTTATCCGTGGATCATGTCGCCTTACCATAATGTCTCGCCTCTCGTTTCATATCAATGCTTCGCCGGCTTGCCTCATTATCTCGCCGTTCATCAACTAATATCTCGCCCTTATCCTCACATTATCTCGCTTTTACTACCTTGAATTTCCCTTTCACTGAACTTAGCGGGATATCCCCCGACCCAATTTCCCGCGAACCGCACCTGGGCCACCTTTATTCTTATTTTCTTCTTGGGCTTTATATCGCTTTGGCCCCATTTGACTATTTAATTTCTTGCTTATGGACTTAGACTCAGGCCCAATCATTATTTTTGGGCAGCATCAGAAGCCCCTAAGTTTGAGGCGAGATTCATTTATGGTCTCGCCAAAAACTTGAAGTTCACCATCTCGTTATTCTGCGACACATGATTCCTTCTCCAAGAAGCCTGAGCGTTGGTAATCCCTACTTATACACGTGTCACTTTCCTGGTAAGCCCCTAAAATTTAATGTGCCGTCATTTGGGAACTGTGCCAAATAAAGGGAAATTCAAATTTTCATCTCAAACGTCACATCAATCAGTTCCCCCAATTCCTTTCTCATATAAATACCCATTTTCCTTGCCAAATTGCTCTTTTCACTCTTTTCGTTCTTGCTTAAACGTTCCCAAATTCCGGAACTCAAAATCTCCCTTCTGACGAACCTTACTCACTTTTTCACCGTTCTTTCATATATTTGATCATAAAATTGACTCCCAAGTCTCTTTCCGTTCATTACTTGCTATTTGAAGTTGATTTTGGAGCCCATTTTCCTTGGTTTCTCAGAAATCCGTTCATATTTTCCGGCGATCCTTCATCTTCTCCGGCTGCTCTTCTTCTTAACCAGGTAATCTTCTAAAACCTTTCATATGATCCTTAAACCCTTAGGTTTTAATCTTCCATTTTTCCCCAATACTTGAAGTTTGTTATTCCCTTTGTCCGTCCTTGCAATTTTGTTCCCAAATTACCCCTCATGGCGAGATACAAGAATTGCGCTAGGCGGGTTAGATATGGTAGGTGTCAAGTCTCAGGCGGCTTATACAGGCGCCTGCGAACTACTTGGGCAAGATTGCCCAAGGCCGACATAGTAAGGTTGCTGGTTGAGAATTGGGTTGATCCCGCAGTGGTAGATTCTCTTGAGATTCAAGGTCGCTTTTTCCTTCCCTCTTCAGCCCCTATGTATCACATTTTTACTTCCCCTAGAGAATTAGCTCGATTTATAAAAGACGAATATGCTCCCAATTTAAGCGACTCATCTGAATCCCATTGTGTTGCTGACCCTTTTTCCAAACGTAGGATGCATTATAAATCTGTCCTTTCTTCTTCTTCTTCCAGTGGTTCCAGCGAGATGGCTGATCAAGTGACTTCCTCTCCCGCGGCGACATCCAACAATCCCCCTTCTACCGGGGTTCAAACTTTAAGCTTAACTGAAGGTAATCTTTTTACCAATCCCGCTCATGTTGAAGCGGGATCTTCTCTCGCTCCAGATACCAGTTCTCTCATACCCAACCCTATTACCACTTGGCATAGTCTTTACCACATAGACCGTTCTATTTACCGCATTTCTGATTATCAAGGAAGTACTTCTCTTGCCCATCTGCGAGAAATGCGAGATGGTATAGTCATCTTCCCTTCTCAGCTTAAGGCCGGCCTTAGGATCCCCTTAGATCTTTTCCTTTGTGAGGTTTTATACAAAGCCCAGGCCATGATCACAGAAATTCATCCTAATGCCATTAGGATCATTACCTCTTTCATTACTATTTGTCGCGCCTTAAGAAGAGAACCCACCGTTACAACTTTAGTTAGCCTTTTCAAAGGATACAAACAAACCACCAAACTTGACAACGACATAGAAGAAACTCGCCTTTCTCTCCAATACCAACGGGGTATTAAGATCCTTACTCCCTTACCAACTAAGGTTCATGACTGGCTAAGTGATCCCCTTTTCATTGTTTCACGCGTTGGATGGTCCCATCCCGCTGATCTTCATCCCATTAATCCTCAAGTCGAAACCCGCAATGCATCTTTTGTTGGCGACAACGCCCTCCGTGCCGCCATTCAAGTTGTTATTGCTATTCCCGCCGATTCACCTGATGAAACTCCCCAACCACTTATTTCTTGGAGGGGTATTTTGCAAAACAGAACACTTCTCAATCAAGTCGGATTAGCAGATAACTTGCCCGTTGCCCCGCCACGGGTTCCAATAATTCATACCTACTTTGATGGCTGGGAGCGACATTCAGACAACAAATATGCTCACGAGTGTCTGTCATGCAAGGGTACCCGTAATTGTCCCGACATGAATGCCGTTAATTGTATGTCACTTTTTAGCCTTCTCTTCCTTTCAATTTTACTTACATTCGAATAACTCTAACTTTACATTTTCTTTTCTTTGCTTCCAGATCATCGAGCCAAATCCATGGAAAGTCGCCAAATTGCCAACCGGGATACAGACAAGCGAAGACAAAGGCTAGCTCTTACCCGCGATGCTTCTCTCCATGCTCTTCCCACTGACCTTCCTCTACCAGTATCGCTTGATGGCACTGACTCTGAGGAGATTGCTCGAGAAAAATCCCAAGGTCCTTCTAACCCAAAGGCAAGGGCTAAGCCTACCAACCCAGATAGCCGCGCCAAGCGACAAAAAAGGCTTGCCTCAGTTTCATCCAATGCCACACCTTCAACTCAGGAGAATATCCCGCCCACTCCTGTTATTACTCAAGCTCCCCCAACTACTCAAGTCCTTCCACCTACTCAAGGTAATGTTGGGCCAACCTCTGTCCCGTCAACTACTGAAAATGTCATCCCGCAAACTTCTGTCCCGCCAACTACTGATGCTCAAATAGAAAAGAATATTGAAATTCCTCCTTCTGCCTTTGTCCAAACCAACTTTCTCGTTTATAGTCGGTATAGACTTTCTTGTTTATAGTCGGTATAGACTTTCTCGTTTATAGTCGGTATAGACTTTCTTGTTTATAGTCGCATCCATATACATGCCGTTCAGGCGAGATGGGACTTTCATGTTTATAGTCGCATCCATATACATGCCATTCAGGCGAGATGGGACTTTCATGTTTATAGTCGCATCCATATACATGCCATTCAGGCGAGATGGGACTTTCTCTTTTATAGTCCGGAGACTTTCATGTTTATAGTCCGTAGACTCTCATTTTTATAGTCCGTAGACTCTCATTTTTATAGTCCGTAGTCTTTCTCTTTTATGATACTTTGCGGCTTATTTTCCTTTTCTCTTTTTCTTCATCAATTTGTTTCAATAATTCATCAAAAATTGTTTTGATAATTCATCAAAAACTCTTTACCTTCTTATCTTTGGCGAGATATCACCATATACATATACTCCCATCGAAAAAGTGAAGTTGTCTTTAGGCAACTTTACTCTTAGCGATTTACACATGAACAAAGTATAATGAAAGCAAAACAATTTTGAGCCATAAAATTTTACACTTCCATTTTATTCAAAATATTCAAAACGTGTATAGCTTCCATTCATGATATTTTCATTTCATTCAAAATAGTTAAAACATATATAACTTCCATTTGTGAATGAAAACTCCATATATTCATCAAAATTACTATGAAAAAGATTCTCATAAGAACAATTTTAAGTAGACAAATTACCCTTATTTCTTCAATGATAATATCTTTTGAGATAATCTACACTCCACGCGTTCGGGACATCTTTGCCGCCTTCTTCCTTCAAATGATAAGCCCCTTCTCGCACAATCTTGGCAATCTGAAAGGGACCCTCCCACTTTGGATCTAGCTTTGCAAATCCCGCCGTGGCACCCTTAACCTCGCGGCTCCTCAGCACCCAATCTCCCACACTGAATGATCTCTTGTTCACCCTTTTGTCGTGCTGAGCCTTCATCCTTTGCTTATAATTGATCATCCTCAATCTTGCTCTAAGCCTCTTCTCATCACATAGATCTAGCTCGCTGCACCTTCTGTCGCCATTCATCACTTCGTCGTAATAGGTCACTCTATGAGTAGGCAAACCCATTTATGCGGGAGCCATTGCTTCGGAGCCATAAGTCAATGCAAACGCTGTCTCACCAGTTGATCCCTTCACCGTCGTTCTGACATACCACAAGGCCGTAGATAATTCTTCCAACCAAGCTCCTCCCTTCTTCTCTATATTCTTACACAAAATCTCCAGAACTTGTTTGTTGGCGGCTTCCACTTGCCCATTACACTGCGGCCTATAAACTGCGGACTGCCAATGTTTGATGTTCAAATTCGAGCAAAAGCCATGAAACTTCTTCCTGAATTGCGGCCCATGATCCGAAATGATTGCTCGCGGCATTCCATGGCGACAAAGGATTTCCTCCGTTACAAATCTAATTATCTGGTCCTCAGTGGTAGAAGTTAATGCCCTTGCCTCTGCCCACTTGGTGAAATAATCAACAGCTACCACCACCATTTGAGCTCCTTCTTTGGCTTTGGGGAAGGGCCCTATGAGATCTATCCCCCACATATCAAAAGGCCAGGCTGCTACAATAGGTGTCTGCTCTGTCGCAGGTCGCCTAGGAATATTTGCATGCCGCTGACACTGATCGCATTTCCTCACGTACTCTTCCGCATCCTTCTTCAATGTTGGCCAATAATATCCATGGAACATTATTTTATTGGCCAATGTTCTCGCTCCTGGATGGCCACCACAAACTCCTTCATGTGCTTCAAATAAAACATTATCAACTTTACCCGACTCCACACATCTCATCAAAGGTCGCGAGAAAGATTTTCGATACAAAATCCCATCCTGCACAGTGAATCTTGGCGACATTTTCTTAACAATCTTCGCCTTGTCTTCCTCTTGGGGCAGTTCTTCCCTTTCCAGATAATCCTTCATCTCGCTAACCCAATCTTTTTCGCCCACTTCGACCTCCATTATTAGCGGCCTATCATATGCCGGCTCTTCAACAAACTCTACCACAATCTTTTTGGGCAACTCTTCTATTTTATCGCAGGCGACTTTGCTCAACATGTCGGCACGTTCATTCTTCTCTCTATCAATCTGCACTAACTCTCAGTAGTTGAAACTTTGCAAAATCTGTCTTGCCATATCGCAATACTTTGCCAAAGTTTGATTTACCACCCCATATCTGCCCTTCACCTGGTTAACAATTAATTGGGAATCAGAGTGGGCTATTATTTGCTTAACCCCTATATCCCGGCACAGCTCCAATCCCGCCACCAGTGCTTCATATTCTGCTTGATTGTTCGACATATTGAACTTGAATCTTAAGGCTTTCTCGTATGTACAATCTTTCTCTGGTGAACTCAGCGATATTCCAGCTCCTCCTTTGTCTTTGGCGGAAGACCCATCGACATACAACTCCCAACATCCCGATGGTCTTTCTCGCTCTTCTTCAACTTCAGGATCCTGCGACTTTGCTTTCCGTTTCTTAGCCCCCTGAGTTTCAATCTCCTCCCTCTCATAAGTGAATGAAGTTTCAAGTAAAAAATCCGCCAGGGCTTGCGCCTTTATGGCCTTTCTCGCCTCGTATTGAATATCAAATTCTGTCAATTCAATCGACCATTTAAGGAGCCTTCCCGCTGAATCAGGCTGTTGCAAAATCTTCCTCAAAGGAGCATTGGTTAATAAGGTGACAGGATGAGACAGAAAATAAGCTCTCAACTTCCGAGTAGCGATCACCAGGGCATAGGCTAACTTTTCTGCATTGAAGTACCTTGCCTCCACTTCACTTAACGCCTTTGACACATAATACACCGGCTTCTGTATGCCGCCATCTTCCTTTATCAATACCGCCGCAACTGCGAGATCAGAGGCCGCCAGTTAGACATACAAATGGTCACCTTCCTCAGGGCTGCATAGGATTGGCGGCTTTCCCAAATATTCCTTCATCTTCTGAAACGCTTCTTCGCACTTATCATCCCAAGAGAATTTTTGGTCCCCTTTCAACACCTTGAAGAATGGCAAACACTTTTCCGTCGACCGCGACACAAATCGCCCCAATGCTATCACTCTACCATTCAGCCTTTGAATCTCTTGGATCGTTCTGGGCGACTTCATATCTATTAAATCTTGGATCTTCTCTGGATTTGCCTCTATGCCGCGGCGGTTTACCAAGAATCCCAAAAACTTTCCCGCTGTAACCCCAAAAGTGCATTTGCTGGGATTTAACTTCATAGAATTTTTTCTTAAATTCTCAAAGGTCTCGGCGAGATCCACCAGATGATCCTCTTCCTTGGTCTTGATCACCATGTCGTCAATGTAGGCTTCCACGTTTCTCCCAATCTGCGACTTAAACACCTTATTCACCATTCTCTGATACGTTGCCCCAGCATTCTTCAAGCCAAAAGGCATCATCTTATAACAAAAGTTGCCAATGGGGGTTCTAAACGCTGTTTTGGCCTTGTCCTCTTCAAGCATCTTAATTTGATGGTATCCCGAATACGCATCAATAAAACTGAAAACTTTATGCCCCGCAATGGAATCAACCAATCTATCAATTTTCGGCAAAGGATAACAATCCTTGGGACAAGCCGTATTCAAGTCCGTAAAATCTATACACATCCTCCATTTTTTATTTGCCTTCAACACCATAACTGGACAAGCTAGCCAAACTGGGTAAGTGATTTCTTCAATGATTCTCGCCTTTAATAGCTTCTCAACCTCTCCAATCACCGCCTTCTCCTTTTCCGCCGAAAGGTACCTCACCTTCACTTTGAAAGGCTCTACATTCGGATCAGCATTCAAACAGTGTAGGGCGACATTCTTATCTATGCCCATCATGTCTTCCGGCCTCCAGGCAAATACATCAGTGCTGTCCCGCAGAAATTCTATCAATCTATCCCGCTCTTCCTTCTTCAATTGCTTCCCAATCTTGATTTTTTGTTCGGGATATTCATCATTAATAACCACCTCTTCCAATTCTTCTGCCGCTTAAATGTCTGGTTCATCTCGCATTTGTAATGTATCCACTTCCATCTCTGTCGCCTTCCTCTTATCAACACATCTCTTACCACCTTGGTCGCTGCTCTCCCCCTTATCTCTCCCGACAAGCGATACATCTTCAGGTGTTTCGACTACAATCTCTTCATCACACTCCTCACTATCAGAATCCACTATCTCCTCAATAAGGGGCTCTTTCATTTTCACAAATTCCGCGGATCTTGACCAGGCCATCTCAGCTTGCATCACCATTAGTGCCATCAAATTCCCTTCTGATTTTTCCTCCACCATCTCTATCTCTATATCTCGCTCCCCATTTCTTTCTCGCACAACTTCATCTTCCGCCTTTTCTTCAATAACAATGATCGCCGACTTATTCCTCATGCTTTCAGTTTCCTCCCAGTCATCACACCCTCCTAAGTCGGTGATCATGTTTATTCTTGCATCTCGCACCACCAAGGCCGTGGAAAGTGAACTAGTGCTCGCTCTTGCCGCCGTTTGAATCTCAATATTTTTCTGAATAACCTCCTTCACCTCACTTTTCAAACAAGCTATTCCCTTAGGAGTGGGAAATTTGACACGCTGATGCGGGATAGACACAACCATCTCAAAAGTCTGCATAAAAGGAATCCCTACAATAGCGTTGTACGGCGACACCAAGTCAATAACCATAAACTCCACAGTGCAAGTTCTCACCATCTCACCTTCTCCTATTTCCACCGCCAAAGAAATTGTCCCCTTAACCCGCACGGTATGGTTTGTAAATCCCTCCAAAAATCCCTTATAGGGCACCAGATTAGCCTCAGTATATCGCATCTTCTTGAAGGCTTCATAATAGAGGATGTTGCGACTTGCTCCTGAATCAACCAACACCCTGTGCAAAATACTATTCCCTGGAGCAATAGAAATCACTACTGACTGACATCCATGGCTTGGAGTTAGATCCAATTCTCGTCTTGAAAAGCTGATTATCCTCTCCTCACTAGGGGGGTAAGCAGGGATATGGCAAGTATGGGACACCGACATGATCTGATTACTCAAACAGGTAATACTAGCCGGCTCATGAATCACCATAATTTCATTTCTGTCGACGTTTCCTCCGCGGACTTCTGCATTCTGCTCGGGCACCACATATTCTTGTAATTCGCCCCTATCGATCTTGGATTGAATCACTTTCTTCAGATTGTAACATTCGTCAGTATCATGCCCTCTGTCTCTATGATAATTGCAATATTGATTCAAGTTCCTCCTTCCTCTATCTGTCATTTCGAATGCCGCTGGTAACTCTACCGCCCTCAAAATCTCGCTTGGCCTGGTATTTAATCTTGAAAATCTTACTATCCCCCTTGTACCTCGTCCTCCAGCACGGCCTCCACCTCTGCCGCCACCTTGATTACCTCTACCTCTGATGGAGAAAAATTCCTCTAGTAATAAAAACCGAGCAAGTGTACTCACTACCGGTGTAGCAATATGCACGAGCAGGGGTCGAACCACAGAGACTCGTTGGTTTTAACAAGTAGATTTAATTAATGCAAAAAGTAACAAAGTGGGGTTTTGGATTTGATTTATTAAAACTAATGAACGAAAGAAAATTAAAACAATTAAGCAACTAAAATAACAATTAAGCAAGCTAGCAAACGAAATTCAAGGATTTAACAACTAGCCCACGGATTAGGTTCACCACATATTATCCCTTTATGCTTTTTGAATGATAAAATATTAATCGGGAATTAGGGCTTCTTCGCTTTTGTAAGAATTGGGACGGTTCGATTGCCGGATTGCAATTCTTTTATTGAGTAGTTATCAATTATCACGCAAGATCCAATTGACAACAACTCAATGCATTAAGCACACAAGAATTAATGAAACCTAGACTCAATCGATTCACGCAAGATCATCAATCGAGTCTAATCATCCTAATAGTGTTCATGCACAATTCCCCACGCAAGTGCAGGACTTGTACCAAATATAAAAATTACGAATACTAGGATGAACTAACTCCACAATTAACTGAAAATTAAATATATAACATAAAGATCAAATACGGGCTACACCAATCCGTGAACTACAAAGAAATTAGCCACTCATATTTCGGATTGACATCACAAAATATGAGTAATAACAATACATCAAACCTGAAATCCTTGCAAAAACCTTGAATAAATTCTAGCAATCCTTGAAACCCTAGGCAAGAGTATATGACAAAAGGTCTCTAATAATGATAATAAAGGGAGTATAAATACTCCTAATACAGTCCTAATCTAATTAGGAAAACAAATTAACCAAATCCATGAAAATCTGCTTCAAAATCCGAGATGACGTCACAAAACGCGTACTGGCACGAGTCGTGCTAATTAGCACGAGTCGTGCCCTTCAATCCAAGTCGTGAGAACGACTCGTGCCCAGAACCCTCCATTCGTCTTTGAATAACAATGCTTTGGAACTAGCCATGACCTCACTCGTGAGAACGAGTCGTGCCACTAAGTGCCCGTTCGTCTTTGAGTAGCTAGTTGGAATTTGGCTTGACTCCATTCGTTCCCAAGTCGTGCTCCGTGCTTCTTCATTCGTGCTCCACTCGTTCCAACAGCAGAATTGCTCCATTTTGACTCAGCTTTGACCTGGCCTTTGTGGACTATCAAAACACTCAAAAACACATTAAATTCCCAAGGATTCGAACAGAAAATAGGTTTAGGAACATATCTTTTGGATGGGTAAAACCACATCCATCAAATACCCCCAAACTTACCTTTTGCTCGTCCCCGAGTAAAACAAAACTAAACAAAAGAGAAAACTATTCTAACAAATAAAAACGATAAACACAAACTATTTTTTTTTTATATATGTTCTCAATATATACAAAGTTGCCGGCCAAGCAAGTCTCAGATTCTCACGTAAATGTGCTACACAAGTGCCAATAAGAAAATGCAATTACAATTACATTAATGCATCTAACCCATAATTTTCCACCTCGGCCTGAATGATGAATGAAATATGGGAGATCATGATCAATAAGATAAGATTGTTTATGGGATCACTAACACATGCTCTAAATCACAGATTACAATACAATTACATACACAAGGATACTCATATGCATGATTACGCACTTGTCAACCCGATTACTCAATATTGAACAAAAATATGGCTCAAAGTTAAGTCCACAACAAATGTGGGGCTAGGCTCACGGGTACAAATGAAGGAATAGACATACAAACACAAGAATGTGAAATTAAAAACCTTCCATTGCAATACTCCTTCCCGAATTTTAACTTTTCCGCTCACCTTTGTTTCCAATGCTTGACCTCCCCAAACTAGAACTTTGTTCATACTTTATACACTTGGGATTGAAAGCATTCACTCTCTCAAAATAGGTCACTCATCAAACATATTTCACGGAATTGGGAGGCAAACTTTTGATTTTCTCTTTTTTTTTCTTTTTTTTTTTTTTTTTTTTTTTTCTTTTTTTTTTTTTTTTTTTATATATATATATATATATATATTTTTATTTTTTTTAATTGCCCCCCTTTATACAATACAAATCATGTTTCCACTTTTGACCTTCCTCACTCATTCCCGTAGTTTCCCTATGTAACCCCCAAACTAATCGTTTCTAATTCCACATTCTTGTAAAGGTGGGATAACCTATTCTAGGTGTCAAGGGTTAGGGATTAGGCATCAAATGAGGGCGAATGGTGGTCTAGATGTTCCATTCTTTCCAAACCGGCTCAAAAGGGATCGAGTGACAATTCATATATATAGTGACGAGAAAGTCGAAGGCTTACAAGAGGGTTATCAAAAAAAAGATAAGCCATAAATACCAAGTAATCTATTGATTTGTTATTGACAAGCATGCAATCATGTTCTAGGACCCCCGAGAATGTCAAAGTGAACCCATAAAGGACACCTAAATTAATGACCATGATCAAGAAATATAATGGAAGTGAATGGTGGTGCAATTATGTTTTACATGCATTCATGCAATTCTAATTAACACATTCAAATTGGCACAAACTAGAAAAACTCAATCAAAATCCCTCAAATCATCACGGACGTTGGCCAACTTCCAAACATATAAAGAGAACAAATTTTTAAAATTTTCTATTTTTTTGGAGGGTGACACTATATACACTCCCCTATAAACCCACAAACTCAGAGAGATATCTACCCCCAAACTCAAAACATGCTATGTCCTCATAGCAAAGAGAACAAAAACATGTCTCGGGTTCAAAGGGCGATATGACACAACAAAGCAAATAAATAAAGCAATAAAACATACCTACTTGGGTTGCCTCCCACTTAGCGCATTTGTTTAAGGTCGTTAGCCCGACCATTGCTCCCAACTAAATGAGATTTGATGTGACCACATTCATTTTGGCCTTGGCTTTCCTTCCCTTGGCCCACTTCGCAACTTCTCGGGCACAAATGCCCACTACCTTCCACAAAAATTCGCCCCTTGCTACAAACTCGGGTGGAACCCAATGCATTTTTCTCACCTTTTTCTTGCTTTTCTTCTTTTTCTTCAATTTCTTTTTCTTGGGAGCCTCTCCCCCAAACCCATTTGGTGCCTTATTCTTGTCACAATCAAGCACCTCCTTTTCCTTCACAACATTGCAAGTATCCTGAACATGCATCTTGACAGACGAAACATTAGAAATATCAAGGGAACAACACTCTTCTATTTTAGCACATGAATCAATATAGGTAGACTTGAGTGGAAAGAAAGATTTCAATGGGGACACCGACCCCTTTTGGGATCGGTCTAGGGGGTGATACGGGCCATCACAAGAACCAAGATTGTCGGCCTTATTTTTCACGGCACACAAGTGGGAACCCGTACTATCCCTAGAATTCTCACCGTCATTTGACAAAGCTTCACACTTATCAACATAAGAACACACCTCTCTATCATCACTTGGATGTTTCATGGCATCAAACACAGAAATTTCAATTTTTTCACCCGCCACTGTCATAGACAGTTTACCATTCTTCACATTAATAATGGTGTTGGTCGTCGCCATGAAGGGTCTCCCAAGTAATATGGGTGAATCCCGGCGACTTCCTTCACCTTGTGGCATTTCAAGCACCACAAAATCAACAGGCACAATGATTGAATTTACTTGAACTAAAACATCCTCCACAATGCCCACAGGTCTTTTAATGGACCGATCCGCAAGTTGTAGGGCCATTGTGGTGGGTTTTAATTCAGGTAAACCCAACTCCTCATACACATAATAAGGCAACAAATTAATGCTGGCCCCAAGATCCAACATAGCGTGTACCCTCTTTGACTCCCCCATAGTAATAGAAATCAGAAAACTTAGGGGTCTTTCAATTTGGGTGGAAGACTATGTTGTACATGCGCTAGCATTTTCACTCATCACTACTCTCTCATTTGTCCCATACCTATGTTTCTTGGAATTTAATTCTTTGAAAAATTTGGAATAAGCAGGGATATTTTTGATCACATTGAGTAAAGGGATATTGATGTTTACCTTAGAAAACATGTCCATCAATTCCGACATCTGCTTATCCAATTTATGTTTTAAAAACCTTCCAGAAAGCGGTGCGGAATACATATGGCATGGGGGGCGGAGAATTAACTTTAGAATTTTCCCCCATGTCACTTGTACTCTTATCACAACCAACTTCATTTTTATCCACATTAGCATTATTTTCTACAACAGGAGGGGGAGAAGAAGATGAAGGAGATATTACCTCACTACCTACCTGTTTGCCACTTCGGAGAGTGATAATGGCATTTGCTTGATGAGGTTGGCTAGGAAATGTCCCGGCCTTATGACTTTGTAGGGCGGTAGCTAGTTGCCCAATTTGAGTCTCCAACTTCTGAATTGCAGCTTCATGGTTCTTGGACGCTTGTTGATTTTCCGCCCTCAATTGATTATTTTCGGCTTGCAATTTCTCCATGGCCACTTCCCACGGTTCCCTTTTCTGCTCATACTGTCCCGGTGGAGGTTGAGGATGGAGAGGCTTATTTTGTTCTTGATTGCCTCCCCATGAAAAATTTGGGTGTTGCCTCCACCCCGGGTTGTATGTGTTTGAATACGGATTATTGTTTTGAGGGAACCGGCGCAAATCCTTGCATTGCATGTGCACTGTTCGGGATTAAACAAAGCAAACCACTTTGACACACATTAGTAGCATGAGTGTTAGGACCACAATTAGCACAAAAATCATTTACAAGATGAGCAGTAGAAGGCATAGCAGAAGAAGAGGCATTTTGCATAGCTAACTTATCAAATCTTTGGTTCAATAATGCAAACTGCTTGGCCCACTCGTTGTTTAGCCCTACCTCGTTCACTCCCCTTGTTGCCCCCCTAGATCCCTTTTGTTGAGAGTTAGCACTCAACATCTCAAACAGTTCTTGGCATTGTTGGACGGTCTTACTTCCCAAACTACCTCCTGCTGCATTATCTACCATTGATTGGTATTCAGGGGATAAAGCCCCATAGAAAGTTTGATGCAGCATAGAAGCAGGGAAGTTATGGTGGGGACACTGAATTTGCAACATTTTAAACCTATCCCATGCATCGTGGAAGGCTTCCCCCGCTTCCTGAGCAAATCCCATAATTTTCACCCTAAAATTTGTCAATGCATCATAAGGGTAAAACTTAGTGAGAAAAACATCATGTAAAGCATCCCAAGTAGTGATGCTCTTTGGAAGGAAGTAACAATAGCCAAGTTTTGGCTTTGTCTTTTAATGCATAAGGGAAACACTTCGAGTCTCAAGTGCTCAGAGGTAACACCCTCTTTTGTAGGGAACCCACTCAAGGTAGACATATATTCTCTCAAAATGCTAACGCATCCTCACCGGCAAGACCATAAAAATTAGGAATCATGTTAAAATATTGGCCTTTGATTTCATAAGCTAGTGCTGCATCGGGCAACACTATGCACGACACCGATGTGTCGACTCTTGGCCTAGCAAATGTATTCATGACTTGGTCCGCCATCAAAAAATTAAATTCTTCTTCTTCCTCGGTGGAAGAAGTTTCCAACTCACTTAATTCTTCTTCTGTCCCGGTGACAGAAGTATCAGACTCAGTTTCACTCACTTGAGTAGAGGGAATGCCTATCGTCGTTCAAAGGAACCAAATTAGGATCCAATGACCGGCGACCAAACATGCACCGATTAAATAAACTTGTTAAAGATCACAACAAGTCCCCGGCAACGGCGCCAAAAACTTGATGGAGAAAAATTCCTCTAGTAATAAAAACCGAGCAAGTGTACTCACTACCGGTGTAGCAATATGCACGAGCAGGGGTCGAACCACAGAGACTCGTTGGTTTTAACAAGTAGATTTAATTAATGCAAAAAGTAACAAAGTGGGGTTTTGGATTTGATTTATTAAAACTAATGAACGAAAGAAAATTAAAACAATTAAGCAACTAAAATAACAATTAAGCAAGCTAGCAAACGAAATTCAAGGATTTAACAACTAGCCCACGGATTAGGTTCACCACATATTATCCCTTTATGCTTTTTGAATGATAAAATATTAATCGGGAATTAGGGCTTCTTCGCTTTTGTAAGAATTGGGACGGTTCGATTGCCGGATTGCAATTCTTTTATTGAGTAGTTATCAATTATCACGCAAGATCCAATTGACAACAACTCAATGCATTAAGCACACAAGAATTAATGAAACCTAGACTCAATCGATTCACGCAAGATCATCAATCGAGTCTAATCATCCTAATAGTGTTCATGCACAATTCCCCACGCAAGTGCAGGACTTGTACCAAATATAAAAATTACGAATACTAGGATGAACTAACTCCACAATTAACTGAAAATTAAATATATAACATAAAGATCAAATACGGGCTACACCAATCCGTGAACTACAAAGAAATTAGCCACTCATATTTCGGATTGACATCACAAAATATGAGTAATAACAATACATCAAACCTGAAATCCTTGCAAAAACCTTGAATAAATTCTAGCAATCCTTGAAACCCTAGGCAAGAGTATATGACAAAAGGTCTCTAATAATGATAATAAAGGGAGTATAAATACTCCTAATACAGTCCTAATCTAATTAGGAAAACAAATTAACCAAATCCATGAAAATCTGCTTCAAAATCCGAGATGACGTCACAAAACGCGTACTGGCACGAGTCATGCTAATTAGCACGAGTCGTGCCCTTCAATCCAAGTCGTGAGAACGACTCGTGCCAGACCCCTCCATTCGTGCTGAATAACAATGCTGGAACTAGCCATGACCTCCACTCGTGAGAACGAGTCATGCCCTAAGTGCCCATTCGTGCTGAGTAGCTAGTTGGAATTTGGCTTGACTCCATTCGTTCCCAAGTCGTGCTCCGTGCTTCTTCATTCGTGCTCCACTCGTTCCAACAGCAGAATTGCTCCATTTTGACTCAGCTTTGACCTGGCCTTTGTGGACTATCAAAACACTCAAAAACACATTAAATTCCCAAGGATTCGAACAGAAAATAGGTTTAGGAACATATCTTTTGGATGGGTAAAACCACATCCATCAACCTCCACCTTGGGTCGCATTATCATCTTTAACATACTCAATTCTATCTTTAGTGACCTTCCTTGCCTAGCTAGGCGTTCCCTCTTCAGTGTCCTCACCACCACAGTATGCCTTAACTCGCTCATGCAACTCGCTTAAAGTCGCCGGCAACCTCATCCTTAATTCCCTTTTAAAAGACTCTGACAACAGGCCCGACATATACATCATTATAACATACTTGGGGTCAATCTCAGAAATTTGATTAGCAATTAGCAAGAATCTAATGGTAAAAGTGACAAGGCCTTCTCCCGCCTTCTGTTTAATTCCAATCAATTCCTGTAGAATTACTGGCTGAGTTCCCACTGCTCCAAACCTTGCCAAAAACTTTCTCTTGAAATCCTGATATCCTAAGATTGAATTAGCAGGCAGCTGCACAAACCAGTCCAACGCTTGGAGCTCCAAAGTGCTAGCAAAAGTTTTGCATAACAAAGCATCATACTTGGTCAATATCGCCATTGTGACTTCAAATCCTGCCACGTGAGTTCTGGCGGTGGTTATTCCTGCGTACTTAGATAATGTCGGCATACGAAATTCTGGAGCGGGCTCCGCTTCCTGAATGTACTTGGCAAATGGAGCGACAAAAGAGTCCTTCTCATTATCAATTATACCGCCTTTCTCCAACTCGGCCAGTCTTCTCGCCATCTCGGCCATCTGCTTCTTTAATCCATCTTCTTCTCCAAAACGGATCACTCCTACACCCTTTCCTTTCTCTATCTGCTTAGATCTCTCGCCTCCTTTAAGAGTCTTTAACTCTTGCTCTCCATATCCCGCTTCATTTGAAGCGGTGTCATCCTCCTCTTCTTCACAATAAAGAGATGATATTTGGGAAGTATGTGGCCAATAATACACCTTTATTTTTCGCCCATTCTCCATGTATTCTCCTGCCTTTCGCTTCTGCGGCCCCTCTAGTCTCGCCTCTGTTTCTTTCATTTTTTCAGGCTCTGCTTCCTTCTGTCGCTCTCCATTATCCACAACAATGACCTCCTTGCCCGCTCCCTTGTTCACTTCCTCTGTCGCCTTCAACAAGCCCTGCGGGATAGGGGTAGGCTTTTTTTTCAATGTCATAAGTCGCTTGTTGTTCTCCAATAATTGCAGGATCAAATTGTTGTGAATCCTCAAACTTTCCTCCTCATTCTCCACTTCCTCCTCTGGCGGTGGCGGCATTATATTTCTCTCTCTTCCATCACCTGTATCCCGCTCTCTCTCCTCCGGAATCACTTGTTGTGAGGAAGAAGTGTCCCTCGCTCCACCTGTCCCCATAGTTCCAATTCCTGACATGGGCGAGATAAGGCTCCTTCCCGCCATTGTCTTCTGCCCCACTATGCTCTTCTCTGGAGTTGCCATTTCCTTTCACACACGTAATCAAGACGATGAACCCGATCTTTGAAGATCTGCAAATCTTATGAAGATTTGAAGATCTAACCCAGAAACTAAGAAATAACCTTCAAATACTTTAACAATTATTCAACACCAAACTATCACCAAAACACCAAACTCCAAACTAATCAGAATCAAATGAACTCTTAAAAGCCCATAAACAACAACGAATTCAAACCCCCACAATCAAACAAACTTCAAACGAATCTTCACAAACAAATCCAAATCCTCCTCAACTCAGACGAACTTTCTAAATCAAAAATTGGCACCCAACCAATCAAACAATATCAAAATCTCCAATACTTCAATCCACGAAAAATTTTCGAACAATAATCAATTCAAACAACAACAACAATCCAAACAAACGAATTCCAACTTACAAACTGCGAACAACGAACTAAATCAACCGAAAGCTCAACACGCCAAATGAATCCTCCCCAACACGAACCAAACCTCCAAATCTATGAACAGCACTCAACACTTACCAATCTACCGCCGGCAAACCTCCAACTAATGAAGAGAATCAGGTCCCGGCAACGGAACCAATTGATGTTGCTAGGAATTTCCTCAACAGCAACTCGACCGTTGTAGTTCGAATTAGATAGCTCCGGCTCCTTCTTCTGTCCTGCACACAAGCAAAAGTCAACTAATCCGGGGGCGGCTCCGGCATAAGCCCCTCCGGCGTGAGGATAAGTGTTTGTCTGAGAAAGGGGATCTGAACAAGTAGGGAAAGGTGTTTTCGTGTGTGTATTGAACGTACCTTGACAATGAAGACCATCCCTCATATATATACCCCTTCCCTCGTGCCATGCACATGCTAACCTCACGTTCCATGCCTCATTCCACGCGTCATCACCCCATTGGCCAATTATGTGAATAAACTCAAAGCACGTGATCACTTTTCCCAATGTCTAACCGTCTAATGGGTCCCACTTCCTAGATATTTATATGCCGCCTCTTATGAGTCGCACCAGCTAGGATCCATCTCTCGGTGAATATGGTTATCCGTGGATCATGTCGCCTTACCATAATGTCTCGCCTCACGTTTCGTATCAATGCTTCGCCGGCTTGCCTCATTATCTCGCCGTTCATCAACTAATATCTCGCCCTTATCCTCACATTATCTCGCTTTTACTACCTTGAATTTCCCTTTCACTGAACTTAGCGGGATATCCCCCGACCCAATTTCCCGCGAACCGCACCTGGGCCACCTTTATTCTTATTTTCTTTTTGGGCTTTATCTCTCTTTGGGCCCATTTGACCATTTCTTGCTTATGGACTTAGACTCAGACCCAATCATTATTTTTGGGCAGCATCAGTTTGTTTGGGGAAAAATATTTTTCGGAAAACATTTTCCTCATTTTCCGGTGTTTGTTTCGCACCAGAAAATGGGGAAAACTTCATTTTTATCTTATTTTCCGGAAAACATTTTCATTTTCCGGAAAACATTTTGCCGAAAATTATTTTCCGGAAAATGTTTTACGCTAAACAAACGGAGCCTTAGTTAAATTAAGTTGACGTGTGTGCTGACTAAAGATAATTATTTTACTTTTAATAAATATATTTTCTTGAAGAAAATGTATATTTATTTTAGTTTTTTGAATCATATTATATATCATTATTTTTAAAAGTTTTTTTTAAACAAACAAATTTTATTAACCGATGCAAATAACAAGGATTTAGCTATTCACAAACACCGGATGCTCAACCAAAATAGTGGGGCTTACAAATGTTACAAATGTAAAATAAGCCCAAGAAATACCACTGGCCAAAACATTGCCTCGACGATTAACTAAACATACCGAAACATTATTATGAACACGAAGCACAACTCGGTATATTCGATGAAGACTGCCTAATTTAGTTGAACATCTCTCATTAAAAATCACTTTATCATAGACTATATACTGCATTCATGACCACACTCTTGCGAGACTTCCTTCATACCAAACAAAAATCTAATACGTTGTTGTTTGGAGAAGAATCAACTAAATCAACAATCAATTTATCATCTGCGTCGTGTGGTAAATTGAGATCAGACAACACAAAAGCAATATATAAAGCCCTCAACAAAGGAGGAAAGACAAAAGCCTCCAACAAAGAAGGGAAAATAAAAGCCCCGAACAAAGGAAGAAAATCCAAAGCTCTCACAAATATAGAGAAAATCAAACTACAATATAGAAACAACATTATTAAAAAATTACAAATTACAGAAGAAAAATAATTGAGATCATCGAACAATTGTCTGTAATCACAAAGATTACAAACAATGTTTAAATTCGATGAGCGTAATTCAAATAACAAAAAAGAAACGTTAGAAGAATTTGATGAAGAAATAGAAAAAAAAAAAGGGTAAATCCTGGTGTGCCAAGCACTTCCCGCCAAGCGGGGGTTGGGAGAGAGGGAACCATTTGCTAGAGCCTTTCCCTGATAAATGCTAAGAGGCTGTTCGCCAAGGTTCGAACCCGTAAACTTAATGCTTAATAAATAGAAAGAAGGAAAAAAAAAATTCGGTTTTTAAAAGTTGAAAACTAATTTTAGTAAATACTATTAATGTTTAATAAATTATTAAAACTTTATTTTTTGGCAGTATTTAATTTTCCTAATGTTTGAGGAATGTGTATATTAATTATTTTTAAAATAGAGATGCGTACGTCACTTAAATAAAGAGTAGAGATGTGTATATAAAAATAATTACGTCAACTTAGTTAACTAAATTGTTATAAATCTAACTTAAGTTAGTCTTGTGAGGTTATATGACTAACTTTCGTTAAAAAAATTGTACTATTTCAACCAATTACATGGCTACCACGTTTAGGATCCATAAATGTAGGTCCAATTAATTAGAAAGTTGACCTTGGATAGAGAAAGAAATATTAGTACTATATTTGGGGATCATTAATGCTAAGTACTTGGGAGGCTTAGTGTTACAAATTAATAAAAACTAAAAAAGTTAATCAACCATACTATACTATAATTTGATGGAGTAAAATTTGAGTCCACTAAGTCTTGTTTGTTTCCCGTAAAACGTTTTTCGAAAACGTTTTCCATTTTTTGATATTTGGTAAGTGTTGGAAAATGGGAAAAATGGTTTCCGAAAAATGTTTTATGCCCTTTTGGCGTAAAATAACTTACGAATTTTTCCTAAGTAAAACATTTTCCAAAAAATGATAACACTTTCATACACCTAACTTTTCTTACACCCCCCACGTTACCCACCTCACTCACCTCCACCACCACCACGGCACCACCCCGCCCCCACCCTCTGCCCCCACCCCCTCCCGGGTAAAAAAAAAATTAATCATTTAAAATTGATTTTGAACAACTCTCCAACCCACTCCACTCACCACCACCACCCCTGCGCTCAACCCCCCACCCGACTCCACTCACCACCACCACCCTCCCCACCCCACCCCACCCCACCCCACTCAAATTATCTCAAATTGTATTTTTATCGAAAAATATTTTCATTAAACACATGAATTTTTTTTCCGTAAAATATTTTCCTTACCAAATAGTCGAAAACATGTTTATCTCATTTTCCAAAAAATATTTTACAGGAAATTCATTTTCTGAAAAACATTTTACACGGAAATCATTTTCCGTTGAAACAAACGGAGCCTAAAAATCTACTTGAAGTATATGGGAAGAAAATGAAATTAGAAGCAATATATGTTCCCGAAATTTATTGTTTGCTTCTAATTCTTTTTTCCAATCATACTTGTAAAAGAGCCGGTCTCCTGTGAGAACAAGAGATCCGTCTCATGCATGAGACGGGTTGACCCATGACTCATGGGGCATGACCCGCCACGTGACAGCCTTTTATAAGCCATTTTTTTTATATTATTTTTTTCAGAGAAAAAGTAATAGTTACCATCTCTTAATGTAATGACTGTATACATATAAAGTATCATTGGTCATAAGTAAACGTAATACCTGTTTTAAAAAAATAAAAGCTCGTTTTTACCCATTTTTTTTCAAATGTAATACAAACTATATGTATTATTTTTGAAATGTAATAACTTATGTATATGAATGTAATAGTTTATACAAGTAAATGTAACACTTTGATAGATGAAATTGTAACATATTTCTATAGATAATGTAATACTTTTACATGAAAACATATAGATACCTATACATATGTGTTACAATTATGTACAAATACTATTATATATAAATAACACGTTTGTTACATTTTAGTTATAATAAGTATTACTTTTGCCAAACGAAGAAAACTTAGGGAAAAACACTATTACTTTTCTGTATATATGTATTACTTTAATGTATACAAACTATTATTTTATATGCATACAATTATTACATTATGTTATAGTAACTATTACTTTTCATAAATGGGCAATGTTGGCTGAAGAATTGGGCCAAGGCAAATGTGGGCTGATTCCAGCTTGGGCGGCCGCTGATTCCAGCTTGGGCGACCGCCCATATGCAAAAAGCTTGGGCGGAGGCGTGGGTTGGCTTTGTTGGGCGGGTGATGGTTATGGAACCGACCCGTCTCATGGATGAGACGAGTCATGCTGTTCTCACCCAAGTTTTTGTCCTTGTAAAATGTTCTACAAGTTTTGCGATAAATTATACTCCCTCCGTCTCGTTGATAACTTCACCATTTTGAGCTTGGTATGCAAATTAAGAAAAAAGGATAGTGGAGAAAGTGTTATGAGTATAAAAGTAAAATAGGAGAGAGAATCAGTGGAGTGAATAGTAAATTTAAAAAGTGTTGTGAGTGTAAAAGTAAAGTAGGAGAGAGAATTAGTAGGTGGAATAGTAAAGATTCTTTGCCATTTTAGAAAATGTGAAATTTTTAATGGGACACCCGTTTTGACTAAAAGTGAAGCTATTTTTTTAATGCAAGTATGTGTTATTTGATTAAAAAAAAAACAATACCATTAAATTTGAGAAATCATAATGATGGAAACTTGATTTTCTTTTCAAATATAAATTTACAAAGATAAAATTTATCCATTTTTAACAATAATAGTAATAATAATTTTCAAATAATATCAATATTAATAAAATTGTAAAATAAATAAACGTTATAATTTCAATAATGATTCTAAAAATAGTGATGATAGTGATCATATTCGAAAATAATAATTCATGCTTAGTTATATTATTTTATTTTTTAATATAAATTATAACAATTAAATTTAATAAGCACAATGTAATTGATTTTCTAATCTTTATTGAACACAAGATTAAGAATTTATCGTATTATTACTACTATTTTTATAATAAAGATAATATTTTTTATTAATTTTTAAAATACGAGATTGAGAAAAATATAATAAATTTTGTTCTAATTAATGATTACGATTTCTCAAAATAATAAATAAATCTTATTGATTTAATTTTAAACTTAAAAATCTTTTAAGCTAAAGTTAATTGAAAATATAGTTATTTGATTTCCTTAATAAAATCATATTTGAGTTATTAAATTACCTTTTCATATTGTTGTTATTTTTATGATGAGACTTTTAATTTTTTTTTTCTTAAATATGACTATTTAATATTCCTTCCGCCCTATTAAGTTATAACTAATTAGTTTAAATTTTTACATGTTCGCATTAATTTTCTGCTTCCTACAATTACCCTCTCCCAATTTATTTATTTTAGTTATTCAATTTAACCGATTCGCATTAATAGCCCTTCATTCTCTAAATAAATGTGTAATTTTTTATTAAAAAAAAAACTATAATATTTGTGCACATTATTGGAAACTAATATATCTTCACATTTAATCAACTAGTTTTAATTCATTTAGGACTCGTTTGGTAGCAATACATAAGTGAATAAGGCTGATTTTTTATTTCCATAATAATAATCTCCGTATTAATAATATCACCCTCTTTCATGGGATAAATAATAAAGAGATAAGCCACTTATTAGCCTTATCATTCTAATTAATTCAAAATTTTAAAATCATACCAAACAACTCTATTCAGTATTATTTATCCTATTCAATCTTATATCTGGTTATCAAATGACCCCTTAGAGATTTATGTTGCATTACGGTGAAATCATAAAATAGTTTTATAAATTTATGTTATTAAATGTAATTAAATGTTTGACAATATAAAATTAAATATTTATTTAAAAATATTTGAAATAACAAAATCAAAAGGCCACACAAGTACTAATCTAGTTTATTGATATCAAGACCTAATCCACACCACAAATTCTGAATTAGCAAACTTTCAAGGTAAAGGTGCTCCTAAATTAAGAAAAGGAGAGTAACTTTTTGCTAAACATTTAAGGCCAAACAACTATAATTGTGGTTGATTATGGAGCTCTATAGGACATGCCAAATATGGAGATTTTTAATTAAGGCTTCTATATTTAACCATCATAATGTTTATAAGACAAAAAAAAAAAAAAAAAAAAAACAATTGAGCAATCAAAAAAAAAAAACAATTACTTGGAATCCCAGTTTAATGTTCCCAGTTTGACTCTGTACGAAAATTAAAAAAAGATAAATATTGTAAGTATGAAAAATAGAGTAGGCGAGAAATTGATAGAAAATAATAAATAAATTGTTATTTTAAGTGTATCAAGTGCTCAAAATTCAAATCGTTCAATTTCTGTGAGTTGTCTTGTGGCTCTAACTTTACTCAAGTCAATAATATCCATCGATAAATTAATTACTCCCTCCGTCCCCCTTTAAGGGTCATAATTTTACGTTTTTTAAGAATTTTTTTTAAAAAAATGAATAAAAAATTGCAAGTGGGTATAAGATTAGAGGAGAGAGAATGTAAAATTTAAAATATTTATGATAAAACTTTTTTTTAATTGTTTTTTTTAAATATGTTAATATTATAAGGGCATAATGAATGATTTTTTAGTAAATATATTTACATTATAAGGGTATAAATGTCTTAAATACTTAAATACTGTTCAAAATTTGTCATTTATATAATAGAACTCTTAATCTGAAACGAAAAAAAGGGAAAAATAGGACCTCCTGAATCCTGAAGTGGAACGGGACGGAGGGAGAGTATCATATTTGAATCCTTTCCTAGAGTTTTCTATAAATCAAGAACTAGAAGCATCCTTTTCTTTTCTGAAAAAATCAATATATTACCCCCACAATATAGGCCCAGTACTTTAATTTTCATACAATTAAGGACCCCATAATGATTCTCTCTACAAATAATGCCACTATATATGACACCATCCATGACGAGAGTTAGCTCAAACTTTGGTGCCATTTTTTTGCCATTCTAAATCAACTCACTAATCATTGATTTTAGGTCATACATTTCTGAAGAAAAAATAAAATTAAAAAAATGCTAAATAATTCTATTAAAACTCTCATTATTTGTGAAATTCAGAGGTTCTGCTGAGCCAAATGAATACTCCCTCCCCCCCAGTCGAGTGTACACTTATTTCCCTTTTGGTCCGTTTCAGCCGAATGTGAACTATCAAAAATGGAAAATGTTTTAATATTTTATATTCTCCATACCCCACCCACTCATTAACTCCACTCATTCTCCACCATACAATTTATTCAACCAACCTACTATTAACTCCACTCATTCTCTCTCTTCATTTTCTACCACACATTTTCATTATCTTAATAGTATTTCTTAGTTTGCGTGCCCAAAATCTTGGTACACACTTGGGTGGGATGGAGGGAGTATAAGAAACGCATCCTTGTACTTTGTATTTAAGTAAAAGAAAGATGATTTAACGATCAGGGCGGATCCAGGATTTTGAAATTACATGAACTTAATATTTAAAAAATATTGTAAATAATAATAACAGTGAAAAATAACTTCATATATAAAAAAAAATTACATATAGTTGGTCACGTGGGTATGGCCAGGCCCGATTTTGAACAGGTCCAACAAGCCCAATCGCACAGGGCCCAAATATTTTAAGAGTCCCAAAATTTTTAATTTTAATACTCCCTCCGTCCCGCTAGTAACCGCACTGTTACTGTTTGCGTTGGGATTAAGAAAAAAATAATGATATAAATGTTGTGAGTATAAAAGTAAAATAGGAAAGAGAATGAGTGGAGGGAATAGTAAATTATAATGGTGTTGTGAGTATTAAAATAATGTAGGAGAGAGAATGGGTGGAGGGAATAGTAAAGATTCTTTGCCATTTTAGGAAGTGTGCGGTTTGTAATGGGACGCCCAAAATAGAAAGTGTGCGGTTTGTAGCGGGACAGAGGGAGTATGTACTTACTCCCTCCGTCCCGCCCGAAAGGGCAGTTTTTGAGCCTTGCACGGGAATTAAGAAAAGTGATGTAGGAAAGAGAAAAAATATATAGTGAAATAAATGTTATGAGTGAAAGGTGATGTAGGAAAGAGAAAGTGAGGTAGGAAATAGTTAGTGGATATTTATTGTGAGAGTATGACAAGTGGATCCCACAAATAAAGAAGTAATAAAAAACTTTTCAATTTTTGGGTTGTGCTCTTTTAAATGGGACGCCCAAAAAGAAAATTTATGCCCTTTCAAACGAGACGGAAGCAGTATATATTAAGCCGTAAATAATTACAAAGAAGGGCATGTGTTTCAGTGGATAAGTTATTGCCATGAGTCCCTTATATATTCAACTTGCCTGAGTTCAATTCTTAGGCCGAACATTGCTGTTTAGTTGGCCTTTTTTGGGCTTCCTCCCGTTCCCTCTCGTTCTTTTCTTAGTTTGTACTTTCATTTCATTTTAATCTTTTCATTTCATTTTTAACCTTAATTATAAAGTTTGATTTTTTTTTATTTTATAATATATTGCAATGAATCATTTGAAATCATTATTTCAACATTATTACATTCATTCGATTGTGTAAATTTTGTAAATATTAAGTGCCTCAATTTTTACATTTAGCACAGGGCCCATATAAATATTTAGACGGGCCTGGGTATAGCAGTATAAAGTGGATTGTGAGGGGGAATTTTGATGGTTGCGTGTACTGACTTAGGTAAAAAAAAAAAAAACACATCAAAATTCTAAGGTGAGTTGGAGCCCACATCAATTACTCTTTGGATTCGCCCTTGTTCACGAACGGAACCAGTAATCTCGAATTATATATTATTGTTAAGTAATCGGGAAAAAAATGAATCCCAACCCAAAGGAAAAATCTAATACTCCCTCCGTCCCAAAATGTTTGTCCCATTTGACTTTTTTGTTGAATTTTGATCACAAATATATGACAATTTAATTATGTTCATGAAATTTTAAAAATTTCTATTGATTCACCATTAATAATATTATCAACAACAACTTTTAGAATTTCATGAACATGATTAATCTCTCATAAATTTGTGGTCAAAGTTCAACAAAAAAAGTCAAATGGGACAAACATTTTGATACGGAGGAAGTACTTCTATTCTGAAATCAGAAATACAGAAATACAGTCTATTTTGATCTTAGGTGATTAACTCAATAGAATTTTCAACAAATTGTTATGAATATATGATTATTTTCATAAATTTTAAAGAGTTATTAATCACTACAAATAATACTATAGTATATAACAATTTTAAAAAATATATACAAATAATGAAATTGATCAAAATTTAATTGAGTTGTGACAAAAAAAAAAAAAAAAAAAAAAAAAAAAGAATATATTAGGGATATAGTGAATAGATTATTAACAATTGGGCAAATCTAGCTTTAATCATACCTTCTTCCATTATAAGATCCTCTACAAACTTTAAGAGAATTTACATGAATGTTAATAACACCCTACACTATTAGCAAAACAAAAATAGCACCCTACACTTACTTACAAACAATAAACAATGACCCCACACATCATTATCTAATCTTAATCTTGCACCCAAACATTCATTTTGTCTTAAGGTTAAAAGGTTTCAACTCTATTAATTATAACTAGTCTCTAGCTCCCCGTCTCAGTCTCAGTCTCAGTCTCAGTCTCAAAAGAATAAGGTTCTTATTTTTCTTTTTGATCTGTTTCAAATTAATGTTTTTAGTTGCTTTATTATTTAAAATTGCATAATGAGACTCATTTTATCATTCTCACAGTAAAAAAAATTCTACCTCTTTTCTCTCTCCTATTTTACTTTTTCATATTCACAATATTTACCATTTCTATTAAAAAATCATACAAAACCCCACTAGACACTCAA
Organism: Adenophora triphylla var. japonica; assembly: GCA_022495995.1. NCBI lineage: Eukaryota > Viridiplantae > Streptophyta > Magnoliopsida > Asterales > Campanulaceae > Adenophora > Adenophora triphylla. The sequence goes on from JAFEMH010000025.1 coordinate 926,997, forward strand.
AAAAAAAAAAATTTAAAATAATAATAATAATAATCTTGCTTTATATTCTTAATGTCATCATCTTAAACAAGCCAAAAAGTGGACCTTTATAGTATTTCTTTATCAAGTTGACTATTTCCGTACAATGCATTATTTGTGAAAGGGGGAGACAGGGAATATAAAAAGCAAGACCAAGTAATAGTGGTGTAAATAGTGGTGTAAAAGTGAAGAACCTTTTGAGCGGGGCGGATTCAAGGTCAAAATGTAGGGATTTATAAATTACATTATTTAAAAATTTCAAAAAAATAATTGTTTATTATATAACTACCTATATCAATTTCTTTTTTTTTTTGCCAAAAAGGGTGAACTGAACTGATAAGTGTGAGGTGCACTTAGTAGTTTTTTTTTTTTTTACATATGAACAATAACTTTAGGGGATTTACAATTACCGTTTTGATTTGAGTGTCCCTGTATCCGCCCCTGCTTTTGAGCTAAGTCTAAGTTGGCATCCATGAAATAAAACAACACTGAAAACAAAAAAAACAAAATTATATTGGAGTTGTGTCACTTTCTTACTTTTAGATTTTTGGCCTAGCTAGCTACCTATGTGGTTTTTCATTTCATACATACATATATACATGACTTTTGCCAACGTATATACTCAATATATAGTACAAAACCCTCCGTTCCAATAAGTGTTTCACCTTTTTATGTGGGCACAAATATTAAGGAAATGGGTGGAAAAAAAAAATGTTGTGAGTGTAATTTGAAAATAAGAGAGAAAATTAGTGGAGGGAATAGTAAATTTGAAAAGTGTTGTGAATGTAATAGTGAATTAGGAGAGAGAATGAGTGGAGAAAATAGTAAAGATTCTTTGTCAAAAAGGAAAGGTGAAGCTTCTAACTGGACGCCCTTTTGAGTAATTAGTGAAGCTTTTATTGAAACGGAGGGAGTATATTAAAAAATAATGGGAGTGGGAGAAGAATTGTGATTGGATATGACAATATATTAAAAAATAATGGAAGTGGGAGAAGAATTGTGAGAGGATATGACAATATATTAAAAAATAATGGAAGTGGGAGAAGAATTGTGAGAGGAAAGAAATGAGTGGATATGATAAGTGGGATTTATAATTTAAATGTGTGAGAGAAAAAAGTTAGTGGGTATAATAGAATATTAATAAATCTTTTCCATTTTAGGAAATGTAAAACTTATAACGAAACGTCCTTTTGAATAATTGGTGAAGCTTAAGTGGGGGGACGGAGGGAGAGTATACATGTCAACTTGCATATACTTTCAATTTCAAAATGAGAGGGGTGGGTCGGAAGACGATTCAGACATCAAAATATAAAATTTAATGACTACCATATAAACTGTTATGCATTCAGATGACAGAGTATTCTAGCTCATATCCATATCCATATCCTCTTAGAATGTTCAAAATTTATGGACCATTTTCATTTTCTTGGAAGAAAAGAGTGAAATGAAATGTGTGCAAATTAGCCCAACATTATGAAAGTTTGACTAGTGTGTATGGATGAATTGAAGAGAGACAGGGAAAGGTAGGAACAGTTTGGCCTTACTATTCATGCATGATTTTTTTTGCCGACGTATTTATACATGTCGTCTAATCGCATATGATTTTTGCCGACGTATTTCAACAGTGACTCTTTAGACAAAAGGGTGTCGAGGCTTGTATCCATCTTCTTAGTAGTTCTGTTTGTTTCGACGTAAAACGTTTTTCGGAAAATATTTTTTGTAAAATAACTTGTTTTACGGTGTTTGGTTATTTTTCGGAACACGTTTTCCCCATTTTTCGGTGTTTGATTGTTTACAGAAAATGTTTTCCCCATTTTCCGGTGTTTGATTGTTTTTCGAAAATGAAGAAAACGTTTTCCGAAAAATATTTTACGCTCTTTCTAAGTAAAATGACTTACGAATTTTTATTAAGTAAAACATTTTTCGAAAAACTTAATCATTTTAAATTTATTTTTAACAACTCCCTACCTCACTCCTCCTCTTCCCCCCACCACCCCCTGCCCCCCACCTCCCGTTGGTGTCAAAAAAAAATTAATCATTTTAAATTTATTTTAAACAACTTCCCACCCCATCTCTTTCAACTTATCTCAAATTGTGTTTTTATCGAAAAATATTTTCATTAAACATATGAAAATATTTTTCGAAAAACATTTTCCTTACCAAACAGCCGAAAATATGTTTATCTCATTTTTCGAAAAACATCTTCATTTTCCGTAAAAACATCTTCATTTTTCGAAAAACGTCTTCATTTTTCGTAAAACATTTTTACATAAAATTATTTTCCGAAAAACATTGTACGTTGAAACAAACGGAGCCTTAGTTTCTTTTCTGTAAAATGAATGGACCATATTCATTTCCTTTGAACAAAAGAGTCACTGTTGAAATGTGTGCAAATTAGACCAACACTAAGGGTAGAGTGAAAGAGGGTTACTATTCAAACCCCAAAATCCTCCGAGTATATCCCAAATTTTTTTTTTTTTTTGCTTTTAATGAAATTACTGTTTTGCCCTTAAACAATTTACATACTTCTTTCCTTCTTCTTCTTCTCCGTCAACGGCAATGTCTCCGGCGGTTCAACGGCGGAATCGACGGAGGTCAAAACTAACTCGTTTTTTAAAAATAAAAATATACCCGTGATCGGTTTTTCGCGTAGATCATGGACCCAGAACTAATTTAAAGTTTTGAGTAATTTTGAATAGGAGAAATTTTACATTTAGAAAAAAAAAAAATTACCAGAGTCGGTAACTTAGCTTGCCGACTTTGAGCTTAAAAGTCGGCCACAACCGGCCGACTTTAGGTAATTTTTTCCACCACACCCGGACGACTTTTTAATAAAAAGTCATCCACCACTGGCCGACTCCTTGTTTTTTCATAAAATTCACCTATTTTTTTTTTTTGAAATTATACTCCAAAAATTCAAAAATTATTTTCATGAACTAATTTTATGAAAAATAATTTTATGAACTAATTTTATGAAAAATAATTTTTTCATAAAATTCACCTATTTTTCATGAACTAATTTTATGAAAAATAATTTTTTTGGTGAAAATAATTTCAAAAATTGTTTTTTCATAAAATTATTTTTTTTTTTTAAATTAGTTCATGAAAATAATTTTTGAATTTTTGGAGTATAATTTCAAAAAAAAAAATAGGTGAATTTTATGAAAAAACAAGGGGTTTGGCCAATGGTGGATGACTTTTTATTAAAAAGTCGTCCGGTGTGGTGGAAAATTACCTAAAGTCGGCCAGTAGTGGCCGACTTTGCTCCAAAGTCGGCCGTAGTGGCCGACTTTAAGCCCAAAGTCGGCAGGTTGTGGCCGACTCTGGTAATTTTTTTTTTTTCTAACTGTAAAATTTCTCCTATTCAAAATTACTCAAAACTTTAAATTAGTTCTGGGTCCATGATCTACGCGAAAAACCGATCACGGGTATATTTTTATTTTTAAAAAACGAGTTAGTTTTGACCTTCGTCGGTTCCGCCGTTGAACCGTCGGAGACATTGCCGTTGACGGAGAAGAAGAAGAAGAAGGAAAGAAGTATGTAAATTGTTTAAGGGCAAAACAGTAATTTCATTAAAAGCAAAAAAAAAAAAAAAAATTTGGGGTATACTCGGAGGATTTTGGGGTTTGAATAGTAACCCTCGAGTGAAAAGTTTGACTAGTGTTGGGATAGAAAGGTGAAATGTGGACTGGAGGGTAGGGAAGAGGGGGGGAGGTGGGACGGTGGGAGATGGTTGGGCTGGTGAGGAGCAGGCTTACCCCCCATCGGGGTCCAGTCCAGGCCTATTATTTTGCGGCTTCTATTCAACAAAATTAAGGTCTTTGCTCTTATTTACTTTACTGTATAGTATTAGCCAAAATACACACAGGTGCTTGTGTTTTTCAATCGATATACTCTCTCCGTGTCAACTGAGCGTGTCACATGAGCTTGCAAAATGATAGAAACACGAAAATTAATAAAAAAGTGAAAATATTTATGTTATGTAAGTGTTAATAGTTGAGTTGATGAGCCCGGACCTTTTAACCGGGCTCAAAGCTCAATCTGGTTCAAAGGTCAAGTATGACGTGGCATATCCTAGACCGCCAGAGTCAAGACCGCGGACAGATAAACCATCAGGGTTAAGAGCGCGATTCTCTCAGACCGTCCCAGTCAGGACCGCGGACAGCCAGACCGTCAGTAAGGTGACCGCGGAAACTGTGACCGCAATATCCGTGCTCGCGTCGATATCGTTGACCGCTCCAAAGATGTTGATTGTGGTCTCATACCAGACTCCCGGTTAAAGCCAAAGCTTATTGAGCAAGTTTCCTAACGTGCTCTGATATAAAGAAGTCGGCTTATTCCCATCGCATTGAATGCGGCTCAGGCGCCTACAATGCCATTAAATGCGCTGCGCCAACTCTCCTATGTACACGGCTCCTGTCCACATCAGCGACATTCCCCTGCAGTGAATCTTACTTTACTGGCAGGTCCAACCAGATGCGGACATGTGTCCTTGGTCAAAGACAAAGATATCTTTAGGACTGACGTCAGCGGTCAGCTCACATTCCCTATAAATAGAAGACCTTTGTCCCCTTGGACAAGGTAAGTGCAAAATCATATTTGTAAGTCACATTGTCTAAACCCTAAACCCACAAACATTCAAGACATTCCAAGTCTTATTCCCTCAGTTGAATACCTCAGAGATCTTACTCTCACACCCGAGAGTCTGAGTTGGATTAACATTCGGCTTTGTCCTTAACGGTGCATATTGTTGTTATTGTGTTCTAGGTACCAACAAATACCAAGTCAGATATCCTACATCAATTCAGACACCCAAAATATGTGGCGTCATCATGAGTAGAAAAGAGAAATTTGGATAGAGAATAACTAGTAGATAATTATTGTGAGTGTAACATGTGGGTCCCACTATTCATTAAGTAATAAAAATTTACTTTTTTTTTGAAGTGAGACGCTTAATGAGGTAGTTTTTGCAAGCTCAGGTTAGATGGAGGGAATATCTATCTAGGTCGCGGGATTCAGGTTCCTTCGGACTATTTACTACTCCCTCCGTCCCACCAGAGCCTACCTTGATTTTTTACGTTGATTAAGAAAATAATAAAAGATGGGTAAGCATTTCAAATGGGTTGAGGGTATAACTGTCCAAAATAAATACGATTCATAATGTGAAAAGTGAGTAAAAAATAGGTTAGTAAGTACTCCCTCCGTCCCATAAAACATTACCCATTTTACTATTTTGGGCGTCCCTCTTTAAAGTCTCACTTTCCTAAAAAGGAAATTTTTTAATACTTCTTTATTCATGGGATCCACTTGTCATACTCACAACACTTTTCAAATTTACTATTCTCTCTCACTCATTCTCTCTCCTCCCACTCACAACACCTACTTTAATAACATTATTTCTTATTTTCCGTTCTCAACAGTAAAGGGGTAATGTTTTGTGTCAGAGGGAGTATTATTTTTTTTTCGTAATTATATAAAAGGGCAAACCCCGGTGCGCCAAGCGCTCCCCGCCAAACGGGGGTTGGGAGAGGGATCCATTTGCTAGAGTCTTTCCCTGACAATTGCCAAGAGGCTGTTCGCCAAGGTTCGAACTCGTGACCTTATGGTCACCAAATGAGCAACTTAACCGTTGCGCCAAGACTTGCCCTCTTTTTTTGTAATTATATTATAGACAAAATTGTCCAAAACATTATTCATTATTTATCATTTTGGAAAAGAGACTTATTCTGGAAAGCACGAAAGAGGAAAGTAGGACTTTTATTCTTATTCTGAGACGACGTAGGAAGTATTTGGCAGTTCGCGTAGCAGTAAGAGAATTTTGGCACGTAATATAACATGCAACTACCATGTAGTCCAACAACATGTGCCCTAACTCCGATGCCCTAGCTCTGAGTACCACCCCGAGAAGCTCCATCTGGGCTCGCCAGAATCTTGCTTAATCTGGACCGGCTTGCACGGGCGTGTAATTATCTATGTTGGGCCGTGTCATTGCTGTTGTACCAGAAGTCTCTTCCTTTACAAAATACAGTACTCCCTCCGTCCCACAATAATATATAAACTTTCCATTTTGGGCGTCCCACAATAATATATACTTTCCCAAAATGGAAAGGAATCTTTACTTCCCTCCACTCATTCTCTCTCCTACATTATTTTAATACTCACGTCACCATTATAATTTACTATTCTCTCCACTCATTCTCTCCTATTTTATTTTCACACTCACAACACTTTCAATATAATAATTCCTCCTTAATTCCCGTGCATTTCCAAAAGTCTATATAAAGATGGGACGGAGGGAGTATAAATAATACCCCTGGTCCCAAATGATTGTCAATTGTAGTTCTTAATTCAAGAATAAAAAAGGACTTTTATTTTTGGGATGGAGGCAATACTGATGAGAAACAGGCACTTCAAAGGGAAAATTACTGTTGTTAAGGGAAGAAAATTGAATGGAGCATTGCCATTGACTGGTCAAAAATGTTGGTCGGCATCGGTTCGGTATCGGTATCTGGACAACAATGTCTCAGTTACAAATGCAAAGTCTTTGAATGGTCACTGGTCATTTCTATAAATAAAGTAGCTAACATATATATGTGTATTACATCTATCTGAGCTCATAAAATACCTATCTGGGAACTGGAACTGGAACTGGAATTGGAATTGGAGGGAAGGGATGTGAACTATTGCCATGGGTTCTTTCTTAATCCACTTCTTTTCGAGCTTGTAGTTGAACTTGCTTTCTGCAGAAAAAAGGAACAAAAATAGATGGTCAGTATTTTCTAATCAACTCGTGCTCGATTAGGTAATGGAGAAAACATAACAATAACTCGTACCACGGCTTTAACTTTCTTCGTCTTTCCCCTGATCCTGTTCTTTGGAGATTTTAATTTATATAGCCGGACCATCCAATGGTGAGTTGTGAATACCTGAAATTAATTTGTAAGCTTAATCACGAGGAAGCACATACACTTCATAATGCTCGCACCAGTCTAAAAGAGGTGTCGCTTTTGGATTTTTCACAAAACTACTACAAATTAATGATGAAAGTACCAACTTTACCCTTATTTATTACCCCTTTCTATTACTTTGTTCAATAAACCAATTAATAAAGTGAAACAAGTTCCAATGTAAGGGTAAAATAGAAATTTGAATGATTTTGACCCGGAAGCAAACGATTATTTTGGACCAAAGTTTTGTCCAAAAACAACAGCTATTCTGGACCGGAGGGAGTACTAGTAAACAGGCCAAAGGAGGGCGGAAGGAAGGATTTGACAAGGTTTACATGAACTGCCGCCAGAATGAATTCAATCATAAGTTCGTACATTATAAAATAATGAGCAAAAGTATTTACACGAGCTATAAGTACAATTTCTAAAATGTGTTAGAAACCACCTGAGAAATATAATCAAACTTGCAATATATATATATATATATATATATATATATATGTGTGTGATTGTGTTAGAAACCACCTAAGAAATATGATCAAAATTGCAATATATATAAATATGTGGGCATACACGAAAGGATCGGTTGAGGAATGAGGTGATTAGAGGGAAAGTGGGAGTTGCACCCATTGAAAATAAGACGAGGGAGAATCAGCTAAAGGTGGTTTGGTCATGTGAAACGGAGATCATGTGATGCACCGATTAGGAGACCTGAAGAGTGGAGAAGTGATAAGATGGTGAGGGATAGAGAAAGGCCTAAGCAAACATGGATAAAGGTGACTGAAAGAAATATGAGTCTACTTGGGATTGAAGAAAACGTGGAATTAAAGAGAACGTAGTGGAGAGCAAAAATCCATGTGATTTATATTTTTATTGTTTTTTTTATCTTCCCTATTTTTTCTTCACAACTATTTCTTCTTTTCACACCCCCCCTTTTTTCTTCCCTTTTTGAAATTGACGATTCCATACGATGATTCATGTTAACCAAAATCATTTTGGGACTAAGGTTGTGTTGTTGTTGTTGTTGTTATTGTATAAATGCAATTAGGGGTGTAAGTGGTTCGGTTCAAACCGCAGTTTGAGACCGAACTGAACCAAACCATGCGGTTTGGTTTGGTTTTCAAGTATGAATGGTTCGGTTCGATCTCAAATATTTACAAACCACATGGTTCGGTTTGGTTTGTGGTCTGACCCTCCCAAACCAAACTAAACCAAACCAAATCGCGATTTGAGACCGCGAGACCGAACCACCAAACTGAACCGTGAGACCAAATCGCCAAACCGAACCACATTACATGAACTAATTCTAACCCTTGTTTTGTATCTTATTTAATATTTTTATATCTTTATTAAAATTTACATAAATTAATCATAACCTCCGTTTAGTATTTTAATTAATATTAATTTCATCATTTGTTATCTTCATTACGACACATAAATAACCAACTTCTCTCCACGATCACCATTGTAAAGTGTTTTTCTTCCTTCGACCTCTCTCTTCCTCTAGTCTCTTAAACACTCGCATTTTTCGCTCTTGCTCCATGATCACGGAAAATTTAAACAATATGAAAATGAGTTGCGGTCTGAATCGTGGTTTGAACCGTAGTCTAAATAATGGTCTGAACCACGGTCTGGACCGCGGTCTGAACCGCATAATTGAACCGCGGTTTGAACCAAACCAAACCAAACCATAGCGGTTTGGTTTGGTTTGGTTTGGTTCGGTTTGAATTTTTTCATGGTTCGGCTCGATTTGGAATTTTTCCAAACCGATGAATAGTGGTTTGGTCTGTAAATTCCCACAAACCGAACCATTTACACCCCTAAATGCAATGTGTGTGTGTGTGTTGTGTGTCAGAACCATCATGAAGGGAGAGAGGGACCATTGGGAGTGTGGGAGCCTGTTAGATTTTAATGAGGACAAGCTCTAAGAAGTTGTAAATCAAACAAGAAAATGACAGTTCACACAAGTTACCAGATTATGGTTCATTTATCTTACCTCCTCAAAATGGGTTAACTTGAAATATTTCTTTCCAATTTCAGTCCTCCTTACTCTATCGAATCCTTTGCCATCTGTCTCCACGAACCTAGAGCAGAGACGGGAAAACTCAAGAAATTAAGCTACCAAACAAAAACAAACCTAGAGAAGTTACCATGTAGATAATGAAAGCACAATACCTGTAATATGATAGTTTGTACATGAGGGAGTTTAACATAGTCGGGGTAGCCTGATTATCAATTCTGTACTGACCATCTCTCTATAATAAGGAAAATGCAAAATCTTAATTAATTCAGATTTTCTGATATGCCACATAAAACATAGTGCTCTGAGAAATTTAGCTTTGCACTTTAAAACATTAGAGTTGCATGATATGACAATGAAATACTCCTTCCTGAGAAATGTAGGCCATCTTCCATCTTTAGGGCATCTCAATAATATTTGTGAACTCTAAAAACATTATCCTTGAGATAATATTTCCAAGTAGTCATTCATTTATCCTCCCCTTTTCTAGATTCCATCAGTACACCATTGGATGCTTGCCAAGTAAGCCCAGCAACTACAAGTTCATCATCCAATGATGCATTGGGGGAACTGAAAAACCCTATTAAAGTGGAGGATAAAATAAATAAAGTACTTGAAGAGAAGCAAACTATTTGATGCATTCAAACAACTATTCTAAAACCAGAAACAATGTCAATGTAGCCTCTAATGTGGGGAGACGAGGAGTCATGAAAGATATCCATTTTTTCACATGGAGACTGATAAATGTGTTTTCTCTGGTAAACCAACTGTCATTATATGACCTTTCTGTAGTTTCTTTAGTTTATGTAAAACATCATATAAGCTGAAAACCATAGCGCCTTTTAATAACAAAAGATGAAAGTATGAAAACTATTTTACGTGGTACTTGGCTAAACATATACTACCTCCATCCCATAAAAACGCTATCATTTGTCATTTTTGTTTGTCCCAAAAAGATAGTTCCAATTCCATAATTCTTAGATTAAAATCATTGAACTTCCAAAATTGCCAACCAAGGAAGAAGAGGATGAGAGTCAACCAAAGGAAAAAAGAGGGAGTAATAAGTGAACCTCAGTAAGGTTAGAGATGGAACTGAAAATAGGTTGTTAAATGTTTGAATAGTCAAATTGGACTATCATTTTGGGACGGAGAGAGTACAATGTGAGGGGCAGTATCCTACCATGAATAGAATGCCAATCATCAAAAAAGTTTATTTTGAATAACACCAGCATTGTATGAATTATCTGTACTTACCAGATAGTCAGCTTCCTTGATGTGAGGGAACACGCCACCACCGATACGAACCATCCACAAGAACTTATTTATATCATCACTAGAGTAGCCAACAAGGCCTGAAAAATGAAGAGTTTAGCAAATTGTTGCATGTTTTCTCTGTCAAATACTCCATCCTAAAATGAGTTTGTTTCTTGCTTCTTGCTTCATGATCATGAACAGAGAGGGACACTCATTTTGGGATGGAGGTAGAATTATTATCCTAAACAGAATATATACTTGCATACCGACCTCCAAAAACAACGAGGACGTATTTCACGTCCAGAGAGTTAAAAATCTCCCAAGCCGCCTTTTCTGGAGAAGACATGGCAGTACCGACAGTTGCAATATGTGTGTTGTTCCAAGTATTATTGTCGACAATGACAGTGCGGTTAGCCATTGCAGTGGTTTGGTAACCGTAGTCCCACCAAGATGCAACCTGCAAGAAGCTTAATGAGCATTAGTATAGGTCAAAAAAAATTGTCAAAGTTTTCATTTATAACTCCATTAGAAGATATGAGCATGCTCACAATCAAACAAGTAGTAAAAGCAGAATGAAGAAAAATTAGACCCAATTTTCACATCTAGGTAAGAGCTTTAGTCAAGTATGCGTGGATTATGAGGCATTAGGGTGATTAATAAAGGTTTGGCACACATTCTTAGTGGTCAGCATCATAGTTACTGGGAACGCTACTTCCCCCTCGTCCCACGTCCCCGAATTGGGGTCGTTTACGTCCCAGTTCTCCGGGGTACGCGACCCAGACCTCCCAAAACATCGTCCCCGGATTCAAAAAAGGTAGAAATTGACCTTTCGCCGTCAGTTAATCGAATAATCATTTGGGTCCCTTTTCGGACTTTGCTGAAGTTGAGAACCCTTCAATCTTTGCCGATCCAATGTTGACTTGAAGTGGAAAGTCTTTCAAAATTGAAGTCGCCAAGACTACATGGATAGGGAAAGAGTCGGAATTGCTGAGGGGAGAAGTGAGGAGAATCTGGACTTTGGAGGAAGAGTCGTGGATAGGGAATTGAAGGTTTCATGGATCGGAGAGAACAAACGACACAGAGTGTAATTGAACGGGACTCGGCGTACAAAATTATACCTAGTGGGCAGTTATTTTCAACCTCAAAATATTTACACACAACCATTAATTTTACATCACTTATAAAGGTGGGCACGTTTAAAGATTTAAAGAGTGTAAGCAACAATTGTTTTTTAATACACATATATATGTAGATAACTTTTGCGTTCCCAATAAAAGTGTACCACGTTCCCAATTGGCGTACCGACTAATCCTGCCCCAACGTACCCAAATTTTTAAAAGTCACGTTCCTCGTTCCCGTTCCCGTCTCACATCCCAAAACGTCCCGCGTTCCTGGTAACTATCAGCTTCACAAGGGTGGAGAGATAAAGCCACTTGATACAGCCTGATATAATGCAATTTTCAGTATTCCAATACTTCTTGTTCAATAAAGTTTAGATGCCACTCCCTAAGATACAAATATATAAGTCAAAGATTGCAGCTATATTACCACCAGCTCTGCATCCAAACTAAACTCAGTCAGTAACTGACTTGGTTTGCTCAATGTTATGAGTTATGAGCATTTTCTTTTCACCAATGCAAGCTTATCTTTTTTACAATACAAAGAGAAGTACTTCAAGAAACTTTGGAAGTATAGAATCAAATAAAAAGGTTTGTAAAAACAACTAAACTTAGATGTAAGGATGCAAAAAATCATTACCTATGGACAAGAAGTGCAGGGAAGTAAGTTTTGGAACCATTATAACTAACTAGTTTTACACCCGTGACGCACGGATAAATAAATTAACTAAAAAGATATAAAAATAATAATAACTTAAGAAAATATAATTTTAAATATATTTATTTCAACAAAAATATGTCATTGTATTAATCTAATAATATTACACATATAATATAACTAACAAATTGAATTGTACATATTTATTAAAATACAAAATTATTAGTGAAATATTCACCTTTATTTTCAATATCAATACCATGTATCAAAGTTTTAAAATGTTTATAAAGGAAGTGACATTAACGTCACTTGATGACCTATTTTTTACAAATATCTATATCTCTCTATATATATAAAGGCTCAAGTAATCTAAACACCTTTTCCCTCCAAAACTATATCAGAATTTGAAAAGTCATTTTCATTACTTCCCATACATTTAATAATTACACTATTTTTAACCATAATTATTACACTATTAAAAAGAGATATTTGCTAAATAAAAATTGTACAAGTTTATCATAGCATTTTATACCTTTTATGAATTATCATAAGAAATCTTGTAAAAAATAAATTGTTGCAATTTAAATTTTCTTCCAGTTAGTCATTAAAAATAACTTATAAAAGTGCACTTACTCCCTATAAATTGGATAATATTTAGAGGGAGTAAATGCACTTTTATAAGTTATTTTTAATAACTAATCGGAAGAAAATTTAAATTGCAACAATTTATTTTTTACAAGATTTCTTATGATAATTCATAAAAGGTATATGCTATGATAAACTTGTACAGTTTTTATTTAGCAAATATCTCTTTTTAATAGTGTAATAATTATGGTTAAAAATAGTGTAAATATTAAATGTATGGGAAGTAATGAAAATGACTTTTCAAATTCTGATATAGTTTTAGAGGGAAAATGTGTTTAGATCACTTGAGTCTTTATATATATATGGATATAGATAAGCTTAGAATGAGACAAAAATGGAAGTCAGACTCACTTTATCATCCACGTCAGTGTTGTGGCTCAACCATGCATAAGCCTCTCTGAAATCATCAAAAACATGAAGACCATCAGGTGAATGCGACGTTAGCACAATTGAAGGGGCTGAGTATGCCTCTGCTGCCGCCCAAACGCAGTGGACCTACAAGGAGATGTAGTAATACTTTAAAGAGGCCAGTTAAATAAATTCCCATGCAAAGAACATATTACACACGCATATGCAAACGCATACGCATACGCGCGAGAAGAATAAAATGGTCCCTGACAAATACAGGAAGAATGATCATTTTCAGACAAGTACTCCCTCCGTCCCAAAATGTTTGTCCCATTTGACTTTTTTGTTGAACTTTGACCACAAATTTATGAGAGATTAATCATGTTCATGAAATTCTAAAAGTTGTTGTTGATAATATTATTAATGGTGAATCAATAGGAATTTTTAGAATTTCATGAACATAATTAAATTGTCATATATTTGTGGTCAAAATTCAACTAAAAAGTCAAATGGGACAAACATTTTGGGACGGAGGGAGTATATGTTATGACATTTCTCTACTGATACTTGTACTACTTATCTTTTCATTGTAGACCTTGCTAGACTTAAGGCCCATATCGAAGAAATTCATTTCAACCACTTAACCATGTCTACACTTTTTACAGTCAAATGCTATTCTTTGCATGGACTTCAGCTCACATATTGCATGGGATTAAAACTTGTTCAACACATAAACAAAGATATACTCCCTCCATCCCATGATCAATTATAACTTGTTTAACACGTAATAGTTACACATTATTCCCTCCGTTCACATTAATAGTCTTTGTTTGACTTTTTTGGTCAACTTGATTCAACTTTGACCATAAAAATGAAAATTTATTCCTCATGAAATTCTAAAAACTGTTATTTATAGTATTTTAATGGCCGTCAATAACAATTTTTTAGAATTTCATGAGGATAATTTAAGTTTTCATGTTTTTTTTGTCTGAGTTGAATCAAGTTTGACCAAGAAAGTCAAACTAGGACAATTAACGGGGAACGAGGAACGTAGGGAATATGATTTCGAAAATCGACCTGTTGCAAAAAGGAGATCGAAAATCCATTTCAAATCCAAATTCAATTCAATCATTTCAATTCCTATCTGAAGATGTGGTTCCAAATTTGGATCCACTGTCCAAGAGTACAATGATGTCTTTACGATACAGTCCTTATCAATATACAATCAATTATACATATAGGCCCTCAAGCCATAATGTTTGGGTGCAATACTGCATGAGCACATCCAGTCATAACGCAGACCAAAATGATAGCGGGACAATATAGCCCCCAATCAATTTGTTGATTATGTGCAGCAAAGTATCAGCGTATCACTCAAAAACAGCAAATAAAAATTTTACAGCTACAAAAGAGGACAAGTAATCATATTATTCTAGAGAGAAGGATAGAAGGCAGTATACTTACCACATAAAAGGCACCAAGCAAAACAAGTAAAAACAGAGCAATGACAGATGTCTCAAGAGGTAAGACCATAAGCTTCTTCTCAATCTTGAACTTGATAGAAGGCTTTTCCACATTCTCCTTTTCTTTCTTCCTGTTTTTCTTTGAAGGCCGCTCTTTTGACAAGACGTCAACTTTTTCAGTCTTCACCACATCACTTTGTGGAGGAGTAATGTTACTAGAGCCAGTATCCCCTGCCTTAGTGGTCAATGTCCAAAAGAGATCTTAGTCCAGAACCTAAACTATGACACGTTTCAAGAAGTTGGAACATTGTCTTTTAAAAACAAGATGTCATACTCACATCAGCTGGGGAGTTATCAGATAAGCTAGGCAGCTGAAACTTAATTGATCGAGTAAACACATCAAAAGCGCCAGAAAGAGCAATGCCAGACAATATGCATGCGGCTGGAGCAAGTACAAGCATTAGACGCACCTGTCATGTCAGAAAATAAATCACCACAAGGTTGAATCGGACAAAAAAAATAAGGTAATACAATGAAAATTTTGCTGCGTGAGGTCTTTACCATGACACCAGAAAAATACACAGAGGTTACAATGTAAAGGATCACAAAGGTACTTGCATCTGATAGAGGTGAAAAGCATGCCTGACCAATTTCCAAGGGGTAAACATAGTGTTAGGAGGCTTAGGTAAGGGGAATAAGAAACAGATTGGAAGTGAAAATAATGAAGATAACACTGATGAAACACATGGATATCGAGAACTTACAATAATGCCAGCAGGAACCAAGAATGCAAGTACATTGATGTCCATAAAGTACGACGGCCAAGTAGGTGGTTGATGTTCACTAACACTGGCAATAATTGGTATGTACTTGCTCGCATAAGTTCTGTCGTGATGTAAGAGGAATTTTTTTATGTCAAACAGCTACCTTGTTAGAAGATGTATCAGATGCAGACCAAAAGACCAGAAATAAAGACAGCTTGTTGACGTTGTTAAGGCAGAAAAGCATTAGTTTCTTAAAGAGAAACAATACAAATCAATAAACAAAATGTTTTTTCGGGAGCGAATAAATCAGAGAGAGAAAGAGAGATGGAACAAAATCTAATATTCTTAAGTTGCCAATCATGTGTATGAGATAAGGTTGCATTGTTCAAGAGGCTATTTATTTTATTTTATTTTTTGATAGGAAAAGAAGATCTGTTCAAGAGGTTATTTCTGACATCTTATTGAAAATTTATAACCTCAAATTCATGCGCTCCATATTCAAATTTCACAGCTGCAGCAAGAGTTCTAAACTCACATGGACCATATTCCACGAGCAAATGCAAAACCGAGATAATGAAGTTCTGATTGTAGACAATACAGATAAATGCTTCACTCAGTGGATTACGGATAGAAGAAAGAAGCTATAGGCAGATAACAATATTGGCATGCAAGTATGAAGTATCACATTTCTCTGATATAACGATTTCCTCAGGTGAGGTCAGCTCATCTCAGCCTCCAAATAAAAATGGAATTGCTGTAACCAATTCATAGAGAATTTCTACACAAGCAGGCATAGAATACCAAAATAAGCAAAGCCGATCTTTCGATCAAGCAGGCTTAAGTAATGCATATAATTAGAACCTAGTTGCACCGCGAGCATGACTCTGAATTTACATCCTAAAACCTGATGTAGACAAAATTAACCAACTTTTTTGTGATAGTCACAAGGAGAAACTTACGGATCAAGCAGGCTTAGACTTCGTCCACTCCATCCCCCCGTTGGACTGGAAGCTACCACTGCTACAAGAATTGCTATCACAGCAAAGCAAACCACCCTGAATGACATAATCATAAATATGGGAAGTCAATCGAGAAGGTTCTCCTGTGTTTTACTTTTACTGAATTAAAAAGTAAATTTCAGATTGTGGGTGGGGATTTAGACATTATGAAGCTACATTGAAAAAGGAATTTTGAAATCCCCTGACCAACTAAGGAAACCGTGCTGTGACATTAATAATAAGAGACAAAAGACATTGGCATATTGCCTCTGTTACGACAATTTGCAGATAATATAGTACATTAAACAAATTATGAAGCAACCAAGGGTAATGAAGCTTACATGCCAACAGATACAACAAGTGTAACAGCTACTTTAAACATTTTTGGAGAGAGAATTCCTTTAATGTAATATGCAAGAGCTACCACATGGATGATGATGAAAACCTGCAAACAATATAGAATAGAATAGGGATGTCAACTAACTTGAAAGGAACAAAAGGCTGATGTTTATGATAGAATCACAATATCTAATGACCTAGGGCACAACAAAATGATGAAATGAAACGATGCAATGGATAGAAGAGGCTTCAAAAGCTCCCATGAACATTAGTACTATCACAGGCCTTTGTGGTACCATCGTATGAAAGAGAAGCAAATTAGTAGAATTGACATTTTGCAGATATTTCAAGCCAAATGAAAATATGTCTTGTTTCTTTCCACACTCCCATACTAAATGGTCTAAGGCTTAACAGTATCCCCCCCCGGTGAAAAAAGAGTATGCTATTCCTTTTCGGATGTTCTCAAATATTGTGCCCACTTTGAAAAGCTAAGTATCTTTTATGTTAGCTTAATAAAAATGTCCTCGGCTCTAATAATCATAAGCAACATCTAAATCACATCAACTTTAAGGGTAAAGTTGGAATGCAAAATATATGTACATTATTATCTTGTAGTCAATTTACTCTCCTTAATCTATGTGGTCAGTCAAATGGGACTGTCTTTTAGGAAAGGGGACTAGAACACAGAGAAAACCAGTGAGGCAAGAACAATGTCCAAAATATCACCATTCATCTGCCTGTAACTCACCAAGAATGATGCAAAATGTTCTGACGTCATGACAGCATTGAAACCAACAACAGGGACCAAAGCTGCCAAGAGTGTTCCCAGGACAACCTGTACAGATATGGAAAAATATGTAAATGTAACGAAGAAGTATCTACTAAAAATTGTTAAGCTTGATATACACTGTCGGGTCTTTCTCTAACTGCTTAAGGTTTGAATGAGTTGATAACTTGAGATGGTATAAGAGCTATTGTTTGGCAAGCTCATGGATTCAAGTTCCCTCCCCCCTGTTTGTATGTGACGCAATGGTACCTGCTTTGGTTTGTTATCCCTGGTGAAGCATGTTTGTTTAACTCTCCACAGTGAACGATCACACATGAGAGGGAGTGTTAAACTTGATATATATAGGTTGGGTCCCCTATCTACCAACTCAAGCTTTTAGATGAATTGGTAACTTGACACCAATAAAGATAGAACAAACTGAAACTCAGAAAAAATTCAAATTTTGGAGGTTAAAGGTAATATTTAAACTACTGTAGAGTTGTGGCAACTTCAAATATTCATGTTTTTGAGAAACATGTAGGCAAGTGATAGTTTTGGGGTTACTTTCCGGGAAGAGAGGAGCTCTGGGGTCTGAATGGCATCTTGCTTATGATATCAGCGTCTAGTCATTATTGTTAGATGTCCGAGCCTATTAAATACTAGAAGGATAGACCACCTAAATGATTGGAAGTAAGTTGGAAATTACTTTGAGGGATCAGTATCATTCAGACTTCGTTCTCTACTCGTTTATAACTTACGATATCTTGAAGTGACCTTGGCCTGTAGCAGTTTTCCTTTGGGCTAATCCTAATGCTATTGCCTATTAGGATTGTTCTGGACTTCTGGTGAGAGTTTGTAGGCATCTAGATATTTGAAGTACTCCTTGTATAGCCAGTTATGCTGGAAGGTGGGCAAGCCTGCAACTAAGGTGGGCCAGTGATAGTTTTGGGGTTACTTTCCGGGAAGAGAGGAGTTCTGGGGTCTGAATGGCATCTTGCTTATGATATCAGCGTCTAGTCATTATTGTTAGATGTCCAAGCCTATTAAATACTAGAAGGATAGACCACCTAAATGATTGGAAGCAAGTTGGAAATTATTTTGAGGAATCAGTATCATTCAGACTTCGTTCTCTACCGTCTATAACTTATGATATCTTGAAGTGAGCCTTGGCCTACAGCAGTTTTCCTTTGGGCTAATCCTAATGCTATTGCCTATTGGGATTGTTCTGGACTTCTGGTGAGAGTTTGTACGCATCTAGATATTTGAAGTAATCCTTGTATAGCCAGTTATGCTGGAAGGTGGGCAAGCCTGAAGGCTGAAACTAAGGTGGGCCAGTGATAGTTTTGGGGTTACTTTCCAGGAAGAGAGGAGTTCTGGGGTCTGAATGGCATCTTGCTTATGATATCAGCGTCTAGTCATTATTGTTAGATGTCCGAGCCTATTAAATACTAGAAGGATAGACCACCTAAATGATTGGAAGCAAGTTGGAAATTACTTTGAGGGATCAGTATCATTCAGACTTCGTTCTCTACTCGTCTATAACTTATGATATCTTGAAGTGAGCCTTGGCCTATAGCAGTTTTCCTTTGGGCTAATCCTAATGCTATTGCCTGTTGGGATTGTTCTGGACTTCTGGTGAGAGTTTGTAGGCATCTAGATATTTGAAGTACTCCTTGTATAGCCAGTTATGCTGGAAGGTGGGCCAGTGCTAGTTATATGTATACCACAACGAAAAACTCTCTGTTGGGCAAGTGGCGTTGGCAGTTCATGTTCGATCCAAACAACCTCCGGCACGGTAACTAATGTAAGCATTCCTTTCAACCAAGATTAGGGGAGGATATTAAGCCTGCAGTGTGCATCCCTCATGGAAGCCTATAGATATTTTCACCCTGTTGAGTCAGCTGCTTGAACAAATTAGTGAGACATGCTCTTGGCTTGACTTTATTACTCTTCCCTTAGTTGTCTTACAACATAATGTCCCGGACTATATGCCAAAAGAAAACCCAACATGTAAAACTCAGATACACTTGCAACCACATGCATACCCACAGACCTGGTTAGTGGAGAGAGATCAAACAAGCAATGGCATGAACTGAAATAACCATGCGAACGCATACAGCTTATTTTAAGCATAAGAATCAAGTTCCACGTGCTTGTTAGCAACCAAACCGCCAAAATCTATATCACTACTATGCCGACATTCCCCTTGCCTGATTTGTATCTGTTTCCTATAGCCAACATACTAAATTTGAGTAGACAACTCTGCTTTTGCTCTAGATGGATTAATCATATATCGGCACATATCCTTGTATATTTCAAAATCTACAAAAGTAACAGGTGCTCTTTAATAGAAAATAAGTAAAACTCAAGTATAAATCATCTAACAATAAGGCGCAAGCCCAATGAAAGCTCAAAGAACACTTACAAATGGTGCATATGCAATGTACAGCCGAGAAGAGTAGCGACCAATTACAATGCAAAGAAGGGCATGCATTGGTATGAGATTGATAATAAAGGTGTACCCTCCCCAAGAGCAAACCTGAAGGAGGATATATGATTCAGAAATGCAATAACAAGAAAAAATAAGTGCATTAAAAAGAGAATTATCACAAGGTTGAAGTCGTGCTGAGAAAGATAACACATAAAGCCTACCATGTAAAAGTATGCAATGGCATTCAATGTTGCATAGAAGAGGGATCCCGTGTTCAATGTCTGCAGATAAAATATTTATCAACAAAGAACTCCATCTACCGACTAAGAATTCTTAAACATGATTACAGTAACAAACATGAAAAAACAAAATTGAAACTGGTAAACTATATTTGGTATGGCGAAATCAAAAAATAATACTTTCCTGCAAGTAATATGGGGGATAATCAGGGACAAGAGTCATGATCAAAGGCTGACCTTTATATAAAGATAGAATGTGAAGATCAAAGCAAAGATGGCTACAGCCTCATTGTCATAACTTCCCGCCACAGATCGAGATATGTAGGATGGCACCTGAAATTCGTAACATTAAGATGAATCAGTTATTATGTTATCATAAAGACTAAGTGTCAATAAACGATGAGACTCATGAGAACAATCCAACTCAAAGATCCAAGAAGCAGGAAAGTTTGAGCAAGACAATCTAGGACCAAAGTATCACTTAGCAGACAAGGTATAACTACCCAATTCACGTCATCATGCCAAAAACTAAACTAATGTTCTGATTATGTTAGCTGCTGATTGAGAAGGATATTGAACATAAAGCATTTTCTAAGTTTAATTAAAACACACGTGAAGAAGGAGGAAATGAGTTTTAATACACTTGAATCAAACTTCCAAGCATTGTATCAAGGACTTAACTTCACTAGAGATGCTAGCAAGCTTTATACTACGCAGAATTTAAAAACATAAAATTTAATAATCCAGAAGTGTTGCACTTCAAAAAAAATCACATGAACAAAACTAAGAATATAAGTAACCTGTTCTACAATTTACCATGGCCAAAAGAGCAGCAGCAGTCAGCCCAGCACCCGGACCCTTTATTTCCTATATAGGCACAATCAAACAGGAGTCAGAGATCTCAGTTCGCAGATCTTAGCTTTGAAGTGCATCTGTCAATCTACGATACTAAATAAACCAAAAACCAAACTGATCAAGAGTAAATAAACCTTTGTCAAGAAATAGGTTGCCCATGCAGCAAAAGCCGAGAAGATAGGAGCAGTGAATACACACACAGTCTCCACAGATAGAGGTATATTCAAGGAATTGAGAACCCTGCAGTCCGGAATAAATGAAATGGGACCCCCACCAACATTTAATTTGTGGATAAAAATAACTGCTAAATCTTAATAACCAATGGCAAGCTATTGCATTATAACCATTCTAATAGTTGTTAAGTTGATTGTTTAACGCACCACCATAAAGTGCCAGCTGTCAGAGTCAATCCAGGATACACAGTTCCACCAATGACACGCCCTAGAGGATACCTTGAGAGTAACATGAATAGCCACTTTAGCTTCACTAAGCATCAACCTTATTAGCAAAACAAGGAACATAAACTTTATCTACATATAAACTTCTGACAGAAATTACCAGGTTCGATCATCAAACCAATTCCAGAAGTCGTATATTCCATTTTTTGTGAGAAACTGGAATCAGAACAAAGTTTTATCATGTTCATATCCTTGAAGATAGTAAAAACCACAGAAACATCTTTATACACACACGCATATAAATACAACTAGGGGAAAATGTGATCATTTGTGAAAGATTATGAGGAATAAAAGACTCTACATGCCTTTACTATTTCTTTCTGTGGGCACACGGTTTTTGTATAGATAATGTTATGAATATTTTTCTTTTTCTGACAAGGAAAAGGATTTGGGATATCAAAAGGAGCAGCGTATGCAAAGTCTTGTATTGCCTATGAATGATGGTTTCAGCCTAGCATATTTATTTTTTATTCTATATAATATTGTGTAGTGGCAGTTTTCATTAGTAGAAAGGCCCAGAAATTTAAATGTAGTTACTTTAGGTTATTCCCAACACAAATATTTATTTTCTTATGCTGAGCATTCTCTTCTTTTGCACTATTATTAGTTTTGAATGGAGAACATACTCAACCCTAAGTATAGAACAGCCATGTCACTGCAATATTGTTGGGTATCGCCAATTCGAACTCACAGGCTACGGTTACAACGCCTTAAAAGTTTGGCCATATTTTCAAATGAGCTGTTCCCAGATTTTCATTCGAGTACATGATACAAACCCTGGACCTTCTGTAATGCAGTTATGACTAGGAGGGACGGAGAAAGGAAAATAAAACATAAGAAACAAAAATGAAGGAAAGCCCAAGTAATCTTATGCTTAATACGCACTGAAGAGAATCCTCCCCCCCCCCAATCTAAGCTACTTTTATGAAACAAAAATATGAAAGGAACCATCAATTTCATATTATGCAATTTGAAATAAGTCAAGTTCAGGAATATTTTTTTCACTTGTTAGGTAGCATTCTAAGTTCCAGGCTTCCTGCAATGACCACCCTCTAAATTACTCTAATCGAAGTTGATTCTTTGGCATGGTTTAAGGTATAGTTGATTGTACATTTACAACGAGCCTCATGCAGCTACTTGACAAGTCAAACACATGCCATTTATAGAATTCAAACTTCCACTTCAACTAATTTCCCACTTTCAAAGCATTACCAGAAACTCGTAAACATATTAGAAATGAAAGTGAAAAAACAAATTCAAACCTGAGTAACTCTGTAATTGAAATAAGGATCGAACTCATGAATAACACTCTCATACTTGATAACCTGCAAATGATTACACACGCAACCAATAGAATCTTATAAGTTAAACAAACCAAAATTCAAGAACAAAGCTTGTCAGTGATTGGAAAATCATTTGAAATTCAATATCCAGATCTAAACTTTATGAAAAAACAAATGAATTAAGCGATCCTAACCGAGAAAATCCGGATCGAGAATGCGAGAACGCCAATCAAGACGAGGATGAAGAATGACAAAACATTTCCACATGCGTTTCGTAGATTGGACTCCTTTGCACTGTCCACGGCCGCCATTACCGGCCAAAATTGAGTTCGTAAAAATGACTGTGCGTGTGTGTGAGAAATAGTGAGAGAGAGGGGGGGAAGGGGTTTTGTATAGGGTGGACATGGTTCGGCTCAAACCGCGGTTTGAGATCGAACCAAACCACAGCGCGATTTGGTTTGGTTTTTTTATAAATGGTTTAATTGGTTTGAAAATTTAATAAACCGTGTGGTTCGGTTCACTGGTTCAACCTCAAAACCGAACCACCGAACCGAACCAAACCGATTCAGACCGAACCACGGTTTAGACAATGTCTTGTAATTTGTTTTGAGATGGTTTCTTTTGTTGTCTTTGTTAGAACAACGAACTTTCGCCTACTAAAACTCATTCCTATTCTGGATAGTAGTATTTGTGTTTTATGTTTAATATATATGATTGCTAGTTTGATAAAAAAAATATGTAAAGAGCAACGCTTTTAGTTGACATGTTAGTAGTTCGGATAATGGCGGTAATCAGGCCAGCGATTCGGACTCACGGTTTAAATCGTTTATGAAACCGTGGTTTGAGACCGAACCGAACCAAAGCGAGGTGGTTTGGTTTGGTTTGGTTTGAAATTTTCTATGGTTCGATTTGGTTTGGGATTTTCCCAAACCGAGTACTAACGGTTTGATCTCCAAATTCCTTTCAAACCGAACCAAACCGAACCATGTCCACCCCTAGTTTTGTAGGTCCTCAGCGTTGGGGGAGAAGACTTTTTTGCGGACGAGTTGACCGTATTGAAATTACGGATTAGCCCTTGTAGAATTACGAAGTTGCTGTTGTGACGTTGTTTTAGACCATCCCCATCAGTGACCCTGACCCAACTCAATCTTAAATAAAATATTAATTTCTTTCACTTTCATATACACGCTTTCAACCTTATATAATTTATACTCCCATCAATGACCTCGACCCAACCTGACCCAACCCAACCTTTTAAAAATAAAATTAATATATAAAATATATTATTTTTAAAAATATATTTATATAAATACAAAATCAAAATAATTTAATCAAAAAAAAAAAAGAAAAGAAAATGCCCAACCGGGGTCAACCGCCGGTTGGCTGATTGCCCGGAGTCATGCTCGGTCGTGACTTTCCTTTGCTTTTTCATTTTTTTTTTTTTCTTTTGGGGGGTGACTCTCACTTGGAGAGTCACCATAGTGGATGGTCTTATAGTTAATCGGGCGGGTGACCCAATACGCTAAATCAGGCCTAGTTGGGCCTCTAAAATCTCTGGACCAAACACGTCATCAGATTCTAATAAAATTGAGAAAATTTAAATTTGATAGCGAATTTAAACGAGAAAAATATAAATTCGACATATCTAGTAGCAAGTTTTTTAAAAAATACTAGTAGTTATTTTGGCTAATAGTTTGGAAGAATTATCATTTTAAGAAATATTTTTTTAAAAATAAATTATTTGAGAAAAAAATAGTAGAATTACGAAGTGGTTGTCTTTTAAAAAAAAAAAAAATAAGAAAATTTAAGTGTTACTCTCTTCGTCCCAAAATGAATGTCCAAAAAAAAATTTTGCTCTAGATCAATACATTTCAAATTGAATTTTTTTTAGACATTCAATTTGGGACATAATAAATATAAAAACTGAGGTAAGGCTCGTTTGTTTCGCGTAAAATAACTTGCGGAAAATGATTTCCTGTAAAATGTTTTCCGAAAAATAAATTTTCTGTAAAATGTGTTTCCGGAAAATGAGATAAAAATATTTTCGGCTGTTTGGTAAGGAAAATGTATCCTTGAAAAATTTTCATATGTTTAATGAAAATATTTTTCGATAAAAACACAATTTGAGATAATTTGAGTGGGGGCAGTATGGTGGTGGTGAGTGGAGTGGGGTGGAGAGTTGTTAAAAATAAATTTTAAATGATTATTTTTTTTTTTTTACCCGACGAGGGGTGGGGAGTAGGGCGGTGGTGGTGAGTGGAGTGGGGTAGGGAGTTATTAAAAATCAATTTTAAATGATTAATTTTTTTTTACTCGACTGGGGGTGGGGTGGGGTGGGGGGCAGGGGTGGTGGTGGTGAGTGGAGTGGGATGGAGAGTTGTTAAAAATAAATTTTAAATGATTTAAAAAAAAATTGAACCGAGGGGGGGCAGGGAGTGGGGTGGTGGTGGTGAGTGAGGTGGATAATGTGGGGATGTATGAAAAATTAGGTGTGTGAGGGTGTTATCATTTTTCAAAAAATGTTTTAGTTAGAAAATAACCGTAAGTCATTTTACTTTACGGTGAAAAGGGGGGAAAACATTTCCCCATTTTTCGGTAGACGTCAATGTCGACGGATGTTTTGAAGTTTCAGTTTTATTTTTATTTTTTCTGTCATTTGTGAATTAAGCGAGCATGTGGGACAACTTGAACGGTGGGTAGACACACTATCAAAACCTTGTGTCCGCCTCACTCCCCAAAGTTTCAAAAAAAAAAAAAAGTAAACCCATTTAAAAAAATCGTAATATTTTTACAAAAATATTAATTTTTTATTTAATAATTAATTAACAATTAAATACATTCAGTTAAACTAAAATAAGTCCTTAATAATAACATTTTTTTTGTAAATTATGGAGTATTGTATTAATAGACTTATTGAAATATATTTAACTTTTTTTTAAATATTTATCTTATTATATTAGTATGATTTTTTTTATTTTATCTAATTATCATTATATAGTCATCTAGTTATTTAGAAAATCTTGATGCATAAAATGTTACTTAAAAACAGTACTCCCTCCGTCCCTAAATGTTTGTCCCATCTGTTCCTAAATGTTTGTCCCATTTGACTTTTCAAACATTTTATGGTTACATTACAAGTTTTGAAAATTTAGTGATTTTGAAGCTTTAATTTTGAAAATGAGACTAACTTTTTGGGACAAAAAAAAGGAAAATGAGACAAACATTTAGGGACGAATAAAGTATTTAACAAGACAATTTGGTCAATCAATCACGGTCTCATTTTGGTCTATTCTTCAAATAACCCGGTATTCAACAATTGTCAGCTTTATCTTGCATTTTAAAGTCTAACTAATCGTGCTGATTTGAAAATTTTAATATGTGATAAAAAGGGAAAGCCAACAAGTCAAACAACTAAAGTTGTACAAGAAAATTTTCTAAAATATTATTTCATTAACATTATCGTCAATTAATGAAAAATTATTTTGTAATAATAATAATTATTATTTTTATCTATAATTTTATACTTAGGTAATTACTTAAAATTATAATGTTGTTTGAAATAGTTTTTTGCCCGTACATTTTAATGCATGGGTGTAGCAATAGTTTATAATAACACGAGCTATGTCCCATGGCCCAATGGTAAAGTCGAGCGTTCTCTCAAATGAGCGTTAGAGTTCGATCTCTCTCTCCTTGCCTCCTGATTTGGGACATCGTAAAAAACAAAAAAAACACGAGTTACACCTTAAGGAATTTATATTGTGCAGTTTAGCCATATAGTAGAGATTTCGTGCGACCCATCTAAACATCCCAAACCCATTTAACTAGGGGTGTGCTCGGTTCAGTTTGATTTGATTTTAGCCCAAAATTAAAATTTAATCGAAAGATATCGGCTTGAGGTATTTTGAAACCGCCAAACTTCAATTTATTAATGATTAGATGTTGTTCGATTTCGATTTGATATCTATTTGATTATGCACTTTCAGTCAGTTTTTCAATTTTAATGAATCGTGCATAACATATCAAGTTAATGGTTCGATTTTTCAGTTTCTTTTTTAGTTTTTTTCGATTTTTCCGCTTACCCCACCCATTAGTCTAGCCCAATACGTTAATCAGGCCTCTAAAATATGTATGGACCAAACCAGTCAGTTCACCATGCGCCGCCTATTAAACACCGACTCAACTAGGCGGCGAAATCGGCCGGCTTATATAGAAGTTTCCGGCACGCAATATAGTACTCCCTCCTCCCAAAATGTTTGTTCCATTTGATTTTTTTGTTGAACTTTGACCACAAATTTATGAGAGATTAATCATGTTCATGAAATTTTAAAAGTTGTTGTTGATAATATTATTAATGGTGAATCAATAGAAATTTTTAGAATTTCATGAACATAATTAAATTGTCATATATTTGTGGTCAAAATTCAACAAAAAAGTCAAATGGGACAAACATTTTGGGACGGAGGGAGTAATTTCTTCCTTGAGTTAGTATAGCCTTTTCATTATGAACATTTTGTTTGAATTTTGCTTAAATCTTTGCTTATTTTTATGATCTATTCATATTTCATCTTTTGGATTTTGGAATTTGGAAATCGGTTAACATAACTACTTGATTTTACAATTAGGATATGTCAGTGGCGGATCTAGAGCATTTTTTAAAGGGGTGCACAAATACACTATAAAACTTTGTATGATGTCTAACATGAGACACAAACCCACAACTTTCAGCTCTAAATCCTAGCATCTTAACCACTAAACCACACACATTATTTGATTAGGGGGTTCACTACCACCCCTTTAGCTTGCCTTGTGTCCGCCCCCGAGATATGTAAGATCCTTTTATTTAGGCAATACACTTGTTTCGTTTGCGTGATAAATATGAAACTGATGCGAATGTCTCTTTCAGATATTGTAATATACGACTCAATATATGTTACAACAACAAATCTTTGCTGCTTAATTATTGGAGTACTTGATTTTACAATTAGGATATGTCAGTGGCACAAACCCACATGAGACACAAACCCACAACTTTCAGCTCTAAATCCTAGCATCTTAACCACTAAACCACACGCATTATTTGATTAGGGGGTTCACTACCACCCCTTTAGCTTGCCTTGTGTCCGCCCCTGGGATATGTAAGATCCTTTTATTTAGGCAATACACTTGTTTCGTTTGCGTGATAAATATGAAACTGATGCGGATGTCTCTTTCAGATATTGTAATATCCGACTCAATATATGTTACAACAACAAATCTTTGCTATTTGCTATATCGGAATAAGGATTGTTAGAATCCTAATAGAATTAGGATCATATGGTTTGTGTATAAATATGAGTCCTATAGCTAGCTTTCGTAAACAGAAATTATACATGGTATTCTTTGGTTCTCCATAATTTATCAGTTTCTTCAATTTATTTTAAAGTTCATAAAGAGAAACCCTAATTTTTATTTGACTGCGTGTCTTTGTGTAGGGTTTGAAGCTGATTTTAAGAAGGATTCTTCACCATGGCGGCTCTAAAAGAGCTTCTGCCTCCGGCAAAGTCAACCGGGTCAACTTTTTATGATCATCCATGGTTGAAGAAAAGATACAGTGCTGCAACTGAGGAGGAGAGGTCTAGGGCCATTAGAGTAGACAATGTTCCACTGTATAATACGACGGAGAGGTTCAAGTATAGGCCATCAAAGCCACAAGATTTTGGTGATGGTGGTGCGTTTCCGGAGATTTATTATGCACAGTACCCACTTGATATGGGTAGGAAAAAGGATGCAAATTTTGGGCCGAAAATGTTAAAAGATGAGGAAGAAGAATCAGATGAAGAGGAGGATGAAGTACAGAAAGAGATCGATGAGACTACGTTGCAGACAAAGGCAGCACTCGAGAAGGTTGTTAATGTAAGGTT
This sequence comes from Adenophora triphylla var. japonica, assembly GCA_022495995.1. NCBI lineage: Eukaryota > Viridiplantae > Streptophyta > Magnoliopsida > Asterales > Campanulaceae > Adenophora > Adenophora triphylla. The sequence continues at coordinate 955,501 of JAFEMH010000025.1, forward strand.
GAGTGCTGCACAGCCCAAGAATGTTCCTACTCAATCTTCTGGTTCGAAGATTATAAAGTACAAGACTTCACAGCAGTCAGCTGCATTTAATTCAGGTGCCAAGGAGAGGATTATTGCTATGGTGGAGATGCCTGTGGATCCATTAGAGCCTCCAAAGTTGAAGCACAAGAGGGTTCCAAAGGCTTCAGGCTCTCCGCCTGTCCCTGTTATGCACTCTCCTTCTAGACCCGTTACTGTGAAAGACCAACAAGATTGGAAAATCCCTCCTTGTATTTCCAACTGGAAGAACCCTAAAGGTTATACGATCCCTCTAGATAAGCGTCTTGCAGCAGATGGTAGAGGACTTCAGGAGGTTCAAATTAACGATAATTTTGCTAAAGTCTCAGAAGCACTATATGTTACTGAACAAAAGACAAGGGAATATCATGAAATGCGCTCAAGGGTTCAAAAAGAGATGATGATGAAAGAAAAAGAAAGAAAAGAACAAGAACTTCGCGCCTTGGCTCAAAAGGCAAGGTCTGAGAGAACCGGTGCTGCACCTTCAGCTGGCGTTTCTTTGGGCCCCACAGACACTAACATGGTGGACGTTGATGATTCAAGAGGGGATTATGATTATGATCATGATCGTGCCAAAGATAGGAACCCTGTGAGGGAGACCAAGGAGGAGAAAGAAAAACGGATGCAGCGTGAAAAGATCCGTGAGGAGCGTCGGAGGGAAAGGGAAAGAGAGCAAAGATTAGAGGCCAAAGATGCTGCCATGGGTAAGAAAAGTAAAATTACCCAAGATAGGGATAGAGATATTAGCGAGAAAGTTGCTCTTGGAATGGCTTCCGCTGGAGCAGGTCGTGGAGGAGAAGTTATGTATGACCAGAGACTCTTTAATCAAGAAAAGGGAATAGACTCAGGTTTTGCAACAGACGACCGATATAATGTATATGACAAAGGCCTATTTACTGCTCAGCCCACTCTTTCAACTTTGTACCGACCCAAGAAAGACACTGATAGTGAAATGTATGGTGGGACCGATGAGCAGATGGAGAAGATCAGGAAGACTGATCATTTTAAACCTGACAAAGCATTTGCAGGAATTAATGAGAATGTTGGTCATCACAGAGACGGACCTGTTGAATTTGATAAGCTTGAATCTGAAGAAGCTGATCCATTTGGTTTAGACCAGTTTTTGACTGAGGTTAAGAAGGGTAAGAAAGCAATGGATAAAGTAGGAAGTGGAGGTACGATGAAAGCAAGCGCAGGCTCATCTATGCGAGATGGTTATGATGGGGGATCGGGCAGGTCCCATATTGGTTTTGAAAGGGGGCTATGTTGATTTACTTGTGAAATCTCTCTATGTTAGAATGAAGTTTGCTTTGGAACACTTGGGAAACTTCATTTGATAAGTTGAGCATGGTTTTTTGTTATTTTCGAACATGGTCCCATTGTTATGGATTTGTGTCCCATTTCTATATTTGCAGACTGGTCTCAATTATGTTAATCATCAACATTTCTTCTTTTGCTTGCATTTGTTGTTTATTTGGGTTGCTATATACTAGTTGGATCAAGTCAGCTTTTTTAAGTTTCTCTGAGAATGGTTTAATATATGGTAATGGAAAGCATAACTATTTTGACAAAAAAGTATAATAATGTAGTAACATACTCCTTTCACAAAAAAGTATAATAATGTAGTAATATATGGCCCATATAGACTTTCACCTATGTGTTTGTGGATAATAATAATAATAATAATAATGGGTTTGACACGTTCATGGCAACTATGAAGCTCTTACCTCTGGGGGTAGTTCTGTAGAAGGTTGCAAAATGAAGCTCTCACTTCTTATCAATCCAGTTGAAGGGTGGCAGCTCGATGATCTTACCGAGTCTTACAACTCATCTCTTCAAGAAATGGCGAAGGGGATAAAAGAAGTTCTTGGAACTGCAAGCAAAAGATAAAGAGATCAAATGTGGGAAGTAAAACTTTACATATCCAGCTATTGAGTGAGCATATGATAATGCTCTGCTCTTGCCACATGACTTGGTAGCTATCAACTCAAACTAGAGCAGGTCAAAGAAAAAATACTCCCTCCGTCCCGAAAAGATAGTCCCATTTACAATATTTGTTTGTCTCATAAAGATAGGTCCAGTTCCATAACTGAGGGGTTAAATTCATTAAACATTCATAATTGCTCTTGTAATAAGTTGTTGGAATTTGGCTCAAGTTCTAGAAAGAATCAAGATGCATTGTCCCACGTGATTCATGAATGGGATGCAGAAATGTGATGGTTGATTTTCTAGTGAGACTTTTGGTGTTTGGCTTCTAGAGAAGACATGAACTATGAGATGTTTGTGTGCCTATAAATAGGCATATATAGAAAGGGTTTAAGTGTGGCTTATGGTGCCAAGAGTGGCTCCCCTTAGGGGAGAGTGAGTTAGAGAGATGTGTACATTCATGAAGGAGTTGTACACTATTGTGAGAGTATTCAAGAATGTTGAGAAGGATGTGGACACCTCCATTCTTGTAATATTGTTGTGATAAGTGGTATGTTTTACCGAGTTTCTTGATTAGCATAGTCTACAATTTAGAGAGAGAAATTGTAAGCTTTTGCTTTAGGGAGAATATTCAAGAGTATTGAGGGTAAGAGTCTCTATTCTTGTAATATTAACGAAATTATAATATTGTTTAGTGGTGGAATAGGCTTTAAGCCGAACTACGTAATATTGTGTATCCCTTTTTCTTTGTTTGTGTGGTTGTTTACCGTTTGGTTTCTTTTGTGCGAATTCTCTTGTGGGAGATCGATCCTAACATAAGTAATAACTAAGGATGAGAGGTGAGAAAGAGAGAGGGTGAGGGGAGAATGAAAGACAAAGGAAGAAGAGATAAGGATAGTGAGTGAAATGAAATCATGTTGTTAATATGTTTGAATAGTCAAAGGGGACTAACGTTACGAGACGGAGGTAGTATATATGAAATGTAATCCGTATCTATGAAATAGAGAAAAACTTTTTTGAGATCTTTTATGAGCATCATATAAGAAAATGTTCATATTTCAAAACCATTTTCAAGTTATTGTTATTGAGAATAATAATAGGGATTCATATAGGGAACTTTTTTAATTTATCATCCAACTAGCCAGGCAACAATCACCAAAAGAAGATATGTCAGTAACCTGTATAGAGGTGACACATTGCCATATATTTCAATTTGAGATCTAAAGCTGATCCAAGAAGGATGGATCATGGAGGAACCGACAATAGTGTGTGTGTGTGTGTGTGTGTGTGTGTGTGTGTGTAAGGTTGTTTGCTGTCTTACCTCTAATGCCAGGTTCTTTATGAGGAAGTCACTCCTTAATCTCCTCTATGACTTCGAGAAATTGTAATGAAATTGATAAATAGCTTCTTGAAACTCAATTCAACCTTGTTCCCAAGCTATAACCAGGAATTTTTGCAAGTTTTCTCTCCTTCATAATCCCTCTCATCCTTTGAACCTCGTCCCACAAACCGTTACTAGCATATATATTTGACATAACCACATAAACCCCATCATTCCAAGGCTCCAATTCTCTCAAATGCTTAGCAACCCACTCTCCCATCTTCACATTCCCATATTTCTCACAAGCACCCATCAAACACCCCCAAATTACAACGTTAGCCTTCATTGGCATTTTCTCCACCATGTCACGAGCTTCCTCAAGCAATCCTGCTCGACCAAGCAAATCCACCATGCACCCATAATGCTGCAGCGTGGGCATAATCCGGTATTCACTTTTCATCATAGTAAAATAATGCTTTCCTTCCTGTACTTTCCCACCGTGCACACACGCACTCAACACCCCAACAAAAGTTACATTATTAGGCCTCACGCCTGCTTCTCTCATGTAATGAAAATTAGCTAGTGCTTCATAAACATGTCCATGCATAGCATAGCCCACAATGAGAGATGTCCATGAAGAAACATTTCTCTCGGCCATGCTCGAAAAAACTCTATAAGCTAAATCCATCCGGCCACATTTACCATACATGTCTATAAGCGAATTAGACATCAAAATATCAGACTTTTCTAAGCTTTTAGCCTGAAAGACACACTTATGTAGCTGAAGACCCAAACTCAAATCCCCTATACTTCCACAAGCAGAAGTTACACTAACCATAGTCACATCATCAGGCTGAAATCCACTTCGTTTTAATTCGATAAACATGTCAATAGCTTCTTTGGAACGCCCGCCTTGTGACAACCCTCCAATAATGGCATTCCAAGAACCCAACTTTCTCTCACAATTTTCATCAAACACCTTACAGGCACTCTCAAACTCCCCACCTTTCGCATACAAACTAATAAACCCACTCTCACAAAACGCATCTTTTTCCAACCCATTCTTCACAGCAACCGAATGAACTTGTGAAACCATCTTAGCGCCAAGATTCATCGACACCGCTTTCAAGACAATGGGTAAAGTATAGGAATCTGGCGGGACGCCGGCGCGAGACATGGCTACGAATAAATGTAGGGACTTTGAAGGCGATTCAAGCCTGGCGTATGATCTAATGATGGTGTTCCAGTAAAAGGGTACATTGTAAGATTCAAGGATGTGGGTTCGGATGATTTGGGCGTAGAGCTGATTGAGTTGTTGAATGTTGGTGCAATTTGAGACTTGGGTTGATATCATTTTGGCCCATTCTTGGCTTCTTGATGATGAAGAGTTGAGATTGTTGAGATGATCGATTGGTGAAGAGATGAGATAGGTCAAGTATCTGTTGTTGAATTGGTTTCTGGAGAGCCTGATGATCAGAAGAGGGTGAAGTACTGGAGTCATTTGAGGACCTCTTTCAAGAAAAATGGTATTTCAATATTAGGGTGAGTATGATACACAGTTTTATAAATGGAGAATTTTTAAAATTGAGCTTATTTTGGGACGTTATAATTTTGAGCAGTCAAAATGTGTAACGACCCCAATTTTCATCAATTAAATACCATTAACAATCAAATATAAAATTCTCAAAATCAGGTATTCCAACGGCTAGTAAATCCTAACCATAATTCAAATGCGGAAATAACTGTCTTAAAACCTTAACGGCTAGTACAACCCACTAGCTTGCTAAGTCCGAAATGATTAATGCTAACCCTAACCCTAATTCCAGCCGCCATCCCTGCGACCGATCAACTTCTCCTATCGCTTACCTGGGAGAAAAATTAGAAAAAGGGGTGAGCGAACAATGCTCAGCAAGTTCATACGGAATCTCTCCGGGTACTAAGGAAAGATGACCGAAAGAACGAACCCAATCAATTATACTTCAACGAAAGGCTATCAACAATAATTTTAACTGTACACATTCAAAATACAGTTATCATACTTAAAGAGAACATGGCCCTATCACAAGTCCGTCAATTTCATAGTTTCAAACACCTTTTCAGGGTGTCACACCTTTTCAGGGTGTTAAGAGAATAAGAGACCTTACACCTTTTCAGGATGCTCCCTTATTATGATATATCATGATATTCAAACTACTTCATCAAGTAGCAATTTAAAAGTCTAAGTTCTTTTCAATCAAACTAGACTATCTTGATTAGTCCTTTTCAATCAGACTAAGCTAACCGTATCCGTTTCAATTAGATACAGTTATAATTCACATAATATTCCAAGTACAAGAATACGTAAAGCAATTTCAATTCACTTGGATACCCATTGAACAACATATATCAAGGGTAAGATAATCAAAAGACGTTATATCAACATCGGAGTTCAAATGCTACCGGCCATTAGTAGCTACGCTTGAAACAAATTATGAGGAATCCTACATTAAAGGATGAATCTCAAATATACTTAAGGAACGTAATCCCTTACCTTAAACGCTTGTGTTTCCTTGCAATCACTTCTTGCGCGAATCTACAATCATGTAAATGCGTCTTAGGATAGTGTACAATATTATATTAATACACTAGATCCTTCCAATTAACTCTAGGGTTAACTTCCTAACCTTTTCTGTTAAGTTTCTATTGGATTCCGTTAACTTTCTAACAGGAACTGTTAACTTTTAAACTCAAGGACTGATTTGCAGAATCCAGAAATCTCTAAGACTATTCTGTAATTCTCTCTATTTTCTTTCTTTTCTATTTCCTTCTCTTTCTTTCTCTCCAACACTTCTTTATTTTCCTTCTTTTCTTTTCTTTTACTAGAACACACACTACACACACTAAAACACACTCTCAGCAAACACACACAGCACACATGCATCACACATACATCAGTAAACACACACAGCAGCCCACACACTCTGTTGCACACACACGCACACACCAGCACGCAGAAACACACACACACATGCTGTACACATACATACACAACATATTCACACACGCACATCACACACACATACAGACCCTAATTCAATCAACATTCCTAGCATGGCCTAATTGAATCAACATCAAAATAAATTCCATGCTAACTCCTTAGTTATAATCAACTTTAATATTTCAAGATTTAAACACCAAAATCTGAAATTTCTCAACCCTAGTTCCATTCTTTTAGGGTGCGTAAGATTTCTCTAAAGTTTCTATAAGATTTTCTACCCTAGAATCCAAAACAAGATAGTGATGTTTTACCCTGGGTTTTGATTTCTGACCCTCTGAAGAACTTCTTCTTCTTCTCTAAGCCTCGGAATTTCTCCTTCTCTCTCACAGTTCCCTCCTGGAACTGCACTGATCCCTCTGTCCGCTACCTCTCTCTCTCTGTAGGCGTGACTTCCTTCTGCCCTCTCTTTCTCTGTTCTTACTTAGCACTAAGAAACTGCCATGACCCTCTCCTTTTATAACCCCAAGCAGCCCTTCATTCCCTCCTTGCCATTAAAACCATTGAAGATGCTCCTAATTGCTTCCATCAGTTACTCCCAGGCTCCTAACTGCTTCCTTCAGTTATTCCCACAAAACAGCCTAGATTTAATAGGTGCATTAACTTGGGTTTTTAATTTTCTAATCCATATAATTAATTTAAATAACCAACCTAATTAATTAAAGAAAATTACATTTTAAATAAATAAAGAGTATAAATTTTAGAGTTGTTACATTCTTACCCCCTTAAAAGGGTTTGGTCCACCAAACCAAACGCACTCATTCCGAAAACAGGGTGGGATACGACTCTCGCATCTCGCTCTCGAGCTCCCACGTCGCTTCTCTTTCTGAGTGGTTGCTCCATTGCATTTTCACGTACGGAATTATCCGCCTTCTCAAATTCTGATCTTTCCGATCCACAATTTTCACAGGTTGCTCATCATAACTCAGATCGGCACGGAATCTGAGCTGTCTATACTCAATCACATGGCTCGGGTCGGAGATGTACTTCCTCAACATCGAGACATGAAACACATTGTGTACTCCTGCAAGTACAGGTGGTAGGGCCAACTTATAGGCTACCAGCCCAACTCGCTCCAAAATTTCAAATGGTCCTACGTACCTCGGGCTTAACTTCCCGTGAATTCCAAACCTCATGACTCCCTTGGTTGGCGAAATCTTCAAGAATACGCGATCCCCCAACTGAAATTCCAAATCTCGCCGTCGGCGATCTGCATACGACTTCTGTCGACTCTGTGCTGTTAATAACCATTTTCTGATCTGTTGCACTTTATCTGCGGTTACCTGAACAATCTCTGGTCCCGTCAATTTTCTCTCACCCACTTCATCCCAACATGCAGGTGACCTACACTTCCGTCCATACAATGCTTCGTACGGTGCCATACCGATACTTGCGTGAAAACTATTGTTGTAGGCGAATTCTACTAATGTCAGGTGTTCGTCCCAAGTCCCTTGCCAGTCCAATGATGTGGCTCTTAGCATATCCTCCAGTCCGAATAGTTCTCTCCATTGTCCATCCGTCTGCGGATGAAATCTTTCTGTACTCATAGTTAGTTCGGTACCTAATGCCTGCTGTAGACTCTTCCAGAACTTTGATGTGAATCTTGCATCTCGGTCGGACACTATCGACACAGGTATCCCATGCAATCTTACAATCTCGTCAACATATAACTTTGCTAACTTCTCCAATGAGTCTGTCACCTTAATTGCCAAAAAGTGAGCCGACTTCGTAAGTCTGTCCACTATAACCCAAATTGCGTTGTGACCCTTCAACGTCCTTGGTAAACCTACTACCAAATCCATGGCTATATTCTCCCATTTCCACTCCGGTATTGGTAACGACTGCAGTAACCCTGCCGATTTCTGATGTTCACTCTTTACTTGCTGACATACCAAACATCTTGAAACGGATTCTGCCACATCTCCCTTCATGTCGTTCCACCAAAAAGATTCTCTTAAATTCCTATACATCTTTGTACTTTCGGGATGTACGGAAAACCTCGAACAATGAGCTTCCTTCAAAATCTCCCTTTTTATATCTTCATTACCTGGCACCCAAATTCTTGATTGGTACCTCAAAATTCCATCATCTCCCATACGAAAATTTGTTGCCTTCCCTTTAATCATATTTTCACGTATCTTTTCAGCCTCACCATCGGTCCCTTGTGATTCCTTGATTCGGTCCAAAAGTGTAGGCTGAACACTCATCTGAGCCAAGTATCCACTAATTGTTACCTCCAACCCAGAAATTTCAATATTATTCCACGTACTTACCCCCTTAGAAATCAACACCGCTAGTGTTCCACGGTTCTTCCTACTCAAAGCATACTGCCACCTTATTGGCCTTTACGGGTGATACAAAATCGTACAATCATAATCCTTAAGTAATTCTAGCCATCTCCTTTGCCTCATATTCAATTCTTTCTGAGTGAAGATATACTTAAGACTCTTATGATCCGTATAAATCTGACAACTTACCCCATACAAGTAATGTCTCCAAATTTTCAATGCAAAAACTACGGCTGCTAACTCCAAATCATGGGTGGAATAATTCTTCTCATGGTTCTTCAGTTGTCTTGACGCATAGGCTATAACCTTATCATTCTGCATTAATACACAACCCAATCCTTTCAACGAAGCATCACTATAAATCACAAATCCTTCGATCCCGATGGTATTGTAAGAACGGGTGCGGACACCAAACGCCTCTTCGGCTCTTGAAAATTCTTTTCACATTCTTCCGAGCCAAACGAACTTCGCTCCTTTACGTGTTAACTTAGTTAATGGTCCCGATAATTTTGAAAATCCTTCCACAAATCTCCTATAGTATCCTTGACCCCAAGAAACTTCTAATCTCGGCGACGGTAGTTGGTCTCTCCCAATTCACTATAGCCTCTATCTTTGCGGGATCTCTTGCAATCCCATCCTTAGTTACCACATGCCCTAAGAATGCTACTTCCTCCAACCAAAATTCACACTTCTTAAATTTCGCATACAACTTCTGTTCCCTTAAGATTTCTAGTACCAACCTTAAATGCTCTTCATGTTCTTCCTTGGTCTTAGAATAAACCAAAATATCATCTATAAATACAATTACACACTTATCCAAAAATTCTGAAATACCACTGTTCATTAGTTCCATAAATACGGTGGGCGTTTGTCAATCCAAACGGCATAACCAAAAACTTCATAGTGACCGTACCTTGTCCTAAAGGCCGTCTTCGCAACATCCTCCTTTTTCACTCTCATTTGGTGATATCCCGATCTCAAATCTATCTTTGAGAAATAACACGCTCCCGAAGTTGGTCAAACAAATCATCAATCCATGGTAACGGATGCGATTTCTTACCGTCACTTTATTCGGTTCTCGATAGTCGATACACATCCTCGTCGATCCATCCTTCTTCTTCACAAACAATATCTTGGCGCACCCCATGGCGAAACACTCGGTCTAATTAGACCTTTATCCAATAATTCCTGCAATTGTTCCTTCAATTCTTTAAGTTCAGCCGGCGCCATTCTGTACGATGCTTTGGATATCGGTGCGGTTTCTGGTACTAAGTCTATAGAAAACTCCACCTCCCTTTCTGGTGGTATTCCCGGCAAATCTTCTAGAAAAACATCCTTGAAATCTCTGACCACCGAAAGAGCTTCTATACTCACTTCGTTCTTGTCCGTCTCACCAATATAGGCCAAGAACCCTTCACATCCCTTTCTTAACATTTTTCGAGCCTTCATTACCGAAATAAGACCCGATCGACTTCTCGGCTTCGATCCCTGGAAGTTAAACTCTTCTCCAGAGGGTAACTTGAATTTCACCTCCTTCTTAAAGCAATCCACTTTAGCATGGTAAGCAGCTAACCAATCCATTCCCAAGATAACGTCAAATTCGTTCATTTCTAACTCAATAAGATCCACCTCAAGTTCTCTATCTCCTATTCCCAGAGGACACATCTTATAACCCGATGAGATAGGGATTGACTCTCTAGTTGGAGTATCTATTACCAAAGGTATTTCTAATGCCTCGGGTTTCAGGTTCAATTTCTTAGCTAGACGAGTGCTAATGACAGAATGTGTAGCACCCGTGTCTATTAACGCATAAATGCTACGAGAATAAATTTGAAGCGTACCTGCCACAAGATCATTGGTGGCCCTCGCATCCACTGCGATCATGGTAAACACTCTTCCACGACCTCCTCCATTGTTCTTATCGATTAGGCTCCTTGAGTATTTCCAACTTTCTTAGGTTAGGGCACTTCCATTGCGGATGTCCCATTTTGCCACAATTAAAACATTTCTTTTCCTTATACCGGCATTCCTCGGTCTTGTGCTTACCCTCGCACACTTGGCATTTGTCATGCATTCACTGTTCCTGGAGTAACTCTTTGATCCCCACCTCTGCGGTTATCAATTCCCTTGTTCTGGTACTTGCTACTAGCAATTTCCTTTCCCCGGGCCTCATCCATAGCCTTCCTCTTGTTGTTGGTTCCGTCTCGGTTCCAACTTCCGGTATGTCCCTTGTTTCCACTCGACTCCTTTTCTGCCATCTTCTTTTTCTCATCCCGCTTACTACGGAAACTGTCTGCCTCTTTTTCTACCACTCTAGCTCTATCCAGTACTTGGCCATAAGTTGACAACGGCAGCGGAGTAAATCTGTACCTGATCCTGTCACTAAGACCAGCCTCAAATTTTCTTGCCTTCTGCTCTTCATTATCAAAGAACGTCGGGGCAAATTCCATCAACTCGGTGAACTTTGCACTGTATTCATCCACCGTTAAACTTCCTTGAGTTAGCATCATAAACTCTGCCACTTTGGCATTTCGAACGCTCGCCGGATAGTACTTTTCATTGAACACTCCTTTGAACATATCCCAAGTAAAGTTACCGTCTCCACGTGCAGTGGCTGCCCTCTTCTCGGCCTCCCACCATTTCAAAGCTTGTCCTTTCAGCATAAAGGTCGCGAACATCACCCTTTGCTCTGGAGTGCAAGTCAATGTCCCGAATATCTTCTCCATGTCTTTGATCCAGTCTTGCGGCTTCTCCTTTGGAGTGCCTGAAAATGATTCCGGGTTCCTCTTCTGGAACAACTCCAGTGGATCCCTCAATGGTACGACTTGCGGCTGTGGTTGAGCTAAGGTTGCTACTACCTGCCCAATTCCTGCCATCGTCTGATTCAGTGTCTGAAGAAGAGTTGCCATATCATTGTCGGCTTGCTCCTGATTTTTTCCGTTGACATTTACGTTGTTGCTATTGCTCTCCGACATCTGAAACAATATAATGCCCTCATTAGGGTTTCCACTCTAAGCGTTCTCACTCACGCCAAAATATACAATGTTACCATTGTATACTAACTAAAACAACCAGTCTTATCAGACTAAACATTTAATTCATTGGTCCAATCTTTAGACCATTGGTCATTTCAACAGACCAACACCACTTTCATGGATCGTTTCAATAGACCCAAATACAATCAGAGGCCATTTCAATAGACCTAAATTTCTTTTCACATTGGTCATTTCAATAGACCAACTATTAATCACACTTGGCCGTTTCAATAGGCCGATTTCTATTCACGTTGATCGTTTCAATAGATCAACCTTTCTCTTTCCCGGTTAACATATTAAATTAACACTAATGGATAAGTTCAATCAAAACGTAATTCAACAAAACACAACTAACTTTAATTTCATAAAAACATAATTTGAGTCAATACAAAACCAAATCCTCCAATACAACTTTCAAACTAGATATCCTTCATTATTCTAGAAAACAACATAACTTCCTCAATTTCATTCATGGAGCTACATTCTTCCTAGGTCTCCCCCTAGGTCTTCCACTCGGGATCTTAACCACCTTGTTGGATCCTTTAGGTCTTCCTCTAGACCTACGCACAGGTGTCACTGTCACTGCCTCAACTTCATCGTCCTCGATTACGATCGGATAGGCTTCCGTTCCTTCTAAGTCTCCTACTGGATTCTCGACTGCTACTGCCTCATTGGCTTCTTTCAGGTCTTGCAATTCGTAATACCATGCAGAACTTTGCTCTAAAATCTTATCAGCCCATTCTTTCGACATGGTCAATTCCCCTTGTTTTGTCATTAGCTCTACCTTTGCTTCCTCTAACTCTTCCTTCATGCGGGCCGCTTCCACTTCGGCCTTGATTCTTCGTTCCCGCTCGTTTCTAGCTACTCCTCTATACTTCCGAATCTTTCCCAGGAACTTATTGATTGGCACCAACCTTCCTCTAGCCGGTTGAACCTTAATAAGCTTGCTCCATACTCCATTTGCAGCATCTCTTTCCTCTGACTCTTCTAGATCATAGTACCAGCCAAAACTCAAAGAATATCTCCTGATCATCTCCTATAATCAAGATAGATCATCATCAGTATATCTTCAATACATAATACTAATATACTTAAAGTAAATATGCTTTAATCTTCCCAAGTGACGAGTAAGTTATTCCTTTAACCTCTCTACTTAGCCTACCTCCCTCACATAATGACTTAAAACTAGGGGTGAGCAAAAAAAACCGTTAACACCGTTAACACCATTAACACCGAAAAACCGAATCCGATAAAACCGAAACCGAGCCATTTGGTTTGGTTTAGGTTTTAAAAGTTCAGAAACCGAAATTTTCGGTTTGGTTTAGGTTTTAAAAGTTTAAAAACCGATAAGAAACCGAACCGAACCTATAAGCCAAAATTACGTCGTTTTATCTATACTATATATATTTCTTTTCTTCCTTTTGTATTCATTTTTCCACATTCACAAATTCACAATGCCCTAGGACTCGACGACGGCGCTGCTACGACGGCGCTGCTAGATCTCAAGCAGAAGCCGTATAAGCGTAAGAGGTTCCTGTGCAAAGCCAAGCTGATCATTTCGACTTCAGTTTGAAATTGAACTTCTCCTGAGAAATTAGGGTCTCTAAGCCTTTTGATTGCCGCGTGGTCCTATTTGGCAGATACCCTTTGTAGACAATACCAAAGCCACCTTGCCCTAGTACATTCTTGGAATTAAAATTTCCGGTAGCTATTTGCAATTCCCGGAAAGAAAACCTCACTAAATGGCCAATTACGAATTCGTAATCTTGCTGCACTGCATGTACAAACAATCAGTTCCTCAATCTCCATAACAGAACAGTGTACACCAAATACTATTTTAAGGGAAATAAAAATAAAAAATAAGGCCCATTAAAGCCCAACAATCCATTAAGACACCAAACCAAACCGATATCACACCGAAACCGAATACACCGAACCATTAAGAAACCGAAGTTAATGGTTTCGATTTACATAAAACCGATAGTTATTGGTTTGGTGTCGGTTTTATCCTAAAACCGATCCAAACCGATCCGTGCTCACCCCTACTTAAAACTAAGTTCCGGTTTGCCTTCATTCAAGTAAATTCTTAGAACTAAGGTTTCCTAAAGCTAAAGGTATTCTTCCCATAAGACCTAAAGCCATAGCTTTGATACAGCTATGTGACCCCAATTTTCATCAATTAAATACCATTAACAATCAAATATAAAATTCCCAAAATCAGGTATCCCAACGGCTAGTAAATCCTAACCATAATTCAAATGCGGAAATAACTGTCTTAAAACCTTAACGGCTAGTACAACCCACTAGCTCGCTAAGTCCGAAATGATTAATGCTAACCCTAACCCTAATTCCAGCCGCCATCCCTGCGACCGATCAACTTCTCCTATCGCTTACCTGGGAGAAAAATTAGAAAAAGGGGTGAGCGAACAATGCTCAGCAAGTTCATACGGAATCTCTCCGGGTACTAAGGAGAGATGACCGAAAGAACGAACCCAATCAATTATACTTCAACGAAAGGCTATCAACAATAATTTTAACTTTACACATTCAAAATACAGTTATCATACTTAAAGAGAACATGGCCCTATCACAAGTCCGTCAATTCCATAGTTTCAAACACCTTTCGTGGTGTCACACCTTTTCAGGGTGTTAAGAGAATAAGAGACCTTACACCTTTTCAGGGTGCTCCCTTATTATGATATATCATGATATTCAAACTACTTCATCAAGTAGCAATTTAAAAGTCTAAGTTCTTTTCAATCAAACTAGACTATCTTGATTAGTCCTTTTCAATCAGACTAAGCTAACCGTATCCGTTTCAATTAGATACAGTTATAATTCACATAATATTCCAAGTACAAGAATACGTAAAGCAATTTCAATTCACTTGGATACCCATTGAACAACATATATCAAGGGTAAGATAATCAAAAGACGTTATATCAACATCGGAGTTCAAATGCTACCGGCCATTAGTAGCTACGCTTGAAACAAATTATGAGGAATCCTACATTAAAGGATGAATCTCAAATATACTTAAGGAACGTAATCCCTTACCTTAAACGCTTGCGTTTCCTTGCAATCACTTCTTGCGCGAATCTACAATCATGTAAATGCGTCTTAGGATAGTGTACAATATTATATTAATACACTAGATCCTTCTAATTAACTCTAGGGTTAACTTCCTAACCTTTTCTGTTAAGTTTCTATTGGATTTCGTTAACTTTCTAACAGGAACTGTTAACTTTTAAACTCAAGGACGGTTGCGAGAATCCAGAAATCTCTAAGACTATTCTGTAATTCTCTCTATTTTCTTTCTTTTCTATTTCCTTCTCTTTCTTTCTCTCCAACACTTCTTTATTTTCCTTCTTTTCTTTTCTTTTACTAGAACACACACTACACACACTAAAACACACTCTCAGCAAACACACACAGCACACATGCATCACACATACATCAGTAAACACACACAGCAGCCCACACACTCTGTTGCACACACACGCACACACCAGCACGCAGAAACACACACACACATGCTGTACACATACATACACAACATATTCACACACGCACATCACACACACATACAGACCCTAATTCAATCAACATTCCTAGCATGGCCTAATTGAATCAACATCAAAATAAATTCCATGCTAACTCCTTAGTTATAATCAACTTTAATATTTCAAGATTTAAACACCAAAATCTGAAATTTCTCAACCCTAGTTCCATTCTTTTAGGGTGCGTAAGATTTCTCTAAAGTTTCTATAAGATTTTCTACCCTAGAATCCAAAACAAGATAGTGATGTTTTAC
Source organism: Adenophora triphylla var. japonica (assembly GCA_022495995.1). Classification (NCBI taxonomy): domain Eukaryota; kingdom Viridiplantae; phylum Streptophyta; class Magnoliopsida; order Asterales; family Campanulaceae; genus Adenophora; species Adenophora triphylla. The sequence goes on from JAFEMH010000025.1 coordinate 970,976, forward strand.
CCTGGGTTTTGATTTCTGACCCTCTGAAGAACTTCTTCTTCTTCTCTAAGCCTCGGAATTTCTCCTTCTCTCTCACAGTTCCCTTCTGGAACTGCACTGATCCCTCTGTCCGCTACCTCTCTCTCTCGTGGCGTGACTTCCTTACGCCCTCTCTTTCTGTTCTTACTTAGCACTAAGAAAGCTGCCATGACCCTCTCCTTTTATAACCCCAAGCAGACCGCCGTTTCCCTCCTTGCCATTAAAACCATTGAAGATGCTCCTAATTGCTTCCATCAGTTACTCCCAGGCTCCTAACTGCTTCCTTTAGTTATTCCCACAAAACAGCCTAGATTTAATAGGTGCATTAACTTGGGTTTTTAATTTTCTAATCCATATAATTAATTTAAATAACCAACCTAATTAATTAAAGAAAATTACATTTTAAATAAATAAAGAGTATAAATTTTAGAGTTGTTACAAAATGTCTCCAACTTTTTAAAATTTAACCGTCTAAAACTCTTGATTAACACGCTTAATAAAAAAAACTAAGTTCTTTTATTTTCGTTTTAACAAAAAACGCTCGACAAACAGGGCTTAACTGATAAATTTTAATTTTTCAATGTTTATATCAATTCCCTAATCTCGTAGACCAGTTGATAAATATTTTAACTTCAAATTTGCATATACTCCCTCTGTCCTGAAATATTATTCAGCAATTTGGTTCTTAAATATGTTTGTTATAGATTTTGTTCTTATAAAAAATTATACTCCCTCCATTCCGTCCGACTTAAGAATTTTTCATTTGGTGTGGGGATTAAGGAATACTATTATAATATTAGGAGAGAGAATGAATGGATGATGTGTTGTGAGTGTGAAAAATTAAATAGGAGAGAGAATGAGTGGGATAAATAGTGATGAGATTATTGTTGTGAGTATGACAAGTGAGTCTCATTTAATATAAAAGTAATATAAAATTTCCTTTTTGGGCCGTCCTAAGTCGGGTGGGACGCCCAAAATGACAAAACGTCCTAAGTCGGACGGGACGGAGGGAGTATTATATTATAATTTGTAGAACCGGTAGAACCGAACCATTAGAACCGGACCGATGGGACCGGTCCTATAATGTAATGGTATGGTCCTAGTCCTAAATTTTTACAGAACCGAAATATTTGGTCTGATCCTGTTTTTCTAAAATTTTGACAAAAATCGAACCGTGAACACCCCTAGTTGTCTCACCTCAGGCTCGCAGGGTTCATGACAAAAGACATTGATATGAGCCTGAGGAAAAAGACTACTATGTCTGAATAAGTAAACAATCAAATTGACCCGTATACTATATGAATATAACCAAATTGACCAACATAATATCTAAACTATCAAATTAACCTGCGTATAAGTTAACCAAATCAATCTAAATCGTTAATAAAAGTTAATCGATGTTAACAAGGTTAATAATTTGACCCGTGTTACAATTAGCCCACAATGATTCCAAACTTGTTAAACTAAATGCTACAATGTCATATTTTATTTTTTCTCCACCAACAACCACCACCTCCCTCCACCATCACCACCTCCACCTCCGGCCAACTCACCATTAATCTCCAATTTCTAAACTTCAGCTTAGCATTTATTCAAAATCCCAGAAAATTTATACCCAACATTTAAGCAAAAATTAAACAACTTGTTTCATTCATCCTTTACCTAATCCTTAAAACAGTTACATGAACCTAACCCATGGATTACAATGTCCTCTTTTTCAATAAAATTTAGGGAGCACTGCCATTTTTTTTAAAAATAAAAAATCTTAATTTATTTGGTGTTTCAATCAAAATTACAAAATCTGTAAATTGAAAATTTTAGATACTTTTTAAATAATGTGGTCAATTTTTTATACTCATAACACGGCTATCAACTTACTTTGTATTTCCTAATTCACTTTTTTTCTTCTATTTTCACTTTCTATACTCGCAACATTTTAATATTATACTCGCTCCCTCCTACTTTAAACTATTTCAAGAAAAAATTCATATGATATCTCATTTTAAATTTCAAATTTTCTAAATGAAAAAATTATAATATTTTTTTTATTGTAAGGGCATCACATATGTTATACTCGTAACAACTACTTCTTTCATCCCAAATCAAGAGTCTTACTTTCCTTTTTAGTACGTTTCAGACTAAAATAACTACTTTACTTTGTTCCCCAAATGACAAATAATGAATAATATTTTGGATATTTGTACCATCTTCTTTAAGTGTTTATCCACTTTAAGTGTTTTAGCTACATTTATATTCTTAACACCCTTCCAATTCTCTCTACTCATTTCTTAATAGGGAATTTGATCAGGAAGTTCCTTTTGAAACAAATCACTTGTCCTCAAGTTTCTCATTAAATCGAAATGACCTGAAAATTTTTATGCAGTAATACATAATACTTCATGCAATATTATTATATTCACTCATATGTAAATATAATACTGCATCTATAATACAACGTGGTGAAGGAACTTCTCGAGCATTATGATACTTTTTTAGAACTTCTCGGTCACTCTCCCTTCTTAATAAGCGTACAAACGCAGGTATACCTCTTGATACAGTACAAACAAGGTATGTATGTAGTATTCACCAACTATTTTCTACCACTTTTTCTCTCCTATCACTTTTTTATCTCTTATCTACTTTTTTTTACTCACAACACTCTGTTTCATTTTTTATTTTATAATAGAAATATTTATCTGCTTTATATTTTATCACATTTAAAAAAATGGAATGGAAAAAGTATATTTTTCTTTAATGTATTACCCTAAATTTACAAATTAATCCAGGATTGAGGGAGCACATAATTTTGGTTGACTTTTCTTATAATTTTTATACTTATTATTATTAGTACAAAAATTATTACCAAATCAAAGTGGCGCAGCGGAAGCGTGGTGGGCCCATAACCCACAGGTCCCTGGATCGAAACCAGGCTTTGATAAAAAAGTTGCTTCCCTTTGCCCATATTTTTTAAAAAAATATTTTCTTTTACTACATTCTACTTTTTTCAGTTTTTTTTTTTTTTTTTTTTCTAATTTACTTTATTACATTCATTTTTTTTTTAATTTTTTTTACAATTTAAGGGAAATAATAAAACGTTGATTTTCGGTAGAACAATGTATACTCCCTCCGCCCCCTAATAACTTACCTATTTTGTCATTTAGGGCGTTTCATAACAATTTACCCTTTGCCATTTTGGAATATCTTTTATTATTATATATTCAATGAGATTCACTTGTCATACTCACAATAATAATTTTCTTACTATTCATCTCATTCATTTTCTTTCTTACTCCCTCCGTCCCGCCGATCTTAAGAAAATCGGTTAACCCAATTGTACTTTGACCGATGATTTAAATAAAAGATAATTATTCTAATGAAAATTTAAAACTTATTATTTTATCACGTCTTGATAATAATTTGAATGAATTTTTTTATTTTTTTATTAGGAGAATTATTTTTTATTTAAATCATCGGTCAAAGTACAATTGGGTTGACCGGTTTTCTTAAGATCGGCGGGACGGAGGGAGTATTTTACTTTTCATACTCACAATAGTGTCAATACCTCCTCCACTCATTCTCTCTCATATTTTAATTCTCGTACCGAACAGTAAACAAACGGGTAAGTTATTATGGGAGGAATGGAGACATATTTTTGTTGTTCATTTTCAAATTTTTATGTTTGTAAATACTTCCTCCGTACCATTTCAAGCTTCATGATGGTGAAGGTGACACGCAAATTAAAGAAAAAGGTAAGTGGAAAAAGTGTTGTGAGTGTAAAAGTAATATAGGAGAGAGAATGAGTGGAGATAATAGTAAATTTAAAAATATTGTGAGTATAAAAGTGAAATAGGAGAGAGAATGAGTGGGTGAAATAGTAAAGATTTTTTGCCATTTTAAAAAAGGTCAAGCTTTTAACGGGACATTCGTTTTGTTGGCAAAAGGGCGAAGCTTGAAATTGGACGGAAGGAGTATACTCCCTCCGTTCCAATAAAAGCTTCACTAATTACCCAAAAGGGCGTTTCGTTAGAAGTTTCACTTTTTTTTTTGACAAAGAATCTTTACTATTTTCTCCACTCATTCTCTCTTTTACATTATTTTAATATTCACAACACCATTATAATTTACTATTCCCTCCACTAATTCTCTCTCCTATTTTCAAATTACACTCACAACATTTTTTTTCTCTCTCATTTTCATAATTTGCGTCCACCCAACCCAAAAGGGTGAAGCACTTATTGGGACGGAGGGAGTATATATAATGAACTATACAAAAATTTAATAAAAAAATACTGGACAATATTTTTAGGAAAAAGTTCTATCTAGGGATTACTTCCAATCCTTTTGATTCTCCATTTCATTAGCAATGGAACCCCCCAAATCTGACGATCCAATGACAGAGGATGAGGAGGCTAACCCAACTATCCTTGACATCACCAGCTATCAGCTCCATGATCTTGACTCAATCGAGCTACCACCAAGTTTAACCGAGTTGGATTTAACGGCCAATCGATTATCGACCTTGGATCCTCGAATCGCCCACCTATCCAATCTCAAGAAGCTCTCTCTTCGTCAGAATCTCTTCGATGATGCCGGTGTCGACCCCATCTCTCACTGGGACGCCATTTCCGGCCTCGAGGTATACTATTGTTTTCCTCGCACTTTTTGTCAATTTGTTGTCTTTTCATTGATGTTAATGTTGTTGGAAATTGGTAACGGAAAATTAAGTTTGACTTAACGTTGACCTAGATTTCTAACGGAAGTTCGTTATGTGTTAACGGAACTAGTTACAAAATGTATTCTACATTTGTTGTAGATTATTAAACTCATTTAATGTCTCAAAACCATTTAGGGTGAATGAGAATTAATGACAATGGTCTTTTGTAACTTAACGAGAGTTAATTAAAGGGTGTTTAGTTTTGTTTGATGTGCTCGGCCGAGCAGAGTCCTTGACTCGGCCGAGCAGAGCACAGAAATAGGCCAAAAGTCTCTGGACTAGCTTGCTCGGGCGAGGCACAAGTATGCTCGGCCGAGCAAGTTGATCAACACGCGCCGCAAGTCTCTTGACTCGCCGTGCGGCTCTGGTGCTCGGCCGTGCGAGTTCCTTGACTCGGCCGAGCGGATCCCGAACGAGGCACTATTTCAAACATAAAGTTGTGTCTCTTCGTGGGAAAAGACACAAACCCCTTGACTCTCTATTTATACCTTTCCCTCCGAATTTCAATTAACATATACTGCACTTCTACCCTTCCTACCCTCTAGTAAGATAGATTATCATACCCAAATCATTGCATATTGTTGCATTCAATTCGTTCAAGTCCAAAGTTTCAAAACATTGTGTTGTTCGTAGATTAGTTATATTGGAGTGCTCCTTATAACTAATAAAAAGTCGTTTTATCTTACGAGAGTTTTGTCATTCAACCGTAAGCACCTGTGCGGGACAAATAACTCTTACGGAGATTGTATCAAATACAAGACTCGACTTGATTTCTTTTATTCTTTCAATCTCCGTTACTTTTCTCGTCAGTTTTTTCTGTTAAGTCTTAAAGAAGCCATACAAAAGTCCAACAATCGTAAGAGTTATTTGACGCTTCTTCAAGATCATCAAGATGGCAAACGAGAAAGACACCACTTCATCTAGTCAAGGGAATGTGACGCCTCCTTCGCAAGGTGATACTACATTCAACCATGTTGCTCCCGCTCCTACAACTCATCACCTCGGTCATGGTGAGAAACCCGCAAAATTCACAGTGGATTTCAAGAGATGGCAACAGAAGATGCTCTTCTACTTGACCACCTTAAGCTTGCACCGCTTCTTAAAGGAAGATCCTCCGGCGGTAGAAAAAGGTGATCCGGACCCCCAAAGGCAAATGGCAAAGGAGGCTTGGGCTCACGGTAATTTTCTTTGTAAAAACTATATCTTGAATGGACTTGACGAGGCACTATACAACGTGTATAGTACACCGAGTTAGCCAAGGCGTTGTGGGACACCTTGGAAAGGAAGTACAAGATCGAGGATGCCGGTCAAAGAAATTTGTCGTCGGTAAGTATCTTGACTTTATGATGGTCGATTCCAAATCGGTAACAACTCAAGTAGATGAATTTCAAATCATTCTACATGGGCTCATGCCGAGGAATGATCATGAATGATCCATTTAAGGTGGCTTCTATCATTGAAAAATTGCCTCCTTCATGGAAAGATTTCAAGAACTATCTCAAGCATAAACGCAAAGAGGTGTCCTTGGAAGACATTGTTGTTCGTCTTCAAATTGAAGAGAACAATAGAATCAATGAGGCCAAGGTTGCAAGGGCAAGATGGAGGCTAAGGTCAATCTCGCCGAGGCTAGCACGAGTGGTACAAAGAGAAAGCATTCCGAAACCGCCGGGAATGCTAAGAAAGGGAAGAAGAAGACCTCGAAGAAGTTCAAGGGTCTTGCTATAATTGTGGCAAACCGGGCCACTTGTCAAGGATTGTCGTCTCCCGAAGAAAGAGGCGAACAATGTTGACCACATGGACCTGGACTTTGCAGCGGTTGTCTTTGAAGCCAACGTTGCAAATTTGGAAGAGAACCCTAAAGCGTGGTGGATAGATACCGGTGCTACCCGCCATATTTGTGGTAACAAGGAAAGTTTCTCCTCCTATACTCCCATCTCCTAAGAAAGCTTTACATGGGAAATTCGCGACCTCCGATGTTCAAGGCATTGGAAACGTGATTTTGAAGATGACTTCCGAAAAGAAGTAACCTTGTTGGATGTGCCGCATGTTCCGTACATCCGTAAAATTTGGTGTCCGGCGCTTTGCTTAGTAAGGCCGGTTTTAGACTAGTATTCGAATCCGACAAATTTGTACTAACCAAGAATGGTTTGTTTCTTGGAAAGGGTTACCTTGAGGAGGGCCTTTTTAAAATGAATGTAATGACTGTGATCCGCCAAGGTGCGATGAATAAAAGTTGTGTTCCTTATGTTTACTTGTCGGAAAGTTCTAATTTATGACATGATAGATTAGGACATGTAAACCTCGACACCATTAAGAAATTAGCGAGACAAGATTTAATCCAAATGACTAAATCCGACTAACTAATAGGTGCGAAGTTTGTGTTGAGGCAAAAATGACAAAGTCGCCATTTAATGCCATACAAAGAGACACAACTCCTCTCGAGTTAATTCACACCGACATATGTGATTTAAAACTAGTGCAAACTTGAGGAGGTAAAAAGTACTTCATTACATTTATAGATGATTGCACTAAGTATTGCTATGTCTATCTCTTAAGAAGTAAGGATGAAGCCTTAGGGGCTTTTGAGACTTATAAGAAAGAAGTTGAGAATCAACTTAACTTGAAAATTAAGAAAATTAGAAGCGATAGAGGTGGAGAATATGAAGCACCGTTTGAAGGATTATGTTGGGAATCCGGCATAATTCATCAAACAACGGCTCCATATACCCCTCAATCTAATGGAGTTGCCGAACGCAAAACCGTACTCTCAAAGAGATGATGAACGCGCTGATCAGCCTGTGCTTACCCGACAACTTGTGGGGGGAAGCAATACTCACTTCTAATTATGTTCTTAATAAAATACCCAAGAAAGGTATTGATAAAACGCCCTATGAATTATGGCATAATCGTAGGCCATGTTTTAAATACCTTAAAGTGTGGGGGTGTTTGGCAAAGGTTGAAGTACCTAAGCCTAAACAAGTCAAGATTGGTCCAAAGACCATTGACTGTGTTTTTATTGGATATGCCAATAATAGTAGTGCCTATCGGTTTATAGTGCACAAATCGGACATTCCGGATATGCACGTAGGAACTACTATAGAATCAAGGAATGCGGTATTCTTTGAAAACATTTTTCCGGTTAAGGACAGGAAAGATGTAGGTTCTAATAAGAGAACACATGAGTCTACAACCGGTCCTTCTCAAATAGAAGATGAAGAACCGAGACGTAGCAAAAGGGCAAGAGTGGAAAAGACTTTTGGTCCTGATTTTCTATCTTACATGTTAGAAAACGAACCATCAACTGTTAAAGAAGCTTTATCCGGTCCGAATAGTTCGTTCGAAAGAGGCCATTAACAAAGTGAAATAGAATTCATAATGCTCAACAATACTTGGGAATTAGTTGATCTCCTCCAGGTTGCAAACCATTGGGTTGCAAATGGATCCTTAAAAGGAAGTATAAGGCGGATGGATCCGTCGATAAGTACAAAGCTAGGCTAGTAGCCAAAGGTTTTAGACAGAAAGAGGGATATGATTTCTTTGATACATACTCCCCTGTCACAAGGATCACATCCATTCGTGTTCTCATAGCTATTGCAGCAAAGGCCGCATAATCTTGAGATACACCAAATGGATGTGAAGACTGCTTTCCTAAATGGAGAACTTGATGAAGAAATTTACATGGAACAACCTGAAGGGTTCGTGGTTCCTGGTAAAGAAAGAAAGGTGTGTAAACTTGTAAAGTCCTTGTATGGACTAAAACAAGCACCTAAACAATGGCATGAGAAGTTCGATAGAACCATGTTATCGAATGGATTCAAGATCAATGAATGTGACAAGTGTGTCTACATTAAAGGAACATCTGAATCATTCGTTATCGTTTGTCTTTATGTAGACGACATGCTCATAATGGGAAGTAATCATGATTTGATCATGAATACCAAAGGCATGTTAAAGAAGAACTTTGACATGAAAGACATGGGGTTAGCTGATGTAATATTAGGGATAAAGATCTCTAGAACATCTGAAGGATTAGTTCTTTCACAATCCCATTACCTAGAGAATGTTCTTCGGAGATTCAATGTCTTTGATGACCCTCCGCTAAAACACCCGTAGACTTGGCTCTACATTTAGTCAAGAACAAAGGGGAACCAAGCTTCTCAACCGGAATATGCAAGAATAATTGGCGCCTGATGTACTTAACGAATTGTACTCGTCCCGTACATTGCATATTCGAAGCAAACTAAGTAGGTTCACAAGCAATCCTAGTACTAATCATTGGAAAGCACTAATGAGAGTACTAAGATATTTAAAGTATACATTAAACCATGAGATACTTTACAATAAATATCCAGCAAAGATTAGAAGGATACCGCGATGCCAATGGATATCGGACACGAAAGACTCTAAATCCACAAGTGGATATGTATTCACAATAGGTGGAGGAGCAAAGTGTCATGGAAATCCTCCAAACAAACGTGTATAGCCGCATCCACGATGGAATCCGAGTTTATAGCTTTGGATAAAGTCGGGGAAGAAGCAGAATGGCTCAAGAACTTCTGGAGGATATTCCTTGTTGGAATAAACCTCGTGCTCGCTGTTATGATACATTGTGATAGTCAATCGAATAGGAAGGGCACAGAGTAGTATGTATAATGGTAAGTCTAGACATATCCGTCGTAGACACAATACCATTAGACAGCTGATCAAGAATGGCGTTATCACTATTGATTATGTAAAGTCACGTGATAACTTAGCGGATCCGTTTACCAAAGGTATAAATCGAGATCAACCGTATAAACTATTATGGGAATGGGTTTAAAACCCACAACAAAAGAACTTATAATGACACTCAACCTCGAGAAATGGAGATCCCAGGCCCTCGTTCAATGAGACAACCAAGTTATAAGTTCTAGTAGAGTTACTTGGAAACAACAACTCGGTTTATTAACCTGGAGATGTTGAATACTCATTCCCGTAACATCCAAGTACAAGCACATGCAAAGAAATGGTAAGGATAAGTTGAGAAAACTTTTAATGATTTCTATACCTACGGTGGAGTAGTGCATGATACTCCTTATAGACTGAATCACCTATATAAGTGAGAGGTAATAAGGCCGCCTAAATGAACGCTTATGAATGAGATACCTGGCCCAGGTGGCCAAAATGGACAAAAACGTGAGAACAACAATTGTTAGAGCTATTATTATGTGAGTATTATTGTCTTGGTATACATCCGACAAACCACCGGTTCAAAGCGACTCGCTACCAAACGGCTAGTATATCCGATAATATTTCACTAGTGGAAGATTCAAGGCCACAAGCTATCTATTCCGATGTAATAATAGTTCGCCTGAACTTTGGACGAAATTGCATTCATGCATTAATTGTCATTCATGTGGGGGATTGTTGGAAATTGGTAACGGAAAATTAAGTTTGACTTAACGTTGACCTAGATTTCTAACGGAAGTTCGTTATGTGTTAACGGAACTAGTTACAAAATGTATTCTACATTTGTTGTAGATTATTAAACTCATTTAATGTCTCAAAACCATTTAGGGTGAATGAGAATTAATGACAATGGTCTTTTGTAACTTAACGAGAGTTAATTAAAGGGTGTTTAGTTTTGTTTGATGTGCTCGGCCGAGCAGAGTCCTTGACTCGGCCGAGCAGAGCACAGAAATAGGCCAAAAGTCTCTGGACTAGCTTGCTCGGGCGAGGCACAAGTATGCTCGGCCGAGCAGTTTGATCAACACGGCCGTGCAAGTCTCTTGACTCGGCCGTGCAGCCTGGTGCTCGGCCGTGCGAGTTCCTTGACTCGGCCGAGCAGATCCTGAACAGGCACTATTTCAAACAGAAAGTTGTGTCTCTTCGTGGGAAAAGACACAAACCCCTTGACTCTCTATTTATACCTTTCCCTCCGAATTTCAATTAACATATACTGCACTTCTACCCTTCCTACCCTCTAGTAAGATAGATTATCATACCCAAATCATTGCATATTGTTGCATTCAATCCGTTCAAGTCCAAAGTTTCAAAACATTGTGTTGTTCGTAGATTAGTTATATTGGAGTGCTCCTTATAACTAATAAAAAGTCGTTTTATCTTACGAGAGTTTTGTCATTCAACCGTAAGCACCTGTGCGGGACAAATAACTCTTACGGAGATTGTATCAAATACAAGACTCGACTTGATTTCTTTTATTCTTTCAATCTCCGTTACTTTTCTCGTCAGTTTTTTCTGTTAAGTCTTAAAGAAGCCATACAAAAGTCCAACAAATGTTTGTTTATTTGTTTTGTTTGTTTTTATGTGTAAAACTTCCCATGGAAAAAAAATGACATTTTGACTTTCCCATTATTAATTACACCATTTTATCCAATGAAGATTTGCTATAAAAGGGCAGCCAAAGGTCCGGGGAAAGGTCCCACCACAAAGGGTGAAATGTAGGCAAACCTTACCCTGCGGAAATGCAAGAGGTTGCTTCCGGACTTGAACCCCAATTTTGCTATGAGCTTTTTCTTTTTTTTTCTTTCTCTATCTTTACTCTGCTGTGATGTGGGGAGTAGGATTTATTCGCTGAACTAAGTGAATTTACATGCCCAATACTGATTAGGAACCATGGAATTGACTTAGACTAGTCAAAGACAGACACTTTTCATGGGACTGAGGGAGTAGTATATAACAATGCAAATGTTGTCAACTTATCATCCATATTATTTTAAAAAAAAAAATACTACGTTCATGTTATTGTAACTAAACTAGTTAGGGTATTAATGGACAGCTATGTATTCACAATTGGACTATCAATTTTTATCAGTATTGAGCACGAGTTTGACAAATGGGGATATACATACGCCACGAATGTGGTAACCAAAGTCCACCCCTAACCCTACCCGTAATGTTTGAACAAAAGGAAATATTTGCTCAATAGTATTGATCCGTTGTTTTTATCGCAGGAGCTTGTGTTCAGGGATAACCATTTAAAGAAAATTCCTGATGTTAGCATATTCAAGAACCTATTGGTGTTTGATGTGTCTTTCAATGAGATCGCTTCACTGAATGGACTATCCAAAGTCTCGAGCACACTCAAGGAACTCTATGTCTCTAAAAATGAAGTTTCTAAAATTGAGGAGATTGATCACTTTCATGAATTACGAATTCTTGAACTTGGTTCCAATAAATTAAAGGTGAGGATTCTGGTCTCTTGAATTGGAACATTTTATAGTATTATATTCATTTTTATAAGCATAGAAGTGATTGCATTTATGAGGCCATTTACCCTTGTGAATAGCCACACAGTGTTGAGTGTTTAAATATGAAAAAAGAGTTTCAGTGGGTTATACTATTTTTTTTATTTTTTTTTGAAATGATGCTTAGATCATGAAGTATGACTTTGCTAATCTAGGTGATGGAGAATATGGAAACTTTGACAAATTTACATGAGCTATGGCTTGGCCGAAACCGTATCCGAACTATTAATGTATGCGGATTGAAATGCATTAAGAAGCTTAGCCTGCAGAGCAATCGAATAACTTCCATATCGGGATTAGAGGTATGTTCTCATTATGCGTTGTATTTGGAATTGAAGCAACTTAAAATTCTTTTTAACTTGATATATTTACAATTGGGCTTTTCTCTTTTGCTTCTTCAACTACTTTCAGGAATGTCTTGCTTTAGAAGAACTATACTTGAGCCATAACGGTATTACGAAAATGGAAGGTCTATCAACATTGGTAAATCTTCGGGTCTTGGATGTGGCATCAAATAAGCTTACTGCTGTTGAAGGCATTGAGACCATGAACCAGTATGAATAGCTTACCTATATATTTGGCCTCATCCTCATCCTCATCCTCATCCTCACTTCATTATTTTTGTTATTTTTAAAGATCATATTTGCCATTTTCTTCCATTGCAGATTAGAGGATTTGTGGCTTAATGACAACCAAATTACATCATTAGAAGGTATTACTGAGGCAGTTGCTGGTTCCAGAGAGACTCTCATCACCATCTACCTTGAGCGCAATCCTTGTGTAAGCTCATTTTTTGCTAGAACTTATTCTTCAAAAATGTCCAACAACAATGCCCCCAGGGTATTTAAGTTAACAATCCAAACTTGTAATTTAGTTGACTTGGAACATTCACCAAAATGCAGCAATGTGCAGTGGTGGCTGTTCCATGTGCACAATCTAACATACAGTCCACCAGTTCATCCCTGCCTTCTTGCCTAGCTAGTATCAGTACCTTGCGCTTCATTTTTCTACTTTATCAATTTTCACTAAATCAATAGTACTAACTGACCTAAGAAAGTTGCAAAGTCCCCATAAATGGAAAAAAAAATCATTTAAATGAAGTGAGGCTATGAAGGTCTAAGTTGTGCATCCAAGAACACTCGTATAGTAGAAATTGTTACATGAAAAAAAGAAAGCCCAGAGTGAAAGTTTCAGTTTCGGTGTCCGAGATACTTTCATATAGGTTATTTTCTTCTATATTCCCTCTGTCCCGCCTTAATCTTCAAAAAAAAAAAAATGTCACAAGAATTAAGGAGGGGATGTTTTTATTATAAATATAGGAAGTGGGGTAGGGAATAGTTAGTGTATAGTTGTTGTGAGTATGGCGTGTGCGGCTTATTGAAAAAAGAAGTATTATAAACTTTCCTTTTTGAGTTTTTGAAGTATAAGGTGGGACACCCAAAAGGGAAGATTTTGAAGTTTAAGATTGGATGGAGGGAGTATTTCACATCTTCTTGCTGCTAACGGTTTATTAGATTGAGCACCTTGATTCCTCCAAGCTTAGGCTTTTGATACTTTTTGACTAAATGTTGACAACAAGCACTAGATATCCTCTAAACTTTAACCTGCGAGTATGTCACTAATGGTGCTGCTTGTAAATGGCTGGAGTACTTTCTTGGTAACCACAACCTTGCACCATTAGCAACAGTACCAATACCTTCAACACCCTTAGTACAGAAAAAATCTCTTGATTCCTTTTCTTATTGTCGATTTTCCTTTCTCTGTTTTCTGACTCCTCTCAACCCTGATTGGAGGTAACTTCATGAGTCGGGTACTTCACGTTAGCCACGCTAAATGCTTTTGTTTGTTGTCCATGATCGGATTCTATGCAATTGTGCAGGCAAGCTCACCAGACTACCTGACTACTTTGAAACAAATCTTCCCGAAGATTCAGCAGATTGATTCTGAAGTATTTGCTTAAGAGCATACTGGGTTTGATTCTCAACGACTCGAGAAATTGATTATTTTACTGAGCGTGTTGTGGATGCTAGTTACGATAAAAATTAAAGACCAAGAAAAGTTGGCTGTGATGTTGCTGAGTAGATGTTGGTTTTGAGTGTCATTCTACAATGTTCATCCTCTGTTTTTTTAGAAGCTAGCAAGTAAAGAGAACCATCGGTTCAAGGCAGAGACGCTGCGTTTTTTTTTTTTTTTTGTACTGTATAAAACTAATATGGTCTCAAATATCTTTCAAGCTGGTTGCAGTTTTGAATACAAGGGGCAAAATAAAATCTAGTATTCTTTTTCTTTATGCAAATGGGGGGCAATTGCACCATTCACACTTACATGTAGCTCCACCTGGGCATAAATACAATGGGGGGCAATTGCTGACCTAACATTACCTCCAACATCAGAAAGTGTGGATTTGTTGGCATTCTTATTGCATTGTAATAGCGATAACATGGTGTGACTCTACACTCAATAATTTTTCGTACTAGGACCCAGCTTCTGCCGAGCTCCCTTCCCACGTGTCAGCGAGCGGTCCCAATGTCGTCCACGTTACCCTTCTCTCGCTTCGTGCGGCTGAGATCGTTTAGTAAAATGTGGGTCTCACTCGATACAAAATCATCACGTCCGTCGAGCTCAAAAAGAGGGTAATGTGGGTGATTATGGACCGTTGCAGGAGGAAGAGGTTCCAAATCCTTTCTTACTAGGGGGAGCTTCTTCCAACTCAGAATCATGTTTCACACTATATAAACAGCTTTCAGCTGAAGCCAATACTGATCACCAAAGGTCCTTGCAGGAGCAAATCCCTCCATTAAAATGATGAAACCTATTTGAATCTCTCAATATAATCGGCCGTCCAATAATCTTCGATACAAACTTCATAAATAAATGGCAGTCGCCACAAACCCGAATATTCTTCATAATCCTAATAGGCTGCCTTCCATTCGGTTTTCTTATCAACCCATATGCTAGAGCTAATTTCTCACTGTGATAACAGATGGATTCAAACTTCTCATCATCACCCACATCATGTAATACCAAACTTTTGTTTGGCATAAAGCCAGCTTCTTGTGACTTTTTTATCACTCTATTAAGTTCTTGATAAATACCTTCTGATTCTGGATGATTTCGATCTTCTGCTACAAATTTGTAAACCTTTCCGTCGATTTCTATCCAGCTGTAAGCAGCAAACTTTTTGACCCTTCTGTTTTTCATAAGAGATCTCATGGATGCCACATCCTTCCATCTGCAGCTACCTGCATACAAGTTAGACATCATAATATAAGGCTCAGCATTGAGTGGATCTACTTCAGATAAGCGTTTTGCTGCCATCTCTCCATGTGTGACATCACCATTGACTTTACAAACTGTCAAAAGGGTTGACCATATGAGGCTATTAGGTTCGTGCGGCATTTCTTTTATAAGGTCAACTGCTTTGTCTATGCAACCTGCACGACCCAAGAGGTTGACCATGCATGCATAATGATCCAAACTTGGTGTCAACCCATGCTTTTCCTTAATTGAATCAAAATATCCTTGCCCTCTTTCAGTAAGACCTTCATGGATACAAGCAGAAAGAACACCCACAAACGTAATATTATCCGGTTTTAAATCATGATTCAACATTTCATCATAGAGTGCCAATGCCTCTAGATCCTTACCATTCTGTGCATAACCGAGAATCATGGAATTCCAAGAAACCACATTTTTAGTGGGCATCTTACTGAAAATATTCCAGGCATCTGCTGTTTCTCCGCATTTGGAATACATATCAACAAGGGCAGTAGAAACGAGGGTATCACCATCAACTCCCATGTGAACAGCTTTTCCGTGAACTACTTGACCATTATACAGAGAAGCTAATCTAGCACATGAACTAACCATACTGGAGATGGTAAAACTGTCTGGCTTAACATTCTCTGCAAGCATCTTCCCAAACAAGGCCAAAGCATCCTCTTCATTTCCATTCTGCACATGACCCACAATCATTGTTGTCCAACAAACTTTATCCTTTTCATCTATCTCCTCAAAAAGCTTTTTCGCTTCATCTATGCGCCCAATCCTAATCAAAGCACCAAGAATGCTCGAAACTGTGACCACATCCGGCTTTAAACCAGAGAACTGCATCTCGCGAAACAATTCAAGGCAATTTTCCGGCTGCCCATTTTTCATGTACCCAGAAATCATCAAATTCCACGAAACAACGTTCTTGTTAGTCATCCGATCAAACAGCCAACGTGCAGCATAAATCTGGCCACACTTGGCATACAAGTCAGTCAAAGCATTCCAAATAAAAGCATTTCCACCCAAATTAAGCACCAACACCCTTCCATGAACTTGCCTTCCGCGCTCCAAATCCAGTAGCCGCGAGCAAGCATTCAAAACATTCACATGTGTATACTCCGTCGCCTCAAATCCTTCCTTTTGCATATTAACAAACACTTCCAAAGCCTCTCTCGAACACCCTTTCGAAGCCAACCCAGCAATAACTGTATTATATGATACACTATCCCTACGTGGCATTTGATCAAAGAATGACCTCAAGTCAAAAACAGAACCCAACTTAGAATACGACGAAAGCATAGCATTATAAGTATAACAATCTCTTTGCGGCATTTTATCAAACACATTTCGAGCATTCACGAGCTGCCCACATTTTGCATACAAATGAATAAGGCGATTGCAGATGAAGGTTGATTTGGGTTCGTAAAAGTGAAGATCCATGTGTGATTGCAGCCTCTTTGCTTGATCAACATCGTTAAAGCGGACACAATCAAGAACCAGACGAGTGTACGCTTCAGAGGTTGCACGGCCGAAGGAGTACAGAGAGTCTACAGCTTCTCGAAGCTTGTGTTTTGCATTCATTCCCAAATCGTTACTTCCGTTGCCAGCCGTTAGGGTTTAAAAATTGGGGAGACAATTTAATCCTCATTTGTTTTTCATTTTCAGATCTTATTCAGATCTGAAGGGGTGGGTGCATAAAAAATAATGCAATTCAGAATGTTTTTTTTTTCTCCATTCAGATTTGAATGCCTCTTATTTTTCACTTAATTTTCAGATGTAAAACTATCACTTATTTGTCTTTTAATTGATTTTTTTCATATACTCCCTCCGTCCCAGCGAAAGAGCCATTTATTTCCTTTTTGGGCGTCCCATTTAAAAAGCCACTTTCCCAAAAAGGAAACCTTAAATCACTATTCTCTCCACTCATTCTCTCTCCTACTTTACTTTTACACTCATAACATTCTCTTTCTTACATCACCTCCCACTCATTCTCTCTCCTATTTAATTTTTCATACTCACAACATTTAAACTTTTTCTCTTTCCTACATCACATTTCTTATTTTGCGTGCCGAACAATTTTTGTGGCTCTTTCGCCGGGACGGAGGGAGTATATCTTTTCCATAAACTCATAATTTCAAAAATAACCAACCCAAACACTAGATCTATAACCATTTAATTTTCCGATATAAAACTATCACTTATTTGTCTTTTAATTGATTTTTTTATATACTCTCATCAGAAATAAACGTTTATTTCATTTTTTGTGGCTCTTTTAAAAGCCACTTTCCAAAAAGGAAACCTTAAATCACTATTCTCTCCACTCATTCTCTCTCCTACTTTACTTTTACACTCATAACATTCTCTTTCTTCATCACCTCCCAGCTCATTCTCTCTCCTATTTAATTTTTCATACTCACATTTAAACTTTTTCTCTTTCCTACATCACATCTTATTTTGCGTGCCGAACAATTTTGTGGCTCTTCACGGATGTATATCTTTCCATAAACTCATAATTTCAAAAATAACCAACCAAACACTAGATCTATAACCATTCATCTCATCTCTACTCCATTAAATGTCGTAACATTAATTTGGATGTGAATTTATAAATATTCAAACAGTTTGAGTAATTGAAATCCTGCTATCTTATCCACAATATTTTAGGGGAAACTAGTTTCTCCTTAAGTTATAGAAAGTCCTGTTTTATAAACTGTTCCTAAATATTCGCTAACTACTTGCAAGTAGAAAAAAAGTGGACTTTTTATAATTTACGGAGAAACTAGTTTCTCCCAAAACTTGCTCCCTCTTATCAATTCAGCCAAATTCAGACATAAAATCAAATTTTAGCACTTAACGCTTAAAAAAATAAAATGCCACCTTAGTTTGGTTAGGCAGGGTTAATTCCATTTCTCGCCCCTGAGATTTGAAAAAGTATCACGGACCCCCTGAAGTTTTATTTTGCTGTACTGCCTCCCTTTTGTTAGACTTTGTTACAGTGCTCTTTGATGCAATTATAGTGATCATTCAAGAATGCCAAGAAAATTCCTCATTGTCAATTTGCTTTCTCTGAGCTTGAACCGTTGCTTTAGTCGATCATTACCACAATTTTCAAGCAAATAAAACATAAAACATCCACGGGACAGTGGCGTATCTAGGATTTAGAATGAGGGTGTGCAAAAAAAAATGTAGGTTGAAAACTGTAATTTTCAAAAGAAGAGGGATGCAAAGTGTAAATATATGAAAGATTAAACTTTTATCTTACTTTCACATATTTACACTTTGCATCCCTCTTCTTTCAAAAATTACAGTTTGCACCCTACATATTTTTTTTATTTTTTATAAATACTCGGTAATTTTTTTTTCAAAATGTCAGGTGGGTCATTTGCACTTCCTGGCGCCATACTGTATCCGCCCCTGCACGGGGAAACGCCTTATTAAGGAATTACCAAGTAAAAGTGCGATAGAGCGAAAAGGAGGAAAATTCTCGTTATATTTCTGTTAGCAATTTGTTTTACATTGTAAACTGTAAGAAAAGCTAGAAGTAAAACAGCCCTGAGGTAAAGAATGTAAAATGCTATAGAAGACAAGGTAAAACCGCCATTTCTGATCATTCTTTTTCGTTAGGCTATAAGACGAACTTCGTATACGTATACGTACTTCTTTTCAAGAAGAAACAGAACCAGGCTCAAGGAAGCTATACCATTTCCCTACATATCTGAATCACTATCACTCTTTAAAATCCCACTTCTCTTAAAGCCTTCAACAGGCAATCTTTCAACCATTCTGCTTTCGTTCCCCAACTCAGTTGACTCGTCCTGAGTTGACTCGTCATCAGGATCTCGTGGAACTCCATTTTCATCATGGAAGCTATTGCTGCTTCCATCCTTTTCATCATTGTCCTTGACACTAGTGGTGGTGGTGTTATCTAGTCCGCTACGCTTCAGCAAAAAGTCACTTTTACCCTTCTCCATTTCTTCTCCCTTGCTAGTAACATTATTCATTCGAAGATCCTTAATATTTCCTTCAACGCCCTCAGAACTTCCCATTTCCTTTTCGATGAAATCCTCCTTGAGCATACCATTCTTGGAAGCTACTTCATCTTCTTCTCCAACTTGAATGGCTATATTACTGTCTTCATAGACAAGAAACTCTTTGTCTTCTTTCTTCTCATTTGCTGCCATTAGATTTACGTCTTTCAGATAGAATTCAGAGTAACCAAAGTTTTCAGACCATCTGCCAGTCCCTTTTCGCCCCAAGATGTTAGAATGTAGTTCTTCTAACTTGAGCCTGCTCCGAGTTGTCTCCTGAGGGTTGCTGTGTGAGTTCTTAATTTGGTAAATGACCCAAATGCCCACAGCAAAAAACAGTACGTATTGAAGTGCCTGCTTAACTGTTAACCCTTTGGACCGATGGTTTCGGATAATGAGTTGGTAATTCATCATTTACTTTGTGTCTCCACTTCTATTTCAGGTGTTCCTAATCAACACAACACAAAGTACAAGAAACATTTAACTTACTAGCCATAGAGTACTCTTGAACAAAATTCGCCCATGAAAAACTCACTGATCGGAATTGCCCAGCGAGAAGTGACAAAATTTAGAGAAGATAACTATGTGTGTCAAGAAAGATTTCAAATACGTAAGTTCATGGCGAAACACATAAGATTATCGTTGTAAACTCCACACATAAGAAAATGCATCCGAAACTGGAAATGATAGAAGATCAAAGGCATCAGAACTCTAGACAATGGGAATACATTATAAAGATCTTGAAATTCTTGAATAGGGCTGCTTAAATTCCAAACCAATCACAAACTACTACACGTACAATATCAAATATTTGCATACAAATCAATGGAAAAGGAACAGAAACATTGGTGATAAGCGGGAACATGAAGCAAGATTTTTTTGCAGTATACGAATTGCGTGATTCTTGAATACTACTGGATAAGTGGATAATTCCTTAGTTTCGGCAGAGAACAAAGCCGAAAAAACTACCTCTCGTCTTCCTCAAACCCCCCCCCCATAAATTCTAATGTTGGCGCAAATCAAGAAAGAACAAAATCACTATCCAGAACAATACCTACATACAAATCATTGACTTAGTTCATCAATTATCAGAATTCCACTTACAAGAACCATAGTTTTGTAACATTAAAAAATGACAGATAATTCCCCATTCCTTAATCTTTGATTTACCACACAAAAATTGCTACGCTAACCAGAAGGAATTCCAATCACAAGAACCAAAAATTTCTCAAGATTTCAGTCCATTCAATCAAATGGAAAGTCAAACATAACACAATTAAGCTCTGATTACAAGAACACATCCAAAGAAAATCGATACAACAGTTTCTGCGACTGTCTAAAAGCTAATTCCAATCACAAATCACTACAAAATATCAAATTTAAATGCAAAATTTAAGCAAGAAACATGGAAAATGGAGTTCAAAGGGAACTTACCCTGATCAAAAGAATCCAAATGAGAGAATCTGAGGGAAAATTTAAGCGAATTTGTCTAAGAAAAAAAGGGGTTTCTTAAGCCCTAGAAACGAAGAGCTTGAAGAAATGTGCTTTTCTTTTGGAATTTTTGAAGCTTTCTCAAAGTCAAGAAAAATGGTTGAGAATTCAGCAAGTGACATTAGCAGTTATATTTGTGTCCGACTTCCCGAAAATGCCCTCTTGTCAAAGTTATTGGGCTTTACTTACTTGTGTTGTTGGGCCTCTGTTATCGAATCATTGGGCCCAAGAGGATAGGGGCCTGAGCTTTGCATAAGCCCGCATCGCTACGAGGCATGGCTCGCCTCGCCTCGACTCGAGTTTGTGAAATAAATAAAGTTAACTTGAGAAACTAAATAAATGAGCTTGAACGGAATAAAAATGACGGGCTAGGCCCAATATACAAAGCCCAGCTGTTCAAACATTATTGCCACCACATTCTTAGTGGGTCGACTCAATTATTACAAGACCCAAGACCCATTAGCAAAGATCAGTCGACCTAGCTCATTATCCGGCCTCTTTGGTCCCGACCTAGCTTTGTCCGACATACGATCCGTATCTTATACGAGTATCATCCGGTTATACGAGTATCATCCGGCTATATCAATCAGTCAGGTCGACCTAGACCCATGCAAGCGACCTCGACCTACAAGGCGTACGTCGACCTACATAGTCTTAATGCGCCTACGACTCTTTCCATAACAGAAGTCCTACAAATCATGAGTTATTTACGTACGTGATCTCTTACACAAATCTGATCCACGATTCTAGGGATTTCATACAATTCTACTACAATTATACTTCGTATCGAAGCCTATAAATACGGCACAACATCAACGGTTTAAAGGTAATTGCTATTTGTTATTCTGAATGCACTTTGTTCATTATAATTTATCAGCTCTAAATACCATACTTACTCTCACGCCTGAGGGTCTAAGCCGGAGACCATTTCGGCTAGTCATAGATTTTTTGTTTCAGGTCAAAAGCTAGAAGATCAATCTTAATTGCTGGACGTAGGCTGACCCACACGTTTTTTGCGGCATCAAAGCTCATTATTTGATCAATTTTGTGACTTGATCTGAATCTCGGTTTAAGTTCAGCTCGATTCTCAAGTAAAAGAACCAAAAACTAAATCTAGTTTGAGTTTTACGAAAGACGTAATGAATAAGCTTGAAAATTAATTTTCGTTAAGTTAAGAATATGTTTGGCAACCTCAATTTCAAGATTTGAATTTGGAATTGAAAGAACAAGATGAATTTCGTGGACCTAATTTAACCCTTTCAATTTCAATTCAATAGATTGGAATCGAGTTGCCAATTATACTGTAAGTTTATTGCTGATTCAAAAATTTAATCCATTTATGGCTTACAATTGGCATATTTTCATTGGATAATATTTATTATTTCCTTGTGTGACACTGTGAGTGGCAGGGAATAGGGATGGCCAAAACCGGTTACGGTTCGAAACCGCCGGTTTCGATTTGGCAATAGGGTGAACCTTAATCGGTCCTTGCTTACCCCGGATCTGGTTCCGGTTATCACAATCTGGTTCCGGTACGGTTTCGGTTTCGGTGCGGTTCCGGTCAATAATGAATAAAAAAGCTAAAAATTATTGAAAAACAAGGAATTTTCAGTCCGGTTTCGGTTCCGGTCCGGTTCACCATTTATGTGAACCTTAATCGGCCCTTATCCAAAACGGTTTCGGTTATCCCGATTCCGATTTTCGTGACGATTCATGAAGGTTCCGAACTTGTCCAATTCGATTTCGATCCAATTTTACTGTTTCGATTTAATTCGATTTCAATCCGATTTGATCATCCCTAGTGAGTGGGTTCGTGGGGATAAGCTAATTAATCCGCAGGAGTGGACCAATCTCATATTGAAATCTTTGGACATGTCAAAAATTGACACATGGCAAGTTGTTAGTGGCTAGTATATGGTAGAGGAGTAGATGATGATTTTCAACCCTTGCAAGATAGTTTAGGCATAATTAAAAGTAGCTTCAATAAATTTCAGTTGATTTACTATCATAGCAAATCACAAAGATGTAGCGGTTTTAAATTTACTAGAATTAGAACCGCTACGATTTTGAAAAGTGTTAGGCTATGATTAAAGGTGAACCAAAATTGGTTCCTTTCTAATTTGATAAATCAATTTTGATTTATGTCAATTAGTGGTGTTATGAACGAAAATTGATTCGAGCTATATGTGTATTTTGTAATTTTGATATTTTTTAAATTATATTAATGAAATAAAAATATTAAAAATATTTATAATTTTTTTCTCTATAAATTGAGTCTAATTTTATAATATTTGACATAATTTATATATTTGAATATTAAAAAATGATTCTAATATATTATTATTGTATATATTTGATAAAATTTTAATTTTTTATATATTTAAATTTTCTCTTACGTCAAACGACGTCGTTTAGGTCAAAATTTCAAAAACGTTCATTTCCCCTATAAATAGAGCTCAAGATTGCTAGATTATGTACGGGGGCGTTTGTTTTTGGATTTTAAGTCTTGTTTGCCTCTTAACACTTATTCATTAAGAGGATTAGAGAAATAAGTGTGTTTGTTTTTTTTTTTTTTGAAATAAGGCTTGTTAGGCTCTTAAAGTCCTCTTAATTTTAAGTGGTTAAAATGTTGCTGAATTGCCTCTAAAAGCCTCTCGAAAGTTCACTGCGTTTCATATTTGGTTTTGGTTAAAAAAAATTTTAAATCAAGTGCATCAAGCTTCATATTTGGTTTTGACGATTTTTTTTAATTTTTTTTTTTTTTTTTTAACTGTTTTAAAATGAATTCGAGATAGAAAATCAAACAACTTATCCAATTCGAATTCGGTTTTGGTTGTTGCCTCTTAATCATTCAAATATTTTCGTAACCGAAATCGATTTCAAAGACTTATCACTTAAAAAAAAACAAAAACCCCCTACATCTCTTCTTCCATACTTCCTTTCTCTATAATTAGCAAAAAAAACAAGATTTTTTTATCATGAGTAATTACAAGAATATTTCTCATAATTTCGGAACAAATCCTGATCAAACTTGGTTCGAGCAAATGTATATTATTAATTTTATAATATCAAATTTCTATTAAAAAATATATCTGTAAACGAAAAATTTGTTCACCACTACAAAATGTAAGTAGGCGTGAGCGAAATTTCGTTCACAGACAAATTTCGTTCACATGATGAACGAATTTTTCGTTCACCACTGTGGATGCTCTTAACAAACTCTAAAATAATGAAATTTCTTGAGTTTGCTCTTTTTAACAAACTCTAAAATAACGAAATTTCTTGAGTTTGCTCTTTAACGTAACATTTTAACTTACTGCTTATATACTCAAATCAAATTACTTGTAATTCTTTTTTTACATTTAGGTTTGATTTTATTTTCCAACCCAAGCTCCAAGCAAGAAACCCTAAATGAATTTACATGGTCATATTTGTCAACCGCCTTAATGAATGTAGCCCCAATATTATGGACCAACCCCAAATCAGGCCACCACTCCACGTGGTGTTTCACATGACCTAACCGGCCAGTTAAACATGCTATGAAGCAGGTCGAGTCTAATCATGGATAGGATTGAAGGGTTATTTGCAAATTTTGGTTCTTAGTACTTATTTCAATTTGTTATGTGCTTTGGGCAGTTCAATTTAGTTAAGTGGTTTCGGACTATAAAAGGAAGAAGTAAATCTTACATGTAAACTTTTGGATGCATGATAATATTCGACGGGAATGAGAGAGAGGGAGGAGAACAGATTAGGGGGAGGGTGGATGTGGAAGGGGTGACGTGGGGAAGGCCGCGGAGTGGTGGAGGAATGAAAAGGGAAGGGGAGTTGGAGTAGCACGGTGGGGAGTACTCCCTCCGACCACTATTATAAACAAAAAAAATTATTTTTTTTCCTCTAATATAAGCAAATTTCATTAATTTTAATTTAAAACTCATTGAATATAATTGTATTTAATAAACTTTACCAAAATACCTCTAATTATTATTCATTTTCAAAGATAAGTACACATTATTACACATTTTATGTGGGAATATATTAGTAAATTTAACACGTTTTCATCATAAAATCAATACAACTAAACCAATTTAACTACGTGCTTAATGTGCTTAATATATGGGAAGTTAGTTTTTTTTTTCTTATAATTGAGGCCGGGGAGAATAGTATTTTTCATATTATTTTTCAAGTTTTTTTTTTCATTTTTAATTATATTTTCAATTATTTTAATACAAAAAATTAATTTAAAATAGTTTGATCACCAAAAAAATATGAAAAAAAATATATGTTGTTGATTTGAATATCTGAGTGAATTTTAAAAAGTAATCATGTCAATCGCATATGTTAACTTCAAAAACACTTTTAAAAATGTCATATTGAACACAGCTAAGGGAAGGGGGCCAAGTATGCAACTTACATGGTCTTCATTCCGTTAAAAGTGTTGGATTTTGTGTCATCCAAGTTGGGGACGTCTAAATTAGGTAATTAAACAAGCAAAATTCAAAATTTCTAGACATTTGAAGGGAGCGGTCGTGCATCAGATGGCGCGGTCGCGCTAAGTCTCTGCCCAAACCGAGCGACCGCGCAACCCAAGGGGCGATCGCGCCCTTTCGAAGCGGGCTATCGCGCCCTTTCGAAGCGGGCGTTCGTGCGGTTGGCCGGATTCGGGTTTTTGAGCGGCCAATCTGATTTAGGGTTGTAAACCCTGGAGGGTTAGGAGTAGGGCATATAAATAAGCCTATCCCCAACCATCCTTGTTGTTCCTTTTTGTTTGGTTATCTGTTTCTCTAGATCTAGGATTTGGATAAACAGGAATTATTTTCCAAGAATTCGTTCATTAGATTAGAGATTGTAATCGGTTGATTTACGAAGATAATAATATTCTCTTCCTGTGTTCGTGAACGTAGCCAAGTTGGTGAACCACGTATATTATTGTGTTGTGTGATTGTTGCTTGTTTTCTATCTTTTACGTAGACTCAGTTCTAACAAAAAGTAAACAATCCGATACTTTTAGAATCACATTGCAAATAAATGTAAATGTTAATATATCAATTGCCTAAATTGAAGTTTTGAAAGTAACATTGTAAATTTAAGTAAGTGTTACAAACCAAATTATAAATAACCTAGGGGATTGAAAGGTTCAATTAAAGAAAATTTAAGAAAACACCTAATATATGTACTCATTCCCTCTCCAATTAATATTTCTACAAATTACAATGGTAAAAATACATTATTTTTTTTCTAAAGATAGTTTTTTATTAATTTTTTTAATTTATGCAAATTTATCATCTCAATAATATTCTAAACATTGTTGATGCACCTAACCTAAGAACACATTATCACATAAATCATTAGATTAAGTGATCATTATTCTCTTTGTCCCAAAATAATATCAAGAAGATATAGAGATATTTTTATTTATTTATTTTAATTTTTCGTTCCTTCTTTTTTTTTTTTCCAATTCCATACTCACTCCGTCCCGTAAAACCTTACCCATTTTGCCATTCATTCAGGACGTCCCACTTAAAAATCACACTTTCCTAAAAATAAAATTTTTTAATACTTCTTTATTCATGAGACTCACTTGTCATACTCACAACAACTATCCACTTACTATTATCTACCCCACTTCCTCTCTTCTACCTACTCACAACTCCTACTTTAATAACATTATTTTATATTTTTCGCACGAAACAGTAAATGGGTAAATTTTTATGGGAAGGAGGGAGTAAGTTACAAAACCACCAAAATAATTACAAGTTCAAACCGGTCAAAATGACAAGAACCTTGAAGCTCATAAATTAATAGTACATTTAACATGTCTTCTTCAATGGACCACCAATAATATTGGGCCGAATGAATGAGTTAGCCCTATTTTTAAGCCTAAGAAAAATCAACAAAGTGGTTGAATGGGAATGTAGAAATGAGTGGTTCTTTGTGGGCTCAATTGCATTAATTAACTGCAATAATTCTAAACAAAAACTTTCATCAAATTGCAATTGCAATTAATTCATCCATTTTAGTCGGACCCGAGACCGTCCTTACGAACTTTGTCTCTCCACTCGAGCGGCTTCAAGGTCATAGAGACCGATTCAATAAAATATGAGTCTCATTCAATATAAAAATATCTTGTCCGCTGAGCTCAAAATAAAAAAAAATGAAATAAGCTGATCAGCAACACTTACTGAAGCTCGAAAGCGCCCAAATTCCAATTTAGTCACTTTCATCATTGCGTTCGGAAGAGGCTATATTAGGGAGTTATCAATTTAAATGAAATTCCACTCATTTTCACTTTGGGTTTGTGATTTGAACCGTCGTCGTCAGCTGACCCATATTTAATTTTAACTAAGAAAAACCCGTATTTAAAATGTGATTACGAGTTCTATGACCCGAATCTTACGGGTCTTTGTTAACTATTGCTTTATGTATGGAGAGAACCTTATTTTTATTGGTGGATAAATAAAAGCAATTGGTGATGATTTTAATTATCTCCTTTTTAATAATTAATAATGTATATCTCATTCATAATGTACTTTCTTCTTAAGGGGGCAGTTGCCCCCTTTATATTTTCAAAAATTATTATTTTAGTACTTGAAAATTTGAAGTATTTTATTTTGTAGCTTTGAAATTAAAATTTTGCCTCCTACACCAAGAAAAATAACACTAATTTAAAAATTTATCTCACTTTAAATTAATTGTAGATATATTTATAGTATTTTATATTCAAAATAATTTTTCCCCGGTTTAATTCTTAGTTTTGACTAAAAAGTTAATCAAATAAATTGTTCTCATGCAAATTTATATTTTTAGTGTTTTGGGCACTATTAGTACATTATTATAAACAATACTTTCTCCTTCCCAATTCACTTGAAATAAATATTCATTTTGGTCGTCTCACTTAACTTGAAACTGCTCAAAATGACAAATTTTTATACTCACAACACCAATCAACTTACTATTATTGTCATTCATTTTCTCTCCTACTTTATTTTTTATATTCTTATGTTCACAAAATTTTCTTCCACTAATATGTAAATAAAAAATTAATATTAAGTGAAGTGAGACGAAGGAAATAGACTCTAATTATTTTAAGAAAACATCATTGGACTATTAATTTATATTTTTGACAAGACCTTTAGAATCTTAGTTCCTGAAGTTCATCAATAGCTTAAAGTTAAATTAAGTAGTTCACCATTTAATAATAATTGGTGATGTAAGAGTGATGTAAGCGTTATATATGAGAGTTTCTTTGGGGTCAGGAGTATAAGGGGTGCTGTCATCCCGACTATCTCAGGCATATCCTGCGATTTAACTCCGCCAGTCATTGAGGGGTCGATGGCTGGTGGTTCAGGACTTAGTCCGACGAAACTGAAACCTAGGTATTAAAAAAAAAAAAGTTCACCATTTAATAATTAAAGAAACAAAACAAAACTTTAATTAATTAGTTTTAATATAAAGCAAAAGTTGAAAAGCCATCTCCACACATGTATTATTAAAAGTGTGTAAACATCAGGTGCCCTACTGATGTTGATGGCTTGATTACTTTCCATTATTGGTTTAGTCTCCTTTAATTAGATAATGGATTAATGTTCCCATCATATTAAAAAATTGTGTTTTGGTTTCTAATTTGGTGTTTATATTTATAATCATTTCCAATAAGGCTATTCGCTATTCTGCTCTGTTGTACCCTTTTTATTCTATCCGATCAAGTGATATCAGATTACGTAACAGTCAAAATATCATCATCTATTTAGAATCGATGTTAAGATTGTCTTTCGCCCTACTAATAAAGGTTATAAATGTGATTATGAGTGATTTTTCAGCATCAGATGTTTGTGTACTTATTAATCGGGTGGCGCGGAGTAACATCGTGGGCCGTAAACCTGCACGTGTAATGAACCTGCTCTGATACCATCTTAAAGTCTGAGGTTTCACCTTAAAATCAATTGGTATTAAGGGGAGTGGCCTAAATTCTTTATATGTCATATTTAAAGTTTGTCAATTATCAATGTAAAATAATATCTCTAACAATTTTTATGAATTTCATAGTTGTCCTTCTTTAAAGACTCTAAATCTATAGTATAAATCATACCTGTGAACAGTTGTATGAACAATAGCATTGACGGAAATTTTCATTTTGTCCTCACTGTTTTGTCCCTTTCCCGTTTTGCCCTTATAACTATCCATGTCGTACGACATGGTTGGCCTTTTTTTATTTTTTTGATATACATAAAAAAAATAAAAATTCACGTGACCTTAAATACGGGAATGTACTATTATATTTATAAATAGGTCCCAAAGGTTGTGGGTATATCCTTGTACTTTTGCCCTAACAACCAAACACAAACATATGATTACTTGTCAGAAATTGTTAAATACTTTCTCATTTTTATAATTAAGACAAAATAAATACTTGTTCTATATTGTCCTTTATTGCTGGCTTCCATTTTTCTCCTTTTTTATCTATTTCATCTAGAAGTGAATACACACACATACACACACAAATTACCAAAGATAAATTTAATAGTTATGCTTCGTTTTCATAGACCCCTATGTTTTCTATAATGATTTTGAAATTGCGTTGACTTAGTATTTAAAAAATATTGTAAACAATAATAACAGTGAAAAATATTTTCATATATAAATAAAAAAAAAGTTATATATAGTCGATAACTTAGTTTAAAAAAAAAAATCAAAATTTTGAGATGGGCCCACGTCAAAAATGTCTAGATCCATCCCTGTATATAAAGAAAAATTAATAAATTTATAGTTCGGGGTTGAGTTCTCACCATAATCTTATTTGTGTTGTTATTATCTAGCTTAACATTTCGCGTTTTAATGCTAGTTTGAAAGAAATTAAATTACGAGTATATATCAACCCTACCATACATGAATTTGATTTTTATTTACGACACTGATTTTTTATTTTTGGATCATATATTTTGAGACGGAGGGAGTACCTTCTTATATCGTACTCCTATATACCAGCTGGGCTTGATCCCACATTCCCACCATTTTCAGGTGCCCTAATATGTTCATATATTCATCAACATGTAGGGCAGTCACATACAATAATCCAAAATTAAATCATAAATAAAGCATATTTTAAATCAATAATTAATACTTTCAACAACACATAGTTGCAACTGAATCATTGTACGGCGTAACATCTTTTTTTTTTTTTTCCAAACATGTACTCCCCCGTCTCAAATTTACGTGAACATTTGGGGTTTTGTGTGTAAATTAAGGAAAGTGGGTAATGGAGCTAAAGTGTTGTGAGTCTAAAAGTAAAATATTAGAGAGAATGAGTGGAGAAAATAGTAAATTTAAAAAGTGTTGTGAGTATAAAAGTAAAATAGGAAAGAGAATGAGTGGGTGAAATAGTAAAGATTTTTTGTCATTTTAGAAAAGGTAAAGCTTTTAACAAGATACTTATTTTGACAAAAAGTGAAACTTGAAATAATACGAAATATATATATATATATATATATATATATATATATACACCTACTGTATTAAATATTCGTCAAAATTGCAATTTTAAAATGTCCGTTATATTAAAAATGAACATTACAACCAGTATAAACATGGGTCAATGTAGTCCGTCGGCTCGCACAAGCTCATTAGAGGGAACAAATGCGTGTACAAAGAAATAGACCTCTGATGATGCTGCAAAGAAACGTTCAGATCAGTTCAAATTCGGTGATAGGTTATAGCTTAGCGATTGAATAGTCTGAAACTAAGAAACAAACACGTAAACTAAGCCGGGGCTTCTTCGGCGAAGGCCCTCCGACGTGAGAATAAGTAATTGCGTTGTGAGAGAGAAGAATCAATTGACAAGAGTTTAGAGTCAAAAAATAACGTACCAAAATATGTGAATTGTGGCTTGTATTTATAGGTATAGCATTGTATAATCCATATTGATTTGGATCGCTAAGAGATAAGATATCAATCCTAGAGGGATTATAACTGCTCAATGTCCTTAATTGAGTAGGGTTGTATAACTTCAACATGCACGTGAGCCGAGCTGGTCTCTCCTCGTCATACGTGGTCAGGTCGACCTACGTTGAGCTAGGACAGAGATGTGAAGGAATTGGGTAAACCCAATTTCTGGTGATTTGATAGCCGAGGAGGCCTCCTCGTCATCAAGGGAGCTCAGCTCGGCCTTGGAGGGAGATCTTCCTCGGCATTGAGTCTTGGGCCTTGGTCATTTCACCTACTATGTCTAGATCGGCCTAGAAGAATGACGAGAAGGCTTGGTACGAGGAAGGTGTTAGCAAAAATTGCAATTACAGAAGAAAAGAAATTACAAATAAAACTACAGAACAGAAGTAATTAAACTGGAACAGAGATAAGATGACAGTAACAAATTGGTTGTGCACGAGCCCTGGTGAATCAGTCTCCTTAAGACTTATTCGTCCCCTCACCAGTAGTGCTTGAGGCTGCCTTGGACGCGAGTCTCCCAGGATAGAACGTGCGAACCGGGGGCACTTTGCACCTAAAGTTTCCTGCGAATTGACAAAGGTGCCTAGACAAGATCACCACAATGCAAGATGCAAGGAGGCCAAACGAAGATTGACAATATGCAAAGAAAGAGAGAGCGAGAGCGGAAAATTGGTGTGTAAAATGGTTTGTGAAGACTCCATTTTATAGTCACTTGAATCGAAACCGCTAATCAACCATAATCACGAAATTATTACAGTAATAATTTCGTATTTAATTTTGATATGGCGGTTACAAGGAGGAAATTAAAATCGAAAATTATTGCAGTCATAATTTCGACATTAACTCCGTTTCAGTTACAATGGGTTAATGGGAGTAAATTAAATTTTGAAATAAAAAATTCAAAATTTTAGCAAAAGGTGGGCTTGCGCGAATAGGCCATTTCGGAGCTACATTCGTGTCCGCAGGACGCGTACGCACATGAGTTCGGTAGCTCCACGCCTATTTTGTACCCCCCCTGCGCACCCGTGCGCGAGAGAGAGTCTCTATGCCACACATAATTACTCCTTACATAAAGTGTAGTAGTATTTAAACTATCTAACTTTCACATTCCCATTACATGTGGGATATCTTCTTTTTCCCACTTTCAACCCATCATCTTTGAGCCTTAATATTTCATTCATCCATCAACCATCTTGGACAAATAAATATTCGATTTTAATGTTCTCATGGAGTAGAATACAAATCCATAATCAATTTGGTCATTTAACAAATAACCCATTTAGAAAATAATCTCAAATTTCCTTCACACCCACTATTTTTTCCAACAATCCCCCACATGAAGGAAATAATGAGGAAATGGTGATAAAGTCCGACAGTTGACACCTGCATAGGATAGGTAGGGGTTTGCCCTTTGAACCTTCCCTTGTAAAATATATTTACTCTACTCGCTAATCAAGAGACACGATGTCCTTGAACCTGTTCAGCTTATTTTGTAGCCGATCATATACTTTACACAGTATCTCCCTAACACACTTCAATTCTCATGACTATGTTCATTCACGGCCCGAACATAATGCCCGGTTCTCGTGAGAGGGTCTAAGAATCGAGCCTCACGCAATTCTCCTCGAAGCGGCCACACTTCTCTCTCACATAGGTGATTCCCGCTCGACATTTTCGAGCGTAAGAATCATTAAAAGCAAGATGCTTAACCTTTTCCTTTCTGGATGTCACTTAAGGAATGGGTTTGGGGATGATTCCCCCACATTGACACTACAAGTCTTTTAACGGTTAGGTTGTCCCTTTGAAAACCTAGATCTTGGGATCTCCAAATAACTAGGTGGGGTTTTCCGCTGTGTTTAACTTCTAAAGAGGCTTTAGTCCCATTCCTAATGTCAAACGTTCAACTACCTCTTTTGTTAACCCTTTCGTTAACGGATCCGCTAAATTATCCTTTGACTTCACATAGTCAATAGATATGGTACCAGTTGAGGGTAGTTGTCTTATGGTATTATGTCTACGACGTATATGTTTAGACTACCATTACACACATTGCTATATTTCTTTTCAATCATAAATTGACTTTAGCAATATACCATCTTGCTAACAAGATTTATCCATTTGATAATTGTTAACTCATATTCATTAAATCCCTATTTCATATTGATCCTTTCAAATAATTCAAGAATATCCACCTAATGACTTGTTTAACCACGAGTCCATTAGTTTTCCTTGAATTTGAATCAACGGATCAAATTTACTAGAATTTTCCTTAGTTAACATATCGTTTTTGGATTTAATAAACAAAGTGACGTAGCCACTCTTGTTTAAATCCACACAATCAAACCTTTGATGTCTTTATCTTTGTACTTGTCTCAAGTCAAACAATGACTTTACAAACTAGCACATTTTCTTCTAAGGTTTCATTTCTTGAACCATTTCAACACTTTGATCTATTTCATTCAAAGTATCATTTATTCACTTTCATGAATTTGACATCAATACTTGATTTTCATTGATTTTATTTTCTTTTGATTTTTATATATATTCAAACTTATTGAATCATATATAACAAACCAATATGCACAATTGTTATGAACATAACTCTTGAAACACAATCCACAATTTAATAACCAAATTCAATTTCTTTGGTAATTGGACTTGCTACTTTGCGAAACACCTCACATTAACAAGTGTACGTAGGCCTACGTTTTCATACTTCATATGGACATCTCATTGTTTTCTTGGGAAAACCTTTCCAATAGGTAATTCTTTTTCAAAGTATACTCACCCCCACATTTTCGGGTTAGTCCCAAAATTAGCAATAATGCCAATTTTCATTATTAACACCATTTGATCATGGTGTACATTGTGGACACTTTGTTTCATTGTTCATGTACAAGAAACCCTCGGGTTGTTCTATGTAAATTTTCTCTTCTAAATCGACATTTAGAAAGGTTATTTACATCCATTTGATGTATTTCAAATTCTGCTATGCAGCAATTGCAAATACAACTCTTTATTCTCGTGATGAGAGAATAAGTATAAAAGTAATCAAGTTCTTCATTTCCTTGTAATCCTCAATTATAAGTCTAGCCTTGTACTCATTGATTGTTCCATCGGTCTTCATTTTCTTTTTGAAAATTCACTTATATGCTAGTGATTTACTACTCGAAGGTAAATCCACTAGTTTCCAAGTGTGATTTTTCAAGATGGAATCAATCTCACTTTTAATGGCCTCTTTCCACAAAGATCCTTCCAAAGAGCTCAATGTTTTTATAACTTTGTGATTCATTTTCTAGCATGGAGGTTAAAATCCGGCCATAGAATTTTCTTATCCTACCTCATTTGCTATGTCGAGGTCATGCCTCTTCTTTATCATTCCTCATGATAAGTTTCTTATTCTTCTATTGAATCATGAATCCGTTTAAATGAGTTTTCCCCATCTCTTAATTTATACGGAAACATATTCTTAAAGAAAGAAGCGCTTCATGATTCCATTATTGAATCTTGAATTCATACACAAGAATTCTATAATCACAACTATTGTAAGCATACCCAATCATATGCAATCAATAGTATTTAGTGTAACATATACACAAACTACATTTAGTTGTGTTTTATC
This sequence comes from Adenophora triphylla var. japonica, assembly GCA_022495995.1. Classification (NCBI taxonomy): domain Eukaryota; kingdom Viridiplantae; phylum Streptophyta; class Magnoliopsida; order Asterales; family Campanulaceae; genus Adenophora; species Adenophora triphylla. Next base: position 1,005,305 of record JAFEMH010000025.1, read on the forward strand.
ACTACCTCTTTATTAAGTTGATTTCCAACTTTTTCTTTAAAGAGATAAGATTCAACATTTTTCTTTTTAGCAAGAAAAGTTAAAGGTAAAACTTACATTTTACCATCATCTATGTGAATAATATTCACATCTCAATATTGATCACTTGATCAATATTCACATCTCAAGAATCAATATGCCTTGATTATAACTTCAAGCACATATATGATGAGTCTTGTTTGTATCTATTTAGATCATATAACGAGATTCAATCTCATTATTGATCACTTGAACACCCTTTCGTTTCATTCATTTAAACATCATGAATGACATCACAGTTGTCTCTCAAGACACAAGGTATATGTTCAACTTTTCAAACAAGTTTGGCTTTTTAAACACGTTTGACTTTTCAAACGATTTTGACAGTTTAAACAAGTTTGACCAACTTTGTTTTTGTATTAAGCATTTCGGCATGCTTCATCACATTTACTTTCGCCACAAGAAATGTTAGACAACTTTTTCTCCAAAAGTTCTATTCTCTTTTCCAACACAAAGATGAATAGTACACACCTCAACATTTATTTCTATCCATTTATGTTTGAGGTGACTTTAAAATATCTACAAGTGGAAAGCAATTTCTCAATTATTGTCATCACTTGAGAATTTTACTTAACACCATCCATTCAACATGGTTTTTATGGAATACTATTTCCACTTCTTCCATATGATTTTTATTTCATTTATAGAGTCCACTATTAAAAAAAAACAAGAAAGCGAATTACGATGATTTTCCAATGCACCCGCATTCTCGATTTTATATTTATAGTCCAATGACTCCCACAAATGTTTTGCAATTTTCTTCGTACTATATATGATTTATAATGAATCCGACAATTCATTAAGTATATAGTTCTGATAAAGAAAATTCACATGCTTCAACCGCACTCACGGCTTGAACATCCATCACATTTTCACCCAACTTTGTAGGATCTTCCAAAAGAAACCTCTCTAAGTTCAAGGTGGTCAAGTAGAAAATATTTTGTTGCCATCACTTAAAGTCAAGGCCAACAAAATTTTCTAACTTTTCACTATGGTGATCCGAAAACTTGGAACAACCACATTCCATTAGAAATTTGTCTCTACACAAATCAACCATTGGCTTTAATTTTTAACAATTATAAGTTTTTTGTTAAAAATATAACTCTCTAAATTAATTAGAGAATTAACTCCAAGAATAAATTGTTAATTCAATAGGAGAATTAACACAATTTATTTCTTATAACCACTCATATTTATAAACCTCTAAATTTCTTAATGAAATTATAATTGAAGGTTAATTATTTCAAAACTTTAAAGGTCTCATCTTGGAGCACCTCTAAATTAGAGAAAAATCACATTCTCATTTACAAAATACACAATTTCTTTTAGAAGTTCTCATTCTAAATATTTTGTGTTATTTGTCATCATCAACAACAATAAAATTTAACAACTTCCTTCAAGAAGTCTTATTGTTTTTATCTTTATGACATTAGTTGTGAGGACCCCAACCCGGAACCTAACCCGTGTCCCGAGTTAGAGCGTCCCCAAAAGGAACTCAAACCACCTAACTTTTTAAAACTTTGATTTAACTTACAACTTAAACATAGTGAATGTAATCATTTAAAATAACTACAGTCCTCTCTACATGAAAGGAAGAGTTGAATAACTTTAAAAGTAGCAATCTGTTTCAATTACAAAAGACTTTAGTTATAACGTAGAAACCAAGTTTTATACACACAAACTCCATAAAGGAATTATACATACCCCGACAAATCCCAAAATACCACGTCCAAACTCCTTTCCGTCCTCACTTGGCCGGTCCGCCTGTCTCAGGATCTAAAAACATTAAAGGGAGAGGGGTGAGAATAAATCTCAGCAAGCTATTATGAATGCAGCAATATGCCAGGTAAGATGCAACACATAACAATGTACATCTCACATATAGGTAAAACAGTAAACACTTTCCGTTACCTTTGTTTACCTTTCCCGTCTGAATCATAAGTCGTATAACTGTGGGCATAATACTCCACTATTTCTGTGAATGCATATCCACCAGAACCAATATCATATAATCGAGACAGTTATGATTATAACTCATCTCCTGTGAACTGCTTAGGCATATTCACATCTTATAAGACCCATTTTTCAGGGAACCAAATAAGATAGTAGCAACTCTGTAAGGCTTTCGGCTCACTACAGATGCTATAACCCCAGTCTGTGGCCGCAGAGGGGGAGAGGTCACAGGTATGATGGACCTTCAATCACTTAGAGAACAAATCAATAATTGATTGAATTCCATTATACCCCCCAATCACATAAAATATAAACACGTTCAAGCACATAATAGATACTTGAACTATAATCCACAAAGGGGATAAACAACATAGCAACATGGTAAAATATACTCATGTTCAACCAATATCATAGTGTAACATTTATGTAATACACTAAGCATAGCACTAACAATGAATGTGTGTTCAAGTAGAGTAACAGTATAATCAATAAATTCACCATTGGAATAACAGTACAACCATATGATAATCATATCCACACTTGGATAATAATGAAACAAAGTAGTAAATACACATTCCCAACTAGCACAATAGTGTAACATATAGCTTCTACACTATCCAAACCAATCACCGAGTATATAGGGCAAATAAAGTCACTATACCTCATAAACCATCTTACATCGTCATTATACAACCTCGAATAAACTTAATAAAAGGTTCAAGATCTATTTCCCAAGTTGAACTACTTTAATCTAAGTTAAAAGGGTTTAACTAATATCCGATTTGGATTAGGTTCTACTAATTTATAGTGGTTGGGAATCATGCCACGAGGTTGTTGGTAAAAATCAGTAAGAAAATTAATTGAGGGAATCTGGTGACATGGGCGACCGCCCATGTCACTTGGGCGACCGCCCAAGAGATTACTAAAGCACACCCATTCTTCTGCAGGGATGGGCGACCGCACAAGGCAACTTGGGCGGCCGCCCAAGAAGGTTTTTAAGGCAATCCACTTTCTGAGCACATGGGCGGCCGCTCAAGCCCCCATGGGCGACCGCCCAAGTCATTTTCCAGCAAAACTTAATTTCTAAACCCCTTTTTCACCTAGTTCTTTTCCCCTTTTTAATTCTTTCCCTTTTTGATGTTTATGAAAGACTTCCAAATATTTACTACTTCCTTCTAAATCAATCAAACCCAAACACATAAACCTCAATACTATACATCTTAATTTCCTATACATTTCCCTACCAAAATCCTAGTTCAATCATCTTCATATAACTTAACCCATTTTCATCCCCTTCTTGATCCTCTTCTATGAACAACCACATTCTTTCATAACTTTAACCAATTCCTCCATTCTAAGGAGGTTTTCAAACATCAAACAATCATTTAACAAGATAAACATTTATAATTTATGAACATTTAAAGAAGGGAAGGTCATAATAACTCACCTTAACCAATACATGATGAAAGGATGATCTTCTAAGCTTGATAGATTCTCCTAGTTGTCCCAACCTCAAAAGTACTCTTGGATTTGAAAATGGATGAGAAATAAGCTAGCTAGAGACCTTGGAAGTTGAGGCTTTCACATGGAGCTTCCATGGAAATGGTAAGAAGAAAATAGAGAATGATGAAGAAGGTGAATAGGGAAAGTAGGGGAAGAGTGAAGGGAAATATATGGAAGGTATGGGGGGAGTGTAAGGAAAGTAAGGGAGGTAACGGGGGTTTCTTCACCTAGGAAGTAAGAGGGGAGGATTTTAAGGGATTTGGTTCCCCTCCCCATAAATCAAGGCTTTCACAATTAAATTAAATCCCCTTCTTCCTTATTATTTATCCTATCCAAATTTAACCTCCTCTTACACTTTATTTATTTTCTATTTATTTTTATCTCTTTCCTAGAACATTATGTTATTTCCTATCATTTTATCCTAATATAAGGAATCAAGTATATAAAAATGAACACATAATATTAATAATGATTTTAAAAGCACATATAATATTATACTAAAATTGTGCCTAGGATTAGGGTCGTTACATTAGTCACATATTCCCCCAATAGGTTTTAACAACTTCTTTCAAAAAGTCCTATGGTTTTTGTTCTTGTAACATTTTTCAATGTTCACAACAATAGAATTCAACAACTTCTTTCAAGAAGCTCTATTGTTTTTATCTTTGTGACTTTTGTCACTATTAACAATAATAGGATTTAACAACTTCTTTCATTTCAAGAAGCCCTATTATGTTAACATTTGTGACCTTTGTCACCAATACAACTAATAGGTTTTAACAACTTCTCGTAAGAAGACCTATTATCTTTGTCACCTAAACGTTAAAGACTTAATCTTCCAACGTTCTTAGTTTCAATGAACTTTCCAATCTCTTTACATGATGTATAACCACTACATGAGGCTTAGCCACAATTGGTTTATACAATCATTGTAACATAGTTGATGTCACGGAGCATCAATCATTCCATCTTTATTAATCTCATTAAACAGAAATTAAAAAAAATGTTTTAGTTCACAAAACTGCTCTGGTCCGAAATTTTTATCTTCACTTTCACATTATAGATTCCAATCTCCACCGTTCAGAATCTTCTCCTATGAGTCGTGAACATACACACCAAATTTCAGCTCGATTCAACGGTTAAAGAATTGGGAATTGCAATTTTACCACAGCTGGTCATTGCAAAACCTTGCTGGAATTTCCTTCCATCCGTCTCTTCCATCGTATTTCTTAAATCTGTAATCCTTTCTCAAAAAGGCGAATAAGTCTTAAGATTGTTATAAAAATTGCAATTACAGAAGAAAAGAAATTACAAATAAAATTACAGAACAGAAGTAATTAAACTGGAACAGTGTGCACGAGCCCTGATGAATCAGTCTCCTTAAGACTTATTCGTCCCCTCACCAATAGTGCTTGAGGCTGCCTTGGACGCGACTCTCCCAGGATAGAACGTGCGGACCGGGGGCACTTTGCACCTAAAGTTTCCGGCGAATTGACAGTGTGCCTAGACAGTATCACCACAATGCAGTATGCAAGGAGGCCAAACGAAGATTGACAATATGCAGCAAAGAGAGAGTGAGAGCAGTTGCAGGAAAATTGGTGTGTAAAATGGTTTGTGAAGACTCCATTTTATAGCTGCCTTGAATCGAAACTGCCAATCAACCATAATCACGAATTATTACAGTAATAATTTCGTATTTAATTTTGATATGGCGGTTACAAGGAGGAAATTAAAATCGAAAATTATTGCAGTCATAATTTCGACATTCAGTTACAATGGGTTAATGGGAGTAAATTAAATTTTGAAATAAAAAATTCAAAATTTTAGCAAAAAAGCGGGCCTTGCGAATAGGCCATTTCGGAGCTACATTCGTGTCCGCAGGACGCGTACGCACATGAGTTCGGTAGCTCCACGCCTATTTTGTACCCCCCCTGCGCACCCGTGCGCGAGAGAGAGCCTCTATGCCACACACAATTACTCCTTACATAAAGTGTAGTAGTATTTAAACTATCTAACTTTCACATTCTCATTCCATGTGGGATATCTTCATTTTCCCACTTTCAACCCATCATCTTTGAGCCTTAATATTTCATTCATCCATCAACCATCTTGGACAAATAAATATTCGATTTTAATGTTCTCATGGAGTAGAATACAAATCCATAATCAATTTGGTCATTTAACAAATAACCCATTTAGGAAATAATCTCAAATTTCCTTCACACCCACTATTTTTTCCAACAGAAGGTAGAAAAGCCAATTTCCCTCCTCGTATATCGTACTTGAGTGAATTATGTTTAGAGTCCAATCCATTTGGGTCTTGTCCGGATTAGCCCATATTTGTACCTCGATTTATACTGTTCAACCTCAAAAATTAAGAATGAGTTACGGGTTGAAGCAGCGGAGAGGCTACACTCATTGCAAGGGGGTCATTCGACTCCCCTTAATTTTGAAATGTGTCAATTTTAATATTATCAAATTTTTAAAGAATAATATTTTACTACTAAAAATTATGAGTTTATATGTTTTGACTCCCTTAATTTTGACAAAATTTAACACTAAATTAATATTCACACCCAATATATTAAATTTAAATACCTTAATCATAATATTATGCTAAAAAAAAACTTGATCCCCTTCCAAAAAAATCATGCTTCGCGTTGAAGAGTAGGTGGCTGAATTTGAATAGTACTGCCAGCCAACGGCAAGGCTGGCTCAGGAAACATATAGCTCACCAATAAAGGTGGTCGCGCATTTCACTTACCTTCTCCTCCCTCCTCTCTACAGTAACTCACCCTGTATCTGTACCTATAGACTAAGGTATACACCCTACTATATATTAGCACCCAAATATATATATATACTCCCTCCGTTCTATTACAATTCGTACAGTTACAATTTGTTCGTAAATTAAGAAGAAAGTTAGTGGAATAAGTGTTGTGAGTATGAAAAGTGAGGTTTGAGAGAAAAAGTGGAATAAAAAATAGTGAGTTGATTGATGTTGTGAGTATAAAAGTAAAGTAGGAGAGATAATTAATGGGTGAAATAGTAAAGATTCTTTGTCATTTTAGAAAGTGTGCAGTTTGTAATGAAAAGCCCAATGAAAAAAGTGTACAGCTTGTAGCCGACGGAGGGAGTATACAATATGCATTTAATTTAATCGAGATCACTTTTACCATTTTTATACTCCCTCCTCCCAGCCCAATTGATACCAAATTTTTGGACACACAGATTAAGAAAAAATAAGAGAGAGAAAAAGTGGAAGAAAATGTTGTGAGTATGAAAAATTAAATAGGAGAGAGAATGAGTGGAAGGAATAGTGATTTGATTGGTGTTGTGAGTGTAAAAGTAAAATAGGAGAGAGAATGAGTGGGAAAAATAGTAAAGATTTCCTTCCATTTTGGACAGTCTCAATTAATTTGAGACGGACCAAAAAGGAAATAAGTCTCAATTGGACTGGGACGAAGGAAGTATATCATATTGTGTACAACAGATGATTCAATTCATTAATGACGTCACGATGATGTCCGTCTTAATAACTCATAACTGTCGAAACACTTGTAATACACAATGTGATATATAAAAGTGTCATATGTGATCTCTTCTCGAATACACTTAATATGTATATATGCCGAGTTTTGTAGCTATATACATACACTCTGCATGAATTTATTGATCATATAATATGTTGAGTTGGAGTTGGAGTTGAATCTTTAACTTCTAGAGGTACTAATAATATTTTTTTTTGTTATTTATTTATATTATTAATATTACTATATGATATTACTTATTTGAATATCACGAGATTGGTATAGTGTCAATAAATTAGGGACACTACTTTTAGAGTTGAACTCTAGCCTCAAATTCATTCCAGCTCGAGAGGGTATTGATGGCATTATATAGTATGTAATGATTTTTTTTTTCAATATAAAAAATGAGAAATTAAATATTTACTTTTTGCCTAACTAAATCAAAGAAATATTATTACATCAAAAATATATTTCAAGACAAATTAAATTAACTTGCCTAACAAACTTTACATTCAACTCATCTTAATCTTAAGTAGCTACCTAGCTACCACCGATGGTACTTGTAAAACTAAATGTTTAGAAAGCATTCCAAATATAAATTATTGAGATCGAGCAAGCAAGCGTTTCGAATAAGATTTGAATGGGTGTGAATTGTCTAAAGTAAATTCAAATAACTTCTCAAATATAAATTATTGAGATTAAAATAACGAGCGAAAATACAAACATTCAAGTGTCATAACCCCAATAAAAGGCGTAACGAGTTATCATCTTTGTCTTTAAATGAATGTCAATTTTTTTTAAAAAAAAATCTTGTCTTTAAATAAATGATATTTTGAAAAACAGTCCTTAAATATTTTTTTACTTGATGAGCCCGGACATTTCAGATCGAACCCATGCTCGCTCTGGTCCAAAAGGCCGTATATGACGTGGCACCTCTGTGACCGCAGATATCCAAAACGCACTGACCAAGGCTATCTTGTTCACGTTGATCGCGGTCTCATACCAAACTCCCGGTTAATATCTAGCTTGTGAGACACTAGTCTGTACATAGCTCTGACACTAGCTAGCAGGTCTATCACTATCACATTAAATGGTGGCTCAGGCGCCTATCATGCGCGAACTGTCACCTGCCCCCCCCCCCCCATATCCTCGTCCGATCAGAGACATCCTTCTACTCTGTGATTTATGATACGAGCCAACCAGATGCGTACACGTGTCCTTGGTCAAAACTAATATCTCCCATGGCTCTACTATTTAAACTCTCATTTGTCCTCTTGGGCAAGGTAAGTCAAATTATCTAAACCCTATCACACAAACATATCAAGACATTCTAAATCATATATATCAGTTATCAAACCCTCAACGTTCTTACTATCACATACGGGGACATTAGCTAGAATCGATCCCGACTTGGTCTATAACGATGATTATTGTTTGTGTTATAATCTAGGTATCCGGTTCATAAAAAGCCAGTGTTTATCATTAGTAAAACCTCAAAAGTTGTGGTAGTGAAACCCCAAAAGTTGTTGGCTCATCGATACTAAAACTTTTTCTCTAGTTATTTCATCTTATTTTAAACTTGATTTAGGGATATGAACAGTATAAACTGAGATGTGGGCTTGTCCGAATAAGGCCCAAGTGGATTGGGCCCTAAACATAATCCATCAAGTCTCAGCTACGAGGGAATAACTGGGCTTCCTCGTCTCTCTATCTCGTCATTCCCTAAGGCCAACCTAGGCCTAATGGGCGAAATGACCTAGGTCCAAGGTGCCGAGGAGACTCCCTCCAAGGCCGAGATGATCTCTCTTGAGGACGAGGAGGCTTCCTCGACCATGACGTCATCATGATTGGCTTCCCATTTATCTCTCATTCATTCCCCGGCTCCTCATAAGCCGGCCACGCTACGAAGGACGAGGAAGGGACATCTCGGCATACCGGCAGAATGACAATTTATTAGTCCTATCCAAATAAGGACATTAAAGCAGTTACAATCTCTTTAGGATTGTAATCACCTCCAGTACCAATTCAGATCCAACAAGGACTCTTCAACAGATATAATCCTTCTAGGATATATAATCTATCTCTTAAGCAATCCAATTCAACATGAATTCTACATATTTATTCCTATAAATACAAGCCATATATCAGATTATTTGATACGTTATCTTTTTGACCCTAAACTCTGTCAAATTGATTTCTCTCTCCCTCTAAACGTATACTTACTTTCACGCCGAAGGGTCTTCGCCGGAAAAGCCCCGACTTAATTTACGTTTTTTGTTTCCTTTTCAAGCTATTCAATCGCCGGAGAAGCCTCCACTTAGTTTAGTTTATGTTTCTTGTATCTGAATTCAATGAACCAAGCTATAAAAGCCATAAGCAATAGTGTCGTCTCTCATTAAACTCTAATGTAGCATGCGGCAACCCTAGTTCATGCACACATAGAAATATCTAATTTATAAAACCTTCAAATATATTTAATTATTGAGGGAGGGGAAGTGGAAAGGTGATCGACGACACTTTCTAGTATATTTTAATTACATTGAAATAGACCTTCTTCTAATCTACAAAAACTTCTCTATCAATTACTCAAATTACTCTTACCAATCGTACTCACAACAACAATTCAATTATTATTTCATATCACATTTTCTTTCTCCTACCTCACTTTTCATACTTACAACACTTAATACACTACACTTTTTCTTAATTCTTATATAAACAGTAACGGTTAAGGTTGTAGTGAGACGAATGGAGTGTGTGTGTGTTTTGGGGGGAATGAATCTAAGTATAAGAAGTTTATGGGTGGGTATGTGACTATGGGAAGAATATTTTGTTAACAAATAATTTAATCTATTAAAAAAGTGATACTTTAAAGTGTTAGAAATTTTATTTGATGGGGTTTGAACGCTAACATCTCGTATTGAATGAATGAGAATCACAAAAATATACAGAAAAATTTCTGCTCTAATTTAAAGATACAATAAAGCTACTATTAAGATCATAATTATTGATTTTACCAAATTTCAACCACTTCTTCTTGTAGAACTAATGTGAAAATGCAATTAGCCCTCGTGCACAATCGAGTGGTAAAGAAAACAGCATTGTTGGACTTGCAATCTCAGCGTGGGGAGTTTAAATCTTGGCAGGAGCAGCTGGAGCAGTTAATTAATTGGTGAGGTAAGAGTGATGTAAGCGTCATGTAGGAGGGTTCCCTTGGAGCCAGGAGTATAAGGGGTGCTGCCACCCTGACTACCTCGGGCATATCCGCGGTTTCACTCCGCCACATCGAGGAGCCAGGTGGCCGTAGTTCGCACTTAGTCCGACTAGGAAACCTAAATATCAAAAAAAAAAAGGGTGAAAGTGATTAGGCTCCTCATCAAGTCCAATCAGTGGGGATATAATAAGAGTCTTAACAAACATAAATATCCAATTTAAAATTAAAAAATAAAAATTAAAAATATACTTATTCATTATTTAATTTCCTTTAGAAAAGAAAAACATCTACTACTTGGATTGAGATTAATGTAAAGCGCGTAACGCTATTATTAACAACATAATCATTAATGCTACCAAATATGAACCACTTTTTCTAGAGAAAAATTAGAGTGAAAGTGCTCATGAAGTCAAGTTTTTAATTTATTTATTGTGTTTAATTGCTATAAACAATTCATATTTATTTTTGTGGAGTCTCTTCCACTTTATATGGACCTATAAATACCTCTTCCCCGTACCTCTCTCTCTAGTCTAAACCAACCAAATATCTCTCCATCTCTCTCTCTCTCTCCTCCCCTCTCTCTCTCTCTCACACACACAAACACAAAAAATGGCAGTAGAACAAAGTACAACGGTGATGGCCAAGAAACTATGGAGTGTAGTAAGAATAATGTTCTACATGATGAGGAAAGGCTTATCAAAAAACAAACTGTGGGTCGATCTCCACATGATGTTAAAAAGGGGTAAAGTGGCAAGCAAAGCCATCGGTAACCTCATGCTCGAGCACCAATACTCCGCCCTCACGTGCAGGTCAAACGACGTCCACATGTCATTCGTCTCACCTCGTGAGTACGAGTTCAGCTGCAGCAATAGCCCAGTCTATCCCTCGTACTACACGAAGGCGCGTAAAAGCAGCCACAAAATTCACAATCACAGTTACCGCCGCCAGTACCCTCAAGTACACGTGGCTCAGAAAGTGTTTGATATTTTGAACCAATACGAGTCCGTGGAGGCAGCATCACCTTTGGCTTTGCCGGGATTCGGGAAAAGTCCGATGGTTAGGCAATTGCGGGTAACGGACTCTCCATTTCCGTTAAAAGATAACGAAGAAGTGGATGCTCAAGTCGACAAGGCGGCGGAGGAGTTTATTAACAATTTCTATAAAGAATTGTTGCAACAAAAGAAAAGGGCCGCCTTTGAATCTCCCTCCCCATTCCACAAATGGGGTTGATGATATTATTATCGGATTTTCGATAATGGTCTCCCAATTCTCAACCATGTCCATGTTTGTATGTATATACGGACAAGATCGATCGATCATGACCTCAAGTTGAGTACACAAATAATGGCTACGACTGACTATCGGAAAATATCACGTGACTTGCACATGATTATACGCTCCCGACTCTTTGATGTACGTAGGTAGCCATAATTTGTTTACTCATGGAGTTCTTCTATCTGTAACACAAAATGTGAAAAAAACACCATAACCACCCCGTTGTTTCAAGGCCGGAAACAACGGGGTGGTACGGCGTTTTTTTCCTTCTTTTTCTTTGTTCACTACTCTTTGTCTTACTTGATGTTGAAAATAAATTTTGAATTTTGACTTTAACTTTAACTTTTTTGGTTTTGTATTTGTCAAAGTTCATTTATTTATAGCAGATTTTCTCTTTTTATTATTTTAAATCAGAAGCATGATAAACAATATAATACTCCATCCATCCCACCGGAAAAAGAATTTTAATACTAGTTAGTTTAATTAAATTTTGATAAATTAACAATAATTATTTTCTTAAAATTGTATAATTATAATTAATTAATACTAATATTTTTAGGGAAGCATTAGTAATTGATTTAGAATATTAAGAAAATATTTTAAATAATTTTAAAAAAATAAATAATCAAGTTGATCATAAAAATAAAAGTGAGACCGAAAACGCATACTCCCTCCGTCCCGGGTTAACGAGGCACAAATATTAATAAATCTTTTTTATTTTAGGAAAGGTGAATGATTGTGTTTAGCCTTTCTTAATTTGAAGCATTACTTTTCCAAAGTTGGTGGGTTAAGGTGGGTGGTTTGTACCCATTATGTCTCGGGACTAAGTCTTAGATTTAGAGATTTTATTTTTTAAATATATATATTTAGAGATTTGTCTTTATAAAAGAAAGGTCTTTTAATTTATTAAGTGGTTACTTTATTATTTTAGTGGACCTAGCTAGCTAATTGATTCAAGTGGTTGGGAAGTCATCTATCATGGGGTAAGGATTAAAATGTGACAATTTTTTTTTTTCAATATTTATATAGAAAGAAATAAAATTTGCTTAATTGATGATACATAAATACCCATTTGTCAGTTGTCACAGTGTGACAGTGAGATTTGTACCCTATTTTATTTTCTTTGTTTAAATATATCCCTCCAACCCATTATAACCTTCTTAATTACTGTCTGCAAAAAGGGAAATAGAAAAGAGAAAATGATATAGATAATAATTGAATTGTTTTTGTAAATATAACACGTAAGTCTTATTAATATGAAAATAATATAATATTTTTATTTTAGAAAGTATGTACTCCCTCCGTCTCAATAGTAGCTGTCCAAAATTTGGGTTGCACGCAAATTAATAAAATGAGAGGGAAGTAAAAATGTTGTGAGTGTAATTTGAAAATAGGAAAAAGAATGAGTGGAGGGAATAGTAAATTATAATGGTATTGTGAGTGTTAAAATAATGTAGAAGAGAGAATGAGTAAAGGGAATAGTAAAGATTCATTTGCCAAAAAAAAAAAGTGAAAGCTATTAACGGGACATCCAAAATGACAAAATGGGAAGCTACTATAGAAACGGAGGGAATATTTTATCACAAGATTTTGGGGGAAACTAGTTTCTCCTTAAGTTATAGAAAGTCTTGTTTTATAAACTGTTCCTAAATATTCGCTAACTACTTGCAAGTAGAAAAAAAGTGGACTTTTTATAATTTATGGAGAAACTAGTTTCTCCCAAAACTTGCTCATATTTTATAATGAGACGTCCAATAATTTTTTTTTTAAAGTTTGGAGTGGGTAGATCGTACGAATATTGGTCGCGAACGGAACTTAGGTTAGAAGTCAGCTTGGTGCTCAGTTTGGTCTGGGTGAATTTATATTATTTAAGGTAATTTCTAGGTTGTCAGGTTATACTCATAAATCAATTATTGGAAGATGCAGGGGAAGCTCCTGAATATAGGGACCCTCTTCTCTTCTGTGATTAATTTGGATGTCCTAAATTAAATGTAGTAGTCCCTCCGTTTTAAAATGTTTGTTTTATTTGATTTTTTTATTGAATTTTGATCATAAATATCTGACAATTTAATTATGTTCATGAAATTCTAAAAATTTCTATTGATTCACCATTAATAATATTATCAACAACTTTTAGAATTTCATGAACATGACATGATTAACCTCTCATAAATTTGTGGTCAAAGTTTAACAAAAAAATCAAATGAGACAAATATTTTGGGTCGGAGGGAGTATTTATTTTTAAACCAAATTTGACCCATTTTCAAATGTTCACGAATTTTCCACTTACTATAATTATAAAAAAAAACATTAATGATCTCACGATATTAAATGACGAGTGTAAGTGTGAATTCGAACGTGTTGTTTTGTGGAGAATGTTTAATAATTTCTACAAAATTTGAACATTCATTTTGAGACAAAAGTTTTGGAAAAGTGGATATTTATTTAGGGGGGGAAGAGAGTCTTAAAGTCTGAGGTTCCACCTTAAAATCAATTGGTATACCATCTTAAAGTTCGAGGTTCCACCTTAAAACTAATTGGTGTTAAGGGGAGTGGCCCATGATCATTATATGTCATAGGCAAGGTTTATCAATTTTCGATGTGGAATAATATCTATAACCGGGAGTACTATAAATTAACATAATTCTCATGTTAAAAATAGATATTAAATGAATACTCGTATTTATTTTTAATTAAAAAAATATACTCCCTCCGTCCCAATAAAAGCTTCACCAATTACCCAAAAGGGCGTCCCGTTAGAAGCTTCACCTTTCCTTTTTTGGACATAAAATATTATTATTTCCTCCACTCATTCTCTCTCCTACATTATTTTAATACTCACAACACCATTATAATTTACTATTCTCTCCACTCATTCTCTCTCCTATTTTATTTTCACACTCACAACACTTTCAATATAATACTCTTACCATAATTACCGTGCCCAAGCCAAATGGTGAAACTCTTACCGGGACGGAGGGAGTATAAAATTTTGAGTAATATGTATCCAATGTTCTATTTTATAACCACTAACGTTGACTTCCAGCCTAAATATTGTGACCATTTTGTGCCTAGTTGCCATTTAATATTTCTCACAAAGTTAGTCTAATCAAATTGGCTTAGGGAAAACGGCCCATAATTAATTAAAGTAAATGTTGTCGACCAATCAAATCATTCTGCTTTACCTGGCCTAAAATAAAAGCCAAAATCTTTTTTTTTAAAAAAAAAAAACGCTGTCTTTTCTTAAATTTAAATTTAGAATAAAACGTGTTTTGTTTTTCTTGCTAATGTCAGTGCTAGTGCATGTGTAATAAAATGTCAGTGTAAAAAAGTGTCAGTGTTAGTGTAAAAAAGTGTCAGTTCATGTATATTAAGTGTCAGTGTTAGTGTAACAAAATGTCAATTTAAAAAAGTGTTAGTGCATTTATATTAAGTGTCAGTGTAAAAAAGTGTTAGTGTAACAAAGTGCCAGTGTAACAAAGTGTCAGTGTAAAAAAGTGTCAGTGTTAGTGTTATTAAGTGCCAGTGTAAAAAT
This sequence comes from Adenophora triphylla var. japonica, assembly GCA_022495995.1. NCBI lineage: Eukaryota > Viridiplantae > Streptophyta > Magnoliopsida > Asterales > Campanulaceae > Adenophora > Adenophora triphylla. Next base: position 1,020,393 of record JAFEMH010000025.1, read on the forward strand.
GATTTTTCTTAAGCTTAGAAAAAATGCATTTTTTGTAAGACCAACTCAAAATAAAATGAAAAAATCAACGGAAATAATTAAAATTTGCAGAAACATTCCTTTAGAGTAAGAAATATTTCAAATTGTTTCACCATAATTAATCATTTAATAACTCAATGATGAAAAATTAATATGAACACGTTGATGTAGACTCGTTAATTTATCATCTTATATAATAATAATCCATGAGATTCTCAAGGTTTAGAATTCCATTTTTTTTTTTATATTTTATGCGACAAAAAATGCGATTAATTCAATTTTTTCTTGTAAAAATCAGCTACGTACACGCAATAAAGATCGTAAAAATAGACTTATAATTTTAATTTCCATTAATCACGGATGTTAATATATGATTTAGCATTGACTAATATAGTGAGACTGATTAGTGACCCGTACTTAAGAAGTGAAAAAAAAAATTAATTAGGCAACACTAATTAAGAAATTAGAGGTGGAATATTCTTAATTTCTTATAGTTATTTTCTTGAGTTTATTTTAAAAAAGGCACTAAAAAAGATGACATTTACAAAAAAAAAGAAAACAAATGGGAAATTACAAAAAACTACTTTTTTTTTCTTTTTTTACAAAAAACTTTTTTTTTTGTTTTTTTTTAATCGCTTTGGTCAAACAAGTGATAATTTCGGTTATCGGTTGTTCAAACAACCGATAATTTCGATTATCGATCGATAACTGAAATTATTAGTTGTTTGAAGAGTAATTTGTGCTTCAAACAACTGATAATTTTAGTTATCTGTTGTAAACAAGTGATAACTGAAATTATCAGTTGTTTTACCAAAATTGATAAAAAAAAAAACACCAAAAAAAATTGTAATTTCGAACTTATGTAATTTTTTTTTTTTGTAATTTCCATCTTTCTAAAGTAGTTTTTTGTAAATGTCTCTAGTTTCTTAGTAGGGTAACTAATTATAATAGACAAGAAATACTCTCTTCTAACAATTAATTTTTTAATTTTTAGTTTTTTTTGCTATTTTTCACGTTAGCAGGCGAGGAAAGATCGAACCCTATCACTCGCTTAGGGTTGACGCTCAGCTCTAACAATTAAAACTTGAAATAGATGTACTAAATTTGAATTAAGTTCTTAGCCAAGATTGACTTGGTTTTGTTAACTTGGCTAGTTTCATTTTGCATGTCATACTTTTTAGGATTATAATTTTACTATGATATTCCTTGGAATTACATTAAAAATTGATACGTAAATAACTCGTAGGTATGTGATTAATGAACTAAATTTAGTGAAGTCTGAACCGCATATAACTCATCAAATCATAAGTGATACGTAATATGGTATAAAGCTTTTAGGCTCCAAAAGAGAAGATCCGAGACGTTGCAAATTTAACTATAGTTCATTCATTCATTCACGTAAATAACTCGTAGGTACGTGATTAATGAACTAAATTTAGTGAAGTCTGAACTGCATAGTAGCCGTTCAAAAATTCTAGAACTCGAGGAGAGTTGTGGTTGTGCATGAAAATAGTGTGTGTGGTACAAGTAGGTTAGATGAATGATAAACAAGAGTAGCATTTAAGTTATTGGAAAAAAGAAAAGTTGCCGGGCGGCTTTTAAATTTGGGAAGAGAGAAGACAAATGGAGAAAAGGACTCTCCAAAATAATATAGGTGGAAGGGTTGTGGTTATGGACCTTATGGTCCTCCATTATTTATTATGTGTCTTCATTTCTCTTCAAATTCTATGTCCTTCAAATCTCTTTCATTTTGCTTCTTACTTATCCACCCAATCACCAATTTACATATTTAGTTCATCCAACAAATATTTTTACCATACAACATAATCAATACTGTCACCTGTCACCGCTGTCGGTCGTTGATCACCCGGTTTCGATTGTCGATCATTGGATTCTGGTCGCCGGCCGTTGCCGCTCGCCCACTGCCACCATTTACGCAGTATTATACACCATTATGTGAATAAAGAATTATAAGTGGATAGAAGATTAGAGGAGAGAGAATGTAAAAGTTAAATGTGGGTAGTAAATAGTAGTTAATGATTGAGTTTTTTATAAGTGGGTAGAAAATTAGAGGAGAGAGAATGTAAAAGTTAAATGTGGGGTATGGAATAGTAGTTAATATAATGATTTGTTTTTTTTAAATATGTTAACATTATAAGGGTATAATGAATTATTTTTTTTGTAAATATATTTAAATTATAAGGATATAAATGTCTGAAATACTGTTCAAAATTTGTCATTTATGGAAAAGACTCTTAAAGTGGGACGGAGGGAGTATATTGTATACAACATGCAATAATTATAATTTATGGTACAACATTTTCAATACTGCCGCCTGCCACCACCGTTGGCCGCCGATCACCGGATTTTGATTGTCGGTTGTCGGATTCTGATCGCCGGCCGTTGCCGCTCGCCCATTGCCACCATTTAAGCAGTATTATACTTATGTGATGCAGTAGATAACAAAATAATAGTATAACATTACAAGAAATTTATCAGGCATTATTATATATTTATTGGACTCATGAGGACATTCTCCATTTTCTTAAAATATATTGGCAAATCAACTGAAATACTTATTATATATTAAGAGTTTAAGTATGTATTATTCTCAATATCACTCTGTCGTGCAAATATAGTCTCATTTTATTTTCGATGATTAATCAAATTGAGCTTTGACCAATTTTCATAAAATTAATTATTATTATTAAACTCTAAAAAATACTATTAATTGTATTGTTTGTGGCGCATCACTAATATCCTAGACTATTATGAAAATAAATAAAATTTTATACAATATTGGTCATTTGGTCAAAATTCACTCCCGATTACAAGAAAACTATGTTTTTCATAAGACGGAAGCGGTATTAATTTTTTATTACGTCCGTCACAAAATGAATGTCCGAAAAATACAATGAAAGGATCAGTCATCATCCTCATTCCTCATGTATGCATGCATGGGTAGGTTTTGCCGATGAGTTTGTGATTAACATTGATGAACCTGATTTTTGTTATATATATACATACACAGATACTCAGTTTCATACAGTTAAATATATCACATATACGCATATACTAAATATACGGTGGGACCTCCACAAAATGACACCTATACACTTATTTTCCTATAAATACTATAATCCTCCAAAAGCAAAGATAATCTCTAATCTCTCATTTACACAATACACTCTCTCTCTCTCTACAATATTCTCTTTATATTTCTCATATACAAAAACTGATCCATGCGCCCGAGGGTTATAGCGGGGCAACTCCTCGTATCCCTAACAGTATTGTTTTGCAGATCTTGCCCAAGATGCAACGCATCTACAGCAACCTTTGTCACCTTGAGGCGTGACATCATCAAACATGAAAGATGATAAAGGTAGATACGTGGCATGCACAATTATTTGGACATTATCAATTATTAGCCAAATTTTCTCTACTTGGCATCCAAATTCAAAGCTTTTGGGATTTATTTTAATTATGATAGTGATACATAAGTCCACGTCAAATATTCAACTGGTGAACATGTGTCAAGGTGGGAGTAAAATGCTTTTTTTATTTTAATTTTTAATTTAAATTAATTAAATTTAATATGGATTCTAAATTTGTCCAATAAATTTCATCATTTGATTAAAAAGGGGGTCGGACTCAATAACGTCATCATTGGTTACAGCGGAACAATCATTTCAAATGACATTCCAAAAAAGGTAAAAATAAAATAAAATCAAATCAAATAAGAAATTGAGTGAGCTTAACTTGAGTTACACTTTAGAATTATTAGGGCCAATAATTTTACCCTTACATGTAGGGTCTTCATCTCCTTTTCACATATTCTCCCAAAAGGAAATGGCTCATAAATTCATAATTAATACCAACTTAAGGGATAATCAAGCATAAAATTTATTAGTAAAACTTATAATTTCATCTTGTAGAACATGATATGGCATGCCTCATCAACTTTATTAAATTCGATCAAATATTTATATGTATATTTTTTAAATTATTAAAGTTGTTATTAATAAGTTACATAATATTTTTATGATAATGAGAAAAAAATCTAAAACATATTGAATTTATGTAAATTGAAATTGAAAATGAGACAATATTTTTTAGGATAAAGAGATGTTATAATAACATTAATTTAGATTAAAAAGTTTTTAATATATATATATATATATATATATATATATATATATACACACACACACACACACACACACACACACACACACATATATATATATATATATATATATATATATATATATATATATATATATATATATATATATATATTTATATATATTTATATATATATTCCCTCCGTCACACGCGAGTGGAGACCAAAAAATTGGGCACACAAATTATGAAAAAGTAGGAGAGAACATTAGAGGGGGAAGATGTTTGTGAGTATGAAAAATAAAATAGCAGAGAGAATTAGTGATAAAAATAGTAAGTTGATTGGTGTTGTGAGTATAAAAGTAAAATAGGAGAGAGAATAAGTGGAATAAATAGTATAAAAATTTTATCATTTTGAGCAGTCTTCACTCATACGTGACATAAGACAAACAAAAAAGGAAATAAGTCTCTAACCCCGTGACTTATGGAGGAATATATAAATAAGAGTTTGTATGAACATGAGTAATATATCATTGTACTATATGTGTATATACCCCAACTTTTAATTTGGAAAAGCTGGACATGCAACTCTATTAAAGTGCAAACAACTTTAAAACAAGAAATATCGACTCATAAAGAATATGCAAATGGTTTTTTTTTTTTAAAAAAAAAGAAGAAAATAATTGCACCACTTAAAATGGAAAGCTAGCTTCTCCATGATTGGTTTATGAAATATCAAATGAACTGTCCCAATCTTTTTAATTTCCCCCTCTAAATTAGTGGCTGATAATTGAAAGTACATAAATTAGTTAAGAAATAGTACTACATTGATAGTAAAATACTAAAATCACTATAATATTAAGGGTGCTACATATACTAAATTGAATTTTAGCATAACGTTTCACCCTTAGCGTAGCCTAGTGATGTGCCTATGACAAAATATTATGGCCCATAAATGTTTACCTGGCCTAAGCCAGAATATGATCTATAGAGAGTCACTTGTGGGCGCCTATTTCACGAGGATCTCGTCAAGAGCTTGGTTCTCGCATATTGGTTTTCGCATGTTGGTTCTTGTATATTGGTTCACGCATGTTGGTTCTTATATATTGGTTCTCGCATATCGGTTCTCGTATGTTGTTTCTCGCATGTTGGTTCTCGCAGGTTGTGATTCTCGCATCTCGTCAAGGTAAGGTTGTGATTCTCGCATCTTGTATCTCGTTTCTCGCCAATAACATCTTGGTTCTCGCATCTCTCAGCTCGTTTCTCTCAGCATGTTTATGTCTCAAAATGAATGTTACAATAACTATATACGTACTTTCTCGTTGCATTTTTTTAGCTTTAATTTGGATTAGTCGGAGCGGTTTCTTACATTTCTCTCCTCGAAACATGGCAATATTACCAAAAATTAGTTTATAATTTAGAAACTATTATATTAACCTGCTCACTAATTGGTATTATCCTTTTAATTTTGGCCTAACCACATTTTCAATATTTCCTAATTTATTTAAACTTCAATTTAAACTATTATTTTTTTCCTAGCATTTTTAATCATCGTAGTATCGATGTGCACTTATTTTCCCTAAAGTAGTGAAAATTAAACTTTTTTTTTTACAATTTTAACCATCGCATTTTATGCGTTTTGGAAAAAAAAATGAATGCGTATTTAAATTACGATAGTTAAAACGGCTAATAAAATATAAGAATGGTTAAGAACAAAATACGAGAATTGCAAATTTCGATTGACCTTTAGTAATTTTTTGCTTGCTCTCTTTCTAAAGAAATACTTCCTTCCTTCGTCGCAAAATTCACAATTTTTTCTTTAATTTATAACAATCTATAGTATAAATGGCACCCCTCCTTGCTATAGTACAATGAACAGTTTCAAGTGCCAAATTTTCCATTTTGCCCTCACTAAGTTGTCCCTTTCCCATTTTGCCCTTAAAAAAATTAATTTAAAAAAAAAAACACGTGTCCTTGGACACGGGCTTTTACTAGTACATATATATATATGGTAGAATTGTAGCTACTGCTGTTTTGAAAATCAATCACTTGTGCGTAACAGCGATCATATAAGTATCTGAACAAATGAACGAATAAACGCACACGAACATAATTAAGTAAAAATGCAGTGAAATAAATAAAAACACGAAATTAAACACTTTATCAATAAAATGCTTAATGAAAAACTTTCATTAATAAAAAACTTGCAGAATACAAGTTATCAAATAAATATAATAAAATAATAATAATAATAATAATAAAAAGACTAAATGAGCTCTAAACTTCTAGAACAAATCAAACACAAAACAACCTTGAAGAGTTAAAAGATTTAGATCACAAAAGGTTAAAGGCCAAAGATGAACAACAATATTTGTTCTTAATATAAAAACAATTACTAAGAACCTTAAAGATTTAAGGAGTTTGATCACGAAACAACTTCAAGAAAAATAAGGACTCTTTTATGAAAAACTCGATTTCTCTCTTTGAATGCTTTGGAATTCGTGAATTGCAATGATTGGCTTTCATTGATTATATAACCGCCCAATTCCAACCGGCGAGTTCTACCATAAATAAAAGATAAACACTACAAATAAAAGATTAGTAGGTTAGTATGAGATAAATATCAAAAATATAAATTCTTATTTAATACTCCTTCCGTCCCACTTCACTTGACACTAATTTTCATTTTGATCCGTCCCACCTCATTTGACACTGCTCAAAATGGAAAGTTTTTACACTCACAACACCAATCAAATCACTATTCTCTCCACTCATTCTCTCTCCTACTTTACCTTTTCTACTCACAACATTTTCTTTAATTAATTATCTCTCTTACTTTTTCTTAGTTACCGTGCCCACCTCTTTGGTGCCAAGTGAACCGGGACGGAGGAAGTATTATCTAATATAAATACTAACCTAATTTACTTATCTAAGATAAATACAACTATTCCTAAGTTAAATAAAAACTACCTAAATTATTATTAAACTAATTTAAGTAAATATTTGTATTAGAATAATGAAAATTAAAAAAGATATTCTAAAATATTTCATACTCTTTCAATATATATAATATTTAAAAAAAAATTGTTTTCTAAGAGTAGGTCTTGTAAAAAACTAGTTTTCTCAAAATGTTATGAAAAAACTAGTTTTCAGCGTTGTTTATCCCTCTTATTAGTTAGGGTTAGTGTTTAAAAACTAATTTTTTCTTATATTTTGAAAAAACTAGTTTTTCACAAGATTTTGGCCTGCTCTAAAAGACAAAAATAATCGTTTGTTTATGAACAAAGTTAGAGAGTACTCCTCCATTTCAAAAATGATATTTTTATATATTTTTATATATGTACATCGATATTTTAAATCATCGTAATTTACTCAAATTTCAATTTTAATTATTTACGTACTTTTAGCAGTTTTAAGCATTATATTTTATATACACACTTACTATCTCCATCTCCAAAAAGTGAGGAAATTTAATGCATATTTTTAGCAATTTTAACCATTCTACTTTCAGATTTTTGAGTTAATAAATGCTAATCTAAAGTAAAATGGTTAACGCAGTTAAAAATACAGAATGATTAAAGTCGTAGTTTGAGCAAAGTTCGATAGTTATGAGTGTCGATATATGTTTTATTTACACTAGTTATTAAGTTTTGGAAGAGTGGTCGTGAAATTATAAAAAAGTATCGTAATTCTCGAGAAGTGCCTCCACCATTTTGTATTATAGATGCACTATTTTATTCATATGTGAGTGAGTATAATAATATTGTATGCAATATTATATATTAATGTATATTCCCTCCGTCCCAATAATACCTTCACCATTTTTTTTTGGCACGCAAATTAAGGGTTTCAAAAATGTTGTGAGTGTAATAGTAAAATAGGAGAGAGAATGAGTGGAGGAAATAGTAAATTTGAAAAATGTTGTGAGTGTAATAGTGAAATAGGAAAGAGAATGAGTGGATGGAATAGTAAAGATTTTTTGCCAAAAAAAGAAAGGTGAAGCTTCTAACGGGATGTCCTTTTGGGTAAGAGGTGGTCTCCCGTGAGAACAAGGGGATCCGTCTCATGCATGAGACGGGTCGACCCATGACCCATGGGGCATGACCCGTCACGTGGCAGCCTTTTATAGGCCAATTTTTTTTTTCTCCAGGACCCATGGGTCCGACCCTAACACGTGGCAGCCTCTCATAGGCCCATTTTTTTTAATTTTTATTTTTTTGCTTTTTTTTTTTAGTTTTTATATTATTTTTTCGGCTTTTCAGTGGTTTAGAAAAAGTAATAGTTATCATCTCTTAATGTAATGACTGTATACATATAAAGTAACATTGTTCATAAGTAAACGTAATACCTGTTTTAAAAAAAAACAAAAGCTCGTTTTACCCATTTTTTTAAATGTAATACAAACTATATGTATTACATTTGAAATGCAATAACTTATGTATATGAATGTAATAGTTTATACAAGTAAATGTAACACTTTGATAGATGAAATTGTAACATATTTCTATAGATAATGTAATACTTTTACATGTATCATGATAAATTTGAACTCATTGTAACTTATTGTTTGAAAACATATAGATATCTATACATATGTGTTACAATTATGTACAAATACTATTACATATAAATAACACGTTTGTTACATTTTAGTTATAACTAGTATAACACCCGTGCGTTAAACGCACGACCAACAAATTGTGAGAAATAACGAAAACTAAATAAAAAAAGTTGCTAAAAATATCATTAAAAATATTCATAATGAAATTAACAATAACAACTTCGCTTTGTTCATCCAAAATATGAGAACAAACATGATTATAGAGTGCCTCAAAGCTAATAATAAACAAAGATGCTATCTTTGGCAACACAAGATTTTTGTAGAGGATTGTTAATAAGATTTACAATACTAACTTATCTTAACAAAAAGTACCTCAATGCAGGCAAGCAAGATGCGCAAAGCCATTTCATGGTAATACTTTGCTCTCAAAGGATAAGAGCCATAGCTGTTTCCGCAAAGTAGCATAGGTGAGTGAGCATATTTTATGATTTTTTCCTCATCGAACCAAGAATAATACGGAGTATCACTAAATAAAAATGGAGCATCTAAGCTTACTTGGAGTAGTAAACTTCACCATTACCCCCACATAGTACTGCCATGTCAGTAGCTGTACACATCAAGATGCCTCCATCAGCAATTGACTGGACAGCAGAGTCCAGGAACACAGAAGGTGATCCATATGGATCGAGATCAACCTAAACAAAGCAAATGTCAGCAATAACCAATGGCCAAGTTCTTGCATTGCAATTAGGAAGCAAAATAAGTTCCTGCGAGGATAGAAGCCAGCCCACTTTACTTTTTATTTGGAGTAGCAAACTTCACCATTACCCCCACATAGTACTGCCATGTCAGTAGCTGTACACATCAAGATGCCTCCATTAGCAATTGACTGGACAGCAGAGTCCAGGAACACATAAGGTGATCCATATGGATCGAGATCAACCTAAACAAAGCAAATGTAAGCAATAACCAATGGCCAAGTTCTTGCATTGCAATTAGGAAGCAAAAGAAGTTCCTGCGAGGATAGAAGCCAGCCCACTTTACTTTTTATTTCATTTAACTTAAAAGAGAATAGAAAGGTTGAAATATGCAGAAGTAACAGATTACACCTACACAATACGATCCTATTAAACATTAAGTTATAGACGTGTCACGGAATTCAATGTTCAAATTATTCTCCTAGTCAGTGGCCGGTAGAAACATGGGAACACCAGGTTCAGGGGAAAGACCATACCTAATGATAAATGCAACCCATCACAAGGTAGCTTAATGAAGCACCAATACAGAAGGTAAGAAATGTGATGAAGCGCCAGTCCAACTAACCTCTCCAAGACGACGGAATGCACCGTAGATGCCGCCAAATAATGTAGAAAATATATCATCAAATTAATATATCAAACGGATTGCAGTTTTAATCAATCAAACTACGTAGCTCATGGAACAATTTCAAATGAAATGAGAATCACTATATGCTATAAAAACATGAGCAAAACAACAGATCAAACCAATGCAATGCAAAATCTTTGATACAACCAAAATTAGCATAAGATAACATATATGAACCTTAACCCTAATCAGAGGTAGAGGAAACATACCGGGTTTAGATCCATTTCGAGGGATGAAATTGAAGCCGAGATCGATGTGAATTTCTTCGGACGACAGCAATCTGTGGCCAATTTCTTCTCACTATATACAAAGATGTGTGGGGTTTAGATCCATAGAAGAAGAGAGAGAGGGGGCGGTGACCATGGCAGAAGAGAGAGAGGGAGGCGAAGATGGGGCGGGGCGGGGTATGTTTTAGGGAAGAGAAGCGACGCTGGAGAGGGAGTAGAGAGACGGTGCGGGAGGGAAGAGGGATCGACGCTAGGGAGGGAAGAGAGAGAGAGAGAGAGAGGAGAAAGCGTTTGTTTTGTACGCTAAGGGAAGGGGCTGGTTTCCAGAATGTTCCAAATGTGAGTGGGAAAATGAGGAGCTAAATCACTTCACTCATTATATATATATAGATAAGTATTACTTTTGCCAAACGAAGAAAAATAGGGAAAAACACTATTATTTTTCTGTATATATGTATTACTTTTGTAACGACCCTAACCCTAGGCACTATTTTAGTATCATATTATATACTTTTTATATTATTGTTGACTTTATGTGCTCATTTTATGTCTTTAATTTTTATGAAGAGTTAGGATGGTTGTGAAATAACTTTAAAGCCTTAGGATTTAAGTGAAAATAAGATAAAGTATTTTAGGGGAAATATAATAATTGAAAATAAATAAAATAGGAAATGTGGTCAAGGTGTGTTGTGTAAAGATTTGGAGTAGAGGGGTTAGTTGTACTATCTTGGACATTGGGGGACTTAATTGAATAAAGTGGAAAGATTTTATAATGTTAGTCAAGGGGGGCCATGCCTCCCCCTTTTTCCCATCACTACTTCAAGTAACCTCCCATACCTCCCTATTCAATCATCTTCATCTTCTCCTTAACCTTTCCAAAATCTCCATGGAAACCCATCCATGAGCCTTCTCTTCCAAAATTCATATCAAATTCAATTCTCTTCCATTTGAAGATCCGTTTGTACATTCTTGATCGTGGCGGTGAGGGGAACACATCAAGCTAGGAAGATCATTGTTTCATCTCATATTGTTAAGGTAAGTTATTATGACTTCCTTCTAATAATTGCTCATTTTATGTGTTAATGGACATTTTGTGAAAAAGAAAAGGATTTTGATATATTTGAATAATGTTATTTGAGTAAAATGGGTTACTTAAGGTTGAATTGATTTTTAGTTATGAGATAATGATTTAAGTTGAAGTAATGAGGGTACAATGAGTGTAAGATGTTAATGACTTTAATGAAGTTAGTGTATGTGGTTATATACAACATATTACTTTGATTTGGAAGATGTTATGAGTATATCTCAATGGGGTTGAAGGAAGTAGAAAAGGATTGGGTAGGCTTTTAATGGTGTGAGTTATTATGACTTTCCTTCAAATTAAATGTCATGAAACAATTGATGTTGTTATTATTTATTATGATTGTTGTTTGATGCTTTGGAACCTTTCTTGGAGTAGAGAAATTGTTTAATGATCTAGATATAAGATTGATGTTCATGGAGGTTGATAAAGAAGAAAGAGTATGGTTTGAATGGAGATAGAAAGGTTAATTATGAAATGGGTAGTGTAATGAGTAAAACAACTAAGTATTAAATGGGTTAAATCTATCTTGTGTGATTAGGAATGATTTAGTATGATATTGGTGAAGTTAGTATACCTTTTTATGTTCACAAAACAGAGGAAACTTGGTTTGGGATCAACTTGGTGTAGCTATTGATTAAATTGCAGTTCTGTTCTGAATTCTGGGCTCAGGTCACGAGTCGTGCCCTGTGGCACGAGTCGTGCCTGAGGATGGGACGAGTCGTGATCAATGTTAAGCCTAAGTCGTGCCCTGGTCTGTAACTTTTGACCATTTTCCAAGCTGTTTAAACCCAATTTAACTAGGATATAAATGAACCCTCTTTCACCTAGATTAAAGTAGAATACTTGGGCTACACAATGACACCTTAATTGGTTAAAATGGAATTATGAAAGTAGTTTAAATATTGTTCGGAAGATGGTTGATAAGCTTGATTCGTAACTTCATCAAAGTGGTTCAAACTTGGAGATTTGATCTCGAACTTTTATAAAGGTTATTCAAAGTTTTGTAATGACTTCGTAGGAATGGTTTATGGTACATGGTGACCTTACTTGCTCCCATATCCTTGGTGATTAGTTTGAATAGTGTTAAAGCTATAGGTTACACTATTGCGTTAGCCAGAAATGTATATGTACCACATTGTGGCATTGTTATCCCAATTGTGGAATTATTGATTATGTGGATACCTTGATATCCCAAGTGTGGATTATCTGGCATGTTGTTACATTGTATCCCAAGTGGGAATTATTTAGTTATATTGTTACCTTACTTGAATTCATATTCATTATTGATGGTATTATGCATAGTGTATTAAATGAATGTTGCACTACAGTATTGATTTAACATGAGTATACATTACCATGTTGTTATATTCTTATCCCTTTTGTGGATGTTATTTCAAGTATCTATTATGTGCTTGAACGTGTTTATATTATATGTGATTCGGGGGTATAATGGAATTCAATCAATTATGAATTTGTTCTATAAGTGATTGAAGGTTCATCATACCTGTGACCGTCCCCTCTGTGGCCACAGAGTGGGAGTGCTAGCTTCTGTATTGAGCCAAAAGCCTTACAGCCAGCTGCGATTTTATGGAGTTAGGTGGAATGCTTCTGTATTAAGCCAAAAGCTTTACAGGTAGCGGCGATATTATATGATACTCTGAATAAGGGTCATATAAGTATCTTCTTTCCTTATATGGATCTCTGGGGTATGAGTCCTATAAGCGGTGAATGTGCATGGGGGCAGTTCACCAAAGAGCGGAATTTTACTCCCACGTTGTACAACATATTGTGCAGACGAGAAAGGTAAAATGAGATAACGTAAGGTGTTTACCGCTTTCATAATGTGTTATGTGTGACCATGTTATGTGTTGCATATTGTTTGGCATCTTGTTGCATTCATAATAGCTTATTGAGATTTATTCTCACCCCTTCCCTTTTACTGTTTTAGATCGTCTTGAGACAGTGACACGAACCAGTGACGCCGGAAATAAGAGTGTAGACTTTTGCTTTTGGGACTTGTCAGGTTATGTATATGAGTAGGATGTCTGGGAGTATTTATTAAGTATTACTCTTTTGGAAAGTTGTATATAAAACTCTTTTGTAAAACAAAGTTATTTGGGGATTTTTCGATGTAATTGATCAGATCGTGATTTGTTGAAATTGTTATTTAAATTCCTCCAAATGGAGATATTATCAGTTGACTCCGTTTATGGGAAATTGAGAATTGGTTTTCTTTTAAAGGGAAATAAAAGTTTTTTAAAAATTAAGATGGGATTTCTTAGTTTGGGCCTCTCCAGCTCGGGACACGAGTTAGGTCTCGGGTTGGGGTGCTCACAACTTTAATGTATACAAACTATTACTTTATATGCATACAATCATTACATTATATTATAGTAACTATTACTTTTCACAAGCCGAAAAAAAACAAAAATTAAAAAAAAAAAAATTGGGCCTATGGGAGGCTGCCACATGTCAGGGTCGGACCCATGGATCCTGAAGCAAAAAAAAAAAAATTTGGACGGGTCTGGGTCATGAATCCGACCCGTCTCATAGATGAGACGGGTATTCTTGTTCTCATATAAGTCTTTGTTGGGCGGGTCATGGGTCATGGATCCGACCCGTCTCATGAATGAGACGAATATTCTTGTTCTCATATAAGTCTTTGTCTTTGAATAATTGGTGAAGCTTTCATTGGGACGTAGGGAGTACATAAGAACTTTTGAGTAATTTCGATTCCGTGAAAAACTTTAAAGAAAAGTAATTTGTGCCAGAATAAATTTTTGGGTCCAATTCCTTTTAGCTTTAAGCGTGGACGCCTGGACGGAGTCGAGTAATATTCAGTGAGGGTTACTATTCAAACCCCAAAATCCTCCGAGTATACCCCAAATTTTTTAATTTTTTTTTTTGCTTTTAATGAAATTACTGTTTTGCCCTTAAACAATTTACATACTTCTTTCCTTCTTCTTCTTCTCCGTCAACGGCAATGTCTCCGGCGGTTCAACGGCGGAACCGACGAAGGTCAAAACTAACTCGTTTTTTAAAAATAAAAATATACCCGTGATCGGTTTTTCGCGTAGATCATGGACCCAGAACTAATTTAAAGTTTTGAGTAATTTTGAATAGGAGAAATTTTACATTTAGAAAAAAAAAATTACTGCAGTCGGCCACAACCTGCCGACTTTGGGCTTAAAAGTCGGCCACTACCGGCCGACTTTGGGCTTAAAAGTCGGCCACTACCGGCCGACTTTAGGTAATTTTTTCCACCACACCCGGACGACTTTTTAATAAAAAGTCATCCACCACTGGCCGACCCCTTGTTTTTTCATAAAATTCACCTATTTTTTTTTTGAAATTATACTCCAAAAATTCAAAAATTATTTTCATGAACTAATTTAAAAAAAAAAAAATTTTATGAAAAAACAATTTTTGAAATTATTTTCACCAAAAAAATTATTTTTCATAAAATTAGTTCATGAAAAATAGGTGAATTTTATGAAAAAATTATTTTTCATAAAATTAGTTCATAAAATTATTTTTCATAAAATTAGTAGACGTGGCCGGTTGAACAAACCGGCGGTTAGCCGGTTGAAAACCGGCGGTTTCAAACCTTCAAATGCCCAACCGGAATCGAACCGCCTAACCGGCTCAACCGGTTACGGTTTAGGCGGTTCACGGTTTTAACGGTTATCCGGTTAACCTCCGGTTTGACGGTTTGGATATGCTCGGCCGAGTCTTTGGTGTTGCTCGGCCGAGCAACCCTTTTAGGGTTTAGGGTTTTGAGGGTTGCTCGGCCGAGTCTTTGGTCTTGCTCGGCAACCCTTTTAGGACTAGGGTTTTTGAGGGTTGCTCGGTAGAGTCTTTGGTCTTCTTCGGAGCAACCCTTTTAGGGTTTAGGGGTTGAGGGTTGCTCGGCCGAGTCTTTGGTGCTGCTCGGCCGAGCAACCCTTTTAGGGTTTAGGGGTTGAAGGTTGCTCGGTAGGAGTCTTTGGTGTTGCTCGAGCATATCATTTTTCAGTTAATTTTTTTAACGGTTTTTTGAAAAAAAGTTAACTTTTATTTTTTTTCAATTTTTTTTTGGATAGATAAGACTATTTTAAACTTAAGTTTACTACATACATTTTTTACAAAAAGGTTTATAAAAAAGTTATGAATTTTTAAAGAAATGAAAGTTAACGGTTTTTGAAAAAAGTTAACTTTTAATTTTTTCAATTTTTTTGGATAAATAAGACTATTTTAAACTTAAGTTATCTACATACATTTTTTGAAAAAAGGTTTATAAAAAAAGTTATGAATTTTGAAAGAAAGAAAACTTAACTTTTTTTAAAAGAAACAAGTATATAAAAGAAAAAAGGGACGGTACCCTTAAATTTTATTAATCAAAATAAAATTACAAAGAGGGGACAACCAACCTTACCCTTTTATAAATAAGGGGGACATTTAGGAACCTTTACCTCAATCTAACTATAACAATTTATTAAAATTAAATCTAATCTAAAGTCTAAACTAATCTAATTAAAATAAAAATTAATCTAAAACATCATTCATTCATCACTACTTTCCGTGGAGTCCTCGACATCGTATTGATATCTTGGATCCAATAGATCCTCATCATAAGGCATGTCTTGTTGCCTTTTTTCCGCTCTAACCCAATCGCCAAGTAAAAGTTGATGTTCCAAGTTTTCACTTGTTAGTTGAGAACGTCTTTCATCCAAAACATTTCCACCAACGCTAAATGCCGATTCAACCGCCACCGTTGAAGCGGGAGAGGCTAATACTTCTTTAGCAACTATGGAAAGTATAGGATAAATGTCTTTCCTTCTTGACCACCATTGTAAAACATCAAATTCATT
Organism: Adenophora triphylla var. japonica; assembly: GCA_022495995.1. Taxonomy (NCBI): domain Eukaryota; kingdom Viridiplantae; phylum Streptophyta; class Magnoliopsida; order Asterales; family Campanulaceae; genus Adenophora; species Adenophora triphylla. Next base: position 1,036,641 of record JAFEMH010000025.1, read on the forward strand.
TGAATTTGGATCTTGATTTAATTCAAAGTTTGTAGTGAAATAGGTTTCTAACTCCACGGGAAGGTTTGATGATGATGAAGATGAACCTCGAGAAGGACCATATTTTTTACTATACAAATTTGCAATAAAACTATATGGATCCCCACTAGTAAAACTTGGTTGAGAAGTAGAGGAATCATATTCATGTTGGCTTTGAGAAGTGTTTCCATATAAGGCATTATACTCATTAAAAAGGTTAATCAAATCATTTTTTGTGTCATTAACAATAATTGACGGAAGTTCATAAATACCGTCACCATCGGGATATAATTTCATATAATAATAAGTTATAATGGACTCTAAATCATCTAATTTAACTCGAGGATCTAATAACTTTGCAACCAAGAAAAGAGACGGAATAGTGTCAAAATATTTAAGCCACTTTTGTCTCATGTTAAAAATGCATTGTTTTAAAATAGGGCATTCTTTTAAATTGTCAAAAATAGTAACAATTGCAATACAATGCTCTAGCACCAAAACGGAAGTTGGATAATAAACTCCCGAAAAGCCAAAGTAGCGGTATTAAAAATCTTTAACAATTCACATAAATTAATGCATGCATTCCAATGATAAGTAAATAGAGGTTCATGATAGCCAATTGACATAAAAAATTGCGTTAGGAGATCTTTATAAGCAAAACCATCGCTTAACATTTTATAGGTGGAATTCCACCTAGTTGGAACATCGTAAGTAAAATATTTGTCCGGCACATTTTTACTTCTTAAAAACTTTATCCATTTTTTTGTATTAGAATTTTTTTTTGAAATAAATTGAAGAGCTCGTCTAATTGGCTTAACATTAGTTTCTAATGCATCTAAACCATCTCTAACACATAAATTAATTATATGACATAAACATCTAATATGAAAAAACTTACCCCCAAGTGAGGGTTGACAAACGGTAATTAAATCGGGCAAACTAGCCGTATTAGCACTTGCGTTGTCAAATGAAATAGTAAATATTTTATTTAAAATACCATATTCAAGAAAATCTCAAGCAATTTCGCACAAATATTTTCCGCGGAATGCGGTGGCTCAAAATCTTTGTAAGCAATTAATCTTTTTTGAATTTTCCATGAATTATCTATCCAATGGCAAGTAACGCCCAAATAAGTATTTCTTTGCCAATGATCACTCCAACCATCGGCACAAATTGAAACTTTATTTTCTAATTTTGATAAAACACCAATTAAATCTTTTTTATATCTTTCAACCACTCTAGTAATATCACGTACGAGATTCGTACGTGGTACTCTCGTGGCGGCGAGGTTCAAAGAAAGGCGAGCAAAATTTTCATAAAAATCACAATCCGCAAAATTAAAAGGAAGGCCTTTAACGCAAATAAATTTGGCTAGTTCATCCCTATAAACCCACTTGTCAAATTTAAAAAGGACGGAAGAAGGGGAAGACGAACCTTGTGCACCCGAACCCGAACTACGTTGAAATTGTAATTGAGTTTGCGAAGCGGAAATGCCAAGTTTCTCGGGATGTTTTGCCGCCAAATGCCCGTTGAGCGTCCCATGCCCTCCACCTCTTTTCCATGCGTAAGTCGCATTACAATAGTTGCAACATGCTCGAAAATTATAATCATCCTCGGCAGTAATTTTTCTTTTGCTGAAATGGATGGCGAAGGTATCGGATTGTGGCTCTCTTTCTTGTCGTTGTCCCCGAGGACCCCGACCCCGACCACCTCCCCTAGCTCGGCTGCCCCTACCACTCCTAGCATTACCACTTTCAATTTCAACTTGTTCTTCTTCCTCATTTTGTTGAATATTTGGATTTTGATGATCAAAATCATCGTTGGGGAAGGAAGAATCAACAACGGACTTGCCTAAATTGCTTCTTCTTTGATTTGCAGCCATTTGTATAAGAGAAAATGAAGTTTGAAAACAAAACTGAGCTTAAAAATGGATGAAAATGGAGAAAAGCACTAATTTCGTTAGAAAACTAACTGAAAATGGAACAATATTTAACTGAAAATTGGATGAGGGTGAGAGTATATGTGAATATTTGAGAGTAGAAGAGAAAGAGTAGAGTGAAATAAGGTGGAAATAAAATGGGAGGAGGAGGGTGATATTTATAGTTAGTAAATTAGGCAAAAAAAATATTTTTTTTTTAATTTTTGACTGCCCAATAACAAAATTAACGGCTAGTTTTTAAAAATAACGGCTAGTTTTTGAAAAAGTAGCCGTTGGAACATGTTCTGGCGTTATGCTCGGCCGAGCACCTCATATGACTCGGCCGAGCAGAACCTTCAGTTTGTTAATAACAAACTGGAAGGTTCTGCTCGGCCGAGCAACTCATATGACTCGGTCGAGCAAGTCAAAAACCGGCGGTTAACCGGCGGTTGACCGGTTTTTCAAAAATCTCAACCTTAACCGAACCGGCCAATAACCGGTTACGGTTAGCCGGTTCCGGTTAACCGCCGTTGACCGGTTTTGACCGGTTTTGACCGGTTTTCAACCTCCCGGTTGACCGGTTCGGTTTATAAAATGGACACGTCTAAAAATTAGTTCATGAAAATAATTTTTGAATTTTTGGAGTATAATTTCAAAAAAAAAAATAGGTGAATTTTATGAAAAAACAAGTAGTCGGCCAGTGGTGGATGACTTTTTATTAAAAAGTCGTCCGAGTGTGGTGGAAAAAATTACCTAAAGTCGGCCGGTTGTGGCCGACTTTTAAGCCCAAAGTCGGCAGGTTGTGGCCGACTCTGGTAATTTTTTTTTTTCTAAATGTAAAATTTCTCCTATTCAAAATTACTCAAAACTTTAAATTAGTTCTGGGTCCATGATCTACGCGAAAAACCGATCACGGGTATATTTTTATTTTTAAAAAACGAGTTAGTTTTGACCTCCGTCGATTCCGCCGTTGAACCGCCGGAGACATTGCCGTTGACGGAGAAGAAGAAGAAGGAAAGAAGTATGTAAATTGTTTAAGGGCAAAACAGTAATTTCATTAAAAGCAAAAAAAAAATAAAAAATTTGGGGTATACTCGGAGGATTTTGGGGTTTGAATAGTAACCCTCTATTCAGTTCAATAAGTTGGGCTCTATACTATATTGGCCCAAATTACACGAGTCCAATTGTATCGATAATTGCAAGAGAGTTACTATTTAAATCCCCAATTCCTATTAGTATACCCCATTTGAAAAAATTACAAAAATGCCATTGAGGTTAATTACTTTTTTGCCCCTATTTTCATCTTCCCCTATTCCCCCATTAACTTTCACCCAACTACCATCCTCCTCTCTTCCATTAACTCTTTTACCACACCACCATTTACCACCCCCACACACAACTACCATTTACCACTCCACCATTCACCACTCCACCATTTACCATCCTCCTCTTCACCCAACTACCATCCTCCTCTTCCAATCGCAAGAATCATGGATGAAATGGCAATCCAAGCAAATAATAATGTAATCTTCTTTACACTATCTCTTTATTTTACATTTTAATGCATTTAGTTTAAAAAAAAAAATGATTTTTGACGGGGTCGGCCATGAGTGGCCGATTCTGGGCTTATAGTCGGTCACATATGGCCGACTCTGGGTAAGAATACACCCACACCCGACCGACTTTATTTAATATTTTCCGCCATACCCGGCCGACTTTAAGAACAAATTTCCACCACTGTTGGCCGACTTTTTTAAATTTTTCCGCCACACCGGCCGACTTTGTAGGAAAAAATAAGTCATCAATGGCCGACCCCAAATTTTTTCCACAAAACTTCCCTAATTGTTTCATTTATTTAATTTCAGTGTTCATTAGATGATGACAACTATGAATCTATTGATTTTGAGGCTATTTTAAGAGATTACACCGAAGAGTTCTCCGTGCCTACATATTTTTCCAATCGGGAAACGTGTTTCGATTGGGTACGTAAAAAGGGAGAAGAGTATGGATTTGTTATGATTATAGGCCGGTCAGATAATCCTGGAAGCCGTAGATCGTACCCTCGAATGACCTCGTATGTGAATGTTGGGGGACATACAAAGAGAAGCCAATCTCGCTATCGTCTCAAGAATCGATTGAAAATGAATTGAAAGGCAAAAAGAAAGAAAAAAGAAAAAGTGGAACAAAGAAATGTGATTGTAAGTTTCAGTTGAATGCTAGACAAGTGAATGAAGATGGTCAATGGAAATTGAAAGTGATATGCGGCGTTCACAATCATCCAATTTATGACTCTATGCTTGGTCATTCGTATGCGGGAAGATTACAAAAAGATGAGGAGGATTATGTGATAGCAATGTCTAATGCAAATAGCCGACCGAAGGATATATTATGTGGCTTAAGAGCGCAATTTCCGGAAAACAAATCCACAGTACGAAATATCTATAATGCGCGCTTGAAGAACAAATCAATTGAGCAGGCAGGTCGTACGCAAATGCAACAACTCATGTTTAGATTGAATGGTCATCGTTACCACTTCGAATATCGGCAATCCAAGCAGACTGGCCAAGTTAATCAGTTATTCTTCGCTCATCCGGATAGCATTAAATTGCTTAGAGCCTTTCCAAACATTTTATTTATGGATTGCACTTATAAGACAAATAGGTATAAGTTACCTTTGCTTGAGATTGTGGGGGTGACATCAACGAATATGACTTTCTTAGTTGCTGCCGTGTATTTAGAGGCTGAGAAAGAAGCAAACTACACGTGGGCATGCGAAGTATTGAAGTCTATGATGGACGAATCATGTATTCCTAATGTTATTGTGACCGATTGTGAGAAGGCTTTGATGAATTCAATTCGTCGGACGTTTCCAACTACAACTCATTTGCTTTGTCGATGGCATATTAGCAAAAATATTGTGACAAAATGTAAGAAAATGTTTGATAGGCAAGAGGAGTGGGAGTCGTTCATTCAGAGTTGGCATGCATTGGTTAAAGCCGATACGAGAGACGAGTTTAACGATCGTTTGCGGCGATTACCAAAAGATTTCAAGCATTACCCAAACGCGGTTGAGTATGTCATGAAACAATGGATTGTGCCATATAAAGAAAGATTTGTCTCATCTTTGGACAAATAAAGTTTTACACTTTGAAAACTTGACAACAAATAGGTACGTGAATCAAACTTTATTTTTGTATATATTCATGCTAATAGGGTGGAGAATCAAACTTTATCTTTGTTATATATAAGAGTCTTATGTTTTGTATATATTCATGCTAATAGGGTGGAGAGTCAACATGCCTTGTTGAAGAAACAACTTCAATCGAGTCAAGGAGCGTTTGAGACTTGTTGGAAACAAATTCATACACTTATTGAGTCATCTCATGTTGCAATTATTGCCTCATTCGAAAAAAAGCAAGACGGTGGTACAACATAGATTCAAACAACCGTTATGGAGCGAGATTAGGGGTCGTGTGTCTATAAGTGCATTGAATTTGATTTACAACTCGTTGAATGATCTATTTGATCGCGACCAGAGACCCATCGGTGTGTGATTGTCTTGTGAGATCGACATGCGGACTTCCTTGTCCACACGAGCTTACCGAGTATGTGAAATTCATGTCACCCATTCCCCTAAATAAAATTCATGCATTTTGGCGTAAGCTAGACACCCTACCGATGGTAAGCTATGAGGATAACATTGATGAAGAGATTCGTGCGCGATACAAAGATTGTTGTAATACTCTTGATAGTAGATTTGAGGCGGCACCAAGAATTGGAAAGAATTTGATTGTACGGAAATTGGCGAGATCTCGTATCCACGAAACAATAGTGGCCCATGAACCTGAAGTAAAAATCAATAATAAGGGTCGTCCTAGAGGAAAGAATGCCAAGCTTGAGAATTCCACAAAGCGTGATCCTAGCGCATTTGAGTATGTGGAGGCCGTACCCTACAGACGGTGTTATATTCAAATCTGTTCCAAACCAATGTTCTCAAATTTTACAGGTAAAAATCTTTCTAAACTAGTTATCGTGCTCACTTATATGTACATAGTTAAAAATTATAGTCATTTATACTGATTTTACCATTCTTGAATTTCTCTTATAGCCCATGCGTCGAAAAGGCCAACATGATATTCCATATCTTGATCAACTACCACTTTACATGCACGATTATATTGAGAAAACAATTGATGTTCGTGCGGATGGAAATTGTGGGTTCCGTTGTATCGCGGAGTTGATTGGACGTAAGACGAGATGAATGGCTGGGTTCGGGAAAGTTATTCATGGAGATAATGGATACCAAGAACTATATGGTAAGTTATTCCGTGGACCGAGGAGTAGGGTGGCGGCGGTCCTTAACTTGATCTCGGCCTCAATCGGTACGACGGTCCATGCCTATCACCATATTGGTTTAATGTTGTAGAAATGGGATACGCGGTTGCAAATGCACCGAACGTTGCATTAGTGAGTTTAAGCAACTCAATCTCTTTGACATTTCTTCCTACCACGAAAACCATTACCCACAACGCCAAAATTGTATTGTATTGCACATGTCGCGGAAATCATTACATTCAAGTGATTTTGAAGGAAGGATGTCCATTACCGCCACTTCCGTTCAATTGGTATGATCTTCGTCAACATTATGCAACTGGATGGCTTGACTATTATCAACATCGACTAGTACAAGTACCCGATAACTCAAATGATGTTATTCATATTAAATGATGTAATCAAGTTGGATGATGCATTTCTGTTAAATAGTTTATATCAATTCTATAGACTTTTATTTAAATTTCCGTATTTCATTAATATCTTTAATTTCATGGAATAATTAAATAATTATACAAATCCTTAATAAAAACATAAAATAAAAATGATATATTATTTTTCATCTATGACTACATAAAAAATTAAAAAAAAAATAAAATATAATAACATTACAAGGGTCGGCCACTAGTTGCCGATTCAGGAAAATAGTCGTTCACGGTGGCCGATTTAATTGCAAAGGCGTCTGGCCAACAAATGGGCCGACTTTACACACACCCCGTGACAAGCAGCTGGTGGCCGACCCCCGTACAAAGAGTTCCCTTTACATTTTTTTTGAAATTTTCTGGAATACAGTTTAAAATGGAACAATATCTTGAAACCAAAAAAAACAAAAAAAATCCCATTTTTTGCAAGGTCGGTCAGTATCCGGCCGACTATTTTCCCAGAAACGTCCATAACTGGCCGACTATTTTCCCAGAATCGGCCATAACTGGCCGACTACTTTCCCAGAATCGGCCATTAGCTGCCGACCCCTTTAATTTTCCTTCTTTTTTTTTTTTTTTTTTTTTTTTTTTTTGCGCATAGATTGGCTAATAGGTCTATCTTTACGGGGGATGGAGGGAGTAAGATACTACATTAGCACATAAAAGAACCACATATAAAAGCAAAACAACAAGGAATTAAGAACTAAGTTCGTCGGCCAATGAGGTTTCAATGTCTTAACACCAAATAGAATAGGCAAACATCTTGAAGGCCCCGAATCAAACAGTGTATCCAAAACATTTGTTCAAACATGAGTTACAAAAAAAAAACTACCATTTAATCCCTTCCACCACCACGAGAAGTCGACGGTCCATCCCTTCCACCACCACGAGAAGTCGATGGTAATTCTGTTGCTTCAAGTGCTCTAAATATGACATCCGCGAACTCTTGTGCGATCGCGGACTCATCTCCACTTCTCCATCTCATCGCAATTGGCGGCATGCACTCACGAACATTCTTTAACATATTCCAAGGATTTGCACGACTAACCTCATTGGTCCTCTTAATGCTTGAGATCTTTGAGATTCGGGGATAAGAATCGGATGAGAAACATTATAGTACCACGGTAAGTAATTGTTGACAGTGTCTTGTGGTACTCGTATCTCCTCAATATCATCTAGATCAAGCAAGGCATTCTTTCAACGACTGAATAATTGTGCATTCGCGAACCATCCCGCGTAAGTTTTGGTATCTCCTCGAGGCAATCCATGGAATAGTGGCATGGATGGTATTATTTGGACGTATCCAAACTGTCTCAAGACCCGATCAGGAGATGTGGTTCAATTACATTTGCAGCAACAATCGATCCTATATAAAGAGAAACTTTGGGAAAAGGGTATCGTTCTCGATTACCCTCATACGGCCTCCAAACCACCTACAATTACAAACATAATATAAATCATTAATGTGCTTTTCACGAGAGTTTAAGTAAACATTATAGATATTTCAATATATATATATATATATATATATACTTACATCCGTATTCGTTAGTACGTCCATATGTTGCCTTTTCATCTCCACGGATGCATACGCTCCGAGATTGACCGCGGGTCCCACCTTCTTGTGAGTGGTGAAGTACGAAGATAGGTGCCTTTGCTCAAATCACATCTAAAATCCGGAAATCTCTCATACACCCACGACATGTTGCCGGTCTTATCCATTGTCCGCTGACACGTAAAAAGATAGGCTTTTGCGGCCGAGGCGGCTTTTCGTGGGTCGGCGAAGACATTTCCGGAGAAAACTTTTTCGGCCAATCAAGACTTACCTTTCCACTACCTCTCTTGAGTAAGCCTTCGTTAGCCTGTTTTTATTCACCCCTAAAACGATGAATTATATCAACTGGTCCCATCTTAGAGTAAGAAGGATTCTCCAATAGTGGTTGCCCGATGGCAAGGGAGCCCCGTCAAGCAAAAGACATCATCGAGGGTGATCGTCATTTCCCCCAAATGGCAAATGGAAACTATTACTTTCCAAGTGCCATCGATCCGAGAATGCACGAATCAACGTCTTGTCCAAATGATCATGAACTCCATTTACTACTAAAAGAAGATTTGAATTACCTAGAATTTACGTAACCGGTGCGGTCATATTCTCAAAATCCAACTCCCATTGCTTCAACTTCGCCACATGGTTAATACATTTGAAGTTGCGCACATCACGTCCTTGCCGTATCATCCCCGCCACATGATTTTCATATGATAATAATAAATCTTTAACCAGGGCCACCGGAAAACCCGCATTTGCTTCTTCTTCATCCTCATTTTCTTCTTCTCGTTCCGGTACATATGTCATTTGATTTTCATTAGTATTTGGTGGAGATGTTTCCATACTATCACTTTGCTTCACCTTCATCCTCGGTTTGAGAATCACCATCACCTTTCAAATTGTCTAGCATTTGAACTATCTCCTCGTTGCATCATCTCCTCACGCAACCTCTCTTCCCGTTCCCTCTCTTCCCGTTCCTCTCTACCCGTTCCCTTCTGGCGGAGCGGTGGTCGTTTTCCCTCTTCTAATAATTTGTTTAAGCTATGATAAACATCAAATGAATAATCAATTCTAAGCCAATTATCAAAAATGAAAAAATGAAGAACAACATTAACAAAAATCATATACATAGTCTTTCTAAACACAAAAAAAAATAAAAAATAAAAAATGATAGGGTCGGCAGGAACCAGTTGATTTTATACAGAAAAGTCGGCCGGGTGTGACTGAAAAATGAGGCAAAAGTCGGTCAGGGGTGTGAGGTTTTTTTGCCCAGAGTCGGCCGTGCCTGGCCGACTATCTACCCAGAGTCGGCAGGCACTGGCCGACCCACGTAAGATCCAGATTTCGACCAAGGAATTACAAATTGAGCTTATGCCAACAATATTTCCATGAAATAAAGCATGAATTCTAAACAATTTGACTAAATTTGTAACGAAATTACAAAAAACGAAACCCTAAAAAGAAATTTGTGCTTACCTTTTCCACCAAAGCTTGACATTGTTGTTGTTGTTGTTGTTGAATGTTCTTCTTGTTCTTCTTCTTCTCTTTCACTCTCTCTCTTTCTCTCTATACCGTGTTCTTCTTGTTCTTACCGTTTCTTCTTCTCTCTCTCTCTGGCCGGTCAAATGGAATGGAAATGGGGGTGGGTGAAAATTGGAATATGATAAAGGGGTGACATTAAGGGTATAAAGGGAAAGTTAGGGGGTGTGTGCAATTTATTTGGGGGTGGTATTAGTAATAGGGTATACTCATAGGAATTTGGGGTTTAAATAGTAACCCTCTAATTGCAAAGTTGGTCATATTGGCCTACGATGGCCCAAATCACAAGAACCCGGTTTAAAACCCATACCTTATCCACCTCTGCCTAGGGCTGTTACGCGAACCGAGTTGCTCGAACTCGACTCGAGCTCGACTCGAAAAAACTCGACTCGAATGAGCTCGAGTTGAAGCTCGAGCTCGAGCTCGAACAAGAATTTTAGCTCGTGAAATTTTCGAGTCGAACAGGCTCGACTCGTTAGCTCGACAAAGCTCGTTTCGAACTCGACTCGACTCGAGCTCGACTCGGTAAACTCGATAAAAGCTCGAATTTTTCATTGTTTGTTATCAGCTCGAACTCGACTCGTGAAGCTCGTCAGTAACTTGATTTTTTATTTTATACATTGTTTTTATATACACATATATATATTTTTTATATTTTTTTTTGAATAAAGAAAACTGTTTTGGATTTTTTTTAGTTGGGAAAGTTTTTTTCAAAAAATTATATAAAAAAAGTTAGAAAAAAACTAAACAAATTAAAGTATACTCCGTATACCACCACTACCACCACCACTACCACCACTACTACTACCACCACTACTACCACCACTACTACCACCACCACTACTACTACTACCACCATTACCACTACCACTACTACCAATATCATCACTACCACCACCACTACTACTACTACTACTACCACCACTACCACCACACTACTACTACCCCTACTATTACTACTACCACCACTACTAGTCTACTACCACCACTACCACCACTAGGGATGACCAAATCCGGTCCGGTTCCGGTTTTGGGCCTTGAACCGCCGGTTTCGATTCGGCGAGGAGGTGAACCTTAACCGGCCCGCTTTTCTCACGGTTCCGGTTATCCGGTTCCGGTTTTCTCACGGTTTTGGTCCGGTTCCGGGCTTTTCCCGATCCGGCTCCGGCCTGCTCTATTGAAAAACAACAAATTTTCGTCCGGTTAGGGCTTTTCCGGTCCGGTTCACCATTTTGGTGAACCTTAACCGCCTCAGAAACCGGTTCCGGTTACCCTGCCCGGTTTCTCCTCGGTTCGTGGCGGTTCGGGCTTTTCCGCCGGTTCGAGTCCGGTTTTCGGTTCGGTCAGGTTCCGGTCAGGTTTGGCCATCCCTAACCACCACCACCACCACCACTACCACCACTACCCCTACCACCACTACCACCACCACTACCACTACCACCACTACCACCACCACTACTACCACCACCACCACCTCTACCACTACCACGACCACCACTACCACCACCACTACTACTACCACCACTACTACCACTACTACCGCTACTACCACCACTACTATTACTACTACCACCACCACTACCACCACCACTACTACTACCATACTACCACCATTACTACCACCACCACTACTACCACTACTACCGCTACTACCACCACTATTATTACTACTACCACCACTACCACCACCAATACTACCACTACAAGTACTACCATACTACGACCACCACTACTACCACTACTATCGCTACTACCACCACTACTACCACTATTATTACTACTACCACCACTATCACCACCACTACTACTACTACCACTACTACTACTACCACCACTACTACCACTACTACCACCACTACTACTACTACTACCACCACTACCACCACCACTACTACTACTACCACTACTACTACTACCACCATCACAACCACCACCACTACCACTACCACTACCACCACCACTACCACTATCACTACCATCACTACTACCACTATCACCACTACTACCACTACCACTACCACTACTAGTCTACTACCACTACCACCACTACTACTACTACCACTACTACTACTAGTCTACTAAATGTCCCCTCTTATTTATAAAAGAGTAAGGTTGGTTGTTCCCCTCTTTGTAATTTTAAGGGTACCGTCCCTTTTTTCTTTTATATACTTTCATTTCTTTTAAAAAAAATTAAGTTTTATTTCTTTCAAAATTCATAACTTTTTTTATACAACTTTTTGCAAAAATTGTATGTAGTAAACAAAAGTCTAAAATAGTCTTATTTATCCAAAAAAAAATTGAAAAAAAATAAAAGTTAAACTTTTTTCAAAAAACTGTTAAGTTTTATTTCTTTCAAAATTCATAACTTTTTTAATAAAACTTTTTGCAAAAAATGTATGTAGTAAACTTAGGTCTAAAATAGTCTTATTTATCCAAAAAAAAATTGAAAATAATTGAAAAAAATAATAATATACTACATACAAAGTTAACGAAATCTGTTAAAAAATTAACTGTTATGCTCGAACTCGAAATAAGCTCGTTAAGCTCGAACTCGAAATAAACTCGTTAAGCTCGAACTCGAAATAAACTCGTTAAGCTCGAAAATTTGTTTCCAAAAAAGATCAAACTCGAACTCGGATCGTTTAAGCTCGAAATCGAGATCGACTCGAGAAGCTCGCGAGTAGCTCGCGAACAACTCGAACTCGATCGAGCTCGAGTTCGAACCACCGATTGAACTCGAACTCGAACTCGAGAAAAACTCGAACTCGAAAAGAAATAAACGAGCTCGTGCTCGAACACAGAAAACTCGTTCGAACTCGACTCGTTTACAGCCCTACCTCTGCCCGTAGGCAGGCATTTACCGGCCCAGTCAGATCTCAACAGCTCGATGCTAACATCCACTGCACTACAGTAGACCTGCCAACACCTAAACTAAACCCAGTTCATCGTTTCAAGTTACAACGCAACAGCGCCTAACTAACGACCGCCCTCGCCTGAGAAGTTGAGAGCCAGAGACCAACCCAAATCACATTGATCTTCCTCTCAAATTTCCAATTTCTAGGGTGAAATTTTAAAACAATTTTGCTCCAATTGTTCGCCTCAGAAGGCCATTTGATCCGTCAACTTCTCATGATCTCATCAGCAAAGATCAATCCAAGTTATTCAAATCAGCTCCCCCAACTGTTCAATCAATCTTGAACGTGTTCGGTTTTCGTTTCATTCAATGGCGAATTGGCTCAAAGCCGCTGAAGGTGTGATTCGAGATTAGCTTTTTCTTTTATGTATTTATGTTTTTTGTATTATTCAGTTTGATCTGAATTGGTTATGTGATTTAGGTTTTGATTTGAAATTGAGAGTGGAAGAGAATATAGATTTGGTCTGAAATGTTAAATGTGAAACCTTAGTCGTCATTGAACTACTAATAATCCCCAAAAATAAGCTTTTTTTTCGGAAGTTTTTGTGCATTTGGTATTTTGTGTGGCCTGGTGCAATAATTCCGTTTCATTCTGAAATGTGAAATCAATTCTATGATTGTGAATGTAACATTGGTAGGAATCACGATACTTTTGTACTGAAAGAGCAATTGTTAATGTTAAATTAAAAGAAGGATTGAAAGAGCAATGTAGGAGAAGCAGTCTGGAGTTGTGTATGATAAATTGTAGATCTTGCTCGGTTTAGTTTGACGGAATGATAGTCTTTTGGGCCATCATCTCAAAATGATTACCAAAAAGCTGCAATGAGCCAATGATGATGAAAGTTGAGGATTGGAAGATCGAATAAGGTTAGAAGTTGATCTTCCGAAATGTGCTTGGTTAAAGTGACTTGGTAAAAAATTTGTCTGCCAAAGCTGATATGACCAGATGCATTTAACTCCCAAATAGCAGCATTTACAACAATCATTTCTACCTCCTTCCCTTCACCCCAAATGAGCATTGCACTGCCAAACTCCTTGGAACCTCGGTAAAGTTTGACAGCCATGTTAACACATAGGTATAAAGTGATGAAATGCTTGATGGTTGATGCTCAAGTCATTGTATTTGGCTATGAGCAGCAGCGTAAGCGTGTTGTTTGGGTACTTTAAGAACCAAGTGTCCCCGATATTGCGTTGGGTATTATTGGGATTCATTTGTAGAATAAAAAAATCTATTGGGAAAATAGAGGACATTATCAACGCAAACTATTTTGAAAAATAATTATCTATTGGGAAAGTAATAAACATTATCAAGGCAAGGCATTAAACCACAAGCAGCATGTTTCCTCAAGCATTTACTTAATAATTTATTTTTAACCATGTCATGTATCGGTAGCATACATGTCATTGGTGAATGGAAAATAGTTTGGGTCAGGGGGTGGTATAGTAGGTTACAATTCATTACTGATGTAAAAAGTTAGACATTATGTGCTAATAAAGGCTAGTCTCCTCCAAACGAACGTTTTCCCTTTTCGATTTCAAAAATCTGTATATCTAGAGAGAGAACAATGTGGTTATAAATTAACAAGCGGTCTTCATCAATTTTCTATGCGTGTGTTGGATATATTGTACTTGTAAGTGTAATAGAAAGCATCAAAGAGAAATAGGAATTCATACATGATGTTTTAGAAGTAGAAGAAATGGAGACAAAATGAGAAACGTTTGTTGTTGTTCCTTTTATTTTTTTTGGCAAATTTGGGAGGGAAAAGGGGTAATTTGCACATTAGTTTCTTATATCTTGTTTCATGAACATTGGGTTAGAAAAACAAAATTTGAATCAAGGTTAATAACAGACAATTGTCAAGAGGTTTATAAAAGCTCAAAAATCATAGTATGTGAAATACTTGACTTATTGGTGTTGAGGTTGATCACCTTTCAAAAGTTCATTTGACCCAGAAATATGATTGTCACTATGGACACCTTGTACTTTTTACCTAAGCTAATGTCTTTCTTAGCCCAGAAGCTCCCATGAATAAAGTAGAGATATGGCATGGTAGTTACTAAGTCTATTCCTCATCTCTTCTTTAGCTCTCTTGCTTATGTAAAGGTTACAAGGTCATGTAAGAGAATTTGGCTGACAGAGATAAGCATAAACACTTGGTAGTTGATCCCCTGTTATCATGAAGGCTAATTTATTATACCCTAGGTCCCAAAATAGTTGGTTATTGTGTCAATACTAAGAATATGCATAAATTAGTCACCAACTATGGAATTCTATAAGTTGTAGTTGTGAATTATATGTAATAGAAGAGTTACAATACTTTTATTTAAACTCAGTTTGTGCCTATCTTTCACTTTTAGTTTTGCAAGATGTTACTACCAAGAAGTTATGTCTCTAAGACGAAAATTTTGTTGCATCAGGTTTGTTTGAAGTTGTAGATCGAAGGGCAAAGCTTGTCGTCGGTGAGCAATCCGATGAGCAGTCTAGTATCCAACCACCAGGTAAAGATGTAATATTCTTGGGATTATCTTGATTTATGCTACCTCCGTCCAGGTTTAATGTTCTTAGTTTGACTTGGCACGGGGATTGAGATAAATGTTGTGAGTATAAAAAGTAAAGTAGGAGAGAGAAAGTGGGTAGGGAGTTTTCGTTGTGAGGATGACAAGTGGGCCCCATTGTCCATTTTAAGTAATAAAGCAACTAAGAACCTTAAACTGGACATGCTAAAAAGAAAGTAAGAACTTTAAACCAGGGCGGAGGGAGTAATAGATGACTTGCTTCTTATTTTATTTTTGTCTGCTTTACCTTGTGTGTTATTCTATCAACCGTTGTTTTGGGCTCTTTGTCAAAATAAAGACTGGTTGAGGTGTAGTTAATAGAAATTCTGGTTTCATCATTAAAAGATTTCATTTGTAGAAGAACAATGATATTGTGTACTCTCTGTGTCCCATAGAACCTTACCCACTTTGCCATTTAAGGCGTCCCATTAGTAAGTCACACTTCATAAAAAGGAACTTTATAATACTTCTTTATTAATGGGACCCAGTTGTCATACTCACAACAACTATCCACTTACTTTTCACTACCCTACTTTCTCTCTCTTACCCACTCACAACACCTACTTTTATAACATTATTCCTTAATTCCCGTTCCCAATAGTAAGTGGGTAAGATTCTATGGGACGAAGGGAGTATATCCTATGGTCCAGAACTGCCAAAATAGAAAAGGAAAGGCACAGATAAACTATTAATGCCTCATTTTCATGTGATTTCTTATTACTTGTTTTTCATATAATTATTATACATCTGACAGTTTTAATATTTGCCCTTTTCATATATTAGCTTCTAATAAGCAAGGGTCTCGGAAAAAAAGATCAAAGTCAAAAGTTATGGTAATTTATTGCTTTCCTTGGAATATTTTTTAATATATCCATGTTAAAAGGTTCTATTGTGTGATCTATCTAACAATAAGGTTATTGGACTTGTTTCTAGCCTCAAAATCAACTCTCCTTGAATGAATCTCCAACAACAGCTGATACTGCATCAGAGCAAAGTAGTGATGCAACGATAGAAACAGAAACATTGTCCCATATGGATCGTGATGTTTTATCTGGCGAAAATAATGGGATTAGTCTTGGGAATTCTTCTTTACAAGCTAGAAATGAGGAGCAGCACACGGTTAATAGTGATAACTCTGTGTCAGTTGCTCCCTCCTCCGATAATGGGTTGAGAAATGACACTGTTCAAGGGGAAGTCTCAACAGCTGTTATCAATGTCGATTCTGTTACACCACTTTCAAATGGTGACCTTATCAATGAGACTTCTTCAGTACCTCATTTGGAGAATTCTTCTGCACCACTTGCTGGTGAAAGTGTTGAGGTTGTCCAGGAGTTTCAATCAGTAGATTCTAGCAAAAATGTCTTGTCAGAAGACAACAGAACTACACTAACGGTTGAAGAAGAAAGATCTCAATCTACAAATGGTGATGAACTTTCAAATGCTGATTCACGGTTGAAAGACACAGATTATACAGCTGAATCTCAACCGGATAAAAAGATTCAACATAAACTCCAACCAGACACTGATGCCAGAGTAGAGTCTCCCACGGACAAAAAGAAAATGTCGGAACTCAAAACTGTTGCATCTCCAACAAAAGTTCAGGATCAGCTTGATGAGGTTAACTATGCATTAAAAGCACAAAACATGTTAACAAATCTTTGCTACTTCTTAGACATGTATAGCTGCCTGCAGTGTGAAGCTTTTATTGACTCTGTTTAGCTTTGCAGGCTCAAGGACTTCTTAAAAGTGCAGTTTCTACTGGCCAGTCAAAAGAGGCAAGGCTAGCACGGGTGAGCATGTGACGTTATATGTCCATTTGTGAATATAATATTATATATATATATATATATATATGATTAATCTGCTCTCATGCTTTTCAATGCAATATCTAGGTTTGTGCTGGCCTTTCTTCTCGTCTTCAAGAGTACAAAGCAGAAAATGCGCAGTTAGAGGAGCTTCTTGTTGCAGAGGTATTACCGCAAACTAAATTATGGTTCAGAAAATTCTCAAATAAATTTTTTAATGATTTTTGCTATTTGAGAAATTTGGTTTTACAATAATCTACTTTATTAGAGGGAGCTGAGTAAATCGTATGAGGTACACATACAAGAGCTGCAGAAAGATTTATCTGCATCGAAAAATGAGGTGTCAAGAATCGAATCAAATATGGTAGAGGCATTAGCTGCAAAGAACTCTGAAATTGAGTCACTTGTCAGTTCCATGGATGCACTTAAGAAGCAGGCGGCTTTAGCTGAGGGAAATTTGGCATCATTGCAGGTTTTCATGCAGTCTTTCATGGAGCAATCAATTTCTATTTCTTTTGCTTATCACGTTTTCTTTTTGTTGTTTTCTCTTGTGGAGTGAATTATATCTTCTGCAACTGATTAGAACCAAACCTTTTTCAGTTGTACAGTTGATTAAGTGCATGTTTTTGTTGACTCTCCACTCATTTAATATAACCTCTGCAACTCCTTTCTCTTTTACTATTTTCTTTGCATTTGTCGCTGCCTTATCTTGCTACCTTCAAATTTTTACATACAGAGACCTTTTTCAGTTGTACAGTTGATTAAGTGCATGTTTTTGTTGACTCTCCACTCATTTAATATAACCTCTGCTACTCCTTTCTCTTTTACTATTTTCTTTGCATTTGTCGCTGCCTTATCTTGCTACCTTCAAATTTTTACATACAGAGGTTTTGTTTGGAAATTATTGTTCACTTTCATACCTCGTGAAAACTGCTTGCTAGCATGTCTTCTACCACTTAAATGTGATGAAGATCATCTTCTTGCTTAGTCTAGGAGATTTTACCATGGATTATGAACTTCAGGTCATGCCCGTGTGTATATTAGAGGGAGTCTAACGTGGTGCAATAACCTCTGCCAAAAATAATCAAAAGCAGAAATCCCCAAAAAATAAAACATTTTGTGACATCTGTGTCATGGAAAACCCTCAGACTCAAATTACCATCGTCATGTAGGCTTAAAAAATTTGAAATCTTCTTCAGAAGATGATAATTTTTAGTTGCAATTTTAACCTATTCACGTTGGGGCTTTTGCAGGTTTAGTTCCTCTTTAATGCTCATTATTTCTTACCACTGCAGATGCATTGATTAGAATATTTATTCATTTCGTTGTTCTCCCTCGAAATATGGACATCAACCTGTGATGTGCCTATTATGTGATTAGTCATGATGGGCATCATCTAGACCCTTAGAAGTGAAGAATTATAATTCTCTCGATACGCTTCAGAAGCCTTCCAATACATTAGCTGCTTCAACATTGTTTGTTTTGTGGTATTTTTCTCAAAAGGAATTTTTCAAAGGAACAAGGGCTTTCTCTTATGTAGACTCATTGTGGATAATTTTGAAATCTGCATCCCTTTTTGGTACCTGTTTTGATAGGAACATCCACATCATTAGCGCCCACCCCTGCTGTACACAGTCTTGCACTTGCCTTTTGGTACCTATTTTGATAAATTTAGTCCTCCCAACCTTCATTTAGCTGCAATCTTTCCTTTTATTTACAACTAGATTTGCAATACACTGGAGCCATATATAACATTATTTTATGGCTTTTCATTAGGCAAACATGGAGTCTGTGATGAGAAATAGAGAATTATCAGAAACAAGGATGATGCAAGTAAGAGGCTGGTTAACTTGAACTTAGAACTTGCCTTGTTATTGTTAATAGGTTCTTGACTCTGTTGAGAATGATGCTATTCTTAGGCTTTAAGGGAAGAGCTATCGTCTGCAGAACGCAGAGCAGAAGAAGAGCGTGCTGCACACAATGCAACTAAGATGGTACATGTTTGCGAAATTTGTGCTTCTCTTATATACTATATTCTACTTTTTTCGTTTTTAGTTTATTGTTTTCATTTTGTCTCAACTATGATAATATTCCAATGAACAGGCTGCTATGGAAAGAGAAGTAGAATTGGAACACCGGGCTCTTGATGCATCTACAGCGCTAGCCAGGATCCAGGTTCTCAAAAGATGCGACTTTTGCGACTGATAACTTCATAACTCTTTTTAAGCACTCAATTTATATATTCCTGTTTTTTTTCTTGCAATATCTGGATGAAGCACTATGAACTTTCCAGTTGGCTAAATGTTGAATGTTTCACAACTTTTTGGTTTGTTATCACTATCGTGCTAGTATGGCTTGGATTATCAATTTGCTTAATTTTCTAAGTTTCCCTATGAGCTAAACCACTATTCTTGGTTACCGCCTCTGCTATCTTTATTTTTCGTCTACCGGCCATAGTAGTTTTGTCTACTCTTGGAATCTCTCTTTTAAAGAATCAAACAAAAAAGAAAATACCTCCTCTGTCCCACTTGAAGAGGTATGATGCCAACTGATTAACTTTCTAAATTACCCCTCAAAACATTTGAATCCAGACAAAGAGGCAACATTTGATTTCAAACTAGACCAGAAAACAAAGGTCGGTGTAGTCAATTGGTTGAATTACGGATGGCCCCAAAACAAAATTTACTCTTCTAATGGGACGGCCGAAAAAAGGAGCACACACCTCTTCAGGTTGAAGGAAAGGAGTTTATATTAGACCTGGATAGTGAAGTCATCAAATAATTTAAATACATGCTGTCGTAGCTCTATTATAATCCTTTTCTGGCCAAGTTAGGTGGTCACTGTGATTCCTTTGTCCAACTCTATGCTTCTAATTGATTTCTTGCAACTGTTTCCTTGCATTAGAGAACAGCTGATGAGAGAACTGCAAAGGCAGTAGAGCTTGAGCAGAAGGTGGCACTGCTTGAGGTATATTTTAGTGGTTTACTTTAGCTATTTTCTGTACTAAGATTCCTTTGTAGTGCTTAATATAAGTTCTAAGACTAACTATTATTAGGTGGAATGCTCTTCTTTGAATCAAGAACTACAAGATATGACAGCTCGTGTTCGCCGTGAACAGAAGAAGTCTCCTGACGAGGCTAATCAAGTGATTCAGGTATTATTGAAGTGTATGGTATGCATGACAGTTCACTTTTTTGTCTTTTGAAAAAATGATAGATCAGGCTCTCTCTCTCTCTCTCTCTCTCTCTCTCTCTCTCTCTCTCTCTCTCTCTCTCTCTCTCTCTCAAGGGACTATATCTTTTTACTATCTGTGATGTACTTTCAACCATATGTCAGGTGTAAAAGTGTTGCTGTTTTTCGTTTGTAGATCAATCAGGGTTATATCACCGATGCAATGATTTTGGGACATGGAAGAATGTAAGAGAACCATTTCAAGTGTCTAGACATGTTGACCATCGAAATTATGGTTCTCTAGAGCTATGAGAGGATTTTCTTTGTTTGTGCCTTTGTGGAAATTAGAAAAGAGGTGGAAAACCTAAATCTACAATGCATCTGAAGAAAAGGAAGAAACCCTAATTTTATTTGAAAAATCGCTAATTGTAAACATCACAATTGATGAGGAGTAGTGAGCGAGAGGGAGAAATTGAACTAGTACATTGTCAGTTTGTGTTTTGGGTATGTAGGTAGGTGGTCCTAAGGGGGTTGTATCACGGGTCTATAGTTGGCGTTACACACGAACCACCAAAGAGAGATGGAGAGGAGCGAGAATAAGGAGTGACTAGGGTTAGGAGAGAACAAGTACTGCAGGAGCAGAGCAGCTGAGTTACTGTAGCTGGTCTCGATAAATGAGCCAAGTATATATAGGAGTCCAAATTGTACGGATCCATACAACGCACATGATAGGTCATGTGTGGGCCGCACCGCATGATGCCAATCCCTCATTGGTCTGTCTGTGAGGATTCACGGAATGATGCCGTTTGTCCCCTGTGGGGACCAGTCCCGCAATTCTCCTTTTAGCCCTAGCTAAGTCACGTGTAGTCCAGTAGTTGGGCCACGTGGGTAACTCCGCTATTCTTGCCCCCTATCTACAACTCCTCAATGGTTCCCATTTGTGGAAGAAAACGATCTTGTTCAATCGTGGTAAGTACTTAATAAACATCCCTTCATCGCAGAAAGAAGGTGTGTGCGCAGAAGGGCGCATTCACAGGAAGACGGCGTTTGCGGGAGGGAGCGCATGTGGGAAATGAACTATTTTCTCAAAATTCATCCAAGGGACTAAACTACGCACATAATGGATATCCGCGGTAAAAGAGTGACACATGTGGGGCACATGTGTCCTTGTCTTGCTGGACACGTGTATCCCACAGGGTGGCAGCCTGAAGGAACAATCAGAAATCAATTGCTGTCTAATAGAACAATCAAAAATCATTCGCTCCCTGTGAACTTTTGAGAGTAACCTCTTATGCCTCATTAGTCAGTTTCAATGCAATCTTTACTAAATCACTAACTCTTTACACCTTTCTTCTGAATTCCTCACGTATATAGGTGATCTTAAATGATAGGAAGTCAATTAGTTCTAACTTTGGAGGTATCTGTATTGATGTTAAACTGCATATGTTTGATACCATTTCTAAATTTTATAGGTAACTAAGACTGTGAACCCAACTCATAATGGAATTTTAACTCGTGTTAACTAAATTTCGTTTTGAAATCCCATCTGCAGGAAAGATAGAAGGGTCTGTATAGTTTAGGGAAAATTCATTTTATAACCAGCCTACTTTTAATTAGGGTTTAATAATGTATCATTGCACTCTTAAAATTAGGTAGAAAACCACCAACTTGTTAAAGGGTTTTATTTTACCATTTTCTTCCATACTCCCTCCGTCCCGCCCGACTTAGGACGTTTAGGTTGGGCACGGGGATTAAGGAAAAAGTGTAAGTGGGTGGATGTTGTGAGTTATGAAAAGTGATGTAGGTGAGAGAAAGTGGGGTAGGGAGTAATGAGTGAAAATTTGTTGTGTGTGTAAATGTGGGTCCCATTAATAAAGTACTTTCCATTTTGGGGTTGTCCTAAGTCGGATGGGACGCCCAAAATGGAAAAATGTCCTAAGTCGGGCGGGACGGAGGGAGTATACCGTTAAAAAACTTAACGAATGTGTTGAGCAGGGCTCGAATGCCAATTTGAGAGATTCAAGGTGAAAATGTAAAAACACTGATCGAAACGAGGGTTAGTATTTATTGAATTAGTAATGGTCATCTCTTCAGAACTGTGGCTACTGTCAAGTTAGGTAGTCAAACTATGTTGATAGTCCCTCTGAGTGACTGGAAGCAGTAGCAGTGGCATATCCATCTGATTGCTTCATCTGAATTTTTAGATGCAGGCTTGGCAGGAAGAAGTAGAGCGTGCACGCCAAGGTCAGAGAGAAGCTGAGAGCAAACTTTCCTCGCTGGAGGCAAGTTTCTTTTCATTTCTCTTTCCCATCGCACTAACATCTCTATCACTTTCTTCATTTGAGAGGTATATTTTTTGTGAAATTAAAGTGAGACTTTTGCGGATGGTAATCCTGGTTTTTAGTGGAAATAATGTTTAAAAATGAATTTATGCTAATTGCAAAATCATCTGCAGGCTGAACTGCAAAAAATGAGAGTAGAAATGGCTGCAATGAAGAGGGATGCTGAACATTACTCACGCCAGGTAGGAGAGTCAAGCTCACTGCAGTTCTTGATATTATGCTTTGTGCTTAATCATTCATGCATACATACATATATGATATGTATATAAAGTTTTCTACAAACATGTGGATATATATCAATCCCCCCGTCCCAAAAGAGAGTTGTATATGACAGGTCAAACTTTTCAAAACTGTTCCTTTTGTTTTCTGTACTTATTTTGAATTATACTAAATTAATGCATTTTTAGGATGTGTGTTAGATAATCACCATGTCTTCGAAAAAAACAATTGTATAAAATCTAAATATGGAGATTTGAAGGTTCAGCTTTAGAGCAACTCTTTTATTGGGGATGGAGGGAGTATTTCATTTGTGAGCTTGATCAAAAGAATAAACACCAGAACTTCTTTGTTGCAATGCTTTTGAACACAAATGATGAATCGAGTTGTACATTTGAAATTGAGTGAATAAAATATCTTGGTCCTTCTTTCGTCTGCATGTCTTCGTAGGTTTTCTCACCATTTTCTGCTGGATAAGTTTATTCTTTACTGTGTTTAGCTACTTACTAGTTTTTTATTGTACTCTTTTTTTTGTTATACTCTTTAACACATTGGAGTTGTCGCTGCTATTTTTTAGGAGCATATGGAGTTGGAGAAACGGTATCGTGAACTTACTGATTTATTGGTATGTCAAATTGAATCTCTCGTGCATAATTTACTACTCCCCATCCCTAAATGAATGTCGAAAAAAAGTTTCAAATTTGCTCTTGATCAAGAGCAAATTTGAAAGAAAAAAAAAATCGACATTCATTTAGGGACAGAGGGGGTATTTTTTAGATCAATGATTTATTATGATCACACGCTATTATTATCTGCGAGTTCAGTATTACAAGCAAACACAGTTGGAGTCTATGACTAGCGAAAAAGCTGCGGCAGAATTTCAATTAGAGAAGGAGAAGAAGCGGATTCAAGAAGCTCAGGTCCACCATGAGCTTTTTTGCATCTTAATAAGACATCACTTCTGATTGCGTTTCAAGTTTATATAGTATTTTGAAGTATCCCACTTCTGCTAATGCATGGATTGGTAAATGGCCAGGTAGAAGTAGAAAGGAGCCGATCTTCTCGTCGAGCGTCATCTTCTTGGGAAGAAGACACAGACATAAGAGCCCTCGAGTATGTCACGTTTCTCTCATTTATACACTTTCCCTGGTTATATTTTGGATTTTTTTTTCTTTTTTCTTTATTCATTATATTGTTGTATTTATCTTGGGCAAGATTTTCCTCGCTTGCTAAATTTCTCTTTATGGCAAACATCTTACTAAGAATTTCGCAAAGCTGTGTTCTAACTGTCACAATTCAAATTAACGATATTTCTTGTGGCGGACCCAGGAACTTTTTTAAGTGGGTGCACAAATTACACTACAAATCTTCAAATGAATTGTGAAAATAAAAATACCTATCTTAAGACTAGAACGGTAGAACCCACAACCATAAGGTTAAACGCCTAACACTTTACCCGCTAAACTAAACAAACTATTTAGTTAAGTGGGTGCACTTGCACCCATATGAATCCTCATAGGTCCGCCGCTGGTTCTAAGTCGTACGACCTCCATCCAGTTTGTGGCACTCAATGCAAATCTAGTGGTTATTATAGCCTGAGAATGGAACGAGTTATTCCAGTGAAAACATCTTACACTGCTAATTAGTAGATCTTGTATTTCATGGAATGAAAAGAGTGTCATATGGACCACTCTTGTTCTGCCTCGAGTCCCTGTGTGAAATTGTGCATATTTACTAAATATATTATGAACATGCAGTTGGTAATTTGACTGGCTATTAAATTCAATACTCCCTATGTCCCATAAAGATGTTTCCATTTGCCATTTTGTTTGTCCCAAAAAGATAAGTCTCATTTTCATAATTGCTAGGTTAAAAGCATTGGGAAGAAGGGGGAGAGAAGAGAGAATGAGAGTCAACCAAGGAAGAAGAGTGAGTAATGGAGTAATAAGTAAACATCATTAAGATTAGTGATGGAAATGAAAATAGGTTGTTAAAATGTTTGAATAGTCAAGTAGGACTATCATTATAAGACGGAGGGGGTATAATCTTTATGTAATTCCGATTTTCTACATGTCCAGTTCTGTGTATTGCTAAGTGGTGAACATAATAGTCGTATCCGGAAAATAAGGTTGTTAGCTATACTTGAGTCCGAGTTTTCCCATGCATGGCCATGGCATCTTTCTTCACACCTATCCTTAAACCAATTATTTGAAAATTTTCCAACTTGTTCAATGCAGGCCTCTCCCCTTGCATCATCGCCACATGGTTGGGGCAAGTGAACAGGTATTTTAGCTCTGTTACTCCGTATTTCATTGCTTTCCTTTTTTCTAGCTTCTTGTTCTGATTTCTGCCTATATACTTGCCTAATTCAGTTGCAGAAAGCAGCAAAATTTCTAGATTCTGGTGCTGTCAGGGCCACAAGATTTCTTTGGCGGTACCCAACTGCTCGACTTCTCCTGCTTTTCTACCTGGTGAGAACATTTCAGTACTTGCGAAGTTTAAATTTCAGGTTCAATGCTAAGATTTTGCTTACTTGCAGGTTTTTGTGCACCTCTTTTTGATGTATTTGTTGCATCGCCTTCAGGTATGTCCCTGTCGTTGTTACATTCTAAAGCTAAAAATGAAAGCTTTTTTATTATTGCATTTAGGAACTCGAGATACTAATTGAAAAAAAAAACTTTTGTGCATTAACAACTCATTCAGTAGCCTAAGGACATGGATTAAATTAAACGAGCAAAAATGTTCATTAAAGTGCCACCAAGTTAAACAAACAGAGTGGCATTTGTATTACTGCCATGAGTAACCTAATTGCATTTCTGATTGATCCAACCAGAAAGCAGGAGCGTACCCACAACAATTGAATGGGGTGCAAGTGCACCCACTTAATCTCCCTATTTACCAAAAAACTGTGTAATATATATATATATTACACAGGTATATATATATATATATATATATATATATATAGAGAGAGAGAGAGAGAGAGAGAGAGATCCCATTAATCAGGTAGTTGCCTAGCTTAGCGGGCAAAATACAAGGTTTTTAAACCATGTGGTTCCGGGATCCGTCACTGGCAGAAAGTATCATTTCATTCTATTATCACCACATTATTAGTGTGCCGTGACATATTTTATCAATGTACACAGGAGCAAGCGGATACATTTGCCTCTAGAGAAGTCGCAGAATCGATGGGGCTTGCCAACCATACCTTACCATGACCATTTCAGTTGTTTCATTTCATTTCTGCATCAAGAATTATGAAACGTAAATTTTAACATGCCACAACGATATATAACAATTACCCCGTATACTCCCTAACTGAGAATTGCAGCCGGAGAAAGGCGTGTGCTGATCGGAAAAGCCCCTCCAGTTTTGTTATACCCCCGGAAGAGGAAGAAGAAGAAGAAGAAGAAACTATTCTTTTGTGCAGTGATATAGTTTAGTTGCACGTTATTTACTTAACTTGGATTAACTATGTACAAGAAAAATGTTACAGGACGAATTTCCACATGTTCCCCAAATGTGGGGGGTTTTGTTTTTGTATTGATTTTTGGGGGGTTGATATGAATTTGAAAATGGTTTTTTTTTTTTGGCTGGGTATAAGGTTTAAATATTAGGGAAAGATTTGTCATATTAGGCTCCGTTTGTTTTGGGGAAAATGTTTTTCCCATTTTTCGCTGTTTAGTAAGCACCGGAAAATGGAGAAAATATTTTTCGAAATATGTTTTTCCCCATTTTCTAAGTAAAATGACTTACGAAATTTCCCTAAATAAAATATTTTTCGAAAAATGGTAACACCCTCACAAACCTAACTTTTCATACACTCCCACGTTACCCATCCCACATCAACCACCCCGTACCCCATCCCCTCGTAAAAAAATATTTATATTAAAATTAGATTTTACAATTCACCCTCCCCTCACCACCCCCCACCCCACCCCCGCCCCACTCACCACCAACCCCACCACCACCCTGTTCCCCCTCCCCCTCCCTCGTGTCAAAATTTTTTTAATCATTTAAAATTTATTTTTAACAATCCCCACCCCACTCCACTCATCGCCACCACCCATGCCCCCCACACCCCACTCAACTTATCTCAAATTGTGTTTTTATCGAAAAATATTTTTATTGAACACACCACTCACCACCCCCACACACCACCCCATCCCCCACCGCATGCCCCCCCCCTCCCCTCGGGTCAAAAAAAAATTTAAACATTTAAAATTTATTTTTAACAACTGCCCACCCACTCCACTCACCACCACCACCCCTGCCCCCCCCCTACACCCCACTCAACTTATCTCAAATTGTGTTTTTATCGAAAAATATTTTTATTGAACACATCAAGTTTTTTCCGTAAAACATTTTCCGTAAAACATTTTCCTTATCAAATAGCCGAAAATATGTTTATCTAATTTTCCGGAAAAATATTTTCATTTTCTGAAAAACATTTTACAGGAAATTATTTTCCGTAAGTCATTTTACGTGAAACAAACGGAGCCTTGTGTTGAAAGCAAGAGTGTTCAATTAATATTTCTTTTATTAGAGTATCTTCAATTATAACACCAAATTTGGTGCAAGTTCTATAAATGTTATACTCCCTTCGTCCCAACATAAATGTCTCAAAATGGGTTCGACACGAAAATTAAGGAATAAATATATATAATGTAAAAAGTGTATAGTGAAATAAATGTTGTGAGTATGAAAGTGATATAGGAAAGAGAAAGTGAGATAGGGAATAGTTAGTGGATATTTATTGTGAGTATGACAAGTGGGTCCCACAAATAAAAAAGTAATAAAAAAATTTCCTTTTTTAAGTTGAGACATTTTAAATGGGACACCCAAAAAGAAAAGTTGGAACATTTGGACGGGGAAGGAGGGAGTACTAAATAAAAAAAACATCTCCGATGTATAACATCAATCTTCATTATTTTTTTCAGTTATAATTATTGAGTTGATTTTATAAAAAAAATAATTTTTTAGCAGAAGAAAAAAATGAACTTTTTATAAAAGTCAGTCATTTTTAATAACCGACACTTTGTAACATTATCACTAAAAATTCATGCTACTGACACACTGACACTTTAGAAAATGTGTTTTAAAGAGTGTAAGTTAGGATGTTCAATAGTGTTAGTGTGTCTGTTTAATTGTCGATGTATGCTTTAAAGAGTGTCGATATGAGTGTTTAACAATTACGTGCGTATTTATTAAAAAGTGTTAGTGTATGTCTTTAAATTTAAAAAGTATCAGTGCATGAGTTAAAAAGTGTGAGCTGTACTGTTAAATAAAAAGAGCAAGTGATAGTTCTAAAAAATGTCATTAATAATATTAAAAATTGTTAGTAATATTACATAGTGCAAATAATAATGTCGAAAAGTGTCAATAAATAATTATTAATAAAAATGCTGCAACAGCTTGAGGAATAGAGATCGGCCGATCATGGAATAGGAATTGCTAGGGGTCTTCTCCTACTCATGAATGCTTTCCAGCAAGTGCTATTTGATATTTGATAGAAGGAAGGTTCATTGGAACCTCTTGCTCTTATGCTAAGGTAGAGGCTTTCGCAATGGCTTGCACAATTTTAGGCTTGTAAATATTCGAGATATTCAAAAACGATAGAGAATTGCAACGATATCACACCCTTATCACGGAAACTTTGGCCAAAGTTCGATTACCATTAATGGGTGGCTCCGCAATTTCTTATGGCCCAGGCATACCAGGTAATTCAGTCTTATGGCCCTTGATCGCTTCAACCGCATACGCTTAAGACTCTCTAATCTACGGAATCACGAAAGGGGCTGCTAAGCAGTCTACTTTTGTACTAGAGTCTTTCGGACGTTATTCCGGTTCGTCTCCATTTTTGTGAAACTATTCCTTTTCCCGTACGGATTTGAGTACGAAAGGCCCACCCTAAATCGCGAATAGTCTCACGCGGGCTACGTGGCTTAATCCCGATCACTCCCTAAAAAATAGGCGCCAATAATAGAACGCACATCAGAGAGTACTCCCCGTGAGAGTCTAATAAGGCGGCTCGATCTCGCATATACACACTATCATCAAGCAATTGTCTTCAACCTAATTCTCCTTTGTAGCGGCCGTTTAAGCAGGACGATTTTTCTAAAAGCCCATAATTGCAAGCTGTTTCTAACTATAGGCGTAAATTTCATAACACAAATTTTCAAAAAGCTTAGGAAAACAGTTTTTTCTTTTTTACTAGATTTAGTATGAGTTAACAGAATTTATTTTATTTTATTTTATTTTATTATAAGTAATGATTATGTTAATTCAATTTTATGAATATTCTCTCCGGCCTTGTTTAGTGTGGACTTATTTCCCTTTTAATTCGTCCCAAATTAATGTAGATTGTCAAAAATGGCAAAGAATCTTTACTATTTCACTCACTTATTGTCTCTCCTACTTTACTTGTACACTCACAACATCAATTAATTTATTATTTTTCCCACTTATTCTCTCTCCTATTTAATTTTTCATATTCATAAATATTTCCTCCACCTATTTTTCTCTCCTACTTTTTTTTTAATTCTTGTGCCATAATTTTTTATTCACACTAAACTAAACTGGAACGGAGGGAGTATAGTATCATTCAAAGTTACTCCCTCCGTCCCAGACCAAGGGTCCTCGGGGGGGATTTCACGCTTCTTAAGAATTTTTTTTAAAGTGGATAGAAAATTTTAGAATAGAGAATGTAAAAGTTAAATGTGTGGTAGGGAATAGGAGAGAGAATGTAAAAGTTAAATGTGTGGTAGGGAATAGGAGAGAGAATGTAAAAGTTAAAAATATTTAATAGGAGAGAGAATGAGTGGGAGGAATGGTAATGTTTTTTTTGTAAATATATGGAGATGATAAGGGTATGAATATATGGAAAACTTTTCATTTAAGAAAAGAAACTCTTGATCTGGGACGAATCAAAAAGAAAAGTAGGACTCTTGGTCTGAAACGGGGGAAGTATTTTTATTGTATTTGGCTTGTGGAGATATTTTAATGAGAAAGTAAATAAAGAAAAGGTTAAACTTAGACTACCCACAATGGGTAGATGAAATGGGAGATGAAATCCCATTTCATCTACCTCAAACCTTGCAATGGTTGTCGGCTACGGGTTGGATTAATTCACGGGATGAAATGTTTCATCCCGGTTGAAACTCTGTTTTGCCTTTTTTTTTTTTTTAAGTTGCCACGTGTCAAGACCTTATTGGTCTTGACTTTATTATTTTTTCACCCAATTACTTAAACTCAATTATCTCATAATAAATGATTTAAAAATAAAAAGAAAAATTCACCAAAATTCATCCTTTTTTTTTCCCTACAAATTGATATAAGTTTCATTTGATTTGGATACAAAAAAAAAACACTTAGTTTTCAATTTGGGCTGAATTATTACCTAGTAAATTAATTATTTTTTTAATTATTTTTTTCACCAAAATTCATCATTTTTTTTCCCTACAAATCGATATAAGTTTCATTTGATTTGGATACAAAAAAAAAACACTTAGTTTTCAATTTGGGCTGAATTATTACCTAGTAAATTGATTATTTTTTTAATTTTTTTTTTTCACCAAAATTCATCATTTTTTTCCCTACAAATCGATATAAGTTTCATTTGATTTGAATACAAAAAAAAACACACTTAGTTTTCAATTTGGGCTGAATTATTACCTAGTAAATTGATTATTTTTTTAATTTTTTTTTTCACCAAAATTCATCATTTTTTTTCCCTACAAATCGATATAAGTTTCATTTGATTTGGATACAAAAAAAAACACTTAGTTTTCAATTTTGGCTGAATTATTACCTAGTAAATTGATTATTTTTTAATTTTTTTTTTCACCAAAATTCATCATTTTTTTTTCCCTACAAATCGATATAAGTTTCATTTGATTTGGACACAAAAAAAAACACTTAGTTTTCAATTTGGGCTGAATTATTACCTAGTAAATTAATTATTTTTTTAATTTTTTTTTCACCAAAATTCATCATTTTTTTTTCCCTACAAATCGATATAAGTTTCATTTGATTTGGACACAAAAAAATAAAGAATATAAATAAAATAAAATAAAAGTAGTGGGGTATAGAATGATGAGTTGGAGGGAGTTGAAATTTAATTTAAGTTAGTCATTGGAGTGGGGGTAAATGAAATGGGTAGATGAAATATTAGGTGGATGAGAAAAAGTGTAAAAAGTGTTAGATGAAATGGGAGAGTGGGATGAAACCATTGTGGGTAATCTTAGTGTTTATAGCCTGCTCTGCTCTGTGTCTCTGTCCTTCGATTTTGATTGGTTTGACAACCTCACCCACACACTCTTTTTCTGTGCAACTTTTTCCCAATACTTTTGTCTTCTTCTACTATTCTACTAAGGCTTGTTTGTTTGCACGAAAGACGTTTTCTAGTTTCTTCATTTTTTGAAATTTGGTAAGCATCGAAAAATGAGAAAAATATTTTTTGAAAATATTTTACGCTTTTTTCGACGTAAAAAGACTTAGAGCATTCATAATGGTAAAAGCTTTTTTCATAGTTTTTTTTTGCAATTTCCAAGTGACACATCATAAACAACTCAAAAACAAAAATTTCCAAATTTTTTCCACAATGGTAAAGCTTTTTCATCAACTTTTTTATGACCCCCACATCCAAAATTAAATTATTTTCTTGCATTTTTCTATGAAAAAAAATATTAAGAAAAATAAAAAATCATTGTTTTATTTAATGTTCAACATTGAAAAATGGTGGAAATTAATGGAAAGAGCTCCTAAAGAGAGCTCTTTGTAGAAGGAGTTACTCTTTATAAAGGAGCTTTCCAACTTTCTCTACAATGAAAAAAAGCTCTAGAGAGCTTTTTCATGAAAATTAAAAGCTCCCATTGTGGATGCTCTTACAAATTCTTCCTTGATAAACATTTTTCGAAAAATGATAACACCCTCACACGTCTAACTTTTCATACACTCCCATATTACCCACCCCACTCACCACCACCACCCACTGCCACCCCACCCCCTGCCCCTCCCCCCATCGAATCAAAAAAATTAATCATTTAAAATTTATTTTTAACTACTCTCCATCCCATCCCACTCCACTCACCACCATCACCCCTGCCCCCCCCCACCCCACCCTACTCCACTCACCACCACCACCCCTGCCCCCTCAAGTAAAAAAAAAATAATAATCATTTAAAATATACTCCCTCCGTCCCACGTTAGTTGAGACTAACTTTTTGGGCACACCAATTAAGGAAAAGTAAGTGAGAGAAAAAGTGAAAGAAAATGTTGTGAGTATGAAGAATTAAATAGGAGAGAGAATGAGTGGGAGAAATAGTTAGGAGAGAGAATGTTGTGAGTGTAAAAGTGAAATAGGAGAGAGAATGAGTGGGGTAAATAGTGAAGATTCCTTTGCCATTTTGGGCAGTCTCAACTAACGTGGGACGGCCCAAAAGGGAAAGAAGTCTCAACTAACGTGGGACGGAGGGAGTATTATTAATAACTCTCCACCCCACTCCCTCACCACCACCGTCACCCCGCCCTCAACCCTTGTCCCCCACCCCACTCCACTCGCCATCATCACCCCTCCCCCCCCCCTCTACTCAAATTATCTTAAATTGTGTTTTTGTTGAAAAAAAAAATTATAATACATGAAATTTTTTCAATAAAATATTTTTCTTATCAAACGGTCGAAAACATGTTTATCTCATTTTTTGAAAAACAATTTACAGAAAATTCACTTTTCGAAAAACATTTTACATTGTTGAAGCAAACTGGGCCTAAGTTACAAACCCAACTATTCAGTTCATTTGGAGAAACATCATCAATCTGGTTGCAATTCAAGGACGACGCAGGTAGTTTTTGTACACCAAACACCCCCATATTTGATTTACTGTTTCCGTACTTGAATAATTAAATTTAATGTTAAACCCCAGGGTTTAGACAAATATTAATATTCACCCTTATACTTATTCCAAATCTCCAACTACTTTCCCCATCATATAATATTACTAGTAAAAGCTCGTGTCCGAGGACACGTGGTATTTTTTTGATTAAAAGTAAGGGCAAAATGGGAAATGAACAATTTAGTGAGGGTAAAATGGGAAAAAAAAATTGACACTATTCATACAACTATTCATCCCACTTCCCTCATTTATTCTATAGATATTATCTTATAGTTTGACAGACTCTAAAATATTCTATTTTAAATAATTTTATATGTTTAAGGTATCCCTCGCCCGCGAAAGTACGGACATACATGTACGCGCGCTAACAAAGGCTCATCGAGCTGGCTCTTTCCTACTTCCTAATGCGTCGGCATAATCGAATTCTAATAATTTGAAAGCATAGAAGATTCAGGTCCAGGAGATTCAACTTGATGTGTTTTTCTATTGTCATCTAAACAATTTCAATCAAAAGGAGCCCGCGTGAGAGATTTTTCAAAGTTGAATCTACGGTCGAGGAATGAAAGAAAGATAGAGGACTGAAATTGAAAGATCATACTTTCACTATCCGTCGTTTGTTTAATATTTCCTATGTTCTATTACAAGCTACACACTTACTATTTGCATAAGAATTAAGGAAAGTGTTAGTGTATTAGATGTAGAGCTGCAAACGGGTCGAATTCGAGTCGGGTATGGCCGATTTCGAGTCGAGTCTACAATGAAGAAAATTCGGGTCGAGTTTCAACCGGTCGAGTCGAGTTGCTGAAGAACCTGCCGAGTTCGACTTGGGTGAGTGGAGTTGGGTTCGCCGGGTACCCGGGTTCGACTCGAATAACTCATATCGAGTTCAAATGAAACTGAATCATAAGACAAGCAAATCAAAATTTTGAGGGAGAGACTCATCACCAGGATCTTCAAATCATAAGACGAGAATGAGTTATGGTTTAATGAGCATGAGTTATGGTTTAAGGAGCAACGTACAAAATTGATAGTGCGTTTGAGGGAGAGACTCGCCAGGAAGTGGACGACGAAGGGCGAGTCAGCGACGAAGCAAGTGAACGATGGCGTGGCGAAGCAAGCGATAAAGTGAACGACGGCGCGGCGACTAGTGTGGTTTAGGTCCTTTAGGTTAGCGAGCGACTTAGGGTTAGTGTAGGTTACATATCAATTGATTTTGAATTTTTGATTTTTGGGATTGGGGGAAACGGAGAGGCGCGGGTCAAACTGTGGATCCGAACCCGCGAACGTCTCTCTCGGGTACCCGAACGTGTTCGACCCGACTCGACCCAAATGTTGTGCAATGCAGCGAAAGCAAATTAACAATAACAAGAATACAATTGAGAAATCGAAAGAGAAAGAGTTGTAATTGGGGTTATGAATTTCGGTCACTCTTCTATTAATCTGTGCAAAATCTATATTGTTTACATAGGATACAATCATATATATATGAACCAAACCCTAGCCCAACAACAAAGACAACGAAAATAGAAAAGCCCGCAAAACAGCCTCAGCCCGTCACCCAGGCGCCCGCCTGGCAATATCCCAGGCGCCAGCCTCGCGACGAACGCAGCAACCGTGAAGTCTCTGGAGCCGAGGTGCCCGCCTCGCATGAATCCATGCGGCCACCTCAAATTGTTCCAATGCAGACCAACCTACTGGCTTTGAGGCGCACGCCTCAAGCATTCCCATGCGATCGCCTCAAAGCTGCTGAAGCTCTCCGCTTTGTTGATGATCCGAAATTCATACCTCGGAGGGCGTCGGGCCCTTTGCCAGAACATCGAGCCATTACATCCAACACCAAAAAAACGAGCTCATTACCCTGGACGAACTCGACCCGGCTGTTGAAGGTGAACCGAGTCGGGTACTGATCATTCGGGTCGGATTCGGGTAGACTCGCGGGTAACCCGCCCGAATTTACACATTTAATTAGATGTTTTGAGTATGAAAAGTGAGACATGAGAGAGAAAGTGGGACGAAAATAATAAATGAATTGATATTGTGAGCATGACATGTAAGTCTCACTCTATTTTGTCTGTTTATCCTTTTTATCGTACGACGAGGATTTCAAAATTGATATGATGAGTGTGCAAATTGCAGACACTTTTTTGAAAGTTAGTGTAGATTGAACCGTTGGATAATTTACGGGAGTAATTGTGTGGGGGTGAATAACAATTCTCTTTACTTTTTATACTCACAATAACTAATTCACTTATTCTTTCTTATTAATATATTAATATTTCTTAATTTCGTATTAATAAAAGAAAAAATTATAAGTCAAATGGGACAGAAGAACAAAAAGTATGTAACAAAATTATTTTATAATGCACAAATAATGGCGTGAATGATTCATTCCTGTCCGTGTATGATGAGGATTTCAAAATTGATGTGATGAGTGTGGAAATTGCAGACACTTTTTTGAAAGTTAGTGTAGATTGAACCGTTGGATAATTTACGGGAGCAAGTAAAAGGTTAGCTTCTTCATGAAGATATGAAAAAAAAGTGAGATGGGAATCTGATTCTCGTAGTCTTTTAGCTTTAGGTCACTTTAAGTACAATCCCCCCTCTCACTTTTATATTTTGGACCCAAAAAACTAAAATAATTTACAAGTGGTGTGAAGTGTCATAACAATGAAAAGTGAGATACAGTAATAGAGTTGTCAATACGGGCGAGACGGATTCGGGACTTCAAAACCCGTCACTAAATGGGATGAAGTGGGCCAAATTTTTTACGTGCTGAAAATATGTCAACCAAATCCAACCTGTTTTGGGTTGGTGGGCCAGGCGGGCAGCTT
Organism: Adenophora triphylla var. japonica; assembly: GCA_022495995.1. Lineage (NCBI taxonomy): Eukaryota > Viridiplantae > Streptophyta > Magnoliopsida > Asterales > Campanulaceae > Adenophora > Adenophora triphylla. The sequence continues at coordinate 1,072,144 of JAFEMH010000025.1, forward strand.
ATGCGGATAGTTGTAGTAAATATTCAAATGAGTTTAATTGAATAAAAAAATATAGAACATTCTCATTTTGAAAATTTATATTTTTTATTGAGACAACTTATAGGATAAGGAGTAATTCCCCTGTCATATTTGAAAAGTTATAAAATTAGTATTGTGTGGGAATTAAGAAAAATGTATAATAAATTAAGTGTTGCGAGTATGAAAAGTAAAATATTGAACGGATGAAGTATAACTTTTTAATGGGACAGATGAAGGTGGGAAGGGGTGGGGGTGTTTGAAGGTTTGGCGGGTGGAGGCGAAAGCGGGGGAAAAGTGGGGAAAGGGATTTGGAAAATTGTCTTTTTTTTTTTATAAAGTGAGGCTTTACGAATCTAAGATATACTCCCTCCGTTCCGTCGATTTTAAGAAAGTTTCAAATGGCACGAGGATTAAGGAAATAGTAAAATGTTGTGAGTGTAATAGTAAAATAGGAGAGAGAATGAGTGGAAGAAATAGTAAATTATAATGGTATTGTGAGTATTAAAATAATGTAGGAGAGAGAATGAGTAGAGGGAACAGTGATAAAAACTTTCCATTTTGGGAATTTCTAAGATTGACGGGACGCCCAAAATGGAAAGTTTTCTAAGATCGGCGGGACGGAGGGAGTATATATATATATATATATATATATATATATATATATATATATATATATATATTAAAAAAAGAGTTTTTATATATTTAAATACAACAATAATTTAATAATAAAATATATATTACCCTTATTATAAAAATAGTACGAAGTAATAATGATTCAATAAATTCTTAATCTCCTATCCAATAATGATTAGAAAATCAATTGTATTATGCTTATTCAATTTAATTATAAAATATCAGTTTTTTCTAAAAAAAAAATAGAAAAATGGGCTTTCAAACCGACGGCTTCGGATAACCCATATAAATTATTCACGTCTTCGATTTTCTTTACGGGCGTCGAATTCTAAAAATTTGGAAGTATACAAGATTCTGGTCCTGGAGATTCAACCTGGTGTGTTTTTCTATTGTCATCTAAACAATTTCAATCATGAGTAGCCAGCGTGAGAGATTTTTCAAAACTGAATCTACGGTCGAGGAATGAAAGAAAGAGAGAGGACTAAAATTGGAATATCATACTTTCACTATCCGTCGATTGTTAATTATTTCATTTGTCCCATTACAAGTTACACACTTACTATTTGCACGAAAATTAAGAAAAGTGTTAGTGAATTAGGTGTTTTAAGTATGAAAAGTGAGACATGAGAGAGAAAGTGGGATGAAAAATAATAAATGAATTGTTGTTGTAAGTATAACGTTCAGGTCTCATTAATATAAAAGTAATAAAATATTTTCATTTTATCAAATTTATACTATATTAAAAGCAAGAAAGTGGCAAAAATGACAATTTGGCGCTAAAAAACGTCAGTATCAATTGAATAAATTTGAAACGTGGCCAAAACTGGATTTGTCAAGGGCAATTTCGTCATTTACACCAATGGCATAATTGAAAATATGAGAAATGAATAAATGATGTGGCAACTAACGTCTGGGCGAAAATTGGCGAGTGACCTACACGCGCCGATAGAGGCGCGTGTAGGCATGCGACTTTTTTTTTTTGGGACACTTGGCATCCTACTATTGGTTTGTTCAATTTTCGATTTTTTTTTTTCACCCGAATTCTTTAACCTCAAATATTTTACTATAATAAATTAATTATTTTTTTTATTTTTTCACCAAAATTCTTAATTTTTTTCCTCTGCAAATAGATACTACTTTCATTTGATTCGGACACAGAAAAAAAAATTCTCTTTTTTTAATATAAGTCAAATATTTTATAATAAATTAATTTTTTTCACCAAAATTCATAAAAAAAAAAATCTCTACAAATAGAGACTACTTTCATTTGATTCGGACACAAAAAAAACTTCTTCTTTGAAGTTCATGTCAATATTCTAAAAAATAAATATAATATAAATAGGTATTTTGAAAGAGGAAGAGGAAGAAGTGGGTTGAGTTTGATGAGAGAGCAAAGAATTTGGGGAAAAAAACATTTAGCACACTGTTAGTTTTTTTTTTGGATTATGATTTTTCTTTTTCAAATTAAATAAGTTAAATAAATTGAAAATGAATATTATAATTATGTTCATGATGAGTTAATGTAAATAAATATGATATTTATTTATCATTACTATTGTTCATATACTAATAAATGATATTTATTTATTTATTTACGAAATTAATTATTTGATTGTTACATTGATGAAAAGATGTTTTTCTAAATTATGACATACATATATAGAGTTGAAATTAAATATCTCTACATATATAGAGTTTCAATCATTTAAAATGAAGTAATATTTATTTATTTATTTAAGTCTTTATTAGATTTATACATAATAATGATTTATATGTCGCACATAACTTCTGTGACGGTTCCAAAATGTCACAAGTATTACAAATTGCACCGTTTTTAAATGTCACAAAAACCGCGACAAAAAAAAACATATATCACTTATTGTGCTACGATTTTTAATCGTGACCATAACCGTAGCAAATACTATCTGTCACGTTTTAGAAAACGTAGAACAGTATAAGCGGCGCTCACAAAATCATCGGACGTAAAAAGGTCACAAAACCGTGGTAAATATACTATTAGCCACGATTTTATCTCTATTTACCACGGTCCGACTATCGTGGCTAAAAATCCGTATTCTTGTAGTTTATATTTATCTTTTCAAATGATTAAGATAATTAAGTATGTATAATTGATTAAGTGGGGAATAGATATGAAATATTTTAGGGGTGAAATTAGATTATTCTGAACAATATTAAGAAGATAAAGTCTATTAGGTGATTTTTTTTTTTCTGTAATTGATTGTAATAATCTTTGTTGTAAGTTAAAAGATAGGCCTACTATTATTGTTTGAGTTGAATTTTCGACGTTTGTGGAGTGTCCTTTATTATGTTATTGTGAATGCAAATGATTTGTCGGTTGATAAAAAGAATTGTTAACAAAATGTAGATATAATTTTTCAGTAATAAATATGTGAGAGAAGAGAGACATTTGCAAATTTTAGGGAGATAGATGAATTTATGATAGGTGGATGGGGGTGGGGGTATGGGAGGGGGAGAGTTAGAGAGATGTGAAGTTTACAATTTATTACTTTCACCTTTTTTTTTTTTTTTTTTAATATGTCTCCATATATAGAGTTGCAAAGAAATTAAAAGTTTTAATTTACAAATTAAAAATTGGTCTTTTCTAGGGACGAAAATTTTGGGGGTTTGGGTTGTATAAAAAAATGGATTTCCTTTTCCGTTTATTATTTATAAACTAATACTCATTGGTTTAATATATATGTCTTTAAGTATTTTCGATTCAATTATAGCCAACACGAGGGATTGAGCTCCAGACCTCTAAGACGAAAAGACTTAAACCACCTACTTAATATATTGTTTGGACGCAAATCCTTTAGCAAATAATAAATACTTTAGTGCATTGATACGGGTGAATTACATATTTCTTAGGTCAATTACCAAATCATCCCTCACCATAACAAACAATATCCGATAAATTGTTATATAGAAATGATTCTTAATTTTTTAAAATTGAGTTAGTTGTAGAAAGTGTGTACTCCTTTCATCCCGCTAATATTCGCATACTTTTCTTTTTGGGCGTCCCGCTAATATCCGCACACTCCCAAAAAGGAAACTTTATATTAATAAAATATTCACCCTACCCTACTCATTCTCTCTCCTACATTATTTTAATACTCACAACACCATTATAATTTATTATTCCCTCCACTCATTCTCTCTCCACTCATTCTTTTACACTCACAACATTTTATTAAAATATCATATTCCTTAATTTCTGCGCAAATAGTATTAGTGCGGAACTTAGCGGGACGGAGGGAGTATGTTATATAGTACGTTGTGACATTCAATTATGTAATCTCATCTTTCAGTGGTGAAGATGATATTTGGTTAGGGGAAATTGTTTACATAATCGTATTTGCTGTTGTTTTTCTTTGTTATTTATTTTCCTATATTCCGTCCGTCCCGGGTTAAGCTTCACCATTTTGGTGAAGCACGCAAATTAAGAAAGCAATATATATATTAAAAAATAATGGGAGTGAGAGAAGAGTTGTGAGAGGGAAGAAGTGAGTGTATATGACAAGTGAGACCTATAATTTAAATATGTGAGAAAGAAAAGTGTGTGGGTATAATAGAATATTAATAAACCTTTTCCATTTTAAAAAATGTGAAGCTTGTAACGGGACGCCCTTTTGGGTAATTGGTGAAGCTTAAGCTGGGGCGGAGGGAGTATTTACGTTAAATATCACTATTTCATATTATATTTTTGAATTTTAAATGATATTTAATTATATATATTGTTGTACTAATTTTGATTTAAGGTAAATTATGCTATTTTCCGTTCATCACACGGGTGTACTGCTAGTATATAATTTGTAGTGGGACGTAAAATGAAAAAAAGTGTACTCCCTCCGTCACACACTAGTGTGGACTTATTTTCTTTTTGATCCGTCTGACATTAGTGTGGAGTGTGAACTGTCCAAAATGACAGAATTTTTACCATTTCACCCGCTCATTCTCTCTCCTACTTTACTTTTACACTCGCAACATTCTCTCTCCTAACTATTTCTCCCACTCATTTTTTCTTCTATTTAATTTTTCATACTTACAAACACCTCCTCCACCTATTTATTTTTCCTATTTTTCCTTAATTTTTTTGCCAAAAAAAATGATCCACATTAATGTGGTGTGGGACGGAGGGAGTATAATTTATGGGGACGGTTATTTGCAAGGCACGCTATTTGCAAGGCACGGAAAATGGACAAAATTGCCCTCCCGTACGCGAACGTTTCGTGTAATTTTACACGACATTGTCAAATACGTTTCGTATATAAATATACGAAATGTATTGAGTTATTTCGTGTATATTCACACGAAATATTAACAAATATTTCGTGTAGTTTCATACGAAACATATCTCGATCTGAATAATTCATACTTCCAAACATAAAAAACTGGAAAAATTCAAAGACCAATACAGCTTTATTGAAAAAAAAAAATCATAAAAAATGGTATACTTTGCCATATTTCACATCACAAATCCAAACTTTCAAACAGTTTTTAATGATTCATACATACAAATAAAAAAGGCTCAATAAGTCAAATGATACACTCATACTATGACCTATTTCTTGAAACTCTTTCTTCGTTCGACGCAATTGAGAGTCGGTTGAATGTCTCTATCCGAGCTCTGTATGGCATGACCAAGTTACTTGCGCTTGCATCACGATGAGCCTCCCAATATAACGCTGGCGATGGCATTGGGTAATCATTATCTAACATGTGCCAATATAAAATGGTTTCCAATGTGTCCAAGCACAAGTGTGTCTGTGGGTGGTCCTACTCCTTGTGGTACAGATCCACGGAAGGCATGTGAAGCCACCGGTTAGCGTGTACGAGATGAACACCACATTATACCTCGTGGCAATGATGTGCCCTAGCTCGGGAGGGTCATATAATAATACTCGGGAGCCGGGGAGGAATAGTAAGCAATGCGACCGTAGAGCTCGTCCATACTAGTCCAAGATATAACTCTCTCGATAAAGCTCGCGTCGACTATGCAGCTCAAGGCAACAATCGTGCGGACTTGAGGCCACATGTCCTCATCTCCGTATATCTGCGCAGCCTACGGCTCTATAGCCACAATGTCCATCACCCTCACATCTGTGATGCCTTCAATAAATGGGACCATGAAAGGCATAAATGACATAGTATACCCGTAAGTATGTAGACTAGTGACTTGTCCATTTCCCTTTCCACGACCCGACCCTGACTCCGACCCCGTCCCCGTCCTCGTCCCCGACCTCGTCCTCTCCCACGAGTTGAAGAAGCTAGTGGTGGCAGAGACGTAGGAGTAGTAGGGCTAGATGGTGTAGTGTTTGAACCTACTTTCGGATTGGGCGTGGACTTCAAAGAGTTTGAGTCCCACGACATCATACCCGATTGGGTTGATGCAATGAATGTAGATCTAGACTGTTTGCCGGTGGAGGGTGGTGTAGTGGGGACTCCAAAATATCCGTCCGTATGCTCCCAATCTGAAAGTATTCTCGAACCGGCGGTCCGGGTTTATTTGCCTTTGAAATATGAGGTGGCTCGAAGCATCTCTGGTTTGTGGATGTAGCTCTTCATTTATCGTTTGGAATAACTTTCTCTTGATCGGTTCGGGTGCGTTACGTACTTCGTTCCACACGGCTACAAAAGAATTTTCATTGATCGAAGACCTAGTTGGACGGTACTCGCTCAATGTCCAACTTCTTCCAAAAAGCATGAATCGAAGACAACCCAATCCGTCCCCAGAAGCTCTGTATGCGTGCAATCTCGTGATCGCATGGAAGTCCATGTGTTCGCCTAACATAACACCCACATTCCGAGGGATCCATGACATTATCCCCACTACGAGACCGCTCTTTTTGATGATGTCCAAGGCTACATTTGACACTCGCCCCAATATGTCCGATAAAGATTACAAGTCTTCATATCAACTGGAATTCTTCTCTTTGCCATCTCCATGCGAGCTTTGATTTTTATTATTTGAATTTCCATGATCTCGTGAGCAACTTTGAAAATTGTGTCAAAAGTAGAAGAAGTACTTCCCAACGCATGCTTCAACTCGCTATGCTCACTCTCGGATCTGTTCGTGGTGTGGGTTCCGAAGTGTAGCAACGTATCCGTATGCATGGACAGAATATTTTGTGAGTATGGAGTAATCCATGTATCGCGGAGATAGCTCAATAAAGCAGGATAAGCTGCAAAACGTTCAGAAAACCGTTGCCAACGGGTGTTCCATTCTCCGGAAGTAGCGGCTGATATTGCTGCATTGAATTTATTCATGAATGCTTTTGCGAATTCCGGGTTCCCAGTATGAGCCAACGCCCTCTTTCGAACATTGACTTCTATATGCCTTCGACACAAATGATGTGCGGTCTCGGGAAATTCTGCTTGGACAGCATTAATGAAAGCCAAGTCTCGATCAGTGAAGAAAACTGTTGGCATGTTGGGAGGATGAAAAAGACTACGCAAATTCTTGAGTGCCCATGCAAAATTATCGGTCTTCTCATTTTGGAGAAACGCATATGCAATTGTGAAATTCTTCCCCGTGGAAGTAAATCCCAAAATATGTAGGAATGGCAGTCCATAGCAGTTGGTGTTGTAAGTGCAATCACCTAGTAGGATTTTAAAGAGAAACAGAGTCAGACAACAGTCACAGAATTACATTTCGTGTACTTATATACGAAATTGTACATTTTATATCGTGTATTTTTACACGACATAAATGATACCATTTCGTGTATGACCACACGAAATATAGTCTTAAAATTATATATCCTTTTCGTGTAGTTTTATACGAAATATGAACATATGTTTCGTATAAAAATACACGAACTTGTAGGCAAAATTTCGTGTATAACCACACGAAATGAAGTCTGAAACAGGATATGTACGCAACAGAGTAAAAAACACATTGAAAAAAAATTCACAAAAATTTACCTTGGACTACGTATGGAAAGCAGTTGAGCATATGCGATGCTAGTGGGTGAGAGAAGAATACGTCGCCGATGATGTCACTGTCCTTGGCTTTCCTCGTGAATACAATATATTGCTTATCGTCGAGTAATTTCATGAATTGTTGCAGCGGTGATCTCCCTGCTCGTTCCCTTGCTTTGAACTTCACGATGGCATTATGGACGTGTGTCTGAGTACTCACATTCTTCTTATCCTTCTTCTTTAACATTGTGAGAATGTTATTCGGACGCATGGACGATTGACTTGCGGTACACACCTCCTCATACTCATCTTGTGACAATTTCCCGAGCGGATGACCTTCCGGATACGTTGGAAAGTCATGATTATGAGAACCATGCTTGACAACATAACCCCATAACCCAGCACCCATATCTTTGGCCCGAAGTTCAAACTTGCACCCAATCCTCTTGCTGCTAGTTAGCCTCTGATTTTTAGATTTGCCAGGCCTATACTTGCCACCAAAATGACATATAATCCATACAGTGTACATAATCCATACATAAAAAAATATAATCCAAAAATACATCAAAATATATAATCCAAAAATACAGTGTACATAATCCACACATCATCCCAAACTCATCCTAAACCGATAGACACTAAATGTGATATCCTAAACTCTCGTGCACCTGCACAACGATAGCTCTGAGGTCATCGTGTAGCCAGGTCATCCGTGAGCAATGGAAGTAGCCTATCTCTCGATCGCGGGTAGTGGCTCTGGATGACCATGATGATGTGGAATGTCAGCTGCGGGCTCATGTATCGGATTACTAATCCGAACATGACTCCTAGCTCGAAACCACTCCATATAGTCTGGAGTCACTGGAGGAGATGTAGTCACTGATGGCCCCAAACGACGAACTGGATCGTAAGCCTCCATGTTGTACTCCATCCACTCGTCCCAAACATCATCACGATCGCCATACACCTTCTTGTACCCCTTCTGACCGGCTATCAAAATGCACGTCGAGATAGGCAAGGGGGACATCCTAGGGATCCTCTGCTGGATAGCGAACTGCCTGGTCACCCGGTCAGGCATATACGCCTCGGTGATGTCTAAGAAGCGTATAACACCTCTGAAGTATGAAACCGGTAAAAGCGCATCCACCCCGGTACCATAAGGCGTCCAACATACCTATAACTCACTTTGTTAGCAAACATGAACAGAATACTTTCAATGGGACGGAGGGAGTATAACAATTTAAATATAAAAAGCTCACCCTCTCAACAGGCATCCTGTCTAGGGTGCGCCGAAACTCGAGCAGATGCTCCATCTCCCTGCCAGCTCTATCAGTGCGTGACCATCTCCGGGCTCTGGGCTGCCCCTCCTGCCAATCCGGGCTCAAAAGTCGCCGGAAGTCCGGGAAGTACTCGTATATCCAGGCCTGAAAAGTATTTTAGAAATATGTCAAAAAAGACGTCTGTTTAGGGAAAAAAAAGGAGTAATAAATAAATATTAAATATTACCTCTAGGAGAGTCGAACAGCCTCCCATCTGAGCGCATCCGGATCTGGACGCCTTTCCCAACTCGCGATAGATGTACGCCAAAGCAGCTGATCCCCAGGCGAGCCGCCCAAATCTCTGAAGATCCATGCACAGGGAAAGATAAGCTGCAGGCATCTTATCCTGACTCTTGTCCACAAACAGCCAGGCAACCCAAGAGGAACAGGAGATAAGTGGATGCACGCCGGTCATCTCGACATGTCCGAACGGGCCTCAAAGGCAAGACGGAGCTCACGTAATGTGTAGGACGTGCCCCTCGCATGCCCGATGAGGTGTCTCTCAGTATCCGGCGTAGGTCGGGTTACGGATCCGCCGTCCTAACAGAAAACCCGTACAGTGACACCTATAAATTGTAAATGAAGAATATGTCATATGCGATAACCAAAGCTCTACATATTGAAAATGAAAAATATAACAACAATATACCTAGAATATGAGTGACGTCATGCATCGTAATCGTCATCTCCCCCCACGGCATGTGAAACGTGTTAGTCTCGGGAGACCACCGTTCCACAAATGCCGTCAGCGGCAGCCGAGCTAGTCCGGCGAATGGTGGTATCATGCAGTGATGGATACCGTAGCATCGATCGCAGCCAACCATGCTCGATCATCCTCGGCCAGTCTATCACGCGAGAACCTGTTTAAAGATTTATAATTAACAATTTTTAGAATTTCACAATAATGATTACATTAAAACCAATGTTTCGTCAAAGTTTATTTTTGTAAACAAATAGCTTACCTATCGAGATGTCTTTGCCTCGTATGGAACTTCACTACCGATTGGCTAGTGGGGTTGCCCCAAATCTCTCGGGCTCGGTGATGACCGAACCCGTATAACAAATCACAAACCTCGGGGCCGCCACCTGGGTCGCTCACAATCTGCCATGATGGTGGCTCCTCCTCACCCGCACCCGCACCCGCACCCGCACCCGCACCCGCACCCTGCCTCCTCCTCCGTCCCTGCCCTCTAGCCACATCCTGACCCCTCCTCCTCCCATGCCTCAATGGTCTAACATCACGTCTCTCCGCCTCCGCCTCCGCCTCCTCCTCCTCCTCCGCCGCCTCCTCCTCCTCCGCTGCCTCACCCCCATCAGAGTCAGAAGATGACTCAGCAGCATCAGAATCAGAAGATGAAGATGACTCAGCAACTTCCTCGTGACCAGCAGAGGCCGCCTCATCATCTGTATGCTCACTCTCAATGTGCTCCAGCTCAATCACAGTCTCAGTCTCATCATTTTTATCATTTTTTTTGGTGCGTTTATCTTTCTTAACTGCCGTCTCGGCCTTTCTTTTTCTATTGGAAGCGGTCATAGGTTGACGTCCCTACAAAAAATTCAAATAAGAGACAATAAATTAGTCACAGTTAAAGTTCCAGTTCCAGTTCCAGTTCATTTCGTGTAAATATACACGAAATGTTGAATAACATTTCGTGTAAAATTATACGAAATGGTTCTCAACATTTCGTGTATATTCACACGAAATCCAAAGGAGAAATTTTCCTTTAGATTTCGTGTGATTATACACGAAATGCTAAGAACAATTTCGTGTATAGGCATACGAAACAACCTAAACATTGTTCCATTGTGTTTCGTGTGCCTATACACGAAAATTTTGGAACCAGTTCGTGTAATTTTTTGCGAAATGCTTGGAACCAGTTCGTGTAAAATTATACGAAACATTCAAAGTCCAGAAACATATTTCGCACAACAATTTCAAAATCAGTTCATCAATGGAAATCTATAAACAACGTATTCAAACCCAGTTCATAACATCTCATTTTAAAACCCAATTAATCAAACTAATTTTTGAATAATAATAATACTCTCTTTGACCTAAACTCAAGAAAATCGAAAACGGAGAGGGAGGGATTACCTTCTTTACGGGCACTGTGGTAGACGATGTTCCGGCGGCCACGGCATGTGGCGGTAGGCGGCGGAAGCGCCGGACTTAATGCAGAATCTTCATTCTCACCATCGTTCGTTCGTTCGTCGTTCGTCGGTTCGTGTACGAGAGAGAGAGAGGAGAAGCTTGAACGTTGGAGGGAACGAGAGGAATGAAAAAAAAAAAAAAAATTATATATAAATGGGCATTTTCGTCATTTCCATGTGCCTTGCATTTTTCATGCCTTGCAAATAAAATTCACCATAATTTATATTGGTACAGAGAGGGATTATGTTTTTTTCGACTGATTAGACACGTACATAAAATTGGCAGAAAATAGAGGGGGACAAAGTGAAACAAAAACAAATCTCAAGGCGATCAGAGCGATAATCCCAAATCTTAAGGGTCTAGTTGGACTAACCCCAACTTAAATGGTAAATTCTATATACAAGGCATGTTACATACAAGACATCAATAATGACCAAACTGCCCTTCGCGTATCGTGTTCGAAAGGACGACAGGAAGCCTTCATGTCGTGTACTTTTACACGACATCAACTAATTGTGTAAAATATTAGGTCGTATGAAATTATACGAAATTTAAATTTACTCTGTCATTAATGTCGTACACAATCACACGATATGATGTCCTAATATCGTGTATATCCATACGACATATTAAAATGAAGGTGTTCTTCGATGATTTGCAACACGATGTTAATGATACGCATATGCTATGTTATATTATTGAATTGTGTTGTTAATTGAGCAAAATTTATACACTTATACATGACAAGGAACAAACGTCATATTGGATCATACAATATCATATAACCTATCACATTTAAGTGATACCACTTTATTTATAATCACCTAACAAATGATTGTGGTGTTATGTTTCTAATCAATAATATATTTAAAGAGGTAATTAAAACATGTTATAATGCATCATACAATATCATATACTATAAGATACCACATTCATTAGGTTAATGTGATACCACTTTATTTATCAACTAACAACCGATGTTATGATGTGCATGTACTATGTTAAATTAATGAATTATGTGTTATATTTTTAATCAAGATTATATATAATGAGTTAATTAAACATGTTATATAACGAGTTAAGTTGTTTCGATGATTTGCCAAACGGGGTTAATGATAAGTTGTACATTAGAGGAATACCAACTACTCAAGATTATATATTTGAAATTATCATATTTGTTAATCAAGATTATATGTTTCTTGTTATAATAAGTTGGAAAACAAACAATAATTACATATAAGATTGAACCAATATCATACAATATCATATAACCTACCACATTTATTTATAATTAATTTTTATTTTATTATATGGTGTGTCGTGTTGAAATACACGACATTTAGTAAGACATTTCGTATGAACAATACACGAAATGAAACATTATATCTCGTGTATTGTTCATACGAGATAATTACCAGAAACAAAGACTATATCGTGTAGTTTTACACGATATGTACCATAGTATCTCGTGTATATACACACGGCCTCCTCGGCCTTCCTCTTTCTATTAGAGGCCGTCGCAGGTTTACGTCCCTACAAAAAATTAAATAAGAGACAATTAATTTTCAAGAATCAGTTGGCATTTCATGAACCATTGTGATATCCCCTATCCCACATCGAAAATATGTGCGAATTCAGTGTGATATATAGAAGGCTCATGCACTACTACTAAGCATCAAATCATCCATTGGACTTTTGGAGGCCTGTGATGGGCTGTGGTTGACCCAATTGAGGAGGTGCTTAGTGGGCCAGTGTGTGGTGCCTACGTAGCGGGTCGGGCTACGGGCTCGGGTCGTTACAAATGGTATCAGAGCAGAACCCCGGCCTTAAGGCTTGCGAGCTAACCCGGGGGTACGATCTGGGTATTGATTGACCTTGCCAGGGACGGCAAGAGTTTAAGTGGGGGAGATTGTGATATCCCCTATCCCACATCGAAAATATGTGCGAATTCAGTGTGATATATAGAAGGCTCATGCACTACTACTAAGCATCAAATCATCCATTGGACTTTTGAAGGCCTGTGATGGGCTGTGGTTGACTCAATTGAGGAGGTGCTTAGTGGGCCAGTGTGTGGTGCCTACGTAGCGGGTCGGACTACGGGCTCGGGTCGTTACAGAGAGGGAGGGGAATATTTTTTTTTTAAAAAAGTATATATATGGGCATTTTGGTAATTTCATTATGCCTTGTACAAAAAAACCCTTGTATATGGATATATTTATATACAGGGATCTTAAATACAGGGATCTAATTTGTTCCATCGCTGCCCCTGCCCGTCTCGTGTAAGTCTACACGAGACACATCTCGTGTAAACTCACACGAGACACATCTCGTGTGAATTCACACGAGATATATCTCGTGTGAGTTTACACGAGATGTGTCTCGTGTATATTTACACGAGATGTGTGTCGTGTGAGTTCACACGAGACTAATTTCGTATGAATTCACACGAGATGTGTCTCGTGTGAGTTTACACGAGACATATCAATATCATCAGTATTCCAAATCCCCCTCACTCCGACCATCGTCTCCAACTCAGGTAATTACTTTGATTTGTTAATTCACTTCAATCGTTCAATTTTGTTCAATATGATGCGTTTTTTTCTGCTTTTGAAACCCTATTTTGTTCAATTTTTTTTCTGGGTATTTTTTGTTCTCTTGCCTTATGATTTTATCTTCTTCTCTTTCTGTCGCCTGAAATGAACGCCCTAGGTCACCGGTAAAATGGCGCCGTCGCCGTCGCGGTGCCAGAGAGAGAGAGAGAGTGAGGGGAAATGAACGCCCTAGGTAAAATGGCGCCGCCGCCGGTGCCAGAGAGAGAGAGAGAGTGTGCGTTTGAATGAAAGGAGGGAGGGGAAATTAGGTATATAAAGGGGCAAATTAGTAATTTCCCGGGATCCCTGTATTTTAAAATCCCTGTATTTAGAATTTGCCCTTGTATATAGTAATACCCAACTTAAATGTACAACCACGTTTTCCTACAGTGGGCGGGAAACTCCATAGACCAGAGCACTCTCTCTCTCTCTCTCTCTCTCTCTCCTGAGCTTTAATAACGAAACGGAGAAGATCAAAAGATCAAACTGAAACGTGAATCGAACTTGAAAAATCTCGTAATTCAGTATGGGTGATTCTTCAATCGAAGTTTCTCTACCACTGTCTGTCGAGCAATTGCTCGAAAAAATCTGTGTGCGACACTTATCTCCACCGCCAGGGATCCACGTCCGGCGACGCCTCTCATCCATCGGCGAACAAGCGGCTGTTCAAATCCTCCAGATGATTGTCTCCGTTTCAACTAGCAGAATCAAATGTGTTGATGCTTATATTATGACGTTGGTGAAGAAGTACGCTAACAATCCCAGTCCCAATGCAGAAACCATTTCACTCTCTCCTCATACGCCGCCTTCCTCTTGCTCCAGTTCTTCTGGTACTCTCTCTCTCTCTCTCTCGGGGTAAATTACATGGTGAACAAAATTTGACATAAATGGGGGCAGAATTATTATGTAGTGCAATTTTTCTATTAGAAACAGAGAAAATTGATTAAATTCATAAATTTAGGGGTAAAATATCACGCTTTCTAAATTGCTAAGGAAAAAAAATTTGACATTCCCAAAAACTAAAGGGGACACCTAATAAAGTCGTCTGATGTTGCACTTTAAAATCAATTGGTACTAAGAAGAGTAGCCCAAGTTAATTCCCGATTTGGGGTAATATTCTCTTACACGCCACCTCATGGTTAGCCGAGTTTTGCTAAAGACTTACAATATGGACTAGTTGGTCGGGTTGTCACGGCATGGGGGGGTTACAGATGGTTTGTCGTGGGCCGTTAGGCCTACACGTGTAGAGAGCCAATTCTGATACCATGACAAAGTCTGTGGTTCCACCTTAAAATCAATTGGTACTAAGGGAAGTAGCTCAAGATCCTTATATGTTATAGACAAGTTTCGTTTATGGATATTAAGAATCCTTCTATACATATAATTATATATTTTATATTGCTTGTGTTATTTACTTTCTTAATATGATTACTAGGGCTGTTACACGAAACGAGTCGGTTCGGGCTCGACTCGGGTTCAGCTCGTAAAAGCTCGAGTTCAAGTGGGCTCGAACCGATTTTCAAGCTCGTTTTTTTTTCCAGTCGGCTCGTATGTTCGACGAGCTCTGACCGAGATCGACTCGTTTGAGCTCGGCTCGTTAAGCTCGTTAAAAAACTTGAATGAATTTTGTCCGTGAATGACTTGTTTAGGCTCGAGATCGATTACAACTCGAATTAGTGCTCGATAAAGCTCGTTTGATTTCAATTTTTTTCAAAAAATAGTGCAAGCTCGAGCTCGGCTCGTTAATACTCGAGTTCGAGCAGCACGCGAACAGCTAGCGAAAAGCTCGAAACTCGATTCGATCCGTGCTCGAACAATCATACTGGGCTCGAGCTCGAGAAAAGCTCGAACTCGATAACTTTTAGACGAGCTCGAAACTTCAAAGCTCGGCTCGGCTCGGCTCGTTTACAGCCCTACTAGAAACCAACCAAAACCCTCTTTTTTTACTTTTTCCCTAACCCATGTTTCTTTCACCTTCAATGGCTTCTCCTATATATTTCCCTCCTCGCTCTTAAAACTAACCCACAAAACCCGTTGTAATTCCCTTCTCAAATCAATTTTTTTTCTATTCTACGTTTTCATCATTCTCTTCTTCGTTTTCTCCTCCTTATTTTATATTAAGAGTTTTTTATTAAAACCCGCCCCACACCTTGCCTCTACCGCACAAAAAAATAAAAAAAATTTTGTCATCTTCTCCCCTATTGCCTAAATTGCTTCCGCTACTCTTCTTCATCTTTTTTTTCTTATTCTTCAATTTTTTTTTTCATTTTAAAATTAATGTTTTGTTTTTTCTTCAAATAGAGAAAAACAATTAGGCGATGCTATTGTGTTATCTTATTCCTTTTTTTAGCCACTTCAAATTGGCAATGCTTTTGTGTTATCTCCTTCCCCTATTTGGCCACTTCAAATTTCATCTCTTTCTCCTCTATTGACCTCTTCAAACTGGAGATGATATTGTGACATCTTCTTCCCCTATCTCCCTAAAAAATAAAAAAATCCTCTCCTTGCATGGAACTACCAAAATTGTATTGGCTCATCATAACTTCAATGAAAAAGCCAATACCTTACCCTCCTTGTAGGGAACTGCCAAAAAATTATCTTGGCTCACCATAACTTCAATGAAAAAACCCCATAACCCTACCCTTATGGGGAATTGCCAAAATTGTCTTCTCTCACCGTATTTCAATTAAAAAACTCAAAACCCCACCCTCCTTGTAGGGAACTAGCAAACTTGTCTTGGCTCACCATATTTCAATGTGAAAACCCAAACCAACACGTGAGGGGTGAAACCCCTACTTGTACAAGGTGACTCCACGCGCTCGTCTCACACGTGAGGGGTAAAACCCCTACTTGTACAAGGTGACTACACGTGCACAACCCTCGACCTTCTCACCACGCTCACACTCTGCAGTACAACCGAATACATATTCAACTCCACCAGCTAGCTAGAGCCCGATTTGTCTCATTACTCTTCAAGATTAGACTTAACCAAGGATCGTACATATTGCGGGGGCATATTAAGGATGTTAAGAATCCTTCTTTATATATACTTATATATTTCCTATTGCTTGTATTATTTACTTTCCTAATAGGATTACTATTATATAGTTTTCTTATTTTATGTATCTGGAATAGCTTGAAAAGCATTGCACCTCTTGTATAAATACTTACTTTGTGAATAATAATATTTGAGTGTTTTTTCTCATGGAATCTCTTCATAACCTTTCCACATATCATATGCTATAACTTCTACAACAGCGTCCCCCTTCCAAACATGTGGCTCAGCCACTGGTTGGGATAAGACTTACTATAAGCATGTTGTTCATTTTTCATTTTGTTATATTTCAATGTCAATTGTAATGTTATATATATAAAACTAACTATAAACATGATGGATAACATATGACGATGATAATTCCTATGTCCCATAATTAGTTGTCTCGATTTCCTTTGAGGTTCATCCAAAGATAATGTATACTTGGATACTTTTAGTGCAATATTTAACCGTGCAAATAAAGTACAAACAAGTAAAGCATTTTCCTTCAAATGTTTGACAAGTCATACGCTTTGGCATGGAGTGAGTACATTTTAGATCGTGTTACTGTCCAAGTGGTTAAAGGCCCATTTTCACCTGGATATGAATGTTGGTTCGAATTAATGGGATAGGGATATATTTCAAGTAGGAAAACTTCATGGCTGTAATCAAAAGAAGGAAAAAACAAACAAAAATCTTGCAATCGCGCTAATCATCATTTCACTAATCAATGTGAATAATACAGTTATGGTGATAAAGCTTCTATTATATGCATTGAATATGTGACATGTCTTATTGTATACCGCCTACTAATTGATTTGACTAATATAGTTATGGTTCTTACGGAGATGAAACTTGTGACTAATATAGTTATGGTAATAAAACTTTTACAGGAAGTTAATATGAATTTTATCATAAAAGATGTTCATGTAATTTTTAATAATTGAATTTTTTTCACCTAAAATGGAACAAGTATATCAAATATTATTTTGATTTGTATACAGATATTAGACTTTTAGTGTAGGGTGAGAGGAATGGGTAGAGTACTGATTGAACGAGGAAGATAGTTTATGTGGCGTTTCAACAATTACTTCTTCTTTGCTAAAAGAATTTGGTGTATTAATGATTGATTAGTTTGGTATTTCTTGTGAAACAGGTGATATTAGTTATCATTCTCCAATCAATAAACCATTAATATACTCCCCTTTTACTTCGAATGGGATATGCCCGGATAACAATACTACATGGTCATTTAATTCTCCTATTCCGAAACGTCAGATTTTCCCTTCAAACAATAATTTAAACAGTGAGCAGTTGTTGATCCTCGCCGAACTTGAATTCAGGAAGCTCTTCTTGGTTCTAAGTTACATTGGAAGGTTAGTACCTTAAACTTCTCTTGGTTGATAACTCGCTCCAGCCTGCTTATAGATCAGATGATAAATATTTAGCTGATTTTCTCGGCAGAAAAAAGCTTGAGGATGTTATCTCTGTTGAGGATGCCAATTACATTGTAAGAAAGACACAGGAGCAGGTGGAATCAATGCTGGAATTTGAATCAAGAATCTGGACTCACATTGGTTCAAAACATTGTAATACATCTGATAGGACAATGGTAAGTATTACATCCTCAATCACTCTTTCTTAATCAGTTGGACCAAATTTTTAATCAAATGCTATTGTGATTTCCCATGTAGCTCAAGCTTCTCTACTTTCTTAATTATTCAGATGCATCCGGCACAACTCTTGTTTTTTTAAATATGAAATGTTTTTCTTTGTAATTTTGGTTGTACAGGTGATATTTTTTTTTAAATAAAAAATTTACAGTGTAGTACGGAGTGATAGTTTTTGGAGCATGAAAGTGCTTGAACATAGAGGGAGAGAGGGAGATCATGTTGTGCATAACATCCTTATTGCATTACTTCTTGATCTTTCATGTTGCAGTATCTTGATTGGGATTCCGGGAAGACACATCTATATTATTGTTATGTCTTATCAAATGGAGGCATTTATTTTAAGGTGTGTGATTTCTACTCATTAGGGATATATATCTTGCCTTGTTCATCTCCATCCAGTATTCTGGAGCTTTTTTACCAAATCTTTTTTTTTTCTTTCATTCTTTTCATGAATGAGGGCAGTAGAACCAACTCACTGGGTTGATTTAAGGTTATATGCCACTTGAATCTGTCCCGTCTTACATTTGTTCAATGTTGCTCACTAGTTTCAGAAGAGAAAGGCCAATTTCTTTGGAAGCAACAAGTAATCATGACAATAATTGTGCTCTTTGAGAGCTGATGCATGGGAATGTTTGAACTATCACTGTTGGATTTATCATTGCTTTAAATGGATCATCTCTTTTGTTTGGTATGCATGGACTGATTTTTGTCTTATACTCAATCCCCCAAAAGATAATAACTCTTTCCTTATTTTGGTTTGTCTCTAAACATAGTCCCATTAAAAAAAAAAAGCAATAATTGTTGTGCAATTATGCAATTATGAGAATGTGCAAACAAGTAGAGCTAGAACCTTAGAATGTTTGACTTGTTAAGTGAGACAATTTTCTCGAAAAAAGAGAGTATATCAGTTACAGTAGTTGCATATGCATATGACCCGAATGGTTTTATAGTGGCTCCTTTCGAAGCTGACCAGCCATAGTTAAGTTGAAGCACGACCATATGAGTTTTCATGCTGGTTTTACCATGGTCGGGTGCATCATCTTTTTATCTGCACTTGCAAGATACCAAATTATCTTTGTTCTTCTTGTTCTTGATTTCATGAATCAGATACAGTAGCTTATTTATGACTTCATTGTTCCATCTTCATTTGTGTAGCTAGTATGGCCCTTGAAGAAACTTATTTAAGCTCATACGTTGTTCACTACCTTGCCCCATATACACAGGGCCCATATCTGAAAGGAACAAGAACTCACTTACAAAGGGCTGTAGGAGATGAGAATGTGCTGATTGTCAAATTTGAACCAGAGACGGACATTTCCAGTAGTGCAATTAGTTCTATTAACTGGAGCAGTGCTTATGGAAAGATTATTCAAGAAGGAATTCTTGTTGGTCTGAGACGCTATCAACTTTTTGGTAACCTTCTTCTTCTTCTTCTTCTTCTTCTTCTTCTTCTTCTATATACTCCCTCCGTTCCACAACAAACTACACACTTTGCCATTTAGGGCGTCCCACTGCAAACTACACACTTCCTAAAATAGAAATGATTATTACTTTCATAATAATGGACCCACATGTCATACTCACAACAACAATGCAATTACTATTTCCTACCCCACTTTCTCTCTCCTACATCACTTTTCATACTCACAACACCTACTCCACTAACACTTATCCTTAATCCCCATGCAAATAGTAAGTGTGTAGTTTGTAGCGGGACGGAGGGAGTATATATTTTCCCCCTTTTTTCTTCCTTTTTTTTTTTCAACCGATGACTCCATATGACTATTCATGTTAGCTGACCCCAAATCATTTTGGAACTTAGACTTTGTTGTTGTTGTTGCATCTTGAGTCTTCCAATACTAGTTTCATTGGGTTTCCAGATATAGCTAATGGTGCCCCACCTAAACCTGGGTGTGGTGAAAAATGAGCATTGTATCTGTCTCACTGATAGGGAAAAGGGATGGAGTTGTCTTATTTTACTCGTAGATAATTTAAATTGGTAATTTTAATCGGCAAGAAATATAGCTTATGTATGTAGTACTTAATCACCCATATACTATTTAGAGAAATCGACTTTAGTTCAGGTGTGGCAATCTTTGGAAACATTGGTTCAAGAAGTAACTGAATGTGAGAAAGTATATTTTGGGTATATTTTGTAACGATTCGGGCCCAAAGCCCGAGCCGATACGTAGGCCTCACACACACTGGCCCACTAAGCATCCCATCATTTGGGTTAACCACAGCCCATCATCACAGGCCTCCAAAAGTCCAATAGATGATTTGATGCTTAGTATGGGCCTTCTATATATCACATCAAATTCCCATATATTTCCGATTTGTGATATATGGGAATTTAGTGTGATATATAGAAGGTCCATACACTACTACTAAGCATCAAATCATCCGTCGGACTTTTGGAGGCTTGTGATGGGCTGTGGTTAACCCAAATGAGGAGGTGCTTAGTGGGCCAATGTGTGGCGTCTGCGTAATGGGTCGGGCTCGGGTCGTTACAAATGGTATCAGGGCGGAACCTCGACCTTAAGGCTTACGAGCTAGCCCGGGAGTACGATCTGGATATTGATTAACCTTGCTGGGGACGGCAAGGGTTTGAGCGGGGGAGATTGTGATATCCCACATCGGAAATTTGTTGGCATTGATTGTGATATATAGAAGGCTTATACACTAATACTCAACATCAAATCATCCATTGGACTTTTGGAGGCCTGTGATGGGCTATGGTTAACCCAAATGAAGAGGTGCTTAGTGGGTGTGTGGTGCTTACATAGCGGGTCGGGCTTCAAGCTTGGGTCGTTACAATTTTAGAGGTCATGTGGATTTTTTTTGGGAATTGTCTTCCTCTGCTACAACAACAACAAAGCCGTAGTTCCTAAATAATTTTCTTTCTATGCTATACTAGTAAAATATATACTCCCTCCGTCCCGTAATACTTGACACAGTTACTGTTCTGCACGGGAATTAAGGAAAAAGTAAAAAGGTTGATGTGTTGTGAGTGTAGATAGTTAAGTAGGAGAGAGAATGAGTGGAGAGAATAGTAAATTATAATGGTGTTGTGAGTATTAAAATAATGTAGGAGAGAGAATGAGTGGAGGGAATAGTAAAGATTCTTTGCCATTTTAGGAAGTGTGACTTATCAGTGGGACGCCCAAAATGGAAAAGTGTGTCAAGTATTGTGGGACGGAGGGAGTACTATGGTAACTAGTAATCTTCATGCACCTGTGCATTCATTTTGTGATATAAATAACTTAATTCATGGTTTGGCTATCCTGTATCTCAGTTTTTAAAGATGGAGGCAAAGTGGAGAACACAAAAGGCAAAGAGACGAAGAAAAATCAGAACTCGTGGGATGTCAAATGCTATTTTATTAGAAGAGAATCTTTAGTTCCTTGTGACGTGAAATACCCTAACTTTTTGTCCCAAAAGACAATCCACCAAACAAGGTGTCTTTTCATGCACGTGCATATGGTATCTAGTATGGTCAAGTACATGGCTAGGTTGGTACTATTTTAATTTCTCCTATTTTCACTTTATTTTTTTCTCCCCATTAACTGTTTCCTGGATTGCAGATTTTCCTTGATCCTATCACAGACGATAAAGCATCCAGTAGTTCTTAAATCGGTGGATGTTGTAGAAATACCAGACATTTCATGCTGTGTACAAGTTTTCGCTTGTTTTCACTGTATTTTGAAATGCAATTTGTCCAAATAGAGAGGAAACGATTATTTTTTGTTTGGGATCCTAATGATTCTTTCCAAATTCCAATTGCAGGATGAATATGGGCGTGTTGTCAATGATGAAGATGGTCAACCACTAATTCATACAGACGGAACAGGGTTTATATCAAAAGATCTGGCACTGATGTGCCCGGCAGAATTTCGAAATGCGAAGTTCTTGAAGGATGGAAATCTTGAGGTTGAACTATTGATTCATACTCATAATGGTTAATTTATGAACGGATATATGGGAAGGACTTTAGAATTGCTAGACTTTATGACTATTGTAATTTTCTTCTATTTTTCTAATGAACAGTCATAACTCGAGTACTAACGGGCTAATGCTTTTTACTGCATATTCATTCGCCTACCTTGAAACAGTCGCACTTTAATCTTTAACTGGTTGATGCGGATTTGCTGTAGATAGAAACATGCTTTATAACATCCTTGTTTATCATTATTATTTTTCAATCAAGTAATCATTTTATTTGTTGCTCAGTGAATAATGCATAAATAATCCATGAGAACACCAATTTTACCAGGTAAACAAGTCAAGTGTAAATTTTTAGCCAGGAATTAGAGTCACTGACAACATGTTCCTATGAGATTTTCCCAGAATTTAGTAAACGCAACGATCTATATATAATATGTTGACTGTGTAACATTAGTCTAAATGCACAATCAACTAATCTTTATTCCAGGTTTGGCAATTTGTCGCAAATGTGTTTGATTTACTGCGAGATTTCTTTTCCGATTCCTTGGGTAGTCTCCTGCTAGCATCATTCATTGGTTGAACATATGTTCCAATTTTAACTTGTTTCTTGATACCCTCAGGGGCTTTTTGAGGAGTTGTCATTGGGACAGAGCAGGGGAGAAGCTTTCTGTAGGGAACCGGTAACTTGCAATCGTCACCTGTATATGTTTTTCTTAGTTATTATCATTAATACAAAATAGTTATTATACTCCAGTTTTAGCTTTTTTATGCGTCACTTATGTGGTCTTTGATATAATTGTTTTAATTTTTTTAATTTTTTTTTTTTTTGCAGCCTTTGCTGATCCAGTGTCGCTTATACCACAAGGGTCGCGCTGTCAAGGGAACCCTTCTTCTCAATAGAAAGGTACTTTGTATTTCCCTCCACCGTCGTAGAAACCTCGCAGGTTGTGATATCCGTGTTCCTCGACGGGTCTAACTACCAAAATGAGCCAAATCCAGATTCTCAATTTCCAGCAACCTTACATTTCAAAGCTATTTGTAGCGGAACATATTTTTCTTTTTTGGTCCTTTAGTTGTTGCCTGACACACAAGGACTCTCCATTGGTGCAATGTTGTTTTCCCATCTGAGTTGGACCCGATATAGTTAGAACTGGCATGTTGGAGTTCCTGAAGCAGAAAACATACTCTATATGTGATCATGAGAAGAAGCAATATTGGCGTACTTCAGTAAACCAATATTGAAAATGAAGCTTTGTCTTTGCTCAGATGGATGGTGAATACTGGTCATGTTGTTCCATTATATTGGGCATGAACTAATAAGATTAAATCTTGACCATCAAACAAGTCTCAGCATGCAATGCAGATTGTTCAGCAGCTCAAAAGTGACTAACCAATATTGCAATTGATTGTTCTTTTGAGTCTGGACTTTCAATATGCCATATCGTGGTAGCTAGGCTAATTTTCATGTGCAAGCAGACACTTTTGTGCATGTGCCCACAATTCTTTCCCTAAGATAGAGAAACTTTAACCGATTTCAGTAAATAGCTCTTTATACGGGGTCAAACATCCAGTAGCTCCAAACATTAGATATAATTTTGTTCTCTCGAACTTATTCACCAACAGATACCCACATTTACATGTGTCTTATAGAAGCAATCCCGTAGTTTCATAAACCGCACAACAGGAAGACATACAGGAAATTTTCAATTTGGGTATGTCGCAGGCTTGCAGAATAACTAAGAATCAGTAATTATAAAATAAAAATTTAGCAATTCTTCGACGCATTTGAGTACTTGTAGTTTGCGCATTATCCATCAAGGAATCCTAATATTCATTGGGGACTCCAAAACTCAACATATATACACACCTGACGCATGTTTGAGTCTATTGTTACTCTAGCTCACACATTTCCCATCTCTCAAATGTTCTTTTCAGCTTAAAGAGAGAATGATTCAGATTAGACCCTCAATGGTAAAGGTCGAGACGGATCCCAGACTTAAAGATACAGAATCTTTTGAGTCATTGGAAATCGTTGCAGTGAGGTATTTTCAGCTGATGGTTTCCTGTTAGATTTCAGTTAGTAGGTCACACTGAATGGTTACTATTCATGTTTCAGTCATAAGCCAAGGAAAGCCAGTCTATCAAAAAATTTGATTTTACTTCTAAGCTATGGAGGTGTGCCTAAAGAGTTCTTCTTGAGGTTACTTGATGAAGCATTGAATGATGCTCACAGTGTATACTCCAATAAGCGTGCAGCACTTCGAGGTAATTCAGAAGGTCTGCTTGTTGTTATGCTAGTCATATGACTCATATATATATCTGGTCGGTCATGGCAGTCTTGGCTATGTTAAACTTCTACTCCATCCGTCCGCAAATGAATGTCCAAATTTCATTTAGGGTACATTCTGGAAATGTTTACTTTTTGTACAATTAAATGGCAAAGATGCATAAATATTATTGTCTTTCACTTTCCGTAGTTTTGCAAGTATAAAGTGACTAGTGTTTTTTTTTTATAAAAAAAAACATTTAGGGACAAAGTTTCTTTCAAAAATGACATTTATTTTGGGACAAAAAATTCTTGAAAATGGACATTCATTTTGGGACAGAGGAAGTAGTGTATACATTTTTATTTCAGTTTACCATGTCAGTTTGCTTTCTTACATCTTTTGATACAACTCTCTGACAGCCATGCATTTGGGCTTCTTTTTCTTTTCTTTTTTCCTGACGTATAACCACTCAGGGTTCAAGTCTGGTGAACTCTTACCCACAGCCGAAATACATACAAACAAACATAAAATGAAACATAAATCCACTTTTACTTCTCAAAAATGAATATTTTATTACCAAGTAGGTTTAACTAGATGTGTTTTTTCTGCAGTTTCCCTAACTTTTGGAGATATAGATGATTACTTTACTTCCGCCAAAATGATTTTAGCTGGAATGCCTCTAAATGAACCAAGTCTTCAGAATCGTTTATCAACTCTTTCTTGTGAAGAAACAAAGGGGCTCGTAGGAGGAAAGCTTCCAATCAGTGAAAGCTTCTACTTGATGGGGACAACTGATCCTACTGGAGTCTTGAACAGTAATCAAGTTTGCATTATTCTGTATGTATTATGATTTCAAAACGTTTTTCAAGATAAACTGAGCTAAAGTAGATTATTTCTGTTGGTGACATGTACCAATATTTTGAAATTGATAAAAGAATAACTTCTACTAACTTCTTCCTCTCTAATGGTTTATGCAGTGAAAATGGTCAAATATCAGGGAAAGTTCTGGTGTACAGGAATCCTGGACTTCACTTTGGTGACATACATATTTTGGATGCCGTTTATGTGAAGGCCTTGGAAGATTTTGTTGGAAATGCAAAATATGCTATATTCTTCTCCACCAAAGGCCGAAGATCAGTGGCAAGTGAAATTGCAAACGGTGATTTTGACGGAGACATGTATTGGGTCTGTAGGGAACCCGAGGTTGATATTCATATGCTACTCCCTCCGTCCCATTTTTTTTGCCACTTAACAACCCAATGCACATTAATGACTCACTTTCCATTACATCCCTACCTGATTAAAAATTGTACAACCTTTTACCTTCACAATAGATAATTAAAGCAAGGGTATATGTGTAAAATGATAAGTTATACAAATCATTTATTATACTTTCCTAATCCTAGAGCTTTTGTCTAGTGGTCAAAGAAAGTGAGACGGAGGAAGTAATTTGATAAAAAAAAATCCCCCATTCATGAAACAAGTTTGACATCATTATGTACTTGCATCTTAGCAGGGAAAATATATATGCCCCTGTGATTTTTGCCTCTGAATAACTTGCCTTGATTGTTTGCTTTTCAATGACCAATAATGCTCAAGAGCAGAATAGTAGCTTCGTTTTGAAGGTATGCATTTTGTTTCTAATACAATTTCTTCATGATTTGACTCTTCAGCTGTTGAGGTACTTCAGAGCAAGCGATCCATGGACACGTCTGCACTCAACACCAAATGCATGCAGTAGAAAACCCAGTGACTTGTCTCATGAAGAAATAGAGCAAGAGCTTTTTAAATTGCTTTTGGAAGCAAAGAAGCAAAGGTTTGCTGTGCTCTTTATAAGCCGTAAATATTATGTGTTCTATGTGTTGTGTTTCACTTTTACCAATTCATTATTCTCTTTTACTACTCCTTCCATCCCAAAATACTTGTAGTTTTAGACTCGTGCACACATATTAAGAAATGTAATCAATGCATGTGAAATAGACTAAATTACCCTTAAAATACTCCAATTACCTAGTTAAATGCTTATACAATGACAACTTCATAATCATAAATAAGGGTATATTTGGTAAACAATGGTTAAAATGCATAGGTAATAGCAAAATAACAAGTATTTTGGGACAAATTTGAACCCCTTAAAACTACAAGTATTTTGGACGGAGGGAGTGTCGTCTACATTGAACTTGATTTTCTCTTCCTATTTAAGCCAGAGTGTCTCATACTTTGGCTCATGTTCACTTTTACCCCCTCTACTTTTTCTTTTGTTGTTTCCTTTTCCATTGATACTTCTATTTAAACTACATCTGCGGTTGTGTTGCTAATTCTGCCAAGTTATTTGACCCGGATAAGTAGTCCGTTTTCTTTAAAAGCTATAATTATTGTGCAACTTTAAAAAGGTATAAGCAATTTAAGCTACAACTTGATTAGTTTGACTTGTGAAATGTGATTTTTAGGAGGGTGGAGGAAGTATAAGGGGGAAAAGGGGAAAAATGTGTAGTGGTAAAAGTGAAATACAATACAAATTGTTGTAATTAACATTGAAGAAGTTTGGGTTTATGCTTGGTATGCCTGCATATGTACTCCCTCCATTCCAAAATGAATGTCCATTTTTTTTTCAAATTTGCTCTTGATCAAGAGCAAATTTGAGAAGTTTTTGAATATTCATTTTGGGACAGAGGTAGTACATTATTGCTTCAAACCAAGTTACACTTACTGCTATACGAGTATTATCTATCAGATCTTCACCCTAGTTTTTTTATCTAGTTGGTTGTAGATGCACAATACAACCTCTTAAGAATTCGATTTCTTATCCATGATGCTAATTTGAAAAGTGTTCTTCTGGAGAAATGTGGCGGGCATGGGAGCTAATACTTGGATGGCACTCATGGATAGACTTCTAATACTGGGAGATGATAGTTCCAATGAGAAGGATCAAATCAGGCGAAAGATTTTGAAGTTAGTTGACCTTTATTACGATGCCCTAGATGCACCAAAATCTGGGAAAAAGGTCTGATTTACTGTCTTATCGGTGATTTTGTAATTCTGGAACATGCAATGTTTTAAGGGTCAGTCAGTTCAAGTGAGTTCATTATCTTGTCTCTGCCTGCAGAGCCTGGAGGATTTACTCTCCTGGGTTGATCATATTTGGATCTATAAGAGAAAAGAATTTGTGTTTGTGCAAAGACTTATTTGCTCAACCTGCTCTTTCTTTGAAACAGGTTGAATTTCCTTACTATCTGCGGGCAGACAAGAATCCACATTATATGGAAACTGGAAATGCATACCACTCAACTTCTGTTCTTGGCCTAATCTACGACAAGGCACAGGAGAGAAAAACTAGAAAGTTGCAAATAAAAGGTGAGAGAATCAATCTTGCTTGTTGCATATCATCTCTTATACTCCCTCCCTACCATTTGAAATTGCAAAAAAAGTCGTCAAAGGGCAAGAGAATTTAGAGGGAAGTATATGATATTAAGGTGTTGTGAGTGTGGATAATGAGGTAGGAGAGAGAAAGTGGGATAGGGAATAGTAAGTTGGTAGATGCTGTATGGCAAATTGGCAAGTAGGTCTCATTTCTTAAGATGTATTAAAAACTTGCCATTTTGGGATTTTGCAATTTTAAGTGGGACACCCAAAATGATAAATTTTCCAATTTCAAATGGGACGGAGAGAGTATTCGATAAGGCACTTTATCTTTGTATAATATGCTCGTATCGAGTGAATCTGCATGCCCTTTTGTGAAACTGAAATATCTAGATCACTGATTGATGTCTTTGTGTTTCACATTATTGTAGACATCTGGAAACTGCCCTGTTTTTGTACAAGGAAAATACCAGAAACCTGCATGAAGACATGGCAAAAGAGTTACAACGAATATAGGACTGAGATGGCAAGAGCCTTGCAATGTGATGCCGAGGTGAAAGACGAATTGACAAGCTCCCTGATTAAGAAATATAAACAGGTGAGTGTGTGTTGATTTGTGCCAAAATTCTATACTGTTATTGCAATAAATCAACCATTTGGAACTCAGACAAAAAGTTGTGAGGCTCAAAACGCAAGTTTAGGACCCATCACGTATGCTTGCCCATTTTAGTAATTTAAAGTGGCATAAATCCACTTATTGTAAAAATTATACCATATGATTAAGTTCCTGATCCACTTCGTGGCTCACTCACTTTAGGAAGGAAGTATGTAATATCCGTTCCTGATCCACTTCGTGGCTCACTCACTCAATTCTACTAGTCGTTCCTGATCCACTTCGTGGCTCGCGAACTCTAGGAAGTAGGAAGTTGGTCCCGAACTTTTAGTTATATATATAATAATTATATATATATATATATACAACCTTAGTTCTGCTTTAAGGTGTCCAACTTTAATAGTCAATCTTTGAAATGATATGGGTCATTTGCCACAAGTAGATAACAAGAATATTAATGGATCTTTGTCATTAAAATAAATAAATAAATAAAAAACATAGTTTCAGAGTGTCTTTTAAAATGAAATTTGGATATTCAATTAGGGACGGAGGGAGTAATTAGTAGAGAAAGTTTTGGTTAGTTTCTGGTGATTAAATTTCTAAAAATTAACCTGAAAATGTGCAGAAGCTATATGGTGCAGAGGAATTTGAAGAAAGTAAAAGAAATATAGATGATATATATGATGACGCGCTTGCTCTTTATCACGTGACGTATGACTTAGCAATCGAAAGAGGTGAAGTTGGGAAATGTTATTTTGCTTGGAGAGTCGCAGGTAGCGCGCTTTGCAAGTATTACAGCTCCATTGAAGGTGCACGCTCGATTACATGCTCTCCATCTGTTTTGCGAGAAGTATTGAGTTAGCAAAATCTGACAGTCTAATGTAAATATGCATGTAATTGCATTTTATTTTATATTATTGTGTGTAATCACTCTAATTAACTTCCCCAACCCAAAAGGCTGAACTAAGTGTCCTTGTAATTAGCAAAAATGTTGTGATAATTTATTAGGCTCCGTTTGTTTCGACGTAAAATGTTTTTCGGAAAATGAAAATGTTTTTCCGGAAAATGTTTTACTTAGGAAAAATCCGTAAGTCGTTTTAGATAGGAAGGGCGTAAAATGTTTTCGGCTGTTTGGTAAGGAAAATGTTTTCCGAAAATTATTTTCATGTGTTTAATGAAAATATTTTTCGATATATATACTCCCTCCGTCCCGCCCGAAGAGGCACAAAACCAACCTCGCACGCAAATTAAGGAAAATGATGTAGAAAAGAGAAAAAGTTTAAATGTTGTGAGTATGAAAAATTAAATAGGAGAGAGAATGAGTGGGAGGAATAGTTAGGAGAAAGAATGTTGTGAGTGTAAAAGTAAAGTAGGAGAGGGAATGAGTGGGTGGAATAGTAATAAAAATTTTCCTTTTTGGGAAAGTGCCTTTTTAAATGGGACACCCAAAAAGGAAATTTGTGTCTTTTCGAACGGGACGGAGGGAGTATATATTATTATTAGAATGAGGAAGTAGAATGTTGTACCTTGTGAAATATGAGTTGTACATGAAGGGCATCATTTTTCGAAAAATGTTTTACTTGGGAAAATCTGTAAGTCGTTTTACTTAGGAAGGGCGTAAAATGTTTTAGGAAGGGCGTAAAATGTTTTCTGGAAAACATTTTCTCCATTTTTCAGAAAACAATCATACACCGGAAAACGAGTTATTTTACGAAAAACACATTTTTCGAAAAACAATCAAACAACAGAAAATGAATTATTTTACGAAAAATATTTTTCAAAAAACGTTTTACGTCAAAACAAACGAAAACGGAGGCATAGTATTTAACTTTTTATCAACATGAAAGCATGAATTAGAACTGCTGCAGTAAGAAAGAAGATGCTGCATTGCTGCAGCAAGCAAGACATTAATTGTTGGACAATTGTGTAGGCTTCTCAAGAACTTAACTAGAAACTTAACAGAAAAAGATAACGGAGATTTGGAAATAAAAGGATTCAAGTCGAGTCTTGTATTTAATACAATCTCCGTAAGAAGTTATTGCCCCGCACAGGTGCTTACGGTTTATATGGCAATCTTCTAGTAAGATAAAACGACTTATAAGTAAATGATAGGAGCACTCCAAATCAAATACTCTAGCGAACAACACAATGTTTGGAACTTTGGACATTGAAGGATTTAATGCAACAATATGCAATGATTTGGGTATGTTAATCTATCTTACTAGAGGGTAGGAAGGGTCAAAATACTGTATATGATAATTGAAATTCGGAGGAGGAGGTATATATAGAGAGCCAAGGGGTTTGTGTCTTTTCCCACGAAGAGACACAACTTTCTGTTTGAAATAGTGCCTGTTCAGGATCTGCTCGGCCGAGTCAAGGACTCTGCTCGGCCGAGCACCAAGCAGCACGGCCGAGTCAAGAGACTTGCACGGCCGTGCAAATCACTCCAGAGACTTTGGCCAATTTATGTGCTCTGCTCGGCCGAGTCAAGGACTCTGCTCGGCCGAGCACATCAAACAACATTAAATACCCTTTAAATAACTCTCATTAAGTTACAAAATCACTTGTCATTAATTCTCATTCACCCTAAATGGTTTTGAGATATTAAATGAATTTAATAATCTACAACAAATGTAGAATACAATTTCGTAACACGCTTCGTTAACAAATAACGAACTACCGTTAGAAATCTAGGTCAACGTTAAGTCAACTTAACTTTCCGTTACCCATTTCCAACAATCCCCCACATGAATGACAATTAATGCATGAATGCAATTTCGTCCAAAATTCCGGCGAACTATTATTACATCGGGATAGATAGCTTGTGGCCTTGAATCTTCCCTAGTGAAATATTATCGGATATACTAGCCATTTGGTAGTGAGTCGCTTTGAACCAGTGACTGTCGGATGTATACCAAGACAATAATACTCACATAATAATAGCTCTAACAATTGTTGTTTTCACGTTTTTGTCCATTTTGGCCCTGGACCGTATCTCATTCATAAGCGTTCATTTAGAGGCGGCCTTATTACCTCTCGCTTTATATAGGTGATTCTCACTATAAGGAGTATCATGCACTACTCCACCCGTAGGTATAGAAATCATTAAAAGTTTTCTCAACTTATCCTCACCACCGCTTTGCATGTGCTAGTACTTGGACGTTACGGGAATGAGTATTCAACATCTCTAGGTTAATAAACCGAGTTGTTGTTTCCAAGTAACTCTACTAGAACTTATAACTTGGTTGTCTCATTGAACCAAGGGCACGGGATCTCCATTTCTCAAGGTTGAGTGTCCGCTATAAGTTCTTTTATTGTGGGTTTTAAACCCATTCCCCTTAACAGTTTATACAGTTGATCTTTATTACTACCCTTAGGTAGACGGATCCGAATTTGACTTCACATGGCTAGTTGTGACAGTCGTATTTTGAGATCAATTGTACTATGGTAGTGTGTCTAAGACCATTATGTCTAGACTTACCATGACGTTCTACACCTTTTCCTATTTTTCATTGTCGTCACAATGCCTTAGGTCATGTAGACACAAGCTTATTCCACGAAGGAATATCTTCCAAGACCATTCAACTTACATAGAAATTGTAATCTTTAATCATAAGTATATCTTTAAGTACACCAAGCACTATGATTATACTATTCCGGTGATTGATTATAATTACAATTAGACCTTTAGTCTATCTAGAATGATCAGTCCCTTCTAGTGATCAAATTCTTCTATCGGTCAGTTTCTTCAAGTGGTTATTATCTCTGTACCATTTCGACTTCCCAAGTATTCAGTATCTCTAAGTGGTTTGACCTCCTTAGAGTCTACCTTTCAGAGATCTACTTTACAGAGATTACCTCTCAAGAATCTACCTTACTAGAGCACACCTCTCAAGAATTTATTTGAACTTTCGAAGTACTTTTTCAAGATAATGGGATTGTGAAGGAACTAATCCTTCGGAATGTTCTAGAGATCTTTATCTCTAATATAACATCGGCTAATCCCATATCTTTCATGTCAAAGTTCTTCTTTAACATGTCTTTGGTATTCATGATCAATTCATGACTACCATTGTTATTCACGTAAGGACAGACTATTAACAAATGATTCAGATGTTTTTTTAATGTATGTAGACACATTTGTCACATTCATTAATCTTGAATCCATTTGATAACATAGTTCTATCGAACTTCTTATGCCACTGTTTAGTTGCTTGTTTAGTCCATATGAATACACAAGTAGATCCAACACGGTTGTGCGACATAGAACGCTCTGTTGTGTCATTTTGGATAATCTTGCATGAATCATAATGTCCTTTTGACAACTATCCTGGCTTTCTACTTATCAACAGATCCATAGGCTTTATACTTTCTTTTTAAGAATCCAATTGCAACCTAATGGTTTGCAACTTGGAGGGAGATCTACCAATTCCCAAGTATTATTAAGCATTATGAATTTTTATCTCATTGTTAATAGCCTCTACTGTTAATAGCCTCTTTCCAGAACGAAGTATCCAGACCAGATAACGCTTCCTTAACAGTTGCTGATTCGTTTTCCAACATAAATGATAGAAAATCAAGACCAAAAGACTTTTCCACTCTTGCCCTTTTACTACGTCTAGGTCCTTCATCTTCCACTTGAGATGGACCGTTTGTAGTCTAATATTTGAAGGTTTCATCCTTGGCATATCTAGTTTTGCAACCCAACGGTTCGCATAGGAAGATCAACCATCTTCCAAAATAGAATAGGATGCATTTGTCCTTCAACTGTATCTTGGTTTTTCTTCTTATTAAGAAGACCACCACCGTTTCTATAAATTTTCTTATTAAAATTTATGCATTTCCTATCATTTCAAGGAAGTATATTCTCAAAGAATATAACATGTCTTGCTTAAGTATTTCTACTTTAGCCGAATACCCCCACAGTTTAGGTATTTATAAAACAGCTTACGAATACTTCAAATTCGTTAGGAGTTTTTATCATCAAATAACTTCCACATATATGATGATCCATTCTTTTAACTGTTAACAGTTTAACAGTTTCTGTTAATACTAGAAGTTCATATCAATAGAACTTATGTATTTAGCTTGTACCCACACACTTGAGGTGTACCTCCACATATCAAATATTTTATGAATGTCCTAATTTATATTTAATATTTTCTTTTATGTGGAGTCATTTAATTGTAATAACCAAGTTATCTACAATGTCTTTCATCTCCTTGAGATGAACCGACGACATAGTCATATCTATGTTTAAGTGAGGTCTCTTCAACCATTTTTCCCCGTAAGGAAACTCGTTTGAAGAATACTGCATTTTTCATTTCAAATTTGTTCGTCATAAATCTATATGCAATACTGTTAGTTTGCATATCCAATGGAAACGTAATTCATGGTTTTGGGTCTTATCTTAACCTCTTTAGGTTTAGATATTTCTACCTTTGCTAGGTATATCCACATAAGACGGAACTTATCAATAAGGAGTTCACCATCTCCTTAAAAGTTCTATCTTCCTTTTTCAATTGATTTGAGTGTGTAAGAAGCATTCGTTTGATAAATAAGTGTCAGCGTCCCAACAATTATTTTTCAAACGGTACTACATACTAACCACCTCTATCACTTCGAAACTCTTAATTGCTAATTAAGATGAATCACAAACCTTATTGTTTACTTAAAACTTTAAGGTTTTACTATTCCAAAAGACGAACTTTTGCATTATCAAATGGAACACGCCATAACAATTGGAACACTTCAAACCAAGTAAATAAAATTTGAAATTTTATTCTTCGCACTTAGGCGGATAAACAATTACAATTTAAGTTAAGGAGTCCTTCAACAAGGTACCCTTTACTAACACAATAACCACATTTGATCAATTCAATCTTATGCCCCTAGGCTAAGTTGATCAAAGTCCAATGGAACATTTCTATCTTCATTCACATTGGCTTGAAGAGGGTTTCCATCTTGGTTGTTGATTCTAGGATGTCGACATTCCCTAGCCACATGCCCGGGTTTGCCACAATTAAAACAACTTCCTTTGACCTTCTTGGCGGTCCTCTTCACTTTCCCGGTTTTCTTTCTCTTGTTTCCGGTACTTCTTTCCACCAAGTTCACTTGCGGTCTTTTAGTCACAATACACATAGTATTGTGCATCTCGAGAAAATCCCAAAGTTCTCTCGCGGTCTTTATGCCACAACACACCTTGTATTGTGCATAATCCAAGCCACTAAGAATGTAATTGCGACACAAGAAATCACCGTGATTCCATGTATCCAAGTCATTCTTTGCTTTAGATTCATCCTCATCGGATATCAATGGTGGATATTCCCAGAGAAAATGCACCAATTTTAATGTTGTCAAATAGACCAACATTTTCTGTTGCCACCTTTTAAAGTTCATCCCGGTAAGAATACCCGGTCTTTCCGCATGTACGAACACATGAGACGGAGGGAGAGCATTAAGAGGTGCAACCCTTGAGGTTGTACGTGAAGGAGGTTTCTTACCATGAACCGGGTGAGACGGTGTAACATTGTTGAACGTAGCGTCACCTTGAGAAGGAGGCGTCACATTCCCTTGACTTGATTCTGTGGAGTCTTTCTCGTTTGCCATCTTGAAGATCTTGAAGAAGCGTAAATAACTTCTTACGATTGTTGGACAATTGTGTAGGCTTCTCAAGAACTTAACTAGAAACTTAACAGAAAAAGATAACGGAGATTTGGAAATAAAAGGATTCAAGTCGAGTCTTGTATTTAATACAATCTCCGTAAGAAGTTATTGCCCCGCACAGGTGCTTACGGTTTATATGGCAATCTTCTAGTAAGATAAAACGACTTATAAGTAAATGATAGGAGCACTCCAAATCAAATACTCTAGCGAACAACACAATGTTTGGAACTTTGGACATTGAAGGATTTAATGCAACAATATGCAATGATTTGGGTATGTTAATCTATCTTACTAGAGGGTAGGAAGGGTCAAAATACTGTATATGATAATTGAAATTCGGAGGAGGATGTATATATAGAGAGTCAAGGGGTTTGTGTCTTTTCCCACGAAGAGACACAACTTTTTTGTTTGAAATAGTGCCTGTTCGGGATGCGCTCGGCCGAGTCAAGGACTCTGCTCGGCCGAGCACCAGCTGGCACGGCCGAGTCAAGAGACTTGCACGGCCGTGCAAATCACTTCAGAGACTTTGGCCAAATTATGTGCTCTGCTCGGCCGAGTCAAGGACTCTGCTCGGCCGAGCACATCAAACAACATTAAATACCCTTTAAATAACTCTCATTAAGTTACAAAATCACTTGTCATTAATTCTCATTCACCCTAAATGGTTTTGAGATATTAAATGAATTTAATAATCTACAACAAATGTAGAATACAATTTCGTAACACGCTTCGTTAACAAATAACGAACTACCGTTAGAAATCTAGGTCAACGTTAAGTCAACTTAACTTTCCGTTACCCATTTCCAACATTAATTTGCATTAGTGTGTGGATGTTATTTGGCCTCATTTCTTCGCTCGCAATATGAATGCTTGAGGTTAATAGTTCCTCCGCCCGTAGTAAGTTTCTCACTTTCTTTTTTTTTTCGTCCGTCCCAAAGTAAGGTTTTTAGTTGCTTTATTACTTAAAATATGAACAAAATTATTGTTTGTTTTCATTATGGGTTCACTAACCATTGTCGTTTCTGGATTGCAAATCTCTGTCATTCTCCTCACAATTAAAGTCTTCTGCAACTCTGTAGCGGTCTCAAATCTCGTATCAAGATTATTTTTTCACTCTTTATATCGATCATGAACGTCATGTTGAAAGTCACAATTATTAGGGCATGTAATTGGCAATTCTTCTAACTTTCGCCAAAAAGCATGAACATCATTAAGTGGGATGAGATCCCCCAAATTGATATAATCCGTAAGCTCATGTGGACAATGAAGTCTGTATGCCGATCTCAAATAACACCGACATAACAAAGCATCCACCCCATTATCACCTAGAAACTTGATTTGTTCATGTATAAAAAAATACCTTACATGCGTACTGTTCGAAAAAGAGTGGGGGAACAATTTCAAAAGGGACTACATGTGGGGTCTCCCCGACCCCGGGACCTATAAACTCGTGCCCCGATGGTAGGGTCCCCAAAAGATAATTCATCTTAATTGAAACCCTTCCCTTAAACCATCTAAGTTAAGTGAGGCTTTAAGAAAATTTTGTCATGATCTTCCTAAATGGAAGGCTTAAGAAACTTGTTCAATATATTAACATGCTTCCCTTCATTTCACATTAAAAGGAAGGTTTACACCATCACACATTTAACAACCACACCACATTAATTACAAACCATAGTTTGAAAAGATATATAACAGTTATTTACAAACTTTGCCCAAAAGAATAACAACCAACATAACCCTCCTAGCCAACGTACCCCGACAGTCAAAAGACGATCCAACTGTGCCCCGGCCTCACCGATCCTGACCTGCTGTCTCAGTGGTATCTAAAAAAATTAAAGGGAGACGGGGTGAGAAAGAATCTCAGTAAGCTATTATGCATGCAACAAGATGCCAAATAAGATGCAACACGTAGGCAAGTTGTTCCACATCATATTTGGAATACTGTAACACATTACATTACCTGATCTTACATTTTCCCGTCTGAACCATAGGTCGTACTACTGGGAATACATCCTCTTGGGAACACATCCTCTTGGGAACACATCCTCTTTATGTGTGAACGGCTTAGGCCTATTCACGCCTTACAAGACCCATTTTTCAGGAAACCATGTAAGGTATCAGTATCCTATGAACTGCTTAAGCATATCCATAGTAACTGAGCCCCAAACTGTGGTCACAGTGGGGTGGAAACGGACACAGGTATAATGAAACCCGAGCACCTTATGTTACAACTTCTCATAAGTGGTCGCATTCCATTATACCCCCGAAATATCAGCTGATATTGAACATATTCAAATTCACATTCAAGCACGTAACAGTTACTTGAAATCACGTCCACACATTGGGATAACAGTATATAACAGGGTATTATTACTCATGCTCAATCTTTCAAATAATGTCACATATATATATACACTATTGAATCAATCATAATCCATGCATGGCATATATGCTCATAATCAATTCCATGATGTCGTGCCACAAGTATTTCACGCACCATATTATCATATAACCATTCGGAGGTAACCACGTAGAGGTATAATCACAAATAAGTAGCCCTACGCATTCACAATTTAACATTATATAACCTTCTTTTAAGTTCTATAATCAAATACCAAGTTTTTATCACTTTGGTTAACCATTTTCAATGGTATTCAACCCTTTTCAAAACAATATTTAAGGACCTTCTCATTATCTTTTTGGTCTCTTTAAAACACCATTTCAAAATTCTAATGTTGCTCTGGGATTATAGTTAAAGAAGGATCAATTCCCACTTAAATTGTTTAGGTTTCAATTAACTTGAAATTCATGCTCTGAAATTGTCCTGAGCACAACTCGTGCTCCAGTGCACGAGTCGTTCCCAACCCCTGCACGACTACTTGGTTTCTCACGACTAGGGATCACGACTGAAGATTGAAGGTCACGACTCGTGCTCCAGTGCACTAGTCGTGCTCCAGTGCACCAGTAGTGCTCCAGTGCACCAGTAGTGCTCCCGTGCACCAGTAGTGCTCCCGTGCACTAGTCGTGCCTCAGTCCAGAATTGTTGCTGATGTTTACATCAGCTGCAACCAGAACCACAAAACACCATTTTTGCTTCATCCAGCTACACCAAACTAACCAAAACCAGTTTATATACCATATTTAACCCATAGCAACACTCAATCCATGATTTAGAACATCTATTCTACATCTAATTCATAGTCACCCCACTATTCCATTGGCAATTTCATTGTTCTTCCATGTCAAGCAATTCCAACCCAAATTTCACGAAATGAAACATAATCAATCAAGTTCAACATGACTTTTAACATCTTTAAAACATCAATCAAAGCATATGCTCAACATAGAAGGAAAAATCATAATAACTTACCTTAAAAATAGGGAAAATAACAAGTTGCTTTATCCGGATAGATGAATCCCTCTCGCCGCCGTGATCAATATTTCGTGCTCCAACTGAAGAACGGACCCCCGGATGAATTTCTAGGAATTTATGAAGGTAGATAGGGTTTTAGAGCTTTCTAGGATTTCCATGGAAAGAGAGAAACTGAGGGAAGAATTATGGCTTCTTAAGGAAGCCTTAAATAGGATAAAGATCAAAATTTTACACTAAGCCCCCCTTCAAGTATCCATGACTACAATTAAACTCCTAAAGTTATAATTACTATAAAGCCCCTACTACTTTTATAATTTCATTCTTTTCAAAATCAAGTTATAATATTTTTCTCATTTTCATTCCCCACACAATTCAAGTACACATTGCATAACAAAATGGAGGTATAACTCCCTAAACACTTAAACCATGGAATTAACAAACCAATAATCATGAAATGCACCAAAGTAACCTATAATGCATCATATAAAATGAAGGGTATCTCCGCGATCCCACGTGCTCCACGTGTTCCTAAACAGTGCCTATGGTTAGGGTCGTGACACTACATCTGGTTGAACAATTTCAAAATGTTCAACCACCGCTGTTTAATACGGTTTAAAATGTTCGGCCAATACTATCTAAACATTATTCAAATGTTCGGCCAACACTGTCTGAACATCGTTCAAATATTCGGCCAATATTGGTTGAATATCATTCCACTGTTCAGTAGGCACTGACCGGACTATGTAAGATTGTTTGGTCAATAGTTACCAAACAATTCAAATATGTTCGGCAACTACTGACCGAACCGTAGACACGATGAATTTTTTTATTTTTTTTAAGACAAAGCAAAAATCATTGAAATGTTCAAAATACTTACATTTATGCCTTGATAATTGATAATTAGGTGTTGTTTCATTTACACTTGATCTTTAACGCAATATAGTAAACTTGAATAGAGAATTTTATAAAAAGAAGTGAGTGAGCCTTTTTTTTTTTACCGACGATGGAGTAGAATGAGTTGTAAAGAAAGGGTAAGTTTTTAGGTTTTAGTGGGGTAAAAATAAAATGAATTTTGCAGTTGTATTTAGTAGATAGGTAATTAATATTGAAGAAATCCAATTGCGGGTGTATAACATTGTAGTAAAGGGTAATAAATTCATTTCAATTAATGACATTTTTTTGAAAATTGCATTACAGTAATTGTGCGGGGGTGAATAACACTTCTCTTTACTTTTCATAAGCACAATACCTATTTCACTCATTTTCACTTATTATTATATTAATATTTCTTAATTCGGTATTTAGGAGAAAAACAATTCTAAATCGAATGGGATAGAAGAAAAAGAATTACGTAACAAAATCTATAGCATAAATGGCAACGGTGGTGAACAGTTCTATGAACAGTTTCAATTTAATTTTTTCCATTTTGCCCCTCAAATTCTGCCAAGGTTCTTTATTTCCAGTTTTACCCTTAATTTTCAAAGTAACTTTTCCCTCCTAAAATTTGAATTCTATAGTATAAATGAGGGAAGTGGGATGAACAGTTGTATGAATAGTGTCAAAAAATTTTTTTCCATTTTACCCTCACTAAATTGTCCTTTTCGCATTTTGTCCTCACTTTCAATTAAAAAAATATATATCACATGTCCTCGAACACGGACTTTTACTAATTTATAGTATAAATGGCAACATGCCACCTCACCATGTGAACAGTTGAATGAATAGTGTTATATGCCAAATTTCCCATTTTGCCTTTACTAAATTGTCCCTTTCCCGTTAAAAAAAAAATACGTATCCTTAAACACAGGCTTGCTTTGGTTATTTTATAATGCACAAATAATGGCGCGAATGATTCATTAGAGTCCGTGTGTACGATGACAAAACAGATTGGTATCGCAGGACGCAGGCGAAACTGGGTCCCACTCTATTTTGTCTGTTTATCCTATAATATGAGGATTTCAAAATTGATGTGATGAGTGTGCAAATTCAAATTGCAGACACTTTTTTGAAAGTTAGTGTAGATCGAACCGTTGGATAATTTACATGAGTAAGACTATACCAATGGTTTCAATTAACTTTTCATTTCATTTAACTATTTTAACATTTTATCTCATCCACTTCATATTTTAACTGTTCATTTCATTTAACCATCCTATAATGGTTGAATTAAATTAAATTTCAACTCTCTCCAACTCATCATACTATATTCCACCACTTTTATTTTATTTATATTCAGCTCAAATAATTGGGATAAAAAAAATCTGAACATCCAACGAACCAATAATAGATGGACATTTGGCAGTTTCAGAAAAAACAAAAAAGGGAAAAAGGACAGCCTCACGCGCCAGCCCGGGCGGTGTGGCGCACGCGCCCATGTTGGCCCAATGAGTCTACGCCACGTGTCAAGTCGCCAGTTTTTTTTTTTTTTTTCATCCGGGTTGAAAATTTTCAACTACCCATTTCATTCACCCCATTTCATTTAACCCATTGGAGCATTTCAATTAAATTAAATTTTTTTTCCCATTTTATTCAATCCACTAGTACATGCCCGTATTCAAGAACACGTGTTTTTTTTATTATTTTTTTTTAAATTTAAAAAAAATAAAAATTTTAAAGGTAAAATGGGAAAAGGACAAATGTATGAGGGCAAAATAAAAAATTTGTCGCTTAATATTTAATACTATTCATTGTATTGTAAATAGTGGAAGTGTGATTTATACAGTAGATTAGATTGTGGGTAGTCTTAAGTAAAAGGTTTGCTTCTTCAAGAAGATTTGAAACAGTGAGATGGGAATCTGATTCCTTTAGGCTTTTAGCTTTGGGCAAATTGCAATTTGGTTACCCAACGTTTATCAACTGTTGTAATTTGATTCCCAACATTGAATTTTTAGCATTTTCATTTCCCACATTGACATTTTGTCTCAATTCAATGTAAATTTCGTTAAAAACTAACTCTCGTTAAAAATGTTTGCCACGTGCGACACAAATATTTTTAAAAAAGGTAAAATAATAATAATAATAATAATAATTAAATAATAATAATAAATAATAATTAAATAATAATTAAAAATAATAATAAATAAATAATAATAAAAGAAATAAAAATAAATAAATAAATAAATAAAAATAATAAAAATAATAAATAATAATAATAATAAAAAAATAATACTACCTCCGTCCCACCTCAATTGAGTCACTTTCCTTTTTGGGACGTCCCACTTCAATTGAGCCATTCCATAAATGGAAAGAAGTGAACATTGTTTCGGACATTTATACCCTCATAATGTTTACTCCCTCCGTCCCACGTGAATGGACACTTATTTCCTTTTTGGGACGTCCCACGTGAATGGACACTGTCCAAAATGGAAAAGAATATTCACTATTCCCTTCACTCATTCTCTCTCCTACTTCACTTTTACACTCACAACATTCTCTCTCCTAACTATTCCTCCCACTCATTCTCTCTCCTATTTAATTCTTCATACTCACAACATTTTCTTTCACTTTTTCTCTCTCTTACTTTTCCTTAATTCTCACACCTATAAAGTTGGTGTCCATTGACATGGGACGGAGGGAGTATATATTTACAAAAAAAATCATTCATTATACCCTTATAATTTTAACATATTTACAAAAAAATTAATCATTAACTTACTATTCCTCCCACTCATTCTCTCTCCTATTAAATAATTTTAACTTTTACATTCTCTCTCCTATTCCCTATCACACATTTAACTTTTACATTCTCTCTCCTCTAATTTCTATCCACTTTATTCATTTTTCTTAAGAACTGTGAAATTTACCCATGGACCAATTGAGGTAGGACGGAGGGAGTAATAAAATAATAATAATAATAATAAAATAATAATAATAATAATAAAATAAAATAATAATAATAATAAAAAAATAATAATAATAATAAAAAAAATATTAATAATAATAATAATAATAATAATAATAATAAAATAATATAATAAAAAATAATACTACCTCCGTCCTACTTCAAGTGAGTCACTTTTCTTTTTGGCTCTTCCCACTTCAAATGAGTCATTCCATAAATGACTTTCATTTATGAAATGGCTCACTTGAAGTGGGACGGAGGTGAATAGGAATTACAGTAAAAAAAGGTGAATAAAATCTGTATTAATCCTTTTATTTGATTAATGATTTTTTTTTTTATGGATTATGAATTTTATGGTTGCCTATGCAGTATGTATGCACTAACTACTTATAATGCTCATAACTGATAACAGAGAAGTCCGCTTCCGCTCTAAGTATGCCGTTTCCAAATATTTTTGTAATTTATGCAATATGGACTTCCAGGAGTTGTGTCTATTGCCTGAATTTCCAATTTTTAATCCAGGGGACCACTAGCATTAGTTACTAATCTCAAATTTAGTCTCCGCTGCGAGTTTCTGATTTCATAAGATTTGCTTAAAAGATTTAGGGGAACAATATTTGTCATTTTATTATTATTATTATTATTTATTATTATTATTATTATTATTTTTTTTTTTTTTTTATTATTTTTTTATTATTGTTATTATTTATTATTATTATTATTATTATTTTATTATTATTATTATTATTATTATTATTATTATTATTATTATTAT
The DNA here is from genome assembly GCA_022495995.1 of Adenophora triphylla var. japonica. Lineage (NCBI taxonomy): Eukaryota > Viridiplantae > Streptophyta > Magnoliopsida > Asterales > Campanulaceae > Adenophora > Adenophora triphylla. The sequence continues at coordinate 1,115,349 of JAFEMH010000025.1, forward strand.
TATTTTATCCTTTTAAAAATATTTGTGTCGCACGTGACAAACATTTTTAACGAGAGTTAGTTTTTAACGAAATTTACATTGGATTGAGACAAAATGTCAATGTGGGGAATGAAAATGCTAAAAATTCAATGTTGGGAATCAAATTGCAACCATTGATAAACATTGGGTAACCAAATTACAATTTGCTTCTTCAAGAAGATTTGAAACAGTGAGATGGGAATCTGATTCCTTTAGGCTTTTAGCTTTAGGTGACTTTAAGTACAATCCTCCCTCACTCTTTTTATTTTGGACACAAAAAGTTAAAATAATTTACAAGTGGTGTGCAGTGTCATGAAAATGAAAAGTGAGATTCAATAAAAAAGAAAATAAAATAGAAAATAGTATACGGATAGTTGTAGTAAATATTCAAATGAGTTTCATTGAATAAAAAAATATTCCCTCCGTCCCATAAAATATTACCCCTTTTATTATTTTGGGCGTCCCACTTTAAAGTCTCACTTTTCTAAAAAGGAAATTTTTTAATACTTCTTTATTCATGGGACTCACTTGTCATACTCACAACACTTTTCAAATTTACTATTCTCTCCACTCATTCTCTCTCCTCCCACTCACAACACCTACTTTAATAACATTATTTCTTATTTTCCGTTCTCAACAGTAAAGGGGTAAAGTTCTATGGGACGGAGGGAGTATAAAATATTTTTATTTGAGAAAAATATAATTTTTTTTTTTTTGATACCCAGGTTCCCAGCTTCGCCGGACTAATCCTGGACCACCAGGTATCGGCCCCACAGTATACTGGCGGAGGTAAATCGCGGGATGTGCCTTATGCAGCCAGGGTGGCAGCACCCCTTATACTCCTGAGCCCCAAGGGAGCCCTCCTACAAGGCATTTACATCACTCTTACATCACCAAATGGCTGCTCCAGCTGCTCCTGCCAAAGAGGCATTTACATCACTCTTACAACACCAAATGGCTGTTCCAGCTTTGCACCTGCCAAGATTTGAACTCCCCACACTGAGGATACAAGCCCAACAATGTCGCTTCCTTAACTGCACGAATGTGCCCCGGAGCTCCTAAGGACCCTGAAACCAAGGTAGGAAATTAAGCCCCCAGAATCCCCTTTGGGGATTCGAACCTACGACCTCCCCTTCAGGAAATCACCTTGATACCACTGGGCCAAGGCCCGTTAGGTGAAAAAAAAAAATATATATATATATATATATATATATATATATATCTATATATATATATATATATATATATATATCTATATATATATATATATATATATATATATATATATATATATAGATAGATAGATGAAAAGTCCCAACTTAACCAAGGTAGGAAATTAAGCCCCAAAAATCCCTTGGGGGAAAAATATAATTTTTATTGAGACAACTTAGAGGTTAAGGAGACTATAATTTTTTAATGGGACAAATGAAGGTGGAATTAAAGTTTCAATATCAAAAGTCCAAAGTTTAATGATTTGATTGAATATCGTTAAGTTTTGAGCTTTTATATAGACTAGATTTACTCCCGTGCGATGCACGAACAGTTACTAACAAATAACTGATTAATATTTATTTTTTTAGACGAAAACAGTAACAGTATAAACATTAATTGTTACAAAATAATACTACTTTAGCTAAAGAAAAAAAAAATACTATTTTCGTTCCAATGAATATTTTATAAAATATTATTTAATTTGTTAAAAAAATTAATGTCATATTTTGAAACAAAGGCATTAACATTACAACATTTCAAAAATGAATATTACTTTTGATTCAAAATGAATAACCCAAAAATAATACTACATTTTTTTTTTCCAAAAAAAAAATAAGCATTATTCCCTTCATCCCAATTAATATTTTAAAAACTAATACTATTTCATTCGCCTCTGCAATGAATGTTTGTAATGTTAGTGCATTCGACACAAAATATGACATTAATTTTTTTGGCGAATAAAGTGGTATTATTTTTTAAAATTTTCATTGAGCCAAAGGAAGCAATGTTAATTTTTCTTGGACATAAATTTTTTTTTGACTTTTTAAGGAAAAAAAATTACTTCAATTAAAAAATGAATATTACGTTAGTCCCATAATTAATACTACTTTCTATATCCAAAAAAAAAAATTCCTTCCTTTGCTTCAATAAATTTACTTGTCTCAAAATTTATTATTTATTTTCTGACACGAAGACACGCACATTATAAACATTAATTTTTACAAAATAATACTACTTCGGGTACCAAGGAATATTTTATAAAATAGTACTTAATATGTTTAAAAAGTAATGTAAAATTTTGAAACGAAAGAAATAACATTACAAACATTAATGTATATTTAAAAAGTAAAATTATGATTATTATTATTATTATTTATAATAAAAATATATAATTCACACTTAATTAATTTGCAAAAAAAAGATATTGAAAAATAAAAAAGAAAAATTAAGATAGGATAATTAAGAAATTTATATTTAAAAAATAGTGAATTTTTTTTTTGTCCAAATTTAATGAAATTAGTCTCTAATTAAAGAGGAAAAAAAAATATGAATTTTGGTGTAAAATTTTTTTTAAAAAATTTTTTTTTTATAAAATAATTGAGGTCAAAAAATGGGAGGAAAAAAAAATCCGAAAATAAACCAGCCAATTAGAGTGCGCCACGTGTCGAGGCTTTAAAAAAAAAAAAGAAAGAAAAATGATACGCGTCACACGCGCCTCTGTAGGCGCGTGTGGCGCACGCGCCCAATCCCTGCGTGCCACGTGTTTCGACCGCCTTGTTAATTGCCAAAATGCCACCGTATGAAATTACCAAAATGCCCCTGGCATTTTGGCTCCAAGGCTGTTCTGTTTTTATATTACTTTAGATGAAAAATTGTTTTTTTTTTTTTTTATAAAGTGAGGCTTTACGAATATAAGACTTTTTTCAAATAATAAAATATATATTACCCTTATTATAAAAATATTATGGAGTAATAATAATTCAATAAATTCTTAATCTCGTGTCCAATAATGATTAGAAAATCAATTGTATTGTGCTTATTAAATTTAATTAAAAATTTTAATTTTAAAAATAATATAATTAACAAAAATCATGAACTATTTTTTGAAATATTATCACTATCATCATTATATTTAGAATTATTATTGAAATTATTATTTTATCTATTTTACAATTTTATTATTATTGATATTACTATTATTTGAAAATTATTATTACTATTATTGCTCAGATGGATAAATATATCGTTATAAACTCAAAATTAAAATAAAATCAAGTTTTCATCATTATGATTTTTCAAAGAGTTGATTTTATGAAAAATCAATTTTTCCTAAACAATAGAAAAAACGGGTTTTCAAACCGACGGCTTCGGATAACCCGTATAAATTATTCACGTTTCTTCAAAATAAATTCTAGGCGTCGAACAGATGCTCGTTTCTCTTTTTCGGAGTCATCGAACAAGTGCGAATTACATAACCTCTGGGAAATCATTTTCATGGCTGCTTGATTGAATTCACCTATGTATTGGTTTCTTCTTCGACTACTGTCAAATTGTTGACCCATTGATTTATGGGTTTGATTTATAGTTTATGATGACGCCAAGCTATTCAGGGTCAGGAGCGGTTTGAGGATATCTGGCTAGGATATTTAAGTGGTTGGTTTGTACCTAGATCACAACACAAAGAAGCACCGTTAAGGTCAAAGTTGGATGTTACTCCAACTCAGGCCCTCGGGTGTGAGAGTAAGAATACTGAGATAATAAGGCTTTGAATACCTTGGAGTGTGTGTTTAGGGTTTAGAGTAATATGGCTTACTCAATTGTATATGGAACTTACCTTGCCCAAGGGGGTAAAGGCCTTCTATTTATAGGCAATGCCATGGTGCTTGTTGAGGTAAGCACGAGATCGACCCTAGGGGGCACTTTGGTATTTGACCGCCTACACGTGTCCGCATCCAATTGGTCTGTCGGGGAGGAAACATTGACCGTCCAGTGGGACATGGCCGAAAGTGGACATGAAGCCGTGTAGCCGGCTTGGAGCATTAAATGGAATAGTAGGCGCCGATCGAGCCGCATTGAATGCGTGATGGGAGCTGAAGTGGCCCGTCGAGCCGAGCGCAAGCTAACTTGCTCGCAAGGCTTCGACATTAACCGGGAGGTAGTACGTGCCCGCGATCCAACATTGTGGCCGCAGCCGAAGGTATATGACGCGAGCACGGTTGATGCGGCACGCCACGGCGGTACGGGTCCCCGCGGACATTCAATTCGCGGCACGGACCCAACGGTCGCAGGTCGTGCGGGCACGAATATAGTGGTCGAGGATCCTTCCTGGTCTTTGATAGGATTAATGCGGGAGGGACGCGGCTTGACCTCGGGCCTATCTCGTCCGCGGCCTTCCCCAGCGGCCGTGCAAGGCGCCACGCGTCACTGGTTCCTTGGACCAGGCCGAAGCGCGGGCCCTATCGATGATCCTGGGCTCATCAATGGCCCCTAGCTCCGAGTGTGATTATTTATGGTCTCGAGCGAGGAGGTACTAGAAGCTCGGTAGGATTGGATCGTCGTTTTGGCGAGCACCAGTGTTAGCGCTTTTTGTTGTTGGTTGCTTGGCCCCATGGGCCTATGGGAACGTTCGGGAGGCACCAGTGAGTGACACGTGGTCCCTTGCATGGTGTGCCTCCCGGTTAACAGGTGGGCCCTTGGGCAGATGAAAAGACGGGTAGTAGTACGTACGGGGGTACGTGTCGCTCATCCAAGGGGGGCAATAAATGCAAAATTTATTTAATTTTCGAATTTTCAAACGTTGGAGACGGTTCAGGGTCCGAGGTTGGATTTGTGGGCTAATTAATACGGGTTAACCCGTATAGGTAGGCCTTATAAATACCAAACCCTTAAACCTCAAACCTTTTTTACCGTTTCCAAACCTTCAAAGAGCTAAGAGAGAGATTTTCTTGCTGCGAAATCCGTGCTAGTGTTTCTCCGAATCCAACCTTCAAGTTTTCCTTCGTAAGTATTTGGGTGTTTTTTTCTTCTTCATCTCCTTCTATTTTTTTCTTTTCTGGGTTTTGAAAGATGACCACCCGTGAATTTGGACCCCGCCGTCCGTAGAACTAGGAGATGGAGCCGCCCCGATGTCTTTTGTTTGTAAAAGAGTGGGGATTTTTAGGAAGGTAGGCTTGGGGTGGCTTAGGCTATCCTTGCCAAGCTTTTCAGTATTTACGTGGAGAAGCGATTAGGGGCCGTTCGTCCACCCCAGGTTGTGGAGGGCAAGAGAAAATATATATATAACCTGGATGTCTTGGTGTTGGGGGATCACCGTAGGCTAAGAAACTTTGTAATGGGGGTTTTGTGTAGGTTTCCCCGCGAGAGAGATCGTGCTGCGAACGCTCGTTGAACTAGTGAGGAGAGCGATTCGTGTCCCCGAACAAATAACCGATTGGGAGAAGTGTGAGCTAATGGACCCCCATCAAACCAATGCTCCGCGGGCACCAGGGCACAGAACTGAATGACCCCTTGGATGTTACGCCCCGAGAATTTGTATTTCCCGATGTGGTGCCCGCGGCCCCAGTCTTTGAACCCATTGAGCGAGTAGTAGTGAGGAGGTGGAGCCTCCGAATTTTAGAGGCTGCTTTGGAGGCGGGGAGGATGAGGATGAAGTGACACTACGCCGCGGTGATGCCAGCTGGTCTCTTTGGCTCGGACGAGCACGGAGGCCAGGGAGGATGACCGCGAGGTCGAACTTAGGAGGGCTGCGGGGACCTCTAAGAAGGCGGCCAGACCACAAATATTGTGGATGCCTTTTCGACCACGACTCGAGGAGGAGGCGAGAGGTGGTGGCCACTGCTCGAAATAAAGGCAAGAGGCCCGGCGGTGAAGTGAACCACAGTCTGGTCGTGGCCGCGGAAATAAGAAAGCCAAGGAAGTGGCTACCATTGGTGGGAGGAGGATATATATGAAGTATATAATGTTGACCGTAATGCCTTAGTGTCCAGCACCCTTGGGCACGTACATTTGAAGGATAAAGACAAGGCTGCGGCCGAGAGACGATGGCGATGTCGCGAGGACAATAGGGCCTTGGTTTTTATGGTGCCCAATTTGAGAACGGCCTAAGATTGCCCTGGACCCATTCTTCTACTTTTTCTTGGAGTTCAACGATGCCTCCCCATGCACACGACTCCTAATGCCATTAGGGCTATAGTCTCCTTAAATGGCAGTCTCTGCAGTTCAGTGGCTATGAACCTACCACCTGGCCGGGCTTTATGCTTACTACGAGAACCGGATCGGCGCATGACATTTTGGGTTTGAAGGCTAGGAATTATTCTACCGGACCTTCTCTCCTCCCTCAAATAAATTTGACCAATGGAACCAGAGAGGACATCTTGGTCATTGAGTCTAGGTTCGGTTGGCCCTTCTCCAAACCCTCAAATCCAGTCCCGATGAAGGTGGCGGCTAATAGCTATCCAGACCCCTCTTCCGGCCCGATCATATGCGCGTGCCTTAGAGAAGTATTTGGCCAATTATTTAGACGGCGGGGAGGAGCAGGTGTATGATGTGGGCGCCGTAGTGGAGGATGAGCCACTTTTGATCTACTCGGGGGTGGCTCCTCGCGAGATGGCGCCCCATATGCCCCAGTAGAAATAGAGCCTGCCCCGTGACCACATGATTGGAGGGTGCACGAGCACTACCAATTCGAGGCGGATTGTAGAACTTGCATCTTTGGGCGCAGAATGCGATCCTCCCGAACTTATCGGTCTACGATTTTTCATATAAGCATTGCCCATTCATTTTTGCTTTTGAATTTTTTGAAGCGCATTCTAACCATTTCTCTTTCCCTCGAGTAGATCCCGAAGAAAATAATTTTTGATGGCTCCCATGGCTATTCTTGCTCAATTGAAGGCCAAGAACATGAAGACCAATAGGGATCTGCATTGCGAGGAGCGGGCGGAGTTGGAGGGAGTCCCAACAAAAGATAAGGCTGTTCTGTTGTCGGCGGGGAAGGCGGGAGCCTCGACCGGCTCAAGCAAACCGTCGACTACGGGAACCTTCCTCCAGCCTCCCGAGGGTCCTCCCAGGCCAATGCTCTCAGAGCTACTTCTCACTGGCCGCACCATTCCTTCCGGCCACCAAGTGGATTCTCGGAAGAGGAGTGACGAAGAGAAGGAGACTTGGGGCAAGGCGGAAAGCTCCGAGGAAAATCGGGGATGCTCCTCCCATGTACCATGGCCCCATTGTTCTGCTGCGGCCTCCTCATCTTCCCCATTGGGGAATCAATTTGTTCTGCGGCTTATCCGGTGGTCCCTCGACCACCGCGAGACGCTTGGCGATTAGAAAAAAGGCATCGAAGGTGCCCATTGTGGCTGGGGTGGACATCTACGCCCGAAATTCCGACGCCTCGGTGGGGATCGAGTGCAGTGAGCCGTCTGTATTCTCCAGAGCTTCTATAAGAACATAGTTGTCGAGGAGAATGCCTCGGCCATGGTGGGGGACATAGGCCTTGCTCTGACTGAGGTAGATAGCAGTCTGATTTCTTTGGTTCCATACTTGGTTCCACTCTCAGTATGTCTAACCTTTGCTCTCCTTCCTCGCAGGTGAGCAATAAGGTCTTTGCGAGCTGCCGGGAATGCTTTGTGACACCGACCGGCCGAAGTGGATAACAAAACTTCCATTTTGGCGGCCAAAATTCGTGGTGGAGGAGGCTCAGCGAGGATAGGGACCTTGAACTCCACTTATGGAGGAAAAGGACAATGCCTTCAAGCAGGAAGGAGTCTAATCTGAAGGACTTCAGCGGCCAGCTTGGCGTGGTGGAGAAGGACCTTGAGAGGGTAAGGGGTCGGCGGGATGAGCTCCGCGGGCACAAGGCCTGAGTGGGAGCCCGGGAATAAGGAGCTCGCGGCCAAGGCTGGAGGCCGCGAGGTTGATCTGGAGGCCTTGGGGAAAAGGTGGACGAGCTGTCCGATCAGTTGCTTCCTACAAAAGGATGGAGGCGGAGGGAAATGCGCCTCGACGATGTTGCAAGGAGGCGTGGAGGAGTATAAAAACTCCCGGGAATTCAAGGATTGGCTCCCTTGGTTGAGAATGCAGCTCGGTCTGAGGCGGGGTCCGGACACGGGTCGAACTTCGCGGCCACGGGCGGAGTTCTCTGTACTGAGAGCGGCCGTTATTGGCTCGGTTGTTGCCACGGATGATGAGTGCTTGCCGGGCATGCGTTAGTTCCTCTGTCCAGGGGCGAAATAAAGGAGCTTGGAGGCTGTCTGCTGCGGCTTCTTTACCTCCAGTGGCGAAGTGACGGCCCTTAGCACGATCGCCGATCTGGATGAACTACGGTTTGGGGAGAACCCGATATCACTCGGGGAGGCCCTTGCTCGCGTTCTTCACGATGGGCTGCCATTGGAGATCTTTTTCCTCGGCGTGGCGCTCTGCCCCGATCTCTGTTAAAGCCCACCTCGATCCCGTCCACGAGAGGTTTTGATGACCCGTCTTCCTTCCCCTACTCCAAGCTGTTGAAGCGGGCACGAAGGTGCGGTCGAAAGAGAATGCTAATGCGGCGAGGATCCGGCTCAATAGCATAGGTTTTTGTTTTTTCTTTTTGTAATAGACTAGGACCTCTTTGTAATAGTGTATGAATTTTGTAATTATTTTTCCTTGGCAAATAGAAGCATTTTTCTGTAACTTATTCTTTTTAATTACTTGTCTTGTAGGCTACTTATGAGTATTTGCAATCTTTTGAGTACCTTGATACTTGCATTCTTGCTTTTTCTCTAGCTTCTTTGACTTGTAATTAAACTTTATACTCTCCTTACCCGGGCAAAGCTTAGTAGGCCCTTTGCCCGCATTTTTTGAGTTTTCCTAACTCTTTATTCAAAATCACTTGGATTTTTCGTGAGAGTCAGCCTTATTCATCTTGTGATCGCTTTTGTTTGGCCTTGTGGCAAACTTTGGGGCCTTAACCCCCTTTGTCTGTTTGGCTTTGTAAAAACTTTTTTGATCACTGTCATCCGTTTACACGTATTCCCAGCCTTGCGAGCCGTGGTGTAAGTAAAAGCAGCCGAGGCAAGCTACCTTCCTAGGGCATGCGAGTGTGTCCGTGAAGGCATAGTCCGCGCACGGTAGATAGGAGCATATTTAGCATAGAGGCCCTTTAACCTGCGGCATACGTATCCCATTGCGGTGGTTCACGCTTTTGACCACTTTATTCAAAACCCCTTGGAGTTTTGTGTGAGGGTCTTCTTCGCGATACAGTAACGGGCTTATATGTAGGCCTTTGTCACATACGGGCATACGAGTAACGGCCCTAACGAGGACCTTCGCGCACGAGCGGGGACGAGGGCCTTGGCCTTTGTCCTCGGCGCATCTATATCCACTTATTCTTGGTGGTGTCACGCGGGCAAGGGACATGGTATCCTCCCCGCGATCGGAGTACGGATCGTAATGGATCTTTGTACTCACATAGGCTCATGCGGACCCGAAAGATCGTTGCGCATCGGTAGGTAGGAGCTCATATGTTTGCTCTTTTAACCTGCGGCATCCGTTGCGGGCATCCACTTTAGCTTTTGAAATTTGGTGGGAATAGGTTTTTGCCTCAAAATATGATGAAACATGATGATAACTTCCTTTATATACACATAGTCTATACTCCTTCCAAAAAATTACAAAGATTTCAAAAGAAGTATCTCTTAAGGTGGTCGCTATTCCAAGCGTACTTAAGCTCTTCTCCCTCTTTTGGTCGCAATATGTAGGTGCCCTCCTTGACTATCTTTGTGACCTCATATGGACCTTCCCATTTCGGGGACGGCTTGTTGAAACCGAGAGTTGGGTCCACTTGGACCTCTACGCTTACAGTACCCGAGTCTCCCCTCTTGAGAAACTCCTCTTATTTACTCTTTTGTCATGGTGCTTCTTCGCTTTACGCTTGTAGTTCACCATTTTTTCATATGCCCGCATTCTCTTTCCTTCGAGATCGTCCGAGTCACACCTTGTTTGCCTCGTTTTGAGACTCGTCGAAGTATGTGACTCTGTACGAGGGTAGGGCAACCTCAACTGGAGCCATTGCCTCTGACCCATACGTGAGCGAGAAAGGAGTTTCTCCCGTAGAATTCCTCGTAGTTGTGCGGACAACCCATAATGCGGTGCAGGCTCGTCCAACCATCGTCCTCCTCGCCCCTCCAAATTTTTCTTTAGGGCGGTCGAGAACTAGCTTGTTCGCGGCCTCGGCTTGGCCATTTCCACGAGGATAGGCAAGCTGCGGACTTACGGTGCTGCACCTTCATTCTCACACATTCGGCGAGTGAATTTTGCGAGAGAATTGGGTGCCATTATGCTGAAATAATTGCTCGGGAACCCCAAATCGACAATAGATGTGATCGTGGACAAAATTGATTGTATTCTCCTCGGAGATAGTGGCTAAACCCTTGGCTTCCGTCCACTTGGTAAAATAATCCACGGCCGCACGGCATACTTGATGCTTCCCTAGCGGTTGGGAATGGTCCAATGAGATCAATCCCCAGCGTATCAAACGGCCACGATGGTACGACCAAGTTTGCTCTGTTGATGGTAGTGCAGGGATGTCTGCAAATCTCTGGCACTTGTCACACTTTCTTACATACTCCCATTAAATCCACTTCTCATTGTGGGCCAAAAGAATCCTTGGAATTTGATCTTGTCTGAGAGGGTGCGAGCACCTGGATGTCCGCCACAAACTCCTTCATGGACCTCATAGAGTAAGTTGGTGACCATGTGAGTTTTAATACATCTTAGCAAAGGCTTGGTGAATGATCGCCGAAAAAGTACCCCATCGAGGACGAGGTATTTCGCGGACACCGTTCTGACGGCTCTAGCCTTTACTGGGTCCTCGGGGAGGGTTTGCTTCTCGATGTAATCCTTCATTTCATCTACCCAGTCCCTTACTTGATCCTCAATATTGTTTATCTGAATCCGATCTATAGCAGGCCTCTCTGTGAATTCAATCTGGCAATCTGCCTCCAGCTCATCAATTTCTTGATCGGTTATTCTGGAGAGGAGGTCAGCTTCCACGTTGTCCTCTCTCATGACTTGGTTCAGCTCATAGTAGGTGAAATTTTTGATCCCGCAGTACTGAGTTAGTACTGGGTTGATAGTATCATATTCCCCCTTTATTTGATTAACTATGAGCTGAGAGTCACTATTGATCTCTATACTCTGAACTCCCAAGTCTCTTGCCAATTCCATGCCTGCTATAATCGCCTCATACTCGGCTGATTGTTTGATGCTTGAATTTGAACCTCAAGGCTCTCTTAAATTTCTCCGCAGGTGCTGTGAAGTATGCCCGCGCCACTAATCAACTTGCTCGCTGAGCCGTCCACGTATAGAATCCATATCTCCTCTGGACGCTCCCTTGGCCGCGTGAATTCTGTGCTCGGGCTACTTGGGCGTTCTTCAGATTCTGTCCGCTTTCTTTTTCCCAGGTCGCTGTCCGCCATTTTAAATGATGATTCTATCACAAAATCTACTAAGGCCTGCGCTTTGATTGTCTTTCTCGGGGAGTAGGTGATCTGGAACTCAGTGAGTTCTATAGACCAAGCTAGCATTCTCCCCGAGGACTCTGGTTTGTGTAAAACCTTTCTAAGCGGAGCCTCGGTTAATACGGTTATAGGGTGTGCGAAAAGTAGGCTCTTAATTTTCGAGCGTCTACAAGCAAGGCGTAAGCTAACTTCTCTATATTAAGATAACACCCTTCTACGGCGGACAGTGCCTTAGATACATAATAAACTGGTTTTTGGGAGTTATTCTCCTCCCTTACAAGAACAGCCTACTTGCCCGGTTAGTAAGCACTAAAAACGGGAAAAGTTCTTCCCCAGGCACTGAGGCTGCGAGTAGAGGTGGTTTGCCAGGTATATTTTGACTTCTTCAAAAGCTTGATGGCACTCAGTGCTCCATGTAAATTCATCAGCCTCTCTTCCCCCTTTTAGAGTTTTGAAGAAAGGGAGGCATCTCTCTCGCCGACCGCGAGATGAAGCTGCCAAGTGCGGTGATGCGACCATTGAGTTTTGGACATCCTTCACGCAAGCGTGGAGGTTTCATGTCCAACAGGGCTTGGATTTTTCTCGGGTTAGCCTCTATCCCTCTTTGATTGACCATGAATCCGAGGAACTTGCTCGCCTTGACCCCAAAAGCACACTTAAGGGGGTTTAGCTTCATGTTATTGCGGCGCAAGTTTTTGAAGGTTTCCTCCACGTCGAGCTCGTGGGAGTTTTCCTTAGTTTTTATAACCATATCGTCAATGTAGGCCTCAAGATTTCGCCTAGTTGGTTTTCGAAGACCGATTGACCATTCTTTGATAGGTGGCTCCGCGTTTTTCAACCCGAAGGGCATCATTTTGTAGCGGTAAGTCTTGCCCGCAGCCGATGAAAGCTACAGAGCGGACATCTTCGTGGAGCCATTTGGATCTCGATGGTAGCCTGAGTATGCATCAATGAAGCTCAATACTGCTGTGGCCGGCTATAGAATCCACCAATGCTGTCAATGCGAGGAAGAGGGAAACAATCCTTGGGACATGCCTTGTTGAGATCGGTGAAATCAACACACATCCTCCATTTGTCGTTGGATTTTTTGACCATTACAACATTGGCCAACCATTTGGGATAGGAAATTTACTTGATTATCCCCGCTTTTAACAATTTTTCCACCTCTTCCTTGATCGCAATTTCTTTCTCCTGAGAGAAGTACCTTGATTTCTCGGTGAATGTTTTTGAAGGATGGGTCATCGTTTATTTTGTGGAGGATTACGTCCTCGCCGATTCCCGGCATATCTTCCCACCCTCCAAGCGAACACATCACAATTTGCCCTTAAGAATTCGATCAGATTCTTCTCTCCTCGCCGTGAATTTCCAGCCGACCTTAACCGTTTGCTCGGGAAGTGGGGATTGATTACCACCTCCTCGAGCTCGTCGTTAGGCCGAGGTCGCCGATTTCACGGTTGTGCAAGGAGTCAATGATTATGGTTGGGGGTTGACTGAGCTCCGATCGGTGTTGCCGTAGAGTATATGATATCGCGGTCAATCATCCCCTCTATTCCCCGATCAATATAACCTCCCTCAATAGGGGCCAACTGCATTTTGATTTTCTCGCTCGTCTTGAGCTCCACCTTCGTGGAATGGAAAGAAAGCATGCCAATTGGTATGGGTGCGGCGGGAGAGCAAGGGTTTTTCCCTTTTGATTTGTCCTCGCCTTTTCCCTCTATCAATTTGTCCTCGCCTGTATTGGCGGGCGGGATGCCCGGCCTTTACTGTTTCTTTCCTTTTTTTCCTCAAGTGCTCGGAGGAATCTTTCCGGCTGGTTCTTGATGGTAGCAACCCCGCCCTGGTGTTAAATTTCACCCTTCGTGGGGGACGGACGCAACTATTCCCAATTCGGCCCGAGCGATCACGCCGAGAATGGCATTGTATCGGGAAGGAAGATCGACCACCATGAAAGTTATCTTGGCCGTCTTCTCGCATGGGTTTTTCCCCAATAGTTACGTCAAACACAATCGTCCCCTTTACCCTTACGGCGTGATTTGTGAAGCCCTCAAGCATGCCCGCGTATGGAAAAAGATGTGCCTCGATCATTCTCATTCCTACCAACGTATGGTAGTAGAGTATATCGCGGGCGGCTCACTGTATCTATCAACACTCGGCCTATGTTTGCCCTGGTTGATTCTCATTACGAGGTGAGAGGTTGAGTGGAATGAAAAAAGGTGGAGGCAAGTTCACTCCTTTTGAACCCAATTTCCTGCTCTTCTTCCTGAGCTATCATGGGATGAAGAAAACCTTTTCCAATGTCCTGGATTTGGAGGGAGAGCCGTTTTGTTGGAGGAGGTTCTTCTCCAATGAAGTTTATGTTGTAGTCTCCATCGTCATCCTCAAAATTGTCTCTTTCCACCCTCTCGGGACCACGAGGTTTCGTGCCCGCCGTTGGTTATTATTGGGGGCCCGGGTTGTTTCCCTTGATCCATCTGGTTAGTTCCCCATCATTGATTCTTTGCTGAATTACTCTCTTTAGCTAGAAGCAGTCCTCTGTTCCGCGCCCGTGATCATTATGAAATTCGCAGAACTTTGTCCTCCTCCTCTCACTTGGTTTTCTGAGCATGGGGGAGGAGGAGGAAAATACGATGCCCTCATGATCACCGCTCGCGGCTCGGTGGCTTCGGTGTAGACTGTTTCCGCAACTTTTTTCCGGAGTTTGTCCGACCCACGACCTCTGTTCTTGCCCTGGTTGTTAACTTGGGCAGCCTGTGGGGTGGTCTCCTGAACTTGGCTTATTCTTTCCTTGGCTGAAGCTCGGGGAACGAGCATACTGCTCTCCTCGACAGAGGCAATGGCAGAAGCCCTTTCATACATCTCTTCCACTGTTTTTGGCGGGCTGGAGGCGAAATTCAATTTCAGGAAGGAGGAGGTGAGGCCTCCCTCAAAGCAAAGTCTAATATCCCCTCCTTCCAGATCCACTATTTCCTCGCTCACCTTTCTGAAGCGAGCAATGTAATCTTTTGTGGATTCAGTGGGGGCCTGCTTGACACGGACAAGATCCTTTGGTCTAGCGGGCACTCCGGCTCAAAGAAAAGGCATTAAGAAAAATGTTCTGAAGTGGCCGAAAGAGTTGATGGAGCGGGGTTTTAGAGCCGGCATCCGGGATAGGGTCTTGCCCGTGAAAGTGGCGCCTAGAGCTTTGCACATTACGGATTCGTCCGCGGAGAATAATGATATTTGTCCCTCAAATCGACCCATGTGGCTCCTCGCGTTCTTGGAACCATCATATGTATCCATCTGGGGGGGCTTCCCCTTCTGGATAGGTGCCCGCGCGATCTTGTCGCTGAAGGCATCCATTGTGCGACCACACTTTGGCCGCTTCGATGGGTTTCCCACATTTTACGCATGAAATCAACGAACTCGGGGTTCTCGCTATCAATCTTCTCGTTTTTACTACGTGGAGCCACGGCCTTCCCTTGGCCGGAGCCGGGGGTAGTGCTTGGGGCCTCACACGTTGATCGACTGCGCCTCTTCGCCAATCTCCTCGCTATCATCCACGTGCACCACACCGCGCTTGGCCATCCGTCCGCGCTCGAGGTTGGTTCAACCCGGTTTGCCCCCGCAGCTTGACTAGCAAGTGATTTAGCGGGAGCTCGTTGGGAGAACCTTTGGGACCCTTGTGGAAACCCTGTAGCCCTCCATTGGCCTCTATTTCGAACATTTCCAACCGTTGGTCGGCAATCACCATGGCCTCGCCGACCATCTTGGATTTGGAGTCCAGAATTTCTTGTCTCCTTAGGATTTGCTCCGGGGAGAGAGGAGTGTTCATGGTGGTGTTTCTGGGGGGAGCTTGTGGAGTTTTGGGACTTTTGTTTAGGAGGGCTTGTGCCTTTTCAGCACGTATTTGGTCTGTGAGCACATGCACGGCTTTCGACCGGGGAAAGGGTGTGAGCAGACGGGAACGAGCCCCCATTCCGTGAAGACGAGTTAGTTTGTTTTCCCCTATTGATAGCGGAGGGTGAGGCTTGGTTTTCATCCTCCAAGGTCAAATGACCAGCGTTTTCCAGTATCTTAGACATATTTTGTGAAAAGATGATGGAAAAAGAAGAGCCTTTCGGCACTCGTTTTGTTTAGGACACGAGAGGTGCCTTGAAAACAAAATATACGGGAAGTAAATAAAGAAAAGATTAAACTCTTCCCGGTAATGGAACCACTGATGACGCCAAGCTGTTCAGGGTCAGGAGCGGTTTGAGGATATCTGGCTAGGATATTTAAGTGGTTGGTTTGTACCTAGATCACAACACAAAGAAGCACCGTTAAGGTCAAAGTTGGATGTTACTCCAACTCAGGCCCTCGGGTGTGAGAGTAAGAATACTGAGATAATAAGGCTTTGAATACCTTGGAGTGTGTGTTTAGGGTTTAGAGTAATATGGCTTACTCAATTGTATATGGAACTTACCTTGCCCAAGGGGGTAAAGGCCTTCTATTTATAGGCAATGTCATGGTGCTTGTTGAGGTAAGCAATGAGATCAGCCCTAGGGGGCACTTTGGTATTTGACCAGCTACACGTGTCCGCATCCAATTGGTCCTGTCGGGGAGGGAACATTATCCGGGGGACATGGCCGAAAGGGACATGAGCCGTGTAGCCGGCTTGGAGCATTAAATGGAATAGTAGGCGCCGACCGAGCCGCATTGAATGCGTGATGGGGAGGCCGGCCAGTGGCACTGTCGAGCCGATGCCTAACTTGCTCGGTAAGGCTTGACATTAACCGGGAGGCGGTGCATGTGCCCGCGATCCAACATTGTGGCCGCGATCGAAGGTATATGACGCGAGCACGATTGATGCGGCACGCTACGGCGAGCGTAGGTCCCCGCGGACATTCAATCTGCGGGCGCGGACCCAACGGTCACAGGTCGTGCGGGCACGAATATAGCGGTCAGGATCCTTCCGGTCTTTGATAGGATTAATGCGGGGAGGGACGCGGTCTTGACCTCAAGGGCCTATCTGTCCGCGGTCTTCCCCCCCCAGTGGTCTAGGAACTGCCACGTCACTGGTTCCTTGGACCAGACCGAGCGCGGGCCCGATCCAGTAGATCCAGGCTCATCAGTTTATTTAGTCGTCTGTGATTTGTAGAATGAAGGAGTGGAAAGTTGAATTTAACAAGGAGATTTATAGGCCTTGTCAATGTAGATCGATCAAAATTAATTGTTTAATAACCCGAATTTGCCATTTATTTATTAATTAATTTGATCATTTTTAATTAATGAAAATACCAAACGTGTCGAATTGGACTTAGCAAGTGAAGCCCAATCCTCGAAGCTACTGTTGCCTCAACTTATCCAGTGGACTAGGCCCAATCAATACATGGCCCAAGGCCATCTCATGTATCAGTCGACTAAGTTCATTGTCCGACCTATCAGGTCCCGACCTAACTTAGTCCGACCTGAAGATCCGAATTCTAATACGGGTTTGATCCATGCTCTACCCGTCAGTCAGGTCGACCATTCCTCAAATGGCGACCTCGACCTAATCAACAAGCGTCGACCTAACTAATGTGGGCACACGTGGGTCAAACATTTCCATAACCGCATCCCTATAAATCAGGGACCGTTATAGGAACGTTCCCATTACTCATAACTGTCGCTAAAATCTCGGAGCTCATGTAGCACCACCAAAAATACAACGGTCATCACCTATAAATACATCATCCCTACCAACGGGGCAAAGGTAACTGCAATTTTGCTATTTGAATATACTTTGTTCAATACATTTTGCTCTCCCATCATCAAATACTTACTCACGCCCGAGGGTCTAAGCCGAGACACATCCTGCTAGTCGTGGGTTCCCGATTTCGAGGTCAAGGAGCCAGGGTGATCGGGCCCCGCCACGTGGAGGAAGATTGATAAGCACTTTTCTTGCGGCATCAGTTTGGTTCCATTGCCGGGAAGACGTGCTTAAGCTTGACCTCGAAATTTTTCTCATCCTACAACAATGGTGACTTCAGACGGACATGTATCTGAAGCCTCACTCGGGCACGAAGATGTAAACAACAACGCAAATGCAAACGCTGAAAACCTGAATCTGCCTCCTCCCCCACCAAATCGCCCTCATGGTAGAGCAACGCGCTCTACCAGTGTTGCTGATGGAAGAGGATTGCCCGATACTAGGAGAAGGAAACGACACATGGAGGGACAAGGAGTTCCACCTCCTCCTAAGTGTCCCACTGCTCCTTTGAATGTTGGAAACAGGGCAGGTCCCTCATCCAACCCATTGAGTAGAAAGGAGATGCTCATGGAGCGAGCTCAGATTTTGGCCGAGTTACTGGCTATGGAGCAGGCTGAACAGGCGGATAGAAGGTCAGAGAGGGTGGCTCCCTCTCAAATTTCCAACAGGGAACAGGCCAGGAGTGCTAGGCCTAATGAAACCGTGGGACAAAACGTCGATAACAGGATGGTGCAGCGGGCTCCATCCCTCATTCATGTGCCTAGCAATGACTTAAGGGCTAGCCTCACCAGGAATAGGGAACAGGAGGCTCAATCAGATTTGAGAACTCACTTAGAGGCCAACCGAAGCCGACGTGGTTCGCCTGCAAGGACACAAAGGTCACAGTCGCATAGAGACAGGAATGGGCGCAGGTCGCCTATAAGAGAAGAGAGGCGCAGGTCGCCACTCGGAGATAATAGGCGCAGGTCGCCATCCAGGAATGAAAGGCGCAGGTCACCACAAAGAAATGATAAGCAAAGATCTCCAGTCCGATCAGAAAGAGCTCCTTCCCACAGAGATAGGAGAAGCAGACAGGTGACTCCATCCAGAAGCGAGGGCCAAAGGTCAAATGCTGTTCCCCCTGTGGGAGAAGACAGACCTGATGCTAGGGAGTGGCTCCAATGGAAAAGAAAGTTTTAGCAATGGGAGGATGAAAGGAATAAGGATACTGGAAAGGTCGAACGAATTGACTTTGCTCTTCGACCTTTATCCAAGGAACTGAGAGACAGTCGACCTCCTGCTGGATTTAGATTGCCCCTTCTAGATAAGTACTCGGGGTCAACCAATGCAAAGAGTCATATAGCACATCTGGAGGCCACCATGTGCTTTGTCGCCAATGAGGACGACAATATGTGCAAAGATCTCATAAGCACACTCACTGAGGCAGCCTTAACTTGGTTCAATGGTTTGGCATTGTAGCATCTCCACTGACGTGTTTCAGGACAAACTTCCTAGATCGCTTCTCAACTGCAGGAGCTCGAAAAATGACAGTGACCGATCTAAATAACTTGGTGCAGGCCAAAAATGAAAGCTCAATGAGCTACTTTACCAAGTTCAAGGAGATGGTTGATAAGATTGAGGAGGATCTCACTGACAGGGAGGTGATTAATTGTTTTCGGAATGGTATTTCCTCGACAGACATGGATTATGAACTGACGGTTCGTACAGTCACTACTCGACAGGAGTTGTTCGAGAAAGTTTATAACGTGGCACTAGCCGAGGAGAGGAAAGAAAAGAAAAATGGGAAAGACCCCAAGGTAGAGGTCGCTGATGACAAGAAGGACTCCAACAAGAATGGAGGAAACAATAAAAATGGCAAGAACAGGACCAGAGCGACAGAAAAGGTGCCCGAGGCTTTCACTCCCCTAACGGTGAGTCGAACTGAAATCATGAATGCGGTCGAGCTGGCCCCACCTGCCCCCATGAACCCAGGCAACAAGTTCAGGAGGGACAATAGCAAATATTGTGATTACCATAAAGATACAGGTCATCTCACGGAGGATTGCCTAGGATTGAAGCGTATTATCCATAGAATGGTCGACCAGGGGAGACTCGATGCATACGTGAAAAGACCTCAAGCTGGTGGAGGCGAGCAGCCAGCAGGTGGACAACAAGGACCAAGACAACCCAGATTGAACTTGGGGGTCATCACAGAGCAAACCAGCAACACGGCCCATCAAGCACAAAATTTTTCCAACTCAACAAAGCCCCAGCATGTGCCTCCAAGGAGAGATGTCGGGGATGAGGTGATCGGCTTCTACCCCACGAGCTGGCAACTAATATAACGGCTAGGGAGCAAGTTCTCGTCATCCCAGGTCTCATAGACGGATGTACGACGAGCAGACTCTTAGTCGACACGGGGGCCTGCAAAGATATTTTGTTCTACAAGACTTTCCAAGAGATGGGTCTTAATGATGAGCAAAAGATATGATGGTAGGTTGGAGGGCTTCACAAATCGTTAGAGGCTTCACCAATCATCGGGTCGATGCCAAGGCCGATTGAGCTTGAAGTCGACCTAGGCGCACCCCAGGTCGTATCGAAGGTACAATTTATTGTAATAGATGTGAACATTGACTATCTTTGCCGCATACTTGATATTCCGGATCGGTCGCGCTTGGAATGGTTGCATCAATCCCTCACCAAAGGGTCAAGTTTCCTACACCTGCTGGAGTAGGCTGCGTACAAGGAACAGCTCGAGCCTACCTAGATCATGTTCTCAGAGAAAGAAAGAAAAGGGAGTTAGAAATTGAGACTGCAGATGGTTACTTAAAGCTGTCCCAATCAGTCACCAAAACTACTCGACTGTCAACAATCACCAATGTGGAGGAGTCGACCTATCGCTCCAATGACGATGTCATGGTTGAGTCGACATGTCACTCTGAAACCACAGCGGTCGATCCAGATGTAGTTATGGTCGACCAAGTCCTCATAGGCGACCTATGCCTCCAGGTCAACAATAACTCGGGGGCCACCACTGATGAGGTCGCAGATAAACTAGATGATATGATAGCTGAAGAAGCTCCACACCTGGGGGCCGAGGAGAGACAAAGGGTCAGGAAGATCATCATTGAGACCCTGCAGTTCAGAGAGGGTCTAGAGCTGGAGGCTGTGGACGAGCTAGAATCAGTAGTCACCAACCCTTCCTACCCCGACCAAAAAATTCAAATTGGAAAGCAGCTATCAGACGAAGAGTGAGCAGAGATCATCGAGCTGTTGAAAGAAAGTAACGATGTCTTCGCATGGCGAGTAGAGGACATGAGGGGAATCAAGGAAGAAGTCGCCGTTCACAGGCTTGAGGTCAACCCGACTATAAAGCCCAGACCCCAGAGATTGAGAATCTTTGCTCGTGACAAGGAAGAGGCCATAAAAGCTGAGGTACAAAAACTTTTGAGTGCAGGTATAATTAAAGAGGCCACTCATACAACCTGGTTGGCCAACGTGGTCATGGTGAAGAAAGCTAATGGCAAATGGAGAATGTGCGTCGACTTCACCACTCTAAACCTTGCTTGCCCAAAGGACAGTTATCCTCTCCCTAGAATCGACAAACTTGTTGATTCCATTGCTGGTCATTCTACTCTCAGTTTCCTAGATGCTTACTCGGGGTATCACCAGATAAAGATGCACGAGGATGACATTGTGAAAACAGCTTTTCAAGCAGCTGGAGGCATCTACTGCTATAACATGATGCCATTTGGATTGAAGAATGCAGGGGCGACTTATCAATGCATGGTGAACAAGGTCTTTGCCTCACAAATTGGCCGAAACATGGAGGCCTACGTCGACGATATGGTCATCAAAACAAAGGCTGGACGTCACGTGGTCGACCTAAAGGAAACGTTCGCCAATTTGAGAGCAAACGACATGAAGCTCAACCCTAGAAAGTGTGTCTTTGGAGTAGCAGCTGGCAAGTTCCTTGGATTCATGGTGTCCCAGAGGGGTATAGAGGCTAATCCAGAGAAGATCAAGGCTCTAGTCGAGATGAAGGAGCCTACAAGTATAAAGGAGATGCAGCGACTTAATGGCAGGGTGGCAGCCCTAGGTCGCTTTATATCCAAGTCGGCTGAAAGGGCTCTCCCCTTCTTCAAATCATTGAGGGGGACGAAAAACTTTAAGTGACGGCCGAATGTCATTCGTCGTTCCAACAACTCAAAGAATACCTTGCTACTCCTCCACTATTGAGCAACCCGACTACTGGTGAAACCTTATTTGTGTATCTGTCTGTGGGAGACAAATCGGTTGCAGCAGTCTTGGTTAGGGAAGAGGAAGGCCATCAAAAGCCAGTGTACTACGTCAGCAAGGCCCTATCAGACGTAGAAGGCAGATACTACAACGCAGAAAAGGTCGCGTATGCCTTAGTCGTGGCTTCAAGGAAGCTGCGAGCTTATTTCCTGGCTCACCCTATTGTCGTTCTTACAAATGCCCCCTTAAGAAAAATTCTTCATAAGCCAGAAAGTTCAGGCCGTTTACTCAACTGGTCAATTGCCCTCACGGAATTCGACATCGAGTATCGACCTCGAAAGGCATTGAAAGCTCAAGCACTAGCAGACTTCTTGGTCGAGCTAACGTTCACCAGGGAGGATAGTGAAGTACGAGCTCGGAAAGAAAAAGCCAAAGGAAAAGAGCCAGAGTCTCAAGTCGCCGCTAACTTACCCGACGATTGTTGGAAGGTCTATTCAGATGGATCAGCTACAAAGAATGTCAGTGGAGCTGGAATTGTTTTAATCGAGCCTGAGTCTGGGACAGTGTATGAAGAATCACTAAGGTTTAAGTTCGATGCATCCAACAATCAGGCGGAGTATGAAGCTCTGGTAGCTGCCATAGAGTACGCTAAGTGCTTTGGTGCGACTAAAATCATGGCATACTGTGATTCTCAACTGATAGTCAACCAGGTTAGAGGCGAGTACGAGGTACTTAGTTCCATTCTGATCAAATACTGCGACCTAGTGAAAGAGTTGAAAAAGACTTAGAATTCTGGGAGATCCAAAGGATTGGTCGAGAGGACAATGAGTTAGCTGACTTACTCTCAAAGTTAGCTACATCAGACGAGCCACATGAAGAGCCCATCTCTTACCTTGAAAGCCCAGCTTATGAAAGGGTTAAAATTCAATGCATAGAAGATCCCTCAAGAAATTGGATTTATGAGAAGTGCTGGATTGAAGAAATGAAGGCATACCTAGAAAGTGGCGAGCTGCCTAATGACGAGAAGAAAGCTCGAACTGTCAAAAAGAAAGCTCCGAGGTACGTCATTCAAGGAGGTGAGCTATTCAGGAGATCCTACACTCGACCACTATTGAAGTGTATCCACCCTCAAGAGATCACTACGCTGATGCATGAAGTACACAGTGGGATTTGTGGTGGACACCCGGGGGCCAGGACTTTAGCCGACAAGTTGATCACTTTGGGGTACTACTGGCCACACATGAGAATAGACACTCATGACTTTGTGCAGCAGTGTGACCAATGCCAAAGGTTTGCCAACCTACCTCATTTGCCTACGACTGAGCAAACCCCCGTGATTGCAGCTTGGCCATTTGACATGTGGGGCGTCGACTTAATTGGGCCCTTCCCACCCGCCCGTGGGAACTGTAAGTATGCAATCGTGGCAATTGATTACTTTACCAAGTGGGTTGAAGCCAAGCATCTAGCTCGCATCACGGAGGAAAACACCATCAACTTCATCCATGACTTCATCTGGTGTCGATTTGGCTTTCCTCGAGCTATAGTATCTGACAACGGCCTACAATTCTCCCAAACCTTCGAAGCAGAGATGAATCGAGTAGGGATCAAGCATTGGAAATCTTCTGTCGCCTATCCCTAAGGAAATGGGTAAGCTAAAGCTGCAAACAAGCTCGTACTATCTTCACTCAAGACGGGTCTTGTAGGTCGACGCAATAACTGGTTGGACGAACTCCCCCTTGCTCTTTGGGCAGTTCGCACAACCACTCGGGGGCCTACTGGGGAAACCCCATTTGCTCTTACATATGGATCAGAGGCCATGGCCCCTGCTGAGCTCAGATTTCTTACTGCTAGAGTAACTTTCTTTGATCAAGAACAGAATGATATCAACAGATTGATCGACTTGGATTTAGTCGACGAGAAGCGAGACACGGCTTACCTTCGAATGGTTAACTACAAGCAGCGGACTAAAAGTTACCACGACAAGAAGGTGAAAGCAAGATCATTCCAAGTGGGAGATTATGTGTTGAGGAAGATCGAAGCAACGGGGAGAAGGACCCAGCAGAACAAGCTATCTCCTAACTGGGAAGGTCCTTTCATAGTTACTCGAGTTGTCAAAGAAGGAACTTACATGATTGCTCATCCTGATGGTGAAGAGCTGAAGCACCCATGGCACGCTACTCACCTCATCAAGTACTACTTCTAAGGTTCGGATCAATAGCTCAGTTCAAGGTTATTACAGTCCCTAGGATTAAAATTTGTCATAGTTCTAGCTTTCCATTGATGTAAACGTTTCCCTACTTCAATAAAAATTGCACCTTTGTTCGACTCAACATTGTGTTACACTAACTTCAACAAGCTCGACTCATAGTCAGCTTCGTTTTAACAAGCTCGATTCTTAATCAGCTTTGTTCACTTAAACAAGTCCGACTCTTAGTCGACTTCGTTCTAACAAGCTCGACTCTTAGTCAGCTTCGTTTTAACAAGCTCGATTCTTAATCAGCTTTGTGCCTCTAAGTGAGTTCGACTCTTAGTCAACTTCGCTTCAACAAGCTCGACTCTTAGTCAGCTTCGCTTCAATAAAGCTGGATTCTTAATCAGCTTTGTGCCCCTAAGTGAGTTCGACTTTTAGTCAACTTCGCTTCAACAAGCTCGACTCTTAGTCAGCTTCGCTTCAATAAAGCTCGATTCTTAATCAGCTTTGTTCCTCTAATGAGTTCGACTCCTACTCAACTTTGCTTTAACAAGCTCGACTCTTAGTCGGCTTAGATTAAATAAACTCGATTCTTAATCAGTTTAGTTCATTTAACAAGTCCGATCTTAGGTCGACTTCATTTATAAGCTCGACTCATGGTCAGCTTTGGACTCTTAAAACAGTTTCGACTCTGAGTCAATCTCGTTTACAAACGTCCCTGCAAGTCTGAGGTCGACTAAGGCATCATAAAGCCATGTCGACCTTAAACTTAGTCCCAGGGTGACTCATTTGCCCTACTATATCTAGCTCTACACATACATGCTGATATCAAAAGCATACAACATACAATAGAAGGAAAGTCAACTATGATTAAACATAAGAAAGTCTCCCAAAGTGGGCCAAGACTTAGGCAAATAAATTTACAAAAGTATTATGCCTCCCAAAAAATAGGGCCAAGGCATCTAAGTATTCAAAAAACCCCAAAAGAAAAAAAAAATGTTTGGAACTTGTCTGATTACATCAAAATTGAATTCAAGAAGACGGGTCAATCCCCGCTTGATCACTGGTAGTCACCTGTCCATCTACAGTTTCTTCCTGCCACTGGGGGCCAAGTAGTTTGCCTAATTCTGAAAACCCATGCCTTGGGGTATCACCATCAAAGGCCGGTGAATCGGGTTCCTCGAGCTCAGCCAGGATGGTGTCAAAGTTAACTTTCTCGACCTCAGGAGGGTTCCAGGGCGCTGCTTCAGCCTCTTCATCATCTTTGGCTATGATCTTCATGTCATTATCATTATAGGGTACCAAGGAATGGCCCTGTCGAGCTGCGGTATTATATGGTTCCTCAGAAGCCCATTGAGCCAGTTTCTCGATTGGTATATCAACTGAGGGATCCACAGTGATGCGTCGGGCCATATGACTCATACCTACTTTGAAGAACACCTGGGCCTCCTTGGTGACATGAGCATGGAGCTCGTCACTTTCTTTATAAGCTTTAACCGCATCCTCCTTGGCATTCTTTACAGCATCAGCGAGCTCACCCTCCCATTTAAGCCGGGCAGCCTCAAGCTCTTCCTGCTTCTTGGCCAAGGTGACTGGCACCTCTTCCAACTGTTGGGTCGCCATCTCAAGGTCTGCGGCCATCTTTTTCTTCTCCTCTTTAAGAGCAGCGAGCTCCTTATTAGCCTCATTCAGGTGGCCCCAAGCTTCTTCCTAGGCTTTTATCTCATTGTTCTTCACCAGTTTCAAGGCTTCGTTGGAGTTATCCAGATCAGAATGTTCCTCCTTCACCTTCTCAAGCTCAGCCTGCAGTTTCTTCTTGTCCTCCTCAAGCTTCAACAACTCTTCATTTTTGCGAGCTAGCATAGTCTTAGCTAGCTTCTCCCGCTCCTCGGCCAGCCTTTCCAAGAGTGGTAGCCAAATCAATCATGGCAAGAGACTGCAATGTCGAATAAAAGAAAGAGGTTAGATCGAGCTTAAGAAAGAGACAGAGGAGAAAAAGATGAGAGGAATAAGTACATTAAAAGCACAGGAATTACCTCAGAAGAAGCTAGTCCAACCCTAGCCCTGCAAGCTTCTGGAGTTAAGGGCTTATTAGAAAACTCCTTGATCAAGTCCTGATCATTCCCCTTCTAACTACTACTTGGCCGTATTCCAGCTCGGGGTATTCCCTGGCTAAACAGTTGATCCTTGACAGTGGAGTAACATCACTCAGCTCGTCAACTCTGGCATGAATCAACTCAGTATATGAAACTTGGATAGGAGAAGATTGGGGGCTCAAAGTTTCGGTTACTACGGGTTCTCAGAAGGCCCGACTCCGATCAGATGTCGAGCTCACCTTGGACTTCCCAAGTCTAATCTTCTTGCTCGGGGAGCATCATCTTCTTCTTCCTCTTCCTCTACATCAACAACAGTGCAACTTGGCCTTAGAGGCGCTGGGTCTTGGTTTTGGTTTTGGTTTTGGACCTAGCTCGAGCTCGAGTCCCGGGTACGGACGACCTCTACCTCCGGCTCCACATTTTGCTCAACCCCATCCACACCAAAGAACGTGGACCTCTTCGCAGCCTCGGGGCATCACCTCCTCGACATTTTCTCCCACCTGGGGCCTCATCCAACTCTTCCAAGTTCTCCTCGCAGAATGAACTTGGTGGTATCCGATCAACAAGCTTCAAAGAAATCATTTCTCCCGGCTCCCTCCATCTCGCGGTTCTCCTTGGCATCAGTCGCTCCATAGCTCTTCTTGGCCTTCCCGATATCAATGGCTCTCCCCATATTAGCTTCCCCGAGCAGGGTTAAAACTGCGCAAGAACAAAAAAGGAAGAGTATTAGCTCGACATCATAATCATAAGTTCTATGTACGAGCCGCGAGTTCTACATACGAGCAAGATTAGTTGCGAGCTAAAAAATTCTATACAAAAGCTACACATATACAGGGTACGAGTTCTACACTGGGATCAGTAAGTGACGGCTAAGTAATCAAATGCAGATGCCAAGTAAGATGGAGCTCGCTCATAGAAATTTTCACATAAGGAGAAGGAAGAGGCGAGTAAATCCTTACCACCAACGTGCTCCCCATTATCCTTGCAGTAGTTCTCAGTCTTCTGGCAGAGGGAGCACATCTTCTCAAACCTAGCATGGGCATGAGTCACCAAATCTGGATACCTCAAGCACCTAACTATGGGAACCAGGGGCACTACATCATCATCCCCCAACATCATGCCCGCCTGAATATAATTATTCTTGGTGGTCCCCAAAACCTCCCAACTGATGGGCCTATGGGCGACCAGCTCAACTAGCTTCCTACGCAGATCATCATGCCAATAGGGCTCCCATTGCTCCTCGTCCTTCAAAGACTTTGGTGTCCTCACCGGGCAAAGGGAACTCCCATCCCTGCCTACTCTCCACCACCGCTACGTGAGAGTTCCAACCACTAACTTTGCTAGGCAAGTTTATGAACAACTTGGGGGAATGTGGTTTTGAGGGGGTGCTTATGCCCTGAAACTTATCAAACTTCACAAAGAAAAACTCCCTAAACACTCTCATGCAGGGCTCGTACCCTAAGAAGCGACACACCATCGCAAAACAAACCAAGACTCTGCACGTATTAGCGCCTAGTTGGAGTGGTAGGGCATTAGCACACTCTAGGAACTCATTAATGAAGGGGTCCAAGGGCAATCTCAAGCCGGCAATGAACTGGCCATAATAAAAGGCAACTCTGGTGGCATCAGTCTTGTAGGACTTCCCAAACTGTTTAAAGAAATCTCCCCTACTGTAGAGAGTTACATCAAACTCCTCCCTGTCCACCTCGCAGAAGTCATGGATCGTAGACATTCTAGAGGGAAAATTTTGCTTTCCTCTGAGTGGCCCTTGGGGCACGTACCCCCTTTCATTTTCGCCTCCAAGACACAGAGGTCTCAAAGGCATCAACAATACGCGGACTTGAGGAAGTAGGGACACCAGCTTCTCCTTGGGTCGCCATATCTGTACAAGAAGAGGGGGAAACAGGGGAATCAGTTCTACATGAAGTCTTAGTAGTCCTAGTAGACACACTAAGGGGCGACCTAGATTCCCCCGGAAATCCAATCCTATTTCTAATGAAAGAGGGTTTATCGGCATCCTGGACATAAAACACAGCTATATGATCGAGAAGCTCATGGAAGAGGTGAAAGGACACAATTCTTGGGTCATCCGTTCCTAGGGCACCTAGGTCATCTCCCACAGGCAAAGTTAGCTCAGTGAAACGCAAGCCCCAACGGGTCAAAATTAAAGAGCACTCCTCTACAGTTATCTCTCTCCACTCTCCATTCAAGTGTTTGTAGACTCTACGATTGACACTACAGTAACCATACCCAGCCCCGGCCTCGCAACTAAAGGTCCTAGCCATGGCGAAATCAAAGAAATTGCGAAAATTAAAGCCCTAATTCTAAAGGATAAGGGGAATACCTTTAGCAGTTGAGAGAGGAACGGAACAATGGAGGACGAAAACACCAATTTATAGCAAGAATCAATTTCCTTTGTCGTCGCCGGAATTACGCACAGAGTTCAGAGACAGCAAAAGTTGTAAATGGGGAAGGATTCTTCTATTTATATTTTCCAAAATTGGATAGGAAGAGGAAAAATTCAAAATTAACTTCCCAATTAATGGCGGAAACAGTTTCCAAGGCGGACTCTCAAACGTCCAAATAGTAATCATTGCAGAAAATACGGCGCTCCTTCATCTCTGACCGTTCATCGCTGACATCCAGGATTGTGCCACGCCATCTTGGGTCGACTAAACCTCAGAACAAGTAGCGACCTTCGAGTCAACAATTCCCATCAAAAAAATTTCCTTAACTTCCTAGTCGACAAAGTCAACTCGAAAGTTGGGGGCCACTGAACATACCAAACGTGTCGAATTGGGCCTAGCAAGTGAAGCCCAATCCTCGAAGCTACTGTTGCCTCAACTTATCCAGTGGACTAGGCCCAATCAATACATGGCCCAAGGCCCATCTCATGTATCAGTCGACTAAGTTCATTGTCCGACCTATCAGGTCCCGACCTAACTTAGTCCGACCTGAAGATCCGAGTTCTAATACGGGTACGATCCATGCTCTACCCGTCAGTCAGGTCGACCACTCCTCAAATGGCGACCTCGACCTAATCAACAAGCGTCGACCTAACTAATGTGGGCACACGTGGGTCAAACCTTTCCATAACCGCATCCCTATAAATCAGGGACCGTTATAGGCACGTTCTCATTACTCATAACTGTCGCTAAAATCTCGGAGCTCATGTAGCACCACCAAAAATACAACGGTCATCACCTATAAATACATCATCCCTACCAACGGGGCAAAGGTAACTGCAATTTTGCTATTTGAATATACTTTGTTCAATACATTTTGCTCTCCCATCATCAAATACTTACTCTCACGCCCGAGGGTCTAAGCCGGAGACACATCCGGCTAGTCGTGGGTTCTGATTTCAGGTCAAGGAGCCAGGTGATCAGTCCTGCCACGTGGAGGAAAATTGATAAGCACTTTTCTTGCGGCATCAATTAATAATTGTTTCTTTTAATTAAATGCTTCATTTTAATTTAATTATTTGTTATTCCTTTTTCTAAATGGATTAGAAGTAAATGGACTTGAGAGATTGGACTTAGATTATCTTATTTGACTTGGATTACCTATTTAGCCTATGTTTTGAAAAACCCATAATATAAATACCCTTCCTAAACCTAGAGCCTGATTATTTTCAACCCTAAAAAAGAAAATAGAGAGAGAAATAGGCGGGAGAGAGAGAGACCAGCCGAGGGAGAGAAATTGACGAGAGAAAGAGAGGAGGCAGACGGACTTGGAGAAGAGAGGAAGAAGAAGAAGCTTGATTATTTTGGGTGTTCTAAGATCAAACCAAGGTAAGGATTCAATTTCGTATTGTTATTATTCCTAGATCTAAAAACCTAGAAAACCTTAGAACATCTTTGGATTGAATTAGGGTTTGTAATATCATTATGTTGATTATTTGGGATTGAATATATAGTAATGATGTTGGGTAATAACATAGAATGAGAACCTAACATTGATGAATAATGATTAGGGTTTGAAGCATGTTAAATTAATGGTGTTGACCTAATTATTGCATGCTAGGATAATGAGATGAAACTAAGGTTTTGTGTGTGTAGGTGTGTGTTGTGTGTGTGCAGTGTGTGTGTGTGTGTTGCCGTATGGGGCAGCAAGTGTGTGTGCCGTGTGGGTGTGTGTTAGGGTTTAGTGTGTGTTTGTGTGTGCTGAGAAAGGTGTGTTTAGTGTGTGTAGTTGGATTAAAAAGATTTATAAAGGGGTTTAGAACCTAGAAACCCTAGGAATATTTTGATAAACCTAGAGAGGTTAAAGGTTAATCTTTAAGGAGTTAAAAGAGGCATAACTCTTAGATTGACAAGACTTCGGAAGTAGTTTGAGTTAAGTAAATGAGTATTACTTTTACCCTAAGAAATCCGTTTGCATGATTGTAGATTCGTGTTGAGATTTTTGCTAGGATCGTGCAACAATCGAGGTAAGGAATTCCTTGATTTCATAAAGTATGTGCTAACAAGTGGCCGGTAGTTATTTGTATTCCTTTGATACGAGCGTTTCTTTGGAATATCTTACCATTGATATGTTTTGTTCAATGTGTATCCATGATGGTTGGATTTGATTTATGTGTTCTTGTACCTTGAACACCATGTGTGATATTGCTATGTCCGATTGAAAAGGACTTAAATGCTTGGTCTAGACAGATTGAAATGACCTTAACTTTATATGAATTGGTCTAGACAGATTGAAACGACCTTAACTTTATATGATTTGGTCTAGACAGATTGCAATGACCTTAACTGTATATCATTGGGTCTAGACAAATTGAAAATGACCTTAACTCTATATATGATATGTCAGAATAAGGGAATGCCCTGAAAAGGCGTGTAGTCTCTTATTCAAGAGTCACCCTGAAAAGGTGCAATGTAAGTCACCTGAAAAGGTGCATTGTTACTTGGAATTGATGGACTTATGTGTATACAGTCTTCATCTTGATTATTTTTGTGTAAGTGCCACTATATGGTTATTTGAGAAGTGTCTTCTTTATTGTACTCGTACCTCGTACTTTGAACTGTATAATATCCATTCGTTGTATAATTGTTTAGACTCCGTTAGTTCCGGTCATCTCTTCCTAGAACCCGAAGAGATCCCGTATGAACTTGTTGAGCATTGTTCGCTCACCCTTCTCTATTTCTTTCCCCTCCCAGGTAAGAAGTGAATGGGGTGGAATGGTCGCATGGATAGCGGCTTAGCATTTATGGAGTTATAGTTATATTGAAGACAATAAGTACTATTTAGAGCTAGTGAATTGTACTAGTCGTTGG
Organism: Adenophora triphylla var. japonica; assembly: GCA_022495995.1. NCBI lineage: Eukaryota > Viridiplantae > Streptophyta > Magnoliopsida > Asterales > Campanulaceae > Adenophora > Adenophora triphylla. The sequence continues at coordinate 1,146,338 of JAFEMH010000025.1, forward strand.
TTATTTAATGACATTTATTGATGTAATACTTTAGGGTTACCGTTTGAGCGTTTTATGGATATTGTTTATGTTTTGAGATTTATTGTTATTATTATGGATTATGAAAATTTGGGGTCGTTACAAATTACAGTTAATTTTTTTTAATTTAAGTGTCAGTTCGTATGCAATTGAGTGTCAGTTCGTGTTTAGTTGAGTGTCATTGCACTTATTAATAAGGTCTAGTGCATGTATAATTTAGTGTGAGTGCGCGTGTAATTGAGTGACAATCCGTGTATAATTGAGTGTCAGTGTGTGGGTAGTTAAATACCAATGCACTTGTTAATGAGTTCCAATGATAGTGATAAAAAGAGTGTCGTGTACGTGTATTTGAGTGCCAATGCGTGTATGATTGAGTGTGATTGCGTGTGTAATTGAGTGTGATTGCGTGTGTAATTGAGTGTCAGTGCACTTGTTAACGAGTTTCAATGATAGTGATAAAGAGTGTCAATGATAGTGTTAAAAGAGTGCTAGTGCATTCGAGTATGAGTGTGGGTAATTAAATGTCAATGCATTGTCTTACACCAACACTAACACTCTTTTACATCATCACTGCCACTATTTTACACCGACAACGACATTCAAACACACATGCAATGACATCATTTTACACTAATACCGTCACTTCATTATACATTTACCGATACTTTTAATTGATGATACTGGTAGTTTTCAAAAGAGTAAAAAAAATGTGTAACCTTCGATAAGGGTGAGTGTTGTGTGTTGCTCCATAATTGCTCCATATACGAGAGTGTGTGGATGAAAATCTAGCTAAAATACGAAGAAAGGAGATTTTTTTGTTTGGCACAATGATGACAACCACAAAAGAATTTTAACTTTGAATATTACTTTGAATCTGAGATGAAATATGATTAGTTAGTTTGATTTTGAATCATGTGACTTTCGAAATAGAACAGAGGAAGATGGCGGCTTTCATGGATATATCGTTAAATGGGTTGACGTTTCTAAACATAGCACAATAAAAAAAAACGTTTTTTCTTATTGTTTAGGAAAAACTGATTTTTTGTGATATTTTGACCTTTTCAAATCTAATGGCATTGGTTAAATCGTTAAAGTTTGGACTTTTTGATATTGAAAATCTACGTTTTGAGCTTTTTTTGATTGACGGTTTATTTATTGAGTTTTTTGAAAATATATATTTTTTAATAGAGACTTGTTGGTATTTTTATTTCCAAAATATTGCATTAGTTGATATAAGTAAAAGATAAGGAGTTGGTCTTATAAAAAACTAGTTTTTTCTTAAGATATGAAAAAACGTGTTTTCAAATTAAGCGGTGGCAATTTTGTAATTACTGGCAACCATGTTAAAAATAAACGGTGGCATTTTTGTAATTACCTGTTTCTGCTTATGCCAAGCTGTCTGCATTTAAGCATCACAGGATAAAGTGCCAGCCCATGTATCACAAAATGCCAATGAAAAAAGTGTCGCACCATTTAACAAAGTGCCAGCCAGAATCGCACTGGCACGTTGTTAAACTGGCACTGGCACGTTTAGACGGACACTTTTATATACATGAACGGGCACTCTTCTCACTGGCACTCTGTTACACTAACACTGGCACTTTGTTACACTAATATTTTTGCTGGCTCTCAAAAACACAAGCACCGGCATTCAAAAACATGGACTCGGCATTCAAAATCACGTACACCGGCACTCAAATACACATACACCGGCACTCAAAAACACCGATAATCATTTTTGCCGGCATTCAAAAAACATAGACTCGGCATTCCAAAAACATGTACCGGCATTCACAAAAATGTGGACTCGGCATTCAAAATCAATAATAATTATTGGTGCATTCAAAAACATTAACTGGCATTCATGAAAACGTGTACCGGCATTCAAAAATAAACAAACCGGCATTACTTTACACTAGACCTAAGCACATCAAATACCAAAGCATCCTTCGATTCCCAAGAACAAAACCAAAATTGCTTCTCATTCATGGCCGCACGGAGGCGGTTAAGTGCCTCTTCCAAGCCGCGCACCCTCGACGCTTTCTCTCCTTCCAATCTCCCTGCCGGAGACTTTTCCATTGATTTCGGTCACTAGGAAGCCTTCGACCTTCGTCTGATGCTGCTGGTTTGTTCTCATTCCTGGCATCATACATCAATGAGTATCTCTAATTCTCTCTAATTGATTTGATTGAGGTCGCCGATTGATTGGGAAGCTTGATTGGGATGGAATTGGGTGAAGGTTTGGCCGGAGAAGGAAAGCTTGGTGATGGGCGATTGCCGGAGACGAAGAACGCGATCTTCCCTTTGCGTATAGAGAGAGAGAGGAGAGAGAGAGAGGTTACGTTGTGCGTTGTTATTAGGAAGAGGTAAAACACGTTTTTTGTTAAGTTAACAAAAAACGCGTTTTTTATAAGTTTTTGGCAAAGATAAGTACATTCCATTAAAAATGTTACCCATTTAATATTTTTTTTTTTTAAAATGAGATACCTACAAAATTTGACATTTAAAATGGAAAGGAAGCCTCCGTTCTAGCTTAAGCTTCATCAATTATCCAAAAGGACGTCCCGTTACAAATTTCATCTTTACTAAAATGGAAAAAGGTTTATTAATATTATATTATACACACTAACTTTTCTCTCTCACACATTTAAATTATGAATCACACTTGTCATATCCACTCACTTCTTCTCTCTATCAACCCTTTTTCACTCCCATTATTTTTTAATATATATACTTCCTCCGTCTCACAAATATATAGACTTTTTGGCCGGCACGGAAATTAAGGTAAAAAGTGATAAAGGTAATATGTTGTGAGTGTAAAAATAAAATAGGAGAGAGAATGAGTGGAGAGAATAGTAAATTTAAAAAGTGTTGTGAGTAGAGAGAAGTGAGTCCCATTTCCATTTTGAAAAAATATAAATTATTGTGTGACGCTCAAAAGAATTTTTTTTAGATATTATTGTGAGACGAATGAAGTACTCCCTCCAACCCACCCGAATCGTCACTTTTTACCCAAAAGGGTGTCCCATTTAAAGCGTCACCCTTTCCTAAAAAGGAAATATTTTATTAATATTCTATTACCCATCCACTATTCCCTCCACTAATTCTCTCTCCTCTACACTCACAACACTTTTTAAATTCACTATTTCCTTCACTAATTCTCACTCCTATTTTCAAATTACACTCACAATATTTTTTCTTCCCACACTTTTCCTTAATTTGCATGCCACCCCTAAAATGGCGACGCTTCTACCGGGACGGAGGGAGTATATTACTTTCTTAATTTAATTTGCGTGCTTTACCGAAATCACAGAAATGATGAACCTCAGCTCGGGACGGAGGAGGGAGTATATAAGGTTCCAGTCGCCTAGACTTGGCTACTTTAAGACTAAACAAAGCGAACCTTTTGCTTAAAGAGCGGGAGTTTCGTAAATTCCGTACGCTAAACCTCCGATCACCGGCGATGGCTTCTCCAACTGAAGTCACTCTACCAGCATCAGTCGAGGAAATTCTCGCCAGGATTTGCAATCGCCACTCCGTACCACCGCCGAACAACGATTCCCGTCGAGCTCTTTCGGCCGTGGACGAACAAGCCGCACTCAGAATCGTCAGGACTATTGAGTCGTCAAAAACAGTCAGAACCTTAAACGGTTATATTCATTATCTGATAAAAAGTCCGCCGATTTCCACTCCCGAAAAAGCCTCACCTCTCACTCCTATGAAACGGCCCTCTCCTCCCTCCTCCTTCCCCTCAGGTCCCCCTCTATCTCTCTCTCTCACACACACACATTTTCATTATTGATGCCAGAATATTTATATTGATTTATTATGCTCTCTGTTTCCATAATCATTAATTTGTGTCTTTTTCGTTTTCAAATTCTCTCTCGTTTCAAAATCGGTGTTCTTTTTTTAGTCTATAGTACCAAAATGAGCTTTTTTGTTGCTGATCGTTATCGAAATACACTATTTTGAGACGGATTTTGGGTCCATGACTAGTCAATATTTTATGGATCAAGCTTATTTACATGTAAATACTTTGAATTACACTTTGATTACTGTCATTTTCAGAAGTGAGATAGTTCTTTCAGAAACGATTCATTGGTACAGTGGAGGGCAGGATTTTTCTAAAACGTGAGCAAGCTCATTTTTACTAAAATTGCACTAACTAAAAGGGGCAAAAAAATAGTGGGTTTTTTCTTGATATAAATGGGGGCAAGTTTTTCTTTTTTGCACCAAATCCCCTAAATGTAGCAATATTTTGAAGAAAAAATGGCACTAACGAAAATATATTTTTTAAATTAAATGGGGACAACTGTCCCCCATTTAACTAGTCGTGGCTCTGCCAATGCTCTGGTATGCAGAAGCACACCATGACACATTCACATCTCCTGTGTGATTGCAATCCTTAGTAGATGCTAGAATAGATATATGTGCATGTATGCACGTGCACACATAGTTGCAACCATCATTTTTTGATGTGAGAGTGTTAAGTTATTATTTGGGTGTGTTAATTTGTTTGAGTTTAGCTTGAGCTTTACCTGTGGAAATATCTGCATGTTTGGAAGTTTTGTTGTTCAATTACTGCATAAGATATGGTACTTATAATGACTAGCCTTATAAAAAGATGAAGGCAACCAGATGAAAGTAATTTATGTTAGGATAGGGATGTGAGGGAGTAATTTTTTCCTTTTCTTGTTCTGTCTTCTAGATTAATAGATTCTTTTGTTTGTTTATTTGTATTTTACCGATGAGTTTTGTGGTATATTAACTTCTGATTACTTGTGGGATTCGTGGTGGAACAGATGATGTTGGCTTTGATTCTCCTATACCAAACCAATTTAATCCTTCGTACCGGAAGGGGAGCAGCTCTGTCAATGGTTCTCGACAATTGTCTTGTTCTGTAACTCCAAAGCGGTTGAATTTCTCCGCAGCCAAAATAATTCAGCAGCCATTACTGCTACAAGAACTTGAGTTTCGGAAGTTTTTCCTTATTCTAAGTTATATAGGAAGGTAAGTAAGCCGTTCAATTTTGTTGGTAAACATGGCACACTGACAAACACATAATAGAGTTACGAAAAAATGAGCTAATTTTGCTGGCAGGTATAATCTGGAAGATGTTATGTCTGAAGAAGATGCAATTGCTATTGTAAAGAATCACAAGAAGCTCTCAATGGTGGAATTTGAGTCAGTTATGTGGTTTCGGTTTGGCCACAAATATGTTCAGGAATCACACAGAGTGAAGGTAAATTTTCATGTGTAGATGGTTTCTTTTTGGATTGATATTAGAGAGGGTTTTAAGTTTAGCTGGTTTACATACTTTGGTAGCAAGATAATTTTTCATTTGGTTATTGTCAGTGTCTTTTATTATACTTCCTCATTAAGGTAAACTATGGTTGTCATTTACTTAACTATTTGGCTTTCTTTAATACATTATTTTTCTCGTGATCTTTTGAGGAAAAAGAAAACAGAAGGTAGTTTCATCACTTTCACTTCTTCAAATGTTGTTAGGTATCGCAACGAAGATAGAACTGAAGATGATGTTTGAAAGTAATTACCTATTCCCTTTACCATAAAGAATATACTTAAAGAATATCTTGGACCTTTGCACTATCATGATCTCTCTCAAACATTCAATCAGCTGAACATGATAATTATAATCGGGTTTGCTAAATTATCTCGAGTCACAAGAGGAAAAGTAGGTTCAGTATTGGGAGGGGGAGACTACCCAACCCAAGTGTCACAAGAGGGAAACTGGGTTCTTGAATAAAGTTGAACCTGGTCCGAAATGCATCCTTGTTTTCTACTGAAATCTAACTATTTGTTCCTTTTTTGCAGTATCTTGACTGGGATTGTGGGAAGAGTCATGTTTACCATTGCTATGTCCATCCTGATGGAAGTTATTTCTTTAAGGTTTGTATATCTGCTTCAAGTTAAACATTACTGGAGCTGGTATTCACGTCCTGCCATCTTTTCCATTTTTTTAACTAAATCCTTATAGAAATTAAACAAGGTGCAGTCATTCCCTGTGCGCCCCCGCCCCCTCCTGGATGAGACTTGAACATGAAATCCTACATGTTTTATGAAACTTTTTTTGGTTTAATACGCCATTAGTTAGTGTAAATAACTTCTTTACATAAAACCATTACAGAATCAATCATTGTAACTGTCTTTTTATATATTCAGGGCCCATATCTGAATACAACGAGAACACACTTGCAAAGGGAATTGGGAGATGAAAACGTGTTGATTGTGAAGTTCGCAGAGAAAGGCATTGAGTCTATCAACTCGGGAATCGCTTCTAGTGGTCGTAGTGCAGCATATAGCCGTATTGTTGAAGAGGGGATACTTGTTGGTGGTCTCTGGCGTTATCGTTTTTTTGGTGATTATCCTTATCCTTCTGTATGCCAATTATTTTTTGAATCTTATTCTCTTTTTACATTTCCCGGCACAATTTCTTATGTGAAGCTTTACCTGTTTGTATATGATATTAAAAAAAATACTAGTGCTCCTACAGATTTGATGGGGATACTCCAACAGTAGGCAATTTGGCATTAAAGTTTCTATGTTTAATATCATACAAAACTAATGTATAACTTAATTTATAGTCTCCAGTCAATCAAGTCTTTGGTTTACTTGCACGTTTCCATGATTCATCCCATGTGCATATATGCAACCTTTGCTTGTGAAGAATTACGTGTAACAAGGTCATAGTTTTTGATCAGTTTTTAAAGATGGAGGCAAGGAAGAGAAAAAGAAGAGTGAGAAGGAGAAAACAGAAAGCTCAGCTTCATGGGTTCTCAAATGCTACTTTGTCCGCATGGAGTCTAATTTTCCTTGGCTTGACAAGCCAGCGTATATCCTCCCAGAGAAAAAAGTAAATGATGTGAGGAACCTTTTCATGCATACTCACATGGTCAGTAATATGGCCAAGTACATCGCAAGGTTTGTTTTGTTTATAATCTTTCTTGCAATTGATTTCTTTGCTATTATTTTTGTATGATACAATGTTTTACCTCTATAAATTGGTGGGAAATCAGGTTATCATTGATATTGTCCCAAACAATAAAGCTTCAAGTCGATCTTACTTCAGTGACAATTGAACCAATTGAGGACATATCTTGCCGGGTAATCTTTCACTCCGGTCTCCAAATCTCCAATAATCGCAGACACTTTCTTTTTTTTTTTGGTCCATTTTTAAAGCCATCTTTTTTCCTGTCCCTCCAGGATGAAAATGGCACCGTTGTTCGCGATAAGGATGGAGAACCGTGTATACATACTGACGGGACTGGGTATATATCTGAAGATTTAGCAGCGGTTTGTCCTAAAGAATTTCAAGATGCGAAGTACATGAAGGATGATCATTTACAGGTGAGTTTCAACCATATTTTTACTAGGCCATCTTTCTTTGGGATATTATTAGTGCACAGCAGATATGAATGAGGGTGGTGTGTGTGTGATGACCTTGCTTTGGACCAACTTGAATGGTGGAATAAGTTTCATGAAGCCTAATCCAAGTTACTGTGACTAAGGCTTAGTTGAATTCAGTTTAGTTGAGTAAGCTATATGAAGGACTAGTCAAAATATTGGATAATGCCGCCTTCCGTTTCAATTGTTCTCCTTTCTATTATTATGGTGAGTAAGAAATGAGGATCTAGTTTCATATTAGCTTGATCCTTTGCGTTGCATATCATCAATTTCTAACTATTCAATGATGAAATCATAACCAACCAATAATCCGTGATTTCGTTTGTTGTCTTTCTCCTTTAATTCCTTCTTTACTAGTCTTCTGTAGAGCAGATTTTTAGTATACTTCATAAGCATTCCTAGTCATAGTTTGTGATAAGAAAACTGCTTAATTCATGAATTTATATATGCACATTTTCACAGTTGTTATGGCAAACTTTTGACTGTCCTAAATTAAAGAGGCGAGTCTTTTTCATTTTACGAGAATTTTTGTAGGTCTTTATGAATTTCAGTTGTAAGTCTCTGTGCACAGGCGTTTGTATGTTTGTTGCCATTTTACAGTATTATGTATTTTGTTATCACGGTTTAAGATATCAGCTGTTAAATTAAGGAACTGAACATCCTATATATGTAATTGCACACTTCTGTATTGACTCTAAAAGATTACCACAGTATCATGATGACAAACTGGTGTTACTTTAGCTATACCGTTCTTATAATTGTCCAAAAAAACTTGGGAGTTATGGGCCACACGGAATTTGAAGATCCGTTTAGTGTACATGTTGCACTAGTCAAAGACGAATTGTTCTTACTTGATCATGTTTCACAAGTTAATTGGATGAATTGTTAGCTGCACATTTGATAAGTTTCGTTCTTGAACTGTTAGTTATGGTGGATGGTTAATTGATAATTTTAGATCAAGTAGATCCAGCTCTTTCATGTCTGGGCTTTTCATGGATGCATAGATCTTCTGCTCCGGGCCAATTAATCTATGTATGATTGGCGAAGCAGGATTTATGTCTCCTCCAATTATGCAGGGTTAAAAATAGATAGTTAAATAGTGCATTTCGAAAATAGTACTCCCTCCGTCCCTAAATGACTGTCCAAATTTCATTTAGGGGACATTCTGGAAATGTTTACTTTTTGTACAATTAAGTGACAAAGATTCATAAATATTCTTGTTTTTCACTTTCCAAACATTTAGTTTTGCAAGTATAAAGTGACTAGTGAAAAAAGAATTGTTAAGAACACATTCAGGGACAGTTTTTTTTTTCTTTTTCAAAAATGACATTCATTTTGGGACAATAATTTCTTGAAAATGGACATTCATTTAGGGACTGAGGGAGTACTAAAGGGTGTAGGTCCCTAGCCCAGCAATATATAGAGTATGTAAACTGAGTTATTCATGCAGCTGATATTGGCAATATCGACCTTATATGCGCTGAACTGATAATTCTCGTCCTCTCCAATTTGATTCTAATATTTTCGTTCTCTTCAATTAATATGGAATTTACATCGTTTGCTTCAAATGTATTGTATTTTCATGTTCATAGAGAATTATTGCTCAAGTTGAACAAGGTCAAACAATATCGACGGAAGCGAGAGGGATAGAAGCTCGCATTAGGGAACCGGTAAATGCCTCAAGCATATAATGGTGCATGCTAATTGACAATCCTGGTAGATGTTGGTTTCATGCCCTGCTTTTGTTTTCTTCTAGCCTTTGCTAATGCAGTGCCGCCTGTTTTACAATGGCTCTGCTGTCAAGGGAACCTTCCTGGTAAATAAAAAGGTTAGTTTCTTTTCTTCCTTATAAATGAATATTGTGATTCAAAAATTTATTGTATTCTTCTAGTCATAAATTGTTGTTTGGTGGAGCCAGTTACAGGCTGTTTTTTCTATCATGTCTTTTGTGAAGTCATGCTGGCTTAATTTATTTTTCTTTTGTTGTTCTGATACTCTCTCTCTCTCTCTTTGTTCTAGCTTCCACGTCGTACAATTCAAGTCAGACCCTCAATGGTGAAGGTAAAGACAGATCAAACTCTTCCAAATGCAGAATCTTTCAACTCATTGGAGGTGGTTTCAGTAAGGTACCTCTAATGTTTGTGTGGGTGCGTGTGTTAGAATATTTTTACGGGAGTCCTTTAATTTAAATACTCTACGTTTAAACATATTACTTGTTTTCATTAGACCAGTGGCTGGAAGTGCTTATCAATCTCTAGGTATGGCCCGTGGCGAAGCCACGTTAGAGGGATGGGGGTCACTCAACCCCCTTGACTTTTGTGAAATTTCATTTTAGTGCCTCTAACTTTTGAAAAATGACACTAGAAATATTATTTTTGTCTATTTTGATCCCCTTTATTTTTGATAAAATTTGTATTATGATATCATTTTGACTTCCTTTTATTCCTTTCTATATGATAAGTATATTTTTTCCACAAGCAATCTTAACACCCTTCCCAAAAATTCATGGCTTCACCATTGGGTGTGGCTTTGTTGGCATAGACTTAGTATTTCCTTCACTTGGGAAGGTTCAAGAACCATCAAGAGAGTTGTTTAAACCTGTCGTTAACTTGGTGTGGACTGTGGAGTTATTATGGTTAAGGTGAGACTCATATTTTTTCTTTCTGAAATATGTCAGTCATAAACCCAGAAAAGCTAGCCTCTCAAAGAATTTGATTGCACTTTTGAGCATTGGAGATGTGCCGAAGAAATACTTTTTGGATTTATTGGAAGTAGCACTTCAAGACACTCAGAATGTATACACCAAAGTGCGTCCAGCACTTAGAGGTATGTTTGAGTTGGAGACTACTCGTATTACTTAAGGTCTTAGTTCATGTTGGCTCCTTCTTCCCTTCCCTTTCCTTTCCTTTCCTTTCCTTGCCTTCCCTTTTCTGTTTTGAAAAACTAATTGCGTATTTTTTTTAATTCAATCCATTCCGTATTATCTATTTATTGACACTCTACTATCTCCATATATAAATCCATTTGGATACCGTTTTACTACACCCCCTCTCCCCATACGTGTCACATTGATAAATTGGTTATCTTCCTGCAGCTCTGCTCCATTATGGAGAAAGAGATGATTACTGTACTTCCGCAAAAATGATCGCATCCGGAATACCCCTTGATGACCCTTGTCTTCAGTGTAATTTAACTACTCTCGCCAATGAAGAGAGAAAAGGTCTTAGAGGAGGAAAGATTCCGCTTGACGAGAGCTTTTATTTAATGGGGACAGCTGATCCCACAGGAGTATTAAAGAGCAACCAAGTCTCCGTTATCCTGTAGGTATCCCGGTGCCATGACCACTTCACACTTTAAACTACAGATGATCTTCTATAAGAGGACAGCTTTATGTTAAGTAACATTATGTAATTTATCAATACTCCCTCCATCCCAAAAAGATAGTCTCATTTGGTTTTTGATGGTCAACACAAGTGGACTTTGACCAAATATTAATGCAATCTAGTAATTCTAGTGAAATTCTAAAAATTGTTATTGATAAATCATTTAAGTGATTTATCAATAACCATTTTTGCATTTTCATTGGGATGATTTGATTGACATTAATGTTTGGTCAAAGCTCACTTATATTGACCATCAAATGGGACTATCTTTTTGGGATAGAAGTAGTATCAGTTATCTTGTTGCTGTTCAGAATTTTATTTCAATGATGTTCTTGGTAATTTAAGTATATTGAACTTCTTGACTTGCACTTAAATGCTCTATCCTATCAATGTGATATGCAGGGAACATGGTCAAATTCAAGGGAAGGTTCTAGTTTACAGAAATCCGGGGCAACATTTCGGAGACATACATGTTTTAGATGCTGTACCTGTAGAGGCATTGGAAGAGTTTGTGGGAAATTCAAAATATGGTATATTTTTCTCAACGAGAGGTAAAATATCGGCGGCAACTGAAATTGCTAATGGAGATTTTGATGGCGACATGTATTGGGTCTGCAAAAACCATAAGGTTGATTATCACCATCTAATCTTCTATTTAGTTCACCTGTTTGAAAAAAACATATTGTCATGCTATTTTTCTTATGCACTTCCACTTGCTTTTGTTAAGTATACTTTCCATTAAACGTCTCTGAGTTCCAAATATATCACTCTATCGTATTATTTCTCCTAGAATTTAGTAGTCTGCTATGGTGATTTCTTCCTTCATTGTACGAAATTGTTTCCTGGTAATCAGTCTGCTACAGTTTCATGGTGTATGAGCCTTAGATTTTAGTGCATCAATTACTTTGCTCTGATAATGGAAGAATTGGCGAGGTCAATCCAAGATGATATACCGTGGTGTATGTTGTTTGCAGACGATATTGTGTTGATTGATGCGACAAAATAGGATGTTGAAAGTAAACTGGAGTTGTGGAGACACTTTGGAATCTCGAGGTTTTAGACTGAGCAGAAGCAATACTGAATATTTGGAGTGTAAGTTTAGAAGAGTTTGAAGCATGGAGGCAAGGGTGATGACATTCGATGGAAAGATTGTCCAAGCTTCTGAGTTTTTTCGCTATCTTGATCTATTATCCAAAAGAATGGAGATGTGGTTAATAGGATTAAAGCAGGTTGGTTGAAATGCAAAAGTGCCACAGGATTTCTATGTGATCCCGACATGCCTCATAAATTAAAGGGAAAATTTTATTGCATGACAATTAGGCGGGCACTGCTTTATGGCACTCAATATTGGGCCGTGAAACAGTGTCACGTTCACAAGATGAATGTAGCAGAGATGCGTATGCTACGATGTATGTGTAGGCATATAAGAAATGATCGTTTGAAGAATAATGTGATCAGGGGTAAAGTAGGAGTTGCACCCATTGATGATAAAATGAGGGAGAATCGTTTAAGCTAATTTGGTCATGTGAGATGGCGACCGAGTGATGCACCGGGTTAGGAAGCCTGAAGAGTGGAGAAATGATAAAATGGAAAGGGGTAGGGGAAGATCTAAGCAAACTTGAATTATGGTGATTGAAAATGATGAGTTTACTTGGATTGGATGAAAATATGGCGTTGAAGAGGCCGGAGTGGAGAGCAAAAATTCATGTGGGTGATGGAGGTTAATTTATTTATTATTATTTTCATTTCCCTATCTATTATATATTTATTTTTTTACTGTCACTATTTTTATTTTTCTTCTTCTTCTTCTTCTTCTCTTCTCTTCTTTTCATTTTCTATTTTTTTTCCCCACCTATTTCATCTTTTAATTTGTGTTTTTTTTTTTCTTACATCTTTCTTTCACGATGACATATGAGGATTCATGTTAGCCGACTCCAAATTATTTTTGTACTCACGCTTTGTTGTTGTTGTTGTTGTTGTAGAAAGGTGTAAATGCTTGTTGGATGTTAACTTTTGTAATTGAATGAGTATACTTAAGACATTTGAGTTGCTTTGAGTTTGGGACTGATTTTTGTTTCTACCAAACAAGACATTTTCAAAATGATCCTGAGATGTCTAATTTGTCAGATGAGTTTGTTTTCATTAGCAAATGTTGTAGGGTAAAATGTTGCACCCAAGGTTGGCTAAGATAGCAATTATCAAGTTTTCTTATATACTCCCTCTTAATTCCTGTGTCATGACGGTTTTTTTTTTTGCAATTTGAGGTGGGACCGAGGGAGTATGTTTTTACCCTTCCTGGTGCTAAGTGCAATCTCACGTTTATTTCTACAACTTTATCCTATTTTGATGTTCTTATATGTTTTCCTCTCAGCTGTTGGAGTTTTACAAGCCGAGTAAACCATGGACCCGCATGTATCCAGCACCTAGTGGTGGTTCTAGTAAGAAGCCGGGTGACATCCCGCCAGAAGAGATAGACCGCGAGCTTTTCCAACTCCTTTTAGACTCAAGGAATCAAAGGTAGTCTGATGCCCTCATCTGAAGCATGTTCAGTCTACTAATTATTACTCCCTCCGTCCCAAAATAAATGTCGCACTTTGATTTTTTTGGTCAACTTGATTGAACTTTGACCCACGTTTTATGAAGAAATATTTGTCTTCAGGAAATTCTAAAAATAGTAATGGATAGTTTTCTATTTGCTTCAAATGCATTTATGCTTCCCCACATCTGTGGCACAACCTAAGCTGTTTAAAAACATGGCCACTGATAGAAGATCCATTATCTCGATAAAAGACTTTGCATGCCTGTTTTTTTTTTTTTTGCCTTGGGAGTGAGAAAAAGCGTTCGACAATCGTTCAGATCGCAAACTTATGGCTTTGAATGTCTAGAGAAGTAATTACTTAAATATAGAACACTTGGTCCACTCTGATAAATAAATGCTTTCTTGTTTTCCAGTAGCATAGCGGGAATGGCAGCTGATAGCTGGATGGCATTTATCGATGAGTTCATTGACTTGGAAGAAAGCGACAAGAAGGACCATATGAAGGAAAAAATTCTCAAGCTGATTGACATATACTATGATGCTTTAGATGCCGTAAAAAGTGGGAAAAGGGTATGTTTCAAATTCACATTTTTCCTTAATTAAAATTTTTGTATGTCCAAGTGAGGCGCTTACTTTAGCTTTTTCAAGATTTTGTCGCGCAACAATTGCTGACTTTTTTTCTAATTTTTTTTTTTAATTTTTGAAAAAGGTTGAAGTCCCACGGTGCTTAAGGGCAGATAAATTTCCGCACCATATGGAAAGAGGGAAAGCAAATGAATATCGCTCTAAGTCTATCCTTGGGCAGATTTATGATAAAGCCTTGTCATTTGAATCGACAGTACCAATTGGTAAGAATTCTTGAATCGGCAGTACCAACTGGGAATATGATGGAATAAAGCAAAATGGCTCACTAAACTGTTTGCGCTTCTTTGTCACGAAGTAGCAGTCAGTTCATGCAATTTTCGACGCAATTTTCGTCACGGGTCATTTGGAAACAACTTCTCTATGCTTTAACATAGAGCAAAGCTGCGTACATCCGCTTCTTTGTTGTTTTTGCTCTTGATCGAGAGCAATTTTGAAAAGTTTTTGAACATTCATTTCGGGATAGAGGGAGTAGTATATTACAACCTGAATGATATACCATCTACTTTGCATAAATTTTTTCCTTACATCTTTAAAAAGAAAAAAGATGCTTGTAAGATGTACAAATGAATTTGTTTCTATTATATGCAGAGATCAAGATAAATTTTTATTTATTTTTTTTCACGATAACATATGAGGATTCATGTTAGCCGACCCCAAATTATTTTGGGACTAAGGCTTTGTTGTTGTTGTTGTTGTTGTATATGCAGAGATCAAGAAACTGCCTTGTTTCGATGTCCCTGTCCCCGACGCCTGTTTGTGGGCGTGGAAAGAGAGATATGATGCATACAGAATCGAGATGACTGAAGCCTTAAAGTGTGGTGATTCATCAAATGGTTCTGCGAATGATTTGATAAAGAAATACAAAGAGGTATGTATTTGTTAATTAATGCGTAAAGAATGCTTAGACAACAACTCTACAACTGCATAATGACTTAATTAGTTAAGGTCCGAGGTTAGTTAGAGTTGTTCAATGATTGACTCGGCTTTAGCTCCCCTCAACTCCTGTTAGGCTCGAGTTAAGCTTGATGATTGCTCGAGGCGCAACTCCTTTATTAGTTTGTTTGTCCCTTAAGTAAAGCCTTAGAAAGGGCTTGAAAATGAATTTTGGGCCTGTGCAGTCTGAAGTCCGGCTACACTGAAGTTCAAATAAAATGTAACTCATCTATTATAAGATGTAGCTCATGTACTATGCATGTATTTCACGCCGATAGAATGCAACACATATTATAAGATGTAAATATTATAAGATGTAACTCATGTTAATATAAAATTTAACTCATCTACTACTCCCTCCGTCCCATAATGATAATAATGACAACCCATTTGACTATTCAAACATTCTAATAACCTGTTTTCTTTTCCATCACTACCCTTAATGATGTTTAATTATTACTCCATTACTTCCTTTCTCTTCTTCCTCGGTTGACTCATTCTCTCTTCTCTCTCCCTCTTCTTCCTTGGTTGACAATACTGAAAATTCAATAATTTTAAGCTAACAATAATGGAAATGGGACATCTATTTGGGGCAAACAAAAATAGCAAATGAGAACATCTTTATGTGACGTAATGGGGCGTAAGGAGTATAAAAGTTGGAATTATGTGCAATTCGACTGTACAGACCCGGATTCGCTTGAACATATGTTCCTTGGATTAAGGAGGTCGAGTTCAATCAAAAACAGAAAAGCAAGCACCTATACTGATAGCTTGGTCGGCTTGTTTACTACCCGGATAGTAACTATAGCAGAAACTTAAAAGCTGTCTAAATAATCGCAGCTAGATTAACACTTTTTCATGTATTGTACGTACAGTTATTGTACGAGGCTCCTGAGTTCGAAGAAAGTATGCGGGACATTGATGATATTTACAACGATGCCCTTGCGCTTTACCATGTCACATATGACTACGCGGCGATGAAAGGTGATGCTAAGAAATGTTGTTTTGCTTGGAGAATAGCTGGTTCTGCACTCTGCAAACTCTACCACTGCTACCAAAATGAAGTGCCTATTGTGATCTTACCATCAGTATTGCGGCAAATGTTGTAGATTTTATGTTGAATATTTATTTATGTTTATTTATCCTATAGTGATATATTTATTATATTTATAGGTTCTAACCACTGCTAAGTTGTTCCTTTGGTGACCATAACTAAGGTCACGGGTTCGAACCTTGGCGAACAGCCTCTTGACAATTGTCAGGGTAAGGCTCTAGCAAATGTTTCTCTCTCCCAACCCTCGCTTGGCGCACCGGAGTTTGCCCTTTATATAGGTTCTAAAATGTGTGTTCTTGTATATATAATGTAATATGTTACAACGGTTGATTGCATATTTATACCATATTGATGCGCTTTAGTTACTCTAGAAACTCGGATGTATGTTGTTCATAATCGATTCCCAGACTGTTTTTTTTTTTTTTAATTATTGAAAATAAAAAAAGAGAGATTATTTTGGGATGAGAGTGATATGGTATTTTTATTGAAATTTTATCATGGCATAAAAATTATATCTTTAAGACAAAAATCTTGTAAAAAAACAGTTTTTTTCTAGATTTTTACGGTGACATTTTTGTAAATAATCGAAACTGCTAGCACTTTTTAATGATACAATTGACACTCTTTTTAAAAGACTGACATTATTTATGCTTACACCGGAATTAGTTAACACACACACTTTGTTATTCTCTCTCTTCATTTTTCACCATACAATTTATTCAACCAACCTACTATTCACTTCACTCATTCTCTCTCTTCATTTTCTACCATACATTTTCATTATCTTAATAATATTCCTTAGTTATTGTGCTCACCACCTTAGTCTACACTAAGGTGGGACGAAGGGAGTATATTGGAGGTTTCACCATTAAATTAAATTGGAAATTTGCCTCATAATAAGTTTCTTTTGGAACAAATCACTTTCCATTAAGTTTCGATTTTATTAAAATGATCAGGAAGTTCTTTTTACAAGTGAACTTCCAATTTTGCCCTCACAACATTCTGAAAATATAATACAACATTCTGAAAAATATAATACAACATTCTGATTTTTTTTTATTTTATTTTTTTGAAAATATAATACAACACTCTGAATATAATACAACATTCTGAAAATATAATACAACATTCTGAATATAATACAATATTCTGAAAATATAATACAACATTCTGATTTTTTTTTTAATTATTATTATTTTTTTGAAAATATAATACAACATTCTGAAAATATAATACAATATTCTGATTTTTTATTTATTTTTTGTATTAATTTTTTTTTAATTTTTTTTGAAAATATAATACAATATTCTGAAAATATAATACTCCCTCCGTCTCTAAAAGATTGTCCTGTTGTACATTTTGCAATTATTAAGGAAGAGCTTCACCTTCTTGTACCTTAGTAGATTTGCACTAACATTCATGCCTAAGTTTAGAAATGAGATATACTTTTTGGGACAAGTTAAAATGGCAAATGGGACAATCTTTCAGGAACGGAGGGAGTACAACATTCTTTGAGGGGTATTTTCGTTCAAAATGACAAAAAATTGATACACTCATTTAAAAGAAACTTATTGAGCATAGATTTAAAAAAAAGGAACTTATGGGGCAATGACCCAATTAAATTAAGGGAATTTGCCCCATAAGTTCCTTTTGGAACAAATCACTTCTCACTAAGTTCCTCATTGTATTAAAATGTCCCATAAGTTCTCATGTTGTATTATGTATAATACAACATTTAGTTATGCAGTAGTTTAAAATCATAATACTGCATCCGCACCACCGCCACATCCCAGCTCCGCCGCCGCCGTCTACTATCGCCGCATGCCGAATTCCGGTCAATTTTCGCCGGAATCCGGCAATTTTGGCCGGAATCCGGCTGCCGATCGCCGGAATCCGGTCGCCGGAGGTCGGAATCTGGTCGCCGGTTCATGGGCTTCGGACTCCGGTTACCGACGGCCGCCGGAATGCAGTATTATGGCCTTAATTGATATTATATTTTCGAAACATAATACAACATCATAATACAACATGGAAAAGAAATTTATTGGGCATTATAAAACTTTTTTAAAACTTATCGAACATAATCCCTTAAATTAATTGGTGAAATAGGGAGTAGTCTCTCAAATTTATATACGGATTCAGATCTTTAGAAGATGTGTAGTGACGTAGCCAGAAAGTCTATAGACAGAAGGGGGTCAAAATTATTATATACTCGTAGTTGTATCTTTCTAAATTTAAGGGGTCAAACTGAAAAATTTACTATATTAATGCTTAATCCCTGAACCACCCCTTATTACATGGGCTCATCTTTAAGATAATGCTTAAAAGAACTTTAATAAATGTCTTAATCCCTCCCTTCCGTTCCAAAATATTTATAGTTCTAAAACCTTTCACATATACTCCCTCCGTCTCAAAATGTTTGTCCCATTTGATTTTTTTATTGAACTTTGATCACAAATATATGACAATTTAATTATATTCATGAAATTCTAAAAATTCTTATTGATTCACCATTAATAATATTATCAACAACAACTTTTAGAATTTCATGAACATGATTAATCTCTAATAAATTTGTGATCAAAGTTCAACAAAAAAATCAAATGGGACAAACATTTTGAGACGAAAGAAGTATTAAAAAAAATAATTAATATATATCAAATATATTAAATTATTCTTTTTGAATGTTTCAATTACCTACACAATTAAATACTTTTACAGTAACAATTAACTAATCATAAATAAAGACAGTTTAGAAAAAACGTGTCAAAATTTTATGAAAAAAACTGCAAGTATTTTGGGATAATTTTTTTTTTTTTTATAACTAAACTGCAACTGCAAGTATTTTGAATGTCAAAATCTTGCAAAAAACTAGTTTTTTTGTAACATAAAAAAAAAATTAGTTTTAAAACATTAAGTCTAACTAATAAAAGTGATGAACTGTTCTAAAAACTAATTTTTTATAACATTTAAAAAAAAACTGATTTTTCACAAGAATTACTCATTTTGAAACGGAATAAGTAAATAATTTTGAATTGGCGGGTGATAAAGATGAAAACCCCACCCCACATAACCCCGACACACAGCCTGTCTATTTCTTCATTTCAACGTCCCAATTGTCGTAATGCACAACTTGATGTCGGGGCAGAATAATAATGGAGTACCAAAGTGGCCTTCGCCCAATGGTATGTTGGTGGCCTCCCGAAGGGAAGGTCACCGGTTCGATTCCCTTCAAGAAAAATTTTTGTGATTTAATTGTAGGAGGGCTCCCTTGGGGCTCATAATGGAGTACTTATGTTACCCTACTAAGACCATCTACACGAGGAAAACGTTTTTTTACCATCTACAGGAGAGGAAAACGTTTTTTTACCATCTACTACAGGAAGGAGGAAAACCTTTTTATTTTAATTGGAACACGTGGCATGTTATAATTTGCTTTAATTATTTTATAATAAATTATTTTTTTTCAATTTTTTTTGTACCAAAATTCATAAATTTTTTTCTCTATAAATAGATACTTGTTTCATTTGATTTGGATACAGAAAAAAATCCTTTTTTTCAATATAAATTTCTTAATTATCCTTTGTTAATTTTTCTTTGAGTTGGTCTTATAAAAAACTAGTTTTTTCTTAAGATAAGAAAAAACGTGTTTTCAAAATAAACGGTGACAATTTTGTAATTACTGGCAACCATGTTCAAAATAAATGGTGGCATTTTCGTAATTAATGATTCCCCCGTTTATGCCAGTGCCTGTTTAACAAACTGCCAGTGTGACAAAGTGCCAGTGCATATGTAACAAAGTGCCAGCGAAAAAAGTGTCAGTACCAGTTTAACAAAGTGCCAGTGTGGCGGTGCGGCACTTTGTTAAACTGAAACTGACACTTTTTACACGGGCACTTTTATATACATAAACTGGCACTCTTCACACTGGCACTCTGTTACACTAACACTGAAACTTTGTTACACTAATATTTTTGCTGGCTCTCAAAAATACAAGCACTGGCATTCAAAAATACATGGACTGGCATTTGAAAACACATTTACTGGCACTCAAAAATGCATATACTGGCACTCAAAAACACTGATAATTATTTTTGCTGATATTCAAAAAACATGAACCGGCATTCAAAAAAACATGGACTGGCATTCAAAATTACAAGAACTGGCATTCAAAAAATACATTGACACTCAGTTACACACTTACTGACACTCTATTATACACTAACTGGCACTCCAAAATACATGGACTGGCACTCCAAAACACATACACTGGCATCTAATTACCAGTCCACCAATGCATCAAATTCTCAAACTGGTACTCAAATACTTATAAACTGGCATTAATTTACACTAAAACTGGCACATAAAATCCCTAACACTGGCACGAAAATAACAATAACACGGCAAATCAAACTCTCTCTCACTAAACGCAAATCAATCTCTCTCTCTCTCTCTCTAAACGCAAATCTCTAAACGCAAATGAGAGAACCTTCTCTCTCTAATCGTTAGTACAGGGAAGAGGTCGGTGTTGAAGGTCACGGGCGATTGAGGAAGCGGTGGTGGTGGTGATTGAGGAAATTGGGACGGCAATTGATGGAGGGCGGTGGTGGTGATTGAGGAAATTGGAGCTCGCCGAATTTGAAACAAATCTGGACGGAATTGGAGAAACTTAAAGCGATGTAGTGTTGTTGCGAGGTATTGAAGGAGGTCGACGGCTTGTTGGCGTAGGGGTACAACGCAAATTGAGGTAGAGGGAGGTCTTGGTCGCCGGTGAGGAACGATTTTAGAGGTGAAGAAGACGATTGGGAGGGGCTCTGTTATTACGTTAACGGCTAGAGAGAGAGTGCGTATAGTGAGAGAGAGAGAGAATGGGCCGTTGAAGAAAACACGTTTTTTCATAAGGTTAGAAAAAACGCGTTTTTTATAAGTTTTTGGCTTTTTCTTTATAATTTTTCAATAAATTTTTTTTCTCGTATTTATTCAATTGCAATTACAGAAAATTAATTAAGTGTGAAGTATTTTTTTTAAATTATAAATGATGATAATAATAAAAATTTTACTAATCATAAAAATAAAAAATAAAAAATAAAATAAAAGTGATGAAATATAGGATGATGAGTTGAAAGGGTGTTTAATTTTTATAAACAAAATCGTTATAGGGTGTAAAAATTAAAAGGTAATTGATAAATTAGATGAAAAAGAAAAAAGCTGATGTAAACTAATAAATGGGATTTTTTTTCAAATAATACATTTTTAAAATTTTATTTATCAAAGTGACTTACTGTTCAAACTTTTTCCCAAAATGTCCAATTTTTTGAAAACTCGCTACACCGTGTAGCGAATTTATAATTTTTCAATTAAAATCGCTACACGGTGTAGCGATTTTAAATTTGCTAAATTTTATTTAATATTTATGCTAAAAAAAAAAAACAAATTTGAAATCGCTTATGGGTGTAGCGATTTCAATTTACATCACAACCAAAACAAACAAAGTCCACCACCACCACGTAGTACTCTTACTTATAATAACTAATAATAATTACTTTTTCCGACTTTAAATTACAAAATAATAATGTAAAAATTATATATTAATAAAGAAAACTAAATAGAAATATTATTTTTTTCATCTCAAATAAATATTTTAAAAAATGTATTTTTAAAAAAAATATATTTTTCATTTCAAAAATAAATATTACTTTCGACTCAAAATGAATAACCAAAAATAATACTACATTTTTTATTCCAAAAATGAGCATTACTTCCTTCATCTCAATGAATATTTTAAAAATTAATACTACTTCATTCGCCTCTAAAATTAATGTTTGTAATGTTAGTGTTTTCGTCTCAAAATATGATATTAATTTTTGAGGCAAATGAAGAGTATTATTTTATAAAATATTCATTGAGACGAAGGAAGTAATGCTCATTTATTTGGACAAAGAATGTAGTATTATTTTTTGGTTATTCATTTTGAGTCGAAAGAAATACTCCCTCCGTCCCACCCGAATTTGGACAAATTTCCTTTTTGGGCGTCCCATCCGAATTTGGACAACCCAAAAAGGAAAGTTTATAATAATAAAAAAATGGGCATACCCCACTCACTCATTAACTCCACTCATTCTCCACCATACAATTTATTCAACCAACCACTATTAACTCCACTCATTCTCTCTCTCATTTTCTACCACACATTTTTATTATCTTATTGTTATTTCTTAATCTCCGTGTAAAGTAACTTTGTCCAAATTCGGGTGGGACGGAGGGAGTATTTATTTTTGAAATGAAAAATATTTTTTTTATAGAAGTACATTTTTTAAAATGTTTATTTGAAATGGAAAAAATAATATTTCTATTTAGTTTTCTTTATTAATATATAATTTTTATATTATTATTTTGTAATTTAAAGTCGGAGGAAGTACTTATTACTCCTTTCGTCCCATCCGAAGTGTTCGAAAAGGACAATTGCACGAGAATTAAGGAAAGTGATGTAAGAAAGAGAAAAAGGTTAAATGTTGTGAGTATAAAAAATTAAATAGGAAAGAGAATGAGTGGGAGGAATAATTAGGAGAGAGAATGTTGTGAGTGTAAAAGTAAAGTAAGAGAGAGAATAAGTGGGGTAGGAAGAATATAAAATTAATAAAAACTTTCCTTTTTAGGAATGAAACATTTTAAATGAAACACCAAAAAAGGAAACTTGAAACACTTCGAATGGGACGGAGGGAGTATTAGTTATTATTAGTAAGAGTATGTACGTGGTGGTGGTGGTGGTGGTGGTGGTGGTGGACTTTGTTTGTTTTGGTTGCGTTGTTAATTGAAATCGCTACACCCATAAGCGATTTCAAATTTGTTTGTTTGTTTTTTTTTTTTTTTGAGCATAAATATTAAATAAAATTTAGTAAATTTAAAATCGCTACACCGTGTAGCGATTTTAATTGAAAAATTATAAACTCGCTACACGGTGTAGCGAGTTTTCAAAAAATGGGACATTTTGGGAAAAAATTTGAACAGTAAGTCACTTTGATAAATAAAATTTTAAAAATGTATTATTTGAAAAAAAATTCAATAAAATGGGTGTTGAAAAAAATTTGATGTTGAAACCATTGTATACGGTCTAATAATAAGTGCCAAGTCCCTACTCATCATGCAGATAATGCTATTTAAAGTCCCACCACCTTTCTTTTCTTTCCCAATAGCAATGTTTTTTTTTTTTTTAATGGCAATTAGGACCTACTCCTTTTTGATAAAATGTTTGATTCCAAATAATTGTAGTTTTTTTTTTTGTTAAAAACATTCTAATTCCTTTTATTCTTTCATTGTAACTTGTTTTTCTTTATTAATTGAGTTGTTGTATTAAGTAGTGTAAGAGAGAGAGAGGGAAACATTAAATAAGGATAATCTTGATACTTTTATTATATAGTATTGATTTAATAATTGTCTTTTTTTTTAAATTTGTGTAAAGTCCAAAAATGACAGTTATTTTTTACTACCAGGAGTAATATATTTATGGAAAAATTACATTTGGGCCCCAAAATTTAGAGGGTGTCACAATGTTGGCCCTATTCTTTTACTATTATTAATCTATTTTTTTCTTTTTGAAAGAAATAATAATCTATTAAAAACATAATATTTATATTATTAATAATTTTAATATTTATTTATATATGATTATTTTAATAATTATTTATATATGATGGTGTTTAACTAATCAAAATATAATTGAGCATACCAAAAGTGTCGAGTTGGGCCATGCGAATAAAGCCCAATCACGGACAACCTCAATACCCACATTCGCAATGAAGCTAGCCCAACCAGAGCAAGGCCCAAATCCCATCTCAAGTATCCGTCGACTAAGTCCACGTCCGACCTACCAGGTCCCGACCTAACTTAGTCCGACCTCATGATCCATACTACAATTCGGGTACGAACCATGCTCTACCCATCAGTCAGGTCGACCATTCCTTAAATGGCGACCTCGACCTAATCCACAAGCGTCGACCTAGCAGGCGAATGTACGTGAAGTCAAACCTTTCCATAACCGATTTCCTACGAATCAGGAGCCGTTATAGGACACGTTCACATTACTTGTAACTGTCCCTAAAATCTCGGAGCTCATGTAGCACCACCAAAAATACAACGGTCATCCCCTATAAATACATCATCACTATCAACGGTACAAAGGTAACTGCCATTTTGCTATTGGAATTCATTTATTCAATACATTTTGAGCTTTATACAACTGTATTCTTACTCTCACGCCCGAGGGTCTTCGCCGGAGACACATCCGGCTAGTCGTGGGTTCCGATTTCGTGTCAAGGAGTCGGGTGATTCGTCCGCCACGCGGAGGAAGATTGATAAGCACAATTCCCGCAAAGATCGCTGGTTCCATCCGGAATCGTGCTTTAGCTTGACCTCGAAAATTTCCATCAACCTACAATAATGGTGACTTCAGACGGACACGTATCCGAGGCTTCACTTGGGCATGAAGAAGTGAACAACAACAACACAAATACAAACGCTAGAAATGCTGAATTGCCTCCTCCCCCACCAATGCGTCAGCACGCTAGGGCAACGCGATCCAACAGCGTTGCTGATGGCAGAGGATTGCCCGATGGCCGGAGGGACAAGCGCCCTATGGAGGGACAAGGAGCCCCACCTCCTCCAAAACGTCCAACTGGGCTGACGAATGCTGGGAATAGGGTTGGTCCCTCAACCAATCCCATGACCAAGAAGGAAATGATGTTGGAGCGAGCCCAGATCCTAGCTGATTTGATAGCTATGGAAGAGGCAGAGCAAGCTGATGTTCGATCAGAAAGGATTGCTCCCTCCCAAGTCTCCAACAGGCAGGCCAGGAGTGCAAGACCAAATGAGGTGTGGGGCGTAATGGTGAAAACAGATAGTTCAACGAGCTCCTACGATCGTTCATGTGCCAAGTAACGACCTAAGTGGCTAGCCTCACCGTAAACAGGGAGCAAGAGGCTCGCCCGATTTGAGGACGCGCTAATTAACCGCCAACAGAACGTGCACGTTTCTCCAAAGACGGACACGAGATCGTGGTCTCACGAGAGACAGAACGGGCGCAGTCGCCTATAAGAGAGGAGAGGCGCAGTCGCCACTGGGGATAATAGGCGCAGTCGCCATCCGGTGCCGATAGGCGTAGGTCGCCACAAAGAAATGACAGCACAGATCTCCGGCCTGATCGGAGAGAGCTCATTCTCACGTAGATAGGAGGAGTAGGCAGTAACTCCCCCGAAGTGAAGGTCGAAGTCAAATGATGTTCCCCTCCAGAGATGAAAGACCCGACGCCCTGAATGGTTGTTGATGAAAAGGAAATTCGAACAATGGGAGGAAGAGAAGAAAAAGGAGACTGGAAAGGTTGAACGAGTTGATTTTGCTCTTCGACCTCTATCCAAGGAGATGAGAGACAGTCGACCTCCTCCAAGTTTCAGACTTCCCCTACTGGAAAAGTATTCTCTGGAGCCACCAATGCAAGAAGTCACATAGCACACCCGGAAGCCACGATGTGTTTTGTCGCCAATGAAGACGACAATATGTGCAAAGCCCCGATAAGTACCCTCACAGAGCAGCTTTGACATGGTTTAATGGGTTGGCAATGGGCATAAACACTCGACGTGTTTAAGAACAAAATTCCTGGATCGCTTCTCGACAGCTGGAGCTCGGAAAGTAACAAAGGATCGATCTAAACAACTTGGTGCGGGCCAAAAATGAAAGCTCCATGAGCTACTTCACCAAGTTTAAAGAAATGGTTGACAAGATTGAAGAGGATCTCACCGACGAGAGGTGATAAATTGCTTCCGGAGTGGTATTTCCTCTAAGCCATGGGACATGAGCTCACAGTTCGGACAGTCACAACTCGACAGGAGTTGTTCGAAAAGGTGTATAACGTTGCTCTGGCCGAGGAAAGGAAGGAGAAGAAGAATGGTAAGAGCCCAAAGGTTGAGGTCGCCGATGATAAGAAAGACCCCAACAAGAATGGAGGAAACAATAAAAACGGCAAAAACAGGACAAGGGCTACAGAGAAGGTACCCGAGGCTTTCACTCCCCTTACGGTGAGTCGAACTGAAATTATGAATGCTGTCGAGCTGGCTCCTCCTGTCCCAATGAACCCAGGCAACAAGTTCAGGAGAGACAACAACAAGTATTGTGATTACCACAAGGACACGGGTCATCTAACAGAAGATTGTTTGGGTTTGAAACGTATTATCCAAAGAATGGTCGACCTGGGGAGGCTCGACGCTTATGTGAAAAGGCCTCAAGCCGGTGGGGGCGAGTAACCAGCAGGTGGACAGCAAGGGCCGAGGCAACCTAGATTGAACCTGGGGGTCATTACTGAACAAGCAAGCAACACACCTATCAAACACAAGATCTTTCACCAACAAAGCCCCACATGTACCTCCAAGGAGAGATGTAAGAGATGAAGTGATCGCTTTACCCTCATGAATTGGCAACTAACATGGCGGCTAGAGAGCAAGTTCTCGTCATCCCAGGTCTCATAGACGGATGTACGACGAGCAGACTCTTAGTCGACACGGGGGCCTGCAAGGATATCTTGTTCTACAAGACTTTCAAAGAGATGGGTCTTAATGACGAACAGTTGGAAAGATATGATGGTAGGTTAGAGGGCTTCACCAACCATCGAGTTGATGCTAAAGGCCAGATAGAGCTCGACGTCGACCTAGGCCATCACCCCCAAAGGATTGTGTCAAAGGTACAATTTAACGTGATTGATGTAAATAGTGACTACGCTGCCATACTTGGTATTCCTGGACAGGTCGCTCTTGGAATGGTGGCATCGATCCCTCATCAGCGAGTGAAGTTCCCCACACCTGCTGGAGTAGGCTGCGTACAGGGCACAGCTCGAGCTTACCTGGACCATGTTCTTCGGGAAAGAAAGAAGAGAGAGTTTGAGATCGAGACGGCAGACGGTTATTTAAAGCTATCTCAATCAGTCACCAAAACTACTCGCCTGTCTATAATCACCAATGTGGAAGAGTCGACCTATCGCTCAAATGACAAGGTCATGCTTGAGTCGACACGTCACTCTGACACCACTGAGGTCGATCCAGATGTAGTTATGGTCGACCAAGTCCTCATAGGCAACCTATGCCTCCAGCTCGACAATAACTCGGGGGCCACCACCACCAGCGAGGTTGCAGACAAGTTGGATGACATGATAGCTGAGGAAGCTCCACATTTGGGAGCTGAGGAAAGGCAAAGGGTCGAGAGATAATAATTGAGACTCTGCAATTCGGGGATGGACCGTGAGCTAGAAGGCATGTGGACGAACTAGAGTCGTAATTACCAACCTTTCCTACCCCGACCAAAAAATTCGTATTGGAAAGCAGCTATCAGTTGAGGAGCGAGCAGAAATCATCGAGCTACTCAAGGAGAGTAATGATGTCTTCGCATGGAGGGTAGAGGACATGAGGGGAATCAAGGAAGAGGTCGCCGTTCATAGACTTGAAGTTAACCCGACCATAAAGCCTAGACCCCAAAAGTTGAGAAGTTTTGCTCGTGACAAGGAAGAGGCTATTAAAACTGAGGTACAAAAACTTTTAAGTGCAGGGATAATCAAGGAGGCCACTCATACAACGTGGTTGGCCAACGTGGTCATGGTGAAGAAATCAAATGGCAAATGGAGGATGTGCGTCGACTTCACCACTCTCAATCTTGCTTGCCCAAAAGACAGCTACCCCCTTCCCAGGATCGACAAGCTAGTTGACTCCATTGCTGGTCACTCCACCCTCAGTTTCCTCGACGCTTACTCAGGTTACCACCAGATTAAGATGCATGAGGATGACATAGTCAAGACGGCATTTCAAGCGGCTGGAGGCATCTACTGCTACAACATGATGCCGTTTGGATTGAAGAATGCAGGGGCGACTTATCAGAGGATGGTGAACAAAGTCTTTGCTTCTCAAATTGGTCGAAACATGGAGGCCTACGTCGACGATATGGTCATCAAAACAAAGACTGGACGTCACGTGGTCGACCTAAAGGAAACGTTCGCCAATTTAAGAGCAAACGACATGAAGCTCAACCCTAGCAAGTGTGTATTTGGTGTAGCTGCTGGAAAGTTCCTTGGGTTCATGGTATCTCAACGGGGTATAGAAGCTAATCCAGAAAAAATCAAGGCTTTAGTCGACATGAAGGCTCCCACCAGTGTCAAAGAGATGCAGCGACTTAATGGAAGGGTAGCGGCTCTTGGTCGCTTCATATCAAAGTCAGCAGAAAGGTCTCTCCCCTTCTTCAAAGCATTGAGGGGGACGAAAAGTTTTGAATGGACGACCGAATGTCATTCGTCGTTCCAACAAACAAGGATTACCTCGCTACTCCACCTCTCCTGAGTAGCCCGACCACTGGTGAAACTTTGTTTGTGTATTTATCCGTGGGAGATAAATCAGTGGCAGCGGTTTTGATTAGAGAAGATGAAGGGCTTCAAAAGCCAGTATACTACATCAGCAAGGCCCTATCAGATGTGGAGAGCAGATATTATAATGCTGAGAAGGTCGCTTATGCTCTAGTCGTGGCTTCAAGGAAGCTGCGAGCTTATTTCTTGGCTCACCCAATTGTGGTTCTTACTAATGCGCCTTTGAGAAAGATATTGCACAAGCCGGAGAGTTCAGGTCGACTGCTCAATTGGTCAATTGCCCTTACTGAATTTGACATTGAGTATCGACCTCGAAAGGCACTGAAAGCTCAAGCTCTAGCTGACTTCTTGGTCGAGCTTACGTTCACCAAGGAAGACGACGAGCAGCGAGCTCCAAAGGAAAAGGTTAAAGGGAAAGAACACGAGTGCCAACCCGCCATTGCACTACCCGACGATTGTTGGAAGGTTTATTCAGATGGATCAGCGACCAAAAATGTTAGTGGAGCTGGGATTGTCTTGATCGAGCCAGAGTCTGGAACCGTGTATGAGGAATCACTGAGGTTCAAGTTCGATGCTTCCAACAACCAAGCTGAATACGAAGCCTTGATAGCAGCTATAGAATACGCCAAGTGTTTTGGAGCGACTAAGATCATGGCTTATTGTGATTCACAACTGATAGTCAACTGTGTCAAAGGCGAGTACGAAGTGCTTAGTTCCACTCTAATCAAATACTGCGACCTGGTAAAAGAGTTGATAAAAGACTTGGAATTCTGGGAGATTCAGAGGATTGGACGGGAAGACAACGAGCTAGCCGACCTCCTCTCGAAATTAGCTACTTCAGATGAGCCACATGATGAGCCCATCTCTTTCCTCGAAAATCCAAATTTTGGCGAAAGGGTAAAAATTCAATGCATAGATGATCCCTCGAGAAATTGGACCCATGAGAAGTGTTGGATTGAGGAAATGAAGGCTTACCTAGAAAGCGGTGAGCTGCCTGACGACGAGAAGAAAGCTCGAGCTATCAAAAAGAAAGCTCCAAGATACGTCATTCAAGGAGGCGACCTATTCAGAAGATCCTACACTCGACCACTTCTAAAGTGTATCCACCCACAAGAGGTCGCCCTATTGATACATGAAGTACACAATGGATTTGTGGCGGACACCGGGGCCGTGACCTCACGACAAGTTAATTACCTTGGGATACTATCGCCACATATGAGAGCCGACACTCACAACTTGGTTCAGCAATGTGATCAATGCCACAGGTTTGCCAACTTACCTCATATGCCGACAACCGAGCGAGACTCCGGATTGCAGCTTGGCCATTTGATATGTGGGGTGTCGACTTGATTGGACCCTTCCCTCCCGCCCGAGGAAATTGCAAGTACGTGATCGTCGCTATCGATTATTTCACAAAGTGGGTTGAAGCCAAGCCATTAGCTCGAATCACAGAGGAGAATGCCATCAACTTCATTCATGACTTCATTTGGTGTCGGTTTGGTTTTCCTCGGGCTATAGTGTCCGACAATGGTTTACATTTCTCCCAAACCTTCGAAACAGAGATGAATCGAGTAGGAATCAAACATTGGAAATCTTCTGTCGCCTACCCCCAGGGCAACGGGCAGGCTGAGGCAGCAAATAAACTCGTACTATCCTCGCTCAAGACAGGACTCGTAGGTCGACGCAATAATTGGTTGGACGAACTCCCCCTTGCTCTTTGGGCGGTTCGTACTGACCACTCCGGGGGCCTACTTCGTGGAAACCCCTTTTGCTCTCACATATGGATCAGAGGCCATGGCACCTGCTGAGCTCAGATTTCCTACTGCTAGAGTGACTTTCTTCAATCAGGAGCAGAATGACATCAACAGATTGATCGACCTGGATCTGATCGACGAGAAGCGAGATACAGCCTACCTTCGAATGGTCAACTACAAGCAGCGAACTAAAAGTTACCACGACAAGAAGGTCAAGGCAAGGTCATTCCAAGTAGGGGACCACGTGTTGAGAAAGATCGAAGCAACGGGTAGAAGGACCCAGCAGAATAAGCTATCTCCTAACTGGGAAGGTCCCTATGTGGTTACTCGAGTCGTCAAGGAAGGAACCTACATGATAGCTCACCCTGGAGGAGAGGAGTTGAAACATCCTTGGCATGCTACTCACTTGATCAAGTACTACTTCTAGTTCGGTTTCCTAAGTTGGAGCTCAAAAAGTTAGTTCGGCCGCAACACTTGAAGTTTGTTCTAGTTCTAGTTTCAAATTGATGTAAGCTTGTTCCCTACTTCAATAAAAAGCGCAGTTTATTCGACCAAATGTAGAGTTACACTAACCCCAACAAGCTCGACTCTTAGTCAGCTTCGTTTTAACAAGCTCGATTCTTAATCAGCTTTGTTCATTTAACAAGTCCGACTCTTAGTCGACTTCGTTCTTACAAGCTCGACTCTTAGTCAGTTTGTTCTAATTAGCTCGATTCTTAATCAGCTTTGTTCATTTAACAAGTCCGACTCTTAGTCGACTTCGTTCTTACAAGCTCGACTCTTAGTCAGTTTGTTCTAATTAGCTCGATTCTCAATCAGCTTTGTCTATTTAACAAGTCCGACTCTTAGTCGACTTCGTTCTTACAAGCCCGATTCTTAGTCAGCTTCGTTCTAACAAGCTCGATTCTTAATCAGCTTTGTCTATTTTAACAAGTCCGATTACTAACCGATTTCGATTTAACTAGCTCGACCCTGGGTCAGCTTCAATATTGTGAACAGGTTCGACTCATAGTCAATCTCGTTCGAAAAAAGTTAATCAAGTTTGAGATCGACCAAGTCAACAAATATCAAGTCGCCTCTAAGCTCGAATTGACTCATTTGTCCTATCTATATCTAACTCAATACTTATTTCAAAAAGTATACAGCATGCAATAAAAAGATGATGGCTACGATTATATATGAGCAAGTCTCCCAAAGGCGGGCTAAGACTTGGGAAAAACGAGCTTACAAAAGTATCATGCCTCCCAAAAACTGGGCCAAGGCATTAAGATAATGTTAAAGCAAAAAACAAAAATGTTGTTGGGGACTTGTTCATTACAATTCAACTAAACAATTCAGGAGTCTTGACCGACATCAGTTTGATCGTCAGTTGCAGCTCGACCCTCCCCATCTTCTTGTTGCTGGGGGCCTATGGGTTTACCCGACTCTGAGTAAACCTGCTCATTTTCTTCTTCCATGGTGGCGGCATCCTCAAGCTCTTGCAGAACCACATCAAAATTCCTATCGACAACAGGGGGAGCTTCCCACTTCTCACAGCCATCCTCTCGGTCTTCCTGGGCTATGAAGGCCAAGTCGTTCTCAAGATAAGGAACAAGGGAGTGTCCACCACGAGCTGGCATGTCGTATTGGGCTTCAGAGAACCAACGAGCTAATTGCTCAAGGGTGACCTCAGCAGTTGGATCCACCATAGCCCGACGCGCCATGTGACGTTTACCCACCTCCAGGAAGTCCTGGGCCTTGGTGACAATGGCATTATAGAACTCATCTCCCTCCTTGAACTTCTCCACAGCATCAGGGCCAGCCTTCTCCAGAGCCTCCTTCCATTTAGCTCGAGCTGAGTTGTGCTCCTCGTTAAGCTCTTTCAAAAAAGAATCTTTATCTGCGAGAAGTTTGGAGACAGTGGTAAGCTCAACCTTCGTCTTCTCATGAGCAAGGCGCTCAGCATCCCTTTCTGAGGTCACTTCCTTGAGTTTGGATTCTGTAGCTTCAAGGTCGGACAGGGCCTTTGTCTTCACCATCTCATTGGCTTCATACGAGTTGTCCAGATCGTTATACTTCTCCTTCATATCCGCAAGCTCTTTAGCCTTTTTGGAATAATCTTGAAGGGCTTGCCTCTCCCTCTCAATGGAAGCTCTCCAAGAGCTTTTCACCTGCTCGACCATGGTAAGATTCTACATTTCAAAGAAACCGAAGAAGTGTTAGCTCGTAATTTAAGTGGATCGAGTAAAGGGATAAGCAACAAGAATGAAAGAGAGAGTGAAAAATTACCTCACAATGAGCCATCCCAGAACGAGCTGAAAATTCCTCGGGGGTGATCCCCTTATCAGCGAAATGAGCTAGGAGGTCGACATCTATCGCCCTCCTAACAATAACTTGGCCCAGGCTCATGTCGGGATAGCGGCGGCTCAAGCTGTTGAACCCTTCTAGTGCAGGAACGTCACTCAACCTCCTCATCTTTTCATCCAGAGACTCTTTACTGGGGGGAAAGGAAGCTGGTGGAGGCAATTGACTCGAGGACACAGACTTTCCCTTCTCAGATCGGGACCTCTTCTTCGAACTCAGAGGACGATCGTCCTCATCTTCATCCATGTCATCATCATCAACATTGACAACCTGTAAAGGGCTAGCTCCCGCCATCCTAGCTCCAGAGGTCTCCACATTGGCATCTTGA
This sequence comes from Adenophora triphylla var. japonica, assembly GCA_022495995.1. NCBI lineage: Eukaryota > Viridiplantae > Streptophyta > Magnoliopsida > Asterales > Campanulaceae > Adenophora > Adenophora triphylla. The sequence goes on from JAFEMH010000025.1 coordinate 1,179,148, forward strand.
TTTGGGTCGGAGCTCAGACTTGCCCTAACTGACCTGTGGGAATCGTCACCCCCTTCATTAGCATCATTGGATTGGGTGCCGCTTTGCAAAGGGTCTTCCAGCTCGACCTCTTCCATTGGGATCATTCCAGCAACATCCTTCGGGAGCAGATTGTTCCTAGTAGCAGCTTCTCTCTCTCTGCTCGCCTTAGCATTGGCAGCTACGAGCCCTCTTGGCTTTCTTCTTATCAGAAACCCCAACAATACGCACCATATTCGCTTCTTGTTCGGGAGTTAAAACTACACGACATCAAAGGAATCAAGTGTTAGCTCGGCAATTCAAAGCAGTTCTACGTACGAGCTAAACAGTTCTACGAGTAAACAATTGGCGAGGTAATTGATACGATTCAAAGCAGTTCTATGTACGAATTAACTAATTCTACATACGAGCAGGCAATTTGATAAGTACAGAGTTGCAATTCGAAATAGTTCTATGTACGAGCTAACTAAGTTCTACATACGAGCAGGCAACGAACGATCTAAGAGTTGTGTATGCAGCTCAAAATAACTCTATGTGCCAATGATAAGTTACTTATGCAAGTTAACAATGGACGAGCTAATGAATGCAGGTCAAGTAAATCCTTACCACCAATATGCTCTCCGTGGTCTTTGCAATAATTTTCGTTCTTCTGACAAAATTGACAATTCTCCTTCAACCTACCCAAGGAATGAGTAACCCACCTGGATATACCTGGCCTCTCAACACAGGAACAAGGGGTTCTACCACTCCATCCCCAGGCATCATCCCAGCCTGGATATAGTTGTACTTGGTCGTCCCTAGCACCTCCCAGCTAATGGGCCTTTTCTTGACCAATGCGCACAGCTTCCTATACAAGGTTTGGTGCCATGGAGGCTCCCAGTAGTTTTCCTCGTCAATAGCGTCAGACTCATTATTTGGCAAGGGGAACTCCCATCCCAGCCTACTCTCTACAACTACCACATGGGAATTCCAGCTGCTATGCTTATTGGGAAGATTGGCAAACAACTTTGGAGAATTGGGTTTTGAAGGAGTACTAATCCCCCAATCTGCCTTGTCGAGCTTTGGAGCGAAAAATTCCTTGAAGACTCTCATGCAAGGTTCATGGCCTAGAAACCTACATACCATGGCAAAGCACACTAGTACCCTGCAAGTGTTGGCCCCAAGCTGGAGGGGAAGAGCATCCATGCACTCCAGAAATTCGTTGATAAAGGGATCTAAGGGCAACCTCAACCCCGCCTCAAACTGTCCATAAAAGAAGGCCACCCTAGTGGCATCAGTAGTGAAGCTGGTACGGAACTTGGCCATAAAATCCGCCTTACTAAAGATGGTTACCCTATAATCCGCTCTACTTACTCCACAGAAATCATAAACCATGTCATATCGGGACTCCATATTTTTCTTTCCTCGAAGAGGCCTACGGGTATATATCCTCTCTCATTCTTCCCGGTACAACAGGAGCCAAACGCATCCACTATTCGAGGACTTGAAGAAGTTGAAGCCGCAACTCCACCTTGAGTCGCCATATCTCGTACAAACAAAAGAGGAAGCAGGGAGTCACCCTATGATCACATTCAGCCTACCTACCTAAGGGCGACCTAGACTCCCCTGGAAAACCTATTCTACTTCTAAGGAAAGAGGGTTTGTGGACATCCCTAACATAAAACAAGGTTATATGGTCGAGTAGCTCATGGAACAGATGGAAAGTGACAATATTCGAATCATCGACTGCTAGGTTTTCAACGTCCCCTACAATGGGCAAACCTATCTCACTGAAATTCAATTCCCACCTAGTCAAGATAGAGGCGCATTCATCCAAGGACATCACTCTCCACTCACCGTTCACGTTCTTATACACCCTACGGTTAACAGTGCAATACCCATACCAAGCTCCTGGTTCACTACTGAAGGTCCTAGCCATGGCGGAAATCAAAACAAAGCAGAAATCAAAGCCCTAATGCAAGAGTACAAGATAAATACCTCAATTGATTGCAGAAGGGAGAGCCGTAGACAAAGACGCAAGCTTGAAATTAATCCTGCCGCAATTCCGCAATTATCGCCGGAGAAGGAGAGTTTAGAAACGGTAAGAATTCGTTTCAAAGGGAGATTTTTGGTATTTATATTTTCCCAAATTTGAAATGGGAAAAGAAATTCGAAATTAATTTTCCAAAATTAAACGCTGAAGCGGTTTTCGAGTAAGACTACCAAGCGTCAGAATAGTAATCATTGCTGAAAAGCGGCGCTCCTTCATCTCTCGACCATTCATCGCCGACGTCCGGATCATGCCACGTCATTTTGGTCGACTAAAGTATCAATATGAGTAGCGACCTGCGAGTAAAGCAATTCTCATCAAAGATTTTCTTAACTTCCAAGCCGACAAAGTCAACTCGAAAGTTGGGGGCCACTGAACATACCAAAAGTGTCGAGTTGGGCCATGCGAATAAAGCCCAATCACGGACAACCTCAATACCCACATTCGCAATGAAGCTAGCCCAACCAGAGCAAGGCCCAAATCCCATCTCAAGTATCCGTCGACTAAGTCCACGTCCGACCTACCAGGTCCCGACCTAACTTAGTCCGACCTCATGATCCATACTACAATTCGGGTACGAACCATGCTCTACCCATCGCCGGGTCGACCATTCCTTAAATGGCGACCTCGACCTAATCCACAAGCGTCGACCTAGCAGGCGAATGTACGTGAAGTCAAACCTTTCCATAACCGATTTCCTACGAATCAGGAGCCGTTATAGGACACGTTCACATTACTTGTAACTGTCCCTAAAATCTCGGAGCTTATGTAGCACCACCAAAAATACAACGGTCATCCCCTATAAATACATCATCACTATCAACGGTACAAAGGTAACTGCCATTTTGCTATTGGAATTCATTTATTCAATACATTTTGAGCTTTATACAACTGTATTCTTACTCTCACGCCCGAGGGTCTTCGCCGGAGACACATCCGGCTAGTCGTGGGTTCTGATTTCAGGTCAAGGAGTCAGGTGATTCGTCCTGCCACGCGGAGGAAGATTGATAAGCACAATTCCTGCAGCATCAATAATAATTATTTTTTTCGTCTCTTGAAACACAAATAAAAAATATTGTACATAATTAATGTTCAACACTATTATATACAAATGTTGTATTTGATTTAAATTTACAAATCAACAACCATCTTAAAAAAAAAAACTCAAATCCACCGCCATAAACAACACCCATCACCACCTTCCATTCACCCACCACCACCCTTTACCACTGACCATCACCACTGCTAACCACCGATCACCACCATCCAACACTAGCAGTTTGACGTCACTGTAGCTGCCACCACCAAACACCCACACCAACCACCTGAGCCACCACTATATAAACAAACCTAGATCTGCACACAAACATGCCCAGATGCGCACACACACAAAAACAAAATTTGCAATTGGGTTTTAAAATAAGGGGGGGGGGAGGAGAAACAAATTTGTGAAGTAGGGTGCGGCGAGTTTAGGCGGGAAAAGAATGGTCAGAATTGTAGGGAAGAAGTTGATCGTGTGGGAGGGAAGGAGAATGAGGATATTAAAATTTTCTATTTTGGATACTTATTTTTATTCAATCTATATATATATAAAAGCAAGAAAGTCTATCTTTCCCGCTCAGAAATGTCAACATCAAGGGCAATATTGTCTTCTAACAATTAACACATTATAAAAAAGAGGTAGAGAATGAGGGATATCTCAATTCCCACATCGATAGAAAAAGAAAGTGAAATGGTCTTGCCTTGATATATAATGAGGCATTGGCCAAGGTTAGCATAATCATTCAGCCGTGGCATTGCTAGAATTGGCCGGCCTTGACCGTGACTATCTTGTATTTTTTTTTTTGACCGGTTACATTAGGTTCTAGATGTCTTTTTTCCAATTCTGCTGAAAGAACAGTTACAAATTCAAACTCACATACACATAGGAAAAAAAAAAAAAGACGTTGGTCAGCAAAATGAAAAATGGTATACATTCATGTATGAAAAATGGTATACATTAGTTGACCGGTTACATTAGTTGACCGATTACATTAGTATTTTTTTTTTTGACCGATTACATTAGTTGACCGATTAACTTTATTGGTGGACTTTACTGGTGACCTTTACTGGTGAACTTTACCGGTGAACTTGACCGGTAAAGGTCACCAGTAAAGACCACCAGTAAAGTCCTTCACCGGTAAAGTTCACCAGTAAAGTCCTTCAGGTTTCTTCGTCGTTGGCCATGACTGTAGGAAAAAGAAATAAAGAAAAAAATATGTGCGGAAGCGTATCTAGAGCGTTACCCGCTCTGATACCATGAAGGACTTTACTGGTGAACTTTACCGGTAAAGGACTTTACTGGTGGCCTTTAATGGTGGACTTTACAAGACCACCGGTAAAGCCCACCAGTAAAGACCACCGGTAAAAGCCACCGGTAAAGTCCACCGGTAAAGGCCACCGGTAAAGTCCACCGGTAAAGCCCACCAGTAAAGGCCGGTCAAGGTCACCGGTAAAGTCCACCGGTAAAGGTCACCGGTAAAGTCCACCGGTAAAGTTCAACCAATATATAATCTACTATGAAATTTTGAAAAATCCAACCTGTATTGATTGACAATAGGCTCCTAACCTAAGCTTTCTGACTATGAATACTCGAAATGAAAAATCCAAAAGTTGATTTTGAATAAATTAAAGCCTTTTGTAACAGGAAATGTAAGATGATAAAGTTCTTGAACATACTAAAACAAAAAAATACAGCCAAAGAACAAGTGAGCAATAGAAAAAACCACTTTGGTCCTCAATCATTAATCACCACACCTGGAGAGATAGAGGGAGAAAAAAATAAAAGGGGGCGGGGGTTAGAGTGAGAAAGACACGATTTTTATAAGTCACTTGGCACACTCGCCGGCGGATAACCGATGGCCACCGATGAAGACGGAGGAGAACCCACCTCATCTTTTGGTGTACTGAAACAAACACAAAGCAAGCTGTCGGTAGCAATCGGTCGGCAGGCGTCGGTCACAACCGCCGGTCACAACCGCCGGTTACGATTGACCGGTCACGGTTTAACCGTGGTGACCGATTTTTTACCCTTTTTGACCGGTTTGTAACCGGCGGTTAGTCGGTCCGGTTTTCGAAGTGGCCACACTGTATATACAATTTTCATTTTGAAAATTGAATGAGCTGGTGGGTTTTTTGGGCGGCGAGGACAGAGGAAGGGCAAGAACCGAAGCTGCCGTTGTTGATGCGGGCGACGGTGGGATCGTGGTGGGAGAATTCGGTGGCGATGTCGGGGAAGGGGAGTTTGGGTTTTTTGAACGGTGGGGGGTGGCCGTTGTTGTGGTGGTCGTCGGTGGCGGCCATCGACGGAGGTCGGAGGAGAAATTGTAGGGTTTGATTGAGAGAGAGAGAGAGAGGAATTTTGATTAAGAAATGGAAATGAAAACTGTTATAGAAAAAGAAAAGGAAAAAGAAAGGAGAGTGGTGGTGGTGGAAGACAGGAAATTAGCAATAGAAAGTGGGAGTTTTTTTTTAATTTTATTTTAGGAATGGGATTTGGAATTGGGCCGGAGATATTTATTTCAAAGTTGTGTTTGAAGATTGGGTTGGGTTAGTTTATTTGATCTAAATGAGACAAGGGAAAATACAAACTGACCCATGGATTTTATTTTTTTTTTCCTGACAGAGTTTACTTTCTGTACATGGACTTATCTATTTCTTTATTCAATTCTTGGCTAAACTACACACATTTTAGATAGTGTTTGACCAACCACACAAATATGGATCCAGGAGTATTAGATAACTAAGTAAAAATTTGTGTCCGAGGACATTTAAATTAAAAAAAAAAGTGAAAAAAAAAAATTAAGTGGGAAAAATGGGAAAGGGACAACAAAAAGTGGGGATAAAATGGAAAAAAAAACCCACTTGAAACTATTCATACTATTCACAACCCCCTTCCATTTATACTATAGATAAAAGATACTGATTTTTCATACATGATTTTTCATATTGTTTTGATAAGATTTCAAGAAGTCCTATTCATCTATATAAATAAGACATAATTGTTGAGAGAAAACACGGCTTTACTTATTTTTCATCGGGGCATCGACCAAAAAGTCATTTGCCCAAATGAAATTGATCAAAAATTATTCGTCGCAAACTTTAACAACTAAAACAATCATGATATCGCCGTGCATCGCACGGGTGTACTGCTATCTCTATATACTCCCTCCGTCCCACCAACATTGATACCAAATTTTTGGGCACGGGGATTAAGGAAAAGTAAGTGAGAGAAAAATTGAAAGAAAATGTTGTGAGTATGAAGAATTAAATAGGAGAGAGAATGAGTGGGAGGAATAGTTATGAGAGAGAATGTTGTGAGTGTAAAAGTGAAATAGGAGAGAGAATGAGTGGGGTAAATAGTGAAGATTCCTTTGCTATTTTGGGCAGTATCAGTTTTGGTGGGACGGACCAAAAAGGAAATAAGTATCAGTTTTGGTGGGACGGATGGAGTATATAAAAGGAGGATAGTCTGGTATGAGTTGTAAATTTCATCAACTCTGAGGGCAATTTCGAACAAATTCGCATGTACTCATCACAAAGGGTAATTTCCATTTTCCTTATTTCTTTAATAGTACTTAATATCGAGAAAATTATATTAAGCATTCATTTTTTTGGAATTAAAAATTTTAAATACAAACATTGGAAGTTGAAAGGTGGGAGGGTATATTTTGAAACTATTAAGGGCGAAATTTGGGCTTTATCATTGAAAGTTATTTTCATGAATATTATTCGGATAATAGTTAAGTGAAGGGGTGAAATGTGGAAGGAATGTAATTTTCTAAAATGATTGTTTCCTGTAAAAAGAAAAACAAAAATTTTAATGGTTATTTAATGGTGTAAGCTAGAGAGATTTGTCATTAATTATATAGAAAAAATTGGAAGGAGATATGATCAATTTTGGAGGAATGAACTGATTTTAGGGATTGATGGTGATAGGAAAGTTTTCTAAAATAATTTAAAAATGATAAGATAAATGAAAGAGATGTAGGATAATTTGGGTGAATGGGTTTTCTTTTAAAGTTGAGAAATATGGAGATAAGTTTGTAGTTTTTGTTTTTTTTTTTTGTTCTTTGATCTCCATGTTTTTTCATGTATTCAAATAGCGACGTGTATATTTAAAAAAAATTACATTTTAAAAAAGATATTTTTGTTTCTCAAAAAAAATAAAAATAAATTCGCTTTTTTAATGTACTATTTTAATTTCCGCCGTTTGAATATATGTAATACCCCGTGCATCGCACGGGAGTAACACTAGTTTGTATTAAAACAACAATGATTTTGTTCAAAACATCCTCCGTTAAATGACACGTGACTAGCACGTGATCATTTAACGGAATTTTCTAACAAAACTCGTTAAAACTTTAAGATGACAAAACATTATGGATTTGGGGCATTAACGGCGAAAGAATTGGGCCAACATTGTAAATACCTCCTAAACTTTGGGACACAAAATGTTTGCCCTGTATTTAAGACGTTCATTTTGTTTTGTTTTGATTATTGATCAAACTGTTTCGATTTCATAATAAATGTCAAAATTTATCTTATATTCCTTTTGTCCTTATTAGAGCCGATCCTGTAAAATTTGAGACGCTAGTTGAACTATTTGATCGGGACCCTTAAATTTATGCACATGCAATAATGAGGTGGCATTCTTGAATCTCTATTACTCTCTTCGTCTTTCCATTATTCGTCGTTCTTTCTATTGGAATTGATTATTTTACTTTTCTTAGGTTTTAACATTGTTGAACAGTTGGACCTTGAATTAATTTTACTTTTCTTAGATTTTAGCATTATTAAACAGTTTAACCATAAATTGAATTATAGACTAAAAATGAAATTTGGAGAACTTTATTAATAAAAATATTGTGTTCTATACTTCAACAATTGAATTTGATATTTAGATTTGGTTAATTGCAACAAAAAAAAAGAAGCAAATAATTCAATATATTTTGTAATAATCACAAAGGATTTAAAGAAACATTTTACCAATTTTTTAGTGATAAATGTAAACAATTCAAGTAAATAATGATGAAGTACTGATTGTGAATAGTTTTTTAAAATTATAAGCAAAAGAAAAAAATCAAACCTGAACGAGTGGGTAGGAATAGGAACTAGGAAAGAAATGTTGCAGATAGGGATACTCTGGTAAATAGGGCACTAAAACTTTCTCATAAAATTTTAGATAAAATTTTAGATAAAATTTTAGATGTAATGATTTTAATGATATTTTTAATTAAAATGTATCGAAGGGAGTATTTAAAATTAAATTGATCACGATGATTTATGGCCGCTCAGATAAACGATTTTTAGAACTGTGGACTGGTCTTCTAAAAGGTCCAGGATCCTTTGGTGTGGTGTGACTCAGTGAGCAGACATCGTTCCCGGAATTCAAAACAGTAGCAGCGTAGAAAAGTCGTAGTATTTCAATTTTTTTCTTCTTTTGATATCCAGGTTTCAGTTTCGCTGAACTAAATCCTGAATCACCAGCCATCAGTCCCTCCTCCTCAGTGACAGTGACTAAAGAGGTAAATTGCGAAATATATCCGAATAATAAGGATGACAGCACCCCTTATATTCGGGAAAAAAAGAACCCTCCTACATGACTATGACTGACATGACAATTAAGTCACTCTTACATTACCCATTCAATTAATTGGCTGCGGAACTCCGCAGGTCACGCTGGAACTCCCTCCCGCGGCTGACGCTGAGGTCGTAGTATTTCAATTGACTTTACGAAGCAGCAGTCAAGTAACGGAACAGCATATCCTTTGAAATAAATTCCACTCATCATTTATATATTCACCGATTCATTCTCAGAAGTCGCCGTCAATTATTCCGGTGATCATTTCTGTTAAGAGAGAGAGAGAGAGAGAAAAAAAAATTGTTTGAGATGGAGAACACGTTTAAGGAGATGAGGGACGGGGAGACAGTGTTGGATCCTAAGTGCAACGTCGGCGGTGGCGTTGAAGATGTTTACGGTGAAGATCGCGCCACCGAGGACCAGCTCGTTACTCCCTGGACTGTGTCCGTTGCTAGGTTAACTCATTCAAACCTGATTTTACCTTAATTGTTTTGCGTGCTTCTAGTTTGATGTTCAATTTCTGCTTCTGGATATTTGACTAATTTGAGCTTCTATTTGAACTTGATTTTGTTTTAATTATTGGAGATGGCTTGAATATTGCTTGCTCGCATGCAAATTGGTTTTGACCTTTTAGGTTCATGAATGTAAGTATTATGATTTGATTTGTGGACCACTTCTGCGTCAACTGAGTTAATTATTCATATGTAGTTCACTGGTGATCTTGATTTCTCTTTTTGTCGATAGTTAGTCTGTTTAATCTTTGATGAATTCAGCTTTGATCAGTTTTTTATTTAATTAGCTTTTAGGTAATTTCAAATCACGAGTCAAAATGCTTTATTTCATGGTAAGGATTAGAGAGATGGTTGACTTTATGAAATGGTGCAGAATATATAGAGATCTGGTTTGTTAGGATATATTTGGTCAGACAAATATGGGATCTGGTTAGTCGAGATATATTTGGCTAGATAAATGGGAAAAGGTATATTAACTTGTTTGGACCTAGTCTCTTAGATGTCTAATTATGGTTATGCTTTTGAAAAAATTGAAACTAGGATAGCTAAGTACTTGAGCATCTTCTCATATTCTGATAGTTAAATTTGTAGTCATTCTCTCTTACAATGGTGTGATTGGGTTGTTCTATTTTGTTCAGTCTCAAGAGATGTCAATTCTTGTAGCTAAATGTTTCGTTCATGAATTTGTATTGGTCCCTTTTGTGTGCTTCTACTCATTCAGTTATGGTCAAATATTAGTATATTCATCTTTGTTTAAACGTATTGGATGCTTCAGTGGTTATAATTTGTTGAGGAATCCACAACATAACAAGGGGCTCGCATTTACCGAGAGAGAGAGAGATGCTCATTATTTGCGTGGTCTTCTTCCTCCGGCAGTCGTATCCCAAGAACTTCAGGTTTGTTCTTGTTAATAAAGTCTATAATTTGTAGTTTATAAGCATTAGTTTCTCATAGTCTGCATGTTTGACTTCAGGAGAAGAAATTGATGCAAAGTATTCGTAATTACGATGTTCCACTGCACAAATACATGGCTATGATGGAACTGGAGGTACCACAAGAAACCAAAATCTTTCATTTTACATTTTTTTTTGTAGATGTAGCAATTCTCTTACTGTTAAAAGGTAGTCAATCTCTTGTTTCAACTCCTGTGTGTATCTTTGACCTCCATTTTGGTGTTATTTCAGTTTTCCGTGGTGGAAACTCTGATTATCCTGCTAGTTTGATATCACTGTCCTTTATTTGTTTAGACAGTTATTCGATTAAAGTAAATCACATGGAAACTATCCTGTAGGCTGTCTTAGCGAAAGTAGAACTGACTTGTATTATCAATTGAACTTAGGAATTTATGAGAACATATATGAATGATTATCACTTTTTTTTTTTCTCTCATTTCCAACTTTGCATTTTAATTGTTTATAGGAGAGGAATGAGAGGCTGTTCTACAAGCTTCTTATTGACAATGTGGAGGAACTTCTCCCTATCGTCTACACTCCTGTTGTTGGGGAGGCTTGCCAAAAATATGGGAGCATTTTCAGGCGCCCTCAGGGTCTCTACATTAGTTTGAAAGAGAAGTAAGATCTTATTTTTAGCCTTTCTAATTGGATGTAGTTTTTTTTTTTAAAACAGTTTAGCATGACAAGGGAATTTCTGATTTTCCAGGGGAAAGATTCTTGAAGTGCTAAAAAACTGGCCTGAAAGGAGCATTCAAGTTATTGTCGTGACTGATGGTGAGCGTATCTTGGGACTTGGAGACCTCGGATGCCAGGTCAATATATACCTAAATTCACATTTTTTATTGTTCTACATTATTTCGTGTGATTGTAATCTAGAGATTGGAGTATGACCAGAATAACAGTTTCTACTTGGCAATACTTTAACTCTTACAGGGTATGGGGATTCCTGTTGGCAAACTAGCTTTATATACCGCACTAGGGGGAGTTAGGCCTTCTGCGGTAAGCTTCTTGATGAAGTCAACATCCATTTTAACTTGATACTACCTGCTCTGTAATTATGATCCGGTTCTCTGTTTTTTTTTTTTTCGTTTTTTTTTTTGCTTCTTTGTTTTCCCTAGTTCTAATACTCACCCTTAACTTGCCTATTTAGTGCTTGCCCATAACTATTGATGTGGGGACAAACAATGAGAAGCTATTGAATGATGAATTCTACATTGGTCTTAAACAAAAGAGGGCTACTGGGAAGGTGAGTTAAGTACTTCCAAGTTTGTGCGACCAAAGCCTGCCAGATTTAATTTCCATTTTTTTGGGATATATAACTGTTTCATTTTCTCCAGGAATATTACGATTTGTTACATGAATTTATGACTGCTGTTAAGCAAAACTATGGTGAAAAAGTTCTTGTACAGGTTAGTGAACCCTAGCTTGTGACACCTCCTAGGTTGCATCTAATTGTGAAGGTTTCGAGATTCAATTGTTCATCGAGATTTAATGTTGACAAATTCTCTAACAAAATCTGCAGTTTGAAGATTTTGCAAATCACAATGCGTTTGAGCTGTTGGCCAAATATGGCACCACTCATCTAGTCTTCAATGATGATATACAGGTATTTAGTAATCAAGTGACCTGTATCACCTCTATGATATGTACCTTTTCTAACAAGTTTGTTTCCTTTCTTAAAGGGGACAGCATCTGTTGTTCTTGCTGGGCTTGTTGCATCGCTGAAGCTGCTTGGTGGTAACTTGGCTGATCACACATTCTTGTTCCTTGGTGCTGGGGAAGTGAGACTTTAATCTCGACAGTATCCATCTTTATCACTACCCTTGTAAAACCTACGAAAATAGAGAATAGAATACTTTATAGAAGTTGAAACTAAACAACCTTTAATCATGGAGGCTAAATCACTTCATCTTTATAATTAGAATTCTTCAAGAGGCCAGAGTTGAATTTGTTTTACTTCAGAAAATCTGCAATCCATATACTCCCTCCGTCTCGTGTAAGATTTCACTTTTGCCATTTTGGGCGTCCCATATAAGATTTCACTTTCCTAAAATGACAAAGAATCTTTAATATTCCTCCCACTCATTCTCTCTCCTACTTTACTTTTATACTCACAACACCAATCAACTTACTATTCTCTACCCCACCTTCCCTCTCCTACCTCACTTTTCATACTCACAACACTTACACCACTTACACATTTTCTTAATTCTCGTGCAAAACCCATTGTGAAATCTTATATGGGACGGAGGGAGTATAAACTAGGAGATAGTTCATTCATTTTCACATCTGGTCACATTTCTGCGCATTCGTCATGTGCCCAATCTAGAAACCGTTCAAATTCTTATATTCATTATCATATATTAGAATAACTATCCTTAATGCTCTCTCATGGTTGCAGGCTGGTACTGGTATAGCGGAACTTATAGCTCTTGAGATGTCAAAGCAGGTACTACGTGTCCCATTGTTATCACTTCAGATAGATCTCACGAACTCATGATTTGTGATTCTCATACTAGTTCCTAACATCATTTGTCTTAAATAGACAAAGCTTCCTGTGGAAGAGACCCGTAAGAAGATATGGCTTGTGGATTCAAAGGTAGGGCCCACACTTTATCAAGGTTTTTCTTCTGACCCAGTTATGTATGTAACTTCTTTGCTTCGCATTCCATCATATAACCTCTGTGTGAATAATCTTGCAGGGATTAATTGTCAGTGCTCGCAAGGAATCACTTCAGCACTTCAAGAAGCCATGGGCGCATGAACATGAGCCTGTTACAACTCTCTTAGATGCTGTCAAGGTTAAAATAAGATTTCTGTATTATCCTTTGTCCATAAGGTAGTTTAGAGTACTTTGAAGGGGTGTTGTTGAATTCCTACTTAATTCTCATACTTCATCAGGCCATCAAGCCAACTGCCTTGATTGGGACATCTGGAGTTGGAAAGCAATTCACGCAGGAGGTTGTTGAAGCAATGGCTTCCTTCAATGAGGTACCCTCCTTCCCCATCCTCTCCCCTCAGCCTATCCACCTCCTCTCTTTTCGAGTGATTCAATTTTGTTAATTAATGACTTGCAGAAACCTCTTATCATGGCTCTCTCCAATCCCACTTCACAAGCCGAGTGCACTGCTGAAGAAGCTTATACCTGGAGTGAGGTAAATAAATATATTTTTTTAATGTCAAATAGCTTGAAATACTTCAATTATCAGTTATGTAGTCATTAAAAAAAGTTCCTCAAATGAATGGGGAGCTTGTTATCATTTCCTGAAAAGTATGAAACGTAGGTTCAAGAGAGATCTTGATTTGAACCATCAATGCTTTGCAATCGGTTGCTCGACTTTTATTGAATCATCAAAATCAACTGACTCTGCATCATAATCTTCTAAGAAAGATTATTGTGTGCCCTCTTAGCATTTACCGTTAGATATCTGTTTCTTTTGACCACAGTTTTGGAGGAGTTACTTCCAATTTAAGTACTACTATGTTGTTCTTTGGTATATAAATGTAACCAATTTTATGCCTTCTCTTTATTTCAAAATAGGGCCGCGCAATGTTTGCCAGTGGTAGTCCATTTGATCCTTTCGAATACAACGGGAAACTCTTCATTCCTGGCCAGGTTCCATAAGTTCACGCACTCTATTGTTCTTGGCAAAAATGAGCATAACGTCAGTTACTGATTTTGTGGTATTGGTTTTCTTGTGGAAATTTCTCTATTTAGGCAAACAACGCATACATTTTCCCTGGACTTGGTTTTGGATTGGTTATCTCTGGTGCTATTCGTGTGCATGATGAAATGCTTTTGGCAGCATGTAAGTTCTTCATCATGTTTTTGTAATCACAAGATTATCATATTGTGAAAACTATTAATGCTGATACATTAATTTAGAAATTAGTTTTTCTTGCTGACCCAAATTCAAATGGATAAAGATTAACTGATATTCTTGTGTCATGTTTCATTCATATGATATCTCTAATGTACACAAGGGACGAGAAATCAGTGTACCTGTGTTTTTATTCTCTTATGTTCTTTCTGAATCAGCGGAAGCTTTGGCTGCTCAAGTAACATATGAGCACTTTGCTAAGGGCATGATTTATCCGCCTCTATCTAACATCAGGCAGATCTCCGCCAACATTGCTGCTAATGTTGCTGCCAAAGCCTATGAACTAGGTAAAACCTATTCCAGCACCTTATAGTGAAGTTCCACTTTTACCTCTCTTAAGCTTTTCTGAACTCGATTTTTTTTTTTTTTTAATAAAGAGCAGCTAACAAGAGAAGTAAAATTTCTCTATGAACACTTTTTTTTTTTCTTTTTTGCATTTTGAATATACGTTTAACTTAATTTGCCAGTCTTCCTGTACTATTTTACTAAAAAATGGAGAAATTATCACCAATGCAGTTTATATTCTGATTACACGCTTCCCAGAGCACATGTTTAGTTTGACAATATCTCAATTGTCTTATAGGTTTGGCAACACATCTCCCTAGACCTGCAAATTTGTTGAAGTTTGCTGAAAGCTGCATGTACACTCCCAACTACCGTAACTACCGCTAAAATATTCTGTGGTTAGTTTCTAAATTCTATCAATGTTGTGTGTTGCATGTTGTATGTTGTTTGCTGTGTATTGTAAGTTTTTACTGTGTTGTAAGTTCTTGTAATTTCGAATAGTTTCAGAAGTATTAAACTCTTTGAACCTATGTGTTGTTTTTGAGTGAAATAAGGTTCCGTACATAGATAAATGTCGAACATTATGATGATTGCGCCCCCGGTCTTTAATACACAAGTTTGATAACTTTCCAAGGATTAGCAGGGGAGGCTAAAAATAACACCAATTATATATTTCATTTGTTAGTTAGGAGACTTCAGCATTTCCAGTGTATTCTATTCTGCATTGGTTGATTTACTCGGTGAAAGCTTGGTTCCCAACAATATACTATCAAAAATAGAACACTAATTATAATTTATGGTGGTGGTTTGGTGGTGTAATGGTGGTGGTGGTCATGGTTGTGAAGACTTGAGATTTCTTATAATTAAATGACATTTATGCCTCTAGGGTTTGGAGTGAAAAAGGTATTGAGATTTCTTGTATTTAAATGACATTTATGTCTCTAGGGTTTGGAGTGAAAAGGTATAAACAATTTTGTTAAATTTTTTAACATTAGTTAAGAGTCCAGGAGGAAAAGTGGGATTATTTAAGCATGAGGTATCACATCGGGGGACGAATTTTGGATGTGAAATTTGGTGTATTCTTTTTTTTTTGGGGTGGGGGTGGGGGGTGGGGTGGGGGTGGGGGTGGGGGGGTTCACAATTATGTGACAAACAATTTATTAAGTTGCTTAGGGGTTATCTGCAGATGCTAGCACATACTGCATAGTAGTTTGCATATCCATCTAAGACTACCTAATTATTTGACATTTTATTAAGCTTGACGGAACTTACAGAGCCGCACGATGGTATTTCTCCATAGTTTGCCTCCACCCAGGCAAGATATCTGGAAAATATTAAACAAACTAACCAAGTTACAAAGTGATGTGCTCGAGTTTAAAATTTAAAATATAGTCCCCCTCCGCCCCAAACTTTTGGTTACTAAAATAGATGAGCGGGATTTAAAGATAAGTTAAGTGTTGTGAGTATGAAAAGTAAAGTAATTAAGTGTTGTGAGTATGAAAAGTAAAGTAAGAGAGATAAAATGGGGTAGGGTGAGTCTGACAACAAGTGGCTCTCATTTGAAATATTGGGATAGTAACCAAAAGTATGAGATACCCAAAAAGTTTGGCTCCACGTGGGCGTGACTGATATGCATTATATAGACTTGATTAGCTACTCTCCTTATCACCAATTAATTTTAATTGAAACCTCCAATATAATTTATTACTGGCCAGTCCAATCCATACTTACACTTGGACCTCTTTCTCTCTCTACAAACTCAAATTTTAATTCTAATAAACAACACTAGATCTCTCTCCATTATCATGATAAATTTTGAGATTTCTTCGGAAAATCAATTAGAAATGAGTGGGGTAGCCCAAAATATTATTGAACATACCAAAAGTGTCGAGTTGGGTCAAACGAGTAAAGTCCAATTACAGACAGCCTTGGTCTCCACATTTCCAATAAGGCTGGTCCAATCAAAACAAGGCCCAAAGCCCATCTCAGTATCGATCGACTAAGCCCACTGGTCCGACCCACAGTCCCGACCTAACTTAGTCCGACCTCATGATCCATATTACAATTCGGGTACGAACCATGCTACTCCCGACAAAGGTCGGTCGACCCATATCACGAGTGGCGACCTCGACCTAAATCAACAAGTGTCGACTTAACACTTGCCGGCTTATTTGGTTGAACAATCCTCATAACCACATCCCTACAAATCAGGGACCGTTATGGACATGTTCCCACGTCCAAGTAACTGCCGCTACAATCTCGGAGCACATGTCGCCTCCCCAAAAATACACTACTCTTGTCTATAAATACTTCATCACTACCAAACGGTGAAAGGTAACTGCTATTTTATATTCTCGAGTTCATTATTCAATACATTTTGAGCTTTAAACAAGCTGTTATCTTACTCACGCCCGAGCGTCTTCGCCGAGACACATCCGGCTAGTCGTGGGTTCTGCTGTGTCAAGGAGCCAGGTGATCACTCCCGCCACGTGGAGGAAGATTGATAAGCACATTTCCCGCAAAGATCAGCTTGGTTCCATTCGGAAACGTGCATCGCTGACCTCGAAAGTTCATCAACCTACAACAATGGTAACCCCGCACGGGCATGTTGAAGATGCTTCGAAGAATTCATTGAGGTGAACAACAACACCAATACAAACGCAGAAATCTCAATGTCAATGCCGAAAACATGGACTTGCCTCCTCCCCCACCAAATCGTCCCTACGGTAGAGCCACGCGCTCTACCAAGTGTTGTTGATGGCGCAGGATTGCCTCGACACAAGGAGAGGGAAAAGGCATATGGAGGGACAAGGAGTCCCACCTCCTCCTAAGCATCCAATCGGACAGTGAACATGGGAAACAGGCAGTCCCTCAATTAATCCTATGAGCAAGAAGGAAATGATGTTAGAGCGAGCTCAAATCTTGGCCGACTTGATAGCCGTGGAGGAGGCAGAGCAGCCGACGTACGTTCGTAGAAGGATTGCTCCCTCCCAAGTCTCCAACAGCAAAGCAGCCGGAGTGCTAGGCCAAATGAAGGTGTGGGGCGAATGGTGAGGACAGATAGTTCGCCGAGCTCCTACAATTGTTCATGTGCCGAGTAACGACTAAGGGCTAGCCTCACAGAACAGGAGCAGTGAGGCTCAATCTGATTTGAGGACTCAGCTAATGTACCAACCGTAAACAGGCATGTTTCTCCGCCGCGAACGCAGAGATCGGGGATCCCATGTAGAGACAGGAATGGGCATAGGTCGCTTTGTGAGAGGGAAAGGCGCGGGTCGCCACATGGAGATAACAGGCGCGGTCGCCGTCTGGTCTTGAGAGGCGAGGTCGCCTCAAAGAAGTAATGCATAGATCTCCAATGAGATCGAAAGGACCAATTCTCACAGGGACGAAGGAGTAGGCGAGGTGACCCCCTAGAAGTGAAGGCCGAGGAAGTCAAATGCCGCGCCCTCCAAAAGATGAAAGACCCCGATGCCAGGGGAATGGTTGTTGATGAAAAAGAAGTTTGGAGCAACGGGAGGAGGAGAAGAAAAAGGATGCCGGAAAGGTCGAACGAATTGACTTTGCTCTTCGACCACTTTCCAAAGAACCGAGAGATAGTCGACCTCCCCCTAGTTTCGGAGTTGCCCCTTCTAGAAAAGTATTACGGTTCCACCAATGCAAGAAGCCACATAGCACACTTGGAGGCCACGATGTGTTTTGTCGCCAATGAAGACGACAATATGTGCAAAGCCCTCGTAAGTACCCTCACGGGAGCAGCTTTGACATGGTTTAATGGTTTGGCGGGGTAGCATAACCACTTGGACATGCTTGAGGACGAGTTCCTAGATCGCTTCTCATTGCTTTGGAGCTCGGAAAGTGACGGTGGCGGATTTAAACAACTTGGTGCGAGGCCAAAAGCGAAAGCTCCATGAGCTACTTCACCAAGTTCAAAGAAATGGTCGACAAGATTGAGGAGGACATCACGGACGGGGAGGTAATCAATTGCTTAGAAGTGGTATTTCCTCGGAAGACATGGACTACGAGCTCACGGTCCGAGCAGTCACAACTCGACGGGAGTTGTTTGAAAAGGTGTATAATGTCGCTCTGGCGAGGAAATGAAAGAAAGAAAGAAGAAGGAAAGAGCCCCGAGGTTGAAGTCATGATGATAAAAAGGACTCCAACAAGAATGGGGGAACAATAAAAATGGAAAGAACGAGAACTAGGGCAACGAGAGAAGGTGCCGAAGCTTTCGCTCCCTCCCCTCACGGTGAGTCGGGCGAGATTATGAATCTTTGTCGAGCTGGCTCCTCCGGTCCCAATGAATCCGAGCAACAAGTTTAGGAGGGACAACGGCAAATGCTGCGATTACCACAAAACCTTGGTCATCTCGAGAGGATTGCTTGGGATTAAAGCGTATCATCCAGAGAATGGTCGACCGGGGAGACTCGAAGCTTATGTGAAGAGACCTCAAGGTGGAGGAGGTGAGCGGCCGACGGGTGGGCAACGGGACCTGGCGGCCTAGATTGAACACAGGGGTCATCTGCGAACAAGCGAGCAACACGGCCGTCAAGCACAAGATATTCCGGCTCAGTAAGGCCCCACGTGCCTCCGAGGAGAGAAGTCGAGAGATGAAGCGATCGAGGCTTCTACCCACGTAGATTAGCGGCTAATATGGCGGCTAGGGAGCAAGTTCTCGTCATCCCGGGCCTCGTGTTGATGGATGTACGACGAGCCGAGACTCTTAGTCGGCAGGGCTGCAAGGATATTTTTGTTTTACAAAACTTTCAAGGAGATGGGTCTTAATGACGAACGGTTGGAAAGATATGATGGCGGAGTTGGAAGGCTTCGCGGCCCATTCGGAGTTGATGCTTAAAAGGCCGAGATAGTGCTCGGCGTCGACCTAGGCAGGCACCCTCGGGGTTGTCTCTAAGGTACAATTTATCGTAATTGATGTAAATAGTGACTATACGCCATCCTTGGAATTCTGGACAGGTCGCTCTTGGAATGGTAGCATCAAATTCCTCACAGTAAAGTTCCCCACCCTTTCTTGGAGTGGGTTGCGTCTGAGCCCACGGCTCGTGCTTATCTGGATCATGTTCTAAGAGAAAGAAAGAAAAGGGAGCTAGAGATTGAGGCTGCTGAAGGTTACTTGAAGGCTGTCCCGATCGATCACCAAAACTACCGGTTATCAGCAATCACCAACGTGGAAGAGTCGACCTATCGGCTCAAATGACGAGGTCATGCTTGAGTCGACAGCGTCACTCCTAACACCAGCGAGGTCGATTCGGATGTAGTTATGGTCGACCCAGTCATCATAGGCAACCTATGCCTCCGGCTCGACAATAACTCGGGGGCCGCCACCACCACCGGCGAGGTTGCGAGACAAGTTAGATGATATGATAGCGGAGAAGCTCCACGCTTTGAGGGCGAGGAGAGAAAGGGTCGGGAGATAATCATTGAGACTCTACAATTCGGGGATGGACCGGAGCTAGAAGGCGTGGATGAGTTAGAGTCGATAATCACCAACTTTTCTTACCCAGGACCAAAAGAATTGATTGGGAAGCGGCTATCGGTTGAGGAGCGGAGCGAAATCATCGAGCTACTCAAGGAAAGTAATGATGTCTTCGCATGGAGGGTGAGAGGACATGAGGGAATCAAGGAAGAGGTCGCTGTTCACGAGACTTGAAGTCAACCCGACCGTAAAGCCTAGACCCCGAAAGTTGAGAAGTTTTGCTCGCGACAAGGAAGAGGCTATCAAGGCGAGTGTACAAAAACTTTTGAGTGCGGGGATAATCAAGAGGCCACTCATACAACGTGGCTGGCCAACGTGGTCATGGTGAAGAAATCGAATGTCAAGTGGCGGATGTGTGTCGACTTCACTACTCTCAATCTAGCTTGCCCCGAAGGATAGCTATCCTCTTTTCTAGAATTGACAAGCTTGTTGATTCCATCGCGGCCACTCTACTCTCGGTTTCCTGGATGCTTACTCGGGATACCACCGAGATAAAGATGCACGAGGATGACATTGTGAAGACGGCATTTGGCAAGCTGTGAGGCATCTCTTGCTACAACATGATGCCATTTGGATTGAAGAACGCGAGGCAACTTATCAAAGGATGGTGAACAAAGTCTTTGCTTCTCAAATTGGCCGAAACATGGAGGCCTATGTCGACGATATGGTCATCAAAACAAAAGGCGGACGTCACGTGAGTCGACCTAAAGGAAACGTTCGCCAATTTGAGAGCAAACGACATGAAGCTCGGCCCCAAAGTGTGTATTTGGAGTAGGCTTTCTTTGGAAAGTTCCTTGGATTTATGGTATCTCGAAAGAGGCATAGAGGCTAATCCAGAAAAAATCAAGGCTTTAGTCGACATGCGGGCTCCCACCACTATCAAAGAGATGCGGCGACTTAATGGAAGGGTAGCGGCTCTTGGTCGCTTCATATCAAAGTCGTGAAAGGTCTCTCCCTTCTTCAAAGCATTGAGGGGACGAAAAGTTTTGAATGGACGACCGAATGTCATTCGTCGTTCAAATGGTGAAGGATTACCTCGGCTACTCCACCTCTCCTGAGTAGCCCGACCATTTGGTGAAACTTTGTTTGTGTATTTATCCGTGGGAGATAAATCGGTGGCGGCGGTTTTGGTTAGAGAAGATGAGGGGATTAAGCCGGTATACTACATCAGCAAGAGCTCTATCGGATGTGGAGAGCGAGATACTACAAATCTTTGAGAAGGTCGCACATGCCACTAGTCGTGGCTTGAAGGAAGGCTGCGAGCTTATTTTACGGCTCATCCAATTGTGGTTCTCACAAATGCTCCTCTAAGAAAAATTCTTCACAAGCCGGAGAGTTCGGGTCGACTTCTCGGTGGTCAATCGCCCTTACGAATTTGACATTGAGTATCGACCTCGAAAGGCGTTGAAGGCTCAAGCTCTAGCTGACTTCTTGAGTCGAGCTTACGTTCACCAAGGAAGACGACGAGCGGCGAGCTCGAAAAGGCTAAAGGAAAGGAGTCGAGTCCCGGGTTGCCATCAGTCTGCAGTCGATTGTTGGAAGGTCTATTCGGACGGATCGGCGACCAAGAATAGCAGTGGAGCTGGGATAGTGCTAATCGAGCAGGAGTGCAGGCACCGTGTATGAAGAATCACTAAGGTTCAAATTTGATGCTTCCAACAACCAAGCCGAATATGAGGCTTTAATCGCAGCTATTGAGTACGCCAAGTTGAAATTACCCGGATCCGAGCAGGCTTCGCAGCCCCGGCATCTGGCATCTTTCGCGTTGGGGCGACGTGTCTCGCCGTTTTTGTTTTTGTAGAGTCGCCACGCCGTTTTTATTAAGCCCAAAACATTGAAAAAGGGCATCGGTTTAAAGATAATTTTAAAGCTGTTTTTGTGTGATGAGATTTTGAGTTCGGAGGTCGAGATGACTCCTCGGGAAGAGAATATTAGAATCTTAGAAGCTCACTTAGAGTCGCCTCGTAAAACGAGTGCTTTCGGATACCCCTAATATTCTTTAAGTGTGTGTGTGTGTGTGTGTGCTTTTAAAAATGCATCTTTGTATCGGATGTCTATACATTGTATGCAATTTGCTTTATTGAAATGTATTGAAATAGTGTAGGAATGAAGCCTTACCAATGTTGGTTCGTGTCCGTCTTCCGGCGGGAATAGTGCTTGAGGATGAAATAGTGCTCGGGACGGACAGGATTGCTTCGGAAGGTGCGGTTGTACGCGGACGAGCTTCGGCGTGCCTCGGGATTGTCGAGTGTGCACTCGGGCGAGTTTCGGCGTGGGTTGGAATCGTCGGTTGGATTCGGGCGAGAGGTTCGCGTGCGTTGGAATCGTCGGTTGGATTCTGCGAAGGTTCGCGTGCGTTGGAATCGTCGGTTGGATTCGGGCGAGAGGTTCGGCGTGCGTTGGAATCGTCGGTTGGATTCGAGCAGAGGTTCGGCGTGGGTTGGAATCGTCGGTTTGATTCGGGCGAGAGGTTCGGCGTGTGTTGGAATCGTCGGTTGGATTCGGGCGAGAGGTTCGGCGTGATTTGGGATCGCCGATTTGACTCGGAAAGAGCGGGACGCCTTTGGAAAGACCCGAGCGAGGCCTCGGAGTACCACGAGGGGCCTCAGAGTACCTCGAGAGTGCCTCGGGGCGGCGCGGGAGCGTCGCGGGAGCGCTCGGAGAGGCTTCGGGCACCACAAGAGGAGCTCGGAAGGCCTCGGAAGGATCCGAAAGGGCGGGATTGCCAGAAGGGTCTTAAGAGGAGCCTGAAGGCCTTGGGGAGAGGAGAGAAGAGGGAGGTGTGAAAAATGAGGGAGGGGAGCCCTCTATTTATAGTGTAGGAAAAGCTGCAAAGAGGTCCGTACGGACCTCTTAGGTAATTATAGATTTCAGGGATTTGAGGAATCTCGTGGACTTTAAGGGGATTTTCGTAATGATTATGTACAGTGCAAAGAGGTCCGTACGGACCTTTTGGCATGCAAAGAGGTCCGTACGGACTTTCCATGCTCTTGTGAATGTGATGGCAAGCTAGCTCTCGTCGAGGGCTTTCCAACCATATATGGCACGTCTCAATCGGAGTTCGTATGAAGGAGTTATGACCTCAGGAAGTTTGCCTCTGGTTTTGTCGTATCTTTGGGATGGAGAGCGATCCAGTTGGGGTACTTACGAAGCCCTCTCGGCGTCACTTATGAAAGAAGTGGGGTCGTCGATAAGATAAGGGTCTGATACGGATCGCGTCTTTGAGAGAGAAGGTGGCCGTGTAGGTCGAGTGCGTTAGGGCATGGCGGTGTCTGTTGTGTGACCGTTTAGGTCGGTTAGTGGACCCTGTGATAGGATTCCTACGTATCCCTAGCGGGAATCAAGCACGATCGTAGTTCGTGTGTGGGGTGAGTGTTGTGTACGAGGACGTGAGTGTCCTCTGGCGAGACTACGTGTGTGGACGTGGTAGTGTCACTGTGGGTGACCGCATGGGTCGATGGTGGACCACATGTAGGATTCCTACGTATCCACAGGCGGGAATCAAGCACAGTCGTAGTTCGAGGTCGTGTAATCGTGAGTGTATGCGGACGTGGTGGTGCCACGAGGTGATGTGACCGCTAAGGTCGGTTGTGAGGACGTGGTGGTGTCACTAAGGTGATGTGACTGCTAAGGTCGACTATGAGGACGTGGTGGTGTCCTAAGGTGATGTGGCTTGCTAAGGTCGATTGTGAGGACGTTGTGGTGTCTAGGTGGCCAGATTTAGGCCGGTTGGGCTGGACCTGTGATAGGATTCCTACGTATCCCAGAGTGGAAATCAAGCTGATCGTAGTTCACGTGTGAGGTGATCTTACGAGAAGGTGGGTAATCTCACGAAAAGATGGGTAATCTCACTAAAAGATGGGTAATCTCACGAAAAGATGGGTTAATCTTACGAGAAGATGGGTAATCTCACTAAAGATGGGTTAATCTTACGAGAAGATGGGTAATCTCACTAAAAGATGGGTTATTCTTACGAGAAGATGGGTAATCTCACTTTAAAAAGATGGGTAATCTCACGAAAAGATGGGTTGTGATGTAGGAGGACGTGTCACGTCCTAAGATGATATTTTTGGGAGGTTTATACGGTCTTTTCGGACCGAGTAATTTAAAGCCTTCCCAAGAACTCCACGGATAATCTTTGGGGAGGTTTACACGGTCTTCCGGATCGAGTGGTTTAAAGCCTTCTGGCCGGAAATAGTGATGGGGGAGGTTTATACGGTCTTCCAGATCTGGCCAAGTGGTTTAAAGCCTTCCGGTGGAAATAGTGATGGGGGAGGTTTATACGGTCTCCGGACCGAGTGGTTTAAAGCCTTAGGTGCATGCGTGGTGAAGTAGTGAGGTTTGTGGTGAATGGACGTGGTGATGTCTGAGTTGAAGTTTGTGTGAAGGCGTCATACCTAAATGAGGCTGTTTGGGGGTGTCTACCCTAAGTTGAGAGATGGCTAATCTTACGAAAAGATTGGTAATCTTACTAAAAGATAGCTAATCTTACTAAAAGATGGGTAATCTTACTAAAAGATATGCTAATCTTACGAAAAGGTGGGTAATCTTTCTAAAGATATCTACCCCATGTGAAGGATGGCCAATCTTACTAAAAGATATGAGATGTCTATCGGGGAGATAGGGGACGTATCTCAGCTACGAGGTAACATGGGAAATATTTAAAGACGTAAGTATGATTTTTCATACCTTTGTTGTGTTTACTGCGGGAGGAAAGGCCTTTGTGAGGAGGAAGTTGAGGACGTGGGGAGCCTCAGCCCAGAGAGATGAAGAGGACGTGGTGGCGTCTCTGGCCGAATTCTTTGAAGTGTTTGAGGGCATGGGCGCCTGCGATCGAAGTTGTTGAAATGTTGAGGACGTGTGGCGCGTCGGCCCAGAGATGAAGAGGACGTGGGATGCCTCGGGTTGAATTCTTTGAAGTGTTTGAGGCGTGGCGCCTACGATCGAGTTGTTGAAATGTTGAGGATGTGTGGCGCCTCGGCCGAGATGAAGAGGACGTGGGACGCCTCGGAGTCTTTGGACAAGGAGAGGAGGGATGGCTCATCTTTTTTTATTTTTGATTTGACTTGCGGACGTCTTGGAGTATCCCGGTCGAGGAAGGTGCTAAGTTCACCGAGGATGATGAGGTAGGCTGGCGGAGCGCTTAGCCCAGATGTGGGAGTTTTTACCGAGCGATAGTGCGGAGTGACTTAGAAGTAGGACTCCCTTTTTTTTTTTCGTTTTGTGCCTTGTTTTTCGTTGCGGGCGTGGTTACATGAGATCTTCGGTGCCCAGTAGGTGGGACTAGGTGGATGAGGCCGTGTTCGGTTATCCCTTCGCCCAATGTCTTTGAGCTCATTCTTTGAGGAAGGAGGACGGGAGAGGGGCAGTCCTGGCGTAGCCTTGGTGTGCCCACATGGATTCCGAGGGATCCACCCTTTGGGATGATGCATCTCTACGTGACATGGATGTGCTGGAGTCTGGCAACAGTGCACTAGGCGGCGTGAGTGCGGAGAAGTTTATTTTGTATGGCGAGGAGTATGGGACCTTCGTCGAAGGGAGGAAGGCGAGGATGCCACATGTGTTGGCGAGGAGGCGGGATGTTCCACCACGTCCCCAGATGTTCCGGTGCACACGTCGGACTTTTACTTATGTACGCGGGGATTCGTCGAGGCGGAGGGTGTCGAGTACCACGTCCGGAGCGAGCTCCACAGGCCTATCGAGGTTGGCCGAGATGCGCCGGTGGAATTGTGCTTACTCTTTTCCATCTTGACATATTTTACGTATTTTTCTCTTTTTGTTGAGTATGAATGTATCTCTTTTCTTTGAGCATTTCTTTGAGTACATTTTGCTTGTGCGGAGTCTCGAGGAGATCCTTTGACACGTTGACCGAGTGTTATGTGGCGATGCGGTCTTTTGCAAGGAAGTTCGCGGGGAAGGCTGTCTTGCGGGTCTTCGCGGCACGCGGCGGTGTTCGAGACGGTGCCTTTGAGGAGGTGCAGTGGATACTCCTTCTTCGAGGGCGAGCCGGGGCCACGGCGGAGGTGCCGGTTCGGGAACAACACACGGCTTTGATGTGGGGACGCCTTCGGGGGGCTCGAGAGGTCGCGAGACCACTTCATCGATTCTTTCCTCCGCCGGAGAGCACGGGGTGAGGTTCATCCTCGTATCCCTTCTTTGATCCTTTCACGGGTTTTGACCCTTCGGAGTACTTTGAGTACCCTTGCGAGGAGGGTGTTGTATTACGATGACGAGGATGTGGCTTGTCGAGTTTTACGAGATCTTTGTAAGTGCTCGATTTGAGCTTGTTAGAATTTTCGTTAGAAAATTAACGAAAGTTATAACATTTCTAACAATTCCTAACTATCCTAACATTTCTAACAAAGTGAGGGTAAAATGGGCATTGTTATTTAAGGGTAAACCTTAAAAAGAATCTCAAAAAGCAAAACAAAAGAAGAAAACCAAAAATGGCAATCTTTGGAAACACAAAAAGCATTTGTTAATTTGAATTTTGAAAAAGATTATTCTTCTTGTCCAAAGTGAAATTTGCATTTAATGAACATTGCACGCCTGCTGGACTGTCCGCGCGGATGAGATTGTCAATTTCAGAGGGCTATAAATTGAGCCCTCCAGTCACAAAAATAAGGAGGAAAAAACACAATTGCACCGAACCTCTGGCGAAATATAGAGAGAAAACAGTGAGAATTCTTCAAGAATTGTCACCATTTTCTCTCCAATCTTTCCCAACTCACACTCATCCACTCACTCTCATATTCAAGCCCTAAACACTCATATACTCAAGCCAAACACTCAAGAACACAAGGAAGATTGGTAAACCCTCCTCTTCCTAACCCTAAATCTCATCCATGCATGCATCTTCAAACTACAAAATGTAGTTCTTTCATCTTCTTTCTTTAGATCTAAGAAGATCACCATGGAAGACCATCTCCATGGATGATCTTCTACAAAGATCAACATTATTTTCAAAGCTTTTCTTGTTTACTTGCAAAAATGCACTTTCAAAACCCTAAAAAACCATTTTCAAGCACTAAATCTTGATTTCAAAGGGTAAAATCCCCCTCCCCAAGCAAATGAAATGTTTAGTCCTAATGTACCCCAAGGATGGTTTGGTATAGTTGATTCACCACTAAAATGTCTAGTGATCACTAACCAAAACCTAGGGAAATAAGAGGGGACAAGCATGGATCTGAAAACCCCCCTTAAAATCATATTTTCTTTCTTGAGAAGTTGCTGTCCAGTAGCAATTTTCTCAGACCTCAGTCCATGGTCTTAATTTTTGGACACAGATGAACTTGGAATTTGGTGTTGACTACAAAACACTTTTTGTAGCCAACATCCAGAGATTTCCAGACATGTTTTATCTTATTTTTGGGTGAGTAAAACTCCCTCTTTTCAAATTTTCTTTCAGAGGCTAGTTCATCAGCTTCTGGGAATCCAGATCTCATATCTGAGGTTTCCAGAAGGTTTTGACCCCCTCAAATCTTCTCCAAAATGGAAAATTCCTTCGCACAAACTTTATTTAAGGTGTCTAGAACAACTTTCATTCTCTGAGTTTATCCAGATTATGAAGTCTTAAGACCCTTGAATCCGCTTTTAAAATCAAAGGTCCACTTTGCCTTTTTCATTACTGGCAGAAATGGCTCTCAACTTCAAAAGGTCTTTTGAGTACCAAATCTCAATCCAAAAATCTTCCAAAAAATCATGGGATCAGTTTAAAGTCTTAAAAGATATCCCAATTTTTACTTTTCTGAGTTTCAACTTATTTTGGCCAAAACACACACACACACACACACACAAATGATTTTCGGCTTGGAAGACTCGTTTTACGAGGCGCGTCGGAGTGCACACTAACGTCCTTCCCGACGCGTAACATGACCTCCCGAACCTAAATCTCTGATCTCGGGCTTTTTCAAAGTTTTGGCCTTCAAAATTAAAAATGGCGTGGCGACTCCGTTTTTCCGGTTTGATTTTCTTTCAAACAAACGCAAAATGGGAAAATTTTCGGAAAAGGCAACATCATCACGGTGGCGACTCCGCTGGGACTAAGCTTTTTAATAAAAAATGGTATGCGGTATATTTGTGGAAACCACTAAATTTCCCGTTATCGCCTCCTAACACGAGTCGGGGATAAATTGTGGTCTAACAATCCACGTACCGGTATCATAGTTTTCAAAAAAAAAAAGCTTTTGAGGGTCAAGCTTCCGTCCCGCTTTGAAAATCATTTTTGTGTGTGTGTTGATTTTTGCACAGCTTTTCATGTTGTTTTGGTCGCCTCGGAGAAAGTCAAAATTTTGACCGTCGAATAATGTCCCTAGCTGTCGGAATTTTCGTGCTTATGTGCTCATTAAAATTTTCAAAAAAAAAATTCAAAAAAAAAAAGGATTTTCAAAAAAAAAGAAAATTTCCAAAAAAAATCATGCATCATATTTTTAAGACACATAAAAAAAAAAATTTCTATTTTACTCAGAAAAAGAATATAGACTGCTTGCACACTACGCGCACGTGGCCAGTACACTTTGCCACACACTACGTCCTTAACCCGGAAATCCTTGTCGCGGTCCGTTTGGTCTTATTACGCCTCTCGAATGAGCACGAGGACTACCCAAACATCCCACGGAGCCTCGTGTCGACCATGCACTTGTCCGTGACACACTTTGTCCGAGACCCGCTGGTTTTTAGTCCGGTCTCGTGTCATGCCCTGTCCGTGTATAGACCTTTCCTTTCAAGCCTTTGTCGGCATACCGACTCAATATCTTTCGGGTCCCTAATCGCCGAAGTTCCGCCGCCGGTTTTCCGCCGCAGACTTTGACCAAGATATTGACCGGCGCCTTGACTTCGGCTACGATCCGGCACAAATTATACACCGACTCCCAGATTGACACCGAGTCATCAAGGATTAATGACTATTCCATGCCTAATTACGGCTTAACCGACGACAAGTCAAGATCAATCGTGGACGCTTATCACCCAAATCATGCCGACTTTTTGTCGAGCCCTCGGACATGATCTTGACTTTCGACGTCGCCTTGTCCGTAATTTACATCGAATGCTCGTTAAGACTCGATTACCCGCCGTACTTTTAGGATCGTTTTTCTTTCTGGTCGGTGGGACCCGCTTGCCCTATAGGACCCTCGCCCGGGCCGTCCCACCCCGGGAGGTCGAAATACGGGTGGAATACGAGGGGCTTATAGACGTAGTGACGGGGCCCACCGATCCAGAATCGAGTAGTTTGCGAAAAGAAGAAGCAATCTTTTCCAACCGATTAGGTTAATAAAACATGTTTTAAGTAAACGTGAACAAATAACCGCATGTTGCATGAGCCTAAAGCCCAAACACCTACCCTCCTTCCATTCCTGCACATCCGAACCTTCATGTCCTTTCCCCGCATGCCTCCGCACAAAGCTTGGTTTCTGCACCGGTCACCGTTTGATCAGTTGGGAAGAGTCAAGCGCATCGTCGCCTTCACCGTTTGCTCCAGACTCCGGTTTCGTAATGTCTGCATCGCCTAATGATGGGGATAACGTCACTCCGCCTCCCGTGACCCTCGACAGAGCAACAGGGAATCGCTAGCGTACGTATGAGGTTACGACAGAAGCACGGCTAAACAAATTTACGGAAGCTATTAAGAGTCACGGTGCGGCCGCCACCTCAATCCCGATGGCACCTTCACCGTGGAAGAAGACGAGGATGCCAACCCCACTCGCCGCCCGATTACACCAGATGCCGCCACCCACCTCCTACGGTGCCACTACCGTAACCCATGCTCCTCGATTTTCGGGTCAGCCTCCCCAACCACGCACCACCGGATCCACGCGGCCGACTCAAGACAAATCAACTGGGGCAAAATCAAGACGGAATGTCTTCTCATGGTTTGGGGCTATCTCGGAATGCCACAGTAATCGGGATCCCTCCTCGCTCCGGAACCGATCAATCCGACCCTCACAAGAATAAATGGCCACAGCTCGGAATGCCGCCACAACTTGGTTCTCGGGGCCACGCCGTGAGCCCCTCCTCGTAACAAGATTAGTTCACCGCTCCTCACACAAATCCATTCCTCATCTCGAGACTTCTATGGGTTACCAAGCCTCCATCCCTGTCATCCGAATCACCAGACCGCAGCATTACCCTGTTACACACCTTCACCACAAGCAGCCACGCAATTCAACAATCCGGACGGCGGCCCTCGCACTCAAGCCTACTTACGGGCCCCACTGAAATCCAAGTTATCCGGCCACATCGGGGCTGCCCCCACCTACTTTGCCGCTGAAAATCAACAAAGAAGCCGCAAGGTTCTATCCTTTTGCTCAGCTCCTACTCATGCTCCCAGTGGTAACTCACCCCCAGACACGTTTTCACCTACGTCCCCGGACCGGCCGTTCCTCCACCCGCCCGCCTCCCGGTGGTAGCTCCTCTCTAGCTCAGCCACTAGCTTGAATGCCATGGTTCCGCCACAAGACCCTCATCTCGGCCTCGGTTCATGGAACAACACAAGGAAATGAAAGCGCAGATCGCCGAACCGATCGCCAAGAAGCCCGCTCTTCCGCCTGGCTGCACCCGACTCCATTGTTCCCCCGCCCACAAATTCGTGATGCCAAATCTGGATCTCTTTGATGGGACCGCATGTCCCAAAACCCATTTGGACACATATACCTTGGCGATGAAAGCCAAAGGATGTACCAATCGCCAGCTGGCCGACTATTTCAGCCTATCCTTGAAGTCCGGTGCCTTAAAATGGTTCTTCCGTTTGAAACCTCGAAGCCGTGGCCACATGGGACCAGATTACCAATGCCTTCACGTAAAAATATAAGGCCAACTTGGAATGGGAAACAAATAGGGTTGACCTACAAACAACAACAATGCGGCGTCCCGATGAGAATGTTGGGGACTTTTACAAGCGGTGGAATCTCGAAACTCGTGAAATGGCCATCCCTCCTTCCGAAGAGGAACAAGCCGGACATCTTCCAGTCATGCTTGAAACCACATCCGAGAGCCTCCTCGCCACTTCCCATACTCGAGACTTACGGGCCATGGTTAACTCTCGCAGCCTAAGTTTGAAAAGGCCTACAATCAGCAACCGGCCGCCGCACTCCGCCTACGATATCGGGCTCCTCCCGCAACACGCCCGCTTCCCGCCAAAGGCAAAGAGACGATTAACTATGCGGGACAGAATGTAATAACACGACTCCTTTTACTCCCAGAAACCGGCCGAGCCTGCATCGCGGGTCATAAATCTCGAAAACTTTGGAATGCCCCCGAATGACATCTTTAGGGACTGGTGAAAGAAGGCTTGCTGCGCCTTTGGAGAATTTCCAACCCAGTAAATCCGAATGCTCCCGTGGATACTACAAAGTATTGTGCCTTTCATCAAGCTCACTGACATCCGACCGACACCGCTTCACTCAAAAGGCAATCCAGGGCTAATAGAGCAAGGAAAGTTGGAAGGCCCCGAGGGCCTAACACGAGCCAAAAATCCGCCAAGGAACCATAATCAGGTGAATATGATTGAATGCGGAGAATCTTCGCACGCCCACGAAGATGCTCACGAAGATCCCCAAATACCCGTGGCCAACCTCGTCGAGGATCCCGATTCGGATTCCCCCTCGGCCTCGAGGATATCGAACGAATCGACCCATCTTGGTCTCATCGGAGACTCCTTGCAAGAATACGAGGCCCGCTATTTTTTGCAGATAAAGGGAAAACCGATACCCTAGAAGCCCAGGGGCTGTTCCGCCGTAACATGAAAGAACCATTTATACAAGATGGTTAGAACAATCGAGAAAGATTGAGCAAGAAAGCTCCGCGGGCGCTGTACCGGGGCTTATCAAGAAAGAGGCCGAAGAGCATGCGGAGCTAGTACACTTCTGCAAATTGGCTTTGGGAGAGCCCGAATATGATCCCGAGAACATTGAAGAATCGGAAGAGGAGGATTCCTTCTATATCCTACTCAGTGTCAAATACGTGCCACCCCCTCTCACTCTTCCCCGCAATTTGGGAGGAGAAGTCGAGTAGCTATTGCCACTTCCGGAATGGGAGACATATGACAACTTCTGCGGCCGCACGCACCCTCTTCCCCTAACGGGTTTGACCTGACGTTCCTCTCACCGAAATCCCGTAGTATGGGAAGATGATTCCGATGACGGCGATGACGATGATGATGACGAGAGCGAAGAGTCAACCGAGGCCCCAGATCCGAATCAACTGGAACAATCATGCCCGAAATGAGCCTCCACGGGAGCAAGGCACAATGGTTGGTTGTCGCCAGCAACGACGAAGGACCGCCAAGAAATGCGGATCGAAGACGGAGAGACTACTACGAGGTGTCACTAAGATGCATTTGTGGCCAATGCCCTTTCTCGGAGCCGAGCACGTGGAAGTCTTAGAATTCAACACTCCCTACCATGAACCCGAATTGTGGGAAAGGGTTTGTTGAAGTATCCGGTCGAAAATGGAGGGTTTCGCCACCGAATAGACGAAGAATTCGTAAACGTTATCGGATCTTTTCTTCTCCACGAAATGGAAAATCACCGTAGTGCTGATCAAACCCGCCCGAAAGCAAAGTAACAATCACCGAAAAGGGTTATCGACCGAGAAGAAATCACTTTCCCCGAATGTATTTCGCCTTTCTAAGAAGTCCGACAAACCCCGGGCATGGACACGATCTATCGACGCTCCTCAAGCTCCGAACGTAATGCTATAATCATCTCCAAAATCTCGAAAGAAAAAGGATATACGATGAGATGGAGGCCGATGGCTACACTATGGGCCACCGGAAGAAATCGAAAAGCCGCCAAGCCCCGACAATAGCAACTCTTGTTGCATGATGACAATGAGCAAGGCCGGCCATGAGAATGAATCGGAGGACGCCCTAGCTGCGCGGGCCATCCAGGGGCAACAACACAACCCCGGAAACTCAAAAGCCTGTGGACTTGGGAAGCAGTTATAAGGGCCGCCAGAAAGAAGGCCAATGCAGCTCGGCCCCCGCACCGTTGCTGTGCTCCGTCGAGAACCAATGGCCAATAGCCAAAGGCTCCCAGTTGACGTTGGCGGCCTTGAAGAAATCCACCAAGAGACGACCGATGAGGAAGTTAATCTGTTGACCCGTCCCGCGCATCTTCCAAGGAAATCCCAGAGGCGTATAAGAAGGCCACGATCAAGCACCAAAAGAAGATCGCCGCCCCTATGCTAAGACAGTAAAACTCCGCACTCCCGAAAAGAGGATCCCGTGCTCACCCGCCAAGCAAACACAGCCAACATTTCCCTCTGGTCTCTACTCACTTCGTCTTATCCCCATAAGCCGAAGCCGGAAGAAAGCCCGGCTCGCACTCTCGTGCCTATTGATGCTACTCCCGATGATGTGGTACACTGATTGGAAACATCCACTACGGGAACATAATCACTTTCACGCATCTCGACCTCCCCTCAATTTGGGGCTGATCATAATGAGCCTCTCTTCATCACACCCACTGGATGAACGACGCCTCCCTCGGGTCCTGGTTGATAATGGGTCCGGAATGAACATTCTTCCAGAAAGATCGTGAGCTTGCTTGATATCAAGACTACGTACTTGAAGCCTTCTTCTCTCACACAAAGCTTACGACTCAACATCCCGAAAGGCCCTGAGTCGCCACTTTAGACCTCTCGGTTTGGACGAGTAAATTGATACCCGTGGAATTCCGGGTTATCGACATCCCGATTACTTTCAATGCCCTCGGCTGGGAAGACCTTGGCCGCACCAAGTCAAAGCGGGTCGCCTCAAGCCTCCACCAAAGTGTGTGAAATTCGCCTCGAATGGGGATCCGACGACCATTTACGGGGATTTAGTCACTTTAGAGGGCACGGATACGGCGGAATACCTATTCTCGAAATCAAACATGATGAGGAAGGTCACATGCTAACGGGCTTCACTGCCGAGCCTCCCAAGGCCCAAGTGTGCAACATAGATCTCGACGGTCACTCGGGATAAAAATCCCACCGGTCTTGAAAATGATGAGAAAAATGAGCTATCTACCGGCCTCGGTCTGGGAAGCGCCAACAAGGAACTTTCAAACTCATCGAAGTAAAAGGACAAAATACTGCCACGGCACGGGATATGAGGCCTCCCAATGACACCGCAAAGGGAAAAAGATTTGAAGCCGCCACGTAGAAAGGTCCCTACGACAATCCCTAAATCTCTCCCCTTCACCCTAATTTGGCCGACTACTTTGTAAAGGGTCCCACACAACCAGAAACATCACAGAGCCCACTCCTACTACAGATGGCTAAAGCTACAGGATAGCCTCAACAAGTTCGGGAACCAAGGCTAACCCGGTCCGTAGAATGTTCCCGGACCTACCCAAGATACCCGGGGCTACCACCGCTACCATGAAAAGTGAGTATACCTTCGTAGGCGTGCCTCGACTCCGGTGGAACAGGCCGAGAAGCTCACAAACACTATTCCTACGCCCAGAAGATCCGAAACCCGAATTCCGAACCGACAAAGTGCCAAAAGCTAAGGCCACGGAATTTCCCTCGATGATTGGGATGGTCTCGATTATGCAAGAATTGTTCGAAGAAGAAGTCCAGTGCCGACCCGATTGATCTCGGCTCTACCCAAGAGATGATAGCGGCATTGAGAAAGGAGAACAAAAACAAAGACAGCTTCCCGAGTCATGAGGCCACCAATAGCGATGCCGCTAAAGAATTGGGAAACTCTCTCAGCCCATCCGCGACCAAGGAGGAAATGATCACCAAGCTTGGATTGGTCCCCCGCCCCTTTGTGTCAATCTAGGACAAGTCCTCCTGCCTCTCTCTTGTTAAGATCGAGTCTCTAGGGTCGTCCGATGGCCTTACGCCTGAAGACTACGAGTCTGTAGCAAGCACTGTATTCCCTTTTCGTTTTCAATGAAATGATGAACCTTTCTGAGTATCCCTTGATTGCCACTTTAACTAATGATGAATTAATTAATAAAAAAAATTTTTTTTTCATTAGAAAAAGAAGCAGACACATTAAACAAAAGAAAATCAAACAACAAAAAAAATCTTTAAGCGGGTTGTCCGGGAAGAGGAAAATCGAGCCCAAGCTGCCGAGGAGATTTTGACAAGTGTGAATTTGGGAACTGCGGAAGAGCCTAAAAGACGCAGATTGGCGATTTCTTCGAAGGAATCGAAAAGGATGCTCTGCAAGGTCCTACAAAATCCTCAATTCAAAGAAAGTTGCCCTCTTCATCAAAGAAAACATCATGTGCCGATACGGGTTGCCACCGAAATCATTTCGTATAATGGATCCCACTTCGGGGGGAATGTGAAAACCGCCGGCGGAATTCCGAATAACCCGTCACAAGTCATCTCCTTACGTGCCCCAAACCAACGGAGCCGTCGAGGCAAAGAAACAAGACTCGAAAATATCATCCTGAAAATGGCCGTCCAAGGCGTAGATTGGCCCGAGAAGTTACACTGCACTCGGGGCTACGTAACATCGGGCCGAACGGCAACCGGGGAAACACCTTTTGCCCTCACATACGGAATGGAAGCCGTACTCCCAATCGAGCCGAAATACCCTCGCTCCGTATACCGCCGGAAAGCCATCAACGAGGTCGAATGGCTCCGTAGTCGCCATGACGAATTGGCCCTACTAGACGAACGCCGATTCAAGGCCATGGAACACATCCGAGCCTACCAAGGAAGAATGGCCAGAGCCTTCGACAAGAAAGTAAAGCATCGGGAGATCCGAGAAGGTGATCTCGTTCTAAAAGAAAAGCCTCCTGGGCCCGTATCAACCTCTCGCAAATGGGAGCCTCGTATGGGTCGGGCCATATGTCGTCCGTAAGATCTTCTCCTGAGGAGCCATGCAACTCGCGGCAGACCTCGACGGGAATCCCTTTGTACACCCAAAGTGAATGGTGACAAGCCGCGCGTATACTACGCGTAAAAAAAAAAAAAAAAAAACAAAAACAAAAAAACAACAACAAAAAAAAGAGTGCTAAAAGAGTAATACCCAACTAGGTTAGAAACCCGAAAAGGGCAAAAGGTAAAAAAGGTTGCACAAAAAAAAAAAACAAAAAAAACAAAAAAAAACAAAAAAAGAGTGCTAAAAGAGTAATACCCAACTAGGTTAGAAACCCGAAAAGGGCGGCATAGGTAAAAAACATGGTTGCACCAAAAAAAAAACAAAAAACAAA
This sequence comes from Adenophora triphylla var. japonica, assembly GCA_022495995.1. Taxonomy (NCBI): domain Eukaryota; kingdom Viridiplantae; phylum Streptophyta; class Magnoliopsida; order Asterales; family Campanulaceae; genus Adenophora; species Adenophora triphylla. The sequence goes on from JAFEMH010000025.1 coordinate 1,215,099, forward strand.
ACAAAAAACAAAAAAAAAAAAAAGAGTGCTAAAAGAGTAATACCCAACTAGGTTAGAAACCCGAAAAGGGCGGCCTAGGTAAAAACAGGTTGCACCAAAAAAAAAAACAAACAAAAAAAAAAAAAAAAACAAAAAAGAGTTCACCAAGTTGAACTACGAAGACCCGAGCTCCTCAAAATGAGGGGAACGTAGGGCCGGAAACGGTTCGGTCTAAAGCACAAATAAAAGCCATACTTTGGCATCAATACAATTGATCGACCATGAAAGCGTCTCGAAAAACTCTAAAGCAATTCAAATATTCATTACAAGTTAAAAGCTCTTTGATGAGTCTAAGCCCGATTCATTCCTTACAACCGGCAACCTCGCTAAAAGAAAACTAAGATACATAATCAAACTAATGTGTCTCTACATGGCAAGAAAGTGGATACTTGGAAATCTCGTAGTCACTCCAAGCCACTGCATCGTCTCTCCCTTCTTCTTCCCCCTCCAGAGTCTTTTCTCTTACGAACTAGGAAAAATGTCGGTATTCCTCCTACCAAGCTCGGTATAGGAACAGGTCTATCAAACCGGCCTCCGTCGTGGCCTTAGTAGCCCTAGCGTCATCCCTCATCTCCCGTAACCTAGCCGGTAACATAGGAGCCCTCCTCTCCCCGTCTCTTGACGTAAGCCTCATAATCGCCGCGCCGTCTCCGCTCCCGCTCGCGAGGATTGGCCCTCGCCTCGGCCCTCCTCCTCTCGTAAACAGCCAGTCCTCCGCACCCATAATGGCCTCACGCCGCCTCAAAATAGCCACCCGAGTCCCTCCTGCATGCCTCATACCAATCCAGTACCAAGTGGTCGGGAACACCGGTCTCGGACGCTGAGAATAACCCGAGGAGGAAAGGCATCATACCTCCATGCTCGGGAAAGAAATGGAAACACCGATGGATCATCCATGGAAACAGGAGCCACCACCCCGGTGGCTACATCATCAAAGCCCTCCAAAGGAACTGCTCCAAGCCAAACCGCCTAAGGACCAGAGCCGGAATGTAGAAACCGGACCGAGAAAGCCCCTAAGCATAACCACACGGGACCCGTCCCGAAGCACTCGCGAGTCTCCACCCGCCAATGAGGCACCAACCATCTCGATATCTTCACCGCGACTCCGCCATCCAACGCTCCCACGAGCCCCGATCATCAAAATCTACATCAACACCTCTCCCGGCAAAAGTCCAAGGCTCGATCATATCGAGGTTTCCCGAAGAACCCCCAAACGCTCCATCGCCCACAGGTCAAGAGAAACGGGCCGCTCCCGCGCATATACCGCCGTCCGTAGCTAACTGCCGAGAGCATGAAAAGTCTCCCCAAGAATCAAAGGAACGACATCTCGCCTGTGCGACACGAACGACAACATCCAAGAAGACCGATGGCGGATCCCAAAGGAATAGACCATGAACAAAGTGCCGAACATACAAAGTGCAAAGGCATCCCAATAGGCGTCATCCACCAAGCCTAAGCCCCTAAATCCGTCGGGAAGACCGGAAATATCAAAATGATCGGGACCGCGGATCATACCTCGTGCTTCCTCCGGAAAGATGAAGGAGGACGCACAACTTGTCAACAAAAGAAGCTCCTCCGGCAAAGGAATTGCTATCTCTTCCACCTCCGACCTCCAAGCAAGGCCCGAAATTCTTCCACAATAACAATCTCGTTGAAGGAAAGGCAAAAGACATGCCTTCTAGTATCCCAAAACGAAGAAGAAGCTCTTAAGAGGTCATAATCCGAACCAATTCTTTGAGAGACCACAAGCATCGTACCTTGTACCGTTCTTCAAAGAAAGACCTTCTCTCATGCATAATTTCCCTAGACCAATCCTTGAACTTGTTGAAAAATGACATTTGGGATTCTTGGGATAACTTTGAGGGAGCTTTTCTAAGGCTTTCCATGGTTTTTCTCTCTTTCTCCCGAAAATGGCCGTTTGACTCGGAGGTTCAAGAGGATATTTGAATTTGAAATAAAGCAAGACCAGTCTGGACCAAAATTAAAGGACACCTGTCGATGCAGGATTCCTCCGCGCGGACATGGGATTGCTTTCCCGTAAAATTACGCAAATCCAAGCCGCTACACCAAAAGAGGAATATTCCGTCCCGATTGCTCGAAACTTGTGCAAAAACCTCCCCAAACCAAACCCATATACCAAACACCCTTGCAAAAAAAAAAAAAAACCAAGGCTCATGCAACACCGCATTCATATTGCATTGCATTCATAAAATAAAATCCTAAATTATTACATTCCAAAAAAAAAAAAAAGGAGAGTGTACAAAAAAAAACAACAAACAAACATAAATAAAATCCTAAATTATTACATCAAAAAAAAAAAATGTGCATGATCTGTACAAATCTAAATCTCAAAAAAATCAATCGGAGTCTCCAGCACCCGATGTCTCCCCCCGGCCCCTCTTGCGACTCGAGCCCGCCTCGTCAGAGCCCCGAAAATCTCAGCTCGTAATCGTCCTCGTCTCCGCAGAGAGGCTCATCGGGACCAACCTAAGCACGCTCGATAGGGTAAACCAGATCCGCGAAGAAGTCGTACCCGAAGGTGAAGGCGTCCGACTCCCGAACATACGGAGACGACCCACCATGCCGCCCAGCACGTGTCCCCGCCCGTACGGATCCCCAAGAATGACGTGACCCGGCAAGGCGGCGCCGCGCGGTGATCAATGAGAGGAGAAAGAGGGGTCTCGGAAGAAGTCTCCGAGGGAATAGGAGAAGCCTCCCGTCGGACAGTGCCGCCGCGGTCTCTCGCCTAGCTCGAGGTGCCCCGCAAGCAACCATCCTCCGTATGAATCTCTTAGCCCCGATCACTTGCTTCGTCGGTGTCTCGACGACCACCTCCGAAAACCGCACAAAAGCAAAAGCGTCAAAAAAAAAGAAGTGATGCTAGAGATGATTGAAACAAAAGAAAGAAAAGAAGTGGGAAAAGGTGAAGCCATACTCTTCATACCCTGACGAGGCCGGAAAGCTCGTGGAAGCCGCTCGGCCGAGAGATCTGCACCCTCAATCGGACCCCATCCCGGATGTAAGAAAAATCCGTCCGAGGGTACCGCGGATCCCAAGCCCTCCCTCTCCAAAACCCGAGGCATCCTCGCCTCCTCAAGACGAACGTCGCATACGGCTCGATCGCCACGAAGTCCGAGAAGTGCCGGGCTCGGCTTCGGTAATCATCCCAGTCACGGACCGATCGCTCGGTGCATCATATCGGCGGGAGGTTCCACCGGTGTCCTCAAAGGCGAGTTCACGCCATGCCGGCGCGTCACCCTCTCTCCTGCATAGTAGACGTCGCAAGTCGTGCCCTCAAAATCCTCCGCCGCACCGGCCCGGATCTCGCCGCCTTCACTGCGCTACCTCAAAGCGATCCTGTGGGAAGAATATCATCCCCTCATCCGTCTCGGCCTCCGTCAAAGGAAGGCAATCCGCGCACTCGAGAGTCGTACGCCCCGGAGCTTATCTTTCTCCCCGTGGCATGCTTGGACCAAGACCGCATGGCCGGATACGCCCGACGTACGCCTCAGCCGCTCCACACCGTGACGTGGAAAAACTCCAACGCCCATACTGCGAAAGGTAAAAATCCAATCAATCCAAGTGCAAGTGCGTGCTCAAAGGAAAGAGGGAAAGCAAAAAGAGAGCTTATACCTCCGTGAGCAAACTCGAAGCAAGATAGGAGCTCACAGCCTCTTCCGCCGTATCTATCAAGAGCGAAGTACAAATCGGCCACCCGGCCTCCCCCAGAAATATCTCCAACCGTCTCCATGTCCTCCAAGGACCTCAAAGAAGGCAAAGACTCGCCGTCCCTCAAGCATGCCCAAAGAGTGTGCTCGAAAAGGTAAACCAGAGGAAGGACCTAGCACCGCTTCGGCGCTAAACCTATCCTCCCCACCTCGTAACTCGCGATGGTCTCCACAATCTTACCGAAGACCACGGCATACTCCATCCCCATCCCCTTTTGGGAATAGGGAAAATCCAAGAAGAGCCCGCAGACCGCGTCGCCGTAGCCATCTCTCCACTCAATGCCGCGTCCATCAAGGACAGTACCCGTGATCGCAAAGATAGTCGAAGGCGTAACGCCGCCTCGCCCGTAAGAAGTGGAATGTGTGGGTCGCATCCCACCAATGCCGCGCTAGAGCGAACATCAAGCCCTTGCACTTAGGGAACTTGACCAGCCCCTCAAGCACTCGACGAACTCCCAGAGCCCCGTCTCGACAACAATCTGTCTCTGACTCGCAAAGCTCCTCGGCCCGCATCCGGAAGCCGATCCCACAAATCAATCACGACTCCACCGATCCTCGAGTCTTCATCTTGTTCACCGCTCCGTCACAAAACGGTTTCCGCCCCACGTAAAAAAAAAAAAAAAAAAAAAAGAGAGAAAATGTCAAAAGATTGCCTTTGCATTTACATTAAAAAAAAAATTTCGACAAAGATAACAAAGATACAATGAGCATAGCCCCATTTTTCTCGCATGAAAGAAAACAATTTGCAAGTCCCAATGCATTCATCAAAAAAAAGAGGATGCATTCCTACGGAAGTAAAAACTCCGTCCCATTTTCAAAAAAAAAAATGCATACATGCATATCATCCATCTTACATACAACGGGAGGAAAAATCCGTCCCACTTTTCAAAAAAAAAAATCCTAAACATACATACATCCCATATTGGCAAAATGCCCATTCTTTCCAAACAAAATGCATGCATTGCATCATTCATCAATATCAATATTCAATTTCAAAAAAAAATCATCATCATCAACATGCAATATTCGAATTTTCACATGCAATTTTCGAATTAAAAAAAAAAAATGGCGAAAATGCCAATTCTTTTTCCCAAGCAAAATGCACATTTTGGGTTACTCATATACTCATTACAACATGCAAAGCATCAAAATCAAGATTCAAAGCCAAGAACATCAATCGTTCGAATTTTCAAAAAAAAAAATTTCAAAAATCACCCAAAATTTTCAAACAAGAAATCAACAAAGGGATCAAAGGGTTTCAAAGTATACCGTTCGGAGATGCGGATCCGAAGCCCAATGTTGCCAAGCATCGGGGTAATGCTCCTCCGCAACCGATTGAGAAAGATTGTAATGCCTCCTCATCCGGACGAGCTCCAATCGCCTCTCCGCTACCGGGCCACGTCCTTGGCCTTGAAAAGCGCCTTCCCCGTGTTCCATTGCTCGAAAAATCAAGAAAATCGGACGAATTTTGAAGCTTCTAAGGCCAAAAATGGCGGATTTGCAGAATTTTCTCTCTCTCTCTCTCTCGTAATTTTCTGTAAAAACAGAATGGGGAAGAGGAAGGGCGTTGGCCCTAATTAATACCCCTGACTTTACATCCCTATCCGCGCGGATAGGATTGCAAGGGTCAAAATGACCCTTTTGCCCCTTAAAATTTCGTGACTCTCGCAATTCACCCCAACTTGACAAAGTTAATCAAAGTTAACCAAAGTCGCCCTCACAAGGAAATCATTCCCTGGCAAACGTAAGACCGAGTGTCCCAAGAAAGATAACGGATCCCGTATCTTTCATCAAAATCATTCCCCCACAGTTAAAACGTAAGACCGATCTCCGAGAAAGATAACGAGATCCCGTATCTTTCATCAAAATTACCCCTACAAGCCAAACGTAAGTCCGATCTCCCCGAGAAAGATAACGAGATCCCGTATCTTTCATCAAAATCATCCAACTACAAAGAAACGTAAGACCGATCTCCTCGAGAAAGATAACGAGATCCCGTATCTTTCATCAAAATCATTCCCTATCAAACGTAAGACCGAGTGCCCCAAGAAAGATAACGGATCCCGTATCTTTCATCAAAATCTTCCCTGCTACAAACGTAAGACCGAGTGCCCCGAGAAAGATAACGAGATCCCGTATCTTTCATCAAAATTACCCCTAAGCAGTCAAACGTAAGATCGAGTGCCCCGAGAAAGATAACGAGATCCCGTATCTTTCATCAAAATTACCCCTAGCCAAACGTAAGTCCGATCTCCCCGAGAAAGATAACGAGATCCCGTATCTTTCATCAAAATCTTCCCCTAGCCAAACGTAAGACCGAGTGCCCCGAGAAAGATAACGAGATCCCGTATCTTTCATCAAAATTTACCCCTAGCCAAACGTAAGACCGAGTGCCCCGAGAAAGATAACGAGATCCCGTATCTTTCATCAAAAATTACCCCTAGCCAAACGTAAGACCGAGTGCCCCGAGAAAGATAACGAGATCCCGTATCTTTCATCAAAATTACCCCTGCAAGAAACGTAAGACCGAGTGCCCCGAGAAAGATAACGAGATCCCGTATCTTTCATCAAAATTTACCCCCGGCAGTCAAACGTAAGACCGAGTGCCCTGAGAAAGTTAACGAGATCCCGTATCTTTCATCAAAATTATCCCCGGCAGTAAAACGTAAGACCGAGTGTCCCGAGAAAGATAACAAGATCCCGTATCTTTCATCAAAATCATCCCCGGCAGTCAAACGTAAGACCGAGTGCCCCGAGAAAGATAACGAGATCCCGTATCTTTCATCAAAATCATCCCCCTAGAAACGTAAGACCGAGTGCCCCGAGAAAGATAACGAGATCCCGTATCTTTCATCAAAAATCATCCCAGCCAAACGTAAGACCGATTTCCTGCACGAGTACGTTCGATTTTCCTCAAAGAAAGGCTAACGAAATCCCCAAAGAAAGTTAACTAATCCCAAAAGCCAACGGAATCTCGAGTAGTGCTCGAACTACGAAAGGGCTTGATTCCCACTAGGGATACGTAGGTAGCCTGTCATTAGGTCCAGCCCCTCGACCAAAACGGTCACCCTCTCCTTCGGCAGCAGACAAAGTCCACCGAAAGGCCATTTCAAATTAAGGTCCGAGGCGCCTAAAAAGCCATCATCATTAAGGTCCGAGGCGCCTAAAAAGCCATCTTCAAGGTTCGAGGCACCTAAAACGCCATCTCCAAGGTTCGAGGCACCTAAAACGCCATCTCCAAGGTCCGAGGCACCTAAAACGCCTTCTCCAAGGTTTCGAGGCACCAAGACGCTATCACTAGAAAGCGATAAATCGCAACCATCCCCAGCAGAGACCAAAAATGGTCATTCCTATCCCCAGCAGAGCGGATACCCGTCAGACCAAAAATGGTCATTCCTATCCCCAGCAGAGCGGATACCCGTCAAACCAAAAATGGTCATTCCTATCCCCAGCAATAGCCATCGTACCAAAATGGTCATTCTTATCCCCAGAGCGGATAGTCAAACCAAAAATGGTCATTCCTTATCCCAGCGGATAGCCATCGACCAAAAATGGTCATCGCTTATCCCCAGAGCGGATACCCGTCGACCGAAAATGGTCATTCCTATCCCCAGCAGAATGATAGCCATCGACCAAAAATGGTCATCGCTTATCCCCAGCAGAAGTTTCTTTCCAAAGAAACGACCGTAGAACTCGCTCATCGTGTTCGAGGCACCTAAAACGCCATCATCTCCGTGGTCAAAGACCCGAACTACGATCGGCTTGATTCCCATTCGGGATACGTAGGTAGCCTATCGCTAGGTTCACCCACCCGATCACTCGATCATCTCGCCAAATATGGAGCCTATTTTATCGACGACCCCGCTTCCTTCAAAAGCGCCGTCGCCGAGGGCTACCGTAAGTGCTCCAATTTGAGCTTGTTAGAATTTTCGTTAGAAAATTAACGAAAGTTATAACATTTCTAACAATTCCTAACTATCCTAACATTTCTAACAAAGTGAGGGTAAAATGGGCATTGTTATTTAAGGTTAAACCTTAAAAAGAATCTTAAAAAGCAAAACAAAAGAAGAAAACCAAAAATGGCAATGGCTGGAAACAAAAAACTGGCTGTTAATTTGAATTTTGAAAAAGATTATTCTTCTTGTCCAAAGTCGAAGCCGCATTTAATGAACAAAGGCACGCCGCTCGACGTCCGCGCGGATGAGATTGTCAATTTCAGAGGGCTATAAATTGAGCCCTCCAGTCACAAAAATAAAAAGGAAGAACACAATAGCAACGAAGTTCTGGCGAAATATAGAGAGAAAACAGTGAGAATTCTCAAGAATTGTCACCTTTTTCTTTCCAATCTTTCCCAACTCATATTCATCCACTCACTCTCATATTAAAGCCCTAAACACTCATACACTCAAGCCAAACACTCAAGAACACAAGGAAGATTGGTAAACCCTCCTCTTCCTAACCCTAAATCTCATCCATGCATGCATCTTCAAACTACAAAATGTAGTTCTTTCATCTTTTTTCTCTAGATCTAAGAAGATCACCATGGAAGACCATCTCCATGGATGATCTTCTACAAAGATCAACATTATTTTCAAAGCTTTTCTTTCTTACTTGCAAAAATGCACTTTCAAAACCCTAAAAAACCATTTTCAAGCACTAGATCTTGATTTCAAAGGGTAAAATCCCCCTCCCCAAGCAAATGAAATGCTTAGTCCTAATGTACCCCAAGGATGGTTTGGTATAGTTGATTCACCACTAAAATGTCTAGTGATCACTAACCAAAACCTAGGGAAATGGGGACAAGCATGGATGCAAAACCCCCCTTAAAATCATATTTTCTTTCTTGAGAAGTTGCTGTCCAGTAGCAATTTTCTCAGACCTCAGTCCATGGTCTTAATTTTTGGACACAGATGAACTTGGAATTTGGTGTTGACTACAAAACACTTTTTGTAGCCAACATCCAGAGCTTTCCAGACATATTTTTACCTTATTTTTTGGGTGAGTAAAACTCCTATTTTCAATTTTTCTTTCAGAGGCTAGTTCATCAACTTCTGGGAATCCAGATCTCATATCTGAGGTTTCCAGAAGGTTTTGACCCCTCAAATCTTCTCCAAAATGGAAATTTCTTTCACACAAAGTTTATTCAAGGAGTCTAGAGAAACTTTCATTCTCTGAGTTCATCCAGATTATGAAGTTTTAGGACCCTTGAATCCATTTCAAAATCAGGTGTCTGCTGCCATTTCCTTCTGGCAGAAGTGACTTCTCAACTTCAAAAGGTTTTTTGAGTACCAAATCTCAAACCAAAAATTCTCCAAAAAATCATGGGATCAGTTTAAAGTCTTAAAAAGACATCCCAATTTTTACTTTTTCCAGTTACAACTTATTTTGGCCAAAACACACACACACACACACACACAAATGATTTTCAGCTTGGAAGACTCGTTTTTACGAGGCGCGTCGGGTGCACACTAACGTCCTTCCCGACGCGTAACATGACCTCCGAACCTAAATCTCTGATCTTGGGCTTTTTTCAAAGTTTTGGCCCTTCAAAATTAAAATGGCGTGGCGACTCCGTTTTTTCCGGTTTTATTTGGTTTTTCAAAGAAACGCAAAAATCGAATTTTTTCCCGCGAAAAAGGCAACACATCGTTACACATATTAATGGCGGAAACGGTTTTCGAGAAGGAGTTCCAAGCGTCAGAATTGCAATCATTACTGAAATCGGCGCTCCTTCATCTCCTACCGCTCATCGCCAACGACCAGGATGGTGCCACGTCATCAAAAGTCGACTATATCTCAGAACGAGTATCGACCTGCGAGTAAAATAGTTCTCATCAAAAATCTTCTTAACTTCCAAGTCGACAAAGTCCACTCGAAAGTTGGGGGCCACTGAACATACCAAAAGTGTCAAGATGGGCTAAGCAAGCAAAGCCCAATCACAAGCAGCCTTGACCATCACATTCTCAATGAGGCTGACCCAATCATAACAAGGCCCAAAGCCCATCTCTCAGTATCAAGCCGACTAAGCCCACGTGTCCGACCTATCAGGTCCCGACCTGACTTAGTCCGACCTCATGATCCATATCACAATTCGGGTACGAACCATGCTCTACCCGACAGTCAGGTCGACCATTCCACGAGTGGCGACCTCGACCTAAATCAACAAGTGACGACCTGACACTTGCCGGCGTATTTGGTTGAACAATTCTCATAACCACATCCCTACAAATCAGGGGCCGTTATAGACACGTTCCCACAATCAAGTAACTGCCGCTACAATCTCGGAGCACATGTCGCCTCCCAAAAATACACCACTCTTGTCTATAAATACTTCATCACTACCAAACGGTGAAAGGTAACTGCCATTTTGTTATCTGAATTCCATATTCAATACATTTTGAGCTTTATACAACTGTGATCTTACTCTCACGCCCGAGCGTCTTCGCCGGAGACACATCCGGCTAGTCGTGGGTTCTGATTTCAGGTCAAGGAGCCAGGTGATCAGTCCTGCCACGTGGAGGAAGATTGATAAGCACAATTCCTGCAGCATCAATTATTATTATTATCATTTATAATAAAAATATATAATTCACACTTAATTAATTTGCAAAAAAAATATTGAAAAATAAAAAAGAAAAATTAAGATAGGATAATTAAGAAATTTATATTTAAAAAATAGTGAATTTTTTTTTGTCCAAATTTAATGAAATTAGTCTCTAATTAAAGAGGAAAAAAATTATGAATTTTGGTGTAAAATTTTTTTAAAAAAAAAAATTTTTTTTATAAAATAATTGAGGTCAAAAAAATGGGAGGAAAAAAAATCCGAAAATAAACCAGCCAATCAGAGCGCGCCACGTGTCGTGGCTTTAAAAAAAAAAAGAAAAATTATACGCGTCACACGCGCCTCTGTAGGCGCGTGTTTCGCACGCGCCAAGTCCCCGCTTGCCACGTGTCTCCTCCGCCTTGTTATTGCCAAAATGCCACAGTGTGAAATTACCAAAGTGCCCCTGGTATTTTGGCTCCAAGACTGTGCTGTTGTTATATTACTTTAGATATATATACATCCACCTTATTAGAAACTAAATTGATTAGCCTTAGTTGTGTCATTAAGGGTGCGCTCCCGAGATTTAAAAATGAGAGAAAAGAAAAAAAATTGGAGAAAATTTAATATATTTTTCTTCCTAAAGTTGCTTCTGAGTTTTTTTAGAAATGAAGCGGAAGGAAAATTTTTAAAATTTTCTCTGCTACACAATCCTCCCAAAAGTAGGAGGAATCGGAAGGAAATAAAATTTTATAAAATAATTTTTTTTTGTTAAACCTTTTTTACCCCTCAAATATAACTTTCTCTCTTCATTTCATTAAGGGTATAAATGTAATTTAATTTTTTTCCTTAATTTTCCTTCCTAATCTCAGGAGCACAAGTTATTGAATTCTCTACCCTTAATGTAAATCGAATGAAACGCTGCGGAAATAAAAGTAACGGATAATAAGCAAATATCCTGATTCGAATCCACGAACCAAAATACTTGGCCTAATTCGAATCCACGAATTAGAGTTTGAACAAGGAATCACCAAATAGGCAAAACCTTCTGCAAACCAATGAATTGACTTATTAAGAAACTTCTAAGAGAATCTTCTGCAAGATAAAAAGCTTAAGGAAAAACTCACAATTGCAAAGCAATTAATTTTATTAATAAAAAATAGTCTAATTTTCGAATTACAACTTTAGGCCTATTTTATAGTGTCCATAAAACTTGAAAATCAAGAAATAACATCCTAAAATAACTCATAACCTAATAGCTATTAGGACTTAAAAACTGGTAAATCTACTCAAAATCTCCTCTAAAATCACCTATAATTGACCTATTAAAATTAATGACGAAATAAGAAATAAAATATAAACTAAAACAAATTAAATCCTAAAATACTAATTAAAATACAAAAATAATTAATATATTTAACTTCGTCAAATATCCTTCCTACATCAACCCGTTTCTTCTTTCCCTTTGTAACGACCCGACCCGCTACGTAGGCATCACACACTGGCCTACTAAGCATCTCCTCATTTGGGTTAACCACAGTCCATCACAAGCCTCCAAAAGTCCAATGGATGATTTGATGCTTAGTAGTAGTGCATGAGCCTTCTATATATCACACTAAATTCCCACGTATTTTCGATGTGGGATGGGGATATCACAATCTCCCCCACTCAAACCCTTGCCGTGGGACGTCAAGGTCAATCAATGCCCAGATCGTACCCCCGGGCTAGCTCGCAAGCCTGGGGTTCCGCTCTGATACCATTTGTAACGACCCGAGCCCATCGTCCGACCCGCTAAGCAGGCACCACACACTAACCCACTAAGAACCTACTCAATTGGGTTAACCACACAGCCCATCTCAGGCCTCCAAAATTTCAATGAATGATTTGATGCTTAGTAGTAGTGCATGAGCGTTCTATATATCACACTAAATTCTCACATATTTTCGATGTGGGATGAGGGATATCACATTTGTAACGACCCGAGCCCGTCGTCCGACCCGCTAAGCAGGCACCACCCACTGATCCACCAAGCACCTACTCAATTGGGTTAACCACAGTCCATCACAAGCCTCCAAAAGTCAATGAATGATTTGATGCTTAGTAGTAGTGCATGAGCGTTCTATATATCACACTAAATTCCCACATATTTCCGATATGGGATGGGGGATAACACAATCTCCCCCACTCAAACCCTTGCTGTCCCTGGCAAGGTTAATCAATATCCAGATTGTACCCCCGGGCTAGCTCGCAAGCCTTAAGATCGGAGTTCTGCTCTGATATCATTTGTAACGCCCCGAGCCCGAAGTCCGACCCGCTACGTAGGCACCATACACTAGCCTACTAAGCATCTCCTCATTTTGGTTAACCACAACCCATCACAAGCCTCCAAAAGTCTAATGAATGATTTGATGCTTAGTAGTAGTGCATGAGCCTTCTATATATCACACTAAATTCTCACATATTTCCGACGTGGGATGGGGATATCACACCCTTCCCATTCTCTCCCCTCCCTTTCTCTTCTCTCCTTTAAAAACTCGGGAACGAACCCTAAGGAAAGACTTGACACAACCATAAATCTACTCCTTCGGTCCGGAAATGATAAGCGATCTCACTGAAATTATAATAAATTATAATGATTAGCTTAATCGAACCTTAAAGAAATATTTATAAAAAAAATAACTATTCTACTAAAAATCTATAAAGTGTTATTAATATTAACAATTATAGAATTTAATTCATAAATATTATGGCCAAAGTTTATTTAAGTTTACCATTTAAGATTAAGATGAAGTGAGACTATCGTATGACATACAATCCACTTGCTAGATTTGAGACTCTTGATACAACTAATTTATAGGGGCAATATCCGTGGTTTGTTTCTAATATAATAGGCAGTTTCATCAAATATACTTTAAATCTTAATTTTGTAATAACTTAAATTATTTATTAATAAAAAATCTAATTTAAAAAAAAATGCTTTAAAAAAAAGAAGCGAGCAACCGATATCACTTGCTGAATTTGAGACTGTTTCAGCGAGCGATCGATCAATGTATAAACACATTGTTTCTTTTTGTACTGAGTTGTTGGAGTTAAATTAGTCTAAGAAAGTACTCATCAATTGAGATTTTAATTTCAATCGTGCCCAAAAATATCATATGGTTTGAATCGCGATTAATAAGTGCTAAGCACATTGATTGATCAACGGTCCAAGTCCCGCCCTTGTTAATTAGCTCAAAAACATGTCATCTTCTTCCTTTTTATTTTTTTTTTTTTTTTTTGATATTTTAATAATAAATGTCTAAACTGTTACAAGATTAATGTTTTAATTGTCTTTAGTGATACTACCAAAGTATATTGTAAACAAATCATTAATACGACTTGTCCCTATGAAAATAGTAACTTTCGAACCCAGTTCCTCATAAAAAAAAAAAAAAAAAATCTTATCGAAACTCTGAATAACGCCGATTAACGCTTGACCAGAACCGTCGAATATCGCTTGACCAGAATGTTGCCATTTGGAAAAGATAATCATAAAATTTCCCCAAAGGTAATTAACTTTCCCTTTCCATTTACATTTAATAATAGGAACTAGTAACATCCAATCATTCATTTTTGTCTTATTAATTCCTCAGTAGTCAATGCAACCGCAAGCAAATCGGATACCATAGTATATCTATTTTATCGACCCAAAATAAATATCTCAATTTATTAAAAAAAAAAATTGTTTATTTTTACATTTATTTTGGTATGTAAAGAGTGATACATATGTGCCGACATATGAAGAAGTTTCTAGTGCAGGCTGAATCCTTTGAAAGCGATGTCTGGATAGATAAAACAATATTACAAACTTGTGTCATTGTCATAACAAACTTGTTTATTTTTACATTTATTTTGATATGTAAATTCGAACCTTGATGCAATTTCTAATACTTTTTAAAGTGTCAATTTTATAATTAATTAAGTTATTCATTAATAAAAAAAAAATTAAACCAACCTATTAATATCAATAACAACCTCCTCATATAATTTCCAGCAAATATCGATCACATATTTTCATATTTATTACGATGTCCAAGTCCGAGTCCAAGAACCTGACTTACAATTTGATATCACCCTAAGCAATTACAAAGAAATTAAAAGAAAAAATATAATGGGTGTTAGGTGCCGCTTGCCTGCATTTGTGACTGCTTTGGCAGTGAATTTCTCTACCTAATAAATATGGAGAAAAATTGCATAGCAGGGCATCTCTATATATCTTCCCCACCATCCTATAATACATGTATTGATTCTCTACAAGCCCCCTCAAGATTAAAAAAAAATAAAAAAAATAGTGTTCTCAATCTTACCGTTGATCCTTCTTGAGTTGGGAAGAATCGGCGTTACAGATTTCTCAGAAAGAAGCGGTCCAAACAGCATTCTCACCTTCCCCACACCGCTTATGAACCTCTTTCATCCTATCAACAGACCTGCAAATCCCACTGCATGTCCAGTCAAACGAAGCAACACAGGCATTACCCGCTTGCGCTTTCCACTCGCAATCTGAATTCACATGTTAAAATTATGTCAAATATATAAAAACAAAATAGTTTGTCAAAATTGTGTACAACAAAGGAAACAAAGGGTTCAATGCAGTCCTTTGTTTCGTGGACAGAATAATGGTATGAAAATTTTGCTAATAATGTTGGTGTGAAATGAAGTGTTATTTCTGGTCCCTACAATTATTGTCATCACCACAATAGCCTCGCCCTACCCTATTCTGAACGTAATATAAGTAAATAATTCTGGTCTAGAACTGGTGGCGGCCCAGGACATTTTGTTAGCGAGTGCACAAATTATATTATACGCTTCAAAAGAAAAAATGCTGTGAGACTTGAACCTACAATCATATGATAAAGATCCCACAATCATATGGTAAAAAATGTACTCCCTCCATCTCATTTTGTTTGGCCACATTTGAGTTTTGATGGTTAATATAAGTGAACTTTGACCAAATATTAATTTCAATCTAATCATCCTAATAAAATTCTAAAAAATGTTAATCATCTTTTTACTTTGTGATTTATCGGTGACAATTTTCAGAATCTCACTATGACGATTAGATTGACATTAATGTTTGGTCAAAGTTCACTTGTATTGATCATCAAAAGTCAAATGTGGCCAAACAAAATGAGACGGAGGAAGTAGCACTTTAACCACTAAACTAGACAAACTATTGATTAATGGGTGCACTAGCACCCATATATCTAGCCTTAGGTCCGCCAATGTCTAGGACCCCACTGAGAAGTTTGTTATGCATACAGAAAATGATCGTTTGATAATGAGGCTAGCGATTCTTAAAGTTTTTGGCCCTCTAATTTTATCAATCAATGCATAATAGACAGTACAAGGTCCAGGAAGCAGCAGCCTTGGACACAAATTGAAGGGTGTTAATATTGCTGTCTGCGTAATAAGTGTGAGTGTAGCTGTCCAAATGCATTAAATATATCTCGTTTGAGATCAATCACAAAAAATATTTAAGTCGACTCAAGTTTGATACTTTTTCCTATACCTGGTATGCAATTACAGTACTCCCTCTGTCGTGATCTTCCTAAATTTTTTGCCATTATTACGAATGAACTTTGAGCAATAATTATAGGTTAATCTAATTACACTAATATAAATCTAAAACTTGTAATTGATACACCATCATCAATACTATCAATAACAAGTTTTACATTTTCATTAGGATAATTAAATCAACCTAAAATAATTGCTTAAAGTTCATTCGTAGTAATGACAAGAAAAAGTGGGAAGATCATTTTGGGACGGAGGGAGTATATTTCTAGATTCTAATTTTGGTTGATATGTGTTATTTATTCATCCAGGCAAGAGAAATTTGGGTATTATGCGAAAAGGAAATTCAAAATGTCTGAGTAGTAAAGATTTACCAGGTGGGGTTCCACAACACAGTCTACGGTCATCAATATGATGCACATCGAGCCCAATGAACCAGGAGCCCAGAGAAACATCTTCATTTGCAAATTTATGTAGTACATGCCTGATACAGTTTTACGTTTTAACAGTCAAAAAACACATCAAACAGTTTTTCTTTTTGTCTTAATCTTAAATTTAGGACTAGGGCTTACTGATTTAATGAAATGTAAGTAGCCAAATCTCTTGAGATTGCGTATAATTGTCCTGTGGCATGACGGAAATACTTGTTTCCGGACTCCCCAAACTTCCAATATTCTGGTTCGTGGTACCTCACTCCCCTGTTCCATGACAAACACGGGTGTGACTAAAAGTTGCATACAACTACTCCCTCTTCCAAAAATAAATGTCGTACCTTGATATTTTGGTCAACTCGGTTGAACTTTGACTAAAAAGTTGTGAAATTTTAATTATCTTCGTGTTATTCTAAATATAGTTAATGATGCACCAATAGAAACAATATCAATAACTATTTTTAGAATTTCATGAAGATAAATAATTTTTCATAAAATGTTGGTTAAAGTTTAATTAAGTTAACAAAAAAAGTTAAGGGATGACATTTATTTTATGACAGAGGGCGTATTATGTTGATAAAGCATACACAAACAACTTTGATACTAATTTACTTACTTTTGAGCAAGTACTGGTCCAGATTTCATGCATCCTATATATACTCGTGGATTTTTCCGATGTCTTACTAGCGTTTGTCCTAATGTTGCTGCGAGAACATTAATTTAAAATTTGTTCAGCGAAACATAACTATGTGAGTGAATAGAAGTTTGCTATAATTATAGCATCCAAATTAATTATTACCTATATTAACATGTACATCATCATCAACCTTGATGTAAAATTCTGCATCCCACATAGAAACGGCAGTGGCAAAGTATATTTTTGTCTTGGCAGACAATTCAAGGTATCCTTCAACATGATTCTGCACGTGAGTACATCAGGAAGAGGTGACGCTTGATTTTAAAGCAATGAAATATCAAAAATAAAAATGCAAACACGGCAAAGGTAGAAGGAAGGAAAAGAGCATTACCAGCCTCATGAAATCCCCATGCTTTGCGTCTTCTGCTTCAATTGCCTTGTCTAGAATACCCCCTTTTGTGGCACTGCAGAAGTTAATTAACTAAATCAGCACTTCAGTGGAACGAATTTAAGATAGCATTAGATTAATAAAAGTTAGGCCCACACCTATGACCAATGACGAAGCGAATTATAATGCCCTTCTCTTCCTCTAGTTTCTTTCTTTTTTCACCTATCCAGAAGAAACAACAATAGGATATCGGGTCGAGAGAACCAACGGAGATAGCAATCTAGTACTCCCTCCGTCACACTTTCCTTTTTGGTCCATCCCAAAATAAATGTCAAGGAAATAGTCTTGGAGCATTTTTGTCTTGGTACAAACAATGTACAAACAAGTAAAGCACATTGCTTAAAAACATTGACAAGTCAAACATTTATTATGGGACGGAGGAAGTGTTTCCTAGAAGGTGATAAAAAAAAAAAAGAAGCAGAAAACTCATATGAACCTTGTGGCATCCATGTTGCACGAATTGAGTCTCTTCTTTTTCGGCTGCTAAAAGCAGTATTAATCCCAACAACCATTAGGTACTTTCTCCTCCCAGATACACTTTTCTTGTCGTCTTCAGATAGAGGAGAGCCATTCATGATCGACTCTTGAATGGATTTTGCTGCAGTTAATTCCATTTCTAAGCTTGAAATAGTTTTGTCCAGTGTCCTACAAATTCAATATATTTGTATAGTAAGACACCCAAAATTCCCCATAAAGGGAATAAATTATTCACGTATCCTACAAATTCAATATATTTGTAAAGTATGACCTCAAGAAATTCCCATAAAATGAAAAAGAAAAAATTAACACTCCTAAAAAATTTACGCCATGATAAAGAACCATGACAACTCACTCTGAGTCTATAGTATTATGTGCCTTTGAGACCTCCCCATATAAATCTCCTGGTTCACGCCTCACTTTCTTCAGCTGCAACTAGAGAGATCCGTCCAATCAGGTTATGGAAAATAATGTTGAACAATCTAAAGCATGAATAAGTAGTATCCGTAAATATTAAGAAGAAGAGAGATTAAAATACTTACCATTTTTGGACCACAACCTTCTGAAACTAACTTTAATCTTTCCGCTTCTACTCCAGTATTTCTTGTAATACCTTTAGATTCTGAAACCATCCACATTCTGTCACCAATTTCTTGATTAATATAATTCAGTAAAAATAAATTAAAATTTAGCAATTAATCAATTAGATTAATGACTCCTCATCCAAGTTCGTCTGCAGACTGCAAGTTAGTTAGATTTACAGTTGAAACTCGAAATTACATATCGTCAGGGTTTCGTATAGTCAGAGCTAGGAGTAAAAGATCTGGCCGCGAGCAGAGGCCTACCATCCATTATTTAAGCATAGCGACTAAAGTTTCATGGTCCATAATATGACATTTATTAAACATAATAAATTGCTATCAGACTAGAGAAAATCATTCCAAAAAAACAAATTTCCTGGAAATTTTCGTCATTGGAAAAACATATTCAACTTAAAAATAACATGATTTACATCCAAAATAAGGAATCATAATTTTAGATCTATACTACTCATATTCATATGAACCGGTAAAAACTAGTGAATGGTTTCCTCTCCCAACCCCCGCTTGGCGGGATGCGTTTGGCGCACCGGGTTTGCCCTTTATGTCATTAAAATACATATTTAAAACAAAAATCAATCTGAAAACTCTGAGTTAACATATAGTTGAAACGGGAATTCTGAAGAAAAAGTTGACTGCAGTACTACTGCTAAGGACAGACAAACAAACAAACAAACATTTAAATCCTCAAAGTAGCCAAACACTAACAAAAGAACAAACATAAGAACAGTTGAAATTGATCTTTCAACAAAAAAACAAGTTGTACAATTATGTCATAACAATCCTCCAAGCAAAATACAACCTCGGATTCAAGAACAAAAATGGACATTTATTTTGGGACGGACAGCATAAAAATTAAGCACATACTCATACATAAAGGGCCCAAATTTTTTCATGAAAAAAACGATGAAGAATCAAAGTATATATATATATATATATATATATGTGTGTGTACCTATTGGTGAAGAGCAATCCAGCACAGAAGCTACCTATACAGAGAAAAAGTGTCCATTTTTGAGAATTAACACTTCTTGAAGCTTGTTCTCCTCTGCTCTTTACAGTCATTTTTTAAATCTAACACACAATCAATTAATCAACGAAAACCCATAACCAATTTCAATTTGGATTACCCGAACCAAAATCATCCAAATAGAATCCCAAAATTTTAGCGGCAGAAATGACTTGAGAATTGGCGTCAAGTTCAAAATTTTAGAGAGAGAAAATGGGAGGAGAGAGAGAGAAACGAGGGAGGAGGGAAGGAAGGGTGCCCTGTCTTATTCGAGTCTGTGCCTTTCTTTATCCCTTTTCTTTGTTTTCTCTCTATCAAGATTCTTTCTCTCTCTAGAATTTGGCTCTCTTCTCTCTCACTACACTTTGCAGGGAAGGGAAGGGAAGTCCAATAGAAGTGAAAGGAAGACCGTCTAATCGCCTGCCGACTTCCTCCTTATCATTTACTACCAAACTGTTCTTTTCCTCCCCTTCCCCCTTGTCTTTTATAATGACCATGACTGGACTAATTGTTAATTTGTTTTTCTTTTTCCTTTTATTTTTTTCGCTAAAAAAAATACTTTCTTTTATTTTAGTGCCACACTCTATTTTACCCTTAATTTCTCTTTCAATTTTTATTTAATTATAATTAAAAAAATTGATTTTCATATTTATATTATGAACAAACTCTAGTTGCTAGCTAATTGCTTTAATCGTACCTATATAATAAAAATCATAATTTCCAAAGTTAGGTAAATGTTCTTCTATCAGCGGTGAAGTCACACGTACTTGATGGGTCACTCAGCCCTTTTAATTTTTTGGGGAAATTTTATTTTAATACCTATATTTAAAAAATATCTATAAGTACTAAAATATCATTTTTCAATTTTGATTCCTTTATTTTATGATAAAATTTGCATCAAGATTGATGACGTCACATATTTTGGGGTCTCACTTATAAAAGAATAACTGATTTTGTATAAACTTGATATCTAGATTACAAAACAAACAATGAGCACCGTTAGATATCAAGTCATAGTTGATTTTGGCTCAGGCCTTCGGGTGTGATAGCAAGATCTCTGATTAATATTAACTGAGAATAAAATTTGGAATGTCTTGATGTATTTGTGTGCTATAATTTAGATATTATGACTTACCTTGCCCAATAGGACAATTGAGAGTATTTATAATGGAGAGGGAGATCAGTTAGATAAGATCTCAGTCTTTGAGAGATATTTGCCTTGACATATGACACGTGTCACCCCCTGGTTGGATAATATAATAAAGGGCTAAGTACTGTAGAGGATGTCTGTGATTGGACGAGGATAACAGGGGCATGCGACAGTTGGTAGGGCGCCTGAGCTTTTATTTAATGCGAAATGGACAGGCCTGCCAGTTGGTGCTAGAGCTCGTACGAAATCGTGCCCTAAAAGCTTGCTTGGAACCGGAAGTCTAGTATGAAACTGCGGTCAACGCGAACTGAGGGTGACTCGGTCTAGAAGTTCCACGTCATTTAGGCTACGTTTGTTTCGCGTAATACAACTTTCGAAAAATGATTTCCCGTAAAATGTTTTCTGAAAAATGAAAATGTTTTTAGAAAAATGACATAAACTTGTTTTTCGACTGTTTGATAAATTTAAGAAAAATGTTTTCCAATTTTTTTTTATGTATTTGATAAATTAAAGAAAAGTGTTTTTCAATAAAACACAATCTGAGATAAGTTGAAAAAGATAGGGTGATGGAGGTAGGATGGGTAAGGTAGGGGGTAGGGGTTAGTAGGGGTAAGGTGGGTGGGTGTGGGGTAGGGTAGGGGTAGAATAGGGTGGTGGGGGAAAATGTAAAGGGTAAGATGGTGTACGCTAGGGTGGTGATAGGGTAGGGTGTGAGGGTGGGATAGGTGTGGGGTAGGGTGGGTAGTCAAGAGTGGGCGAAGGGAGTAGGGTGGGTAGCCGAGAATGGGGGAGTGGGGTTGGGTGGGTGAGTTATTAAAATTAATATAATTTAATTATGAGTAAAAAAAGTTTGAGCGTGGGAGGGGTAGGTGGTTGGTGGGAGGGGGCGATGAGAGTTGTTAAAAAATAATTTTAATATGAGTAAAAAAAATGATTGGAGGTGGGTGAGTTGTTAAAAAGTAATTTAAAAATGAATTTAAAAATATATTTTTTGACCTCACGACAGTAGTGGTGGTGGTGGTGGGGTGAGGGTGGGGAGTTGTTAAATAAATTTAATATAAGTAAAAAAAATAATATTTTTTTGATCGGGGAGGGGGTGGAGAGTTGTAAAAAATAACTTGAAAACAATTTTACGAGGGGTGGAGGGGTGGAGTAGGGGTGATTGATGTGGGGTGGGTAACGTGGGGGTGTATGGAAAGTTAGATGTGTGAGTGAGGATGTTAACATTTTTCGGAAAATGAAATACGTAGGAAAAATTCGTAAGTCATTTTACTCAAAAAAAAATGGGAAAAATATTTTTCGTAAAACATTTTCTCCATTTTTCAGTGTTTACCAAATAGCGGAAAATGATAAAAACATTTTCCACCAAATAAACGAAGCCTTAGTTTAATTTAAATCAGATCGGTCTTGGGGCCGGTCTGGTCCGGACTCATCAAAAAAGATATTATTTTAACCCCAATTTTTATTAAATTTATGTATGAAAATTATACAGAGTAAGTTTTATTTTTTAAGCAATCTTTACCCCCTTTAATTTTTTCCTGGCTTTGTCGTTACTCGTATTTATAATGACACCTCTTTTACCAAGTATTGGCAAAAAATATTCAGCTTAACAGCCCAAATATATGAACAATGCCATACATGTTCAAACTAGCTGTAAGAAGTGGAGATTTCATATTTAGTCAATGATATACACCCTTTATTTTATAATTTAAAATGCTTAATTTACAATTTGTAAGTTTGATATTATTACTCAGGAAATATGCTCCTAGTTGTGCTAAAAAATAAAAATGTCCCAAAATAGATATAGATAGGATATCCCTTTTAGCGAAAGGTACCAAAGGAGCACGTGAAGAGATCTAGTGTATGAATGAAGGCCTCCCTTCAGCTCTGAGCTCTTACGTGTATGCTAATACTAGAAATTAAGGTTGGCCCAGTTGGATAACTTTCAAACCATCAGGTTTTGACCTGGTGGCCAGAGCTATAAATCATGAGTTCGATTCTCCCCAGAAATAGGAGGAAAGACTCTCTTCTTAGAATTTTCTAGGCGCTTCTGTGTGTGTAGCGAAAAAAAAGAAATTAAGGTTGGCCCCAACTCTCTCTATCCGGCCCGGTGTCATCCATCTTGTTCGCTCGATTCGATTCAAAGGGTACTCAAGGTTTGTAAATATGTAAAACTTCATGCGCGCTGAATACACGACAAAACAAACTTTCTGGATATAGCATTAAAGGTTTTTGGATTTTCAAAACCTTTTAAATTGATATTTAGAACCTTTTAAATTGATATACAAAAAGTTTTTTGGTAAACGAAATTACGAGTCTTACAAAAGTCACAGGGTTTTGCCCCGTGATAAAGGGTTTAAAAACCTCAAAACACGTCATTTAGTTCCTCAAACGGACTTTGAAAGTTTTTATAAATAAAATGTTAAATGATGGTTAGTGTTAGTGTTTGAGATTAATAGTTGTGGTGTTAAAGATGTTCAGTTCGTGTGTTGAAAAGTGTCAGATGGTGTTGAAAAGTTCTGATTATTTAAAAAAATGTCACCACATATTTTTTTAAGAAGTTTCAGTTATTTACAAAAATATCATCGTGCATTTAAAAACACGTTTTTCCTAATCACTAGAAAAAATGCATTTTTTCATGAGAGTCCTGGGGTACTCCAATCGTGCAAACTATAATTTTTTAATTTTTTTATGCATACCAAGAAAGGTAATTGTATATAAATATATGTGTGTACGTATTATTTATAAAATAATTAAATCATTTAGATAATTAAAATTGTTTATAAAAAATATACTAATTCATAACCATAACTACGGTAAAGATTATGGGTACAAATTATAGACAGGAGCTAGCAAATCAAATATTTTTTAAAAAAATAATTAACTCATGACATATATTTTGTACAAACGAAGTACTTTCTCTCCGTCTAAATATAAAGTCCTTACTTTATTTTTTGTTTTGTCTACATTTAAATTTCTTAATTTATTTTAGCCAAAAACTTATAAAAAATGCGTTTTTTGTTAAGTTAACAAAAAACGTGTTTTACCGTCTCTCTCCTCTCTCTCTCTCTCTATACGCAAAGGGGAAGCTCTGCGTCTTCTTCGTCCTCACCGATCTCCCTCACCAAATCCATTACCGGCGACCTCTCCAATTTTCCCCAATTGCAATCGCCCTCACCGTCTTCTCCTTCTCCGGCAACACCAATCTCAATCGACGCCGCCCCCTAACTCCGAGCTCCCTGTTTGGCGACATGTTTTCCAGATCTTAAAGAAGCTTGTCTTGTCTGTTTAATTTCACGTTTACTTCATAGAATCAGATATAACTACCCATTTCGTTTTCAATTGTACTTCCGTACGTAATGGTTTTTGCCCAATTACCAGTTTTTACGAGCCCTAGACATTGAACAGATCAATACGGTGCTCTATATTTTTCTCTTTTGCGTGCCAGTGTTAGAGATTTTATGTGCCAGTTTTAGTGTAAATTAATGCCAGTTTATAAGTATTTGAGTACCAGTTTGAGAATTTGATGCATTGGTGGACTGGGTAATTAGATGCCAGTGTATGTGTTTTGGAGTGCCAGTCCATGTATTTTGGAGTGCCAGTTAGTGTATAATAGAGTGCCAGTAAGTGTGTAACTGAGTGTCAATGTATTTTTTGAATGTCAGTTCTTGTAATTTTGAATGCCAGTCCATGTTTTTTTGAATGCCAGTTCATATTTTTTTGAATATCAGCAAAAATAATTATCAGTATTTTTGAGTGCCAGTATATGCATTTTTGAATGCCAGTAAATGTGTTTTCAAATGCCAGTCTATGTATATAAAAGTGCCCGTGTGAAGAGTGTCAGTTCATGTATATAAAAGTGCCCGTGTAAAAAGTGTCAGTTTCATGTTTATAAAATGTCAGTATGAAATCACTGGTCATTTGTAATATTAACACTGGCATTTATCATGTTGCCAGTAATTACAAAAATGTCACCGTTTATTTTGAACATGGTTGCCAGTAATTACAAAATTGCCACCGTTTATTTTAAACAGCTTTTGAAAAATACGTTTTTTCTTAGCTTAAGAAAAAACTAGTTTTTTATAAGACCAACTCTTTATTTTATTACATAAGCAAGCTTATATTGTATAAATATCGTTTTACACAATCTTATCTTTGTAAAATTCATATGATTATTAAAAAATCATTATATATTTAATACACTTTTCATCATTTATTTTAAGAACAACGAAGGAAATTATATATTTAAATATAGAAATTGTTATGGAATCTAAACAACAACAAATATCCGTGATTTTAAGGGCCTACCAGTACCCACCAATCATCCCGACATTTGCCATGATGCTCACTCGCAATTCCAACTACCATCGGAAATTAACATGCATGTTGGGATTGAGTTGTGGACCATATCCTTTCTTTTAATTTACCATCTCTAGTTATGTTACTTGAAGACCCCCCCCCCCACCCCCACCACTCCATCATGTATAAATCTTTATTGTGGAACCGTATGGGTGAACAATGGTAAGAAATACTCATGCTAATGTGAGATCCCAACATGCTCAACAGGACTTTGTCCACACCTCACTGAATGGACTACAACTTACCCAAAAGGTCGACCTAGGTATTGGTTCGACCTAATCAGGTCCCGACCTAATTTGGTATGAAGTACATCTCTGACTTTTTAAGGCATGAGCTCAGGTCGACCTCATACACATGACCTCATACACATGAGCGACCTCGATCAAGCCTACCATCGTTGTACACGTTGCTAATAACAAACCCCTATATTTTTAGAGGCGGTTAATCCATATATTCCTGTCGGGTTTATAGGATTCTTCAACACTTGTTTAATCTGGTATAAATATCTACCATAATCATCATTAGATGGTAACGTCTCTTTACACTCGAGATTTTAACAAATAATTTGTTTACACCAAATACATTTATACTTATCCTAACGTCGGGTGGTTTTAGTCAAACATCATCTCGACTAGTTGTTTGTTCATGATTTCAGATTTAAGACGCTTTTGCTGGTTATTATCCCCGTACCGTACCAATAGGCCATACGTCTATCAATTGATTTCTATAGAAGGCGATGATCTCATTTTGTAAAACATGGAGTCTGGGTATCTGCTCATTCAATTTGCAGAGTTTTTTTTTCCTACGGAAATATGGATTCTTGCAAGCTCTCCAATTAGGTTTCAGCAAGTGTAATTTTCATAAAAATGTGAATAAGATCGACTTTTACATTTCTGTACACTAGAACCCATAGCATCCTAGCTAAGTAACCAGAGGTTGTGCAGTTTAGATGATACGATCATGCCAGTGCCACTAGAGAAGCTTTTTGACATGGGTGTGCCAATTAAAGGACACTACTGTCCGTGCTCGACCGAAAAGTTATGGGTTGGGCCTGTTTTGACCTATTTTCTGATTTCTCTCTTGTACCTAGGATTAGGGTTATTTCTTATATCCCATATATAACCAAGTGACAGCCATAAACATGTTGTAACATCATATTGTGAGATTTTTGAGAATAATCCTGACTTGCTTGTTAGTACCCCTAGACGTACTTATTGATTAGAAGGAACCGGGTAAACAATTCTTGTGGTGTTGTATGATCTAGTGCAATTTTCTACTTCGTTATTGTTCCTCTATTGCTTGTGGGTCCATCATATTTTGTGTCGTTTTCCAAAAATAATACTCCCTCCGTCCCTAAATGTTTGTCCCACTTTTTTTGCTTTTATTACGAAGGAACTTTGAACAATAATTTTAGGTTTATTTAACTATACAAATAAAAATCTAAAACTCATTATTGATACACCATCATTAATACTATCAATTGTAAGTTTTAGATCTTCATTTGTATAATTAAATCAACCTAAAATTATTGTTCAAAGTTCTTTCGTAATAAAAGCAAAAAAAAGTGGGACAAATATTTAGAGACGGAGGGAGTATTATAAGAGCTATCCCATGGAGTAGCCCAGCGATAAGGAGGTAAGAGATGATAAGGAAGATTTGTATTTGAGTAGTGGAAGAAGCAACTTGGTGAATTGATGATTGAAATTAAACTCAAATTTACTCCCTCCGTCTCATCAAAACTGATACTTATTTCCTTTTTGATTCGTCCCACCAAAACTGATATTACCCAAAATGACAAAGGAATCTTCACTATTTACCCCACTCATTCTCTCTCTTATTTCACTTTTACACTCACAACATTCTCTATCTTAACTATTTCTCCCACTCATTCTCTCTCCTATTTAATTCTTCATACTCATAACATTTTCTTTCACTTTTTCTCTCACTTATTTTTCCTTAATCCCCGTGCCCAGAAATTTGATATCAATGTTGGTGGGACGGAGGAAGTATATGTTTATTGAACATACCAAAAGTGTCGAGTTGGGCCAAGCAATTAAAGCCCAATCACAGATGGCATTGTCGCCCACATTCTCAATGAGACTGATCCCATCAGAACAAGGCCCAAGGCCCATCTCAAATATCAGTCGACTAAGCCCATAGTCCGACCTACCAGGTCCCGACTTAACTTAGTCCGACCTCATGATCCATATTATAATTCGGGTACGAACCATGCTCTACCCGTCAGTCAGGTCGATCATTCCACAAATGGCGACCTCGACCTAAATAGCAAACGTCGAGCTAGCGGAGATAGACGCACGTGGGTCAAGTCTTACCATAACTGACTCCCTACAAATCAGGGACCGTTACAGGACACGTTCACACCTCATGTAACTGTTCCTACAATCTCGGAGCTCATGTAGCCATGTCATTAAATCACTTACATCTACTATAAATACCTGATCACTACCAACGGTGCAAAGGTAACTGCCATTTTGTATTCTGAGTTCATTATTCAATACATTTTGAGTTTTATTCAACGGTATTCTTACTCTCACGTCCGAGCGTCTTCGTCGGAGACATATTCGGCTAGTCGTGGGTTCTGATTTCAGGTCAAGGAGCTAGGTGATTAATCTTGCCACGTGGAGAATTATTGATAAGCACAATTCCTGCAGCATCATTTATGAATCTTGAGATTGAGAATGGGTTCATGTACCCTATAAATAAGAGAGCACAAACACCGAGTTATATATAAAAAAAAAAAAGTGGTGGAAATAATTTACTCCAATGTATTCGGTCTAAATTAGCCAACCAAATATAATATAGGAATTGATTGCTCAAAGTCTAAACAGAATTAAATGAGAAATGTCAACGTGTTAAGAAATGAATAATTAGCTAGTGTGCTTATCTAACATTTTATTTTATTTTATTTTGGTTGAATCTAACTATAAGCCATACCTTTGTCAAAGTTCCAAAATGAATAACTATATAAAAAAATTAAATTTAAAATTTTGTTGGTTATTCATTTTGAGACGTAAGTAAGGAGTGTGGCTAATTACACCCGTCAAATTTCTATCTCCACTCATTCTTAGGCTTTAAATATTGTACGGTACTACAACATATAACAAAAGGTGACCGGTCTTAAGACGAAGTTGTATTATGTATACCTTGCTTCTACTGGAGAGTGACTGCCTCACTTTTCATGTGTACTTACAAGAAGCAGATCTGTTTTTATCACTTTAAAACTGTTGCAGCCAACCTTACTTTGGTGGCATAATTCCTTAATTTAGATTTTTGGTTTTAATCTTTCGTACAGATTCCGAGTCCGAGTGTCTACACTACTTCTTCATCAGTTGACTCGTAGTCAATCTTGTCCGTTTATTTTAATTTCAATGAGTCATGTTCATCGCATTAGATGGAGCTATTTCGAATATTTTGCCCCTTCGAAAACATTTTGTCCGTCCATTCCTCGTCTCACGATTCAGCTCGCCCAACTGCTATGCAATCGAACAATTTCTTACACTTATGAAGCTTTAATATCTTTCCTATGTACCAAAAAAAAATAAAAAATACTTTTATATATATATATATATATATGAGTATATATATATATATATATACTCCCTCCGTCCCATGTCAATGGACACCAACTTTATGGGTGTGGGAATTAAGGAAAAGTAAGAGAGAGAAAAAGTGAAAGAAAATGTTGTGAGTATGAATAATTAAATAGGAGAGAGAATGAGTGGGAGGAATAGTTAGGAGAGAGAATGTTGTGAGTGTAAAAGTAAAGTAGGAGAGAGAATGAGTGGAGGAAATAGTGAATATTCTTTTCCATTTTGGACAGTGTCCATTCACGTGGGAACTGGGACGTCCCAAAAAGGAAATAAGTGTCCATTCACGTGGGACGGAGGGAGTATATATAGATATATATACACTCCCTCTGTCCCACGTGATTACAAACTAACTTTTTGGGTGTGAGAATTAAGGAAAAGTGATGTAAGAAAGAGAAAAAGTTAAATGTTGTAAGTATGAAAAATTAAATAGGAGAGAGAATGAGTGGGAGGAATAGTGAGGAGAGAGAATGTTGTGAGCGTAAAACTGAAGTAGGAGAGATAATGAGTGGATGGAATAGTGAATATTCTTTGCCATTTTGGAAAGTTTGCATTTACGTGGGACGGACCAAAATAGAAAATAAGTTTGCATTCACGTGGGGCGGAGGGAGGAATTTTTTCTTAAATAATACTTTTTTAAAATTTTATTTATCAAAGTGACTTACTGTTCAAACTTTTCCTTAAAATGTCCCATTTTTTGAAAACTCGCTACACCGTATAGCGAGTTTATAATTTTTCAATTAAAATCGCTACACAGTGTAGCGATTTTAAATTTACTAAATTTTATTTAATATTTATGCTTAAAAAAAAAAACCAAATTTGAAATCGCTGCAGGGTGTAGCGATTTCAAATTGACACGTATCTAAACCAAACAAACAACAAAGTCCACCGCGCACACTCTATACTAATAATAATACTAATAATAATAAGTACTTCTTCCGGCTCTAAATTACAAAATAATAATATAAAAATTATATATTAATAATAAAGAAATTAAATAGAAATATTATTTTTTCCATCTCAAATAAATATTTTAAAAAATGTACATCTATAAAAAAATATTTTTCATTTCAAAAATAAATATTTTTTTCGACTCAAAATGAATAATCAAAAAATAATACTACATTTTTTGTTCAAATAAATGAGCATTACTTCCTTAGTCTCAATGAATATTTTATAAAATAATACTCTCTCATTTGCCTCAAAAATTAATATCATATTTTGAGACGAAGCACTAACATTACAAACATTAATTTTAGAGGCGAATGAAGTAGTATTAATTTTTAAAATATTCATTGAGATGAAGGAAGTAATGCTCATTTTTTTGAGATAAAAAATGTAGTATTATTTTTTGGTTATTCATTTTGAGTCGAAAGAAATATTTATTTTTGAAATGAAAAATATTTTTTTATAGAAGTACATTTTTTAAAATATTTATTTGAGATGAAAAAAAATAATATTTCTATTTAGTTTTCTTTATTATTAATATATAATTTTTATATTATTATATTGTAATTTAGAGTCGGAGGAAGTACTTATTATTATTAGTATTATTATTAGTATAGAGTGTGCGTGGTGGACTTTGTTGTTTGTTTGGTTTAGATATGTGCCAATTTGAAATCGCTATACCCTGTAGCGATTTCAAATTTGATTTTTATTTTTTATTTTTTTTAAGCATAAATATTAAATAAAATTTAGTAAATTTAAAATCGCTACACCGTGTAGCGATTTTAATTGAAAAATTATAAACTTGCTACACGGTGTAGCGAGTTTTCAAAAAATGAGACATTTTGGGAAAAAGTTTGAACAGCAAGTCACTTTGGTAAATAAAATTTTAAAAAAGTATTATTTGAGAAAAATTCGCGGAGTATATATATATATATATATATATATATATATATATATATATATATATATATATATATATATATATATACTCCCTCCGTCCCATTATTTAGTTCATCATTTTGGTCTTGGCACGCAAATTAAGGTTGGAGAAAATGTTGTAAGTGTAATAGTAAAATAGGAAAGAGAATGAGTGGAGGAAATAGTAAATTTGAAAAGTGTTGTGAGTGTAATAGTGAAATAGGAGAGAGAATGAGTGGAGAAAATAGTAAAGATTCTTTGCCAAAAAAGGAAAGATGAAGCTTTAAATGGGACACCCAAAATGGCAAAATGTGAAGTTATTAATGGGACGGAGGGAGTATATATATAAATATTAGAGCCGTCAAGTTGGGACGGTCCCGTCGGGACGTCCCGTCCCGCCATACAAATGGGACGGGATGGGACGGAATATTTTAGTCCCGTCCCGTTTTCGTCCCGTCCCGTATCGTCCCGTTCCCGTTGCGGGACAACTTATTTTTATCCCGTCTCGTCCCGTTTTCCCGTATTGACCCGTACAAGTATTATGTTTATCACCACCACTACTAGTCTACTACTACACACTGTTTTATATGATTTTGCTATGTTCCCGCAGGTCCCTAAACATCCTCCAACCTCGAGGAGCCATAAATCAACTTCTTTTCAAGTTTTCATGAATTTAGCATTCTTAATTTAGTTTTTCTTAACTTGGGAGTTGAATACTCTTGCTTATCATAGTACACATCTTTAATCTCACCAATATTTATTTGAAATCGAGCCAAAATTTTGTCTGCCTTCTATGTGTACACAGCAATATAGTACCTGAACTAAATTAAGAATGCTAATTACAAGAGTTTCTGTAAGTTTGTTGATAAATTACTACTATTTCTTGCTAGTCAACGCTATCTCTCATAGTCAATGGGTCCCGCATGGGTCCCGCGGGATCCCGCATCTCGCAAATGGGACGGGATGGGACGGAGTATTTTAGTCCCGTCCCGTCTTGTCCCGACAACGTAATTTCGTCTCGTCTCATCCCGTATTCCCGTATTGACGGCTCTAATATATACTCCCTCCGTCCCAGCCGAGTGTACACTTATTTTCCTTTTGGTCCGTCCCAGCCGAGTATACACTACCAAAAATGGAAAAGGTTTTAATATTTTATATTCTCCATACCCCACCCACTAATTAACTCTACTCATTCTTCACCATACAATTTATTCAACCAACCTACTATTTACTTCACTCATTCTCTCTCTTCATTTTCTATCACATATTTTCATTATCTTAATAATATTTCTTAATTGGCGTGCCTTGATGAATGGTGCACACAGGGGTGGGACGGAGGGAGTATAAACCATTTTCATGGGCTAATTTGTGAAAACCCAATGGTGTATTTTTAATGTGTTGATTTCGTAAGAAGGAAAGGTATCAAATGGACAGGAAACATGTGATGGTAGAGGCAATAGATTAAGAATCCTGCTGAAGAATACAGATCAAATGGCCAGGTCAAGAATCATGTGATTTGAGCTCCGAATCTGTAAAGGTCTTGACCAACATTTTGCTTTACCATGACTCCAAATTACCAACCCCCCCCCCCCTGTTTTTTAGAGATGGATTTTACACCTCGCATTAGAGACATTTAATCAACATGCCTTCTTATTTCAATTTCGTACTGCTCGGAAAACAATATGCTATCAAAGTCGGTGGTGAAATTAGGATTACAGAGAAACAAACGCAAATTACAAAATGAAATATAAATTTGGTACAAATGGGATAAACATATCCTGTAATGCTTTTTTTTTTTTTTTCCATATAGAAAGGCGAAAATTGATAAAATTCCTATTTTTAAAGGTAAAATATCATAATTTATATGTTTACAGGGAAGGAAATTATCAATTTTCAAAATTAAGGCCATCTGCTCCAACAGTTTGTTGTAAAATCTGCGCTAAAACTCTAAACGGGTGAAATTTCAACACCAAATATTTTCAAGTCAATTTTAAAAAATGTCATTATATAAAAAAATTATATTTTCCGTCTCAAGTCAACTTTAAAAAATGTAATTATATAAAAAAATTATTTCCTTCATTTCAAAAATGAATATTACTTTTAACTCAAAATAAATCACCAAAAAATAATACTACTTTTTTTGCCAAATAATTGCATTATTATGTGCTTTAACTAGAAG
Source organism: Adenophora triphylla var. japonica (assembly GCA_022495995.1). NCBI lineage: Eukaryota > Viridiplantae > Streptophyta > Magnoliopsida > Asterales > Campanulaceae > Adenophora > Adenophora triphylla. The sequence continues at coordinate 1,247,723 of JAFEMH010000025.1, forward strand.
GAAAAATTATATTTTCCGTCTCAAATAACTGAAATTTTTTAAGTAGCGAAATCAAATTACTTTTTTTTGCCCAATTCGAGGAAAACATTGTTAGTATGTGCATTAACTTGATATTGTCCTATTTAAAGAAATTTGTAAGTAAAAAACGGGTTGATAAAATTTTTGAATCCCTCCTAAACCCGCATTGACCCGCTTCTAATGAAAAGAGTTTGGAAATGTTTTCTTTTAAATCGGGTGGGATTGGGGTGGATTTGGGATTAGCTCGAACCGTCCCATTTAACCCGAACCCGCATAGTATTCATTTTTTAAAAAAAATAAATTTTAAATATTGATAATATTTGTATATTATTATTTATTTAAAATTGCATTATTATGTGCTTTAACTAGAAGGGAAAATATATTTTCCGTCTCAAGGAACTAAAATTTTTTAAGTAGCGAAATCAAATTACTTTTTTTGGCCCAATTCTAGGAAAACAGTGTTAGTATGTGCTTTAACTTGATATTGCCCTATTTAAAGAATTTTGTAAGTAAAAAACGGGTTGATAAAATTTTTGAATCCCTCCTAAACCCGCATTGATCCGCTTCTAATGAAAAGAGTTTGAAAATGTTTTCTTTTAAATCGGGTGGGATTGGGGTGGATTTGGGATTAGCTCGAACCGTCTCATTTAACCCGAACACGCATAGTATTCATCTTTTTTTTAAATAAATTTTAAATATTGATAATATTTGTATATTATTATTTATTTATTTGTTTATAGTTTATTGTATTTTCTTATTTTTCTATGTCATATTATTAATCTCTACATTTATAAGGAAATAAAGGGAAAAAATAGCATTGTATAATAGAAATATTAATCATTTTTTCTTCATCTTTTGTCCTATTTTAAACGTTTAAAAATTGGTTAGGATATTAAAGAGATGAATGATTTTATTATAAAGTATAAAAAGTTGGGTACAAAGTAATTAGTGAATAGTTGTTGTGAGTATGACTTATAAGGCAATTGGATAAAAAAATATTAAAATTTTTTCATTGTAATTTTTTTAAATTTAAAATGGGACACCTTTTATTAAAAAAAAAAAAAGGAAGTTTAAAATTGTGGGGACCCCGACCCGGAACCTACACGTGTCCCGAGTTGGAGCGTCCCCAAACTAACCCAAAAACACTAAACTTTTAAAACTTTACTTTGACTTTCAAACATGAACATGAATAACATAACATTTCAGAAGAACTCCACTCTACTCCACATCGGAGGAGGAGATAACTAACTTTGAAAATAGTTAACTGTTTAGTTACAAAAGATTTAAGGTTATGACGTAAAGTTTAAGATCTATAATTACAAACTCCAAGAATGGAGTTACCAAAATACAATTTATACGTCACCCTAAACATACCCTGACAATACCCCAAAAGATTACTCCAAACTCCTCTCCGTCCTTACTTGGGCGGTCCTCCTGTCTCGGGATCTAAAACAAGAAGGGAGAGGGGTGAGAATAAATCTCAGCAAGCTATTATGAATGCAGCAATATGCCAAATAAATGCAACATATAACAAGTCGCACATAACACCTTGGGAAAGCTATAAACATATTCCATTACCTTGGTTTACCTTTTCCCGTCTGAACAGTAGTCGTACAACATTGGGTATAATAATACTCCAATTACAGTGAGCTGCTTAAGCAATACTCACGTCTTATAAGACCCGTTTTCAGGAACCATATAAGACAGTAGCAACTCTGTAAGGCTTGTGGCTCAATACAGATGCTATACCCCAACCTGTGGCCACAGGAGGGGACGGTCACAGATATAACATAATCCGATCACATTAGGTCACACTTCCATAATTGATCGTATTCTGTTATACCCCCAACGTCAGCTGACTCACACATAATCAAGCACATAATAGATACTTGAATAAAATCCACAAAAAGGGATAACAACATATCAACATGGTAAACTATACTCATGTCCAACCAATATCATAGTGCAATATTTATTCAATACACTATGCAATAGAAACAATGTATATGAACTCAATGTAAGGCAAAGAAGTAGCATAAATCCATCCTACAAGGTCATTATACAATAATACATAGCCTCTTGAAAGGTCCAAGGGGAATCTATCAAGTTGGGATCATAATTGTTTAGTTACTAAACTAGTTTATCTAACGTTTTCCAAGCAACATTTAAGGTACTTCCACTATTCCATTTTAATCACTTAGAACGTCATTGTGAAGCCAAGGTATTCTACTTTAATCTAGGTTAAAAGGATTTCATTATGGTTCGAGTTTGATTAGGTTTGAATAGCTATAAAGTTGAGGTGAGAAAATCTGGCCAGGGGACGACTCGTCCCCCAGGGCACGACTCGTCCCCAATTTACCCCCCACTGAACCTGGCGTCCCCCCTTAGGTCACGACTTCCCTTCGACCAAGGGACGACTCGTCCCTCGGCCCAGAATTTGCACAAACAGCAGAAATCAACACAAAAATCCCAAGAAACCCAATGTACAACCAAATGCATTCTAAGTTATGAACCTAAAGGGCATTTCCAACTTGGGTAACTTTAATCTACTCCTTTAACTCCATGAAATCAAGTCTTAAACCTAGATCCATTCAACTTCCATAACGCACAATATTTCTACAAACCCAACAAGGTTCTAAATCAACACATTCAACTCCCAATAGTTTTCCCAAGCAAGAAATCACCAACATAAGAACAAGAACCACAAGAAATATTCATGAACATTCATGAGAAGAGAAGTCATAACAACTTACTTGGATATTAGAAGGAAATGTGAATCTTTCTAGTTAGATGAGTTCCCCAAGATGATCAATCTTCAAATGTGCTCCTAGACTTGGATTTTGATGAAGAATGCCTTGACTTCAAAGCTTGGCAAGGAGGGCTTCAATGGAGGTCTCTCTCTCTCTAAGCTTTCCCTAGGTTGATTGTGTAGTGAATGAGAAGATGAGGGAGAAGGAGGGGAAGTGTGGGGCAAAAGTGAAGGAAGTAAGAGGAAGTATAAGGAGGAGACACTTGGCAAGGCATGAGGGAAGTAAGAGATTTTGGCCCCTCCCCCCATAATTAATAACCAAGGCTTTCACTCATCCTACCCAAATTAATTTAAAACAAATCTTATCCCATTAATTCTTCCTACTTATTTTAATTCTCCTCACACTATTTCTCATATTTCCAATTTTATTATTTTCCAAGTTTATTTATTTAATGTCCAATAAATTCTCATAAGGTCCTACAATTACTTTTCACCCAATTTATCCTAATTTAAGAATTTAAGGATATAATTGAACACATAAAGCTAGCATGAATATTAAAAGCATATAATTAAATATTAAAAAATGAGTGCCTAGGGTTGGGGTCGTCACACTCACTCCCCCTTAAAGAAAATTCGACCCGAATTTTAAAAAGGAAACTTACTTGGATTTTCAAACAACCACGGGTATTTCGCTCTCATCTCCGACTCTAGTTCCCACGTCGCTTCCTCTACGGTGTGATTCTTCCAAAGTACTTTTACTATCGGGATACTCTTGGTTCTCAACTCTTTAACTTGGAATTCTAAGACTCTTAATGGCTCTTCAACATACGACATGTCCGCTTGGACATCATCGGGAGGAGAGCTCAAAACATGGGAGGGATCATGACAATACTTTCTTAACATCGAGACATGGAAAACATCATGGAGCAAAGAGAGAGACGGAGGCAACGCTAACCGGTAAGCCAATTCCCCTATCTTCTCTAGAATCTCAAACGGTCCCACAAACCTCGGAGCCAACTTACCCTTATTACCAAACCTTTTAATCCCCGTCCTCGGAGAAACCTTCAAGAACACAAAGTCACCAACCCGAAATGATAAATCCCGTCTTCTATTGTCGGCGTAGCTTTTCTGTCGACTCTGAGCTGTCTTCAATCTATCTCGAATCACCTTGATCTTCTCCGTAGAATCTCGAACCAAATCCGGGCCCCAAAGTCTTGCTTCACCAACCTCGTCCCAACACATCGGAGATCGACACTTCCTACCATACAAAGCTTCATACGGAGCCATCTCAATACTGGACTGATAACTGTTGTTGTAAGCAAACTCCACTAAAGGTAGATGATCCTCCCAAGACAATTGGAAATCCATCACACTAGCTCGTAACATATCCTCAAGTATCTGAATAGTTCTTTCTGACTGACCATCGGTTTGAGGATGAAACGCGGTACTAAAACACAACTTAGAACCCAAAGCTTCATGCAATGCTCTCCAAAATCTAGATGTAAACCTCGGATCTCTATCGGAAACAATACTAACCGGAACCCCGTGAAGTCTCACAATCTCCTTCAAATACAACTGGGCTAACTTCTCTAACGAAAACTTAGTTGATACCGGAAGAAAATGAGCCGACTTTGTCAACCGATCCACAATAACCCATATAGCATCCATCTTCTTCACGGTGAGAGGCAAACCCGAAACAAAATCCATCGAAATTCCTTCCCATTTCCATTCCGGAATATCCAATGGTTGAAGTAGTCCCGCCGGTCTTTGATGTTCTGCCTTAATCTGTTGACACGTCAAACACTTAGATACATAATCCGCTATTTCTCTTTTCATTCCATTCCACCAATATCCACGCTTCAAGTCTTGATACATTTTGGTACTCCCCGGATGAATCGCAAACTTGGACTTATGGCCATCCTCTAAAACACGCTTCTTGATTTCCGGCGATGACGGAACGCAAATTCTCCCTTGGAAAGTTAAAATCCCATCTCGATTCAAAGCAAAATCCCCGGCTTTCCCATCTTGCACTTGATCACAAATTTTCTTCAATTCCGGATCTTCTTGTTGAGCTTCCTTCAAATCACCATACAATGTCGGAACGGCTCGAACATTCGCAACTATCACTTCACTCTTCAACTCTCGAGAACTCAAAGCTGTCACATACGCCTTTCGGCTAATCGCATCGGCCACCACATTGGCCTTCCCCGGATGATAGGATATGACACAATCAAAATCCTTCAAAAACTCTAACCATCTTCTTTGCCGGTTGTTCAACTCCTTTTGGGTAAATAGGTACTTCAAACTCTTATGATCGGTGAAAATCTCGAATTTCGCTCCGTAAAGATAATGCTTCCACTTATGCAACGCAAATACAATTGCCGCCAATTCCATATCATGAGTAGGGTAATTCTGTTCCGCCGGTGATAACTTCCTAGAGGCATACGCAATAACCTTTCCATCTTGCATTAACACACATCCCAAACCCGCCTTCGAGGCATCACTATAAATAACAAAATTCTCGCAACCACTCGGAAGGGTAAGAACCGGAGCCGTCGTCAACCTCTTCTTTAATTCATCAAAACTTGCTTCACACTTGGAATCCCACACAAACAATACATCTTTCCGAGTCAACCTAGTCAACGGAGTCGCTATCCGAGAAAACCCTTCAATGAACCTCCGATAGTACCCCGCCAAACCAAGAAAACTACGGACTTCGGTCACAGTCGAAGGTTGCTTCCAATTAACCACGGCTTCAATCTTTGAAGGATCCACGGAAATTCCCGAACTCGACACAACATGCCCCAAGAAAGAAATCTGCTCAAGCCAAAACTCGCACTTACTGAACTTAGCATACAACTGCTTCTCACGAAGAACGGACAAGACAATCCTCAAATGATTCTCATGCTCTTTCCGGGACTTAGAATACACAAGAATATCATCAATAAAGACCACCACAAAACTATCGAGATAAGGCTTGAAGACACGATTCATCATATCCATAAACACGGCTGGAGCATTAGTCAACCCAAACGGCATCACCACAAACTCATAATGACCATACCTAGTACGGAAAGCTGTCTTAGCAACATCATCCGGCCTAATCTTCAACTGATGGTATCCGCTTCTCAAATCAAGCTTTGAGTAGATAACGGAACCTTGGAGTTGGTCAAACAAATCGTCTATATGCGGAAGAGGATATTTATTCTTAATGGTGGCTTGGTTCAACAAACGATAGTCAATACACAATCGTAAGGTACCATCCTTCTTCCTAACAAACAAGACCGGTGCTCCCCACGGAGACACACTAGGGCGAATAAAACCTCGGTCTAACAATTCTTGCAATTGGACCTTCAACTCTTTTAACTCGGCCGGAGCCATTCTATAGGGTGCTTTAGAGATAGGAGCGGTACCGGGTACTAAGTCAATACAAAACTCTATCTCACGGTCCGGAGGCATAGAGTACTCACTAGAGAACACATCACTAAATTCATTCACAACCGGAACATGAGCTAACTCGGGAGGCTTCTTATTGGAATCTACCACATAAGCTAAGTAACCCGTACACCCTTAGATAGCATCTTTCTAGCTTTTAAGGCGTAAATAACATGTAACCCGAACATAGATTTATCGGCATCAAATATAAATGTAGGCACATCAGGCATAGCAAATGAGACTCGCTTCCTACGACAGTCTACCAAAGCATGGCACTGACTCAACCAATCCATACCAAGGATCACATCAAAATCACGGATTGGTAGCTCGACCAAATCCACCGGCAATACATGCCCACATATAGTCACATCACATCCACGATATATCAAAGAAGATTCAAGGCTCTCTCCCATAGGAGTAGAGACCTCTAACACATAAGGCATAGATTCGTGCAAGATATGCAATGGGAATGCAAAATGAGACGCCACAAATGAATGGGAAGACCCGGGATCTATAAGAATGCGGGCCTTAACTCCCGAGACAGAACTATACCTCTAATGACGGCATTAGGATCGACCTCTCCTCGACCCAAAGCAAACACCCGACCTTGGACTCTATCCTTAGGTTTCCCATCAACATCTCTCTTCACACCACTTCCTTGACCCCGAATCCGGTACCCGTCGCTTGCTTATTCTCAGTAACTTGGGACAATTCCTCCCGAAATGGCCCGGCGATCCACACTCCAAACACTTGCCTTGTTTGTTCCAACACTTGTCCTCCGAATGCCCTATCCTCTTGCAAAACCCACATGTTGTCCCAAGCTGACCGGAAGTCGCACGATTTGCCTGAGCCGCCACACGACCCCCTCGATTCGCTCCCGGGTGAAAGTCCCTCGCACTCTATTCTCGTCCCGATCCTTGACCCCGAAATTTGTTCCCTGTTTCCTCCTTCATTCTTACCACGATGCTCCTCTATGTCGTTCTCAATCCGGTACGCCATATTCACCGCCGCTTGGAAATTGGCGAAGCATGCGTCAACAACCGCTTCCGAAACTCAACTCTTAAACCTTTCACAAACCGGTAAACTCGCCTCTCTTCATCCGGCACCAAATGAGGACAATATCGGGCCAATTCTCGTGAACTTCGCCGAATACCGCGCTACCGTCATGGTCCCTTGCTCCAGCTTTCGAAACTCGCCTTCCTTCTTGTCTCTAGTAACCATCGGCACAAAGTGATCTCGGAAGTTGAGCGTGAAGTTCTCCCACGTCTGCGGTGTCAAATCTCGGTCCCAACCATCCTTTACCACTTGCCACCAATGCTCCGCTGGTCCTTCCAATTTGAAAACGGCGCATCTCACTTTCTCCGCATCCGTACTCTCCATAGCCGCGAAAATCTTGTTCATAGCCTCAAGCCACCTCTCAGCCTTCACCGGATCCGGATCTCCGTTGAAGCTAGGAGGAGACATCTTCACGAACTTCTCCAACCCATGTTGCCCTTGCAGCCTAGATTCGATTCAAATTCTCGATTCCGAGTTGCCATATGCTGAAGGAACCCTCGGAACATGTCCATCATTTCGGCGTTCGGATTACCAACACCACCCAAACCCAGATTCGGATCACCTTCATTTCCCGCCATTACAACAAACTCCTGCATTAAACACTCGACGTCAGTTATCACACACTCTCACTCAGCTAGACTCTACCCGAGAATTCAAACCGAGCTCGATACAACCGCTGGGGACCCCGACCCGGAACCTACACGTGTCCCGAGTTGAAGCGTCCCCAAACTAACCCAAAAACATTAAACTGTTAAAACTTTACTTTGACTTTCAAACATGAACATGAATAACATAACATTTCAGAAGAACTCCACTCTACTCCACATCGGAGGAGGAGATAACTAACTTTGAAAATAGTTAACTGTTTAGTTACAAAAGATTTAAGGTTATGACGTAAAGTTTAAGATCTATAATTACAAACTCCAAGAATGGAATTACCAAAATACAATTTATACGTCACCCTAAACATACCCCCCGACAATACCCCAAAAGATTACTCCAAACTCCTCTCCGTCCTTACTTGGGCGGTCCTCCTGCCTCGGGATCTAAAACAAGAAAGGGAGAGGGGTGAGAATAAATCTCAAAGAAGCTATTATGAATGCAGCAATATGCCAAATAAATGCAACATATAACAAGTCGCACATAACACCTTGGGAAAGCTATAAACATATTCCATTACCTTGGTTTACCTTTTCCCGTCTGAACAGTAGTCGTACAACATTGGGTATAATAATACTCCAATTTACAGTGAGCTGCTTAAGCAATACTCACGTCTTATAAGACCCGTTTTCAGGAACCATATAAGACAGTAGCAACTCTGTAAGGCTTGTGGCTCAATACAGATGCTATACCCCAACCTGTGGCCACAGGAGGGGACGGTCACAGATATAACATAATCCGATCACATTAGGTCACACTTCCATAATTGATCGTATTCTGTTATACCCCCAACGTCAGCTGACTCACACATAATCAAGCACATAATAGATACTTGAATAAAATCCACAAAAGGGATAACAACATATCAACATGGTAAACTATACTCATGTCCAACCAATATCATAGTGCAATATTTATTCAATACACTATGCAATAGAAACAATGTATATGAACTCAATGTAAGGCAAAGAAGTAGCATAAATCCATCCTACAAGGTCATTATACAATAATACATAGCCTCTTGAAAGGTCCAAGGGGAATCTATCAAGTTGGGATCATAATTGTTTAGTTACTAAACTAGTTTATCTAACGTTTTCCAAGCAACATTTAAGGTACTTCCACTATTCCATTTTAATCACTTAGAACGTCATTGTGAAGCCAAGGTATTCTACTTTAATCTAGGTTAAAAGGATTTCATTATGGTTCGAGTTTGATTAGGTTTGAATAGCTATAAAGTTGAGGTGAGAAAATGCCGAGGGACGACTCGTCCCCCGTGGCACGACTCGTCCCCAATTTACCCCCACCGAACCTCGGCGTCCCCCTTAGGTCACGACTTCCCTTCGACCAAGGGACGACTCGTCCCTCGGCCCGAAATTTGCACAAACACGAGAAATCAACACAAAAATCCCAAGAAACCCAATGTACAACCAAATGCATTCTAAGTTATGAACCTAAAGGGCATTTCCAACTTGGGTAACTTTAATCTACTCCTTTAACTCCATGAAATCAAGTCTTAAACCTAGATCCATTCAACTTCCATAACGCACAATATTTCTACAAACCCAACAAGGTTCTAAATCAACACATTCAACTCCCAATAGTTTTCCCAAGCAAGAAATCACCAACATAAGAACAAGAACCACAAGAAATATTCATGAACATTCATGAGAAGAGAAGTCATAACAACTTACTTGGATATTAGAAGGAAATGTGAATCTTTCTAGTTAGATGAGTTCCCCAAGATGATCAATCTTCAAATGTGCTCCTAGACTTGGATTTTGATGAAGAATGCCTTGACTTCAAAGCTTGGCAAGGAGGGCTTCAATGGAGGTCTCTCTCTCTCTAAGCTTTCCCTAGGTTGATTGTGTAGTGAATGAGAAGATGAGGGAGAAGGAGGGGAAGTGTGGGGCAAAAGTGAAGGAAGTAAGAGGAAGTATAAGGAGGAGACACTTGGCAAGGCATGAGGGAAGTAAGAGATTTTGGCCCCTCCCCCCATAATTAATAACCAAGGCTTTCACTCATCCTACCCAAATTAATTTAAAACAAATCTTATCCCATTAATTCTTCCTACTTATTTTAATTCTCCTCACACTATTTCTCATATTTCCAATTTTATTATTTTCCAAGTTTATTTATTTAATGTCCAATAAATTCTCATAAGGTCCTACAATTACTTTTCACCCAATTTATCCTAATTTAAGAATTTAAGGATATAATTGAACACATAAAGCTAGCATGAATATTAAAAGCATATAATTAAATATTAAAAAATGAGTGCCTAGGGTTGGGGTCGTCACAAAAATGGAACGAAGGGAGCATTTATTTATTTGATAGTGAAATAATTTTTCCTAATGTTAAATTTAATTACTTGCGATATAAAAAAAAAACATGATTATATAACAATAACACTAAAGAAATATGTAAAAATCAAACGGGGATGTAGAAGTTGAATACGGCTCAAGAACAAAATAACTTCTCAAAAATCAAAATTGATGATACTTGAAAATTTCATCTCATGTAATTTGTTTGTTTGGAGAATCACTAGAGTCAAGAGTTCCGAATTGCAGTTGAAGAGAAAGATTTGGAGACTTATAACTATATTGATTACGCTTTCCCAATCGTTGGCGAAACTAAGTGATACTGTGGACAAATTACGCACATATCACGTTCAATACACAATAAATATGTTTTACATTAAAAATATGTGTTCAATTCCATAGCATTGAAAAATGGATGTCAAATGTGATTATTATTGAATAGAAAGGGAATTTACGTATAAAACGCGCTTCGTACAAACTAACTATGTCTTAAATATATTTTTATTTTAGTGACCTTCAATCTGATATTTGTACTAATAATATAGTTTTCAAAGAAGTGTTTTACAATGTACACATACATTTCTATTTCCTGTTATATTTGTATGAATTTTCGTCAATATGTATTAATAGTTGTCCGTGCATCGCACGGGAGTTACACTAGTTCACTCTAAAAATGAGGATTGAAAAAAAGACATGTACGGGCACAAGTTGTGCACGAGATTGAAGAAAAAAAAGAATTAAGCGGATGTCTCTTCAGATATTACAACATCCGACACAACATTTGTTAGAAGATCAATTTTTGCTGCTGCGGATATTTTTATTATTATTATTTACCTTTCCCAATTTTTAATTTCTTTTTGGGAAGTTGGATTCACTATAAAAATGAGAATTGAAAAAAAAATGTGCGGGCACAAGTTGTGCACGAGATTGAAGATAAAGAAGAACTGATACGGATGTATCTTCAAATATTACAACATCCGACACAACATATATTAGAAGATCAAATTTTTGTGCAGATATTTGTTTTTATTATTATTATTATTTATATTTCCTAATTTTTAGTTTCTTTTTGGTAAGTTGAAAATCTACGTTGTAGATGTTTCAACTTGAAAGAGAGTGTTAGGATATTGAGAAATATTCACAAGGAAGGAATATATTTAGTTATGGTATTGAGCCAACTTAGAAAAATTACCATATACTCCCTCCGTCCCATCTTTTTATAGACTTTTGGGTTTTGCACGGGAATTAAGGAGGAAAAATTATATTGAAAGTGTTGTGAGTGTGAAAATAAAATAGGAGAGAGAATGAGTGGAGAGAATAGTAAATTATAATGGTGATGTGAGTATTAAAATAATGTAGGAGAGAGAATGAGTGGAGAGAATAGTAAAGATTCCGTTCCATTTTAGGAAAGTATATATTATTGTGGGACGCCCAAAATGAAAAGTTTATATATTATTGTGAGACGAAGGGAGTATTTGATATTGTTGAGAGTATTTTCAATTAAAATTATATTTACTATTAAAATAAGTTAGAATCATAATAGAATTGAGATTCATATAGTTTGTGTATAAATATGAATCTCGAGTTCAAACTCCCAAAAATGCAACAATGTTAAAAATTTGTTAACAGAGCGCTGCTCTTATGGTCCTACCCGACTAGGAATGGTAGCTTACATGCTACCATTTTATGTACCAAAAAAAATTAAATAAATATGAGTTTTCTAACTTATGTAAACTATGAAACAAAAATAATACATGATGCTGCAGGAATTGTGCTTATCAGTAATCCTCCACGTGGCAGGACTAACCACCTGGCTCCTGACCTGAAAACAAGAACCCACGACTAGCCGGATGTGTCTCCGGCTTAGACCCTCGGGCGTGAGAGTAAGATTACGGTTGAATATAGCTCAAAATGTATTGAATAATGAATTCAGATAACAAAATGGCAGTTACCTTTGCACCGTTGGTGGTGATGATGTATTTATAGGTGTTGACCGTTGTATTTTTGGTGGTGCTACATGAGCTCCGAAATTTTAGCGACAGTTATGGGTCATGGGAGCGTGTCTATAACAGTCCCTGATTTGTAGGAATGCAGTTATGGAAAGATTTAACCCACGTGCGCCCACATTAGTTAGGTCGACGCTTGTTGATTAGGTCGAGGTCGCCATTTGAGGAATGGTCGACCTGACTGACAGGTAGAGCATGGATCGTACCCGTATTAGAACTCGGATCTTCAGGTCGGACTAAGTTAGGTCGGGACTTGATAGGTCGGACAATGAACTTAGTCGACTGATACATGAGATGGGTCTTGGGCCATGTATTGATTGGGCCTAGCCCACAGGACATGCTAAGGTAATAAATCCTTGAAGATTGGGCCTTACTCGCTTGGACCAACTCGCTACTTTTGGTATGTTCAGTGGCCCCCAACTTTCGAGTTGACTTTGTCGACTAGGAAGTTAAGGAAATTTTGATGGCAATTCTTTGTTACTCGAAAGTCTCTTCTCGTTCTGAGGGTTAGTCGACCCAAGGTGACGTGGCACAATCCTGGACGTCGGCGATGCACGGCCAGAGATGAAGGAGCGCCGTATTTTGTAATGATTACAATTAGACGTTTGATAATCCGTCTTGGGAACTGTTTCCGCCATTAATTGGGAAGTTAAATTTGGATTTTTCCTCTTCCTACCCAATTTTGGAAAATATAAATAGAAGAATCCTTCCCCATTTACAACTTTTGTTGTCTCAGAACTCTGTGCGTAATTCCGGCGACGACAAAGGAAATTGATTCTTGCTATAAATTGGTGTTTTCGTCCTCCATTGTTCCGCTCCTCCCTCAACTGCTAAAGGTATTCTCCTTATCCTTTAGAATTAGGGCTTTAGTTTTCGCAATTTCTTTGATTTCGCCATGGCTAGGACCTTTAGTTGCGAGGCCGGGCTGGGTATGGCTACTGTAGTGTCAATCGTAGAGTCTATAAACATTTGAATGGAGAGTGGAGAGAGATAACTGTAGAGGAATGCTCTTTAATTTTGACCCGTTGGGGTTTGCGTTTCACGGAGCTAACTTTGCCTGAGGGAGATGACCTAGGTGCTCTAGGAACGGATGACCCAAGAATTGTATCCTTTCACCTCTTCCATGAGCTTCTCGATCATATATCTGTGTTTTATGTCCAGGACGCCGATAAACCCTCTTTCCTTAGAAATAGGATTGGATTTCCGAGGGAATCTAGGTCGCCCCTTAGTGTGTCTACTAGGACTCCTGAGACTTCGTGTATAACTGATTTCCCTGTTTCCCCCTCTTCTTGTACAGATATGGCGACTCAAGGAGAAGTTGATGTTTCTACTTCCTCAAGCCCGCGTATTGTGGATGCTTTTGAGACTACGGTGGTGCCGGGCAGGAATGAAAGGGGTTATGTTCCTCCAAGGCCATTTAAGGGGAAGCAAAATTTTCCGTCTCGCTTGAGCATGATACACGACTTTTGTGAAGTTGATAAGAAGGAGTTTGATGTCACTTTGTATAGCAGAGGTGATTTCTTCAAACAGTTTGGGGATACCTATGAGGAGGATTCCACCAGGGTGGCCTTCTACTATGGCCAATTTGAAGGCCGAGTGCGAGGTTACCGCTGGACCCTTTCATAAATGAGTTCTTAGAATGCATAGATGCACTGCCACTTCAACTAGGAGCCAACACCTGCAGGGTACTGGTTTGCTTCATTATGGTTTGTAGATTCTTAGGGTATGAGCCTTGTATGAAGGTGTTCAAGGAGTTCTTTAGTATTAAGTTTGATAAAGATAGTGGGATAAGTACTCCCTCCAAGCCAAAGTCTCCCAAACTGTTTGCCAATCTCCCTGGTAAGGCTAGTGGATGGAACTCCTACGTATTGTTGGTAGAAAGTAGAAGGGGATGGGAATTTCCCTTGCCCAATTCTGATACAACTAGTGTGAGCGAGGAGAACTATTGGGCGCCATATTGGCACAATGATTTGCGCAAGAAGTTGGTGGAGTTTACCAAAAAGGGGGATATCAGTTGGGATGCCCTGGGAACCAACAAGAATAACTTTATCTGAGCTGGATTGATGGTCGGTGAAGGAGATGTCATGCCCATGGTTCCAGTGGTAAGATGCCAAAGATACCCAGATTGGGTTACCCATGAGGGAGCTCGATTCAGATTCAAGAGGGAATGTCATTATTGTAAGAAAACTGCCAATCACTGTAAGGACCGGGTAGAGCACTTCGGGGGTAAGAACTCGACCATTAACTGTCCCTTGACCCCTCCTGTATTTGTTGACAAGTACATGTTTTGTTCATACTCAGACTAACTGCTCGTGTGTTAAACTTGTTAGCTAGCATATATCTTAACTCGCTGATTGTTTATTCGCAAACTTAATTCGTACATAGAACATTCTGCTCGTATGTAGAATAATTAGCTCGTACATATTTAATTCATACATAGAACTGTTTGCTCGTATGTAAAAATTCCATATGTCGATCTAAACCTTTTTATTACTTCAACCTTGGTGCAGTTCTAACTCCAGAGCAAGAAGCAAGCATGGGCCGATTTGTTGACATCAGGAAGAGCAAGAGGAGCTGCGGGGAAGCCAATGCCAAAGAACATCGAGAGAGAGAGGGTGTTCTTCGTCAAGAGATTTTGAAGACAGTGGATGTGGACCCTGTTAATTCTATTCCGATAGAGGATAACCTTGAGGAACTGGATGAAGACCAGGCTGGAGATCTTTGCTCGGGGGAACGAGAAGAGGTCGGTACTGATGAGGTCGACATATCTGATCAAGTTGTGGAGCCAGCTGAAGGGGCCAGCAAGACTAGAACTCATGGCCAGACCAAAGCCAAAGCCAAGGCCAAGGCTAAGAGAGCTTCCAAGGCCAAGTCGCCTGTGATCGAGTTAGACGAGGAGGAGGAGGATGATGATGCAGCCCCTCTTAGTAAGAAAATCAAAATTGGGAAAACCAAGGTGAGCTCGACAGTTGATCAGGTCGACGCTAATGAGCCAATGGAGGCGAAGTCGAAGTCCCCGGCCTTCTCCCGTCCAGGTTTCTTATGTCGAGCTGATCCAGTCTCGCGTTGACGAGCTAAGTGATGTGGTCCCGTTGACCAGGATCAACTGCTTGGCCAGGGAGTACCCTGAGCCGGAGTATGGACAGGCCGTGGTCAGGAGGGGTGCTGACCAGGATTTGATTATGGAATTTTCCAAGAAGTCTCTGACTCCAGAAGCTTACAGAGCTAGGGTCGGGTTAGCTTCTTCCGAGGTAACCCTTGCAATCTCTTGTGTTGCTACCTTTATTTTACTCGCTTATTCCAGGTTTCCATTCTGTTTCCCAAACTTAACACCTTCCTCCTATTCGTTCTTTCAGTCTCTTGCCATGATTGACCTGGCTACTACTTATTGGAAGGCTGCTGAGGAGCAGGAAAAGCTAGCCAAGTCCATGCTGGCTAGAAAAAATGAAGAGATGAGAAAGCTGGAGGAGGAGAACATCAAGGTGGAGGAATTGAAAGAAGCCAACGCCAAATTGCAGGAGGAGCTTAAAGACTTGAAGGAGTCCCACTCTGACCTAGACAATTCATATGAGGCCCTGAAGCTTGTCAAGGATAATGAGATTAAGCTCAAGGAGGAGGCGTGGAAGAGCTTGGGAACAGCTAACAAGGAGCTTGCCGCTCTAGAGGAGGAGAAGAAGAAAATGGCTGCTGATCTTGACACAGCCGCTGACGGCTCGGCGAAGTGCCGGTTACATTAGCAAAAAAATAAGAAGAGCTAGAAACTGCACGAGCTCAGTGGGGGGTGAATCTAGCTGCTGCTGTGAAGACTGCAAAAGAGGATGCTATCAAGGATTATAAAGACAGTGACGAGCTCAACCAATATATTACTGAAGAAGCCAGGGGGTTCTACGAGGTGGGCCTGAGACATATGGCTCGGCGAATCATAGTGGATCCCTCTGTCAACATCTCTGTCGAGCATTTAGCCAAATGGGCCTCGGAAGATCAATATAACACAGCAGCTCGACAAGGCCACCCCTTGGTGCCGTTCAACGATAATGACCTGGAGCTTATAAAGAAAGATGATGAAGCAGCAGAGGCAGCACCTCGGGATCCCCCTGCTATTGAAAAGGTTAACTTCAACACTATCTTGGCTGAACTCGAGGAGCCTGATTCCCCGGCCTTTGATGGCGATACCCCGAGGCATGGGTTTTCAGAATCAGGTAAGCCAATTGACCCCCAGCAGCAGGAAGAAATGGTAGATGATCAGGCAGCTACCAGTGGTCAAGTTGAAGGTGATCCCACAAATTGAACTTTATATGTAATGGTCGTATAACGAACAAGTTCCAAACAATTTTTTGCTTTTTTGTTTGATAACTACTTTGAATGCCTTGGCCCAATTTTTGGGAGGCATGAAACTTCGTAATTTCTGTTTTGTACAAGTTTTGGCCCGCCTATGGGAGACTTGTTTATATCTAATCGTAGCTGACTTCCCTTTATTGTATGTTGTATGCTTTTGATTTCAGCAGGTGTGAGTCGAGCTAGATATAATAGGACGAATGAGTTACCCTAAGTTTAAGGTCGACCTGGCTTTATGATGCCTTAGTCGACCTCAGACTTGCAGGGATTTTTGTAAACGAGATTGACTCAGAGTCGAAACTGTTTTAAGAGTTCAAAGCTGACCATGAGTCGAGCTTATAAATGAAGTCGGCCTAGGATCGGACTTGTTTAAAGGAACTAAACTGATTAAGAATCGAGTTTATTTAATCTAAGCCGACTAAGAGTCGAGCTTATTAAAGCAAAGTTGACTAAGAGTCGAACTCATTAGAGGAATAAAGCTGATTAAGAATCGAGCTTTATTGAAGCGAAGCTGACTAAGAGTCGAGCTTGTTGAAGCGAAGTTGACTAAGAGTCGAACTCACTTAGAGGAACCAGAGATGATTAAGAATCGAGCTTGTTTAATCTACGCCGACTAAGAGTCGAGCTTGTTAGAACGAAGTCGACTAAGAGTCGGACTTGTTTAAGTGAACAAAGCTGATTAAGAATCGAGCTTGTTAAAACTAAGCTGACTATGAGTCGAGCTTGTTGAAGTTAGTGTAATACAATGTTGAGTCGAACAAAGGCACAATTTTCATTGAAGTAGGGAAACGTTTACATCAAAATAAAGAACTAGAATTACGACGAACTCAAATGTTGCGAACTGAACTAATCTTTGGAACTTCAATCAAGAAAACTGAGCTTAGAAGTAGTATTTGATCAAGTGAGTAGCGTGCCATGGATGCTTCAATTCCTCGCTCTCTGGGTAAGCGATCATGTAAGTACCTTCTTTGACAACTCGAGTAACCACATAGGGACCTTCCCAGTTAGGAGATAGCTTATTCTGTTGAGTTCTTCTTCCTGTTGCCTCGATCTTCCTTAGTACGTAGTCGCCCACCTGGAATGATCTTGTTTTCACTTTCTTGTCGTGGTAACTCTTGGTTCTTTGCTTGTAGTAGACCATTCGCAGGTAAGCTGTGTCTCGCTTCTCGTCGACTAGATCCAGGTCGATCAATCTATTGATGTTGTTCTGCTCCTGGTCGAAGAATGTTACTCTAGCGGTAGGAAATCTGAGCTCAGCAGGTGCCATGGCCTCTGATCCATATTGTAAGTACCCCAATCTGGATCACCCCCTTTCAAACACACGGGAAACACCGCAGACTCATCAACGCAGTCTCGGAGACCTCTGGCACTCAAAACCCTCTCAAAACCCTCTCAAACCCCCAACCAAACCAAGGGAGGAGCCTTCCCAGGATAAAAGGGACAAAAGGACCTTTCGGGAATTTTCAGAAATTGGGAAAGCAATATTGGTCCGTACGGACCTCTTTGTTGTCATAATTACCGAATCTCCTTAAAGTCCACAATATTCCTCAAATCCTGGGAAAATGATTACTCCCTGCGAGTTGGTCCGTACGGACCTCTTTGCATGCAAGATGGTCCGTACGGACCTTATTGCTCGGGGACACCATCATTCCGAATATTCACCATCATTGCGGATTCCCGCAAATCGAGGAAATCCAAAATTCTGGATAACCAAGGAGGCCCGTACGGACCTCTTTGCTCCGAAATTTTTACTATAAATAGAGGGCTCCCCCTCCTCATTTTCACACACCTCCCTCTTCTCTCTTCCTCCCTTAGCCTTCTGGCTCCCCTCTAAGTCCTCTCGAGGCACTCCCGGCCCCTTTCGGATCCTTTCGAGGCCTTCCGAGCTCTCTTGTGGTGCTCCGAAGCCTCCCCGAGCGCTCCCGAGACGCTCTCGCGCTGCCCCGAGGCACTCTCGAGGTACTCTGAGGCCCCTCGTGGTACTCCGAGGCCTTGCCTGGTCTTTCCACGGTGTCCGGCTCTTTCCGAGTCAAACCGACGATCCCAAACCACGCCGAAACTCGCCCGAGTGACTCGCCACCCCAACCCACGCCGAACCTCTGCCCGAGTGACTCCTGCCACCACAACGCACGCCGAACCTCTGCCCGAGTGACTCCTGCCACCACAACGCACGCCAAACCTCTGCCCGAGTGATCCCGACGATCCCCACGCACGCCGAACCTCTGCCCGAACGCAGCCTACAACCTCAACTCACGCCGAAACTCTGTCCGCAGACAACCGGTCCCTCCTGAAGCAATCCCGATCCATACCTAACGCTACTCCGACCTCAAACACCATTCCCGGCGGAAGACAGGACGCGAACCAACATTGGTAAGGTTTCCTTCCATTACTATTTCAATACATTTTCATACATAGCATACAATGTAGACATCCGATCTGACATGCATTTTTAAAAGCACACACACACACACACAACATTTAAAGGATATTAGGGGTATCCGAAAGACTCGTTTTACGAGGCTACTCGGGTGAGCTCTAATATTCTAATATTCTCTTCCCGGGGAGTCATCTGACCTCCGAACTCAAAATCTCATCACACAAAAAACAGTTTAAAATTATCTTTAAACTGATGCCCTTTTTCAATGTTTTGGGCTTAATAAAAACGGCGTGGCGACTCTACAAAAAACAAAAAGCGGCGAGACACGTCGCTCCAACGCGAAAGATGCCAGATGCCGGGGCTGCGAAGCCTGCTCGGATCCGGGTAATTTCAGTTGGCGACTCTGCTGGGGAACAATTTTGTTTTAAAAACTTTTAAACAAAACAAAAGATTTTTAAAACGATGATGAGGGTCAAACTTTCATTTTACCCCTTCCTTTAACTGTTATGTGTGTGTGCACGTGCTTCGTTTTTATTTTACAAAAAAAATAAAAATACAAAAAAAAAAATGCATCAATATACATCTGTGCATACATTTAAAATTCTTCAAAAACTTCTATTTTACTCAGAAAAAGAATTTTAGAGACCGCACACTACGCGCACTGCTGCCTCGGTTACACCGCACGCTACTCGCACTGCTGCCTCGGATACGCACACTACAACCCTCGGCCGGAGTGGTCTCGGTTGCGATCCGTTAGGTCTTCCTAGGCCTCTTGGACGCGCACGGGATCATTCCAAACATCCCATCCTAGCCAAGCGTCAACCCCGCACGTTTGAGTCTTGAGTCACACTCGTCCGGACTCGGTTGGTTTTTACCCGGTCTGTGTCATACGGCTGGATACATATACCATGCCGGCCATTTTACGAGTCAAGGCTCGGAACTCAAGATCCCTTGCGCAAGCAAAGTGATGAAAGGTCATGCTAAAATCTTGACACGATCTTGATTTCGGCTACACCCAGGACGATGTTCCGTCCAGGATATACATCCATGCTCGCATGACACCATGTCATCACGCCTTTGATACGTCGGCCATGACAATATGACCGGCCAACGCCTAACGTCACGGATCCCTTGCGCAAGCAAGTAAAGAGAAGGTCATGCCGAACTCTTGACACGATCTTGACTCGGTGGCAGAAGCTCGGTTCACTATTCAGCATGGCTAACGCGTCAAAACGAACATGACGAGCTCGGTCCTTAGGTTCGATTTTTTCTTTTAGGCCGGTGGAAACCGCTTGCACTATAGGACCCTCGCACAGGGGTGTCCACCCCGGGATGTCGAAATACGGGTGCAAAACGAGGGGCTTATAGCCGCACGAGATGGTCTCGGCGACCCGGGATCTAGCATAGTTGCGAAAAAAAAGAGCAATCTTTTCCAACCTACCTAGGATTACGAGAAAACATGTTTTAAGTAAATTAAAACAACAAAAAAATCAAAAAATAAAAAAACGGAAACCGCATGCCACGTGAGCTTTCCCCTTTTATCCCGTTAGGCCATTCCCGTGTCTAAACCTTGCCGTCGCCCCCTCCAGAACCGAGAGTGGTTGAGAATACACAGAAGCCGCCTTTTCCGTATCGAGGTCACAGGTCCGATAGCCCTTCCGGTTCAACGGTCCGCACCGTCCAGCTACTCCCCATGACGGGATCAACGGATAACTTGATGAGGGAAACGGAACCCCGCCACTAAGGAACCTCCAGGACAATGGAGGAGGTGCTTTGCGAGCCTTGAAACCATCAAGAAGCGCCAAGAGGAACGGCAAGCCTGGATCGTCGACACCTTGCGTCTTCGAGGAACGATTGCGGTTCCCAACCCGACGGAACCTTTGTTCTCATAGAGGGACGAAGATATCTGCTCCCCGGTTTCTCAAGCTATCGGCGGAGTCCCGCCCCGCCAAGCTACGAGATCCCAGCAACGCCTTAGCGGCTCTCGCTCAAAGCTCCCCCTCCGCATCGGTCAGCGGCTCAGGCATGCCCGCCTCGAGATCGGTCGGTTTCCCGGCTCACGCACATCAAGCTCGGTACCAAAGCACACATACGTGCCTACTCCGCCCGATCCCAATGCATCTCGGTATCCCCCTGGATTCAATCCTTTGCCTCTATACGAGCCTCGCAACCACAATCAAAAGTCCTCATTCTTACCGGGGACAGCATCCCGAGCGGATACCCCGACATCTCAAGTTTGCCACTGCTAGCACGCCATTGGGGCTAACGAATCATTTCCCAGTTCCCAAACACAACCCTTAGCGGACACAGCAATCACGCCTCGGCTTGACACCCGGGGTATGGGTTGGTATACACTCAACTACCTCCCCAAGACTCCCGAATGGCAATTCCATCGGCCAATCCACCTCCATCTTCGGTTTCCGTCCACGAAAACGGTAACCCACCTCGAACAGTGATCCCCATGGCACTGGTGATTGAACAAATGAAAGACATGCAAGGCAAGCTAGCTAGTTCTCGGAAGGACTCCTCCGCCTCTACCGATCCGAACAAAGTGGTCCCTCTCCCTCCAAAGTTCGGGATGCCGGAAATGGAAAAGTTTGACGGAACAGAATGCCCAAAACCCACATCGACACCTACGTCCTGGGTATGAGAGCGAAGGGGCAACCCCTCAGCGAGATGGCGAGATCACTTTCGGCATTCCACTAAAATCCACGACACTAAGGTGGTTCCTCAATGTGAAGCGTAAAACCGCTCCACGTGGGATCGGATCAGTGAAATCTTCTGGAGAAGTACCGCGCCAATCTTGAATGGGAAACAAACCGCCATGACACACAAGCCACCGAACAAAAGGATGACGAACCGGTGGGCGAATTCTACAAAAGATGGGCCCCGGAAGCTAAGCGAGATAATGGATCCACTTTCCAAAGAAGAGCGGATGGACATCTTCCATTCTGCCTCAAGCCATCTTTGAGAACCTTGATCGGCCACCATTTCTACCAGGATCTCAGGTGCCACGTAGTCCAATTGTTTGGGACAAAGTTTGAAAAGACTACGAGTCTTCAAAAGCAACGGCAACCCCTGCCTCATCTTACCGCTATCGAACAAACACAGCAACTTCAACTCTTGCCCCGACCAAAGGAAAGGAAGCGGTAGGAGCAGTCTGCTACATTCGGAACGGAGCTCAAGTAAACCGCGATCAAGCGGCCCCGAAGAATAACAACCCCCTCGCTTCCCGCGGTTCCGGCATTTAGATAACCTGGAAATGCCCTTGGGTCAAGTATTTGAGGCTTTGGTGAAGCGAAATCTTCTCAAACCACTCGAGAATTTCCAACCGAAGACTCTCAAGCCCAACATGGATATGAGCAAAGCTGCGCCTTCCACAACTACCCGGCCACACCACCGACAATTGCTTCGTACTCAAGCGGGTGGTCCGAGGGCTCATTGAGGAGGGAAAAGTGGAACGCCCTCGTGGTCCCGATACCATCGGAAATCCATTCCCCGGAACTGACGGGAGTAAACTCAATAGCCTTTGTGAAACTCCAAGCGAGAGCGGACCCCACTGCAATTTCGAAACCGTCGGCATCTTTGTCCCGCTATAGGAGCGTGAAACCGTAGTCAAGAGATCTCGTGGCCAAGGGAATTGACAAAGAACGCCCGAGGCCACTTTGTCTCCCTACGATCTTTGCCCCGGCCAAGGCATACAAACGGATGGATCGAACGTTCCCCGAAGAGGCGGAGTCAAACGGTAGCATGGGAAGCGGTTTAGCCTTCATGAGACGATGACTTGCCAATATGTGAGAATCGGCCTGTGAAGCCCTCCTCGTCCTCATAAAAATAGAGATGTTCTTCCTCCCGAACGTCTTGATTGATAACGGCTCCGCGATCAACATCATCGCTTTAAGCACATTGAAACGACTCCGCATCGACCGTTCTCGATAAGGCCTTCACCTCGGGTAATCCGAGCCTACGACTCAGCTGCACGACCCAATCGTAGGAGTCGTCAATTTGAGGATCGATTCGACGTACAAGCTGGAGTCGGTAGAGTTCCAAGTCGTGGAAATCAAACCCAACCTTCTGCTTTGTTGGGACGGCCTTGGATACATCGGATGAAAGCGGTATCATCTACTCTTCACCAATGCGTGAAATTCATCAATGCCCGATGGAGCGATCGAAGTGATCCGCGGACGGTGCGATGGCGAAGTGCTTGGCCGGCAAGCTATGACCCGGAAGAAGGTCCCGACATGACCCGAATACTCTTCTCCGAGATGATTCTCCTACCCTGTCCCGCTACGAAGTGGATCCTTACATCCACGCTCTAAGCCGCGGCAGTGGAAATCGAAGAACTCGTAGGTCGGGATGACAACTCGACATATGCGGCTGTGAAGAATGCTTGAGAGAGGATCGAGATGGGTGCCCTAATGGAGATTGATCGAGGAGTAGACCGCACTTCGCCGAAAACCCTCTTGCAAAGCGGCTCATCACCGATCCCCGGTACAAGACAACCCTCTAGCCGACACTCTCGGATCTTACGGGGACGGCCATCACGGCTTAGTTCAATTGACATTCGGTGTCCGACACGGACGAGCAGTGGCGCAACCTCCTCGAGGCTTAATCGGGGAAGGAGATATAGCATGCCCGCTCGAATCAGACATTGTAAACGTCGTCCAAGCAAAGATCCCTAGATAAAGCGGATTCTATGAAAGTAATCAACATCGGCCAAGAATCCGCTCCGAATCGGCGAATGCTTCGCCTCCTAGAAGTAGCCCTCGGCGACTTCTATCATCAAAAACCCCAAGGGTGGTGGCAACACTAATGGAGGGACATCATCGGGAGCGGCCAAAAACCTCCGCGATCTGGTTTGAAATCGAACCGCATGCAAGCTACTTTCCGGGACTCATGTACGAGGAAGATTGGCCACCCGAACCGGCGCCACTCCCTGCAGAGCTACGGCCGTCAGAGTAATGAAGCTGGTCCAATCCCTCGTCGCCTATAGTCTAGCTTCGAGTCTTGTTGTACGTCTATTCACATCTTTTGAGTCTTTTGACGGCTTTACGCCGACGATTGTGAATCTTTGATCAACAATGTACAGTCTTCACGCTTTCAATAAAAGGTCCGACCTTCCTAAAAAACCATTTCATTACATCTTTAACAAATGATGATGTTAACTAATCAAAACAAGTTAATAACAATTCATCTATACAAAAGGCAAACACATTAATTAAATAAATGCATCAAGCAAACATTTAAGCATGTTGTCAAAACGAGAGAAAAATCGGGCCCAAGTGCCGAGAAGGTTTTAATCACAACGATTTGCAAGATTCTTTGAAGAGCGAAAGACGCAAGTCAGACGCCATTTCGGCACACACCAGATTTTCCCAAGAACGGAAACCACCTTCATGAACAAGGAAGACCCACACACGAAGGGGTCAAAACCAAGAGCATCATGGCCACTAAACGCCTCGCCTCTCACTTCGTCATCCTCGGGGACATCTTATACAAGAAACGCTACCATGGGCCACTCTACGCTGCATCGGCCAAGAAGAAGCAAACAAGTTCATGAACGAAGTCCACAATAGGGCTTGCGGTCCCCACATGAACGCCCGAGCCACGATGCAAATCATTCTCGGGATGGGCTACTGCTTGGATCTCCGTGGAGCGGTTGCGCATCCACTTTGTCCGAAGCTGCGACAAGTGCCAACGGTTCTCCAACCTCGATCATCTACCGCCCACGATCTCTCTTGCATGACTACACCTTGGCCCTTTGCCACTTGGGAATTGACGTCATCGGGAAAATTGCTCCGCCCGAGCGACAACGGTCACGAGTTCATCTTAGTAGCCATCGACTACTTCACCAAATGGGTCGAAGCCAAGTCTGAGGTACTCGCCTCCAAGAAGGTCGCGCATTTCCTCGAGGAAAACATCATATGCCGATACGGCATCCCAAATGAGGTCATATCGGACAACGGCTCACACTTCGAAGGAGAATTCGACAGGCTGGCTGGCTGAATTCAAGATCACACGCCACAAATCTTCTCCCTACCGGCCACAAACAAACGGCGCGCCGTGGAAGCGGCAAAGCAAAACCCTCGAACGGATCATCCGAAAAATGACCACCCGAGGGCGAGATTGGCCCGAGAAGTTTGCACCTTGCACTTTGGGGCTACCGCACATCGGTCGAAACGACCACGGGAGAAACCCCATTTGCCACGACATACGGGATGGAAGCAGTCCTTCCCATCGAGCTGGAAATTCCCTCACTCCGAGTCACTTTGGAAAATGACATCAACGCTCGAAGCCGACATGGCGAATTGGCTGCGCTAGACGAGCGACGACTAAAGGCCATGGAACACGTCAGGAGCCTATCAAAGCGGGATGGCTAGAGCTTTCGACAAGAAAGTTAAATCCAGAGACATCGGGGAAGGTGACCTTGTACTCGAAAGAAAAGCCTCCCACTCGAACCAACCAGCTGGGAAAATGGGAACCCACATGGATCGGCCCTTTCGTGGTTCAAAAGATCTTCTCACGGAGCGCCATGAAGCGCGGACCTAGACGGCAATCCCTTCATGAATCCGGTCAGCGGAAGCAAACTTCGCGAGATACTTCGCTAAAGAAGAACATTTGTACATCTCTTGGCACTCCATGTAGTGTCGAACTACGCGAGACTGAGCCCTCTAGTCAGGAGACGTAGGCAACCTTAATTGGTCCGGTCTAAAAATACACAAAAAAGTTAAAAGTTTGAATGTCAATCAAGACCTCCATCAAGCCACGCACTTTTCAAGAAACACGCCCCCGGTCACCTCGACCAAGTCAAACGACGGCGGCAACACAAAGGACATCCGAGGGTCACTCGGCATCAAACGGCCGACTCGTATGCCTTCGAAGCCGGGGTTTGTCTTCGCCCTCACGCGCTTCAAAAAAAAAAAAAAAAAAAAAAAAAAAAAGAGCTCGAGCAAGGGCTCACAAAAAAATATAAAAAAAAGAGCTCGAGCGAGGCTCACAAAAAAAAAAAAACAATAAAAAAAAAAAACAATAAAAAAAAAAAAAACAAAAGAAGCTCAAGCGGAAGGCTGCAAAAAAGAGGTCAAGAGCGACGCCAACAAAGGGCAAGGAAGCTACGAAGAAGGACCGTCGAACGACTTGTCGGGGAGCATTCAACCTCTCGGCCAAGCCTGAAAGCCTCGTGCAAAGGAGATTGCCGTCATGGCCCCAGGCTGCTTCGGTCCATGCAAATGCAAAGAAAAGTCAGATGGACGCCGACAAAGTGCACAACGAAGCAAAGGCAAACAAAAGATCTTGCGTCTCGATAAAGCTTTAAAAGTAAATCACAAATCACTAACTTGGTTACAACATTTCTTGATGAGTTCAAGCACGGTCTACTCTCAAGTTCACAACATGCTAAAAGACTGACTTAATACATTTAACTAATAATGTGTTTGCAATGCAATGAATGGATACCTAGGAGGTCATTCCGCGCCATCTGCGCTTGTCCCCTCGCCATTCTTTCCTTTCTTCCCTCGTCCCGGCGAGTCTTCTTTCGCTTCACGTGAACCAACTCTGCGTCTCTCGGTCAGAGATCGGGGTCCTCCCCGTAGAGTCAAACAATCCATTAGCTCTCGGGGCTTCATTCGCCGTGCTTCGGCTCGGATCTCCTCCCTGCGAGTCTGTAAAGAGGACCTCTCCCTGTCGGTCGGTCAACTCTAGTCTCGTAGTCAAACAAAGTGTCTCCCGTCACATCGAAAGGGTCGGACCAGGCTTGAACTCCTAAGGCAATAGCTAGCTACGGCAGCCGGTCCCAGAATCGCTACACGCCTGCTCTCCAAGACCACTTGGGACTGCCCAGACACGCTGCTCATACCGGGCCGGATGCGAGTCGTCAATACTGACGCTCCCCAGAGCGTCTAAGGAGTACCACTGGAGGGAAGCGGAATACTTCCATACCCTCGGAAAATACAAGAAGGCACTGGAAAGGCGCCATACAAAGAGGAACTACCTCCGCAGTAGCAAGGTCATCCCGGCCCAACAAAGGCTCTGCTTCATCCCAAGCTTGCCGGAAAACAAGCGACGGAATATAGAAGGAGGACCAAGACAAACCTGGAACTCGACAACGTAGGACCCTTCTGCAGAGACCTCACTGGTCTCGATCCTCCGGTGCGGAACCCACCGGCGGATCGATGCGTACCAAGGCTGTGCCATCCATCTCTCCCGGGCGGGTGATCCATATCCAACGCAAGAGGTCGGCGGAGCAAATGACCACGGGCTAAACGACGTCGGAGCCTCGGACATGGCTGACAGTCTCTCTCGCGGCCACAAGGTGAGCAAAGCGGGGCTTCCCCCTCTCATAAAACGATCCCCGGTCGCCGGACGGTCGATACCATGAAGAGTCTCCCCCGGCACCAACGGGACAATATCCTCTCCGGCTCTGCGGTGCCTACCGCATCTAGCAAAGCCCCATCACAAATGCCAAGGAGGGCGGCCGGAAGAGCGTCGCTATCGTACACAAGGCAAATACATCCCAAGAGACGTCACTCTCATCATCAACCATGAACCGCTCCGGCGGCTCGAAATGTCGATATGACCCGAATCAAGGATCATGCCACTGCACTTCTTCCAACGAAGTACTAAGAAAGTCTGCAAGCTTCACGCTCGCGCCACCACCAATCGAAAGGAAGCGAGATGGCCTCCGCCTCCGGTCCTCCAATCAAAGCCCGAAAATCCTCAAAAGTGGGCACCATTTCATTGTAGGAGAAGCTTGATGCACGTGCCTCCTAACATCCCGAACCGCGGCCGCCCGCAGCAAATCCCAATCGGGAACCCAACTCCTTAAAAGACCAAATCGAGCAAAGACGAAACCTTACCTCGAAAGCCCGTCTACGATGCCTCATACGGCGCCGCATCCACGTTTTCATTTTGCTCGAGGAAGTGTGCTTGCCTCTCTGCGAAAGCCTCGGCAAAATTCTAGGGACGTACGAAGAATCTATGGCAAAAATGGAGGTTCCTAGAGAAAATGGGGAAGAAAGCTCGAAAATGGTGCAAATAGGGAAATGAGGAGGAACCGGACCTTTGGAAAGCATTTATGTCCTTCCCAAAAGCAAGGTTGGTCCGTACGGACCTCTTTGCATGCTAAGTATGTCCGTACGGACCTCCTTGCAAAACAGAACCCATTTCCCCTGACAAACGGTACAAAAGCCACTGTCCTCGGCAAAACCTTGCTCCAAAGCGCCCAAAACACGGCCAAAGCCATTCCAGCAAACATACACTACCCATGAAATGCACTCTCGGCTCGCGTGGCATGCACTGAAAATAAAAAATAATAATAGCAACAATTTCTAGGACAATTCCAGGAATCACAAAAATAAATGACATTACATCTTAAAATAAAATGTTGTTTGCCATGCAAATACATGTGTTTTATTACAGTACCAATAAATGTACATTTGCTAAACAAAAAAAAAAAAAGGGAGGGATATGAAAAGAGGGAAAGCAAATGAATACTAATCAGACTCCTCGGCATCATCATCCTCGCCGAGGTCCTCCCAAAGAAAAGTCGGGCATCCCGGCGAACTCGCCGTCACATCCTCGTCGTCGGAATCACGAGGCACCACGCGGAGGCTCCCACGAAAAAGTACTCGGAAAGGATCAAATCCGGCGAAAGGATCAAAGAAAGAAGGCTCGAGGAACCCTCGCCACGTGCGACGTGCGGAGGCATGAGCGATAAAGCAGTGCTCCCTCGAAGGCCACTGCGGCTCCCGAAGATGTCCGGCATCCATGCTATGCCGCCCCCTCAAGGTCCTTCCTGCTGCGGCTCGGCTCGGCTCTAGGCGGAGGAACGTCTACGAGTGCCTCGAAGGCATAGGCTCGTGCGTCGGCACGCGTCGCGAGACCGGCAAGATATCTTCGAAGCCATCTTCTTCGCAAACGACCTCGTCGCCACGTAACGGCGAGTCGGCATATCATAGGCTCTCCCGGGACTGCACGACAAGCGGCCAAGGAAACGCTCGGCAATACGGTTATACTCAACAACAAAAAAGAAAAATACGTAAAAGATGCCAAGATGGAAAAAAGTCGGCACACTCACCGATCTATCGGGGTCCACTCTGTATGCGGCGGAGCTGCTCCGGAGGCAGGTACGAGACACCCTCCTCCTCGATCCGTCCCCACGGACATACGTGAAATCCGGCCGGCATCGGAACCTGCAGGGGAGCTGCGGGCCGGCCTCTCTCTCCGCGCCGGTACTGCGGCGTCCTCGGCTTCCTCCTCACGAAGGCCCCGTACTCCTCTCCGTACAAAATGAACTCCTCGGCGCCGACACCGCGAGGTACCTCTCGAAATCGAGCACATCCATATCCAGAGGAATCAAGCATCCCAAAGGAGGGTCCCTCGGAGCCACGGGAAGCACACAGGGGCCATCTTTGCCCGAGAAGACCCGCTCTCCCGGATACATGACATCACAAGTCAAGCCCCGCGGCATCTTCGCCGTGGCTGTCACCTCGGGAGCCCCCTCGAACTCATCGCCCTCATCACCGAGCCCACGGGAACAAGACGAACCCCTCGGGCTACCCCTCTCCATACGCTCCACTGCACATCCCAGTAGGCGATGGTGAGCTTCCCCTGTGGTCCTCCTCTTCCTCGCCGTGCGAGCCCGGCCCAGATAGCGGGATCTGCAGCAATGGACCCCCGGATCTCTATCCCACGGGAAGCACTGGAAAACCTCATAGAACCACACCTGTGACAAAAAAAAACAGAGAGGGCTCAGTGCAAAAGAAAAACGGAGAAACGACAAGTTGCTAAATCAAAAACAGCAATAAACTCATACCTCCAAAGCGAAGTCAAAACAGGCCAATGGCGCCACGCCCCGCTAAACCGGTCCAAGAGAAGTAGAGCTCGGCCCAGGCACTCGCCTCGCCCCAAGCAATATCGCCGAGACCCTATCCGGGTCGGTCGAAGCTCTCCAGCAAAGCAAAGGGAGCCGCGGTCGCGTGGTTCGAGAACAAAGTCTCGGACGGTGCATACCACAAAAAAGGAGCGCGCCCCTTGCTCCGCCGTCACCTGGCCCGGTACCCACGATGTAGGCCCAATGCGCCGTAATCTTCGGCTCCACGTCACTATACGGCATGCCCAGGCCCCTGCGAGGACGAGGCTCAAAGCCCAGCCAGCTCGGCCCGGCACCACATCGGAGATCATATCCCTCCACCGTCTAGGCCCTCCTTTGAAGGAAAGCCCGGTGATCGCAGCAAAGTCGGTAGGCGTCACCGTCACCTCTCCCCGGCTCAGATGGAAGGTGTGGGTGGTATCCCACCAGTACTCGAGAAAGGCCAAGGAAGACGCTCTTGTTCTTCCTCGTATCGAAACTCCGGCCGGGTTCTCGACAGACACACCCGGGCCGAGAAGCATAAACCGACCTCAGGGGACTCGGCCTACCGTCCACGAAATATCGGGCATCATTGCCCTTGCGGCTCAGCAACGGCCTCGAGCGATCCCACAGGAGTCTTCATCCTCTTGGCCTTCCCGGCCATAAGCCCCGCATCCTGCGGGTAAACACAGCAAAGGTACGTCAATCACGGTACTTAATATAAAGGCACATATAACCCAGTCACAAAACACGGCACATATTGCACATAATTGTCACATACATCATGCATATAATTTTTCCCATGCAGTCCGTCACAAAAACACGGCACACACTGTACACATTTTCTCAAAAGAAAAAAAAGGGGGGGATTAAACCCTACACGACACATTTTCAAAAAGAGATCCGTCCCAACACGGCAAAGGCACATATAACCCGTCACAAAAACATGGCACATATTGCACATATTTTCCCCACAGAGTCCGTCACCCAAAAACACGGCACACACTATATAGCACATTTTTAAAAGAAAAATCCGTCCCTACACGGCACACACTTTCACATATGACCCGTCACAAAACACGGCACATGTCACATTTTTTCACAAAAATTATCACTACACGATAATTTTTCTCACAATATACATACATAAATAGCATTAGGTACAAAACACCAAAGCATGCAATTCACTAGATAGGCACTTTATTTTCACAAATAAGAGCTAATCTACACATTTCTGCACAAAATACACATACCCACAATTTTTACATGTCCATTTTCAACAATTCATCAAGAATTTCACAAAAAGGCATAAAAAAAAAAATATAACAAAAAATTCAAAAATGCGAAAAACTAAAACCTAGTTCTAGCATTCAAAAATTCGGCGAGGAATCAAAAGCGGAACGATTTCTTACCTCCCAGACGTTCGTAGAGCGACGATTGTGCACCTCCGGATTCGGATACAAGACATCGGGTTCTTCGAAAGATGGAGCGAACGAAATCCAATTCCTTTGGAGCTCCATTCGCCTGCTCAACCACTTCTGGCTCAAGGTTGACGACGACTCCTTCGAGATCCCTCCGCCATTGCAAGCAATTCAAGCTAAGAAAAATGGAAGATTTTGGACAAAAATGGAGTTTTCTCTCTTTCTCTCTCATTTGGTTCACGCCTTTGGAAATGGGAAATGAAGAGGTTGCCTCGAAATTTAAACCCGGTCAAAACACAGGAAGGCTGTAAAAAAACCAAAAGTGGTCCGTACGGACCTCTCTTTGCATCGAGGTTGGTCCGTACGGACCTGCTCTTTCTGAGGTGGCCAAATTACTTTCCTGCCGCCTTATAATCTTTGCCTGGTGTCCTAAGGCCTTTTCCGGCCAAATCCAGTGCGAGAATGGTCCCTAACCGCTTCAATTCAGACAATACCGGCCGTCGGGCGTAAGACCGGTCCTCGCCCGGCTGCCAGCGGCAATTGATCCGGCCGTCGGCGTAAGGCCCGGTCCTCGCCCGCTTCAACGGCGATTCAATCCGTGCCGTCGGCGTAAGACCGGTCCTCGCCAACCAGCGAATTGACACGGCCAGCGTAAGACCGGTCCTCGCCACTTCAACGGCAATTGACCACCGCCATCAACGTAAGACCGGTCCTCGCCAGCTTCAACGGCAATTCAACCACCGGCGTCAACGTAAGACCGGTCCTCGCCCGCTCAGCGGCAATTCAACCACCGGCCATCAACGTAAGACCGGTCCTCGCCCGCTTCCAACGGCAATTCAACCACGGCCATCGGCGTAAGACCGGTCCTCGCCCACTCAAGCGGCAATTCAACCACGGCCATCGGCGTAAGGCCGGTCCTCGCCCACTTCCAGCGGCAATTCAACCACCGGCCGTCAACGTAAGACCGGTCCTCGCCCGCTCAACGGCAATTCAACCACCGGCCGTCAGCGTAAGACCGGTCCTCGCCCACTTCAACGGCAATTCAATCACCGGCCGTCGGCGTAAGGCCGGTCCTCGCCACTTCAACGGCAATTCAATCCGGCCGTCGGCGTAAGACCGGTCCTCGCCAACAGCCAACGGCAATTCAACCACCGGCCATCAACGTAAGACCGGTCCTCGCCCTCAACGGCAATTCAACCAGGCCGTCAGCGTAAGACCGGTCCTCGCCCAACTCCAGCGGCAATTGACCACCGTGGCGTAAGGCCGGTCCTCGCCCGCTTCAGCGGCAATTCAACCAGGCCGTGGCGTAAGACCGGTCCTCGCCCTCACACGGCAATTCAACCGGCCGTCAGCGTAAGACCGGTCCTCGCCAGCCAGCGGCAATTGACCGCGGCCGTCGGCGTAAGACCGGTCCTCGCCCGCTTCAACGGCAATTCAAGAAGGAGCACCTCCCAGCCACGAATCCCAAGGCACGAGACGCCTCCAAAACGCCAGACGGCAATTCAAGAAGGAGCCAACACCTCCCAGCACGAATCCCAAGGCACGAGACGCCTCCAAAACGCCCGACGACAATTCAAGAAGGAGACACCTCCCCGCACGAATATCAAGGCACAAGCGCCTCCCGCGTTCAACGACAACTCGGCCACTGCCCTCGAAAAGAGGTCCGAAGACACTTTCCCAGGGAAAAGCCCTACTGAGGTCATGCATCCCCGGCCAATTCAAGCACCGGCGGATCGGATGTAAGCCCGAACTTCGCCCACTTCAATGGCAACGCAAGCAGGCCATCAAAGTAAGCCCGAGCTCCTCCCGACAAGTCGAAAGGGAAGTCATACGGGCTGCATATCCCCGGCACCGGCCATCATCCTTGCCCGCTCAACGGCAAAACAAGCACAAGAAGGAGCCCGACACCTCAGGAGTACAAGTCCCCGAGGCACGAAGCGCCTCTAAAACGCCAAATGGTGAAGCAATCACGGTAGTCATCCTTGCCCACTTCAACGGCAACGCAAGCAGGCGATCATCGTAAGTCCAACCTTCTACTCAACATGCAAAAACACAAAGGCATCTACGTCTCTCGAAGCACAGGCAGCCACGCCTCCCACAAATGCGGCTAGAAGACGATTCAAAGTCCTCGCGCATTACATCAAGCTGCGGCTAGAAGACGATTCAAAGTCCTCGCGCATTACATCAAGCTGCGGCTAGAAGACGATTCAAAGTCCTCGCGCATTACATCAGCTGCGGCTAGAAGACGATTCAAAGTCCTCGCGCATTACATCAGCTGCGGCTAGAAGACGATTCAAAGTCCTCGCGCATTACATCAAGCTGCGGCCGGAAGACGATTGAAAGTCTCGCGCGTTACATCAAGCCGCCGAGAAGACGATTGAAAGTCCTCCGGCGTGGCATCAACCGC
This sequence comes from Adenophora triphylla var. japonica, assembly GCA_022495995.1. Taxonomy (NCBI): domain Eukaryota; kingdom Viridiplantae; phylum Streptophyta; class Magnoliopsida; order Asterales; family Campanulaceae; genus Adenophora; species Adenophora triphylla. Next base: position 1,281,354 of record JAFEMH010000025.1, read on the forward strand.
CGCCGCGAGAAGACGATTCAAAGTCCTCCGGCGTGGCATCAACCGCCCGAGAAGACGATTCAAAGTCCTCCAGCGTGACACCAACCGCCGCAGAAGACGATTGAAAGTCCTCCGGCGTGGCATCAAGCGCCGCCCGAGAAGACGATTGAAAGTCCTCAGGCGTGGCATCAACCGCCGCCGAAGACGATTGAAAGTCCTCCCGGCGTGGCACCCGGCAATCAGGAAGACGATTCAAGTCCTCGCTCTATCTCCGGCCTGGAAGGCCTTAAACCACCCGATTAGGAAAATCGTAAAAGTTCCATCCCGGGGACGCCACCACGTCCTCACAATTGACCTCGGCGGTCACCGCATCTTAGGACACCACCCGTTCTTATCACGGCCTCGGCGGTCACACGACACTTCGGGCACCACCACGCCCGCATACACTCACAAATTCACGACCTCGAACTACGACCAGGCTTGATTCCCGCCGGGGATACGTAGGAATCCTATTACGGGGTCCGGCCATCGACCTATGGTCACCTAGGATACCGCCACGTCCTTCCCATCGACCTATACGGTCTAGATACCACCACGTCCTTCCCATCGACCTATGCGGTCACCCGGGACACCACCACGTCCTCGCCGGACCTCGGCGGTCACACGACACTTCGGGGCACCACCACGCCCGCATTCACAAAACACTCACCCCACGCCCGAACTACGACCAGGCTTGATTCCCGCCGAGGATACGTAGGAATCTATCGCGGGGTCCGGCCTATTGACCTAAACGGTCACACAAAGGACACCGCGCGTCCTCGCATTGACCTCACGGTCACTTCCTCTCCCGATGCGCGATCCAGTTAGGACCACTTATCTTATCGGCGGCCCACTTCTTTCATAAGTGACATCGTCGAGGGCTTCGTAAGTACCCCAATCTGGATCACCCCTTTCAAACACACGGGAAACACCGCGAGACTCATCAACGCGAGTCTCGGAGACCTACTCACTCAAAACCCTCTCAAAACCCTCTCAAACCCCCAACCAGGCCAAGGGAGGAGCCTTCGCAGGATAAAAGGGACAAAAGGACCTTTCGGGAATTTTCGGGGAAATTGGGAAAGCAATATTGGTCCGTACGGACCTCTTTGTTGTCATAATTCTTGAATCTCCTTAAAGTCCACAATATTCCCTCAAATCCAGGGAAAATGATTACTCCCCTGCGAGTTGGTCCGTGCGGACCTCTTTGCGTCTGCAAGATGGTCCGTACGGACCTTATTGCTCGGGGACACAATCATTCGAGAATATTCACCATCATTGCAGATTCCCTCAAATCGAGGAAATCCAAAATTACGGATAACCAAGGAGGTCAGTACGGACCTCTTTGCTCCGAAATTTTTACTATAAATAGAGGGCTCCCCCTCCTCATTTTCACACACCTCCTCTTCTCTCTTCCTCCCTTAGCCTTCGGCTTCCCTCTAAGTCCTCTCGAGGCACTCCTGGCCCCTTTCGGATCCTTAGAGGCCTTAGAGCTCTCTTGTGGTGCTCCGAAGCCTCCCAGCGCTCCCGAGACGCTCCCGCGCTGCCCGAGGTACTCTCGAGGTACTCTGAGGCCCCTCGTGGTACTCAGGAGCCTTGCACTGGTCTTTCCACGGTGTCCGGCTCTTTCCGAGTCAAGCCGACGATCCCAAAACCACGCCGAAATCCCCTGCCCGGAGTGACTCGCCACCACAACGCGAACCTCGCCCGAGTGACTCACTGACGCCGCGAGTGACTCCTGCCACCACAACGCACGCCGAACCTCTGCCCGAGTGACTCCACGCCACCACAACGCACGCCGAACCTCTGCAGTGACTCCGACGCATCCCACGCACGCCGAACCTCTCTGATCCCGATCCCAGCGCAGAACCTCTGCCGACGGCCTACAACCTCGCTCACGCGAAACTACGTCATGACAGCCAGGTCCCTCTGAAGCAATCCCGATCCATACAGGAGCAGCTACTCCGACCTCAAACACCATTCCCAGGCGGAAGACGGACGCGAACCAACATTGGTAAGGTTTCCTTCCATTACTATTTCAATACATTTTCATACATAGCATACAATGTAGACATCCGATCTGACATGCATTTTTAAAAGCACGCACACACACACTGACATTTAAAGGATATTAGGGGTATCCGAAAGACTCGTTTACGAGGCTACTCGGGTGAGCTCTAATATTCTAATATTCTCTTCCGGGGAGTCATCGACCTCCGAACTCAAAATCTCATCACACAAAAAACGGTTTAAAATTATCTTTAAGCTGATGCCCTTTTTCAATGTTTTGGGCTTAATAAAAACGGCGTGGCGACTCTACAAAAAACAAAAAGCGGCGAGACACGTCGCTCCAACGCTAAAGATGCCAGATGCCGGGGCTGCGAAGCCTGCTCGGATCCGGGTAATTTCACATATGTGAGAGCGAATGGGGTTTCCCCCGTAGGCCCCCGAGTGGTTGTGCGGCGCCCCAAAGAGCGAGGGAAGTTCGTCCCGGCCGGTTATTGCGTCGACCTACGAGACTGTCTTGAGTGCAGATAGAACCCAGGTTTATTCGGCTGCTTGACTTGCCCATTTCCTTGAGGATAAGCGACAGAAGATTGCCAATGTTTGATTCCTACCCGATTCATCTCTGTTTGAAGGCTGGAGAAGCTGAGGCCGTTGTCAGACACTATAGCTCTAGGAAATCCAAATCTACACCAGATGAAGTCGTGGATGAAGTTAATGGCATTTTCCTCTGTGATGCGAGCTAGTGGTTTTGCTTCAACCCACTTGGTGAAATAATCTATGGCGACGATCACATACTTGCAATTTCCCCGGGCGGGAGGGAAGGGTCCAATTAAGTCGACGCCCCACATGTCGAATGGCCAAGCTGCAATTACGGGGGTTTGCTCAGTTGTAGGCAGATGGGGTAGGTTGGCAAACCTTTGGCATTGGTCACACTGCTGCACAAAGTCATGGGTGTCTGCTCTCATGTGTGGCCAGTAGTACCCCAAAGTGATCAATTTGTCGGCTAGAGTCCTGGCCCCCGGGTGTCCACCACAAATCCCACTGTGTACTTCATGCATCAGCGTAGTGATCTCTTGAGGGTGGATACACTTCAATGGTGGTCGAGTGTAGGATCTCCTGAATAGCTCACCTCCTTGAATGACGTACCTCGGAGCTTTCTTTTTGACAGTTCGAGCTTTCTTCTCGTCATTAGGCAGCTCGCCACTTTCTAGATATGCCTTCATTTCTTCAATCCAGCACTTCTCATAAACCCAATTTCTTGAAGCGTCCTCTACACATTGGATTTTTATTCTCTCATAAGCTGGATTTTCGAGGAAAGAGATGGGCTCTTCATGTGGCTCATCTGAAGTGGCTAATTTCGAGAGGAGGTCGGCTAGCTCGTTGTCTTCCCGTCCAATCCTCTGAATCTCCCAGAATTCCAAATCCTTTATCAGCTCCTTCACCAGGTCGCAGTATTTGATCAGAGTGGAACTAAGTACCTCGTACTCGCCTCTAACCTGGTTGACTACCAGTTGGGAGTCACAATAAGCCATGATTTTAGTCGCTCCAAAGCACTTGGCATACTCTATGGGCACGCTACCGGGGCTTCGTACTCCGCTTTGATTGTTGGATGCATCGAATTTGAACCTTAGTGACTCCTCGTACCACGGTCCCAGGCTACGCTCGATCAAGACAATCCCGGCTCCACTAACATTTTTGGTTGCTGATCCATCCGAGTAGACTTTCCAACAATCGTCGGGTAAAGTGATGGCGGGCTGGGATTCTGGTTCTTTCCCTTTGGTTTTCTCCTTTTCAGCTCGCTGCTCGCTGTCCTCCTTGGTGAACGTAAGCTCGACCAAGAAATCTGCTAGAGCTTGAGCCTTCAACGCCTTTCTAGGTCGATACTCGATGTCAAATTCCGTAAGGGCAATCGACCAATTGAGCAGGCGACCTGAACTCTCCGGTTTGTGCAATATTTTTCTCAAGGGAGCATTTGTAAGAACCACAATAGGATGAGCCAAGAAATAAGCACGCAGCTTCCTTGAAGCTACGACTAAGGCATAAGCGACCTTCTCAGCGTTGTAGTATCTGCCCTCTACGTCTGATAGGGCCTTGCTAACGTAGTACACCGGTTTTTGATGGCCCTCCTCTTCTCTAACCAAGGCCAGTGCAGCGGTTTGTCTCCACGAGACGGATACACGAATAAGGTTTCACCGGTGGTCGAGTGCTCAATAGTGGAGGAGTAGCAAGGTATTCTTTGAGTTGTTGGAACGACGAATGACATTCGGCCGTCCACTCAAAGTTTTGCGTCCCCCTCAATGATTTGAAGAAGGGGAGAGACCTTTCAGCCGACTTAGATATAAAGCGACCTAGGGCTGCCACCCTGCCATTAAGTCGCTGCATCTCCTTTATGCTTGTAGGCTCCTTCATCTCGACTAGAGCCTTGATCTTCTCCGGGTTAGCTTCTATACCTCTCTGGGACACCATGAATCCAAGGAACTTTCCAGCTGCTACTCCAAAGACACACTTCTTTGGGATTGAGTTTCATGTCGTTTGCTCATGCAGTTGGCGAATGTTTCTTTTAGGTCGACTACGTGACATCCGGCCTTAGTTTTGATGACCATATCATCGACGTAAGCCTCCATATTTCGGCCAATTTGTGAGGCAAAGACCTTGTTCACCATTCTTTGATAAGTCGCACCTGCATTCTTCAATCCAAATGGCATCATGTTGTAGCAGTATATGCCTCCAGCCGCTTGAAATGCCGTCTTGACTATGTCGTCCTCATGCATCTTAATCTGGTGGTACCCTGAGTAAGCGTCGAGGAAACTGAGGGTGGAGTGACCAGCAATGGAATCAACTAGTTTATCGATTCTAGGAAGGGGATAGCTGTCCTTCGGGCAAGCAAGATTTAGAGTGGTGAAGTCGACACACATCCGCCATTTGCCATTTGATTTCTTCACCATGACCACATTGGCCAACCACGTTGTATGAGTGGCCTCCTTGATTATCCCTGCACTCAAAAGTTTTTGTACCTCAGCTTTTATGGTCTCCTCCTTATCACGAGCAAAACTTCTCAATTTTTGGGGTCTAGGCTTTATGGTCGGGTTGACTTCAAGTCTGTAAACGGCGACCTCTTCCTTGATTCCCTTCATGTCTTCTACTCTCCATGCAAAGACATCATTGCTCCCCTTGAGTAACTCGATGATTTCCAGCCTTTCTTCAGCTGACAATTGTTTCCCAATCTGAATTTTTTGGTCGGGGTAGGAAGGGTTGGTGACTACCGATTCTAGCTCGTCCACAGCCTCCAGCTCTGGACCATCTCTGAACTGCAGAGTCTCAATGATGATTTCCCTAACTCTTTGTCTCTCCTCGGCCCCCAGGTGTGGAGCTTCCTCAGCTATCATATCATCCAGCTTATCTGCAACCTTGCTGGCGGTGGTGGTGGCCCCCGAGTTATTGTCGATCTGGAGGCATAGGTTGCCTATGAGGACTTGGTCGACCATAACTATATCTGGATCGACCGCTGTGGTTTCAGAATGACGTGTCGACTCAAACATGACCTCGTCATTTGAGCGATAGGTCGACTCTTCCACATTGGTGATCATTGACAGTCGGGTAGTTTTGGTGACTGACTGGGACAGCTTCAAGTAACCATCTGCAGTCTCAATCTCCAGCTCCCTCTTTTTTCTTTCTCGGAGAACATGATCCAGGTAGGCTCGAGCTGTGCCTTGTACACAACCCACTCCAGCAGGTGTAGGAAACTTGACTCGTTGGGTGGGGGATTGATGCCACCATTCCAAGCGCGACCTGACCTGGAATACCAAGTATAGCAGCGTAATCACTGTTCACATCTATCACAATAAATTGTACCTTCGATACTATCCTGTGGGGGTGTTGGCCAAGGTCGACGTCGAGCTCAATCCGTCCTTTGGCATCAACTCGATGGTTGGTGAAACCCTCCAACCTGCCATCATATCTTTCCAGCTGCTCGTCATTAAGACCCATCTCTTGGAAAGTCTTGTAAAACAAAATATCTTTGCGGGCCCCAGAGTGTCGACTAAGAGTACGCTCGTCGTACATCCGTCTATGAGACTGGGATGACGAGAACTTGCTCCCTAGCCGCCATATTGGTTGCCAACTCGTGGGGGTAGAAGGCGATCACATCATCTCGACATCTCTCCTTGGAGGCACATGTGGGGCCTTGTTGAGGTGAAAAATTTTATGTTTGATGGCCGTGTTCTTTGGCTTGCTCTGTGATGACTCCCAAGTTCAATCTAGGTTGCCTTGGTCCCTGCTGTCCACCTGCTGGTTGCTCGCCCCCACCAGCTTGAGGCCTTTTAACATATGCATCGAGCCTTCCATGGTCGACCATTCTCTGGATGATACGCTTCAATCCCAAGCAATCCTCTGTGAGGTGACCTGTGTCTTTGTGGTAATCGCAGTACTTGCTATTGTCTCTCTGAACTTGTTACAGGTTCGTAGGGCGGGTGGGGCCAGCTCGACCGCATTCATGATTTCAGTTCGACTCACCGTTAGGGGAGTGAAAGCCTCGGGCACCTTCTCTGTCGCCCTTGTCCTGTTCTTTCCATTTTTATTGTTTCCTCCATTTTTGTTGGAGTCTTTCTTGTCATCGGCGACCTCAACCTTGGGACCTTTCCCATTTTTCTTTTCTTTCCTTTCCTCGGCCAGTGCGATGTTACAAACCTTTTCGAACAACTCTTGTCGAGTTGTGACTGTACGAACTGTGAGTTCATAATCCATGTCTGCCGAGGAAATACCATTCCTGAAGCAGTTGATCACCTCCCTGTCAGTGAGATCTTCCTCAATTTTATCCACCATCTCCTTGAACTTGGTGAAGTAGCTCATTGAGCTTTCATTTTTAGCTTGCACCAAGTTACTTAGATCGGTAACTGTCACCTTTCGAGCTCCAGCAGTTGAGAAGCGATCTAGGAACTTTGTCCTGAAACACGTCCAGGTGGAGATGCTACCTTGCCCAAACCATTGAACCGAGGTTAGAAATTTGCCCCAGTGAGTGTGCTTATGAGAGCTTTACACATATTGTCGTCCTCATTGGCGACAAAGCACATTGTGGCTTCCAGATGTGCTATATGACTTTTTGCATTGGTTGACCCTGAATACTTCTCTAGAAGGGGCAACCTAAATCCAGTAGGAGGTCGACTGTCTCTCAGTTCCTTGGACAAAGGTTGAAGAGCAAAGTCGATTCGTTCAACCTTTCCAATGTCCTTTTTCTTCTCCTCCTCCCATTGTTCGAACCTCTTTTTCATCAACAACCATTTCCTAGCGTCGGGTCTGTCATCTCCTGCAGGGGGAACGACATTCGACCTTTGACCTTCACTCCTGGGGGGAGTTACCTGCCTACTCCTCCTGTCTCGATGAGAATGAGCCCTTTCTGATCGAACTGAAGACCCATGCCTGTCATTCCTTTGGGGCGACCTGCGCCTCTCATCCCTCGATGGCGACCTGCGCCTATTATCTCCAAGTGGCGACCTGCGCCTTTCTTCTCTTATGGGCGACTGCGTCCGTTTCACATCCCTGTGAGATCCTGATCTTTGTGTCCGGGCAGGGGAACCACGTCGGCTTCTATTGGCCTCTAGATGCGTCCTCAAATCTGATTGAGCCTCCTGCTCCCTATTCCTGATGAGGCTAGCTCTTAAGTCATTACTCGGTACATGAATGAGAGTTGGAGGTCGTTGAACTATCCTGTCTTCGCCGTTCTGTCCCACACCCTCATTAGGCCTAGCAATCCTGGCCTGCTGCCTGTTGGAGACTTGAGAGGGAGCCACCCTTTCTGAACGTATATCCGCCTTTTCAGCCTCCTCAATAGCCAGTAACTCGGCCAGAATCTGGGCTCGCTCCAATAGCATTTCCTTTCTAGTCAATGGGTTGGATGAGGGACCTGCCCTATTTCCAACATTCACATGAAGCGGTTGGACGCTTAGGGAGGTGGAGCTCCTTGTCCCTCCACGTGTCTTTTCCCTCTTACGGTATCGGGCAATCCTGCCATCAGCAACACTTTGGTAGAGCGAGTTGCTCTACCATGAGGACGATTGGGTGGGGGAGGAGGCAGATTTGCGTTTTCAGCATTGGTGTTGATATCTGCGTTGGTGTTGGCATTCACCTCATTGAGTTCGTCGAAGCCTGCATCGCATGCCCGTGCAGGGTTACCATTGTTGTAGGTTGATGAAATTTTCGAGGTCAAGCTAAAGCACGTTCCGCAATGGAACCAAGCGATCTTTGCGAGGAATTGTGCTTATCGGTAATCCTCCACGTGGCGGGACTAATCACCCGGCTCCGACACAAAACAAGAACCCACGACTAGCCGGATGTGTCTCCGACTTAGACCCTCGGGCGTGAGAGTAAGATTACGGTTGAATATAGCTCAAAATGTATTGAATAATGAATTCAGATAACAAAATGGCAGTTACCTTTGCACCGTTGGTGGTGATGATGTATTTATAGGTGTTGACCGTTGTATTTTTGGTGGTGCTACATGAGCTCAGAGATTTTAGCGGCTTGATTATGGGTCATGGGAACGTGTCTATAACGGTCCACGATTTGTAGGAATGCGGTTATGGAAAGATTTAACCCACGTGCGCCCACATTAGTTAGGTCGACGCTTGTTGATTAGGTCGAGGTCGCCATTTGAGGAATGGTCGACCTGACTGACAGGTTGAGCATGGATCGTACCCGTATTAGAACTCGGATCTTCAGGTCGGACTAAGTTAGGTCAAATGAACTTAGTCGACTGATACATGAAATGGGTCTTGGGCCATGTATTGATTGGGCCTAGCCCACAGGACATGCTAAGGTAATAAATCCTTGAAGATTGGGTCTTACTCGCTTGGACCAACTCGCTACTTTTGGTATGTTCAATACATAATATATTTTGGGCTATCCACCGAATCGGAGAGTCACCAAATCCACCAATTTTCAAAGGATTTTTCTTGTATTGTTTTGGTTAAAATGAGAGAACAAAAAAGAATTTAAAGCCATTGATTGATTAACTAACTTTCAAAAAAACTAAAAAATAGTTACAGGATTGAATTAAACTGGGCTCAAAATAATAAGGCCCCAATAAATAAATTCGTTGAAGCTTTGACCCAAATTCAGTTATAGGCCCACGAGGCTAAAAGAACCTGCTGTTTCATTGATAAACCCTCTCCCTCCTTCCTTCGAGTTCTTCTTTCCCCGCCTTCAAACCAGGCGCTGGAAAACACAAACCGAATTCGGGACCCGAAACAATGGAAGGCAAAGACAAATTCAGAATCGCATTGACAATCGCTTGCTTCGCAGCAATCTCGTTAGTACTCACAAACAAATACCGAAAATACCGAAAGCGAAAGCAATCAGCTAACAACTCATCTTGCTACTTGAAAACCGAATCCAAACCTCAACACAAATTCCAACGCGTTTTGGCAGACAATTCCTACGCACCCTTCAAGCACCTCAAGCTTAGCGAATCCATTTCCGGTATTTTTTTCTACAAAAATTAGGATATATTTGTGTGATTTTCCAACTGAACCCTAAGCTGAGTTTGACTAATTTGGCAGATGATTCATCGAATTTGAATCCTTATGAGGCGGAGATCATGGAGCTGATTAAGAATCCTAGAATCGAATTTGAATTCGGTAATGTAGATACAGATATGGAAATGAGTGGTTCCTATGTTTGGGTGGAGACGGAGGCAAAGCTACGAGAGCTTGCCGAGGCTTTGAGTAAGGAGAAAGTGTTTGGTGTCGATACTGAACAACATGGCTTACGTTCCTTCTTAGGTTTTACTGCTCTTGTTCAGGTAATCATAGCTTAATTTGCCTTATTTGCTATGTATAATGTAGGTGGTTTTTATTACATTTATAGTTTTAAGATTATTGCCAATTATGCTCAAAGTAATTTGAACTAACTCTTAGTTGATGATGTCATGATTAGAATAGATATCTATGGGGAGTGAAGATTATCTTGTGGACACCATTGCTCTTCACGATGTAATGGGAATTCTTCGACCGGTTTTTGCCAATCCAGAAATTTGCAAGGTATATAAGAAGCTGGAGATCGATTTAGCCCTTGATTTTTTTGGCAAATTCTTAAATAATACTTTCTTTGTACTCGAAAAATAGTCTTACTTTGACTTTAGTGGTCAACTTGATTGAACTTTGACAAAAAGCAAGAGAAACAAATATCCTAATAAATTTCTAAAAATTTTATTGGTAATTTTAATGGTACATACTAATATTTTTTGTAGAATTTCATTAGGATAATTAAAATTTTATAACTTTTTGGTCAAAGTTCAATCAAATAGTATCGAAATATAGTGTTTGTATAAACTGTTTAAGACAATTAATATGGTTTACAAGTATTATATCTTTTGAGCTTCTTCGGGCAATTTGAGTCAAGTATTTTGTAAAATGTATTCTATATTGTACTTTTGTTATGTCGATTTTCATACAATGCTTTAAACATTGTCATGGTGACATTGACAAGCTTTCTGACATTGATGACGTTCATTTCCTTGTGTAGGTGTTCCATGGTGCTGATAATGATGTTGTATGGTTGCAAAGAGATTTCCATATATATGTAGTAAACTTATTTGATACTGCAAAGGTGAGCTTCTTATTTCGTTCGAGCCATTTGCTCTCTTTTCATTTTTGTGGTTGCTAGATTAGGAAGCATTATTTGGACTTATTACTACTGATGTCTAAGAAAAATGTACTCCCCCAATGCTAAGAGTCCCTAATTCCATTTTGGAAGTCTTAAAAATATTACCTTTCTCTTTTGAGAAATATGGTCAATTGTCTGTATTAGCCTGTTTAACTTTAAGATCGAAAATGGAGCGGGTTTTATTGATTTTATATCAAACATGGAGTCAAATATGCACTTAATAGCTCAGCGCAGTCAAAGTGAGACTTCTTTGTACAATGGAGGGATCAAATATTATGTAGCATAGAAAGGGAGAAAAAAGAGCAAGCAGTGACAATTGGTCTCATTCTCTTGGTAGTTTGTTGGTAGCATTATTTAAAGTATAATTGCATGGTATATAATTTATGCTGTTTGGGCTCTTGACTAATCATATTGCAGGCATGCGATATTTTGTTGAAACCACAGAAATCTTTGGCTTACTTACTTGAAACATATTGTGGTGTTGCCACTAACAAACTCTTACAGGTATAGAAGCTAATCTTTTTTCTTTTTTTTTTTTTTGCATCTTCTATGTATTGTTTTTTGTTTATGCTGCACCTTTCTTATTCTGGATATTATAGAAGTTGCAAACAAGAAGAGTGTCTCTGTTTTGACCAAAAGCCTGAACAATGCTCAATTTAGTTTTGTGGATATGTTAATTTGTCACTCTTGAACCGACAATCATACATATCTTCTGGTCTTTCATGAGCACATAGTTATCTATTGAACCGCGATGGATTTCTTTCAAATGCATGTCTTTATGAATATCTAGGATTTTTAATTCCGGCACAAATGTGAACCTATCAATTTTAGCATGATTACGTAATCCTTTCCACAGTTTGTTGGCAAGCATGAACTCTTCTATTTAAGGTGCTCATAGATTACTAATGGGTATATAAGGTGCTCAAAAATTACTAATCATTCAACATATTCATAGTTAAGCTTTTAATGGTGCATATTCCACCAATAATTTCATTTGGTCTAGAATGCTTGGGTAAAACATTTATGGTCACCAGTCTTTCTTGACTTCATTTTGGTTTGTTGGGTAAGGTTAAGCTATGTTTGGAGTGTTCAGATTTCATCTTAGCATCCCCGTAATTTTGGTTGAAAACTGTTTCTCATCCACATCAAGTAGTTAGGGCTGTTATGCGAACCGAACGGGCTCGGGCTCGGTTCAGGCTCGGCTCGTAAAAGCTCGAGCTCGAGAAGGCTCGAGTCTAACTCAAGCTCGAGCTCGACCCGAATTTCAGGCTCAATTTTTTTTCGAGCTCGGCTCGTTTGTTTGGCGAGCTTTGATCGGGATCGACTTGTTTAAGCTTGGATCAGGATCGGCTCGTTAAAAGCTCGAATAAAAATTTTCGCAAACGATTCGAGCTCGAGACCGAGCTCGGCTCGATAAGCTCGACTCTGATTTCTTTATTATACTTTCATTTGTTTAGTTTTTTTCTAACATTTTTTATATAACTTTTTGAAAAAAAACTTCAATACTAAAAAAAGTCCAAAATATTTATTTCTATTCATAAAAAATAAAAAAACTATACATTTATACATAAAAATTAAAGAATTTTACCCGTCCCTGATTTCTTTATTATACTTTCATTTGTTTAGTTTTTTTCTAACTTTTTTTATATAACTTTTTGAAAAAAACTTCAATACTAAAAAAAGTCCAAAATATTTATTTCTATTCATAAAAAATAATAAAACTATACATTTATACATAAAAATTAAAGGATTTTACCCGTTCCTGATTTCTTTATTATACTTTCATTTGTTTAGTTTTTTTTAAAACTTTTTTTATATAACTTTTTGAAAAAAACTTCAATACTAAAAAAAATCCAAAATATTTATTTTCATTCATAAAAAATAAAAAAATTATACATTTATACATAAAAATTAAAGGATTTTACCCGTCCCTGATTTCTTTATTATACTTTCATTTGTTTATTTTTTTTCTAAATTTCGTAGTGATAGTATTGGTAGTATTAGTGGTGGTAGTGGTAGTAGTAGTGGTAGTAGTGGTGTGGTGGCAGTAGTGGTGGTGGTAGTGGTAGTGGTAGTAGTGGTAGTAATAGTGATAGTAGTGGTGGTAGTGGTAGTAGCAGTAGTGGTGGTGGTAGTAGTAGTAGTAGTGGTAGTGGTAGTGGTAGTGGTAGTGGTAGTGGTAGTGGTAGTGGTAGTGGTAGTGGTAGTGGTAGTGGTAGTGGTAGTGGTAGTGGTGGTAGTGATAGTAGTCGTAGTCGTAGTAATTAGGAAAGTTATATTTCACGACTCCATCCATCCCTAACATAAATTGAACATTTTAAAATTATTACTCTATTTGTTTCAAAATAAATTTGAAAATCTGTCTCAAAATATATGACATTTTAAAATGTCATTCGAAAAGTATAAAATAATAATAAATATTTTTCTTAGTTATTTTCAATTTTTTTTTTAATGTTTTTTGTAAGAATATAAAGAATTATGAAAAATCAAAATTGAAAAAAAATTATGTAGAGACAAAGACAAAGCTCGAGCTCGGCCCGGCTCGACTCGTTTAGGCTCGAGAATTCGAATAAAAGCTCGATAAAGCTCGAACTAAAGATCGTTTGAGTTCAGATTTTTTAAAAAATTCGAGTTAAGCTCGAGCTCGACTCGTTAAAGCTCGAGTTCGAGAAGCTCGCAAAAAAGCTCGCGAACAGCTCGAAACTCGTTTCGAGCCGAGCTCGAACGAATTTTTCAGGCTCGAGCTCGAGCTCGAAAAAAGCTCGGCTCGTTAATTTTTAGTCGAGCTCGACACCTCAAAGCTCGGCTCGGCTCGTTTACAGCCCTACAAGTAGTACACTTTATTCTTATTCCATGGTCCAACCCGCACCTCCCCGTTCGGACGTCATTAGGCTATGCCATGGCCCATGCAACTGAAAATACTCACTGCCAGCAGAAATAGAGATGTTATAATCTCGTCTTCAGCTAAACCTAGTGGAATACCAAATAATCATAGACATCCCCTCCTTGTGGAAAGTATATTCAATTGGAGAGTGTGGAATAAGAAAGTGGTTTTTGCTATAATGCAGGTCAAAAGAATTAATGATAGGTGCACGATAGTAGAGCATGACCTGTTCTATGGTTGCTATATCATTCAAAATAGTCTGTTTATGAATGTCTTAATATAACATGTGCATGTCTATCTACTTCCATGGGAATATTCAAGCTGTGCAATCTATTATTTCTTTATCTTTGTCCATTATGTAGCGTGAAGACTGGAGACAACGTCCACTACCAGCTGAAATGGTGCAGTATGCTCGGATGGATGCACATTATCTGATGTATATTGCTGATTGTCTCACGTCTGAGCTCAAAAACCAGGAAAATGGTGCTCTCTCTCTCTCTCTCTCTCTCTCTCTCTCTCTCTCTCGATCTATCTAGTTGTGAACAATGGTCTTCTGGTGAATAAATTATGGTTGAATCAGTTATTGAATAAAATATACTTCTTCCGCCCGCGCAAGAAATAGTTTACATTGTTTTCTTTTCTAAAAAAAGTAACCTATTTTAAACTTTGGCCTATTGACTTTCAAATTTTTTCTAGTTCTTTTTATTTATTTCTTTAAAAAAACATGATACTTTTCTTAGGTATATCGTACAAATCCTTGTATATTAAAGATTTGTTAAAGACTTAAAGTTATTGATAAGCTGCGTGAAGGTTTAACCTTTCTCTATCAAAGTTAAATTCTTTTTGTTATTAGTTTTTCACAAATAAACCAAATCAGTTTCCTTTCTAGTTATCCGTGAACTTATCGCCAAAGTAAAAAAGGATGATAATATTTTAGTTATCTTCATGTCTTGCATGGTTTGCGCCCACTTATTTGTCTTAATGCCACTGTACTGATTTGGTTTTGCTCCATAGATCTATTTAATATAGTGTATTGTCAAAAATGATTAGCTCATGAACTTGTTAAAACCATGGAACCCTAAGATGCCCTTCAGATTCTCAGCTTCCAACTCCCATAACTAAGATTAAAAAGAAAGGAAATTTGTTCCCAATAAGTTGTGGGGATAAGTTTAGCTTAAATTCTCACTTAACTTGCCTGGTCGGCTGCTCAGTTCAAATTTGGCTTAAAGATAGTGCCTAAAACCTTCTATGTTGTTATTTTCCTCGTAGAATGTTAATTCTAAATATAGTAGTGCATCAGATAATTTGGCATGTGTGGATGAAAAATTCCATTTTGTTCACGAGGCTAGCCGGCGTTCCAATGCAATATGCTTGCAAGCTTTTTCAAAAGAAATAGAAGCTTCTCCGGGGGAGTCTGCTGCATCTTCAATAATCTCCCGTCGCTTGAATGATCATGGAAGCACTGCTCCCATTTTCAGCAATTCTAAGGTAGTGCCCTATGTTTTCTGCTTTTAGATTGTAGTAGAGGCTGATATATCAAAACTGAATCTTCTACATTTTGCCTAACAGTTTCAGGATCTTGTGAGGCGGATATGCTGTTGGAGAGATTTGATGGTGAGCATTAAAAGTGTCCGTACTATGTTGTCTGTTTTGTGCCTGCAATCTTTTCTTTAAACAAGGAGGAGGATTTTTTTTTAATTTTTTTTAGGGAAATTGCAAATTTCCATTCTTCATTATCTGGACTCTTACTACTTGTTTGGTATTCAACAATCTATTTCATTCCATGTAGTACAAATAGCATGGAAAGGAGGTCTTTCGTACCAAAGTAACACTTCGTTTGCCTATAGCTGATGCAATAGCTATTCTAAAAGCTACCAAACTCCATCCAGATTGTAACTTGTTCTTTCTTCCTTGACATCTGCGCTGCTTAATTTAGATTATCCTGATGTTTTGATTCTTCTTATCTTACTATAGTAGGAGATAATAAATAAAATGCTCTTGAATCATTTAGCTCATCTTTATATTCAAATTTTATTTCAGGCTCGTGTGCATGACGAGAGCTTGAGATATGTATTATCAGATTATGCTGTTGCAGCTCTTGCCGAAAAAGTTCCAAAAACTGAGGATGAGATTTATGACACCATATCACAAGCTGATCTAGATGTTGACTCCATGAATCCTACTTCTTCACTTCAATCCCCATCTTCCATCGTTTGGAGTCATTATGAAGACTTGTATGACCTCTTTCAAGATAAGATAGGCAAGCTTGATGATTTCTTTGAACTAATTCTTACGAAACACTTGGGTCCGAATGGGACATGTACATTGTCTCTCTATAACTATGCCCTGTTGTCTAAAAGAAACCTGCAAGTTGTGAATCGATCCATTTCCAAGGAAAATGGATTTAAAGTTGCAAAAAAAGTCGCACGAAAGGCTTCCCGAGAGCTGTTTGTTCAAAAGTTTTCCTGCAAAGCTCCTGTGTACCACAATTGTAGGATTTATGCAAATGATGGACGCCTGCTTTGTTACTGCGATCAAAAAAAGCTTGAATGGTTAGTGTTACGCTTTCATGAGAAATTTAGTGTGCCCTTGGTCAATCTTCTTTTTTCCCCTCTTCATCTATATTGGAATAATCCAGGATGATAGTAAATTCTTGTTGCAAAATTCTTGCTGCAGGTATCTTAGTCGAGATCTAGCAAAAATTGTTGATGAAAAGCCACCGGCCATAATGCTTCTTTTTGAACCCAAAGGCCGGCCAGAAGATGAAGGCAACGATTTCTACATTCAAAGTAAAAAGAATATATGTGTGGGGTGTGGGGAAGGAAATCACTATTTACGCTATCGAATAATACCATCATGCTATAGAATGCACTTCCCTGAGCATTTGAAAAGCCACCGCTCTCATGATATTGTCCTCGTTTGTGTGGATTGTCATGAGAAGGCACATGCTGCGGCAGAGAAGTATAAGAAACAGATAGCGGCAGAATATGGAATACCACTTTTTATACGTAGAGTGGTTGATTCTACTCACACAGAGGATATATCTGGATCTACCACGTCAGGGATGAATGCCGAGGACGCAGGGGTGTCTCCATTAGAGCTTCGAACTGCAGCGATGGCTCTCTTACGACATGGACCAAGAATGCCACACAAGCGCCATGACGAATTGACACAGGTGTGAAATTATATTTTTGCTGCCATGTTTCTGCAAAAGTATGTCATGTTAATCATTACTTCTTGTACTTGGTGGCACAAATAGCAGTTAGAACACCGTGTATGATGAAGTGCATGGTTCTTTTCTTTAATCTATGGCTGATTCTGACTATTTTTATGTTTATCCTCGTTGACTTCTACTCCAGTGAGTTTTTTTTTTTCCACTTCTTACATCCATTTTCGTAGCTGATGTATCTGGCTGCAAACCCATTTTTTCTTCCTTTCATCTTTTTAAGATGTCCCATTCAAAATCTCATTTTGGAAATTATGTTTCCAGTTTTGACAGCGTATTAAATTTTACTCCTTATGTAGGTTATATAATATTAGGTTATATTTTGTTAGAATCAAATCCTCTTATCTTACAGCTTGTGCTAGTTAGCTTGCCATGGCAAGTGGAAACTTATCAACTTTTTGAGCCTTTAAAAGATGCAATTTTTTTTGCTCCATTTCAGATTGTCATAAAGTATTACGGAGGGAGGGAAATATCTGCGGAAGACCTGGAAAGGGCTTTGCTTGTTGGAATGAGCCCTCACGAGAGGAGACGGGTTGAGAAAAAGAGAGGAATATCGTTATCACGTTCAACTAAGAGCATAATTTCAGGCAAGGAACCAGAGAACAGTAATGTTGTTGTGCTGCCTTCTGAAAGTGCATTACGAGATAGTTCACATATAATTAAAGAGGAGATACAAATTCAAGAAGATAGAAAGATAATGGTAACAAATACAAATTTAAACAGCCCGTCTTTACGTTCTGATATTGTGGTTCGTGAGGAAGACCTTGTTACTGATATTAATGGCGGGAAGACGGACGAAAATGTAGTCTCTGAGGCTAAAAATGATTCTATTTCTGATTCTGATGCGGATTCCTTTAGTAGAAACTCATCTAACGGAATAACTGGCTCAGTCCAGACTGTACCCACTCCGGCAAACCATCATTCAAAGCTATCTCTATTAGGACATGGACCACATGGGAAGCAAGTTGTGGATTATCTGCTTAAGGAATATGGGGAAGATGGAGTTCGTCAATTTTGCCAGAGATGGAGACAAGTGTTTGTTGAAGCCATTCATCCACGTTTCTTACCTGGTGGCTGGGATGTGACACACAGGTATTTTACTATCGAATAAGCTTTTGCTATTTGCTGCCTTTCTTTTTCATGTTCTAGTTCTAGGAATCTTTTAACTCAAAATTGCATTACCTGGACAGGCTCGTTGTTCTTAAACTTAAACATCCTCCTTGTTTCAGCTAATACATAGAGCATTACTCCCTCCGTCAAATTTACTCTTGATCACTTTAAGGCAAATTTGAATTTACTCTTGATCACGACAAATTTACTCCCTCCGTCCCAAAATGAATGTCCAAAAGATGTTCAAATTTACTCTTGATGACGAGCAAATTTGAATTTTTTGGACATTCATTTTGGGACGGAGGGAGTAATATTTACAATTGTTACGGTTAGAGTGGTGCCTTAAAGTGAGCACTCGCAAGCCGGGGGGAGGGGAAGAAAGAGGGGACTTGCTTTAGCCATCTTGACTCAAGTGTTGTAGAACCTGTCAGATTCCTATAGCCAGGCCCAAGTGACCGGTAATGTACAAACTAGTAAAGCCCCTTCCTTAAAAAAATTGACAAGTCAACTGCGACATTTATTATGGGACGGAGAGAGTATTTATCTTTTTGTGAAAAAAAAATCCCTTGATATATGGATTCCACTGAACCAAACAGATTGTTTAGCATGCCAATGTCATTGTAGATTGTAGAAGGTTAATTTCAATGTAACCCTCTGTCCAAAATAAGTATCCATCTTTCTTTGTCCATGAGATCATGACAGAGATGGATACTCATTTTGGGACACAGGTACAAACACCTCTAAGGAGTTCTGATTGTGGGAAGTCCAAATCCTAGGTAAATTGTTTCTAGTAATGTCGTGTCATTCACAGTAAGAGAAAATTATTACAGTGATTTTGGGAAAAGAAAAAAACCTCTTTTAACTACTCTGCTGAATCTCTCTTGGAAATTGCTGAGTTAATAAGAGTAAAAAGTCATTTTTGGTAACTAAGATTTTTTTTTTGTTCAAAGGATTTGATTCTGGAAATTTTGTTGCCAGTGGGAGAAGAGAATTTGGTCCGTTCAGCGTTTATAATCCAGCAAACAAAGCTCCTTCTACTGCTGCAAATGGTGTAGGAAGCAATGAGGCTACTGAAAACACTGATAGAGGTAGTTCATAAATTTTGGTTCTTTCAGCTGCCGTGGTGTAAGAAGAAGTGAGTCTAAGCTAAACATCAAATATTTGGAGCTTATCTACTGGCATAATAGACGGATGTTTGTAACTTTTGATTGTTATTTATTCATTAAACATGGCTAACCGCTAGTTGCAGGTTGTTTGTTGTACCAATTGCAAAGAACTCTAGTTTTGGATTATTTAGTTCAACCACACCGAACTTGTTCGTAGCTTCTGTCGCTATGCTCCCCAGTAAAGTTCGTTATGCATGGAATTTTTATCAAAAAAAAAACTTTTTGTCCCAAAATAAGGGTAAAAAATGGACATTTTGGGATAGAGGTAGTGCCAAGTGTTAAGTTACTTCTTAGAAATAGCAGGATGTTGGTTTTCAATTCCCAGTTACAATCTGCAAACATGCTAAGGAAAATGGAATGCACTTGCAGATAAGCCATTGGAAGATCATTTCGGGACGGACGGAGGGAGTATATTTCAGCAATTAGCAAGACCACACCACAGTAGAAATTTATAACAAATTGCCAGTTCAACAAGTGCTATGACAACCCAAGATGGCTGACAATTAGAGACTTAGACAAGGACCTAAAGTTTCGGCTCCTATTGCTTTGTGCAACTGGGTGACACATAACACCACATCTTCTCATTGTTGCCCTCTTCAAAGGAAACTACAGCAAATCTTAAGTTATTCATGTATCTTCTCATTGTTGCCCTCTTCAAACTGCCCAGGGAAGGCATTATAGTTGGCAGCATATCGGTCGATTGCTGTGAGCCTGTGTATGAGCAAAATATAAAACCCCACAGCAATATTGCTAGTCAA
This sequence comes from Adenophora triphylla var. japonica, assembly GCA_022495995.1. Classification (NCBI taxonomy): domain Eukaryota; kingdom Viridiplantae; phylum Streptophyta; class Magnoliopsida; order Asterales; family Campanulaceae; genus Adenophora; species Adenophora triphylla. The sequence goes on from JAFEMH010000025.1 coordinate 1,301,178, forward strand.
TGGTGATATTGTCCAAGCATAGGAAGATTCATCGGAAGAGTTAAGTGCGGAGGTGCATCTGGTTCATTCGTTCTATCTTGTTGACAAACGTCCATCAAAGTCTCGAGCACTCGTAGAGAAGAGGCGAATTAGCATTAAGGAAGGAGAGTGTGTCACATAATAAACTATTCACTGTTGGGTAATGGTACATTAGCGTCATATTGTACATAAATGCCTCAAAAAGTCGCCAGTGTAATCACATGTGGGGATTGTGCTGTATATTCCGTACAACTTTCATGTTAGTTCAGTATCTTCCTAAAAGATTTTATTGCGCAATCAATCACTAAAGCCAAAGTTTGAAAAGAGAAAACAGAATGTCATCAAGTATCTTGATAGTAAGGCGACGAGAATCTACCTTTGATATACTCCCTCCGTCCCACACCAGTTTGGATTTATTTCCTTTTTGGGACGTCCCACATTAGTGTGAACTGTCCAAAATGGCAAAGAATCTTTACTATTTCACCCACTCATTCTCTCTCATACTTTACTTTTACACTCGCAACATTCTCTCTCCTAACTATTCCTCTCATTCATTCTCTCTCCTATTTAATTTTTCATACTCACAAACACCTCCTCCACCTATTTTTCTCTCCTACTTTTCCTTAATTTCCGTGCCAAAAAAGTAGGTCCACATTGGAGTGGGACAGAGGGAGTATATAAATAGACAAGCAACAAATAGATAGAAAATGCTGAAGTTCAGCGAACTTACTGTATGGTGAGCTTCCGTATTAAATAACTTTAGTTCTAATGGTATCCGGTAATAGCTTTAATAGTGGAGTTAGCGCTGTTAAATGCATGTACAAACCTATTTATAGGCTATTTGATGTAGCCTCGGGGCAATTTATCTATCATTACTAAAAAAAATTTTTTAAAAAAAACGGTGAGCTTCCTTGCATTCTTACAGAAACTCTTAATAGTTGCCTTTGAGATGCTACCTGGATCTCTACCAATTTTCTTCAGATTATTTATAACGCGTTGATCAATCACAATAACATCAGCCTCACCCTTTGCTTGGTTAAGTTTATGCAGGTTTACATATAACCTACAACAAAGTGGCCGAATCTCAATCTTGAAGCATCATGTTCATCACAATATTAATTTTTTTTCCACATTTTAATTATTTATTTATTTTCAAAAACATGATACTTCTCTTTCCCACAAATCCTTGTATGGTAAAGATTAGTTAAAGTTACTGATTTGCATCGTGAAGGAACATCTCAGGCATTATGATATTTTTTTAGAATTTTCTGATCAATCTCCCTTTTATTTATTGTTTTTCTATTTACTAAAATTTAGGAGGTTTCGCCCTTTTTGACTAAAAAAAAGAAAGTCCATGATCATGACAGAGCTGGATACTCATTATTATGGGACATGGGTACTAACGTGTTTAAGGAGTTCTTCTTGTGGGAAGTTCATACCCTATGCAAATTGTCTCTAGAAATATTGTGTAATTCATAGAAGATAATGAGAAATCACTACAGGATTTTCGAAGAAAAAAGAACCTCCTCTAACTATTTGCTGAATCTCTCGTTGAAATGGCTGAGTTGATAAGGAAAAGGGTCTTTTTATTTGGCAACTAAGATTGTGTTTTGTTTAATGGATTTGATACTGAAAATTTTGTTGCCGGTGGGAGAAGAGAGTTGTTAGTTTAGCATTTATAATCCAGCAAACAAAGCTCATCCTGCTCCCGGGGTGTAGGAAGCAATAAGGCTAGCAAAAACACTGATAGAGGGTCATAAATTCCGGTTCTTGCAGCTGCCATCTTGGTATAGGAAGCAAAGAGGCGGCAAAGTACCCTAGAGCAATGCTAGGGGGAACAATCAACAGATGCTTGTAACTTTTGATTGTTATTTTGGCTAACCTCTATCTGCAGCTTGTCTATTGTACCAATTGCAAACAACTTCGTTTTCGATTATTTTCTTCAACACAGAACTTGTAGTTTTTGTTGCTATCATCTGCCCACCAGTAATGTTCAGTATGCATCGAAATTTAAAAAAATAAATAAAAAAATACCTTATGTCCCAAAATGTATACGGACAGAGTATACATTAACGTATACGGAGTACAAATTTTTGTTCTTCATAAAAAAGGGGGGGAGGGGGCAGTCATTTTTGGGACAAAAATAGTACCAAGTGCAAACATTTCCTACTCACAATCTGCAAACACACTGAAGGAAATGGAATACACTTGCAGATAAGCCAGAGTGCAGCAGAAACTCTTATAGACATATTTCAGTACTTAACAATCACACCAGAAATATGTGACAAAAACCAGTTCAATAAGTCCTTTGACAGCCCCAAGAAGGCTGGCAAAATTGCAACTTTTCTGCAACTGGATGAACATAACGCCACATTTTCACATTGGTGTGCCCACTTCAAGGGAACTCCAGCATGTCTTCAATCAATCATTCACGTATCTTCCACATTAACTAAAACATCTTTTAGTATGCCAGATAATGAGTAGTTACAAAAATTTGCATAAACACTCCCCCCTACTAGCCAGATGTTCGTGCCTCTCACATATGAAATTTGTAGCTATTTGATCAACACAAGGATAAATTCTGAAACCATTGCAGCTCATATCAGCCACAGGAAATTTAGACCTCATCAATCAGTTTTTGAGGTTATTATGCCCATTATGGGAGTGTAGACCTGGATCTTTTGAAGACTATAGAGACAACAACTGAGACTTGTGATCAATGGCGTTGAACATGAAAGTACCAGACATTGGTACAAACTGTCGTGTTATAAGCTGCAGTGAGCAAAAATAAACCTCGGTTAGCTTTGAGACTCTCAGAACCAACTTTAACTGCACTTGACAGCAGAGTAAAGGAAGGGAAATGGTGTATCCCTCCGTCCCAATTTAAACGTCAAAAAAAAATTGACTCAAATATGAGAGGAATGTTTTTATTGTAAATTATAGAAAGTGGGTAGGGTGTTGTGAGTATAGAAATTGGGGTAGTGAATAGTTAGTGGATAGTTGTTGTGAGTATGACATGTGAGACCCATTGAATAAATAGGTATTATAAACTTTCCTTTTGGGGGTTTTGCAGTTTACAATGGGACACCCTTTTGGAAATTTTTTGAAGTTTAAATTGGGACGGAGGGATTATATAATAGTCCCTCCATCTCAAAATAATGTCGCGCTTTGACTTTTTTGGTCAACTTGATAGAACTTTGACAAAAAAGTCATGAAAAATTAATTATCTACATGTTATTCTGAAAATGGTTTGATACACCAATAGAAACACTATCAGTAATTATTTTTAGAATTTCATGAAGATGAACAATTTTTCATAAAATGTTGGTTAATGTTCAATCAAGTTGACCCAAAAAACTCAAGATGCGACATTTATTTTGGGTTGGAGGGGAGTATTCATTAAAAACCAGAGTACAATCGAAACTTAGCAGAAAGTGAGACAAAGCGACACAGACACAGAGACAACCTTGATCACTTCCTGGGAAGCAACTCCACCAATGAAGGCAGCGATTGCATGGAGCTCAGCAGCACCATAACGGCACATCTCATTAATTAGGTCCTCTGTCAAGGTTGAGCCATTGCAACCCACATCACTGAGGAGGCTAATAGCCATACTTTTCAATCTAGATATATCCTCATCCATCGCGCTGCAAAATATTGATGAAGTCAGCCATGATGCTGAGATCAGGAGAAAAGTGATTTAAGCTTCTAATTAGTACTCCCTCTGTCCCAAAATGAAAGTCCAAAAAAAAAAATATCAAATTTACCCTTGATCAAGAGCAAAAATTTGAAATTTATTTGGACATTCATTTTGGGACAGAGGGAGTAATAGCTTTGGGATTGGTACAAAGTATTACCCATCAAACTGCCCAGGGAAGGTATTATAGTTGGCAGCATATCGGTCGACTGCTCTGAGCAGAACATAAAACCCCACAGCAATACTGCGAGTCGGAGAAAAAGGAAAACATAAAGCTTGTTCAATTACCAAATGCACTCAGATGAACACTTAATGAAACTGTTATATAAGTTGGGGCATTGCTGCTGTTAGTTATATTCAAGGCACTGAAACTTTTCAGATCTCAAGTTTGAATTACATACAAAATATATAGCTATTTCATACCTGTACTCCTCATCAGTTAGATACTTCTGCAATTCGGGTAAGATTGGAGAGCTAAACTCATCCTCAATGGGGCGATATCTGCATACCTAGAAATGAAAGTAACACATAAAAGTCAAAACTTGAAATCTGCAATCAGAAGCAACTGACATGTTAATGCCACATCACCATAAACATTACATTCAACTTTCAAGTTTCCCACATCACCATTATCATTACACTGATCTCAGAGCTATATTTATTTGGATTGTTGGAACCACAATATATGAGAAGTGAATTGGTGAATGGTGCATCAATAACAAATTTTAGAATTCATTTGAATAATTATTTTATATCCTAAATCTTTAGTCAAAGTCAATCAAAATGACCACTAAAACGTGGGACTATCATACCGGGGCGGAAGGAGTATATAACTTGTGATTTTGGGGAACCCGACCTGGGAACCTCCCTGCCATCTCTTTTCAAAAGCTTAGCATTAAGGTAATCCATTTTACATGCTAGTATTAATTACTAATCCCTTCATCCAAAATGAACATCTTCCAAAAGTTTCGTCCCAATATGAAAATCTATTTTTGGAGAATTTACTAAATCGTCCATCATCAAACAAGTTCTAATCCACACTTACACTCATGCTGCAATATGATGAGATCATCAAGGGGTTTTATAGTGCTTGAGTTCATATTCTAAGGCTTTCATGGCGAATTTCAATGCAAAATCTTTCCAAATATGTGTCCTTATTAACACTACAAAAGAACTATTCCAATAAATATGAAAGCACATAGACATTCTACCTACAGTTCTTGCACAATATTTGCATCGGTACAGTCAGGTATCTCATATCTCCTGGCAGAGTACTGAAGAACCTTTAAGCACAAGTGCCTTCTGTTAATTTTATCTCCTCTCAAGATTACCCAATCTGCCAATATAAGAGTGCTTTCAACATTCTAGAATTTCTATTACTAACCCTTTGCAATCCACCCCAAATATATCGAATCGTGATCCATAAATTTCACATAAACTATTGAGTAATGTTACATTACTGTCAAAGTGTACATAAATGCCACAAAAAGTCGCCACCTGTAACTACAAATGTGGTTATTGTGCTCATAACCACTTGTCTCATACTATGTACAACTTTCACGTTACTTCAGTATCTTCCTAACAGATTTTATTGGACAATCAATCACTAAAGCGAAAGCCTGAAAAGACAGATGAGTATAATTAAGAATCTTGATAGTGTGGTAACGAGAATTGATCATGGATATCATAAATAAATTAGTGGGAGGTGAGTGGTTACAACTGACAAGAGAATAAACCAATGATAAAACAAAAACTATTGTACAAATCAAGCGTGAAAGACAAGATACAAATAAAATCTACCCCCTCTGCCCCTAAATGAATGTCGAAAACAATTTGAAACTTTTTTTCGACATTCATTTAGGGATGGAGGGAGTAGCATATTTCAGGAAAGAATAAAAAAGGACTTAATCCTGTCTACCTTTGCAAATGTTTGATATATAGTTGGACAATCAACAAATAAATAGAAAACGCGTTAGTTCAGCAAACTTACGGTGAGCTTCCTTGCATTCTTACAGAAACTCTTAATAGTTGCCTTTGAGATGCTACCAGGATCTCTACCAATTTTCTTCAGAATGTTTCTAACCCGTTGCTCAATCACAATAACATCAGCCTCAGCCTTCGCCTGGTAAAGTTTCTGCAGGGTTACATATAACCTACAACAGAGTGGGCGAAACTCAATCTTGAAGTATCATGTTCATCATAATATTAGATACTCAAAAACATGACGACAGCTTTTCTTTTAGAAAAAATAACCACTTACTCGGTTGAAGATGTCATATCCGGAATTGACCCATCAAGAGGTGCCTCCCCGCCACCTTCATTAGAAATAAACTCCTGCAATACAAAAAAGAGAATGCACAACTGGACAGTTAGGAGGTTCCAGAGTTCAAGAAAAAGTTTATAACCATGACCATACTCGATTAATCTTTAAAGCAAAAATACAATGATGTTCCTTACTCGGCTCAAACATGGTTTGGGTACATGTCCAAAGAGTCGTGATTTTATAAGCAGTGGAAGTTTAATGATAATATTTTCAGTATCTATACAAGGTAACTCGACAAGTGTTGTGGCAAATATTGCAACAAGCCCTCAAAATCTCGAACTTCCATTAAGTGCACTCACAGGAGGGAGGGCTGGCGCGGGGGAGGGGTGGGTGGGAATAACAAAAATGTGCTTTTCAGCTATGGTACTATCCTATACAGAATGCATGCTCAGGATCCAAACCAAATGCAATATAAAGCATAGACTTTCTATTTGGATCTCAGCAAGTGCAAAGTAAAAAAGAATGAACAGTGATAAAGCATGTGAAGTTCCGCATCAAATATTGGCGGTTTGTACAACTATTCAATTATCGCTGAGGGAGGGATTGAGGGCAAAACCAATGATAAAATGTACTAGTCATCCAGAAATAAGCTGACCAACTATGTTTTTGTTGCTTGCTTAATTTTGGAATCTCGATGAAAATCTACAGCTTGCTAACCCAGAGAGTCAGGTGACAAGAATATGGACATACAGCAACACCATTATCAGATACAATGGGAGCTCTTCTGAAAACAAAATCCAGCTGCATTATACTCTGTAAGCATAATTTTTCCAGGGACAAGACAAAAACAACTACCTTAAGTGCTGCAACCATCACCCAAAAATCTGATGAGCTAGAATCGACTTCAGCACTGGGATCTTCGAGTATATGACGCAAATTTGAACCTGCGATGCAAATGATATTAAATAATAATATACCAAATAAATAGATAAAAGAACAAGGCTATTTTATCATTTTGTGGCCATCTCACTAGTTATTGATAAATGATTACTCTCATCTTCCTGACAACCTCTACCAGCTCATTTAACAATTCAGAACTCATAAACATAAGTAGGTATTACACTATTAAGTTACTAACACATTTCATAAAAGGTCGGATTAACAAACTGCCTCTTGTGAATACTCAACTCACTGAATACCAACTTTTAACTTTAGACATCTCCCTTGCTTTGGATCCAAAAACATAGATGATGTATTTGGACACTTGCCTCATGCATGTAATTTGTTTCTTGTATCCAAATCAGCTAATATTTTCTATATCCTTTTAGGACACGGAAGAACCAAATGGAGAAACATAATACTGCACAAGATAGGAACCTTTAACATTAATTAAAGTTCAAAAGTATCAAGCTTTAAACATGACCAACTATAGGACAGAGTAAGTGAGACAATGACTTGCCCACAATTGTAGCAGCAAATTCAGGCTTCCCCAAAGCCAAATCCAGAAACTCCAACTAAGCTAGACATCATGAAGAATAAACTCCAGAAAAGATGGATAAAGAATGAGAATATCAAAAGGAAATATTAGTCAAAAACCAACGGAAAGGCTATGGAAGTCGTAACAAAAGAAAAGGTACAATCGGTAATACAAAGATTATGATGGACGAAAGATGCAGGAAAAAATACACACTAACAATTGCAGCATTGACAAGATGAGCATAATAAAACGGATAATGTGACTGCCAAGAGGGAATCTTCATCATTAGTCGAACTGGTCGTTGATAGAATCCTTCACACGGGGTAAGCCTTTATTTCTCATGAGTTTACCAGGTCCAGGTTCCCAACCGATTTATACTCCAAACCCTCACAAGCTGTTACTATTTCAAGAACCATCTGTTATCTGGTTATGAGGTCTCATTCTTTCAACGCCATACAGCTGATGGTACAATATGAATATTATTGCAATGGCAGATCCCAATGAGGGCCAATAAGTCAATAATTGATAGTCACAATCTTGTAGGTTCCAGTTCTTTGTTCTTACATGCCAATTTTAAGCACTATTTGACAAAATATGATACTTTACACTATATAGACTGATCTGATCAATATCATTCCCATAGGCTCTCCATAACATTCTCAAGATAGTGTACGAATGCATGTCTGGTGTACCTATTGTAGTTTTGGATGCCAAAAGCATCAACGACAAATCCATCATAGGAGAACAGTTCATGATGAAGCATTCACTATCAGAATCACAGGCCCACAAAACAGATATACTCCTTCCGTCCCAATATACAACAACAACAACAACAACAACAACAACAACAACAAAGCCTTAGTCCCAATATAAAAGAGACTAAATGTGAATGCACGGGGATTAAGGAAAAAGTAAGTATTGCAAGTATAAAAAGTAAAGTAGAAGAGAGAAAGTGGGGTAAGGAGTTTTTGTTGTGAGTATGACAAGTGGGTCTCATTGTCTATTTTGGGTAAGTCTATTTTATATTGGGATGCCAAAAAAGGAAATTAGTCTCTTTTATATTGGGACGGAGGGAGTATAACTTAATTAAAGAGATTAACTTACTAACTCCTCGAGGAGCAAAGACTTTGAATGAGGCTTCAATAGCTTCTTTATAATTGTCTTCATCCACATCAATCATCCTCGCTTTTATTAGTTCCTAAGAGATCAAATGTACCAATCAGACCACCTTAGCAGACTGTGATAGAAGATAAGAGGAAAACGTTGTGAGTTTAAAACCTTAAATTCCTTTTTCTCTTCCCTGTTTGAAGGAAGGCTTCCACCATGACTTTTTGTCCACTCGTCTGCCATTTTGACAAGAATGATGACATATGGTGTATGCTTATGGACAACTGGATCCGTCGTAGCCAGATCAATTGTTTCACTATACCTAAATTTACAAACAACCAAAAACATCCATTTAAAACTGAATGTTAACATTGAGGCCAATGGAACTGTTAGAAAACTCCATGTTGATATAAATGACTTATCCAGTAAACCAAAAATAATACTGATGGGAAAGAAAATGGTAAAAAGAGTCAAAATCCAGGAAGAGAAGTAATTGCTAACACAAACCTCCTAAGCTCAGGCCACGGATTATTTAGTCGGAGATCATCCAGAAAATGATCAGGTTTTGATTCTATAACAGTATGTTCCTGCATGAAGTAGATAAGGTGAGATTATAATCCCTAGCATGGCAGTGTCACAGATAGTCGATTTGAATGGAATTTCCTATTTCCAAAATATATTCAAATCTGCACAACCTGCCGACATAAATATTCACTGAACTTATGAGAACTACAAAATGCATATCAAATTTGATATATTGGCGACAGTTGCATGATGCCCGTAATGATTCCAATAAATAATCTAAAATGTTAAGTAATGAAAACATAATTAAGAGAAAACGAGTATAAGTTCACAGCGTTACCTTCACGCTGATCCGAACAATTCCGGTCAGGCCATATGATCTAGCGAAAATCAGCATAACATTGGCCTCCCGGCAAATTCTATCTAGCTTCACCACAGAATCTTCTACAAGCTGATACCAAAGATGGTGGTTAGAAACGATTTATAAAAGGGGGGAAGTATATAGTTGAGAAGATTAAAATAATGTGAAAACTTTGAAGAAAACTGTCATAGGTCAAGTTTAGAGCATCAAAGCACCAAAAGTAACAACATAATAGGTTATTTGATGCATAAAATCCCAATTGAATTGTGAATATAGATATATGTATATACATGTGTGTGTAAGAGAGAGAGAGAGAGAGAGAGAGAGGGAGGAGAAGAAGAAGAACAACAACAAAACGGATCAAAAAGATGTTTTTGGATAAATCATTTATCTCAGTCGAATTAGCCAAAATCCCTTGCTCTGAATGGGTTTCAACGAGTGAAATTGGACAAGCAACTCTTCGTGCTTGTCGTTTTCAAAGCTTTCCCCGTGGGTGGTGAGAGTGCGAAGGTAAAAGATATATTATCAAAGAGCTTCAGAAGAAGTGCAGCCAAATTACAGGCAAAGGACAAGAGTTATCAAAACGATAAACTTAAAAGTCATGGGGGTAGGAATCAATTCTCTGTGTAGACTACAACTTCCTGACAAGTACATGCCACCACTTATTCACTAACAGATTGAGAGGAGCTTGTTTCAGTGATTTCTGACTTGGAAAAATTTAATCACTTCTCTGTTCTTATTTACGAAATGAAGAATACATTAGACTTAGAAATCACCATGTAGAGGTTTAAAAGTTAAAAGAATGTTCTAATCTGGTAAGACTCTTGATAAGTGACTATTATATAGTCATTTATCCTAAGTTTTATATACTTTTACATGGATAAATCATCATTTCTCATTTTATTTTAAGTACTTTTTACTTATTTTTTCATATTTATTAGATTTTACGCCTTTGGTATGTTTTATGCATTCTTAGACAGGTTTTAGGGCCTTTTTATGTTCAAAAGGATGCTTGGTTACTTTAAGATAAAAGACATGGAGGAGCACCAAACAAAATGAACGCACAAAGCCAAAATCCAAGTGGAGCGGCCGTGCAGCTGATGGTGGAGCGGCCGTGCACTTAAGGCCATGACAGGCCATTTTTGGCCCCAAACCATGGAGTGGCCGAGCCTTGAACTGGACCTGGCCGTGTCAACCTCGGAGCGGCCGTGCAGCCAACCTCGGAGCGGCCATGCAAGTCTTCCAAATTCAAATTCAAAACTGGCGCCAAGGGTGTACGGCCGTGCAAAACCCTTGACACGGCCGTGCAAGGTCGTGACTGCAGATTAAAAGGCACCTTTTGGAAGCACCTTCTTGAAGAGTTCCCTCCCCCTTATAAAAGAACCCCTTGTAATCAGTCTTAGATATAGAAATTTACTGATATTCCATAGATATTCATCAGAGATTAAACACAAATACTTGTGGTATCGATTTTCAAGGATTATTTGAAGATCAAAGTTCATGTTTTGTTCTTGAAGTACTTTGGAGAAAAGCAATAAAAGTGAAGCATTATTTCCAGCCATTTGCCTTCTATTTCATCATAAGTCTTCTTACTCTATTTTCTATTTTTATTTGTTTATATGTTCTAGATGGCTAGTGAGTAATCCCCCTTGTTCTTGGGGTTGGAAACTCAAAAGCATACATGTTCATCATCTTAAATAAATAAAGTCTTGTCTTCTATCTTCATCTAAACAATTTCTTTATATTAATCTCTAAATGTCTTACATTTTGGAGACGTCCAACTTGTATGATTCAGTCAATTGAGAGATGGACCTAGCGGAGAATCTCGATTGACGGAAACATATAAAGAAACTAGGTTCCATTGATCACGAAAGTAGTTCAACGGCCTAGGGACGTTCCTTTAATGGAAAGTATGTTGACTCTCGTTCTTAATGGATTCTTACTAATTATGGTCAGCTAGAGATAAGCCGGAATGCCCGTTTGTGACAGGGCGGGGGTAACATAAACGAAAATCTCAAACAGTTAGGACATAATTAGTGAAGAATACAAACGCTACTGTCTTAACCCGAAGTAGCGTAGGGTTAACATACCATCCTTTATTTTATGAAAACCTATATTTCTAAGACAATGACAATTTGATGAACAAGATTATGTGTATAATTTTCAATCCCGAGAATGCTTCGTTTTATAAGTTTTTAAAGTATTTTCTGTTTATGTTCTTTCTATTTTCCAAAATCAAACTTTATCTTCCCCCCAATCTTTTCTATAATTTTAAAGACAAAAAAATATTTCCTAAGCAAACCCTGTCTCTGTGGGATTGACCCGTACTTGCACCCGCTATATTACAATAGCCCGTGCGCTTGCGGATATTAAATAAACCGTTAGGTTAAAAGCCCAACAAGTTTTTGGCGCCGTTGTCGGGGACAACGGTTTACTTTAAGTTTTTGTCTTTACTACATAATTTTTTTGTTTTATTTTGTTTTTACTTCCGATAAATTGTTACGTTTAATCTCTCTTTAAAGTGTTTTTCTTATAGTGTATGAAACGGGCTCGGACATTCTTTGACAATTTTGATCCGGAACCTGAACGAAGCTTTCACGAAAGACTAAGAAAATTTAAAGAGACTTTAAGAAAACATATGGCGGAAGGAGAACCGCAAACACCAGCTAGGACCCTACGGGACTTCGTAAATCCAAGTACCCCGGGAACTAGATCCCCTATTGTTGTGCCGAATGCCGGAGCGGCACACTTTGAGATAAAGCCGCAACTTTTACATATGGTTATGAATAACCAATATAGCGGCACCGCTTTCGAAGATCCTCATCTCCACATCCAAACATTCCTTGAATATTGTGATACCACACGTATTCAAAATGTTGCCCCGGAAGCGATTCGGATGCGCCTTTTTCCTTTCTCTCTTAAGGATAAGGCGAAACAATGGTTGAATTCGGTCCCCCAAAATTCATTGACAACATGGGACCAAATTCAAGAAGCATTCCTTGGTCGATTTTTCCCACCAAGCAAAACTGCCCAAATACGCACGAAGATCACTAACTTTTGTCAAACGGATAGTGAGACTTTATATGATGCATGGGAGCGGTTCAAGGAACTTCTCAGAATGTGCCCCCACCACGGGCTCGAAAAGTGGATGATTGTTCACACCTTCTACAACGGTCTCATATTCAAGACAAGAGAGACCATTGATGCCGCTGTAGGAGGAGCATTGATGAACAAGGGAGTCGATGAGGCATATGACCTTATCAAGAATATTGCATTGAACCATTACCAATGGTCAAATGAGAGGGAGCAACAACAAGGTACGCCCGGTAAATATAATGTTGATGCAGTTACTCTTCTCTCTTCTAAGATTGACATGCTTTTGAAAAAATTTGAAAATCTTAATGTCAATCCCGTAGCCAATGTAAATGTGTTATGTGAACTATGTGGGTCTAACTCACATAGTACGGATAACTGCGAGTTACTTGACATTACCTCTAATGATCAAGTGAACTTTGTAAATTCTTTTGGACAGAAGGGGGGATGCATTCTAATACATACAATCCCGAGTGGAGGAATCACCCCAACTTCTCCTATAAGAATAACGTTCTAAACCCGCAACTATTTACACAACATCCGGGATTCACATTTGGAAATTTCAATACTTACTTCAAATACTTTTTCTCCCCCTAAATCAAAATTAGATCTTTTAATGGATTTTATAGTTGAAAGCAAAAATGAGCAAGAAAAGACTAATGCTGAATTTAGGGAATGTTTCAAGTTATTTAATGATAAATTTGATAACTTAGCTGCCCATAACAAAATGCTAAATGAACATGCTAAAGCGGTAGTTACTAGATGCGGGAAAGAACTTATTGATTGTCTGCCTAAAGAAAGTAATCCCATTAAGGAAAGTATTAGTCAAAACCCACCCGTGGTTGAGACTAATGATGAGGTTAATAAGGGGACGGAATCCCCTAAAATAACTAGAAATTTTGATCCGCCAATACCTTACCCTCAAAGGTTGGTAAAGGCAAAACTCGATAAACAATTTGCAAAATTTCTAGAAGTTTTAAAATCTATCTACATTAATGTATCTTTTACTGATGCTTTGCAACAAATGTCTTCTTATGCTAAATTTCTTAAAGATATTCTTTCTAACAAAAGGAAGCTAGAAGAAAATGAAACTGTTGCATTAACGGAAGAAGTAAGTGTTGTTTTACAAAAAAGGTTACCCCCAAAATTAAAAGATCCCGACACTTTCTCTATCCCTTGTAATATAGGTAAATTTAATGTTGATAATGTCATGCTAGACCTCGGAGCTAGCTTAAGCCTCATCCCACTTTCAGTGAGTAAGAAAATTGGCGTGGGGGAATTAAAACCTACGACCATATCTCTGCAATTGGCGGACCGTTCCATTAAATATTCGGTGGGTATTATGGAAGATGTCCCTTGCCAAATCGGGAAATTAGTCATCCCGGTTGATTTCGTAGTTCTTGAGATGGAAGAGGATAGTCATATTACTGTAATTCTAGGTAGACCATTTCTTGCCACAGCTGGGGCAATTATAGACGTTAAACATGGTAACCTCACTTTGAATGTAGGAGATGATAAAATAGAGTTTAACTTATCCAAATTCATGAAAAATCCTAATCTTGAGAACCCTTGCTTAGACATTAACATGCTAGAATCAGTTAGCAAGGAATTAGAAAGTCCCCAAAATCTGAAGACCCGCTTGAGAAAAGTCTTATAGATTGGAAGAGAACTTTGCATGATGATGACGATGATGAGATTGCAAATTATACCATGTTTTTAGACACTAATCATGCAGCAAAGTCCGGTGACAACACTGATTATGAAAAGTTGGAGACTATAGCAGAGCCATCCAACAAAGAGGAAAAGGAGGTAATTAAGGCACCTCAAGTCGAGTTAAAACCTCTTTCTACAAATCTAAGGTATGAATTCCTGGGACCTAACTCCACTTATCCCGTGATTATAAACGCTAACCTAGGCCCTCTAGAAACTGAAAAGTTATTAAATGAGCTTAGGTTACATCAAAAAGCTATAGGATATACAATAGATAACTTAAAAGGGATTCATCCAAAAATTTGTATGCATAGGATTGATTTAGAGGAAGATCATAAACCTTCCATTGAGCATCAAAGAAGACTCAATCCTAACATGAAGGAAGTAGTTAAAAAGGAAGTCCTTAAATTACTTGACGCAGGCATTATCTATCCAATTGCGGATAACAAATGGGTAAGCCCCGTACAAGTTGTCCCTAAGAAAGGAGGAATGACAGTCGTTCGAAATGATAAGGATGAATTAATCCCAACAAAGACTGTCACGGGTTGGCGCATGTGTATAGACTACAGAAAATTAAATAAAGCCACCCGAAAAGATCACTTTCCCCTTCCCTTTATAGACCAAATGCTAGTAAGGTTGGCCAAACATTCCCATTTTTGTTATTTGGACGGATATTCGGGATTTTTCCAAATCCCTATCCATCCAGACGACTAAGAAAAAACTACCTTTACTTGTCCTTACGGTACCTTCGCCTATAGAAGAATGCCCTTCGGACTTTGTAATGCTCCCGCCACTTTTCAGCGTTGTATGATGTCCATTTTTTCCGATTACATAGAAAATATAATGAAAATTTTTATGGATGATTTCACTGTTTACGGATATTCTTTCGACGAATGTTTGAAAAATTTATCTAAAGTCCTACAACGTTGTGAAGAAGTTAATATTGTTCTAAATTGGGGAAAATGTCACTTTATGGTAAATGAAGGGATAGTGTTAGGACACATGGTGTCCGAAAAGGGGATAGAGGTAGATAAGGCGAAGATTGAAATTATTGAAAAATTACCTCCGCCTACCAATGTTAAAGGAATAAGAAGTTTTCTTGGCCACGCCGATTTTTACCGATGATTTATAAAGGATTTCTAAAAAATTTCTAAACCTTTAACTAATCTACTAATGAAAGATGCTCCATTTGTGTTTGATAGTCCTTGTCTTGAAGCATTTAACAGGTTAAAGGAAGCTTTGGTATCCGCTCCTATCGTACAACCACCCGATTAGGACCTCCCTTTCGAAATAATGTGCGATGCAAGTGATTTTGCGGTTGGAGCTGTTCTAGGGCAGCAAAAAGACAAGAAAACACATGCAATATACTATGCTAGCCGAACACTGGATGAAGCACAAATGAATTACGCCACCACAGAAAAAGAACTATTGGCCGTGGTATTTGCTATGGATAAGTTTCGGTCATATTTGGTGGGCTCAAAAGTAATCGTATATACGGATCATGCTGCAATAAGATACTTGTTGGCAAAGAAGGATGCAAAGCCAAGATTGATAAGGTGGATCCTTCTCCTCCGAGAGTTCGATTTGGAAATCCGTGATAAAAAAGGAACAGAAAATTTGATCGCAGATCATTTATCCCGTCTTCCCAAGGAATTGGAAATTTCCGATAATGACGACCTTCCCATTGATGACTCATTTTCGGATGATCATCTTCTTGATATAAACAATGTCGAAACTCCTTGGTTTGCGGACATTGTTAATTACCTATCATGCAAGATTCTTCCCCCAGAAATGAGTTATCAACAAAAGAAGAGATTCTTATCAGAAATTAAATATTACCTTTGGGAAAATCCGCTCCTTTTTAAGCATTGCGCAGATGGAATCATTAGGCAGTGCGTACCTAATGAAGAGATTAACGACATTCTTTATCATTGTCATTCATCTCCTTATGGCGGTCATGCAAGCACAGCCAAAACCGCCGCCAAGGTTCTTCAATCAGGTTTTTTCTGGCCCACACTCTTCAAAGATTCTCGACATTTCGTTATTTCTTGTGATCGTTGCCAAAGAACCGGCAATATTTCAAGAATAAATGAAATGCCTCTTAATAATATTCTAGAAGTTGAGATCTTTGATGTGTGGGGCATTGATTTCATGGGACCATTCCCAACACCCTTCAACAATAATTATATTTTAGTAGCGGTGGACTATGTCTCAAAGTGGGTAGAAGCTATAGCATCTCCAACAAACGACTCAAAAATCGTCATGAAGCTTTTCAAGGATACAATTTTTCCAAGATTTGGGGTTCCAAAAGCTATCATAAGTGATGGTGGTTCGCATTTTTCACACCGTCAATTCGAGGCTTTATTAAAAAGGTACGGAGTCTATCATAAAACAGGCACCGGGTATCATCCTCAAACAAGCGGACAAGTGGAAATATCGAATCGAGAAATAAAGTGGATCTTGAAGAAAACAGTAATAAGTTCAAGAAAGGATTGGTCAATAAAATTGAACGATGCTTTATGGGCTTATCGCACCGCTTTTAAAACGCCCATCGGAACCACTCCTTTCCGATTGGTGTATGGAAAGCTATGTCATTTGCCCGTGGAGCTTGAACATAAGACATATTGAGCAATTAAAGCTCTAAACTATGACCTAGCGGAAGCCGGTGAAAAGCGAAAACTTCAATTACAAGAGCTCGAAGAACTCCGATATGAAGCATACGAAAGTGCCAGATTATACAAGGAAAAAACGAAAAAATGGCACGATACTCATATCATGAGAAAGGATTTCAAAGAAGGAGACATGGTACTACTTTTTAACTCTCGTTTAAAACTTTTTCCAGGTAAGTTAAAATCAAGATGGACGGGCCCATATCAAGTTCGTAAAGTATATCCGTACGGAGCCGTTGAAATTGGGAACGAAGCACAAGGAGAGTTCAAAGTAAACGGTCAAAGGTTAAAGCACTACATAACCGGAGACCCAATTGGAGTAGTATCATTCGTGACACTAGAAGAACCCACACCACCGTCTTAGTAAGTTTCTCTTACCCTCCCGGATTTGACATTGTTCCTTGAAACATTGAGGACAATGTTCATTTCAAGTGTGGGGGGGTATATCTATCTTTATTTTATTTTGCTTTTTAGTTTAAATTTACTTGTTTTTTTTAGTCTAAATTTACTTGCTTTCTAGTGTAATTTTTTCTTTTTAACTTAGTTACATTTTCATTTTATGCATGTGTAATTTTTTCTTTTTAACTTAGTTACATTTTCAATTTATGCATGTCTAATATATATATATATAAAAAAAAAAAAAGAGTAATAATCCCTATGATGATCCATAATCATTATTTCTTATGCTTGCCATTTGCCCTAGGATAATGCCATTGTCTTTCCTCTCATATTTTCTATAAACTTAGAAATTTATAAGAAGAAAAATATAGGGATATTTTTTAGGAAATAATTAAAAGCCTCATAAGTTAGTATAGCAAAATATAGGGTTTTATCAAGAAAAAAACATTTGATTAGAAGGAATCTTTATCAATCTACACTTGGTCGTTCTTATGAAAAAAATATTGAAAATATTTCTTTAAAATTGTACATTTTAAATTTTATTAAATGTTTATTCCCTTATTAGAAGCACCCTTTGTTTTGCATCTCTTGAATCACACCTCTTCATCAAATTCCATCTTTCCATGTCCACTAATCAAATCAAGTTTAGGCATTTTTATCTTATTGCTAAAAGAGTGACTTAGTCACCAAACCTTAAAAGCAAAAAGAAACCTATTACTTCCTAAGTAACTCGGGGCACGGCGTTCGCTGCGACGATGCTTCCTTGCCAAACGGAAGTAATATCCAAAAGTATTCTTGATCTAAGTATTAGGAACATGGGGTTCGCAGCCACAATGTCTCCTACTTGAAAGGATAAAAAATAATTAAGGTCTTTTGCAAAAATATAACACGTGCAAAAATAAGATAAGATTGTTTAAACTTTGATGAGATTTTTTCCACTATCATCATCCATCTTTTCACCCTTGTGATTCAAGAATGCAATACGATTCTTCGGGAACTTCTAGTTTGTGAATAAATGTTTATACTTCCCTTTGAACATTTTAAGGAAATAAATTCATTTCTCTCAAAAATCACTCTAAAGAGTGAAAACTTCTCTTTCACCAAGAAATGGATCTAAGATTTATCCTTCTAGCATGTTTTACTTGATCAAATTCTATATATGCTATATTAGGTTATTGTCTTACAAATTATTTCTTTAAAAAATATCCCCAAAATGCTTCTTTCTAAATAATTTTTAAAGGTATACAAAATATGACTAGAAAAATGAAGGCATTATCCGAAAGGCATTTAGGGCTTGCTACTTTATTTTCTGAGGGCTCATTCTTGCTTTTTTTTTTTTCTTTTCTCCCTCTCCGTATTTTCATCCTAAATTTGCTTGGGAACAAGCAAAAGCTTAAGTGTGGGGGAGTTTGATAAGTGACTATTATATAGTCATTTATCCTAAGTTTTATATACTTTTACATGGATAAATCATCATTTCTCATTTTATTTTAAGTATTTTTACTTACTTTTTCATATTTATTAGATTTTACGCCTTTGGTATGTTTTATGCATTCTTAGACAGGTTTTAGGGCCTTTTTATGTTCAAAAGGATGCTTGGGTACTTTAAAATAAAAGACATGGAGGAGCACCAAACAAAATGAACACACAAAGCCAAAATCCAGGTGGAGCGGCCGTGCAGCTGATGGTGGAGTGGTCATGCACTTAAGGCCATGACAGGCCATTTTTGTCCCAAACCATGGAATGGCCGAGCCTTAAACTGGACCTGGCCGTGTCAACCTCGGAGCGGCCGTGCAGCCAACCTCGGAGCGTCGTGCAAGTCTTCCAAATTCAAATTCAAAACTGGCGCCAAGGGTGCACGGCCGTGCAAAACCCTTGACACGGCCGTGCAAGGTCGTGACTGCAGATTAAAAGGCACCTTTTGGAAGCACCTTTTTGAAGAGTTCCCTCCCCCTTATAAAAGGACCCCTTGTAATCAGTCTTAGATATAGAAATTTACTGATATTCCATAGATATTCATCAGAGATTAAACACAAATACTTGTGGTATCGATTTCCAAGGATTATTTGAAGATCAAAGTTCATGTTTTGTTCTTGAAGTACTTTTGAGAAAAGCAATAAAAGTGAAGCATTATTTCCAGCCATTTGCCTTCTATTTCATCATAAGTCTTCTCACTCTATTTTCTATTTTTATTTGTTTATATGTTCTAGATGGCTAGTGAGTAAATCCCCCTCGTTCTTGGGGTTGAAAACTCAAAAGCATACATGTTCATCATCTTAAATAAATAAAGTCTTGTCTTCTATCTTCATCTAAACAATTTCTTTATATTAATCTCTAAATGTCTTACATTTTGGAGACGTCCAACTTGTATGATTCAGTCAATTGAGAGATGGACCTAGCGGAGAATCTCGATTGACGGAACCATATAAAGAAACTAGGTTCCATTGATCACGAAAGTAGTTCAACGGCCTAGGGATGTTTCTTTAATGGAAAGTATGTTGACTCTCGTTCTTAATGGATTCTTACTAATGATGGTCAGCTAGAGATAAGCCGGAATGCCCGTTTGTGACAGGGCGGGGGTAACATAAACGGAAATCTCAAACAGTTAGGACATAATTAGTGAAGAATACAAACGCTACTGTCTTAACCCGAAGTAGCGTAGGCTTAACATACCATCCTTGATTTTTATGAAAACCTATATTTCTAAGACAATGAAAATTTGATGAACAAGATTATGTGTATGATTTCCAATCCCGAGAATGCTTCGTTTTATAAGAGTTTTTAAAGTATTTTCTGTTTATGTTCTTTCTATTTTCCAAAATCAAACTTTATCTTCTCCCCAATCTTTTCTATAATTTTAAAGACAAAAAAATATTTCCTAAGTAAATCCTGTCTCTGTGGGATCGACCCGTACTTGCACCCGCTATATTACAATAGCCCGTGCGCTTGCGAGTATTAAATACGTAAACCGTTAGGTTAAAAGCCCAACAACTCTCAGTTCCACTTTCAGATCTTCCCATGGCCAGGAAAACAAAAAAATATATCACTACAAAAAAGAAAAGGAGGAAACAAACAGGGCTCACATATTGATACCTGTGTAGCCACAACCAAGGTAAACTGAGAAAAGAATGATGGGTTTGTGTTGATCAATGTCTCCGGGTTCTCTTCTATGAATTTGGCTTTAACAGCATCATTAAGCTCTTGAAGAAAGGCACAAACACATTTTGCTTTTGACTGTCCAAGACTTGATTCATCAACTACCAAAAAAAGAAAACAAGAAATAATGTTAGATCTAATTATCTAAAATATGAGATTTAAACCCCAAAAGAGAAAAAAGTGTGTTTCGATAGAAAATACAACACATAAACTCAAACCTGAAAATACATACCCATAAAATTATTTCCAAGGTCCCCAACTTCAACTTTAGAACCATCAACCACAGTGATACTTCCAATACCACCAAGAACAAGATTCTTTAGAGTTTCAGAACCAGTAGGACCACAGTTAAGTAAGCAAATACTTGCTTTCTCGAGTGCAGCCTGCCCTTGCTCTCCCCATATTCTGCGTACAAATCATTGTTTTAGAGTTTGGGGTAGCATAGACGGGTATCAAAAGCAAGAACACCATAATCCAGAATGTACAAGCATAAAACAACCCCCACCCCTGCACACACACACAAAACAAAAGATAATTCCCCTATTTTTAAATGAGTAACTTTTGAAAAAAGAAGCACTCATAAGTTAAAGCCATTTCCCTAGTGAATTTTCAAACTCACTTTCACCTACTACAATGTGAAAACTGAAAATACTCACTTGCAGTGGCATGATGCTTAAACTAAGCTTACTTATATCTGCTACTCGTAAAATTGTATAAAAGTCAGCTTCCATCTTAATGAAAGACAAAATGTGGGCACATATTTAGAGAGCACCAAATGCTGAACAACAGTAAGCAGTTCCAAAACATTTCATCCAATTTTGACTCCCAACTGATTACTCAACTACTCAAGATTTGATGGTTATACTTCAAACCCTATTTGCAGTACTCACCAAATTACAGATAATAATTACCAGTCAAATTCGGAGATTTTCCAATTAGCTTTAATTAAAAATACCACTAACAAAAGCCTTAAATAGTAAACCAAAAACAAAACTTCAATCAAACAGGGAAATCTCAAAGAAAAATCTTAACGAATAATGTTCCTAGGTTTCCACTAAAATGCTACTACTTCCATCCCGGAAAGTTTGTCCCAGCTTAACTTTCATGGTCAACTCAATCAAATTTTGACCGTAATTTTACAAAAACCTAATTAACCTTTTGCAATTTTTAAAGTCGCTATTGATAGTATTATTAATGGTGAATCAATAACAATTTTTAGAACTGCGCCGGGATAACCAGATTTTCATACAACTGTAGTCAAAGTTTCATTGAGTTGATCATAAAAACAAACTTTCTGGGACAGACGGAGAATAATCGTAGTTGAATTTTGAGGTTTTGAGTGTTGCTAGGGGCTATAAAGTTAGGATAAGCGAGAAATTATAAAGTGTAAGGAAATAGAGTGAGGAGGGAGAGTTGGATAGTACCTGAGTTGACGATCGTACTTTGTTTTGGATTCCGCCATTGTCAGTGATCCGACCTTGCTTGCTATTTACGCCGATATGAATGTGTTTGGGGAAGAAGATGCATTTCGTACAGTCTACAGTGGTGGATTATATTTATAGAATTGGAATAACGGGCCTATTATTTATGATTACAACTTAATATGGATCTGTGTAAAACATTGGGCCCAGGCCCATAAAGTTTATCCGCTCATAGTTATTTTATCTTTTCTTTTCAAACTTAATTGTCCTTTCAAGAAATTTATGACTAAAAATTAGAACCGTTAATTTGGGACCGTCCCGCCATATAAATGGGATGGGATATTATATTCTAAACTCGTATAAAAACGGACCTATTCGGGACATCTCATTTGAAATACGGGACAAAGTGGAATGGGACGAAACGTCCCACATTTTTTTAATTTTTAATTTTTTACTTTTTTTTTCTATTTTTAACTCAGTCTAGTTGCGCCGGACCCAAGGCCAAGAGACAATAGTCCAAGACCATTAGACCAAAGTCAAAAAAAAAAAAAAAAATAGGAAAAAGCGTGACTTTTACACTCTAACTCAGTGACCACTTCTTCTTCAACAAATCTAAATCCTTAAATTTACTTCTCGTTTAGGCGTTTCTCATCGGCCGCTAATCTTCTTCTTCTCCCAGCACATCAGCGAGCCAACGACCAATCCTTCTTCTCACCTTCTCTTCTCAGCCGGTCAGAGACTCAGTTACACTCATGTACGATTTGTACCCTATTCACTCATTAGTAATGAAGATTTGTTTTTCAAACGGACATAAAAGTTATTCTAATTTTGCTTTAATCAATCATTCTTAATTACTAGTATTATTATTCTCTGTTCTTTAGTTTGTTTTCATCTTTCAAGTTTCAATATTTTGGATGATTTTCATTTGTGGATAAATTTTAATAATTTCCTATTTTTAAATTGCATTTAATTAAATCACTACTTAGTTAATTAAGCTAGATTTATATATATATATATAATTATGCATGCATTATAATTATGGGATATTGTGATCGCGTCTTCTTATCCTGCATTGTCCCGTTTGTCCTGAGGTACGAAATGGGTTTGGGTTGGGACGGGGAATTTCAGGTCTGTGAAAAATTCGGGACGTCCCGTCCCGCGTAGAAGCGGGATATCATAGTTTTGTTCCGTCCCATTGTCCCGAATTGACAGCTCTACCACTATCAGAAAAATGTGTTTTAGCAGCGAAATATCCTGCCGCTAGAGTAGCAATTCCGTCGCTAAATAAAGCACATTCACCGGCGGAATTATTCCGTCGGTGGTCCGCCACCGGCAGCCCGTCGCAGTGGTCCGTCAGACCAATGCCCGCCGGTATACACCGACGAAAATCTTATTCCGCCAGTGATCACCGACGAAAATTTTCGTCGCTGATTTCATTTAATTTAATTAAATTTTTATTTCACCGGCAAAATATTCCGTCGCTGAAATAAAAATTTAAATTATCACCGACGGAATTATTCTGTCGCTGATAAATTAAAAAAAATAAAATATATATATTATCACCGACGGAATTATTCTGCCGCCGATAAATAAAAAAAATTATATTATCACCGACGGAATTATTTCGCCGCTGATAAATTAAAAAAATAAAAAAAATTATATTATCACCGACGGAATACTTTTGTCGCTGATAAATTAAAAAAATTAAAAACAAAATTATATTTATCACAGACGGAATAATTTCGTTGCTGATAAATTAAAAAAAAAAAATTACCACCGACAGAATTTTTTCGCCGTTGGTAAATTAAAAAAAATTAAAAAATGTTAAATTAACACCGACGGATTAATTCTGCCGCTGATAAAGAAATAGCGACGAAATATTCCGTCGGTAAAGTTATGACTAGTCAAAACACACATTAGCATCGGTATTGAAACGAATATTCGACGAATATTCGTTTCTAGCGATGGAATCCAGCGGCGAAATTAGATTCCGTCGGTAATTTCGGCGCCAAATTTATTTCGTCGCTATAGCATCATTTCTGCCGCTATATAGTGACGGAATAATTTCGCCCCTGGTAATTTCGTCGCTATAGATCCAGTTTCTAGTAGTGTACTTAAAATGAATTATTAGTATTATTTTGTAAATTTAAATGTTTTTTATTAGATAAAGTTATTTATTTATTTTATATTTGAAAAATTAAATATTTAAAAGATGGATAGTAAGATTATTTATGTATACTTTTCGTTAAATTTTATATAAATAAAACATTTTCAAAATATCCCTAATTAAATTTACACATTTATTTATTAGTGACAAAGGGAGGGAGTAATAACATATCCGTCTAATTTGACCAGATGAATGTTTTTTCGTCCCGTTTAAAGAATATGTTTCCTTTTTCGGCCATTATTTTTCAATATACTCTTTCTATCCCATAATAATATCCATAAACTTCTATTTTAGATGTATATAAGTCTCATTTTCCTAAAATGAATATTTTTTTCCATCTTCTTCCTTGAACAAAAACTTTTATCTTCATCTTATTCTTACATGCAAAAATCTTGTAAAAATGCGTTTTTTACAAACTTAAGAATAAGCGTGTTTTTGAGCCGCGATTCATTTAACATACGCAAACACACACTTTTTCGGACTGGTTCAATTTCATTTCGTGATTTGCGCTCTTCAATTTGATTTTTCGTACTTGTTCTTCAAGGAATCCGAACAGTTTTCGTAGTTTTTCATCAATTTCCACCGATTTTGAACATTTTCGTCATTTGCGATCATCAATTTCTACCGATTTACATCTTCTCCGATCTTTTTTCAGTCATATTTTGAACATTATGACTGACCAAACCAAAGAAATCAGGAGCAAACATCGGAATGAAGGTATGATACTTGATTTTACTTCTTTTTCGACATGTTTTCAATCGTAGTTTTCTTCGATATCTATCTATTGGAGCTGGAACATCAATTTCATTTCCTGTTCCTATTGTGTATCCTTGGCATGAACACATAAAATATTTATCTATTGGCCTTGATGTTTTTTTAGAGACACGTGAGGTTGTCATTTTAATACTAAATCTCAATGCATTGGAATGATCCTTGTACAATTGATACAGTTCTTTCCATGTCTTTGCTTTTATCCCCAACAGTGATGAAGTAATATCAATATGGCTTGCTACAAATAAAAATAAAAAATTAGATTTGCAATAACATTGAAAAAACAAGTGCTGGCATATTATATTGGAAAGGCACTTCAAACAACAAAGTAACACTGACACTCCAAACACACACTCACTGGCACATATAATATCAAACACTGGCATATTACAAAATTAATACTGGCACTCCAAACAACTCTCACTGGCACTTAAACGACACTGAAGTTGTTGATACACTGAAGTTGCTGAAGCTACAAATAAGTAATATTGGCACTACAATAACACTTACTGATACTTCAAATAAGTAATACTGGCAGTCCAAGCAACACTCACTGGAACATAACATAAAAAACACTGGCACATTCAAAAATTAATACTGGCACTACAAACAACAGTCACTGGAACTTCAACTAAGATAATACTGGCACTCTAAAACACACTCACTGGCACTTCAAACAATAAAGCAACAATGACAGTCCAAGCAACACTCACTGGAACATATCATAAAAAACACTGGCACATTCAAAAATTAATCCTAGCATTACAAACAACACTCACTGGCACTTCAAACAACAAAGTAAAACTGACAGTCCAAGCAACACTCAATGGCACATATTATAAAAAACACTGGCACTTCAAATAAGTAACACTGGCATATATGAAAACAAACACTGGCACACTCACTGGTACATATTATAAATAACATTGGGATTGGAAAGACAATCAAAATAAATGTACTGGCATTATATAAAAAAAAAACACTGGCTTACCTGTATCGTGATTATTATCAACTGTGTGAGGAATTTGATCAATTAAAATAGCATTATCTACAAAATCGCCAGTTTCATCTTCAAAATCGCGTAAGCTCATCATAACCTAATCAAAAATCGCAGTTTTGAATGAAACAGTTAGGAATGATTGTAAATATATTGATTGATAGTCTATAATTGTGCCAGTGAATCATATATTACCTCAATCGGCTGAAACGGATTGATTTTCGATTGAATTCTGCTTTTGCTCGACGAATATCTCTGTTGCGGCGTCGTAACTGTGAGTTTTACTGTGTGTGTTCGTTTGGATTTGAGTTGATAAATGGCGGATCAATTTTTTTTAGTGAACCGGTCTCCGGTTCTATACGCATACAATGGTTTAAAAAGGGCCCAAAAACTAGTTTTTTCATGATCTTATAAAAAACTAGTTTTTCATAAGAGCAACTCGTCTTTCGTAGCCTTTTCTCCATTATCAATTTCAATCTGATTTTCTTAATCACTTTTTATTTATTCGTTTAACTCGATTTCACATTTATTAATTGTTGTTCTGCAATTAATAATGTGAAATGAGATTTTTAATTTTTATATATATTTTTTTGTTTTCTAAATCTAGTTTCTAAATAATGTTCATTGTATTTCTGATGTTGCTTTTCTCTCCATATGTGAGAGCCTGTAATTTTCTTATTTTGTTGAGAACTTGTGATTCCCCTCCTTTGTTGAAGTCTTTATGTATTATTTTTGTTGTTTTTATGATTATTGAGAAGACTTAATCTGACTTAAATGAGTGGAAGAGGGCTAGAGACGCAGTATTTCATCGTGATTTTCATGCAGTCCAACGTTACGAAGGGTGGAATCTTACAAAGTCAGATTTTGTTACAATTATATGTTGCAAGGACGTGTTTAATTGAACCATACATTTTTCTTTGCAGTTATCAAGTCAAGATGCCAGTATGTTGGCGAATTTCTAGGGTAGCGTTTATAATTGCGAGCCCCGCTGTTTGCGTCGAATTTCCAACATCTGTGAATAGTCGACTACTGAACATTTGCTATTGTCATTAATAATATTTTTCTTCGATTTCAAAAAAAATGATTTTTTTTATTATTATTATATTTACACTAGTTCTCATACTCACAAACATAATTGTGGGTTATATTACCAAATTGTGTCTCACTTTTCATACTCAATCACTTTCTACTCATAATTTTTTTAATTATATATAATGATGATGCATGAAACAATCCAGATCAGCATTAGTACATCAATAGGTTGATCTCCATCAACTATGACCTGAAACCATGAACAAATGACTAGACGGGGTGGTCTACGGCTAACACCCTCTGACGTGATGATAAGATGTGGTGTTATGAGTTTGTATAAAACTGTATAGAAATAACGTAATCTCAAGAAAGCCAAGAAGACATTACCTTTTTACGTTGTATGTAGTCTGGTATATATAGGAGTGGTGTAGAATCGTAAGAAAACCCTTAAATCGTGTAGACAATGTTGGCGTAATGATCTCTGTAATTGTAGGAGACGATTATAGAATGAGTCGTAGATAGACACACGTTTTTGTAGGTCAAGGTCGCCTAAGTATTCGAGGTCGACCTAACTTTGTGTCTTGTCCAGGCGGATATTGTTGAAGTTGATGATCGTATGTCGGACGAAGCTAGATCGGGATCAAGGATGGTCGGACAATGAGCTAGGTCGACTGAGCTTTATTGTTGGGTCGTTGGAGTTATAACAAAGGGATTGGCCCATTCAATAGCAGTGTCTTTGTGATGTCTGAAATGGTGGGCTTCATTAGTTGGGCCTGACCCGTCACTTTTATTCTGTTCAGTGACCCCCAACTTTCTGATCGAGTTTACTTTATCGACAATGAAGTTATGAAAAAATTATGTGATGATTCGCTTTGCTCGTTGTTAGAGGTCGACTGGGTAGACGTAGGTCGCTATCGACGATTGACTTTTGGCGGTTGGATACGCTGTTTAATGTGCCGTAATTCTCCCAATGGGAGGGGATTCTAAATAAAAGAGATACATCAAACAAAACTGAATATAAAACTACTACCTAAGATTAGGATAGGAGATTCTATTAAAGTAAAGCATGTTTTGACACAATCGAGGGCAAGACTCCAAAGAATGAAACTCAAAATTTGCATGCTTATTTGCCGAATGATTCGCAAGAAAATCAGCCACTTTGTTACCTTCCCTATAAACATTAGACACTTAAATGGAAATCTCCTCCGTGAATCTGAAAATGGCATGGACAAAGTACCAAATCTCCCAAGGAATCTTGTATTTCAGGAGCAGAATAAAAGACAACACTTCGAAATCCACTTCAAGCCATAAAGATTGATAACCCATCAATCGAGCATGAGAAATCCCATCAAGAGCAGCCCTAGCTTCAGCAATCATGTTAGAAGCATTCCCATAAAATCGAGAATATGCAAAAATAAAAGACCCATCATGCCTACGCAAAACACCACCACCCGAAGCAATACCAGGATTTCCTCGAGAGGCTCCATCCGAGTTGAGCTTTACTTGACACATGAGAGGGGGTTTCCAAAAGACAAGTTTAGCACGAACTATAGAAGGGGCAGCCATATGAATATTAATGAACTTAGCAATAGAGGAATCTGAAGAAAGAACTCTAAATGATATCTTGTGAACCCGAAGAATATCACTAATTTGGTACTGAATGTTATTAAGCACTTGATCCAAACTTGGGGCAACTCCATCAAATCGACATTTGTTTCTATGCTTTCAAAGCTCCCAGCAAATAAAACCCGGAATAATATCTCCCAACCATAAAACAACATGACTAAAATGAGGGTTTTTACAAGCTTGCCATGCAATCAACCTTTGCGTGAGAGTGGAACCCGAGATTTGAAAGCCAAGCAGATTTCCAAAAAATAGCCACACTTTTAACGCAATATCACCATGTAAAAGGATATGATGAATAGATTCAAAGGATGGATTAATGCAACAATCACAACGAGATACAAGAGGGATACCTTTTCGAGAAACGTTGTCACCAGTTGGAAGAGCAGCCTTAAGGGATTTCCAATGGAAAACCGAAACTTTAAGAGGAATAAACTTGTGCCAACACCAAGCAAAAACATTACTCCGAACACGGGACACTCTACATTCCCTCCAAGCCGAAGTAATGGAGAATCTGCCCGAAGAAGATGGAGACCAAAAAGGTTGATCTTGATTTCCCACAAGCCGAATATCATGAGCTTGAAGTTCCAATAGACATTGTTGCCCAAAGGTATCTCTAATATAATCTTCTCTTAAAACACCATCTTCAAATAGAGAAAAAAAATTGATCATGCCGATTATCCAGAAGAGGAACATCATGGGAGAGCCATCTTTATTGAATAGAAACTTCTCCATTACCCACACCACATTTAAGTCGGTCCTCAACCAGACCTTTAGCTGCAACCATACGCTTCCATATGTGAGAACAACCAAATCTAGTAGTGGCAGCCATAGGATGTGAGCCACGACAATACTTGTCTGCAAGGAATTTAGCTCAAAGAGAATCAGAAGTGCGAAATCTCCACCAAAGCTTCATGGAGAAAGCTAAAGCCATCTCCTCAAATTTCCGAAGTCCTAAACCCCCTTCTTCAATAGGCCAGAAAAACTCATTTCGAGAAACCCAATGACATTTTTTTACCCCCATCAGGGCTGCTCCAAAAGAAATTAGCAATGAGACGATTCATAGCTTGGACAACACCCTTCGGAGGTCAAGCAAGGATATATAATAAATGGGGATAGCTTGTAAAACATGAATTGATCAGCACAAGTTTAGCTCCAGCCGAGAGCAATTTGCCCTGCCAAGAATCAAGCCTATCTCGAAGTTTTTGCATGACTGGATCAAATAAAGATTACACCTTCCTTCCAATATATAGAGGACACCCCAAATACACAATAGGCAAATGTTTCTTCTGAAAGCCCGTAACTAGAGCAATGGAATTATCTCACTTAGCAACATCTCACCCAGTCAAGAAATAGAATTTAGAAATACTAATGAGCTGGCCCGAGAATTATTGATAGGATGTCAAAAACTCCATATGAAGCTTAAGAGAAGGAATACTTCCTTTACAGAAAATAATTATATCATCAGCATAGGACAAATGAGATATAATGGGGACATTAAGATTACCAGGATGATACGCCACATGTGGGTGACGGAGACATAAATTATTAAAGCCACATCTCAATACTTCAGCAGCAATAATAAAGAGGCTAGGAGAAATTGGATCCCCTTGACGAAGACCACGAGAAGAAGCAAAATATCCACTAGTTGAACCATTAAGAAGCACTGAAAACCAGCAAAAATTAATACATCTAAAGATCATGTCCTGCCATTCTTCTGCAAAACTGAACCTCCTCATTACCTTAATCAGAGCAAACCAAGAAAGCCTATAATAAGCCTTTGCCATGTCAAGTTTCAATGCAACATTAGATCTAAAAAGCTTCCTTTTAAGTGATTGGAAAAGTTCTTGAGCAGGCAAAACATTTTCATGAATCAACCGACCCTTCACAAAGCCACTTTACAGCGGAGAAATAATACGAGGAAGCACATGCTGCTGAAGCCTAGAGCATAAAAGCTTGGTAATGATCTTATTAGAAAAATTACACAAACTAATAGGCCTAAGCTGAGAAAAAGAAGTAGGGGTTGCCACCTTAGGAATGTAACAATCAGTGTACTAGTCCAACTACGAGGGAGAAGGAAGCCAGAGAAGAATTCAACAACTGCTTTATGTATATCCGTGAAAATAATATCCCAACATTTATGATAAAAATCACCTGTGAATCCATCTGGACCAGTTGCACTAGTCCCACTCATGCTTAGAACAATGGAGTGAAGTTCAACTAATGAAGGGGGAGCAATAAGCATAGTATTTTCCTCATTAGTTATTAAACGAGGAATCACTTCCAACAAGTCATCAGGGGGTTCTCATTAACACCATTAAGTTGATCCGAGTAGAATCTAATAGCTTCATCTTGAATCTGATTTTGGCCCACAATCCAATTCCCATCAATATCTTGGATTTTATGAATATATAGTTCCTGCCTTATTTTCTTCACTTAAGCATGAAAGAATCTAGTATTTTGATCCCCATCCTTAGTGATATGACATAAGTATACTATCTAATTCCTATTTTTTTCGTCCTTATAATTATTTATTTTCATGTATTTAGTATGGGTTTGATGTAATTTGAGGGATAATATGTTAAAGTGAGATGTTGTTGAGAGTTATTGTAATTCGAGGGTATTTTTGTTGTTTTATTTCATATCCAGATGTAATACTCTCGAGGAGTCAAAGTCAAGATCTTGAAGCTGAGGACTGTTTTGTAGAAATCTGAAAAATCCAGGGACCAAACTGCAATTATGGAAAACTGGGGAGTAAGCTGGAATTATAAAGTTCAGGGGCTAAACTACAAATATGGAAACTTGAAGGACTAAACTGCAAATCAAAAAACTTGAGTGACCAAAGTGCAACTGTCGCGAATCGAATCCAAGTCAAACAAACCAAAGCATTCAGCAAGTCAATAAAACAAGCACGACTAGTGCCCCCTTGCACGAGTCGTTTGCCTAATCAGCACGAGTGTAAAAATTCGCACGACTCGTGCCCAAGTGAGTGACCTCACTTCGTTGACTTTGAAATTGTTGACTTTGAAAACTTTTTCTTTATTTTCCTTTTTCCTTCCTGGCGTGTTTGTGAAGCTTTTTCTTTCCTTTTTCTTTCCCTTTTCTTTTCCTTTTTAATTTAGGTTTTTAGGGTGGAAGTATATATACTTCCTTTTAGAACAATTTGGGAGTTCCAACTTTTATTTTTCCTTGAGAGATTTATTATTGTTCATGGAGAACTAATTTCTTCTACTTTGGATTTAATTACTGGTACTGTTCTTGAATTCAATTGAGGTTAATTTCTTTTCATATCTTTTGTCCTATTTATATTTTCTTCTGTATTGATTGTTTGAATTGATTTCTAGGATTTTACAATTAGGCCAATTGTTGAATCTTGGTTATTGATTTATTGCTAGAATCCCCTAAAATTGTGTCAATTTAGAGTTTCACAAGTAACAACTTTATAGTCCATGCATGTGTCATGGTGGATTGTGAAGTAGGAGAAAATAGACAATTATCTAATTGAAATAATATTAGAAAGTATTCTCGATCTTAACCTCTTAAATTGGTAATCAATTGATATTGTGAATCTAGACTGTGTCAGTTAGGTTTAAATATTGATTAGGGTTATTAGTGAGTGTGTCACTGCTATTAACTAATATCAAAGAAAGAGATAGAGATTGAAATACATCTCGTGATCGAGTGAATAGGATAAAAGTGAAAAGAGTTAACCGATGATATTCGAATGATAGATGGGGAAATTAATTAATCCAAAGTGCTTTTCTTTATTTGTTTACAATCTAGTTTTTATTCCCGTCTTAAGAAGTAATAAAAATCAATCTTAGACCCCCAATCTTGTCAAGTGACAATTGTGTAAACTGATAACCGTTCTTCGAGTTTGATCCTGAACTTGCTCTAGCTACATTATTGTGGCCAAATCTTTTGTTAATTTGTAGGCGTGCGAATTTAGCCTATCACTTAGCCCAAGCCAAGTTAGCCTTTTGCATCCAAAACTCTTCCTCTATTTTTAGGCTATAAGATAGATTGGCTTGTGCAAGGTGAAGGGCTGCTCTATTCTCTTCACTTGGATCTTGCTCAAACATTAGCTCTTTACCACAAACCTCATCCCCGGCAATTTTTACAAGTTGATCAACCCTTCCAAACGTTGTACGATTCCAGAGTTGCAAATCATGTTTGAGGCGAGTAAGCTTTTTTCCAAACTTAATCAAAGGCCTACCATAAATTCTGCCATTCCAAGAAGAGCTCACCAATGATTTGAAAGATTCATGCCGAGTCCAAACATTGAGGAACCTGAAAACACCCCTTCGAGCCTCATCAACCAATCGAATAATGATCATTAAAGGGGCATGATCAGAGCATGTCCTATTAAGGTGATCAATAGTTGTCTGGGCAAAACATTGCAGCCACTTTACATTGTAGAGAGCACGGTCCAACCTTTGAAGAATAGTTGCTCGCTTTGTTCTCTTGTTCCACCGTGTGAAAATATTGCCTCTATAACCACCATCAATTAAATTAGAGAGTTGAATCATATCAACAAATTCAGAGACCTTAGAATCCACCACAGGCTTACCCCCAATCTTCTCGAATTGATCTATATTGGAATTAAAGTCCCCCACAATCATCCATGCTTCATCCGTGTTACTCATGTCAATGAAGTAATCCCATAAAACCCTTCGAATATACTTGCTACAACTAGCATGCACAAAAGACAATAGAATAGGAGTTGGCCAACGAGAATGAGTAGCTCAAACGGTAATAACTTGATCATTTTGAAAAAGCACATTACAATCATGCCTCCAGAACAGCCATATATTACCCTTATCATTAGAAACACCTCTAAGACAACGAGTTTTCTGAACATAAGAAGGAAGCATAGAGGAATCCCCCTTAGGCTCATATATGGCACAAATAAACACATCATGCATCCGTAATAATCTTTTAACCCGTCGAACCGATGCTGAATTTCCAATTCCACGGATATTCCAACTCAGAACACCTACCATTAATAACATTTTGAGAGAGGAAAAAGAAGAAGGGCTTTTAAGCCAAAGGATCAATATTACTCCCATCACCCGGGATAGTGCCATCAAATATGATATCTCTACCTGATTAGACACTTCTTGAATATCAAAATCTGTAGTAACACGAGGGGCACGAGGTGAAAGTTGAAGATTGTCTATCACCACATCACTAGGCTTCTTAATGATAGTGGAATCTACCACTTCCAATTCAGAATCAGATTCACTCTTCCCATCTATCAAATGAAAGTGTCCAGCATCAATATTAAGAGAGGGATCCGAATTAGGTTTAACAACCTCATTAGCACAATTCTCGAAATATACTTGTTCTTCTTCAAGGTCAATAGCCCCATCATCAACAATAATATTTTGACCTATAGAATTCACCTTAGAAGCAACCTGCTCCAGCGCATTTGTTGCTTTTAAAGATGTGGGGGAAACAAAAGGAGCACCCCCCATGGGGAGAAAACTAAAACCACTAGTAACAAGATTGGAAAGAAATGATTTCGGACCATTTGAGGAGGAGGGCTTGGAAGCCATAGATGCACCAACAACAGTTTTAGAATGAATATGATTAATAGGCGAACCACTCACATTGGGCTTGGGAGCCATAGATGCACCAACAACAGTTTTGGGACCCAGATTGTTAACTTTACATATAACACCATTATCTTGCTGCTGAGTGGATACTTTTCCAT
This sequence comes from Adenophora triphylla var. japonica, assembly GCA_022495995.1. NCBI lineage: Eukaryota > Viridiplantae > Streptophyta > Magnoliopsida > Asterales > Campanulaceae > Adenophora > Adenophora triphylla. The sequence continues at coordinate 1,335,377 of JAFEMH010000025.1, forward strand.
TAACAACTTCATTGGATTTAGCTTTCTCCACGTAAATCTGAACTTGTTTATTTTGCTGCCCCAAACTTTTCTCCCTAACATTACCCTCTTTCCCAGCACCATTAGCTGGTTTAACCAAAGCATCTTTATTATTTTCCACATTCTTAGTATCATTCTGCCGAGGATGAAGATAAAAACATGAAGAAGAATCATGACCTAACTTGTAACAGTGTTTGCAATATTAAGGCAAATTTTGATACACCAAAGTCTGATAGAAGCTTGAAAATCCATCCCCACAGTCAATGAAGACCCGAGAAGGCAGCTTTTTTAATAAATCAACTTGAACCAAAACCCTAGCTTCACTAGGCCGAGACAGAATAGACGTGGCTTGATCAATGGCAAGGGGTTCTCCAAAAATCTTAGCGATTGAAAATAGACAAACTTTATTAAACATATGAATAGGGAGACCCGGTAGACTCACCCAAACCGGAAATAATGGAGATTCCTTCTCCGAATGCCACGAAGGTGTCCATCGAAAAACCCTCATAGATAAGCGTCCAAGGTGCCACGATTCTTTAGCCCACAACCGGTTAAAATCACCCTCGTGCACCAATCTGATCAGAATGTGTTTTGAATCAATGTGACCCAAAATAAAGTCTGCCTTTAATCCAAACTTCAAGAAATATTGACGTGTGCTTTCCATGCTAGATCGGCCATGTGAAATTTTTCTGATAAGAGTAATTTATACATCACAACTCTTATACCAATTCACCTCTTATAATATAGCTATAAGACAAATTTTTCAATCAAAAAATCAAAAAATATAATAATAGTCATGAATTAATCTAATAATTTACACATTACAACTCGTATAGATGAAGTATGAGACTAATTCACCTCCTACAGTTCAGTTATAAGGCAATTTTTTCAACTACAACAACAACAACAACAACAACAACAAAGCCTTAGTCCCAAAATAATTTGGGGTCGGCTAACATGAATCCTCATATGCCATCGTGAAAAAAGGTTGTTGAAAAAAAAAAAAAAAATAAATAAATAAACATACAAATCGAAAAATCAAAAATCAAAAAAAAAATAATAATAACAACCGTTATAAACTTAACTTTTCGTTATTGAAAATCCATCATAAAATGGTGATTTTGATATGAATTTGAAGAAATGGAAATGAAATGGTATTGTCTTTTTGATAGTTTGTGGTTGTGTTTGATCTGAAAAGTTAAGTTTACAACAGTTGTTAGTCACGTGATAGCATGTGCCCCTCTGCCGTTAACAAAATTGACGTCTTCGTAAACGGAGTGAGGACGTTGCAAATATCGTGTACTTGAACGAGGACATTACAACAAAATAAACATCAATGTGGGCATTGCAAAAACAGGTTTTCTTTTGTGACCAAAATATGAGTTTTGCCATTCATAAACTATGTTAGGATCTTGTAATTCAATGGCTCACAGTTATTAGAGCTGACCTCATAATTGTGTTTTCCAAACACATAACCCATTGAACAGCAGTGGTATAGGGCATGATACACAAACTATTTGAACCCGTTGCAATCACCCTATAAGTACTAGTGGTAGGTAGTTGTCTCCAATCCTCGGCCACCTAGAGTTATGTCCTTTGCAATCCTCATTGTGACGAAGTCCGGACGCTTGAGCTAGCTCAACCACCTTGGGTGCCAGTGCGAGATTTCTCATATACTAGGTCTTAGTACATGGAGTTTTCGGTGATTGTGTTGCAATCACTTAAACACAATCACCACAAAAACGTGGCACAACCCATTCTACAACTGCAAGGAACATAATGTTCAGTTGAGACTATAGCACAACCAACCAATGAACCAATATAAAGGCTTTGAACTTCAGAACTCATTGTGCACATCATATCACCAAACAAATCCATCCTGGCATTTCGGATCACAAGATTGAGATGCAGTTATGATGCAACTGAAAGTGGCAGATTTCACAGGCAGGGCCTTACTGCATATGAATGGAACAATGGAGCCGGAAACTAATTACTCCATAACAATATTACAGGCTACAGCCACTCATAATAGTGTATTTACCGCATAACTGCCTAAAGAAAAAAGAAAGCAGGCATTTCAGTCACAAAAGCCTTCTTCATTACTTCAGGCACAATTGCAACTGCATTGACAAGCTTCATAGTTCCATACTAGACGGACAGTAATTGCAACCAAAAGGCTCCTATATTCCTACAAGTAACAATAGGGTTGCAACTGCACCAAAAGGCTCCTATATTCATAGAGTATTAATCCACCTAAAATTACTACAGCAAAAGACACTAATTACCAAATTAATGTTAACAATCACAAATGCACTACCAATGAATTCTGAAATCTAACTGAAAGAAGTAGTACCAAGCAATTACTATCAAAAAATACATTATGCAAGATGGACATTAATAATGTTACATAAAGCAATTAATTCACTTCTTGTAAACACAATAATTTCTCAATATTTCCATCAAGCTATCTAACTCAGTGAAGTACCAATCTACAACAGGAATAAATGAAGAAAAAAAAATCTCCCACGAAATGTTTCTAGTTCAGATAATGAGCAACAAGAAAATCAGTTTGAACATCCATCAGTGTATTAACATCATCCACACATTACTACTCCCTCAGTCTCATAATGAATTCTCATTTTTGTTCTTGATCAAGAACAAAAATTTACATTCATTATGGTGTGGAGGGAGTAAGAAACAGTGGAAATGCAACTACAGCAACATGCTAACTTGGTTCCTCCACATAAAGCATCACACTTCAAGTAGCATATGTATCAAATGTTTTAGAAACAATAAAAGCAGAAATTTAAGCAGGCTATGCCACAGAAATGCGAAAACAGAAAGTGTAGTAGTGAACTTGGGAAGAGAAACCACCACACGCAGGATAAGTAGAACAGATCTTCAAGGGACAGAACCGTCAAATTAAGATAAATATTGATCATTAATTGGTGAGCTAGTATCAAATGTGCACCTAGTCAAGCAATCATCAAATTATATTACCCATTCAAGTTCAACGCTTCGAATTACCATTTCAGAAGATGTTTAACCAACAAATTATTCCATAGTCCATATGATATCTATCCATCTATACTTGCTATAGTAAGACACTAATTACCAAATTAATGTTAGCAATCTGTAGAAATTTGATTTGGGTAAAGTTTGTTCTTGTTATTCTTCTCACCAAAGGAGGATATATAAATAACACAAGAGTTTTGGAAAAAGGAAATACTGCAGAGAAAGGAAACACAATCCTTCTCAAAAACAACTTCTACGCTAAAACAAAGACTCACAGTAATTAGGAAACTGCTGGAAAGCGGGAGCGGACGCTCCCCGACAATGGGAGCCGACGCTCCCCAATTCCAGAAACTTGGAACGTAATTTGGCCTACTGGGAGCGGACGCTCCCCCCCCCCACCCCTTGAGAGCGGACGCTCCCAAATGTCAGTAGCTGGCGTCACACCCTCCCTCAAGTTGGAGCGTGCAGATTGAGAAGCCCCAACTTGCTATGCAAAAGATCAAACGGCTGTTTCCCAAGAGCTTTAGTAAAGATATCGGCCAACTGTGTCTTGGTAGGAATGTAAGAAGGAGAGATAAGACCATCGGAGATGGCGTCACGAATGAAATGGCAATCAACCTCAATGTGCTTTGTCCGTTCATGATAAACAGGGTTCTTGGCAATGTGAAGAGCAGATTGACTGTCACAGAAGATAGGAATGGCCTTGGGGTGATGAACTCCCAAGCTCAACAACAAACCCTTTAGCCACTTTAATTCACATGTAAGAGTTGCCATGGCGCGATATTCAGCTTCAGCAGAAGATCGAGACACAGTGGGTTGTTTCTTAGTTTTCCAAGAGATGGGGGAATGGCCGAGAAAGACAAGCCATCCAGTTAGGGAATGACGGGTGATAGGACAAGCAGCCCAATCCGAATCACACCATCCTTGAAGAGTGAGATCGCTGTCAGCGCGAAGAAGAATGCCTTGACCGGAAGTACCTTTGAGATAACGAACAACCCGTAGAGCAGCCTCCCAATGTTCGGAACGGGGTTCTTTCATGAACTGAGACAATGTGAACAGAATAAGCAAGGTCCGGCCGAGTGACAGCCAAGTAAATGAGGCGTCCCACAAGGCGTCGATAACGTTCTGGATCATCCAAGAGAGCACCGGTAGCCAAGCTTATGATTTGGCTCAATGGGAAAGCCAGAGGGCTTTGCGCCTAGTAAGCCTGCCTCATAAATAATATCCAATGTGTACTTACGTTGGCACAGGAACAGGCCAGAAGGATTACGGGCGACTTCAATGCCAAGAAAGTAATTTAGAGAGCCGAGATCTTTCATCTTGAAGCACTCACACAAGTACTTTTTGAAGGTTTGTAAGGCAGCGGAATCGTTCCCGGCAATAATGAGATCGTCAACATACACAAGCACGTTCATCTGAATCGTTCCTTTCGTGAAGGTAAACAGAGAATAGTCAGAGTAGGATTGGAGGAAACCATAAGTCTTCAAAGAAGCCAATAACTTGGCGAACCAACACCGAGGAGCCTACTTCAGGCCATAAAGGGATTTATGAAGACGACACACTGTGTTGGGTTTCGATGCTTCAAAACCCGGAGGGAGTTTCATATAAACTTCCTCTGCTAGATCTCCATGCAGGAAGGCATTGTGAACATCCATCTGATGTAATTCCCAATTCTTGGAAGCAGCAATAGCAAGAAAAGCCCGAACGGTGACCATTTTAATCACAGGAGCAAAGGTTTCTGTATAGTCAACACCTTCCTTCTGATGATTGCAACGGGCGACTAACCGAGACTTGAGCCGTTCAACAACTCCATCAGAATTATTCCCTCCGTCCCAGTAGAAACTTCCCATTTTGCCATTTTGGGTGTCCCGTTAAAAGCTTCCACTTTCCTTTTTTGGCAAAGAATCTTTACTATTTCCTCCACTCATTCTCTTTCCTACATTATTTTAATACTCACAACACCATTATAATTTACTATTTCCTCCACTTATTCTCTCTCCTATTTTCAAATTACACTCACAACATTTTTTCTTCCCACCCATTTTCTTATTTTGCGTGCAAAGCCAAAAGTGGGAAGCTTATGTTGGGACGGAGGGAGTATATTTGATCTTATAGACCCATTGACATCCCAGAGCGCGTTTGCCAGGAGGCAAGGAGACCATAAACCATGTGCCATTATCTTCTAAGGCACGAATTTTCTCTTGCATTGACTGTTTCCAACCGTCATGAGCCATGGCCTCGCGAAAGGATGTCGACTCTTTAGCCACTGTAATAGATGCAAGAAAGGTGCGATATTTTGCAGAAAAACGATCACAGTTTATATAGTGAGCTATAGGATAAGGAGTACCTGAGGAACCAATTGAAAGTGGAGAGGCGGGAGATGGACTCGAAGAAGAAGCAGTGAGAGCAACATAATCGCGGAGACGAACTGAAGGAGTTTTCTGTCTCATACCCCTCCCTAGAGTGTCGGGTCCAGATTCATCAGAAGGGACCGAAGTTGATATAGAAGGAGCAGTAGCCTCAGTAGATGCCGAAGGAACAATAGGGGCAACCTCTTCCTGTTCATCAGGTAAAGTAACGGGCTCGGCTGCAGTAGGTTCAACAGAAGGTGCAACGGAGTCTTCTTCAACATCTATCTTTGCCGCAAACGCATCTTCCTCGGCAGTAATATCAGCAGAATGCAGGGCGTGGAGGAACTGTGGTAGAATCACTGTATGGGAACAGTCTCAAAGAACTTCACATCACGAGAGACGAAGAATTTCTTGGTCTCGAGGTCAAACAGCTTCCACCCCTTTTTAGTTTTTACCAAGAGGATAACCCACAAAGATGCATTTACGGCTACGACTAGCAAACTTGTCACCCCTAGCATGCTGATTATGAGCATAACACATCGAACCAAAAACTCGAAGCGAATCATACAAGGGCGCTTTACCAAACAAGATATCGTAGGGAGTTTTATTATCTAACAAGGGGGAAGGGGTTCGATTGATCAAGTGAGCAACGGTAAGGACCGCTTCGCCCCAAAAATAAATGGAAAGATGGGCTTGAAACCGTAAAGCTCTAGCTATATTTAAAATATGACGGTGTTTGCGTTCGACACGCCCATTTTGTTGAGGAGTGTCGGCACAAGATGTTTGAAAAAGAATGCCAGAGGAAAGAAAATAATCAAACAAGCAGTTAAACTCGGTGCCATTGTCAGATTGAACAATTTTGATTTGTTGAGAAAACTGTCGTTCCACCATTGCAACAAAAGCCATAAACATACGAAAAACTTCCATTTTATCAACTAATAAATAAATCCAAATAGCGCGCGAGTAATCATCTACCAAAGTCAAGAAATAACGAGCACCACAAGAGGAAACATGAGTGTAAGGACCCCACAAGTCGCAGTAAACTTTCTCAAAAAATCTAGTAGACTTATACTCACTAATAGAAAAACTATCTCTAGAATGTTTTGCACGAAAACAAACATAGCAAGGTTGATGAAGACTACCGGACGATGATGAGGACCCAGGAGGAAGAAGTTTCACTACTTTTCGAGATGGATGCCCCATACGGTTATGCCACAACTCGAGCAAAGCAGATGCATTATTGACAGAGACGTGACAAGCAGAAGGTGCGCCCCCAATGTAGTAGAGTCCATCCCGCCTAACACCCGTTCCAATCAGGTTCCTCGACTGGTCCTGTATAGCACACACACAGAGAAGCATTAAAATGGACAGTGCAATGAATATCATCGGACAATTGAGAAACAGAAAGAAGACTGCAGTTTAAATTTGGTATGTAAAGGACATGATGAAGAACAAGGGTGTCTGTTAGGCGAACAGATCCCTCTATACGAGCAAACACGGAAGCGTTGTTAGGAAGCTTGACAGGGCAAGCTTGTATAGAGTAAGACTCAAAGAGACAAGCAGCGTTTCCGATCACATGATTGGAAGCCCCCGTATCTATAATCCAAGAAGATGTATCAAACGTGCCGTGAAGACGATTATCCGGAATACGAGTGTTACCAACTAGACCAGCTAAAGCATTCCACTGTTGCAAAGAAATAGAGATGAAGAGGCGAGAGGGAGTGCGCCGGCAGCGGCAGACTGACTGGGCACCGACTTGGGCGACCGAATTGGTGCAAGCGGTTCCTCTTCCTCGGCCTTGTTGGGGACGACTGCCACCACAAGAACCCGTTTTGCTACTATCTCCCCACCATTCTGGATAGCCGACGAGTTCAAAGCAAAAAGAAACATCATGACCCTTTTTTGACATTGAGTACATGTAAGATGGGATTTGTCGGGTTTGTCACGACCACGAGAACCGCCAGTTTTGAGGGAGAAGCCGACAACATTCGAAGGGTCATCAAGAATCGGTTTAGCAAGACGTACTCGTTCAGCCTGGGCTACCAACTGATAAGCACGATCTAGAGTGGGTAAGGGATCCTGAGACAAGAGGTTAGTACGAAGAGAGGCATAATACTCAGAATTTAAACCCATGAGAAATTCATAAAGTTTTCCTGTCGCCCTCCGTGCCGCGTGCTTTTGTCCGGCTGTGCAATTGTCGCAACAAGAACAATCTATAAGCGGCTTGTAATTATGCAATGATTCCCACAATCCAGTCAACTTACCGAAATATACAGCCACAGGTATGGTCTTGGTCTGCTCACATCGTGCGATCGACATCTTCGATTATTGAATGCGAAGTCCGTCCACCAACGCATATCGAGATTTAAGGGACTCCCACAAACGTCTAGCATCTCTATATTTGGAAAGAGTACTTTTAACCTCAGGATCAATAGTATTCATGAGCCATGAAACCAACATAGCATGGATGGTATTCCAATCTGACTCGGTGCAAGGAGGAACGGCGGAGGGAATAAATCCATCCAAGAAACCAAATTTGCGTCTAGCTTCGAGAGCGATTTATATATCACCAGACCAATCATCATAGTTATCACCACGAAAGCGGGTAGGGGTTATAAAATCGCCAGGTCAGTCTTGAAGACCAAAGTAGAAAGGAGAGTTATACTCGATTTTTAGAGGAGGGGCTGGCGGAGCATCCCCACCACCGCCTATGCCATTGCCGGCCATTGCTAGAACTTGTGTATGTTTTGCTCTGATACCATGTAGAAATTTGATTTGGGTAAAGTTTGTTCTTGTTATTCTTCTCACCAAAGGAGGATATATAAATAATACAAGAGTTTTGGAAAAAGGAAATACTGCAGAGAAAGGAAACAATCCTTCTCCAAAACAACTTCTATGCTAAAACAAAGACTCACGGTAATTAGGAAATTGCTGGAAAGCGGGAGCGAACGCTCCCCCCTTGGGAGCGGACGCTCCCAAATGTCAGTATCTGGCGTCACACAATCACATATGCAATCACAAACAAATGCAGTACCAATGATTTCTGAAATCTAACAGAACCAAGCAAGTACCATAAATATACATTAATTAAGATGAAAATTAATACTGTAGCATAACTTAACACCAATTAACCCCTTCTGGCAATCCCAATTATTTCCCGAGATTTCAATCAAACAACTGTATTTAACTCAATTGATTTAAGATACAGGAATCATATTAACAAATCAATAATTTTACCTAATAAGACATAACACTAATAGATGGAACAATCATTCAGCAAAACATACTCAAAGGACCAATTTAATGTATTTATTAATGATGATTGTATGAGCCCTAATTTAACATATTTTTCACATAATCCAGTAAAGGAAGTGCAAAATTGATCTAAAATTAAGTACCAATCTACAGCAGGTAAAAATAAGAAAAAAAAAATCCCCACGAATTGAACTAGTTCAATCAATGAGCAACTAGAAAATCATTACTGAACATATCTATAATCGGATCTGGAGCGTCCGAGGCTGGAATAGAAGGGCTCGAGCTTAGAAAGTAGACTGACTTGGCTGCCGCACACTTCTTCCTCTGAGGGCATCTGGTGCCGTAGATACTCCCCACGAAACAAGGCACGTCGTCTAACGCAGCCGCCTGTGGTTGACCGGCAATCGGAGACCGCGGCGGCGACGAAGAAGGGGAGGACGATGCACGGTAGAGGTAGATCTGGGATTTAGCGGCGGCACGATGAGATCTAGCATTGATTCTGGAGTCTCGGAGTTGAGCTAGGGCACCTGGCTTTAGGTAGCGGAGATATGCCTCGTCGGACTTGGAGACAGGTCTTCTGATGCGGCGGTTCATGGCGGCTAGTGTGTGGTGGGGGTTTGTGAGAATGGGGCGTATGTGTGTGTGTGTGTGTGAGAGAGAGAGAGAGAGAGAGAGAGAGAGAGTGGGGACAGATGAGAATTGTGGGGATGGAGCGGGATTTATGTAAAGGGAGCGGGCGGGAAGATAATGGAGGGAAGAGGATTAAATCAAGGGAAATTTTGTGTTTCAAATTGGGTACGGGCGCGGGATTTGATATGCCGGCTGTTAAGAATAGGGTTTTGACGTTTCGTTTAATCTCGACTTTTCCTCTTTTTTTTTCTTTTTTTTTTTTTTTTTTGTCTACGGCATTCTATAATTTTGATTTTTTTCTCATTTTATTCACTTTTAAATTTTTATTTTTTAAAATGACTTACTGTTCAAACTTATGCCCAAAGTGTCCCACTTTTTAAAACTCGCTACACCGTGTAGCGATTTTGACTTGGACAGGTCAAACTCGCTACACCGTGTAGCGAGTTCCATGTAATTAAGTTTGCAAGTTTGGTAATTAATTGCCCATATAAATTTTTTCAGATTCATTTATCCTCCTCTCCTCCTCTCCCTCGTTCATTCATTCTCTCGTATCCTCCTCGCTTCGCAACCCTCAATCTTCTCAATTCAAATTCTATTAAACACCAAAAATGAATCCTAGAGAGCAACGTTTTTATTATCGCGGTCCCAATTCCTTCGGTGAATCCTCCTCTTCATCGCGTGTTATTCCTGGTCCCGCAGGTGCCGTAGAGTTCGCCATGCGCCAGAGAAATCTCGACCGTCAGAGCTTATCTTCGCAACAAACCCCGATCGCAACCCAAAGTATATACGAAGAGCGATTGAATATCTGATGAAGGATGAAGCTTTCCAAGACGGTCCTTGTCTCTCTGCAATGAAATTTCTTACCGAAGCCGGTACATATTATCCGTTGAGCTCTATCAAGAAGAAATGTCATAATGTTGACAGGGAGAATCAGGTATAATATCAAAATTAATTATAGTTAAATGTGTGTAAAAATAATTATTTTTTTACATTTATGTATGTTCTATTAGGTTGTTACTCTTATCAAGTTCTGCACAACAAATGGTTATGGTGATCTCTGTGTGACTTTAAAGGTTAGGATATGAGCTTAGTATGCTTTTTATCATGGGTGAAATGTGTTTTGAGTTATTAACTGGGATAAAATTATTAGGATCATACGAATACCATAGATGCTTCCATTCATCGGAAAGTGACTGAGAGTGACTTTGGAAAGAATATATCTGTCGGTTCTGTTCTGATACTTCAAAAGGTATGATATATTAAATAGTGAAAGTCAGTACACTTTAGAATCGTCATTAATACTTTCATCTAATTATTTCTTTTGAAATATTTAGGTTGTTGTTTTTGCCCCCAGCCCACCACGATCAGCACGTTATCTTAACAACACATTCCCTAATGTCTTCAAGGTATATATTTTCTTATTTTTGCTGAATTATTGGAATCATATAGTAAATGATGTTAAGCTCATTTATTTTGCAGGTATTTTCTAAGAATAATGAAGTTAAGTGAATGAATGCTGTGAGGACCCCGACCCGGAACCTACACGTGTCCCAAGCTGGAGCATCCTCAAACTAACCCAATTTTTCCTAATCTTTTAAAACTTTTATTTAACTTTCAAAATTAAATACAATTATTATAACCATTTAAAAATAAATCTACACCTTTTCACAATGGAGAAATAATTGACTAACTTAGAAAGTAAGAAACGGTTTTAATTACAAAAAGGCCTCGGTTATAACATAAAACAAAGATTTATAAATACAATTCCATAAATGAATTATACCAATGTACACTTTCTATACCAACCTAATCATACCCCGACAATTCCCACAATATAACTTCCAAACTCCTCACCGCCCTTACTTGGCTGGTCCACCTGTCTCAGAATCTAAAAACAGTAAAGGGAGAGGGGTGAGAATAAATCTCAGCAAGCTATTATGAATGCAGCAAGATGCCAAACAAGATGCAATACATCAAAAGACATATCCACATAATCAGAGAGGCTCCCTGCCGCCAACCGTCCCATACCGGTTGGAAACAACGACCAGCTCATCATGAATATATCACAACACATAAGTACGATAAAGTAACACTTAGAAGGATACTGAGCCAAGGTTTTAACTCCAAAAGGATATACACATCCGAGCAGCAGCAACATTTGATGAAGTGGTTCCGGAACCATGAACAATAACAGTACCATAGGGATTCTGACACACAGTCATATCCCAGTGAAACTAGACCATCTACCTCAAAAAGAGATGCTAGCCCACTAATCCCACACAAGGGGGACAACTGGGTTACCAATGTATGAATTATAATGAACTTGGCTCGGTGCCATTATAATTCCATAACATTGCCCAACAAACAAATACCACTGGATTTTCATAACTAAGCACAGTAATAACATACTTGCTTAACCAAACATTGTATGATCCAAAGTAGGGATACATACCACAATAGCATATCATGAAGATAGCAATACTATAACAAGTATTCAACATCTTAGCACAACGGCTATAAATCTCTGAACCACATGTACAGTTTAGGAATTCCAAAGTAGGGAATCCTACAACAATATAATATCATAACGATAGAAATACTATAACAAGTATTCAACATCTTAGCACAACGGCTATAAATCTCTGAACCACATGTACAGTTTAGGAATTCCAAAGTAGGGAATCCTACAACAATATAATATCATAAAGATAGAAATACTATGACAAGTATTCAACATATTAGCACAACGGCTATAAATCTCTGAACCAATCCCAAAACAATTTAGGAATTCCAAAGTAGGGCATCCCAGCATTTATATCGAAATATATCACTGAGTCCAAACAAGACTGTCGAACAATTCCCGAGTCGTAATTAAAGTGCTTCCTTAGTTCCATTTAAACCCAAATTAAGGTGCCCTTAAATGATACAATTGCTCTAAGTATAACTTAGGTTAAAAGGATTAATTTCATATTCCGGGAAGGTTAGGTTCCAAACTTTATATTGGTTAAGGATCATGCTAGAAGGTTACTAGTGAAATTTCAGCGAAACGAGGCTGAACCATTTTACGCCAACATGGGCGACCGCCTAACCACTTGGGCGACCGCCCAAGTGGACCTTAATGCCAAAGTGATTTACTGCCGTGTTGGGCGGCCGCCAAGCCCCATGGGCGACCGCCCAAGCCTTCCTCCAGCCCAATTTAAGATTTTTACCCATTTTGAACCTAGTCTTCCCTTCCTTATACCATGCCTACCACAAGAACACCAAAGGAAACCTTAGCTTTACCAAGTCTCACTCCAAACAAGTAAACCCAAACCCAAGTAACCTTAGATTGATTATTACTACAAATTCCACCCATTTCAACCCTTTAGATTGTCTTCCTTGAACCCTAACTTCAACTAGTTTCATTTGTTCAATTATCCAACTTCCATTTAAGGTTTCCAAGGCATGAAATCAATATCACAAGAACAAGAACAACATTTAAAGAACTTATGAACAAGTAGGAGAAGGAAATCATAACAACTCACCTTAGGGTTTTATAATGGAAGGTGATCTTTCTAACTTGATGGATTCCCCTAGATGATCCCACTTCAAAAACACTCTTGAACTTGAAAATGGTGGAGGAATGGCTTGGCTTCAAGAAAATGGGTTGAGAGCTTCCATGGAGTTTTTCTATGTCTTGCTAGGAGAAGTATGGAGTAAAAGAAAATGAAGGAGGGAGAAGGAAGTAAGAGTGAGGGGTTAAAGGGGGGTAGAGTGGAGGATGAATGGGGAGGGGAACACTTGGCAAGGATTTGGAATGAAGAGGGAATTGGCCCCCCTCTTCTAAATCTAGAGGCTTTCACCACTTTTTTTAAAAATAAAATAAATTCTTATCCAATTAATTCATCCTACCCAAATAACCTCCTTGTACTATTTATCATATTTCCATTTTTATTATTTCCCCAAGTTTCTTTATTTAATACTCAATAATTTCTCAAAAGATTCTAAATTTACTTCTCATCCAATTTATCTTAAATTAAGAATCTAAAGACAAAATTGAACACATAAAGCTATCATAATCATTAAAAGCATATAATAAGATATTTAAATTTAGTGCCTAGGGTTGGGGTCGTCACACTCACTCCTCCTTAAAGAAAATTCGTCCCGAATTTGAATGTCACTTGCCTAATTGATCAACCCGCCTCGGTTACATGTATACCTCAGACTCCAATTCTCAAATAGTCTCTTCAATGTGTGATTCTTCCCCAAGATTCTAATTTCATTAATAATATGATATTACAACTTAGTGTTCCAAGGATACCTTACAATATCACTAACCCGAATTTTTACGACCTCAATAACAATATAAATAATGAGAGTATTACAACCTATGCCATCAAATACATTACAATATTGCATTTAAAACTTTAAATACTCTATAAGCTGCCCCAAGTCAGTCTATAAGTCAAATCACCAACCTTTTCTAAAGCTTCAAATGGATTAACGAACTTTGGCGCCAATTTACCTTAGGCCTTGCCTCTCCAAACTCACCCCAACAAATTAGAGATCGATATTTTCTTCTCAAACTATGCCTCATACGGTTTTATCTTAATGTTAGCATGATAACTACCATTATACGCACTCAACCACTGGTAACCATACGTACTATCGACTACTAACATCCATTGTTCATGCCCGTAACATATCCTCAATAATAATTAATGATTCCACAATTTTTCACAAAGTTAAACTCAATAGCATTCCTACATTCCAGTAGGATCTTCCAAAATGAATGACTATCCAATCCATTTCACACTATGGGGTTTTATACAACCAAACTATCTCCTAACATATACAAGGACTCGATCAATGAATCTCATCATTATAAATATATAAAATAAGTAGAAAATACCATCAACTTCCTATAAACAAAACGACCTACTCCTTTTCTTTCAAAGTAACCAAATCACAAAATTCATCGTGATAATACTCTCAAGTTCAATCTAGAACTCTAAATATTTTAATAGGCCTTCTAACGTCAATATTCCATTTTCACCCTTATGACCAAACCCCTTATGTCTTGACTTGCTTGAAACGAGTTATTTCAATTATCTCATCCTCATTTCTCATGATACAAACATTAAATAACTGCCTATGAAATAATAAATGAAAACATGCTAATAAGACCCTGATTCCCATAAACGGAATACTAGTCGACTATATATCACAATTCAATGCTCTAATTATGCCCAGGTCCAGTGACAGATCAATATTCAATCAAATGGTTGGCCGCCCACAACGGAGCCGATCCAACTCCAAAACAAAATCGAGTCTACTGCGACCTCCACATTAATAACCCCACAATTTATCAATTCATTTCTCGGATCAAAAACTTTAATATATTTAATCAATATAGGGAAACTAGGTTGCCCTTTTTACTTGCTTTTGTACGAACTATACCTTTAAAATAACATGACTTTCTAAAATTTACAACATCTTTCAAAATTCCAAGGATAGATAAAATGAGATCAAATGAGACTCGAATGGTTTATTTATTTAAAACTGTCCCATATCAGTTTTAATTAACTAAACCACTCACACTTTTAAGAAATTTTCAAAAGATTGATAAGCTACCAAAAATAACTCGAGTGATTTAATTATCTACAACCGTCCCATACCAGTTGTAGATAGTTAAATTACTCACAGATTTTAATGTACACAAAAACGGTTCACTGACCTTATTAAATCAATTATCCCCGAAGGGTACAAATGCTCACACCGAAGTTCAACACACACTTTCAATTGTTAAAACACAATTAAACAATACCAACATAATATTCTTGTTTGACCTCTATTTATAGTATAGCCACCACTTATAATATTTATACTTAGTTAATTTCTCTATAAGAAAACACAATCTTGCCATACTATTACTATTTCCGATAAATAACACTAAACAATCATTAAGCTTATAAACTAGGTAAATCATCCTCAATTCAATAATTCCTCAAGTTGTATATTCAACACTTTTACTTAATTTGAGTCAGCTATTCCCTACCTTTAATATTGGTATTGTTTAGTAACAACGTATTGCAACATCTAGTTCCCAATTAAATACCATAATTTTCTAAATAAGAAAATATAATTAGAACTCACATAGATCAATCATTCCCAAATTTCGATTAAGCATTACGGTATAATCTAACTTACCTCCCTATAACCCTCAACAACTCAAAATCCGTATAGCGTCAATATCTTCCGAGCATCACACCAATCCCTTATATGAGTCACGCAACTAAGTCAACCTATACGGTGTAATCATCCTAAAGTATCTTGTCTTCCAATAAGATTTATCCTCATTTTATTTTCTCAACTAATGATAATCATCTCTCAAAACAAACCATATGCATGTTTTACCAATTCCTGAAGTTGATCCTTTAAGTCACCAATAACTGTATCTATTATACTTCTTTGCATTTTCCCTATTTACCTCTCCATCACTGATACACAATCCACAAATCAAAACGGTCATACTATATATATAAATGTTGTCTTAAGTATATCCTTTAAGCAAATTTTCACTGTAATTGTAACACTCCGAAAAATTTAACTAATAACCATTGAGTATCCTACTAGTTTCTAAAATCAGTCATACAAATCGTCAACAAGTGCTAACGAATACCTATTCTTCACAGTTACCTATTTAAGATCTCTATAACCTTATAAATAACCACCAAGTATCATCCTTTCTAATTATAGTAACAATTTACCCTTATGGAGATTCACCAAGCTCATTATCTTCTTTATCAAATACTTTCCCAAGATGAATCATCAAGTCCATCATCCCAATTAGTGTCCTCTATCTAGGAATCCGAATGCCAAAATAATACCTTATAGCAATTCAAAATCTCAATATCCTGGTATGATACCTGATGAAAACCCATTTTGAAACTCACCTAGAAAACACCACTTAATCAACTAATAACACATAAGGCAAAGATATATTGGTTCTATAAGATCTCGTACTCGCGATATTTTATAACCCATATAATCCCACTTAGACTATCACTTTCAATACTAGTCCCATATATCTAGTCTCCACACGAGACACCAATGTATAAATACTCACGCAAGTACACGACCATAAATCACTCTTAATTAGGCCATACTTTCGACAATTACGCTTATGTGACATAATATCAATTAATAATTTACCCGACTCAATTACACACGGAGGTAAATCAAACGTAGATAAGGAGACTCGCTTCTTGCGACAGTCCTCCTCAAACACAACAACTACTCAAATAATTCAGGTTAACATAACGATGATTCACGGATAGGTAACATCGACCAAATCCACCGGCAATACATGCCCACTTAATCACAATTACCAAGATAATTAAGGATGATTCGAGGTACGACCCCATCGGAGTAGAACCTCCAACACATAAGGCAACTCTTAGGCCAATTATGCCAATAAGAATGAAATGTAATGCCACATGAGAGCAAATGAACGAGAATTTATACAAGTATGAAACCTAACTCCTGAGACAGGTAAAATACCTCAAATAATGATGGAAAATCTATGTTTCCATAACTCACCTTTCCTTGATTCCTTGATTGGTCAATATCATTTTCTATCATTGAACAAATTCCTGCATTAAACTCTCGACGTAAGTTATCGCACACTCTCACTCAGCTAGACTCTACCCGAGAACTCTAACCGAGCTCTGATACCAACTGTGAGGACCCCGACCCGAAACCTACACGTGTCCCAAGCTGGAGCATCCTCAAACTAACCCAATTTTTCCTAATCTTTTAAAACTTTTATTTAACTTTCAAAATTAAATACAATTATTATAACCATTTAAAAATAAATCTACACCTTTTCACAATGGAGAAATAATTGACTAACTTAGAAAGTAAGAAACGGTTTTAATTACAAAAAGGCCTCGGTTATAACATAAAACAAAGATTTATAAATACAATTCCATAAATGAATTATACCAATGTACACTTTCTATACCAACCTAATCATACCCCGACAATTCCCACAATATAACTTTCAAACTCCTCACCGCCCTTACTTGGCTGGTCCACCTGTCTCAGAATCTAAAAACAGTAGAGGGAGAGGGGTGAGAATAAATCTCAGCAAGCTATTATGAATGCAGCAAGATGCCAAACAAGATGCAATATATCAAAAGACATATCCACATAATCGTAGAGGCTCCACACCGCCAACCGTCCCATACCGGTTGGAAACAACGACTTGACTCATCATGAATATATCACAACACATAAGTACGATAAAGTAACACTTAGAAGGATCTTGAGCCAGGGTTTTAACTCCAAAAGGATATACACATCTGAGCAAAGGCGGCAACATTTGATGAAGTGGTTAGGAACCATGAACAATAACGGTACCATAGGGATTCGACACACAGTCATATCCCCAGTGAAACTAGACCATCTACCTCAAAAAGAGATGCTAGCCCACTAATCCCACACAAGGGGGACAACTGGGTTACCAATGTATGAATTATAATGAACTTGACTCGGTGCCATTATAATTCCATAACATTGCCCAACAAACAAATACCAGCTGGATTTTCATAACTAAGCACAGTAATAACATACTTGCTTAACCAAACATTGTATGATCCAAAGTAGGGATACATACCACAATAGCATATCATGAAGATAGCAATACTATAACAAGTATTCAACATCTTAGCACAACGGCTATAAATCTACGAACCACATGCAGGTTTAGGAATTCCAAAGTAGGGAATCCTACAACAATATAATATCATAACGATAGAAATACTATAACAAGTATTCAACATCTTAGCACAACGGCTATAAATCTCTGAACCACATGTACAGTTTAGGAATTCCAAAGTAGGGAATCCTACAACAATATAATATCATAAAGATAGAAATACTATGACAAGTATTCAACATATTAGCACAACGGCTATAAATCTCTGAACCAATCCCAAAACAATTTAGGAATTCCAAAGTAGGGCATCCCAGCATTTATATCGAAATATATCACTGAGTCCAAACAAGACTGTCGAACAATTCCCGAGTCGTAATTAAAGTGCTTCCTTAGTTCCATTTAAACCCAAATTAAGGTGCCCTTAAATGATACAATTGCTCTAAGTATAACTTAGGTTAAAAGGATTAATTTCATATTCCGGGAAGGTTAGGTTCCAAACTTTATATTGGTTAAGGATCATGCTAGAAGGTTACTAGTGAAATTTCAGCGAAACAGGGAACTGAACCATTTTCTGCCAACATGGGCGACCGCCCTAACCACTTGGGCGACCGCCCAAGTGGACCTTAATGCCAAAGTGATTTCTGCCGTGTTGGGCGGCCGCCCAAGCCCCCATGGGCGACCGCCCAAGCCTTCCTCCAGCCCAATTTAAGATTTTTACCCATTTTGAACCTAGTCTTCCCTTCCTTATACCATGCCTACCACAAGAACACCAAAGGAAACCTTAGCTTTACCAAGTCTCACTCCAAACAAGTAAACCCAAACCCAAGTAACCTTAGATTGATTATTACTACAAATTCCACCCATTTCAACCCTTTAGATTGTCTTCCTTGAACCCTAACTTCAACTAGTTTCATTTGTTCAATCATCCAACTTCCATTTAAGGTTTCCAAGGCATGAAATCAATATCACAAGAACAAGAACAACATTTAAAGAACTTATGAACAAGTAGGAGAAGGAAATCATAACAACTCACCTTAGGGTTTTATAATGGAAGGTGATCTTTCTAACTTGATGGATTCCCCTAGATGATCCCACTTCAAAAACACTCTTGAACTTGAAAATGGTGGAGGAATGGCTTGGCTTCAAGAAAATGGGTTGAGAGCTTCCATGGAGTTTTTCTATGTCTTGCTAGGAGAAGTATGGAGTAAAAGAAAATGAAGGAGGGAGAAGGAAGTAAGAGTGAGGGGTTAAAGGGGGGTAGAGTGGAGGATGAATGGGGAGGGGAACACTTGGCAAGGATTTGGAATGAAGAGGGAATTGGCCCCCCTCTTCTAAATCTAGAGGCTTTCACCATTTTTTAAAAAAATAAAATAAATCCTTATCCAATTAATTCATCATACCCAAATAACCTCCTTGTACTATTTATCATATTTCCATTTTTATTATTTCCCCAAGTTTCTTTATTTAATACTCAATAATTTCTCAAAAGATTCTAAATTTACTTCTCATCCAATTTATCTTAAATTAAGAATCTAAAGACAAAATTGAACACATAAAGCTATCATAATCATTAAAAGCATATAATAAGATATTTAAATTTAGTGCCTAGGGTTGGGGTCGTCACAAATGCTAAGCCCATTTTGTTTACTTGAATTTTCTAAATGTTTAAATTAATTAATGTAAGATTTCCTACATGATCGGGATGTGGTCACAAACTTCATTATATTTATTTTGATGTTATTTTAGTTTTTTATAATTATTTGGTACAGTTTGTGTTTGGTTCCGTTGCAATTTTTCCTGTCATCATTATTTTTAACACATGTAAAAAAAATTTAAAACAAAAACATAATTCAGGGACATGTCATCATTTTTTAACACATGTAAAAAAAACATAATTCAGCAACATGTCATCATTTTTTTAACACATGCAAATTTTTTTTTAACAAAAACAGAATTCAGCAACTTGTCATCATTTTTTTAACACATGTAAAAAAAAATTAAAACAAAAACGTAATTCAGTAACACATGTGAAACAAAAAAAAAATTGTAAACAAAAACATAATAACTCATGAAGAAGAGTGAAGAGTTGACGTTGAATATATTACTACATCCGTCCCACTTCAAGGGTCCTATTTTTTTATGTTAGTACGAAGGTATTTTGAGCAATAATTTAAAGTTAATTTAATTGTCCAAATGAAAATTTAAAAGTTGTTATTGATACACAATTATATGTACTACAAGTAACAATTTTTAGATATTCATTAGGATAACTAAATTAACCTATATTTACTGCTCAAAATACATTCGCTAACGTAAATAAAATGAAAATAATAAACTTTGAATCGAAGGAAATTATTGATGGACAAACTATGAACTTAAAATCGCTACACCAGGTAGCGATTTCAACTTTAATGAAACTCGCTACATGGTGTAGCGAGTTTAAGTCAAAGATTCCCCTTTCCAGCTAATGAGGTTCAGTTTCCAGCCAGCATAAATCTTCAATTTCCAGCCCATGTATTCATTCATTACCTTCCTCTCACATCCATTTCACTATACTCCCTCCGTCCCACGTAGTTGTGGACCAACTTTTTGGGTGTGAAAATTAAGGAAAAGTAGGAGAGAGAAATAGGTGGAGGAGGTGTTTGTGAGTATGAAAAATTAAATAGGAGAAAGAATGAGTGGGAGGAATAGTTAGGAGAGAGAATGTTGTGAGTGTAAAAGTGAAGTAGGAGAGAGAATGAGCGGGTGGAATAGTGAATATTTGTTTCCATTTTTGACAGTCCACACTGATGTGGGACGGACCAAAATAGAAATAATTCCACACTTACGTGGGACGGAGGGAGTATTCATTATCTTCCTCCCACTAATCTCTTCCACTCGTATCTCACAAAAAAATAACTCAAATCTTCTTGACATCATTTTATTTCATCAGAATAGTTAAAGATCACGAATCAAGGTAAATTAACATCATCTTAATCATTATTTTCACTTGTGTTTAGAAATAAAATTTAAGTATTTAACTGTGTTTTAGTATATTGTAGATATAAATGTTAGAGTTTTGTTATATAATTTTTAAAACTTTGATTTCGTAATGTAGGGTTAAAGATGAACGGGGGTCCAATCATTTTCATGTGTTATTGGGGAGGTGATGATGAACAACCGTTTTGATGATACTAATTTCAAAAAAGGGCCAAAATGTGCAATAAGGACTAATTGTCGATGGAGATACAATGAGTTGACTGATGAGTTATATAAAAAGGCGAACTTAGATCGGTCTCAATTTGATTTGGAAGTCATTTTCAGATGTCCTCATTCTTTTGATAGCGGGGTTGGTGAGTACTTTCCTTTCCGTATTGAAGATGATGCGTGTATGGATATTATGTTCGATCATTTTGCTAAATTTTGGGGGATGAGAAATTTGCAGCTGTATGTTCGTGTAAAATTGATTGAAAATTGACCCAATCCAGAGTTTGAAACACGGCACACAAAGACCAATTATGGGTATTCATCAAGTGGTAAGCGTGATGCAGGGGTTGGTCTAAGTTCCCAAACACTTGTATCAACCCAAATAACAAGTTATGATGATCGGGCATTTGGGCATAATGATCTTGTTAATGAGGTTATTTATGAAGATGATGTAGATTATGAAGAAGAGGAAATACACACTGATGTAGATGCAATGCTAGACGATGATGATGATGAATATGAGGAGGGTAGTAGTGATTTTGATGTCGATTTGGGAAAGGGTGATAATGGGCCGATTGATAATGATGTGGAAGCACCTCTTGCTCATTATGAAGTGCCGGAAAATTGAAGATATGATAGAGCAGATTATCCCTTTTACAGTGATATTGGTGCTTCTGCTCGACAAGAACAAGGCCTCATTGATTACGATAATGTACACATTTTTCCATGTTGTTCTGCACAACATCTTGATGGTCGAGATTTCGTTTCTCGATTTTACACAATTGGGAAATACTACAAGACATGAAAGGGGACATTCAAACCAATCGAGCATGAGGACTATTGGGGTGTGGATGGTTTGGTGCCAAGTTTTTTCCCTAATCCCCTACTTCGACGTTCTGCGAAGTCCGGACGACCTAGATCAAGACGCTTCCTAAATTCTATAGACTTTCAAGCAGATAAACGGAAGACTCTGTGTTCATCATGTCATCAAGAGGGCACAATCGTCGTAGATGCCCGAACATTAGGGAGTAGCAGAATGTTTTTCATGTAATTTATGTTTGACTTGAATTCGATTCAGTTTCAGTTGCAGTTGGATTTTATGTAATTTTCATTAAACTTGAAAACTTGAATGTAATTTATATTTGAGTTGATTTTTTCAATATGAAAGTTTATGTTTGACAAAATAACAGTTAGTTCCTATTTTAGTTTCAGTTGCAGTTTCATTAGAATATGTTGTAAAAATATTTAAGAAAAAAAAAGTTAGTTTCATTTAAGTTTCAGTTTCAGTTTCATTAGAATATGTTGTAAAAAAAATAAAAAATAACATTTAGTTGGTTCCTATTTCATTTTCAGTTGCAGTTTCATTAGAATATGTTGTAAAAAAAATTGAGTTGATATTTTCATTAGAATATGTTGTAAAAAATGAGGAAATCCAGAAAATTAGTCCAGGGGACGAGTCGTCCCCTACTAAACCAATTATTCCCCATCAAAGGGACGAGAGAATCAGAGAGCAAAATTTTGGTCCTGTTCAAGTGAATTCGCTACAAGATGTAGCGATTTCACTAAACTCGCTACACGGTGTAGCGAGTTTAGTGAAATCGCTACACATGTAGCGAGTTCACTTGAACTTCATACCACAGCAGCAGCAAACTTCATCAACCACCTGCAAACAACCAAATCAAAACACCTGCTGCAAACAAAACAACCAAACCAAAACCAAACCAAAAAACATGCTGCAAACAACCAAAACATAATCTCATATCCAGTGCAACATCTCCAATATCCAATATATTATGAAACACTAAACCTGTACAATATACCATAATCCCATATCCAATGCAAATATCAAAATAAAAACTAAAAAATCATAGTTTCAGTTGTTACAAATAAAAACATCTAAATAAAAACTAATACTACAAAGTTTCATTACATCTAAATAAAAAAAAAAGTGAACTCGCTACCTCCTATCGTAGGCAGACGGGGTGTACTTACTCGTCTGATTCCGCTGCCGAGACTCTCTTCTAATCATCTCCTCCCGTTGAGCAGGGGTAAGTCATACCCCGCTAGACGTAGTTTCAGTCGGATCGGAGAAGGGGCGGAGCCCTGCTTGTGATGTAGAAGAAGGAAGACTAAAGCCACTTCCACTCGAATATAGTTCGAAGCCCATAGTGGATCCAGGGGAAGGGTATGGCTGGGCACTCCACCCACTCCCCTAGCCACTCCCACTCCCACTCTCCCACCCACTCCCACTCCCCAGCCACTCCCATCCCCCCACACATTCCCACCCCCACTCCCACTACCATAAAATTGACTCTGAGTCTGAATCCACTGTGATTGTGACTGCCATTCATATTGTCCATCATCCTGGGTCTGGTCTGGGTCTGGGCTTGAGGCTCGAGATTGTGCTCGGGCTCTGGCTCATCATGCAAGTCCACTTGGGGTGGTGGTTGTGTCTGTGCACAACGTCTAACCCGACGCTGTCAAGGTTGTTCTACCCCTTGTGCGCGATCGACCGGTTGGGGAGGTGCTGCAGTAGACCGAAGGCGTTGGTGCTCCCTAACTTCCGTGAGCCCGTGTGTAATAGTCGCCCGCATTGAAGCTTGTCTGGGATGCTCATCCGCCTCATTATCAACATGCAAGCGCTGAAGGGTCTGCACCAGTTTTTATAACAAAAATAAATATAAGTTAATAATTGAAGTTTTGTTAAAAAAATAGAAATAATAACTTGAAAAACGTAAAAACTTACCATAAACTCTAGGGCAGGGGCAGCCGACCGGTATCCAGCCTTCTCTATATGAGTGAGGTTCTGCACAAACATACGCGTTATGCTCCAATACCATATCATATATGGATCGGTGTAACGCATATCGTGAATGTCGTAGACCCCGAAAACCAGAAATTGCCATCGTTGTTCCCAGAGTGCAATATGAGGTCGATGGCGGTCGCTCCAAATCACGGTATTGTTTCCCCGCCGATTAGAATAGTGCAAGTCCGGGCGAGTGTTGCACGGTTCTGGGACCCCCAGCAGCAGGCCAAACTGTCTCATAACGCGATCCGACAGATGCAACTCGATCCTCTCAAAGCATACGAGAGGGACCTTCGCCAACCATACTTCTTGACCCTGAGTGCAGTAGGGCGGAGCGTATCTCTATGCATAAGGCTGCCACACAACCTGATTATCGGTTAGCATGGCCAGCTGATCACGATAACCTCGCAGGTTATGTGCAGTAACCTCCTTCAGATACAGTGATGTATGTCTCGTTTGAGGGTTAGTCGCACTACACAGCTCTCGATATAGGAAAGAGAGCAACGCACTTCCCCAACTGTACTGGCTGACCTTGGAAACATCCCCAAGAAGAGGGAGATAACACAACTTAACCTTGTTGTTCGTATGATCAGGCATGACCGTAAAACCCAAGGCACGCATGATATATGCCCATACGTACATATCCACAATCTCTAGAGCAGTATCATCAGAGAGGTTATGGAAGTATGGGAAATGGGTCATAATCCACCTGAGCTTCAGACTACTCCCATCTATATCTCCGAGATCAGGCAGCCCCAAAAAATTGCTGATAGACACCCCGCCAGTCTAAATGTGCTGGGTACCCAACATCAGTAACAGCATCCTCGGCAACCCAAAAATCATGCAGATATTCTCTAGGGTGATCATCATCTCACCAACCGGGAGGTGGAATCTATGGGTCTCCTGACGCTATCTCTCGATTAAAGCCTCCAGCAACCCATAATCGTACTGAACTCTCCCTATGTAGTGAACTCCACTAAAGCCGCAGTTGGCCAGTCTGAACAATATCCTAGGAGCTAATACGGCTGGCAAGGAGGCACCACGACAAAAAAACAAGGGACTAGCAACCTCCTGCGCTCGACCCAAATAAATTGAGCTCTATGGTTCCCATGCTGGGTCAGAGAACAGAGGCATCGATAGGTCGGGGATCAATGAAGGCATCCATCTATTTATTTCAATACCAAGGTTGGTAATTGATAATCATTTTTTTGTAAACTGTGTTTCTTCTGTATTCATTATTTCCTACATAGTACAAATATTGCTACGTCAGTAAAATTTGACTTTTTTTAATAGTAAGGTTGACTAAATACTTTATAGGTATGTGGTTATTGTTATACCAGCCACACTATATATGAACTCATACAGTTGTCTCGTATGTTTAATTCATACGTGAAAATGATTACGTGGTTGAATATGAATCACCTCGGATGTGCTGGTTTCCAACCTATATACCTTATAAGTACTTCTTTTGAAATAAGTAAATTGTTCTTTTGAAATAAGTAAATTTTTTAATAACTATAAAACATACGAGGCAGTAAAATTTGACTTTTTTGAATAGTCATTATTTCCTAAATACTTTATAGGTACGTGGTTATTGTTCTACCCGCCACAATGTATATCAACTCATACAGCTGCCTCGTATGTTTAATTCATACGTGAAAGTGATTACGTGGTTGAATACGAATCACCTCGGCTGTGTTGGTTTCCAACCTATATACCTTATAAGTACTTTTTGAAATAAGTAAATTGTTCTTTTGAAATAAGTAAATTTTTTAATAACTATAAAACATACGAGCCAGTAAAATTTGACTTTTTTGAATAGTCATTATTTCCTAAATACTTTATAAGTACGTGGTTATTGTTCTACCCGCCACACTGTATATCAACTCATACAACTGCCTCGTATATTTAATTCATACGTGAAAGTGATTACATGATTGAATACGAATCACATCGGCTGTACTGGTTTCCAACCTATATACCTTATAAGTACTTCTTTTGAAATAAGTAAATTGTTTTTTTTTTCCTACTTTTTCAACATTAGCTATCCGTCTAGGTGGTTGTGACATATGAACTTAGGTTGTTAAGAGGTATAACAATAAGCTAAAACATACTAGCAAAGTATTGCAAAGTATTGAAATTAAAGAACATTCAGAATAAACTGGACAAGAAATCAAAAAATTGAAAGCTCGAGTGCCCGATACAGAAGCAACAAGTGCTTTATCCTCATCATTCCACAACACACCATCCATATTCAACGCTATTTTCATATCTAAAAATCCAACTAAAAATGACACACAGAAGAAAAAGATTCAATCTTTAATAAACCACTTAATCCAAAATTACCCCCAAAGCAAATTCACATTTATTCAATCAGCATAACATCATATAAATAACTTAATTTATTATAAGAAATTGCTAGAAATTGCATATGGTGGTGTTTAAATATTTGAGATATCGTATTTAAAGGGAAATCGAATGTCAATTGAAGTTTGAAGTTGTTTTTGTTACTAGGGTGTTTAATGCAAATTTGTAAATATGAAAGGATATGAAGTTAATAAATTAAACGGTATTTAAATTTTGAAACAAAATAAAGGGATCGTCAATTATTTTTTGAAAAATTAATAGATTATTTATTTTTGAAAAATAATATTTAATTTTGAAAAAATAATAGGTAAATTTTGAAAGTTTCCACTTTTCCGTATATTACTTAAATATATTATATTTTTGTGCATATTTAATATATTCAAATTTAAAAATAAAGGATTAAACCATATAAAGTGAAAATATTAAATTAATAATAAGTTTTTTTTTTCAGTGAATGTCAATTGAAGTTTGAAGTTGTTATTTGTTACTAGGGTGTTTAATGCAAATTTGTAAATATGAAAGTCTATGAAGTTAATAAATTAAACGGTATTTAAATTTTGAAACAAAATAAAGAGATCATCAATTATTTTTTGAAAAATTAATAGATTATTTATTTTTGAAAAATAATATTTAATTTTGAAAAAATAATAAGTAAATTTTAAAAGTTTCCACTTTTCCGTATATTACTTACAACAACAACAACAACAAAGCCTTAGTCCCAAAATAATTTGGGGTCGGCTAACATGAATCCTCATATGTTATCGTGAAAAAAAAATAAAAAAATAAAAAAAAATTAAATTAAAAAAAATAAAAAAAAATAAAAAAATAAAAAATTAAAAATTAAAAAATAAAAAATTAAAAAAATAAAAAATAAAAAATAAAAAATTAAAAAAATCAACCCCCACATGGATTTTTGCCCTCCACTCCGGCCTCTTCAACACCATACTTTCATCCACTCCAAGTAAATTCATATCATTTTCAATTACTCTAATCCAAGTTTGTTTGGGTCTTCCCCTACCCCTCGCCATTTTATCATTTCTCCACTTTGTTAGGCCTCTGCTAAGGTGCATCACTCGGTCTCCTTCTCACATGTCCAAACCACCGTAGACGATTTTCCCTCATTTTATCCTCAATGGGCGCAACTCCTACTTTACCTCTGATCACCTCATTCCCCAACCGATCCTTTCTTGTATGACCGCACATCCATCGAAGCATACGCATCTCCGCCACATTCATCTTATGCACGTGACACTGTTTCACGGCCCAACATTCGGTGCCGTAAAGCAATGCCGGTCTAATTGCCGTGCGGTAGAATTTTCCCTTTAATCTATTGGGCATGCCGCGATCACATAGAAACCCTGTAGCACTCTTCCACTTCAACCAACCTGCTTTAATCCTATGAGTCACATCTCCATCTAATTCTCCATCCTTTTGGATAATGGATCCAAGATAGCGAAAAAACTCAGAAGCTTGGATAATATTTCCATCAAATGTGACCGCCCATGCCTCCCTACTTCCAACTCTGCTAAACTTACACTCCAAATATTCAGTCTTGCTTCTGCTTAATCGAAAACCTCGAGATTCCAAAGTGTGTCTCCATAACTCCAATTTACTTTCAACACCCTCTCTTGTCTCATCAATCAGCACAATATCATCTGCGAACAAAGATACACTTTGGTATATCATCTTGGGTGACCTCGTCAATTCGTCCATTATCAAAGCAAAAAGAAAGGGGCTAAGTGCGGAACCTTGATGCACTCCAATCTTTATAGGGAACTCTTCAGTCTTTCCAACACTAGTCTGTGCACAAGTACTAACTAAATTATACATGTCCTTGATAATATTAATATATTTCTTTGAAACACCCTTCTTTGCTAATGCCCACCAAAGTACCTCTCTTGGCACTTTATCATATGCCTTCTCCAAATCAATGAAAACCATATGCAAATCTTTCTTTTGATCCCGATATTTCTCCATGGTTTGTCTCATAAGATATATTGCCTCCATAGTCGATCTTCCTGGCATAAACCCAAATTGGTTATCCGAAATATCCACAATTTTTCTCAGCCTTTGTGCAATCACTCTTTCCCAAAGTTTCATAGTATGGCTCATTAGTTTGATCCCCCGATAGTTGGCACAATCTTGGACATCACCTTTATTCTTATACAAAGGGATCGAGTACTCTTCCGCCACTCCAATGGCATTGTGTTAACTCTCCATATCTTGTTAAATAGCGTTGTTAACCAATCTACTCCCCTCTCCCCGAAACATCTCCAAACCTCAATTGGTATACCATCCGGTCCAACGGCTTTCTTCAATCTCATCTTTTTCATTGCCATTTCCACTTCACTCTTTCGAATTCTCCGCATAAAATCTCGATTAACCATACTCGAAGAGATATTTAAATCTCCAACATCCTGCTCTTGATCGTCATTGAACAAGTTATCAAAGTACGAACTCCATCTATCTTTTATCTCTTTATCCCCGACTAAAACTCTTTGGTCTACATCCTTCACACATTTAACCGTCCCAATATCTCGTGTCCTCTTATCCCTCATACGAGCGAGTCTGTAGATGTCCTTTTCCCCTTCTTTTGTATCCAACTTATCATAAAATTTCTGATTCACCTTTGGGCGGATAATATGGAGGATATGGATATAGATTCGACTTCTTTTTTCAGTAATTAATAATCATTATTATTACTTTTTTATTACTTAAAAGTCATTTATATAAGGACAAAAAAAATCATTCTACATAAGAAAATTAATTAATAATTTTCTATAAAATTTTTGATAAGAAGTTAATAATTCTTTTTTTTTCCAATATTCTTACACAAATAAAGTAACAATATTAAATTAAAAGTACATTAAAACATTAATTTTTATATTTGAGACTAAACTAATACTCCCTCCGTCCCATAAAACCTTACCCATTTTGCTATTTAGGGCGTCCCACTTAAAAGTCTCACTTTTCTAAAAGGAAACTTTTTAATTCATGGGACCCACTTATCATACTTACAACAACTATTTTTGGGTAGTTATTTTCTTTAAAATTAGGTTTATTAAAAAATAGGTCAGTTGTACATGTTGAAATTTTTGGGATTTTGAACTCAATTTCTCATTTAGTGTTGTTATTAACTCAATTAATTGTATATTTGAACTCAATTGTTGGTATATTTGAAATTTTGGATTTTGAACTCAATTTGTGAACTTAATTTTTGGTATATTTGAACCCAATATTAGAAAAGTAAAAGTATATGTTATTGATTTTTCAAATTCTCTATTTTTATATATGTATTTATTTGATATTGAAATGGGTTTATTTTGTTTAAACATATGAATGCCTTTATTAATCCTGTGCCTATCGATAACTCTGTTTTGATTTCACATGAGGGCCACAAAGCTCGTTATATTTGGGCTGGACAGCAGGTTGCTAGTCCGCTTTCATTTCGTTATGGTGCCTCTTTGCCGGATAGACTAGCTATGAGGATATTGTCGAGATTAGCCGAGAGTGACTTTATGGGGGTTCATTGTATAGGGAGAATTCAGTACAATTATGGGTTGCTTGAGGCTTTGACTGAGAGATGGAGTCCGGACACCCATTCATTCCACCTCCCGAATGGTGAGATGACTATTACCTTATAGGATATTGGCCTGATTTTCGGATTGTCGATTGATGGGGGATGTTGTTACTGATGCTGACATCCCACTACTTTCAGACTAGCGGGTACTATGTCATGATCTTTTATGGGCTATCCCATCTCCCGGAGATATGGATGGGAGTAGGGATGACCAAACCGGAACCGAACCGACTCGAAACCGTTGAACCGCCGCGAACCGAAATCGGTCGGAATCAAAACCGCCTCGAATCGGAACCGTTTGAAACCGTAACCGGCAGTTTGACGGTCCAGTTCCGATTTATAATTTTGAAAAACCGTGAATCGGTGGTTTAGAACTGCCTGAACCGGAACCGTTGAACCGTTGTCAAAATCGTCAAATTTGTCAGAAATTTCATTAGATTTGTCAGAATATAGCCGTTAGAGTATGGGGGTATGTGCTTAAATACAAAATATTTTTGTTTTTCTAACATATTTTCTCAATTATAAATACCACCCCCCCTCACAATTTTTTCACACAAACCCCCTTAACTCTCTCTTAACTTTCTCTAACGAATTTCGTTATTTTTTTAATTTTTAATCTAAACTTATAAACTAACTCTTATTTGTTCAAGTTTTAGGGTAAAATGTATATAAGGGGTATAGGAAGATTGAGCGGTTCGGTTTATAGGTATATATGGGATTTAGGTATATGATATATATGAGAATAATGTAGATAAATTAGAATTTAGAGTATAGAGTATATGATTTAGATTTAATTATTAGGGTATAAGTATATGTGAGATTAATGTAGATTAATTAGGGTTTAGGGTATAAAGTATATGATTTATATTTAAGATTTATGATATAAGGTATATATGAGATTTAGGTAGATAAATTAATATTTGGGGTATGGGGTATGCAATATATGATTTATATTTAAGGTTTAGGGTATATGGTTAATGAGATAAATTATGCTTTAGGGTATTAAGTATATCATTTAGATTTAAAGTTTAGGTTATACATGAGATATAGGTAGATAAATTAGTATATAGGGTATGTAGTATATAATTTAGATTTAAGGTTAAGGGTATAAGGTATATACGAGATTTAGGTATATGATCGGCGTGGAATAATCTTGAGATTTGGAGTGACCGCCATCAACAATACATTGCACTTTGGGGATAGCGGAGGAACTTAATAGCGTTGAAATAATCTTGTGATTTGGAGTGACCGTCATCAGTATTATCCCTTTATATCTACCGTGAAGGAATGTTCCATCAACATTAATGACAACCCGACAATGAGAGAAAGCTTCAATGCAAGACACAAATTCCCATAACACCCGTTGAAACATGTGTAATTCACCGACAAAATGAGGAGGACGAGTATACTCAACAATTGTTTCGGGGTTGTATTTTTGGATGGCTGATAGAAAGCGGGGTAACCTTATATAAGATTCCTCCCAATCTCCAAAAATATCTACAATGCCCTTATGTTTTCCACACCATGCCTTCATATAGGTAATTTCCTTGCCAAACCTTTCACTAATGTGTGCAATAATAAATCCAACCTTAACATCTGAATCGTCCTTAATAAGACTAACTACTTGCCGACCAATAAATTTTGCATCTAGGTTGGGGTGATCCTGACTTTCTCCATAATATAAGCAGCAATTAGAAGCCTTATACTTGGTCACTTCCCAATAGCCAAACTTCTTCCTACTCACACGAACATAAAAATTGCATGAAAACTTTTTCACTAGAAATTCAATTACCCATGCGTGAGTTATGCTTTTTCTTACCCTGAACCGGCGATTGGTGCGAATATGGTACCTTTTAATATCAAATTACGTCTCGTTCTTGCAAGAAAAGTGTATCCCTTAAGCAATTTCATCTTTCTCTAGATCCTAAACTGGAAAATTGAGTTCATAATGGTAATCAATGAAGCCTTCTTCTTGTCGAGCAGAACAACCAATATCAATGTAAAAATGATAATTTGCTCTCTCATACCTTCGATTTTTCGACGCTTCATAATGAACCAAATGTGTTTCTACGTCATTACCAATCGGCCCATCATCACCCTTTCCAAAATCGACATCAGAATCACTATTACCCTTTTCATATTCATCATCAACATTGTATAACATTGCGTCTAAATCAGTGTCTTCTTCTTCTTCTTATTCATAATCTACACCATCTTCAGTATTATCATCATCAACTGGATCATTTGGGCATGCCATGTTACCATAATTTGATGTTTGAGTTGATAGCATCACGATTACAACTTGGTGAATACCCATAAAAGATCTTTGTGTGGAGTGTTTCAAACTCCGGATAACGTCGATTTTCAATCAATTTTACAACCACATACAGCTGCAAATTACTCATCCCCCCAAATTTATCTAAAACATCGAAAATTATATCCATACCCGCATCATCTTCAATACGGAACGAAAAGTACTCACCAATCCCGCTATCAAAAGTATGAGGATATTTATAAATAACTTTCAAATCATATTGTGTCCGATCTACGCCCATCTTTTTATATAACTCATCAATCAATTAATTGTATCTCCATCTACAATTAGCCCTAATTGCACATTTTGGCCCTTTTTGAAAATGAGGATTATCAAATGGTTGTTTATTATCACCTTCCCAATAACACATGAAAATGATTGAACCGTTGAAAGTATTTTCCAAAATAACTCACATTGAAACTATTTTCCAAAAACGACCACTTTTTTGGAACTCACTACATGGTGTAGCGATTTCAAAATTGAACGTTGAAAATCGCTAAACCAAGTAGCGAGTAGAGTTCAATAAAGGATTAGAAAATTGTCATTTTGATCGTAATTAAAATTAACTATAATTATGTAACTCGATACACTATATAGCGATTTCACTCGCACAAGGAACTCGATACATGGTGTAGCGAGTTTAAGAAAATTAGATCTCTAGGCAAGCGGGGTACAGATCGTAAACAGAAGAAAAAAACCTAAGTAAGTAAGGGAGAAGGGAGAAGGTGTTAGAACATGGATTATATAAACATATATTATTAATGAAATTACTTAATAAAGTAGTGATCAATATTATAATGATTAATATGAAGTATAGGATATAATATAATATGTAGAATTCCATAGTATAAGCATACCATTAAATGATGGGCATAATGGTAATGTCTTATATATCAATAGGTGTAGTCCCTAAATGAAGTGCCCCTTGGATTCCTATATAAAGGCCTATCCATCAAGCCTATGAATTCACTAGTTATTTACATTCTCATTCAGTCCAAACTCTTCCTAAGTACTTGAAGACTAAAGAGAATAAGGGCACTCATCATTTAGAAGATCTACTCCTTCCCTTTTTGAAGACTATCTTCATACTTCATCAAGAACAAGACTAAGAACAATCATGGAATCACAAGGTACACGCTTCCGTCTTCTTCTTCTTCTTCTCTTCTTAATCTAGTTATGTGTCGGTTCATGGTTAATGGATCGTTCATGTTCCAACAATTGGTATCAGAGCCTACTCATATACTAGATTGAGTTTGAGTTTCGTGTAAAGCCTTATGCTTTTAATTTTTGAAAAGATTCTATGTTTATCATGTGTTTTTGAATTATCATACTCTAATTCAGATTCTAGAGTATTATGTTACTTCTAAATTATAAATTTACTCAAAAGGCTTTCAATTCTTAATGTAAGATTATCCCATTTTTCAACATAGCCACCATCCTTGGATGTGTTGTGAGTTTGTTCATATGCATAGCCACGCATTTAAAAATGTGATGTGAGTATGCGGATCTACTTGCTTTGGTTGAATATTGATTCACCATTAAGTTAAGATTTGATAGTCTAAATCTATAAAATTGGATGTTATGGCTTGTTGTCCTGGCAAAGGGCCCGGAGTCCTCCGAGGGTGCGGGCCTAGCCGTCGTGTAGACTGGTATCAAGCATCAAAGGGGGGTGCGGGGGGCTACGCCCCCCTGCGGTATGGTATGGCTATCTATTTTGGTTCAAATCTGTTCATAAAAGGGTGTAAAATTGGTGCCTTTTCGTCAAATCTGGGTTTCAAGTCGTGCTGTAGTTTCTGTTCATTGGGAGCATCTGCTCCCTTTATAGGGGAGCGTCCGCTCCCCCTTGGCAGAAAATTGGTGACTTTTCGTTTCCAGATTTGACGAAACTTCTGTTCACTGGGAGCGTCCGCTCCCTTTATAGGGGTGCGTCCGCTCCCCCTTGACAGTGGGTTTGATGACATCCAAAGACCATGTTTTGTCTTAAGCTATGGTTTGGTTATTTTAGAGGGGTATTAGGGCCATATTGCCCCATAATTTTGATAATTTACTAATAAATTATAGTATCTGGACACCAGTCGCGCTTCGGTGGTTCTTAGAGTTGTCAAAACTTTAAGAATGGACGGGTAGAACAAAAGGATATTATCTTTTATTAATAAATTTCGTTTGTTTCTT
Organism: Adenophora triphylla var. japonica; assembly: GCA_022495995.1. Taxonomy (NCBI): domain Eukaryota; kingdom Viridiplantae; phylum Streptophyta; class Magnoliopsida; order Asterales; family Campanulaceae; genus Adenophora; species Adenophora triphylla. The sequence goes on from JAFEMH010000025.1 coordinate 1,369,772, forward strand.
TACCCTTTAAATTTTCAAAAATTACCTTAAAGTCTTAAGTTCCCTAAAGTATGATTAATTATATGCTTAAACAAATTTATTCATTGTTTAAATAATATTGTTGCCAAAGCAATTTACGTTATTTAAATACAAATTTGTTAAAGTGATGAATGTAAGTGTTGATATGTGATAACATGCTTGTTTCCCAAAGGAGACCTTGTCGTTGACTAAGTATTTACATTCATGGGGTAATAATTGAACTAAACTTTTGGTCATTTTAAATGCTGTGAACCATCTCAAAGGAAGGCGGGTGTTTAAAGTGAATTGTTTATATTCTTTATTACCGGGAAACAAGTACCTTAAACTTTAGGACACTTTTTGTACTTGATCCGGTCCAAAGGAAGAAGTATTTAAAGTGTGTTGTTTAAGCTATTTGTTTACCCTAAGATAAATCAAATTGTGAGTCAATTCGCAATCCAAAGATTAATCTTGATGTCATATTGATTATCTTTTATTATGATGGAATTCATTTTGATATAATTAATCATTGTGTAGTTTCTTATATATGTTTTGTTTCATTCTTTTGTTCTCTTCATTCAGATTTGATCAGTGCTTCATCTGTCACTACTGCCTTAAATTCAATTCCTTTGCTAACTGGGACAAACTTTAAATCTTGGAAAAACAAGATTACTATGATCTTAGGCTGTTTGGACCTTGACCTCGCATTAAGAGAACAAGCTTCTGCCCCTCTAACTGATAAAAGCACTGCGGAAGACCGCTTGAGTTCAGAGAGGTGGAAGCGTTCTAATCGCGTCAGCCTAAGCATAATTAAGAATGCAGTCCCGGGGACATTTCTGAACAGTGTCTCCGAGGATGATGGTGCAAAAGGTTTCCTAGATGCCCTAGAACAACGCTTTGCAAAAAGCGATAAATCGGAAACAAGTGCTACCTTGAGGAAGCTTGTTTCCATGAGGTATAAGGGCACCGGAAACCTAAGGGAATACATAATGGAAATGTTTCATCTATCAACGAAATTAAAAGCGCTCAAGTTGGACTTGTCGGAAGACTTGCTTGTGCATTTGGCTTTAATTTCTCTTCCTTCACAATTTGGTCATTTTTAAATGACCTACAATTGTCAAAAAGGACAAGTGAAATATTAATGAATTAATTTCACATGTCACGGAGGAAGAAGATAGGTTGAAACGCACCAAACCCGAAAGTGCACATTATGCATCTACCTCTTCTCGTGGGATTAAGAGAAAAGGTAAGGAGATTGCGGTTGCAACAAAGAAGCTTAAGGGATCATCAAATGATCAAAAGGTGAAAAAGTGCTTCTTTTGCAAGGACCCCACTCACATGAAGCTCGACTGCCCTAAGTATCGCCAATGGCGAATTAAGAAAGGTATGTCATTTAGCTTTGTTTGTACTGAAGCTAATTTAGTTTCAAATCCTTCGTATACATGGTGGTTAGACTCCGGTGCAACTACTCACATAAGTTCATGTATGCAGGGTTGCCTGAACTACCGAACGCCTAATGAAGGTGAAAGATTCATCTACATGGGAGATGGAAAGCCGGTAGAGGTGGAAGGCATAGGGACTTATAGATTATCCTTGAGTACTTGATACTTTTTGGTTTTGAACAATGTATTTATTATTCCATCATTTAGACGGAATTTAATTTTCGTCACTACATTGGATCGAGAAGGTTATTCTTGCATCTTCGGTAATAATAAATGCAATTTATATTTTGATTCAAAGCTTTTTGGTACTAGTTCTTTGTCTTACATTGATAATCTATATTTACTTGACACAGTCAATTCATTAAATGAGTCCCATAATAATGAAACTAACTCTCGAGGCATAAAACGAAAGTTTTCAATTAAAAACTCTTATACCTTGTGGCATAGGCGTTTGGGTCATATCTCCAAAAGGAGAATTGACAAGCTTGTGTTCGAGGGAATACTACATAAACTTGATACTCCGAAAAATAACTTTTGTATTGAATGCCTTAAAAGAAAATTCACGAATAGTACAAACAAAAATGAGTCCTTGAGAGCTACAAAAGTCTTAGAACTAATTCATACGGACATATGTGGACCATTCCCTACCCCTTCATGGAACGGACAAACATATTTTATTACGTTCATAGATGACTTCTCTCGTTATGGATACATTTATTTGCTTCATGAAAAGTCTCAATCATTGGATGTTTTCAAGTCTTTTAAAACCGAAGTTGAAAATCAACTTGAAAAGACTATTAAGAACGTTAGATCCGATCGTGGTGGTGAATACTATGGTAGGAATGACGGTTCGGGAGAACAACGTTCGGGTCCTTTTGCTCGCTATTTAGAAGAGTGTGGGATCGTCCCTCACTACACCATGCCGGGGACACCTAGCATGAATGGTGTAGCCGAGAGACGTAATAGAACCCTCAAGGATATGATAAGAAGTATGGTTTCTTGTACTTCTTTACCTCACTCATTATGGGGCGATGCTTTGAAAACCGCAACCTACCTACTTAATAGAGCTCCTTCAAAAGCTACTAACAAAACCCCTTATGAATTATGGACCGGTAAGAAACCGTCCCTTAATCATCTTCATGTTTGGGGTTGTCCAGCCGAAGCTAGGCCTTATAGACCTAACGAAGGAAAGTTGGACGCTAAGACCGTTAGTAGTTATTTTGTAGGGTATTCTCAAAGATCTAGGGGATATAAATTCTATGACCCAAAGACTAGAACCTTTTTCGAGACGGGAAATGCTAGGTTCTTTGAGGATGTTGAATTTAGAGGAGAAAAATTGAATAGTAATTTTGAATTTGAAGAAATGGAAAAGGAATTCGTTTCTATACCTCTTCCTATAGTTCCTATCGAAAATCAAGCAGTTTGCCTGAAATTCGACAAGAACATAATATTCAAAATGACGTTAATTCTCCTATTAATGAACAACATGAAAATGTTGATGAGGAAATTCAACACCCTCAAAATCAAGAAGAACCAGTGCCATTAAGAAGATCTAATAGAGCAAGAAGGAGTGCTATACCGGATTATTATGATGTGTATCTTGCCGAGAATGAGGAACCGTTAGGTTTAGTGGGAGATGAGCCAATCACCTTCCATGAAGCCATTAGTGGTCCAAATTCTCATAAGTGAATTGATGCCATAAATGAAGAGTTAAAATCCATGAATGATAATGACGTTTGGGATCTTGTCTCATTACCTAAGAATGTGAAACCCATTGGGTGTAAATGGGTCTTTAAGACCAAAAGGGATTCACAAGGTAATGTGGAAAGACATAAGGCTTGTCTTGTCGCTAAAGGGTTTACTCAAAAGGAAGACATTGATTACAAAGAAACATTTTCACCGGTATCCTCTAAAAATGCTTTTAGGATCATTATGGCTTTAGTTACACATTTTGACCTTGAGCTTCACCAAATGGATGTAAAGACAGCTTTTCTCAATGGCGACATTGAGGAAACTATCTATATGAAGAAATCAGAAATGGTAACTGATTCGGATCAAACTAGTCAACTAGTTTGTAAACTTAAGAAATCCATTTATGGGCTCAAGCAAGCATCTCGTCAATGGTACTTAAAATTTAACCAAGTTATTCTTTCATTTGGTTTTGAAATGAATCTTGGTGAAGATTGTGTGTACCATAAGTTCAGTGGGAGTAGGTTTATATTTTTGGTCTTGTATGTGGATGACATTTTACTTGCAAGTAATGATAAGGACCTTTTTAAGGAAACTAAGAAATTTCTCTCAAATAAATTTGAGATGAAAGATCTTGGAGAAGCTTCTTTTGTATTAGGAATCCAAATACATCGTGATCGCTCACGAGGTATGTTAGAATTGTCACAAAAGAGCTATATAGAGAAGGTATTACAAAGGTTTAGCATGAAAAATTGTAAACCACATGACACCCCGGTCTCTAAGGGAGATAAGTTCAGTCTAAATCAATGTCCTAAAAATAATATTGAATCCAAGTATATGGAAAATATCCCTTACGCATCGGCAGTAGGAAGCCTAATGTATGCACAAGTCTGTACTCGTCCAGATCTTGCCTTTATTGTTGGCATGCTTGGACGATACCAAAGCAATCCGGGAAGAGAACATTGGGTAGCAGCCAAAAGAGTGATGAGATACTTGCAAAACACAAAGAACTACATGCTTACATATACAAAGTCGGATCATCTTGAGATCATTGGTTTTTCCGATTCCGACTTTGCTGGATGCCAAGATAGTCGAAAATCGACATCGGGTTATGTCTTCACTTTGGCCGGTGGAGCGATATCTTGGAGAAGTGCCAAGCAAACATTAGTAACTACTTCCACCATGGAAGCCGAATTTGTTGCTTGCTATGAGGCATCAAATCAAGCTATATGACTGCGTAAATTCATTGAAGGACTGCGGATTGTCAAAGGTGTTGAAAGACCGCTTAAGTTATATTGTGACAATCGAGCCGCAGTATTGTACTCCAACAACAACAAGAGTTCATCTAAATCTAAGCATATAGATATTAAGTTTCTTGTTGTGAGAGAGAGAGAGAGTACAAAATGAACAAATAGAAATAGAACTTATTGGTACAAACTCCATGTTAGCGGATCCATTTACTAAGGCATTATCTCCTTTAGTATTTCACGAGCATGTTGCTCATATGGGTGTCATGACTTTTGATAATGCTTAAATCAGTGGGAGTTTATAATGTTTTCTATTTCCTTGTGTTGTTTTATTTAAATTGATCTCATTTGGTTAAAATAGGACTAGTTGGAGAATATATATATACATTCTTCATATATATTCATTAATATTCCATGCTACATATCTATACTTAATCTATGTTATTTAGTTGGATATATATATGTGATTAATGAGGGTTTAGTTGCGAATCAATTACAACGACTGCCCCTTTAGTCCTTATACTTATATGACTAATGGACGGAATTGGTTTCGAATGACAACAAAGTGCACATAAGGGTTGTCATTTATGTTATAAATATGATTGAAGGATTTTATTAAGTATAAATATATGTTATTATAATCCAAGTGGAAGATTGTTAGAACATGGATTATATAAACATATATTATTAGTGAAAGTACTTAATAAAGTAGTGATCAATATTATAATGATTAATATGAAGTATAGGATATAATATAATATGTAGAATTCCATAGTATAAGTGTACCATTAAATGATGGGCATAATGGTAATGTCTTATATATCAATAGGTGTAGTCCCTAAATGAAGTGCCCCTTGGATTCCTATATAAAGGCCTATCCATCAAGCCTATGAATTCACTAGTTATTTACATTCTCATTCAGTCCAAACTCTTCCTAAGTACTTGAAGACTAAAGAGAATAAGGGCACTCATTATTTAGAAGATCTACTCCTTCCCTTTTTGAAGACTATCTTCATACTTCATCAAGAACAAGACTAAGAACAATCATGGAATCACAAGGTACACGCTTCCGTCTTCTTCTTCTTCTTCTCTTCTTAATCTAGTTATGTGTCGGTTCATGGTTAATGGATCCTTCATGTTCCAACAGAAGGGAGAAGGGAGAAGGGATAAGAAAAAGACGTTTGCCATTGTCATTGCCATCTTCATCAAATCCAATCTTTTCATCCCTCAAATTTCGTCATTGTAAGTTACATTCGATATTTTCCTTTTTCATTGTTGATAATTTTGCTTTGATTTTGGTATTTATTTTCTTTAAAATTAGGTTTATTAAAAAAATATGGTAGTTGTACATGTTGAAATTTTGGGATTTTGAACTCAATTTCTGGGCTATTTTAACCATTTGGCTAAATTTGTTTTCAATCGGTTTGAATATATTGAAAACATTACGATTTTCTTGAATATTAGTGTTGTTATTGAACTCAATTATTGATATATTTGAACTCAATTGTTGGTATATTTGAACTCTATTGTGGTATATTTGAAATTTTGGAGTTTTGAACTCAATTTGTGAACTCAATTGTTGGTATATTTGAACCCAATGTTAGGGAAGTAGAAGTATCTGTTATTGATTTTTCAAAGTCTCTATTTTTATATATGTATTTATTTGATATTGAAGTGGGTTTATTTTGTTGACGCAGATGGATGCCTTCATTGATTATGTACCTATCGATAACTCTGTTTTGACTTCACACGAGGGCCACAAATCTAGTATATTTGGGTTGGATAGTATGTTGCTAGTCCGCTTTCATTTCGTCATGGTGCCTCTTTGCCGGATATACTAGCTATGAGGATATTGTCGAGATTAGCCGATAGTGGCTTTATGGGGGTTCATTATATAGGGAGAATTCAGGAAGATTATGGGTTGCTTGAGACATTGATTGAGAGATAGCGTTCGGACACCCATTCATTCCACATCCCAGTTGGTGATATGACTACCACCCTAGAGAATATTGGCCTAATTTTCGGGTTGCCGATTGATGGGGATGTTGTTACTGATGCTGACATCCCACCACTTCCAAACTGGCGGGTATTATGTGTGAGGACCCCGACCCGGAACCTACACGTGTCCCGAGCTGGAGCGTCCTCAAACTAACCCAAATATCCAAAAACTTTTAAAACTTTGATTTAACTTTCAAACATAAACATCATTAACATAACCATTTCAAAATAACTCCACTCCTCTCCACCTTGGAGGAGGAGTTGACCAACTTTGAAAGTACTACACTGTTTTAGTTACAAAAGACATCGGTTATAACGTAGAAATTAAAGTTTATAATTACAAACTCCATGAAGGAACTACACCAAAATATACTTTCTACGCCAACCTATACATACCCCGACAATACCCAAAAGCTCACTTCCAAACTCCTTTCCGCCCTTACTTGGCCGGTCCGCCTGTCTCGGGATCTAAAAACATTAAAGGGAGAGGGGTGAGAATAAATCTCAGCAAGCTATTATGAATGCAGCAATATGCCAAATAAGATGCAACACATAACAAGTCGCATATAACACATTGGAAAAGTCAGAACACCTTTCATTACCTCGGTTTACCTTTTCCCGTCTGAACAATAGTCGTACAACATTGGATATAATATTCCAATCTTAGGTGAGCTGCTTAAGCAATACTCACATCTTATAAGACCCGTTTCTCAGGGAACCATAGAAGATAGTAGCAACTCTGTAAGGCTTTTGGCTCACTACAGATGCTATAACCCCGACTGCGGGGAGGGGACGGTCACAGATATAACATAATCCGATCACATTAGGTCACACTTCCATAATTGATCGTATTATGTTATACCCCCAATATCAGCTGATTAACAAATTATCAAGCACATAATAGTTACTTGAAACATAATCCACAAAGAGGGATAACAATATAGCCACATGGTAAAATATACTCATGTCCAACCAATATCATAGTGCAACATTTATTCAACACACTATGCATAATATAAACAATGTCTATGAACTCAAGTAAGGCAAGGAAGTATCATCAATCCATCCTACAAGGTCATTATACAATAATACATAGCCTCTATGAAGGCCGAAGTTAAATCTACCAAGTTGGAATCCCATTTGTCAAGTTACCAAATGAGGCTATCTAGCGTTTTCCAAGCAATATTTAAAGTACTTCCCCAATTCCATTTTGATCACTTAAGATGTCATTGTGTAGCCAAAGTATTCTACTTTAATCTAGGTTAAAGAGATTTCATTTTGGTTCAAGTTTAACTGGGTTTGAAGAGCTCTAAAGTTGATACATTGTAACCAGGCCAGGGCACGACTCGTGCCCATTTGACCCTCACCAGATTCTGGCGTCCCCAACAAGGTACGACTTCCCTTTAACCTTGGTCACGACTCGTCCCCCTCTCAGGCATGACTCGTGCCACAGGGCACGACTCGTGACCTGAGCCCAGAATCAGAACAGAAGCAGAATTCCACCAGCAACCATACCCATTTGTCCCAACCAAAGTTTTCCCCTGTTTTGATCACCTAGAAAGGCATACCCCACTTCATAAATCTCATACTAAATCCTTGAAACCCAAAATGATATAAACCCAAATCATTTACCAATTGATTTCCCACTCATTCACTACCACATTTCAAGTTAGCCCCTTTAAATTTACTCAACCCATTTTCTTACACCATTTAACACTTTCTTGAACAACACATTTTTCTAAGACATTAACCACTTCCTCAACCCAAGAAGATTTCACAAAGCATCAAATAACCATTATACAACAATAACAACCTTAAGTAATTCATGAACATTTAAAGGAAGAGAAGGGTCATAATAACTCACCTTAGTAAATACAAAATGGAATGAGGATTTTCTTGGCTTGATCAACTCCCTTAGATGCACCAATCACAAAAGTACACTTGGATTTAAAAATGGAAAAGGAATGAACTTGGTAGGAGCTTGAGAAGAGGTGGGTTTCACAATGGCCTTTCCATGGAAAATGGTAAGAGAGAAATGGGGAGGATGATGGAGGTGAATAGAGGAAGTATGGAAAGTGTAAGGGAAAAGTATGGGAGGTATGGGGAGGTTTGACTATTGGGGAAAGAAGGATGAGTGAATTAGGGGGAAGGGGCATGGCCCCCCACACTACTAAGGATTTCCTATTTTTAAACTAAACCCTTTATTCCAATTATTTATTTTACCCATTTTAACCTCCTCTTACTCTTTATCTATTTTCTATTTTTATATTTTTCCCCTAGAACATTATTTTATCTCCCTATCATTTTATCCTAATATAAGAAATCAAGTATATAAAAATGAACACATAATATTAACAATAATATTAAAAGCACACAATATGATGCTAAATTAGTGCCTAGGGTTAGGGTCGTTACACTCACTCCCCCTTAAAGAAAAATTCGTCCCGAATTTTAAAAAGACTTACTTGGATGCTCAAACAACCAAGGGTATTTTGCTCTCATCTCCGACTCTATCTCCCACGTGGCTTCCTCCACGGTGTGATTCTTCCATAGGACCTTCACTATCGGGATACTCTTAGTCCTCAACTCCTTAACTTGGAACTCTAGGACTCTCAACGGTTCCTCAACATAAGACATATCCGCTTGAACATCATCGGGGGGAGAACTCAAAATGTGGGAAGGATCATGACAATACTTCCTCAACATAGAAACATGAAATACATCATGGAGTAAAGAAAAAGAGGGAGGTAACGCCAACCGGTAAGCCAAATCCCCAATCTTCTCTAGAATTTCAAACGGACCAACGAACCTCGGAGCCAATTTACCCTTATTACCAAACCTTTTAATTCCCGTCCGCGAAGAGACCTTCAAGAACACAAAGTCACCAACCTGAAAAGATAAATCCCGTCTTCTATTGTCGTCGTAGCTTTTCTGTCTACTCTGAGCTGTCTTCAATCTATCCCGAATCACCTTGATCTTCTCCGTAGAATCTCTAACCAAATCCGGGCCCCAAAGTCTCGCTTCACCAACCTCGTCCCAACACATCGGAGATCGACACTTCCTACCATACAACGCCTCATACGGAGCCATCTCAATGCTAGACTGATAACTGTTGTTGTAAGCAAACTCCACTAACGGTAAATGATCCTCCCAAGACAATTGGAAATCCATCACACAAGCCCGTAACATATCCTCAAGTATCAGTATAGTTCTCTCGGACTGACCGTCGGTTTGAGGATGAAACGTCGTACTGAAACACAATTTAGAACCCAAGGCTTCATGCAATGCTCTCCAAAATCTAGAAGTAAATCTCGGATCTCTGTCGGAAACAATGCTAACTGGAACCCCGTGAAGTCTAACAATCTCCTTCATATATAACTGAGCTAACTTCTCTAACGAAAACTTGGTTGATACCGGAAGAAAATGAGCCGACTTTGTCAATCTATCCACAATAACCCAAATAGCATCCATCTTCTTCGCGGTAAGAGGCAAACCCGAAACAAAATCCATCGAGATCCCTTCCCATTTCCATTCCGGAATATCCAATGGTTGCAGTAGTCCCGCCGGTCTTTGATGTTCTGCCTTGACTTGTTGACAAGTTAAACACTTGGAGACATAATCCGCAATTTTCCTCTTCATACCATTCCACCAATACCCACGCTTTAAGTCTTGATACATTTTGGTACTACCCGGATGAATCGCAAACTTGGACTTATGACCATCCTCTAAAACACGCCTTTTGATTTCCGGTGAAGAAGGAACGCAAATTCTCCCTTGGAAGGTTAAAATCCCATCTAGATTCAACGCAAATTCCCCGACTTTCCCATCTTGCACTTGATCTAAAATTTTCTTTAACTCCGGATCACCTTGTTGAGCTTCCTTCAAATCTCCATACAATGTAGGAACGGCTCGCACATTCGTAAGTATTACTTCGCTCTTCAATTCTCGAGAAGTCAAAGCTGTCACATAAGCCTTTCGGCTAATCGCATCCGCCACCACATTGGCCTTCCCGGATGATAAGAGATTACACAATTAAAATCCTTCAAGAACTCAAGCCATCTCCTTTGTCTGTTGTTCAACTCCTTTTGGGTAAACAAATATTTCAAACTCTTATGGTCGGTGAATATCTCAAATCTCGCCCCATAAAGGTAATGCTTCCACTTATGTAATGCAAACACAATCGCCGCCAATTCCATATCATGAGTAGGGTAATTCTGTTCCGCCGGTGATAACTTCCTAGAGGCATACGCAATGACTTTCCCATTTTGCATTAGGACACATCCCAAACCCGCCTTCGAGGCATCACTATAGATCACAAAATTCTCACAACCATCCGGAAGGGTAAGAATAGGAGCCGTCGTCAACCTCTTCTTCAATTCATTAAAACTTGTTTCACACTTAGAATCCCATACAAATGATACATCTTTCCGAGTCAACCTAGTCAATGGAGTAGCAATCCGAGAAAACCCCTCAATAAACCTTCGGTAATACCCCTCAATAAACCTTCGGTAATACCCCGCCAAACCAAGAAAACTACGGACCTCCGTCACAGTCGAAGGTTGCTTCCAATTAACCACGGCTTCAATTTTCGAAGGGTCCACGGAAATTCCCGAACTCGACACTACATGCCCCAAGAAAGAAACCTGCTCAAGCCAAAACTCACACTTGCTGAACTTGGCGTACAACTGCTTCTCACGAAGAACTGACAAGACAATCCTCAAATGATTTTCATGCTCCTCCCGGGACTTAGAATATACAAGGATGTCGTCTATGAATACCACCACAAAACTATCAAGATAGGGCTTGAAAACACGATTCATCATATCCATAAACACAGCTGGAGCATTAGTTAACCCGAAAGGCATCACCACAAACTCATAATGACCATATCTAGTTCGGAAAGCTGTCTTGGCAATATCATCCGGTCTAATCTTCAACTGATGGTATCCGCTTCTCAAATCAAGTTTTGAGTAGATAACGGAACCTTGGAGTTGGTCAAATAAATCATCTATGTGCGGAAGAGGATACTTATTCTTTATGGTGGCTTGGTTCAACAAACGATAATCAATACATAATCGTAAGGTACCATCCTTCTTCCTAACAAATAGAACCGGTGCTCCCCACGGAGACACACTTGGGCGTATAAAACCCCGGTCTAGCAATTCTTGCAATTGGACCTTCAACTCTTTTAACTCGGCCGGAGCCATTCTATAGGGTGCTTTAGAGATAGGGGCGGTACCGGGCACTAGGTCAATACAAAACTCTACCTCACGATCCGAAGGCATAGAGTACTCACTAGAAAACACATCACTAAATTCATTCACAACCGGAACATGAGCTAACTCGGGGGACTTCTTATTGGAATCTACCACATAAGCCAAGTAACCCGCACACCCCTTAGATAACATCTTTCTAGCCTTTAAAGCAGAAATAACATGTAAACCGAACATAGATTTGTCCGCATCAAATATAAAAGTAGGCACATCAGGCATAGCAAATGAGACTCGCTTTCTACGACAGTCTACCATAGCATGACACTGACTCAACCAATCCATCCCAAGGATCACATCAAAGTCACGGATTGGTAACTCGACCAAATCCACCAGCAATATATGCCCACATATAGTCACATCACAACCACGATATATCAAAGAAGATGCAAGGCACTCTCCCACAGGAGTAGAGACCTCCAACACATAAGGCATAGATTCAGGCAATTTATGCAATGAAAATGCAAAATGAGATGCCACAAATGAATGGGAAGACCCGGGATCTATAAGAATGCGGGCCTTAACTCCTGAGACAGGGACTATACCTCTAATGACGGCATTGGGATCGACCTCTCCTCGACCCAAGGCAAACACTCGGCCTTGCACTTTATCTTTGGGTTTCCCGTCGACACCTCTCTTCACACCACTACCTTGTCCCCCTTGACCACTACCCGAAGCTTGCTTACTCTGCCACTTGGGATAATTCCTCCGAAAATGGCCTGTCGCCCCACACTCTAAACATCGGCCTTGCTTGCTCCAACACTTGTCCTCCGAATGCCCTGGCTTCTTGCAATACCCACACAATGCCCCAAACTGACCTGGAGGCGAACGGTTTGTCGGTGCCGCCACAAATCCTCCTCTACCTGCTCTTGGAGCTGACGTCCTCGGTTGTCCTCTATTCTGTCTCGAACCTTGACCTTGGAATCTATTTCTGTTTCCGCCTTCAGATTTTTCACGATGCTCCTCTATATCATTCTCGATCCGGTACGCCATATTCACAGCCGCTTGGAAGTTGGCAAAGTCATGAGTCAATAGCTGCTTCCGGAACTCCACCCTTAAGCCTTTCACGAACCTGTAGACACGCCTCTCTTCATTCGGCACCAAATGGGGACAATATCGGGCTAACTCCGTAAACTTGGTCAATATCGCTGCTATAGACATTGTCCCTTGCTCCAATTTCGTAAACTCCACCTCCTTCTTATCTCTAGTCACCATCGGAACGAAATGATCCCGGAACTTGCGTGTGAAATTCTCCCAAGTCTCGCGTGTCAAATCCCGATCCCAACCATCCTTCACTACTCGCCACCAAAGTGTGCAGCGGGTCCTTCCAACTTGAAAAAGGCACATCTCACCTTTTCTGCATCCGAACTCTCCATTGCCAAGAAAATCTTATTCATCGCTTCAAGCCATCTCTCCGCCTTCACCGGATCCGGATCTCCGTTGAAGCTAGGAGGAGACATCTTCACAAACTTCTCTAGACCATGGTGCCTTTGCCTACCTTCGGGTTGTTGTTGTCCCCTACCTTGATTCTGATTTGCCATATTCTGAAGAAACACTCGAAACATATCCATCATTTCGGCATTCGGATTACCAACATTTCCCAAAGCCCGATCCTGATCTCCATCATTACCCGCCATTAGTACAAACTCCTGCATTAAACACTCGACGTCAGTTATCACACACTCTCACTCAGCTAGACTCTACCCGAGAACTCTAACCGAGCTTTGATACCAACTGTGAGGACCCTGACCCGGAACCTACACGTGTCCCGAGTTGGAGCGTCCTCAAACTAACCCAAATATCCAAAAACTTTTAAAACTTTGATTTAACTTTCAAACATAACATCATTAACATAACCATTTCAAAATAACTCCACTCCTCTCCACCTTGGAGGAGGAGTTGACCAACTTTGAAAGTACTACACTGTTTTAGTTACAAAAGACATCGGTTATAACGTAGAAATTAAAGTTTATAATTACAAACTCCATGAAGGAACTATACCAAAATATACTTTCTACGCCAACCTATACGTACCCCGACAATACCCAAAAGCTCACTTCCAAACTCCTTTCTGCCCTTACTTGGCCGGTCCGCCTGTCTCGAGATCTAAAAACATTAAAGGGAGAGGGGTGAGAATAAATCTCAGCAAGCTATTATGAATGCAGCAATATGCCAAATAAGATGCAACACATAACAAGTCGCATATAACACATTGGAAAAGCTGTAAACACCTTTCATTACCTCGGTTTACCTTTTCCCGTCTGAACAATAGTCGTACAACATTGGATATAATATTCCAATCTTAGGTGAGCTGCTTAAGCAATACTCACATCTTATAAGACCCGTTTCTCAGGGAACCATATAAGATAGTAGCAACTCTGTAAGGCTTTTGGCTCACTACAGATGCTATAACCCCGATCTGTGGCCACAGGAGGGGACGGTCACAGATATAACATAATCCGATCACATTAGGTCACACTTCCATAATTGATCGTATTATGTTATACCCCCAACATCAGCTGATTAACAAATTATCAAGCACATAATAGTTACTTGAAACATAATCCACAAAGAGGGATAACAATATAGCCACATGGTAAAATATACTCATGTCCAACCAATATCATAGTGCAACATTTATTCAACACACTATGCATAATATAAACAATGTCTATGAACTCAAGTAAGGCAAGGAAGTATCATCAATCCATCCTACAAGGTCATTATACAATAATACATAGCCTCTATGAAGGCCGAAGTTAAATCTACCAAGTTGGAATCCCATTTGTCAAGTTACCAAATGAGGCTATCTAGCGTTTTCCAAGCAATATTTAAAGTACTTCCCCAATTCCATTTTGATCACTTAATATGTCATTGTGTAGCCAAAGTATTCTACTTTAATCTAGGTTAAAGAGATTTCATTTTGGTTCAAGTTTAATTGGGTTTGAACAGCTCTAAAGTTGATACATTGTAACCAGGCCAGGGCACGACTCGTGCCCATTTGACCCTCACCAGATTCTGGCGTCCCCAGCAAGGCACGACTTCCCTTTAACCTTGGTCACGACTCATCCCCCTCTCAGGCAGACTCGTGCCACAGGGCACGACTCGTGACCTGAGCCCAGAATCAGAACAAAAGCAGAATTCCACCAGCAACCATACCCATTTGTCCCAACCAAAGTTTTCCCCTGTTTTGATCACCTAGAAAGGCATACCCCACTTCATAAATCTCATACTAAATCCTTGAAACCCAAAATGATATAAACCCAAATCATTTACCAATTGATTTCCCACTCATTCACTACCACATTTCAAGTTAGCCCCTTTAAATTTACTCAACCCATTTTCTTACACCTTTTAACACTTTCTTGAACAACACATTTTTCTAAGACATTAACCACTTCCTCAACCCAAGAAGATTTCACAAAGCATCAAATAACCATTATACAACAATAACAACCTTAAGTAATTCATGAACATTTAAAGGAAGAGAAGGGTCATAATAACTCACCTTAGTAAATACAAAATGGAATGAGGATTTTCTTGGCTTGATCAACTCCCTTAGATGCACCAATCACAAAAGTACACTTGGATTTAAAAATGGAAAAGGAATGAACTTGGTAGGAGCTTGAGAAGAGGTGGGTTTCACAATGGCCTTTCCATGGAAAATGGTAAGAGAGAAATGGGGAGGATGATGGAGGTGAATAGAGGAAGTATGGAAAGTGTTTGGGAAAAGTATGGGAGGTATGGGGAGGTTTGACTATTGGGGAAAGAAGGATGAGTGAATTAGGGGGAAGGGGCATGGCCCCCCACACTACTAAGGCTTTCCTATTTTTAAACTAAACCCTTTATTCCAATTATTTATTTTACCCATTTTAACCTCCTCTTACTCTTTATCTATTTTCTATTTTTATATTTTCCCCCTAGAACATTATTTTATCCCCCTATCATTTTATCCTAATATAAGAAATCAAGTATATAAAAATGAACACATAATATTAACAATAATATTAAAAGCACACAATATGATGCTAAATTAGTGCCTAGGGTTAGGGTCGTTACATTATGTCACGATCTTTTAGGGTCTATCCCATCTCTCGGAGATATGGATGGGAGTAGGGATGACCAAACCGGAACCGAAACCGTCCCGAGACCGTTGAACCGCCACGAACCAAAATCGGTCGGAACCGAAACTGCCTCAAACCGGAACCGTTTGAAACCGTAACTGACGGTTTGGCGGTCTGGTTCCGGTTTCTACTTTTGAAAAACCGTGAATCGGCGGTTTAGAACCGCCTGAACCGAAACCGAAACCGTTGAACTGTTGCCAAAACCGTCAAATTTGTCAAAATTTTCGTTAGATTTGTCAGAATATTGACGTTAGAGTATGAGGTTAAATACAAAATATTTTTGTTTTTCTAACATATTTTCTCAACTATAAATATCACCCCTCTCCCCTCACATTTTTTTCACACAAACCCCCCTTAACTCAGCTCTTAAATTTCTGTAACGAATTTCGTTAATTTATTTGATTCTCAAGCTCAAATTATAAACCAACTCTCATTTGTTCAAGTTTTAGGGTAAAATATAGATAAGGAGTATAGGAAGATTGAGTGATTCGGTTTAGAGGTATATAGGGGATTTATGTATATGATTTAGGAGGTTAGAGTATGGGGTATATGGTTAATATAGATGAATTAGGGGTTAGGGTATGCAGTGTATATTTGTGATTTAATATTTAGGGTATAGGATATATATGAGAATAATATAAATGAATTAGGGTTTAGAGCAAAATATATGATTTAGATTTAAGTATTAGGGTATGGGTATATGTGATATTAATGTGATAATTTAGGGTTTAAGGTATGAATTATATGATTTATATTTAAGGTTATGATATAGGGTATATATTATATTTAGGTATATGAATTAAGATTTGGGTTATGGGGTATGCATTATATGATTTGGACTTAGGGTTTAGGGTATATGGTTAATGTAGATAAATTATGGTTTAGGATATAAAGTATATCATTTATATTTAAAATTTAGGGTATACATGAGATATAGGTAGATGAATTAGGATATGTGGTATGTAGTATATGATTTAAATTTAATGTTAAGGGTATATGGTATATACGAGATTTAGGTATATGATTTAGGTTAGATATATGAGATTTATGATTAAGGTTTTCTTTTATATGCTTTTATTTGTTTAAAATTTTTAAAATTTTTATTTACCTTTTTGTAAAAAAATTCAGTAATAAAAAAAAGTCTAAAATATTATTTCATAGATAATAAAAATATATAAAAAAATAAAAAAATTAAGGGTAGTCCGTCCTTCTTTTCTTTTATATACTTTAGTTTGTTTAGTTTTTTTATATCTTTTTTTATTTACCTTTTTATAAAAAAAATCACTAATAAAAAAATTCTAAAATATTATTTCCTATTCAATAAAAAATTTACAAATGAAATAAAAAATAAATAAAGGGTAGTCTGTCCCTCTTTTATTTTATATAATTTCATTTGTTAAGTGTTTTTTTAATCTTTTTTTATAGATATTTTTTTTAAAAAAAATTAGTAATAAAAAAAGTTTAAAATATTATTTTCTAATCAATAAAAAAAAAAAAGAAGGGTAGTACGTCCCTCTTTTATTTTATATACTTTCATTTGTTTAGTATTTTTTTTTATCTTTTTGTAAAACATATCAGTAATAAGAAAAGTCTAAAATATTATTTTCTAGTCAATAAAAAATAAAAAATAAATAAGGTGTAGTCCGTCCCTATTTTCTTTTATATACTTTCATTTGTTTAGTTTTTTTATCTTTTTTATATACCTTTTTGTAAAAAATATTATCAATAAAAAAAGTCTAAAATATTATTTTATAGTCAATAAAAATTTAAAAATTATAATTAAAAAGGGTAGTTCGTTCCTCTTTTTTTTTATATATTTTTATTTGTTAAGTTTTTTTCTATATTTTTTTACATAACTTTTTGCAATTTTTTTCAGTAATAAAAAAATGTTAAAACAATTTTTTCTATTCAAAAAATAAATAAAATAATATAAAATAAAGCGTTGAACCGCAGGTTTCGAACCGTGAATCGCCGGTTCGGAATCAGAACCGTGAACCGTCACGGTTCGGTTCCGGTTCCCCCTTTCAAAACTGGAACCGGCAGTTTCGAACCGTAACCGTAATTGGTCATCCCTAGATGGGATTAGTCTCAAGATAAGGTGGATTACGAGTCAATTTCCACATTTAAATGACCTCGCTAATAATACCCCCAAAGAAATTGTTGATATGTATACACGGGCATATACTGCTAACCCTGGGTTATACGGTGATGCCGGATCGTATGAACAATAAGGTTAAGTTGTATTATCTGTCACTTCTTTGAGAGATTTCGAGGATCTGGATGTACAATTGGGATAGTGCTTCGCTGGCTTTTTTATATCGAGAGCTACGTAGTGCGACTAAACCTCATACGAGCCAGTGCGGTGGATTTCTCAACATTCTACAAGTATGGTTATCACATTTTAATGTGCATTATATTGTTGGATTTAAGTTTGATTTCAAATTATCGGAATTATTTATAGTATTTGATATATATTTTATTGATATAGATTTGGGCTTGGGAGCGGTTGCTATGTGTGCAACATGGAATTCGAAGGCGAAATATTGATCTGGCACAAGATCACATGCCACACTCGGATGCAGGTATATATATATATATATCATACTTTATTTTCTTGTCGTTATAGTTTTTTAACTGTTTATTATAATTATTATTTTTATGAAATTTCAGGTGGAGCAAATCATCATTGTATCTCAAGGAGGTTACTGTCCATAACATGCGAGACTATCGTGACCAGCTGGCCAAGCTAACGGATGATCAGGTTGTGTGGAAACCTTATAAAGATCGACAAGCTCAGGCCTACTTCTATCAGGGACAGGTCGTATGGATGTCGTGGGTCCCTCTGGTATATTTTGAGAGGATAGAGTGGTATTTGCCAGATCGGTTATGAGTCAGTTTAGCATGATGCAAGGGGTCCCGGAACCTTGCGACACGGGGAGGGACTTGCACAAAGTTGATCGACGTGGAAATAATCTTGAGATTTGGAGTGACCGCCATCAACAATACATTGAACTTTGGGGACAACAGCGGAACTTACTGGCGTGGAAATAACCTTGTGATTTGGAGTGACCGCCATCGGTATTACCCATTTATATCTAACATGAATGAATTTTTCATCAACAGAAATGACAGGCCGACAATGAGAGAAAGCTTCAATGCAAGGCCCAAATGCTCAGAACACCCGTTGAAACATGTGTAATTCACTGACAAAAGGAGGAGGATGAGTATACTCAACAATTGTTCCGGGGTTGTATTTTTGGATGGCTGATTGCAAGCGGGGTAACCTTATATAAGATTCCTCCCAATCTACAAAAACCTCTGCAATGCCCTTCTGATTTCCACAACATGCCTTCTTATAGGTAATTTCTTTGCCAAACCTTTCACTGATGTGTGCAATAATAACTTCAAACTTGACATCTGAATCGGCCTTCATAAGACTAACTACTTGCCGAACAATAAACTTCGCATATAGCTTGGGGTGATTTTGACTTTCTCCATAATATAAGCAGCAATGAGAAGGTCACTTCCCAATATCCAACTTATTTCTACTCACACGAATATAAAAATTGAATGTAAACTTTTTCAATAGAAATTCAATTACCCATTTATGAGTTATGCTCTTTTTTACCCTTAACCGGCGATTGGCGCGAATATGGTAACTTTTTATATTAAATTGCGTCTCGTTCTTGCAAGAAAAGCGTATCCATTTAGCAATTTCATCTTTCTCCAGATCCCAAACTAGAAAACTGTGTTCATTATGGTAGTAAATGAAGCCTTCTTCTTGTCGAGTAAAACAACCAATATCACTGTAAAAAGGATAATTTGCTCTCTCATACCTTCAATTTTCCGACGCCTCATAATGAACCAAATGTGTTTCTACATCATTACCAATCGGCCCATCATCACCCTTTCCCAAATCGACATCAGAATCACTACTACCCTCTTCATATTTATCATTAAAATTGTATAGCATTGCGTCTACGTCAATGTATTCTTTTTCTTCTTCTTCTTTATAATCTACATCATATTCAGAATTATCATCATCAACTGGATCATTTGGGCATGCCATGTTATCATAATTTGATATTTGAGTTGATAGAAGTGTTTGTGTACTTGGACCAACCCCTTCATCATGGTTACAACTTGGTGAATATCCATAAAATATCTCTGTGTCTAGTGTTTCAAACTCCGGATAACGTCGATTTTAAATCAATTTTATAAACAAATACAGCTGCAAATTACTCATACCCCCAAATTTAGCTAAAATATTGTACATTATATCAATACCCGCATCATATTCAATAAATAACGGAAAGTACTCACCAATTTCGCTATCAAAAGTATGGGGATATTTATAAATAACTTTCAAATCATATTGTGTCCGATCTACGCCCATCTTTTTTATATATCTAATCAATCAATTCATTGTATCTCCATCTACAATTACCCTAATTGCATATTTTGGCCCTTTTTGAAAATGAGGATTATCAAATGGTTGTTAATTATCACCTCCCAAATAGCATATGAAAATAATTGAACTCCCGTTTATCTTTAACCCTACATTACGAAATCAAAATTTTAAAACCTAAATAACAAAACCCCTAATTTTAACATTTATATCTATAATATACTAAAACACAATAAAAACTTTAATTTATACATCTAAACACATGTGAAAACAATGATTAAAATGATGTTAATTTAACTTAATTTTAGGTATTCAACAATTTTGAAATTAAAGAATGTGAATATTTGGGTTTTTTGCTTGAAAGTAAGTATGAGGGGATATGAAAATAAGAATGGATCTGGATATGCAAACCTTATCCTGTGTAGAGTGACTTTTCAAAACTCTTTATACCATCTAGCGAATTCCTTGTTTTACGCATGAAATCGCTACATGATATATCGAGTTCGTTAACGACAGTTACTTAATTAATACGCCAAATTTCTAATCACCGAATCCTTATTTTGCTAAAATCGCTAGTTGGTGTAGCGAGTTTCAACGGTCAAATTTTGAAATCGCTACACCATGTAGCGAGTTACAAAAAAATGGTCATTTTGGAAAATAGTTTTAAAGGTAAATTATTTTGGAAATTATTTTTTTAAAAATGAATTATTTCAGAAAAAAATCTATACACTTCTTTGGTTTCACTCGAATTATGACATTTTGTGTGTTGCACTCGAAATATGACAATCTCAAAATGAAAATATTTTATTCAATAAGACTTATTTTCACACTCACAACAACTATTCACTCATTACTCTACCCCCTTTTCTCTATCCTATCGCACTTTTCATATTAACAACAACTACTCTACAAACAAATTTTCTTAATTCCTGTATCGGGACCAAGAATCCTATTTTGGGTGTGACAACATATATAATTTGATATACTAAAAGATTTTGCACTTGTGCAACTATTTTTATTTTTTTGGATTTTGACCAATAAATCACTAAAACATAATGAAATTTTCGTTGGAACACTTCTATTCCATTATACCCAATTCATACTCAAGTCTTGAAGAAGTAAGAGAAAAGAGATGGAGGCGAAAGCGTTATACCTGATGAATCAATTTTGTCTTGATGTTCTTGAAGAGAAGAAGAAAAAATGAAGGATGGAGAAGTAGTACTTCTAAATGATGAATGTCTTCTTTAACTCAGATTTTATGAAGAGAGTATATCAAGAATAAGCATGTTTCAAGGCTGATGAAAAACCTCTATATATAGGAAACAAATAGATACTTCATTTAGGGACCACACTCTTTCATATGAAGTAGTAAAAAGGTTACCTTTTGTCTATCATAAATAGGTAATTTTTACTTCGAGAATTCTACACATTGATTAATTTCTATACTTTATACAACAATATATTTATGATTTAAACATGTACGTCTACACGTTTACGTATATTTACTAAGTATACACATTTTGCAATCCATGTTCTAACAATCTCCCACTAGGATTGCCCAAACATGTGTTTATGCTTAATAAACCCTTCTAAAATCATATTTATAATGTAAATGACAATCCTTATGTATACTTTATTGTCATTCAACAATCCCGTCCATTAGTTTATATAAGTATAAGGACTGAAGGGGCAATCGTTGTAATTGATTCGCAACTAAACCTACATTAATCACATATATATATATCCAACTAAATGACATAGATTAAGTATAGATGTGTAGCATGTAAAATTGATGAATATATTGAAGCGTATATATATATATATATATATTCCTTCAACTAGTCCTACTTAACCAAATGAGATCAATAATAAATAGACATAAAATAATCAAAATGAAAGTACAACACAAACTCCCACTATATTAAATGTTATCAAAAGTTGTTACACTCATGTGAGCGGTATGCTCGTGAAACGCTAAAGGAGATAACGCTTTAGTAAACGGATCCGCTAACATGGAGTTTGTTCCTATAAGTTGTATTTCTATTTATCCATTTTGTACTATTTCTCTAACAACAAGATACTTGATATCTATATGCTTAGATCTAGATGAACTCTTGTTGTTGTTAGAATACAACACTGCAGCCTGATTGTCACAATATAACTTGAGCGGTTTTTCAATGCCCTCATTTTGAGTGAATCCCTTTGCAACAAGACGAGCTTTATATCTTTCCACATTACCTTGTGAATTCCTTTTGGTCTTTAGATCCATTTACATCCGATGGGTTTCACATTTTTTGGTAATGGAACAAGGTCCCAAACGTCATTGTCTTCATAGATTTTAACTCTTCATTTATGGCATCGATCCACTTATGAGAATTTGGACTATTAATGGCTTCATGAAAGGTGAATGGTTCATCTCCCACTAAGTCTAAATGTTCATCATTCTCGGCAAGATATATATCATAATTAGTCGGAATTGCACTTCTTCTTACTCTATTAGACATTCTTAAGGGCACCGATTCTTCTTGATTTTGAGGTTGTTGAATTTGATCCTCATTAACAACATTTTCATGTTGTTCTACATTTATAGGATGTTCTATATTGTTTTGAATTACGTGTTCTTATTGAATTTCAGGTACAAGTACTTGATTTCTAATATGAACTATGGGAAGAGGTATAGAATTCCTCTTCCTCTTCAAATTCAAAACTATTCCTAATTTCCCCTCCAAATTCAACATCCTCAAAAAATCTAGCATTTTCTGTTTCAAAAAAGGTTCTAGTTTTCGGATCATAAAATTTATATCCCCTAGATCTCTCAGCATGCCCTACAAAGTAACTACTAACGGTCTTAGCATCCAGTTAGCCTTCATTAGGCCTATAAGGCCTAACTTCTGTTGGACAATCCCATACATAAAAATGATATAGTTTTTTATTCGTCCATAATTCATAATGAGTTTTGTCAGTAGCCTTTGAAGGAGCTCTATTGAGAATATTAGCTACGATTTTTAATGCATCGCCCCATAATGAGTGAGGTAAAGAAGTACAAGAAATCATACTTCTTACCATATCCTTAAGGATTCTATTACGTCTCTCTGCTACACCATTCATGCTAGGTTTGCCCTGCATGGTGTATTGAGGGACGATCCCACACTCTTCAAGATAGCGAGCAAAAGGACCCGAACGTTGTTCACCCGAACCGTCATTCCGACCGTAGTATTCACCACCACGATCGGATCTAACGTTCTTAATAGTCTTTCCAAGTTGATTTTCAACTTCTGCCTTGAAAGACTTGAAAACTTCCAATGATTGAGACTTTTCATGAAGCAAATAAATGTATCCATAATGAGAGTAATCATCTATGAACGTAATGAAATATTGTTGACAATTCCAGGAAGGGGTAGTGAATGGTCCACAAATATACGTATGAATTAGTTCTAAGACATTTGATGCTCTCAAGGATTCTTTTCCTTTGGTGTTTGTAAAAGGCATTCAATACAAAGGTTTTTATCTGAAATATCAAGTTTATTTAAGATTTCTTCTGACACAAGCTTATCAATTCTCCTTTTGGAGATATGACCCAAACCCCTATGCCATAAGGTATATGATTTTTCACTTGATAACTTTCATTTTGTGCCTTTAGTTTTGGTTTCATTAACATGAAACTCATTAAATGACTTGACTGTGTCAAGTAAATAAAGATTATCACTATACAATAAAGTACTAGTACCAACAACTTTGGAATTGAAATAAATATCACATTTATTATTACTAAATGAACAAGAATAACCTTCCCTGTCCAAAACTGTGATTGATATCAAATTCCACCTAAAGGACGGTACAATGAATGTATTATTTAATACAAAATAATATCCAGTACTTAGTAATAATCTAAAGGTCCCTATGCCTATTACTTCAACCAGATTTCCAGCTCCCATATAAATGTATTTCTCATCTTTGCTAGGGCTTTGATAATTCAGGCAACCCTGCATAGACACACTTATGTGAGTTGTTGCACTAGAATCCAACCACCGTGTATATGTAGGAATTGAAACCAAATTTGCTTCAGTACAAACAAGTCCAAATGACATACCTTTTTTAACACGTCAAGCATGATAATTAGGGCAGTCGCTCTTCATGTGAGCAGGGTCCTTGCCAAAGAAGCACTTCTTAATCTTTTGATCATTGGATGATCTCTTATGCCTCTTATTTGCAACCGCAATTTCCTTCCCTTTTCTCTTAGTCCCATGAGAAGAGGTAGATGCTAAGTGAGCAATTTCCGGTTTGATTTGTTTCATCATATCCTCCTCTTGTGTCACATGTGAAATAAGTTCATTAATATTTCACTTGTCATTTTGACAATTATAGGTCACTTCAAAGTGACCAAATTGAGGAGGAAGGGAGATCAAAACTAAGTGTTGAATGAACGCTCGCCGAAAAAATATATATGTAAAAGATAAATATGAATTTATCTTTTGGGAGTCGCCACGCCGTTTTTAAGGAAAACATTGAAAAACCATTAAAGAGAATTTGGGTCCGGGGGTCAGGTTACGTGTTGGGAAGAACTTGAGAGTTCACCCAACACGCCTCGTTCGTAGACGAGTCTTTCTATATTCAACATTCAAATCATTCAAAAGTGTGTGCAATTGTGTGAGACAATATATGTAATAAAATGTATTTTAATGCTTTGCTTTATTAATCAAAATGAAGGATTACAACTTGTGAGCCTTTTACCGTGGGAGGCCACATCCCACTTACAATTAATGATAATTGAATTACAATGCAATGGGTTGAGGCAGTCTGTCCAGGGCCACGGGCGTCATGCGACACAGATCGGCTGTAGCCTGGGTGTCACACGACACAGGATTTCCCAGGAGCGTGGGTGTCGTATGACACAGGATGCCCTGGTCAGACTGTCTCTACAAAAGGGGTGGATGTGCCACCAATACAATTCTAAGGCTAAGAAGCTAACTAGAATAGTGAAGAGGCTGAGATAGAGAGTATTATGGGAAGGTCATGGGGTTTAGTGACCCAATGTGAATGACCACATTTCTTGGGTCACAATTAAAGAACCCTCACTTCCTAACTCAAGCAACGATAGCAACAAATGAGTATTGTGGGAGGATCATATGGCGTTGATGGCCAAATATGGATGATGGGCCATCACCTCCTAACTCAGACAAGCATAATCACGATTCAAGCATATGGATCAGAAACCACGGGGAATGAATCAACACTCAGATGAGTGTGAATATAGATGATTCACACTCATCTTTGTGTTCAAATCACAAACAACATGCTCAAGCCATTGTGTAAATACAACACTAGAATCTGAACAAGATTATTCCAAGCATAAACCCAGGCATAATAGATCTAGGTACAGATTAACAGATTGTCAATGACAAACATGGAAATGGAACAAGATCAATAATCAGCAGAGAATGGGAATTAGAACATTACCCTTGTAGATCCACACCCTCTATACCACGTCGGTATAGAGGGCCTTCAAATCCGCTTCCGGAGTCGGACTCAAATCTCAGATTGAATGGACTTGCACACGGTCTCTCGACTTGACGTTGTTGATTGCGGTTTAGATTGCTCCGGCTAAAAGGGTAGAACAGAGAAGAAATGGCGATGGTCGATCTGAGTATGGAGGATTCAACCGTGAGTTGGGTATGCAGAGAGATAGAACCCAGGTGAGGCAGTGTGTTTGGCGTTGAATGGGTTTAGAACAGGGGATTGGGTCGTTGTTTGTTGGGAGGTGATTGAGATCGCCGGTTTTGGGGGAGCTAGAGGAAGAAGGCGATTGGAGGAGAAGTGGGTTAGGTTTCCGGTGAACTGGGTAGCGAGGGAGATGGTGAAGGAGGCGGTGAGGACCGATTGTAGTGGTGGCTGTCACCGGTGATTTAGGGAGTGACAATGGTGTCGATCACCATTGTCGTTGTTGTTGGAGGAAGGAGAAGATTTGGGGAGGGGGCTCCCTGTTATTCCCGTTTTGAGAGAGAGAAGTCCGTCGGCGAACTGGTTTTGGGAGTGAGGGAGCTCGGCGTTGACGGTGAGGGAGAAGACCGGTGAGGAGCTTGGTGGTCGCCGATGAATGGTTGGTGAGGGAAGTCACCGGCGACCTGATTTTGGGGAGATTTGTCGACTGATTGGGTGAGAGAATGGTGAGGAGGTCACCGTTGTTCCGTTGGAGGAAGAAGAACGATTGGGGAGGGGAGTCCCTCTATTCTTACGTATAGAGAGAGAGAGAGAGTGAAGTGAGAGAGAGAGAGGAATTGAATTCCTTTGTGAGGAAGAAATGAGAGTATGAGTAATGAGAGAGAGAGGGAAAGTGGGTGTCCCACTTTTCTGTGAGTGTCCCTCTTTTTACAAATGGGATAAAACCCTTATTTAATACTGATTTTGGAATTGGCTTGGGTGTCGTATGACACCGGTTCTTTTCAGGCAGAATGGGCCGAATTGAATAAGGCCCAAAACTAATGAATAAAAATAATGAGCCCAAAATTAAATGAGCCCAAAAAAAGAAAGCATACCCAAAAACACGAGTTCGGGTCGGGGTACTCACAGAGCCCCTCGGCGACGTCACTTCCACGGGAAGTGGGGTCGTCGATAAAAATGAGAATCTCGAGCCGGACACGAACGGCGGGGAAAGAGATGACCAATATGGTCAAGTGGCTGGACCTTTTGAGGAAAGGATTCCTACGTATCCCGTGGGGGAATCAAGCCGAATCGTAGTTCGTCAAAGATGGACGTTTGCGTCTCAGGGAAATCGACCATGATGGTCATGCGGCTGGACCTTTTACGAAAAGGATTCCTACGTATCCCGTGGGGGAATCAAGCCGAATCGTAGTTCATCAAAGATGGATGTTTGCGTCCCGGGGAAATCGACCATGATGGTCATGCGGCTGGACCTTTTGTGAAAAGGATTCCTACGTATCCCGTGGGGGAATCAAGCCGAATCGTAGTTCGTCAAAGAGGTGGCGCCAATGAAAGGCCACGGGCTTTTGTGACCGAAAGTGATCGCTCCAAGGGGAGTCACCCCGAAGATTGACTGCTTTATGGGGAGTCACCCGAGGATTTGATCGTCGATGGGGAGTCACCCGAGGATTTGGCTGTTTCGAGGGGAGTCACCCCGAAGATGAGTGTTTGCACCCGAGATTGATCACAGTGTCTCGAGGGAGTCACCCCGAAATGGGTAAGCTTGCACTCCCTGGATCACCGTGCATGGGGAGTCACCCCGAAGATGGGTGTTTGCACCCGAGATTGACTGTTAAGGGGAGTCACCCCGAAGATGGGTGTTTGCACCCGGGATTGACTGTTGAATGGGGAGTCACCCCGAGGATTTGACTGTTTTTCTTTGGGAAGTCACCCCGCGACTTTGACTGTTTTTGGGAGTCACCCCATATTTTGACTGTTTTTTCTTTGGGAAGTCACCCCGCGAATTTGACTGTTTTTTCTTTGGGAAGTCACCCCGCAAATTTGACTGTTTTTGGGAGTCACCCCGCGAATTTGACTGTTTTTCTTTGGGAAGTCACCCCGCGAATTTGACTGTTTTTCTTTGGGAAGTCACCCCGCATTTGACTATTTTTCTTTGGGAAGTCATCCGCGAATTTGACTTATTCTTTGGGAGTTATCCACGATTTTGACTTTTTCTTTGGGAGTCACCCGCGAATTTGAATTTTTTGATGGGGAGTCACCCCGATGATTAGACTTTTTTCTTTGGGAGTCACCCGCGAATTTGACTGTTTTGATGGGGAGTCACCCCGATGATTTGACTTTTTTCTTTGGGAGTCACCCGCGAATTTGATCAAGCTTTTCTTGGGAAGTCACCCCGCATTTGACTGTTTTTCTTTGGGAAGTCACCCCGCGATTTTGACCTTTTCTTTGGGAAGTCACCCGCGAATTTGACTTATTCTTTGGGAGTTACCCGCGATTTTGACTTTTTCTTTGGGAGTCACCCGCGAATTTGACTTTTTTGATGGGGAGTCACCCCGATGATTTGACTTTTTTCTTTGAGAGTCACCCGCGAATTTGACTGTTTTGATGAGGAGTCACCCCGATGATTTGACTTTTTTCTTTGGGAGTCACCCGCGAATTTGACTGTTTTGATGGGGAGTCACCCCGCTGGATTTGATCAAGCTGATGGGGAGTCACCCCGATGATTTGACTTTTTCTTGGGAGTCACCCGCGGATTTGATCTGCTTGACGGGGAGTCACCCCGATGATTTGACTTTTTCTTTGGGAGTCACCCGCGAACTTGACTGTTTTGATGGGGAGTCACCCCGATGATTTGACTTTTTTCTTTGGGAGTCACCCGCGAACTTGACTGTTTTGATGGGGAGTCACCCCGATGATTTGACTGTTTTGATGGGGAGTCACCCCGCAAATTTGACTGTTTTTCTTTGGGAAGTCACCCCGCGAATTTGACTGTTTTTCTTTGGGAAGTCACCCCGCGAATTTGACTGTTTTTGGGAGTCACCCACAAATTTGACTATTTTTCTTTGGGAAGTCACCCCGCGACTTTGACTGTTTTTGGGAGTCACCCACGAATTTGACTGTTTTTTCTTTGGGAAGTCACCCGCGAATTTGCTAATGCCTTTTAGAAAAGTAGTTGACTAAGATATGCTTTCATACCCGCGCCGCTTACCCGTAGCCGCCTGAGGGATCGATGCTACTACGATGATTGTGGAGGGTGCGGACCCGAGAATTTTTGACAAGAGGGGTGGACCCTATAATTCTTTGTCTTGAGGGTTGGACCCGCTGATTCTTGGACTTGATGAAGGTGCGCTCATGGGCACAGGCTTTTGAACGAAGATCTGCCCATGAGAACGGGCTCTTTGAAGGTCTGCCTACTTGAAGGTCTGCCTATTTGAAGGTCTGACTATGAGAACGGGCTCTTGAAGATGGTTTGCCCTTGAGAATGGACTCTTGATGGTGAAGCGCCCTTAAGAACGGGCTCTTGATGATGAGTTGCCCGTGGGAAGGGACTCTTGGTAATGATCCGCCCGTGGGAATGGGCTCTCGATGATGAAGCGCCCTTGAGAATAGGCTTTTTGTGATGGTTCGCCCGTGAGAAGGGGCTCTTGGTAATGATTTGCCTGTGGGAATGGGCTCTTGATGATGAAACGCCCTTGAGAATGGGCTTCTTGTGAAGGTTTGCCCTTGAGAAGGGGCTCTTGGAGATGGTTTGCCCTTGAGAAAGGGCTTTTTGTGAAAGTTTGCCCTTGAGAACGGGCTTTTTGTGAAGGTTTGCCCTTAAGAACGGGCTTTTGGAGATGGTTTGCCCTTAAGAACGGGCTTTTCGAAGATGAGGCTAAAGAGCCCTAATGCTTGGAGATTGAAGCAGCTAAAACTCTTTTCGACGAGCACTGCTTGGAGACTGAGGTAGCTGAGGCTCTTTCATATGATGTTGATAAGTCTGAAGAAGAGACTGATGATGAAGGCAAAAAGTGCCACTTGCAAGGTTTGAACTCTTTGTCCAGATTGTGATTTGAGGAGCAATCCCCATGATTAGATTATGATCACCTGATTATTGTACCCTGTGGGGGAAAACACAACACTCTAGGCACTTCGCATTTTATTTGATTATTGAAATTTTGCTTATGCATTATTAATCTTTTGTTGCACAAGTCCATCTCAGCTGGGGATGGAAGGGATGTGAGGTTTTTTGCAAAGCTTGACAAGCGGATATGTATATAGCAATTATGATGGATTGTGTATGGGATGAATGTATATAATGGTGTATGGGTTGGACCCTCTCCCATGAGGTGGGGAAATGTATGAGTGATGGTGTATGGATGGTGCAGCCTAGGCAAGTCGGGGATGCTCCCGGAAGTACTGATGGTAGCAGGTTGATTGTTGCTGATAAGGACAAGGTGTATCACGTGCCTGAGACGGCAAGCAGCAGAAAAAGTGCATAGAGTGCCCTGGCTTTGAAGGGATGACTAGGCGAAGCCCCAGATCTTGATGAGGTGGCCATGGTGAAGCCCCAGTTGATGATGCAAAGCAAACCTGGGGGAAATCTGGTAAGGAGAGCCTGAGGGATATCTTAACCAAAGCCCCAGCCGGGAGAGATTTAATGCATCTTTATCGCAGACAGAGTCATATTGTGGCCAAGGAGGCGACCCATCGTTTCATACCGTAGTCAATCAGTCATTGGACAAGACTCGGAAATGTATATGTGCAGGGGCACATTTTTCGAAGGTGGGAATGGATCCCGAATTCGTGTATGACACTCTCGCTTTTGGGTTTGACTCTTTTGAGAGAGTAAAAACATTGCAAGGTGTGGAAAAGTGTATGGAAGCCCCTGCTGACCGAAATAGTGTTTGGCTCTATCTTCCTATGATGTAGAACGAGAAGACTTGTCGAGACACTTGAAAACGTGTCTTATTCGTGATGATCACAAGGCTGCTTAAAACCCTTTATTGATGTTCGGGTTATTCAAACACTAATCCTGATATAAACAAATATTTTGATTAATCCTGAGGAGAAAATCAACTGTTATCGAGAATCAAACTCGGAAGGATGGAAAGTCTATAGGGACGGCCCTTGAGGAGACCGGATTTTCTGAGATTTGTTTGTGATTTCGACCGGACCAATTATGGTTGCCTACGTACCCCTCCTGATGAGGAGCTCAGGTCGCCGTAGTTCGGGCGAGTCCCGATTGAAAAGAGAACGAATTTTGAAATTCGAGGATCTGGACCTTTGAGGATTTTGAGGATTTTTCCGAGGATTGGAGGATTGGAAAGCATGTCCTCCTGGAGTGTCGATGAAAGAAACGAATGCGAAGCCCCAGTGGGACATCCACGACAAGTGTTTGCGAAGGAGAAATGAAATATGCTCACATGAAGTGTCGAAGGGAAGGATTGAATCTGCACAATCTTTGATTGAGGATCATTTGAGCCGAGATGGATTTGGCTCTGATTTAAGCAAGCAACGAAGCATTAATGTGATTTAGATCTCGAGGACATTTGAATGAAATTACTATCCGGTAGGGACTGTAGTTGGGTTTTCGGGCTTCGATCGGCCATCGGGTGATTTGAAAGTGGATGACCTCTTAAGATGAGAGGTCGGCTAGGCCTTTTACTGACTGAACCTCTAAAGATGAGAGGTTGGATTTTGGGGATGTGTTTAGGATTTCTAAGGTAAGGGAATTGATTGCCTCTAAGAATGAGAGGTCAAATTTTTGACTTTGGCCAAAGGCAAGGGAATATCCTCTAAAATTGAGAGGAAGGCTTGGGATTGGTTAAGGAAATGGTGATATCCTCTAAAATCGAGAGGATAGCTTTGGATTGGTTTAGGTAATGGTGAGAGAAAGTCCAAGCTATTGAGAACTTTTGTGAACCTCGGAGGTTTTGGGTTCTTTTTTGAACATTGGAGAGCTTCTTCGAGAAGTTGGGGATTTTTGCTGAATTGTGAGGATTTAAAATCCTTCTTCTTTTTTTTTTTTTTTTTTTTTTGAATGGTGAGGATCTAAAGTCCTTCTTTTGATGATTTGGGATGGCCTCTTTGAGGAGATGAGGACTCTATCTGAGATTGTGAGGATTTAAAATCCTTCCTTTGACAATTTGGAAGGCCTCTTTGAGGAATTGAGGATTATCTTTCCTTCCTTCACGACTTGAGTATTTTATGCATCGCCGACTCTCGAAGCTAATTTCTTTGGCGTTGCTTGGACTTCTCTCAATAAGGAGCGAAGGTGATGGCTAAACAGGGTTTCAAAACATGTCGATCTTGAAATGAAAGGATATTGTTTGGTGAGGGTGAGGTAATGCCTTTCCTATGGGTGAAAGGCTTCAACCGCAATCCCTACCGGATGACCTAAACGAAATTAAGTCTTCATTGCTTGCTTAAGCTTTAATTGAGGAAGATTCATGCAAATTCATCGAGCAACGAGATGATGAAGATGATGAAAGAAATGTGAGCATATGAGATGCAAGATGGGGAGTTGGTAAGCCCCAATTTGAGAAGGATATCAATTGATTTTCTCACTCCGATTAATTTAGACATGAGTCATTTCAAAGCATTAGTGGTTGAGCAGCACAAGTGATCATCTATGATAAGACCATTTCAATTAAGTGTAATGTGGGTGTGCTAGTGATGTCTCGAGTCTAGCAAGAAGAGAAACAAAGATTTTTATTATTGCAAATCAAAAATTGGTCCAAAGTGGACTCGACAGACTCATGTCCGACAGCGGACATTCTAGATCCTACGAGGACTGATTGACTTCTCTGTCTTCAAATGGAGAAACTCCAGGCTGGCTAGCTACCACATTCTTTGCACCATACATCTCGAATTCTGAATCAGAGGGACAATCACTCGGGCGTTTGAACTGCTGCCGCCTCGAGAATATGGACCAATGAGCGCCGGGAATGAGAGCGCACACCCAACTTGCCGTAGTTGTAGAGGCGAAGGGGTGATTGGTAAGGTGGCGGAGGAGAGAACCTTGAGATTGTATGGGAGAGGGAGGAGATGGACTCATGCAACATCTTTTTTTTTTTTTTTTTGTTCTTCTTTTTTTTTTTTAATTAATCCTAGGAATGGTCGGAAAAGGGGGACACCTTCTTTTTCGCATTCTAACCTATTTTGAACTAGAGCGAACCTGAGGGGCATACAAGTCAAAACGGGTCAAACTCGGGGTTTTCAAAACCAAGTCCAAGTCAACGTCTAAACTCGGGAGGAGAGAGGGTCGGAAAGTACGTTTGAATGTACAAGACCGCAATTCGCAGGTAAGATCCTGGCAGAATTGGGCGTGACCTTTCCTCTTTTTGAGTTGAAAATCTGGCATGGCCTTTTGCTGCTTTATGGCAAAATTCTGGCATAACCCTTCGTTAGTATGTATCAAGAATTTGACATGGTCTCGCATTCAGCGCATGTCGAAAACGCGTTATGATTCCTTGCGGAGTCAAATCGTGAGATCGACACGTGCTTATGTTGAGATATGTCAAGATCTTGACGTTTACTCACGTTGAGTTATGTCGTAATTTCGACATGAAGGGGGAAAGTATGCCGAGATTTTGGAGACGGGATACGACTCGGACTTTGTGAGAAAATCTTGAAAACCGAGTTTGAAAGACGTTTTGAAAAGTATTTTAGGCCAAAAACCAACCGGTCACGGTAGAAAGTGTGTCACGGACAAGTGTTGGCTGACTCCACAGGCTAGGAGGACTTCAGGCGCTCAAGCGTAAGCGAAACACGTCACTGTCCGCGATGCCGTCCGTACACTCCCGGGTTCTAACTCTATGTGCAGGTAGCGTGCGAGTAGTGTGAAGGTATCTTCTAGAAAATATATATATATATATATATATATATATATATATATATTTTTTTTTTTTTATTTTATTTTTTTGCTTTTTTATAAAAGATTTTTTTTCTTTTTTTTTTCTCTTTTTTTATTATTATTATTTTTTCGAAAAGGGGATGAAATGGAAAATAACACACACACACCCCACAGAGCACAATAATCAATGATCAATAATTTGATCATGGGGACTGCCCCACAATCACAACCTGCACCAGGAACAAAATCCTGCAAAATTGACCGCTTATGTCGCGTGACACAAGACTGATGGGGTCAATTGTGTCGCGTGACATAAGGGGTCCTATATCCAGACACTGAATAAGAGCCACATCAGCCCCAAATTTCAAGCACAGCACGATAGCTCAAGTCCCAAGCACCTAGTGCAACAAAACAGGAAGCCAAGAAGGGGAAGGGATAAAGCAAAGCACTAATATGCATTTATGCACATATTATGTCACCAACAATGCACACATATATGAATGAAGTGAATGTTGAACAATCACGAAAGTTTGACTCACTTTTGAAAATAGGTTTCAAGTCTCCAGCGGAGTCGCCACTGAATGAACGCTCGCCGAAAAAATATATATGTAAAAGATAAATATGAATTTATCTTTTGGGAGTCGCCACGCCATTTTTAAGGAAAACATTGAAAAACCTTTAAAGAGAATTTGGGTCCGGGGGTCAGGTTACGTGTTGGGAAGAACTTGAGAGTTCACCCAACACGCCTCGTCCGTAGACGAGTCTTTCTATATTCAACATTCAAATCATTCAAAAGTGTGTGCAATTGTGTGAGACAATATATGTAATAAAATGTATTTTAATGCTTTGCTTTATTAATCAAAATGAAGGATTACAACTTGTGAGCCTTTTACCGTGGGAGGCCACATCCCACTTACAATTAATGATAATTGAATTACAATGCAGTGATAATTGAATTACCGTGGGAGAAGACCGGTGAGGAGCTTGGTGGTCGCCGGTGAATGGTTGGTGAGGGAAGTCACCGGCGACCTGATTTTGGGGAGATTTGTCGACTGATTGGGTGAGAGAATGGTGAGGAGGTCACCGTTGTTCCGTTGGAGGAAGAAGAACGATTGGGGAGGGGAGTCCCTCTGTTCTTACGTATAGAGAGAGAGAGTGAAGTGGGAGAGAGAGAGGAATTGAATTCCTTTGTGAGGAAGAAATGAGAGTATGAGTAATGAGAGAGAGAGAGAGAAAGTGGGCGTCCCACTTTTCTGTGAGTGTCCCTCTTTTTACAAATGGGATAAAACCCTTATTTAATACTGATTTTGGAATTGGCTTGGGTGTCGTATGACACCGGTTCTTTTCAGGCAGAATGGGCCGAATTGAATAAGGCCCAAAACTAATGAATAAAAATAATGAGCCCAAAATTAAATGAGCCCGAAAAAAGAAAGCATACCCAAAAACACGAGTTCGGGTCGGGGTACTCACAAGTGTATGAGTAAATCTTCTGAAATCTCTAACTTAAGTGTGCTTAGTTTTATCGAGAGATGAAACATTTCAAGAATGTACTCCCTTAAGTTTCTGTTACTCTTGTACCTCATGGAAACAAGTTTCCTCAAGGAAGCACTTGTTTCCGATTTCTCGCTTTTTGCAAAGCGTTCTTCAAGGGTATCCAGAAAACCCTTAGCATTGACGTCCTCAGAAACGCTATTAACGAATGTTTATGGGATGACATTTTTCATGATCATTAGGCTCATGCGGTTGGAACAGTTCCACCTCTCAACACTCAAGCGATTTTCTTGAGTGCTTTTATTAGTGAGAGGAGCTGGACTTGGTTCCCTTAATGCGAGATCAATGTCCATACAGCCCAAGATCATTGTAATTTTGTTTTTCCAAGTTTTAAAATTAGTCCCATTAAGCATCTGGACATTGTTCATTGCAGCAGTTAAAGACGAAGCATTTACTAAATCTGATGGGGCAAGAACAATAATGAAATACAAAACGTGTATAAGTAACAACATATAAACAGTGATTAATCATATCAAATGATTTACATCTATAAGATAATTAATATGACATCAAAACTAATATTTGGATTGCGAGTTGACTCAAATATAATTATCTTTAGGTAATCAAGAAATCAAACAATGTTTTAATCAAACTTGATGTTTTCTTACTTGTTACCCAATGAATGTATAAATTTAGTCAAATAAACAATTTTCTTTAGAAAAATTCATTTTATTCACATATTAAAGTATACATTCATCACTTAATCAGCTTCAGATCTAAATAACGTAAATCACTTTGGTGACAATGTTATTTAGAAAATTTATGAAGTTGTTTAAGCATATAATTAATTACAAAGAAAGAAAGGTTTGAAAAAAAAATGTATGTTTTTGCTTAAAATTCGAATGCTGAATCTGCAGGTGGTGCTCGGCCGAAAATGACTCGGCCGAGCAGCCTGTCCAAAAAATCACAACATTCTGTCTTATGGTGCTCGATCGAGTCAAGAAGGTGCTCGACCGAGCAGGCCTTTTCCAGAATTTTTTTATCATTCTGCACAAACATGAATATACAAGTAGATCCACCACGGTCGTGCGCCATACAACGCTCTATTGTGCCAATGGGATAATCTTGCAATACAGACATGAATACACAGGTAGATCCATCACGGTCGTGCATCATACAACGCTCTGTTGTGCCAATGGGATAATCTTGCAATATTCATTGTCCCTTTTGATGAATTTTATGTATTTTAAGCCAAAACTTTCAACCCTTTCAGATTTTAAACTGAATAAATTTTTTTAACACTCTATGAATGAATTAGAGTGATTAAAAAATACCAAACATAATGAATGAATTCAACATAAAGTAAAGCAAAACATGTTATCATGAACTCAAACTTAATCAAGAACATAACCAGACTCTGATACCAATTGTTGGAACATTTCTATTCCATTATATCCAATTCATACTCAAGTCTTGAAGAAGTAAGAGAAAAGAAATGGAGCCAGAAGCGGAAGCGTTATACCTGATGAATCCATTTTGTCTTGATGTTCTTCAAGAGAAGAAGAAGAAATGAACGAGGGAGAAGTAGTACTTCTAAATGATGAATGTCTTCTTTAACTCAGATTTTATGGAGAGAGTATATCAAGAATAAGTATGTTTCAAGGCTTATGGAAAGCCTCTATATATAGGAAACAAATAGGCACTTCATTTAGGGACCACACCCTTTCATATGAAGTAGTAAAAAGATTACCTTTTGTCCATCATAAATAGGTAATTTTTACTTTGGGAATTCTACACATTGATTAATTTCTATACTTTATACAACAATATATTTATGATTTAAACATGTACGTCTACACGTTTACGTATATTTACTAAGTATACACATTTTGCAATCCATGTTCTAACAATCTCCCACTAGGATTGCCCAAACATGTGTTTATGCTTAATAAACCCTTCTAAGATCATATTTATAATGTAAATGACAATCCTTATGTATACTTTATTGTCATTCAACAATCCCGTCCATTAGTTTATATAACCTCGTAAAGTTCCTAAATCACATAATAATAATTGCATATAACAAAACTACCCACACGTCCCCAAAACTCTATATACATATTTTCTCCCCCTCTCTCTTGCCTCCGACAACCACCTCCTCCGCCCACCTCTGTTCGGAGACCACTACCAATGTAAACCTCCGCCCTCCACCCCTCCCTTTTGATACTTCAAGCCGCTTCCACCCATCCCTGCAACCCATTGAAAAATTAAAGCCTTTGGTAATATTCGAAGCCATAACTTTCTATGACAAAAGACTTAAAGTGTTCTATTGCACCACAACGCCAAACGAGATTGCCATTTACTTGTTGCACCTTAATTACAATAATACAAAATAAATATACTTCTCAATTAAGTGAGAAATTAATTTCTCAATTAAAAAATTGTTCAATTGTAAACAATTTTAAAATTGAATAAATTAATTTATCAAAAAAATTAAGGATATATAGGAGAATATTCATATTTAAATTTGAACAACCAATACTTTAGTTATCAATTGTTCATAGAAGATGTGTTAACTCATTTATTTAACTTTAAACAACAAAATAAAATTTTTGATCATTCACAAGTGAGAAGTGCATTTCGTAATTGTTCATAAGGTGAGAAATTAATTTATCAAGTGTTTGTTGTTTAGAGAAGACGACTTACGTTTATTTTGGCTTTAAATCATTGAGATATTGATTTCCCACCATGAAAGAAGTTGTGGTAACACATTCATTCAACTTTAAACAATTGAAAAATCTATTAATCAGTTGTTTAAACAATTGAGAACAATATTTCTCTGGTGTGAACAACTAAGAATAACATTCATCGTGTGCACTTGAGAGATAAATGACTCAGTTTTTTAAAAGCGAACAAAAAATAATACCTCCGTGTCGCGTGAGTGGAGACAAAAAATTGGGCACATGAATTAAGAAAAAGTGGGAGAGAGAATTAGTGGGAGAAGATGTTTGTGAGTATGAAAAATAAAATAGGAGAGAGAATGAGTGGGAGAATAGTAAGTTGATT
The DNA here is from genome assembly GCA_022495995.1 of Adenophora triphylla var. japonica. Lineage (NCBI taxonomy): Eukaryota > Viridiplantae > Streptophyta > Magnoliopsida > Asterales > Campanulaceae > Adenophora > Adenophora triphylla. Next base: position 1,407,780 of record JAFEMH010000025.1, read on the forward strand.
GGTGTTGTGAGTGTAAAAGAAAAGTAGGAGAGATAATGGGTGAGAGAAATAGCGTAAAATCTTTGACATTTTGGGCAGTCTTCAATCACGTGGTACAAATGGAAAAGGAATAAGTTTCCACTCGCGGGGGACGGAGTGAGTAGATATTAAAATTTGAACCATATCATGTGTGTAATTATTTGATTTGCTATGTGGACACAATTAAAACGGTTTTTTTTTTGACTTCATGATTATAATTTTAAGTTAGTCCGTTTTAAAGTTTTGGGAAAGAAAAAAAAAAGAAGAAGGGAGAGAATGAGGAGAGAAAAACTGGTAGAAGAAAGCGATGAAATATTGTAACATCTGTGCAAAAGCTAGTCTAACTCAGATCCAAAATAAATTTGGACATTTATTTTGTACGGAATGAGTAAGCTTTATTTGACCTTATTTTTAACCCACAACAATAAAAAAATCTTTTTTAAAAGTCAACTCAGGCTAACTGATAAATGACTATTTTATAGTCATTCATTTATAGTATTTTTATTGCGTTATTTACTTTAAATTTAGTGCCAATTAAATATAATTTAGCTTTTTTTACTTTGTATTTTCGATTTTACGCTTGGTTGGTATCTTTGTGTAAATATACAGGGTTTAAGTTCATATTTTGAAGTACAAGGAGCTTAAAGTAAAACTATGGAGGTAGAAGGGTCAAAACTGAAAAATGCAGAAAATCAGTCCAAGATAGCTGCTACTCGGCCGAGCATTCTCTTGACTCGGCCGAGCATGAAGGACCAGAAGGGAGTACTTGTTGAGAAGGCCTTGCTTGGCCGAGCATCTCCTTGACTCGGACGAGCACCCCCCTGATCAGCCAAAAAATGTCTTTTTTGAAGAGATGTGATCCTCAGCCAAAGTGCCTATATAAAGAGGCCTTGTACTCAACTTTAGATATCTGAAATATATGTAGAAACATACAGAAAATACCTAGAATTGATAGCAAAATACTCTAGTATTACATTTACAATTTCGAAGTACAATTTTCTTGAAGATTGAAGCAATAATATATATCGAAGTTTATTCTCAACCTTTATTTTTCTGCAAGTATTACGAATAAGTATCCTTCTTCTCTTCTTAGATTTATGCCTCATTTGTGTTCAATCCTTGTAGTTTTTTTTTTTTTGATATCCCAGGTTTACAGCTTCGTCGGACTAAGTTCTGGACCACCAGTCACCGGCCCCTCAGTGCTGGCAGAGGTCAATCCTTGTAGTTTCTACTATGACTTACGAGTAATCCCCCATGTTCTTGGGGTTGAAAACTCATCACATCTGTTCATCATTTTAAAACATGCCATCCCTCTTCATCTTAACAATTCTTTCATATCAAACTTGAAAGACTTACATTTTGGAGACATCCAACTTGTATGATTCTAGTTAATCGAGACAAGTACCTAGCGGAAAATCTCAATTAGCGGAACCATATGAATTGAACTAGGTTTCATTAATCACGAGAGTAGATTAATGGCCTAGGGATGTTCCTTGAATGAAAAGTACGTGACTTTTATAAACACTAATGTATTCTTACTAACTTATGGGCCATCAAGAGATAGGGCATAATTAGTGAAGAATACAAATATTACTTGCTTGATCGTGAGAAGTAGTATAGGCTCAATGTACCATCCTTGATTTTGATGAAAACTTTTGTTTCAAAGGCATGATTATTTGATGAATGAATGATTGTTCGAGTCCCAACCCCGAGAATATCTTCATCTTATTAGAATTCAAATAAATTAGAGTAGTTTGTATTGATCTAGTTTTATAACAGAAAACCATTTTCTCCCAATCTTATTTCTATATTTTTATTATAAAAGCAAATATTATTCAAAGTAACCTTGTATTCGTGGGATCGACTCGCATTTGCCTTTGCTATACTATAAATAGCCCGTGTACTTGCGGTATAAGAGGAATCATTAGATTTTGTACCTAAGTGGCCTTGGCCCAATGGTATCTTGGTGGCCTTCCGTAGGGGAGGTCACCAGTTCGATTCTTCCCAAGGGGAATCTATGGGCTTTAATTTCCAACATTGGTTTCAGGGTCCTTAGGAGCTCTCCGGGGCACATCCGTGCAGTTAAGGAAGCAGTATTGCTGGGCTTGTATCCTCAGTGTGGGGAGTTCGAATCTTGGCAGGAGCAGCTGGAGCAGCCAATTGGTGTTGTAAGAGTGATGTAAATTGCTGGAGCAGCCAATTGGTGATGTAAGAGTGATGTAATTGCCTTGTAGGAGGGCTCCCTTGGGGCTCTGGAGTATAAGGGGTGCTGCCACCCTGGCTGCATAGGGCATATCCCGCGATTTACATCCGCCAGTATACTGAGGGGCCGATACCTGGTGGTCCAGGATTAGTCCGGCGAAGCTGGGAACCTGGGTATCAAAAAAAAAAAAAAATCACTAGATTTTGCAACAACACAAACCTAGCATGGAATCGCCTTTTAACCAGTGAATAATATTTAAGTTATTGAGTTAACTATTTGCTAGTTGATAAGCAGCGTTTCTTCTCACCGCCGCTGCCGCCTCCACAGCCATGGCGTCGCAAGACTCGCAACCCACAGATCAAAATTTGGCTCCGTCTGCTCGTAACACAATGCCAATGCGCTCGTCGAAGCGCCGCCGCAAAACCCTAACCCAACAATCCGACGTCGACGACAAAGTCTCCCTCTACAATGTCTCCGTCTACAATATTTACAAAGATCCCCCCTACAAAGAGGCGGACCTCAAATCCCCTTCCTACATCCTCAACCTCCTCAAAAATTCCCAAACCCTAACCCCCTGCCAAGACTCTTCCGTCTCTCTACCCGCCATCCGGGGCCCGCCGCCCACCGTCCCGGTGGTGGGGCCAGGGGTGGTGGCTGGGAAGTTGATGTATCGTATGAGAGGGGTTGTGGCAGATTGCAAGTGGCCTGGGATGATGATTCCCCGTACTGATAGGATTGAGTATATGACCGCGGATGATGCGCGCTTCATTCTCTTGGTGGGGAATATTTCTGTTTTTATGATGTTGGTTGAGGACGAGTTTTATAATCGCTTTCCGTGTATTATTGTCTCGGTGGTGAGGGACCGCCCGATTTTTTGATCAAGATGAACAAGGAATTTAAGTTGCCTGTTTTAGCCTTGGTGGATAGTGATCCCTACTGGTTGAAGATTTTGGCTTTTTATGCCCGCAAGTTGAACGATATAAAGTGGCTGGGGATTGGGCCATCGGATGCCATTACTCATAAAATGGAGGAGCTGCATCTTACATTGCCCATGACTAAGAAGGATATCAAGTCTTGCCGTGATTTGTTCAAGGATGATTTTCTCAAGAGTCGTCCAGAATGGCTTAAGGAATTGAAGATTATGCTCGAGAGTAAACAAAAGGTTGAGGTTGAGCCGTTGGGCTGCTTCGGCGACCTGTATTTGCCTAAAGTCTTTTTGCCAATGAAACTGCAGCGGGAAGATTGGATTTGACGACATTTAGTGGTTTGGTTTGCCCACCCCCCTCCCCTTAAGATTTGCTACTATGGTAAAGTTTTAGGTGTTTTAACATTTACTCTTTTGCATTGCCCAAGTTATGGGTGTTTGAAAGCTCCTCTGTGTTTTGAGCTAAACAATGATCATCTTCATCTTTGAATGATTATGAATTTCGATGTTTAGTATAGTTATGCTAGTAAAAAAAAAAAAAAAATATTTGCTAGTTGATAAGAAAGATAAAGATTTTTCTTTTCGTTTTGCTTATATCGTGTTTTCAAAAATTTAAAAGTTTATAGGTTAGGACCCTAGGGCCCTTAACCATATCGAAAACCCATAAAAACTCACGATATGTTGAAAAATTTATATAAACTCAACGCTCCTACCAATCGGCTTCTATAACTAAGGTATAAGACTAGAAAAAAATATATAAAAATAAATATGTTTTTAATTTTTTAAAAGATTTTTTTTAATTATCAACTAGTACGCTTCTATAACTAAGGTATAAGAGATGGTCAAAGGAGTGTTTGATTTATAAAAAAACTAGCATAAGCCCGTGTCCAAGGCCACGTTTTTTGTTTTGTTTTGTTTTTTTTTTTTTTAATTTTTTTTAAATAATTTTTTTTTGGGCAAAATGGGAAAGAAATAAAATAGTAAGGGCAAAATGGAAAATTCCCCCTTGAAACTGTTCATAGAACTGTTCACAAGGGGGGTCTCATTTATACTATAGATTTGATTTGAGGATCGATGTATATTACTTTAGTAAATTATGTACGTTTTTATATTTTTTGGTTTTGGATTGTGGGAGCCTTAATAAATTATGATAAAGACTTATATGAGAACAAAAATACCCGTCTCATCCATGAGACGGGTCGGATCCATGACCCATGACCCGTCCAAAAAAAATTGCTCCAGCGCATGAAAGACGGTTCAGGCATTGGCGTTGCCGTTGCCGTCAAAACTCCTACTTTCTCTCTTTCCTCCTTCCTTCCATAACTCTCCTGTAGCTCTTGTTTACTTTCTTTCTCTCTCTCTCTAACCACATCATCCACTGTTTCTCTCTCTAGATTACAACTTTCTCTCTCTCAAAGTATACATACCCACACAAAACACGCACAAATTGCGTGTTTTCATGGTTGGTTTTCAATTTTTTTAACATGAAAGTTCATTTCGTTTCAATTTCTGCACTAATTGTTCATTGGGTGTTTTTGTTTATGATTTTGAACGAATTTAATGGAATTAGAACAACCCAATTTAGGGTTGAATTTGTTCTTCTGTATTTCTCTATGTATAGAAATAAAACTGACCCAGAAGCTAATTTCGCCTTGAATTAGGCATATAACAAAAAAAAAAAAAAATTAAATTTTTATATATATATATTTTTTTTGGTTTGTGAAAAGTAATAGTTACTATAACATAATATAATAATTGTATGCATATAAAGTAATAGTTTGTATACATTAAAGTAATACATATATACAGAAAAATAATAGTGTTTTTTCCTATGTTTTCTTCGTTTGGCAAAAGTAATACTTATTATAACTAAAATGTAACAAACGTGTTATTTATATGTAATAGTATTTGTACATAATTGTAACATGTATAGATATCTATATGTTTTCAAACAATAAGTTACAATGAGTTCAAATTTATCATGATACATGTAAAAGTATTACATTATCTATAGAAATATGTTACAATTTCATCTATCAAAGTGTTACATTTACTTGTATAAACTATTACATTCATATATATAAGTTATTACAGTTCAAATGTAATACATATAGTTTGTATTACATTTAAAAAAATGGGTGAAAATGAGCTTTTGTTTTTTTAAAACATGTATTACGTTTACTTATGAACAATGTTACTTTATATGTATACAGTCATTACATTAAGAGATTGTAACTATTACTTTTTCTAAACCACTGAAAAGTTATACTTCTCATTTGTTTAAGTAATAGTTGGTATTGCTATAAGTAATAGTACTACACTTGTGAAGTAATAGTGTTATTTTTTTTTAACTAAAAATAGTTTTAGGATCTGTTTTCATTTTGAGTAATACTTCTCATTTGTTTAAGTAATAGTTGGTATTGCTATAAGTAATAGTACTATACTTGTGAAGTAATAGTGTTATTTTTTTTTAACTAATAATAGTTTTAGGAACTGTTTTCATTTTGAGTAATACTTCTCATTTGTTCAAGTAATAGTTGGTATTGCTATAAGTAATAGTACTACATTTGTGAAGTAATAGTGTTATTTTTTTTTTTTAAGTATTACATTATCAATGACTTGAAGTAATAGTACATTCAGTCATTACATTAAGAGATGGTAACTATTACTTTTTCTAAACCACTGAAAAGCCGAAAAAATAATATAAAAACAAAAAAAAAGCAAAAAATAAAAAAATTATATAATTCAAATTCAAACCCTTTCTTCCATCTCTGTCTCTAGCCTCAAGAAGAAAAAAACAAGTCTGTTAGTTTTTCTGGTAATGATTATATACATACATATATAATGTAGAAAATATTAGAAAATACAGAGTGGGAACATATTTAACTTAAAAAATTGCGAAAACATGCAGAAAATGGGGTATTTTGGGTTTTAAATCATTTTTGAGTGGTATATATATGGTGGACGTAGTATCATAAGACTTGTATATTAAGCCATTTGCAGATGAAATGTAAAAGAAACCTTGCCGTCCCATGTGCTAGAATTAGAACAAGTCAAATCCTTAGAACATGGGGATCTAGGCACTTACCGTTCACATTCCTCCCACACCGGATCATCAGACAATGCCTCATGGGTCATGGGTTGACCTGTCTCATGCATGAGACGGATCCCCTTGTTCTCATGGGAGACCACCTCATAAATTAAATCAAGTTTATATACGCAAATTATTATGCCTCGTTACTATATATTCTCATTTACTGTGGAAATCGTATTTTTTAAAGTGGCAATGAACTAATCCATTTAAAAAAACATCTTACACCAAACCTTAACTATCTATAGATAAATGGCAACGGTGAACAGTTCTATGAACATTTCCAATTTAATTTTTTGCATTTTGTCTCTCAAATTCTGCCAAGATTCTTTATTTCCAATTTTACCCTTAATTTTCAAAATAACTTTTCCCTCCTAAAATTTGAATTTTTGTAAAAAGAGATCCACATGAATAATTGTATGAATAGTGCCAAAAGTTTTTTTTTTCTCATTTTACCCTCACTAAGTTGTCCCTTTCCTATTTTGCCCTCACTTTTAATTAAAAAAAAATACCACGTGTCCTCGGACACGGGCTTTTACTAGTTTATTAATAAATAAAGGCTGATGTGTATAAAATACTTTAGTCCTCCACCTTTTCTATCAAAAACTCTCAACTATTTATCAAGGTTCTAAAAAGCGTTAGGCGGATGCTAGGCGGTGGAGTCGGGCCTAGCGCCTAGGCGGGGACTAGTCGGGGACTAATCGGGATTAGTCGGGATTAGTCAGGACCTAGGCGGGGCTTAGAATTAGGCGTTGAAGAGGGGCCTAGGCGCCCTTAGGCGGGATCTTTTAGAACAGAGCTATTTATTAGTTCGGCGAAGCTGAAAACCTGGATATCAAAAAAAAAAAAAAAAAAACAAAAACTCTCACCTATATAGAATTGAGACAGTACATTCTCTCCCTAACGTCAATTGTCAAAAACACCCCTATACTCCTATAAATACTTATAAATATTAAAATTAGTAAATTAGGTTTAAGTGCATAAACCACTTCAATTTTCATTCAAAACTCTCACCAATATAGAATTGAAGCTATGTACATTCTTCCTAATTACAGTTATCAAAAACTCCTTTTCAAGATCTGGTCGGCCACTACTGACCCACTCACCAACACTCTTTTAAACAAATCCTCCTTTTCGAGATCTGGTCGACAAGTAGTGGTCGAATTTTGTGATTTGATCGGCCATTAGTGGCTGAAAATCCTCAAAATGTTATCCATACTAGGCCAAATTTCTTTAATATTTCAAACGACCGAACTTTTAGAATATTTCTTGAACAATTATTTTCATCCGATTATTTTTATATTATGTTTGAACAATTATTCTTATCCGATTATGTTTGTATTATGTTTTTCACAATTATTCTCATCCGATTATGTTTGAATTATGTTGGTATTGCGATTATTTTGTATTATGTTTGAACAATTATTCTCAGGTCAAAACAATGTTAAGTACCTAAATAATAGCCCAATTTTATTTTTTTACCTAAATTACAAAAGTTCGGTCAGTACTTGCCGAACAAATCCAAAAAATCGGTCGATATCTGCCGAATACCTTGAAACTGTTCGGCCACTACCTGTCCAAACCCCTAATAAGGGTAGTTTTTGATTTTTTTTTTTTTTTGGTATGTTTGGATACCCTAATTCCATAGCTTGGAATTGGAATTGGGCCTCCAAAACCAATTTCATTGTTTGGGAATATAACTAAAATTTGAAATTGAAATTGTGTTGGAATTCTAAATCAATCAATTCCACAAAACTAATTCCATCTTAAATCTTAATAATTTAAATTCTAAATTTTGATCAATTAATAACAACTCACGTTCTTTTTACCACCACCACAACAACTTTCAACCACCACCATTTGTGCCACCTCCCGCCGCCGCCAACACCTCCGACAACCGCCGCCACCGTCGACAACCGCCACCGCCGCCTACAACCACCATTGCCGCCGCCAACACCTCCGGCAAGCGCCGCCACCACCAACACTTTCGGTAGCCACCGCCGCCGCCTACGACCACCTCCCGTCGCTGCCAACACATTCGACCACCGCCGCTGCCTCCGGCCACTCTCCGCCACCACTGCCGATTCAGGAAATCACAGCCTCCAACTACCTCCGCCGGCTGCCACCTACCGCCGCCGTTAACCACCACCACTATATACTATTTATTTTAAAAAATATAATTTACTTTTGTACTTTTGTTGTTAACAAGATTTGAACCCTTGTTATTTATAATAATTAATAATTATATATTACTAGACTAAACTAGATACTTGACTTATTATTGAATTTTTATTTTAAGTATAATGTATAATTACAACTGAATTTCACACATTATTCAAATAATAGAAATTTTATGATTTTGAAAGCAAATTTTAAGTTATTTAAATTCTATAGAATTTGAATATTTATTGAATTTAAAATTAATGCATCCAAACGACCCATAGTGTATTTTAAATACTCCCTCCGTCCCAATAAAAGCTTCACTAATTATCCAAAAGGGCGTCCCGTTAGAAGCTTCACTTTTCCTTTTTTGGCAAAGAATCTTTACTATTCTCTCCACTCATTCTCTCTCCTAAAACACTATTACACTCACAACACTTTTCAAATTCACTATTTCCTCCGCTAATTCTCTCTCCTATTTTCAAATTACACTCACAACATTTTTTTTTTCCCTTCCATTACCATAATTCTCGTGCCGGAGGAAAAGGGTGAAGCAATTGGTGGGACGGAGGGAGTATTGTGGATCAAACATGAATTAGTTGAAAATGAAAAATAATTCCTCTCAACCCCCCCAACCGCCACCATTGCACCACCATCCTCTCAACCCCGACCACCATCACCATCACTCACCATCCATATCAAACCCAGCAACCCCACCCAATCACCACCCCTCTTCCACCCAACAATGGCATAAACATATACCAAACTTTACAATTCCACCAAACACAACAAATCAAGAACACATATATAAATCCAATCAATTTCCACCATTTGTGGTGAACACATGTATACACCCATTGAATTAAATTTGAACTAGTCTTCGATTCTCCCTCTTCACCGCCAACCAATTTCACCCCATCTTCTTTCCTAACCCTAACCCCAATTTTCGTTGAATCCAAGCTCTACATCACTTGCCCAATCGGGGATACAGAAAAATCGAACTGCACAGGTGAAATACTGACCGGCGGCAAGCGCTAGGAATTGCGTTTCAGATTTGTTAGAACCAATGAACTTCGCCGGAGATGACAATTGCCGCGGAAATTGAAGGTGTCGTAATTGAGAGGGCTGCTGTTCTGGTTCAGGAAGGAGAAGGTGAAGATAGGAAGGCATGGCTGAGACTTGCGAGGGAGACGGAGAAGGGGGGATGGCTCCAGTAATTTAATACTCCCTCCGTCCCACGTTAGTTGAGACTTCTTCACTTTTAGTGTCCCACGTTAGTTGAGGCTCAAAATAAGAAAATTTTAATATTTTATATTCACCCTACCCCACCCACTCATTCTCTCTCTTCATTTTCCACCATACAATTTATTCAACCAACCTACTATTAATTCCACTCATTCTCTCTCTTCATTTTCTACCACACATTTTCATTATCTTATTCATTTTCCTTAATTGGTGTGCCCAAAAAGTTAGTTTCAACTAACGTGGGACGGAGGGAGTATGTTTTCCAGCAAGAAAAGGGTCAAATGGGATCCGTAGGGGTGTGCTCCCGAGTTTTATTTTGGAAGGAAATTGAAAGAAAAGGGAGGAAATGAGGATTATTTCCTTCCTAGGGTGTGCTTCTGAGTTTTTTTTTAGGAAGGAAAGGGAAGGAAATGGAGGCCTCAATTTCCTCCTATCCAATTCTTCCAAATGTGGGAGGAAATGAAAGGAAAGGAAATGATTCAAAGGAGCTTTTGTGTTCTTTCTATTTTACCCTCATAAATAAATACTCCTCTTTTATTTCATTAAGGTTATAACTATAATTTTACATTTTTTCCTTCTCTTTCCCTCATAACTCGGGAGCACCTAGGGGAGATTTTAATTTCCTTCAATTTCCTTTCCTCCCCTTTCCTTCCCTTTCTCTCCCTATAAAACTCGGGAGCGGACCCGTAGAGAACATGTCTAAAATGACTTGGTAGGGAGAGGACAAATTCAATCCACGTTAGAGTCCACCAAGGCATCCCGTTAGATTTTGTTAACTTTTTCTAACGTTTTTGGATGAAGTTAGGGCATGAGGGTAAGATGAGTGCATATTTGGAGTAGAGATGTTAAAACTGTTAAAAAAAACAAGAGCGGTTAAAAGCGAAGTTTAACCAAAGTAGAGTGGTTAAAAATGTCGATTGGCCTTTTCTTATTGACAAGTATTTTATTTGTTTGAATTGAAGTAGTGAAGACTTTGTTTTATATGCTGATGAGTAGTAGGGTTTAATGTTCAACCTATGTGTATTGGAATGATTTACTAATTGCCATGACAATAGGGAAGACAAGTATTTGGATTCTCTGTTTGCCAATCTTTGCGTTGAAATTGTAATACTTAGATGTTGATATGATTCTTTTGCCATGTAAAACTTGATAAGCTAAACTGATTGCGTGTGGGTGTGTACAGCAGCTCATGATAATGCTTTCAAGGGAATCCTGACCAGTCTCCCCAAGCCTGGAGGTGGCGAGTTTGTAAAGTTCTATAGTTTGCCGGCTCTGAATGACCCAAGAGTCGGTAATTTTCTTATGATACCCATAATTTTACAAACTTGACATTTGTATCTATTTTTACGAGGTTTTACTAGCTGGTCTTTTGTGTTCAAGAGACAGTCATATCTCTTTAAATTTGGTTTTGGCTGTTGATCGGTGTATTCTGTTTGATCTGTAAAGAAAACTATATGCTATGTTATTCTCACATTTTAATTTATGCTACTTGTCATTACAGAAAAGCTGCCATACTCTATAAGAATACTTCTTGAATCGGCTATCCGTAGTTGTGACAACTTCCAAGTCACTAAGGAAGATGTCGAAAAGATATGATTGGGAGAAATCTGCCCCAAAGCTGGTTGAGATTCCATTCAAGCCTGCCCGTGTTCTCTTGCAGGTATTTGTCATCTCCTTGAAGTTGAACTGATAATAAATTCACTGAGGACTTCTTTGAATATTTTGTTCATTGTCCAGGATTTTACTGGTGTTCCAGCGGTGGTTGACCTTGCTTGTATGCGTGATGCAATGAACAAACTTGGCAGATACTCTAACAAGATTAATCCTTTGGTATTTTTTTTTTGCTTGAGCATAAAATTTCCTAGCATCAAGGTAGATTTCTCCAATTCTATGCTTTGCTAACTATCTCAGGAGTATGTTCATTATGACTAAAAGAAAAAGATGCATATAGGGGAACCTTTTATCTTTTGAGATATCAAATTCAGAAGGAATCCAATAAGCATATCATAATCTCATCAGATATATGCGCATTATTGGGTGTGCTTTATACTGCAGTTTGTTGTACTCTTTCTCTTGTATCAGTCTGTTTTACTCGTTTATCTCGTGGCAGGTTCCTGTGGATCTTGTCATCGATCATTCAGTTCAAGTTGATATTGCAAGGTGAGAAAATGCATACGAGCTAATATGGAGCTTGAGTTTCAGAGAAACAAGGAGATATTTGCTTTCCTTAAGTGGGGATCTAATGCTTTCCATAACATACTTGTTGTTCCTCCTGGCTCTGGTATTGTGCATCAGGTAAGAGGGTAATCTAAATCACAGCTTGCAGAGGCGTCTCATACTCAATTAGATATTAGCGTTGAGAATGAAATCATATAGGAGTATATTTTATTGATCTCTTATTACTTGGAATAAAGTTACCACTCGTCTCTCTTTCTCAAACCTGCATTTTACCCTCCACCTAAAAAGTAAAGGAATCTATAGTAGTTTGACTTGATAGTTGATACAATTTCAGGTTAATCTTGAATATCTTGGTCGTGTTGTCTTCAATACTGATGGCATGCTCTACCCTGATAGTGTTGTTGGAACTGACTCTCACACTTCAATAATTGATGGGTTAGGCGTTGCTGGTTGCGGAGTTGGAGGCATCGAAGCTGAAGCAGCAATGCTTGGGCAGGTAAAGAATTCTACTGAAGATAGATAATGTTTCTCATTCATGTTTGATGCTGCATTTTATAATACTCCCTCTGAAACTTACTTTACATTTCGAAGTGTTAAATACTCATTCCTTATTAGATGTCTGATACTTGTGTGTGGTGTAGTCTTTTCTTTCTGTGACATTGCAGTCTTGTCTGGATGGTCAAACCGAAGGGAGGAGTATTCAAACCTGATTGTGTATTTTCTTAATCGAGTTTTTCGTAATTGGGGTGTAAGCTTTTCTCGAGTGGATTTATTTGTGGTCACAAACAGAAGGTAATTCCCAAAGAACAAACTGATGCATGAATGAATCATAGGATTAGCCTTTGTAGGATATACATGTTCCGCGATATAGCGCGCACGTGCTCACACGTGTGTTGCCCCTTTTCCCCGGACAGGTTTATGTCCCGCAAATATATCTCTTTCGCGTAAGCATCTCCGTCCCGCAAATCATCTTCATCCCGCGGATCGTCTCCCGCGTATGCATCTCTGTCACGCGGATTGTCTCCCGCGGACGCATCTCCATCCTGCAGATCATCTCCCGCGCGGATGCATCTTTCTCTCCCTCGATGTGCGGGATGTTATCCTCTAAGTACTTCCCACGATTAGACAAGGTCGGGAAAGTCTTCCTTCCACAATTCGAGATCGCCGAGGAGTAGTGGATTGTAGGCTAGAATAGGAAGTTCGCAACGTGGCCCAATCATTGGGTTACACGTGGCTAGTTACAAGGGAGAATTGCGGGATGCTCCACCACCATGAAGCATGTGGCATGCACATGGGCTTACTCATTGTATATAAATACCTCACTTTGGTATTCATTTGCAACCAAGTAATAAAATATCATCCTCTATCACACTTTCTCTCACTACATCATCGAAACCAAGTCTCGAAATAACTGTCTCTCCTGAAAACCCTCATAGTTCCTATTATCGCTCCTCCTTTTCATTATTTTTTGATGATTCGTGTAACGCCCCACTACCCGGAAACAACCTTACAATCTTGCAAAACCCTAACACAACCCCCGTAGAACTACTCTCCTACAACCTTAAACTTTATCCCGTCCTCATGGACTTCACATGCTTTTCTCTCATATTCAGCTCAAGTTATTTATGTTTTTCCTTGATCGGTAGCTTTACACTAACTGTAAGATATGTGTCGGATGATAGATTTAAACTCAGTACCTGTCCAGTCCGGATATGTTTTTTAAGATATTGCATTAAAGTTTCCGCTGCAATTTAATTTCTAATAATGTACTCTTTACATTGTGATGCAGGACAGCACGTCACAGGCCAAGACGCTGGAAGCCAGGCGGCCGCCCCACTCCAACCTAGGCGTCCGCCTCAGAATGGTGCAACAAGGGGGAAAGTCTCTGTCGCCCAGGCGGCCGCACCATCCACGCCCAGGCGCCCGCCCCAGATTGATTCGACGAGGGAGATTTCTTCTGTCTCTCAGGCGCTCGCCTGACCTTGGCTGAGGCGCCCGCCTCGCGACGTCGAAGGGTTTCCTTATTCCGTTCTTTTGATTCCGTTTTGCTGTTTATTTGACTTTAAAACTTGGGGTATTTTAGTAATTGGTTTATTATTGTGTCTTAGGGTTTGGGAAGTATTTAAATACTTTTAGGATATGTTTAAACTCAGTTTTTGATTGATTAATTTGAAGAGTTTTCTCTCTTTTTCTGGTGGATTCCAGTTATTGTGTTTTTAGGGTTCTTCGCTTGAGAACTCTTGTGTTTAGTGCGCTAAACACGAATCTATCGTGCTTCCGTGCTGCGTCACATTGACAGCCAATGCGTATGGTCTTGCCTGGCGTTGTTGGGTTCAAATTATCTGGAAAACTGAAGAATGGTGTCACAGCTACTGACTTGGTTTTGACTGTCACACAAATTTTAAGGAAGCATGGCGTTGTTGGGAAATTCGTTGAGTTATATGGTATTAACCTGCCCCTTAAGCTGCTAGAAAGGTTCTGCCCAGAAAAGACCTTAAGCTATAATGTCGTTTTTTTCCTGTAGGAGAGGGTGTGGGTAAAGATATCACTCGCTGACAGAGCCACAATTGCCAACATGTCTCCTGAGTATGGTGCAAGTATGGGATTCTTCCCTGTAGATCACGTCACTTTGCACTATCTCAAATTGACTGGACACAGCGACGATACTGTGAGTAATTTCTCAAGTAAAACCTGCATCGAATGTAAACGTAAATTATTGATAGCATTTCTCTTGCATTGCTTGTAATCTTTATGGTTATTGCTTCTTTGTTAAATTCAGGTGGCAATGATAGAAGCGTATCTACGTGCTAATAAAATGTTTGTTGACTATAGTGAGGTAATGCATACAATTTAAACATATTATCAGTTTGAGTTTGCCAATTTCCATCTGAAACACACACACCTCACCCTTCATATTTCCTAATTTTAGCTCCAAGAAGAAAGAGTATATGCGTCTTCATGTTTGTTAACTACTTTTCTTGTCAGACCTCACGACCGGGTGCCTTTGAAAGACATGAAAGCAGACTGGCATTCTTGCCTTGATAACAAAGTATGGTTCAAGGTGAATTTTGGATGTAATGAGCTTTAAGTTCTCAATGATGTTACCTGTTCTCCAAATTCTTAAACCCAGTGAGTTTGATCCCCCAGCGCTACCGACTTTCGGGTAAATTGCTTAAACCACGTAAGGCTATCCTTGCTTCAGGAGATAACTAGTGCCGGACATCATTCCATTACCAGAACATAGTTAGATGTTTTGGTAGCTATAAATGTACTGTTGGAATATTTGATATATGTGGTATGAAAGTTCATAGCCCTATGACCTTGGAGCGTCGTCGGCTTGAACTGAATTTGGCTAAGGGGAAAATCCGTCGGAGGCACTGCCATGGAGGGCGGCCGCGCCAAGGCCAAGGGCGGCCGCGCTTGACTGACGAGAACTCGCCAAAAGTTGCTGGTGCTTAGCGCGGTCGCGCCAGCCTCGAGGGCGGCCGCGCTCGTGTCGGGTTTGGTGATTTTCCTGGGCCGAATTGCAGCAGTTTTTAGGTCTCATTAAGACTCTAAAACCTAATTTACCATACATATAAATAGAATACTTCCTTCAGCCGAATTTAGATGAGATTTACAAGAGAAAACTCAATTCTCTTGTTTTATTTCATTGTTGAATTACTCCCTGTTCGTAGAGATCCGTTCGTGAGATTCAAGGCGATTGAGATAGGACCGCAGGCGATTACCTACCTGTGTGCACATCTTTCTTGGTACGTAATCCGTGATCGTTTTATCCTCGGAGAAATTTGTCTGTACCTGAGTTGCACCAATTGGGGGCAATATTTTCTCTTGGGACAGTCTTCCTAAGGCGACTCGATCAACTCACGATAAGTTTTCTAATCGTTTGTTTACTTGTTTCTGTTTGTTATCATGATCCCGTTTCCTTGCTGTCGTTTTGCTATTGGCTTATTAATTGGTACGATCTTGACTTGATTAATAAATTCCCCTATTGTTGATTAAATTTCTTGTTTAATCTGTGGTGCTGTTAATTAATTTCTAACAGTCTAAGAGAAAATAGTTTATTGAATCATGTCTGGTAGTACCTCTAGTTCTCCCTTTAAGTCCCTAGTTGACACCTCAGATCTTCCGGAGAGAAGTTCGCTGGAAAGAACTTCAAGCGTTGGTCTGAACGCATGAAGATCTGGCTGTCAATTAAGGGCATGTCTGGTATGCTGTCATCTCAATGTCCCGCTCTAAAAGCCGATGATACCGCTAGTTTGGTTGCTGTTAAACAGTGGAAGGAGCAGGACGATGTTGTTCGAGGATGCATTCTGTCAGCTTTGTCGAATGCACTCTTTGATGTCTATTGCTCTGCCCCTCTCACTACTGCGTCACTGTGGGAGTCGCTTTCCACAAAGTACAACACCAATGACTCCGGTGTGGAAAAGTACAAAGTGGGTAAGTTCCTGAATTATCGCATGAGCGAGGGAAAGTCGGTTACCGACCAAGTGCACGAACTCCAAATCATTTTGCAATCGCTCAAGGATGCTGACATGGGACTTCCTGAGAAGTTCGCTGTCATGGCTATTATTGAGAAGTTTCCTCGATCTTGGGGGGAATTCGGTATGACTCTCAAGCATCGTACTGGAAGCTTGACACTCAATGAGCTGATGAATGCAATTGCGATTCAGGAGGTGCACAATGGTAACCAACCGAGCGTACACTCAGGCCGCCGCTAATATGGTGACTGGTAAAAGCAAGTTTAAAGGAAAAGCTGTGAAAACTTACTCTAAGGATAAAGAAAACCATGATAAGGTTAAAGTGAGGAAAAATAACTTTAAGAAGCCAAAAGCAAAACTGAATTGCTGAAATTGTGGAGAAGGTGGACACTTTTCTAGGGACTGCCCGTCCAAGAAAGGAAAAGGACCACAAGGCTCTGCTGATGACCATCATGCTGTCAACATGGTGTTGGGTCCGAAGGATTATGATGATCCTGACTCTGACGCACCTGGAGTTGGCGCTCTGACGTGCAAGGTTACAAAGTATGTAACCTCTTATCCTGAAATCTTTACTGTCTATGAACCCAACGAGTGGCTAGTTGACACTGGGGCAAATGTGCACGTTTGTGCTGATAAATTGCTATTTGTGTCTTACAAGCCTGAACGTGGTAGATCAGTGACGATGGGGAACTCTAGTGCTGCAAAGGTGCTTGGGATTGGACGCGTGGACCTGAAGTTTCCTAATGGGCGCATTCTTACCTTGCATCGAGTGTATCACGTTCCTGACATTCGTCGCAACATTATTAGTGGTTCTAGTTTAGTTAGGGAAGGATTTGAAATTTCTTTTAAATGTAATAAGGTCATAATTTTGGATTCCGGTAGTTTTGTGGGGAAAGGTTATTCCTCGGATGGTTTATTTAAAATTAGAGTTGAAACTGATGTTTGTTCGCACAATAATTTTAGTTCTATTGATTATCCTGTTTCTTATTCCATTGAATCTTCAAATATTTGGCATGGTCGTTTAGGACATATTAATTATGATTCTGTGAAAAGAATGATGAATTTAGATATTATTCCTAAACATGCTATTGATAAAAATTCTAAGTGTCATGTATGTGTTGAAGCTAAATCTACAAAAGGTCCGTTTAAATCGGTTGTGAGGAATTCTGAAATTCTAGATTTAGTTCATACTGATATTTGTGAATTTAATGGCTTGTTGGCCAAAGACAAAAAGAAATACTATCTCACCTTTATTGATGATGCTAGTAGATACTGTTATGTGTTTTTGCTTTGAAATTGTCACGGCTTGAATCACAAGTGATATCCAAGGTGATAACAGCACCAACGATAGCACTTGGGATGGCACACACACACACTTCGAAAATAAAACAATTTTGTAAAAGAGTTTGCAGCGGAATAAAAACACCAAAATTGTTTTTCTCAAGTTATATAAATATAACTTGAGAGTGCCTCTTAGGCAAGACTTTATAATCACTATGAATGAAGTTACAAAGCCGAAAGTTCCCTATAGCTATATCTATTTTAAGCTCTATGGAACAAGAGATAAAGAACGGAATCCTATCCTAGCCTTCACACACCTTGATACCAAAGTAATCAAGTGCGAAATTACAAGGGAGAAAGGATTAAAAAGAACCAAACAAAGAACTCTATCTCTAAGCTTTTCGAAGGTGTGAATGTGAAATAATTGGCATGTCTTCAAATAAACCTTTCAAGCTTATTTATAGTCTTCAAATACTTGAAGGCTACTCCAATAACAGCCTTGGGGCTGGTCTTGCACGTGGAGGAAGTGTAGGGAGAGTGGGTTAATTTGTTTCCACAATTCTAGCTCCCACTTCCTATTTTGTAGCAACCGAGTTGTTGAATCCTCAAGCCATGCTTCCACGCCTTGTACTCCCTTGCTTTATCATCCTTGTACCTCTTCTATAACTTCAGCAACAACCTTTGACAAAGTCCACATACATGTTGTTGTTGAATGCCAAAATTACGAATTAATACATAAAATGTATTAATTCATTTCTTCCAATTTCCACATGTGTCTAGCTCCTTCTTTGATGCTATTGCACCCTGAGATACAACCATAAACCATAGACTATACAGACCATATTAGCACGTTAGTCCATTAAATAATAAACAAGAAATATACAACTATATAATTTTCGACCCAGGATATCATCTGCGATATCACTTGGGAAATCATCTACGATATCACCTGCAAATTACACTAACAATCTCCCCCTTAGTTGGATATTTCTTTCCAAACTTAATGTGCTGCTGTCCTGTAGGATAAGTCTATATACAAATGTACAGAGCATAGACCATAGAATAATATATCCACAAAAATTAACTCCCCCTTAATCAAGGAGCTAATCCTAAACAATGATTTATCATAATAAACTAATTTATTTCAAACTTTAAAAAGTTTTCGAAATAAACTAAGTAACCATTAAAAACCATAACCATTGTAGCAAAATATCATCCAAAATTAGCAAAAAAAACATCCTAGCAGATTAAGTTATTTAACAAACCACTAAAGTGTTTTAGCAAATATAAACAAAATAAAAGTAAATTGTTTAAGGAACCACCACATCACCAAAATAAAAACATTGTTTGTAGGACCACCACAAAAATAGTCACCCATTATGATAGCGGCAACATAAACCTTCAGGTTTATCAACCTTAAGGTTCAGCTTTCTTCTTCTTCAAACTCCTCTTCTTCCTCTCCTTCCTCCTGATCTCCTTCCCTATCACTTCCACCATCACTTGGGCCAGATCGGTGGTAGCACCTGCAGAGCACCAGCTCCGAAGTTCCAAGAAGGCGGATCCTCCCCGTTTGGGAAGAAATTTCATCAATAAAAGCATACATTACCTGCTTGCTTAGCCCGTCCCTCGCGAAGTTCTCCTATTGCACTTGATCGTTTGTGCAGGAAGTTGAGAACCGTAGCCTTTGGGATAGATGGTCCAGAGTTGCCCAAAAGATTCATCATGTTGTTCGTAATACTTGCAGCATCGCCTCTGCAAAAGTATGAGGGGCAACACTGAGGAAGCACTTGGGGTATCACGTGAGATAGCACCGGGAGGAGCAGGGGTTGTTTCATCGCATTTATTCCAAGGAAGATCTTTTGTATACCTTTTACCCTTTTTCGATTGTTGATCAACGGTATAGTACTCGTGTTCGGTGGTAAAAACATCAGAGGCTTCAATGGGCAAGGATTGAAATACCAAAACTTTGAAGATTAGAGAAGGATAGGGAAAAAGCTAATGTTCACTTCCTTTTTTCTACCCCATGAAGCTAAGTGTGTAAACACTAATCTTCCAAAGTTAATCCTTAAATTTTTACTCAATCTATACAACACATTCGCATGCTCCAAAGTCACAATAGGTTCATTAGTTGTAGGAAGCCAATTGAAGATGCACAGCAGTGTAGTACGTAATAGAGAGAAGATAATCTAGAAGCATGAAGTTTCTCTTTCAAAGGCCAAGACTCGCAGCTTTGTTGTGAGTGAGCAATTTTACCATTTCATCTCTATTGACCCTAATGCTCTCATCATCTACATTAGGGAGGCCTAAAACTTTGTTAATCGGGCAGGAGTAAAAGAATAGACTCTTCCCCTAACAAACACTTTTCCATATTTAGCAGGTACTCTCTCATCATCCAAATGAGCATGCAAATTGGCAAAGAAATTGCGAATAACACTCTCAACAAAAACCGATGCATGATTATTAGCATTAATAAAATTCCTGTCCTTAAAAAGCCGAACCACTCCTTCCTTTTCCAACTCGACCCTCATCAATGTGCTTCTCTTTTAAAATCCTCTTACTTAGACTATTCAACCAAAGTTCCATATTTTCCTTTTTATAATACTCCAAAGTAAGAAAAGGTTTTGGAAAAGCTTTATCCTCTTCAGTTTGAGTAACCTCATCACCGTAATTATCACTAGAGGAATGTTTAGGAACGTAAGAGGGGGCAAGTGTTACCTCGTATGATATCCTCTTCTTGCTAGCACTTCGGTAGCACTCACGCTTTGCCCTTGGCCTTCTTTTTCTGAAAATCGAGAGAGTCTCCTCTTCATCACCATCTACCCAAGCATCAAATGAGTCCACGTAAGGCTCCTTTTCCTTGTTTGCTTCAAAGTTCTCGTCACTCACGTAGGGTGAGGACACATCAATAGAGCTTTCGAGACTTCAAGCGGATCAAGAGAGGTATTTGAAGTTGCCTTGGACCCGATTGATCTAATGCGGTTGGAAGACCTCCTTTTTGCGATTTGGGGAGACAACTGGCGGTTGGGGCTTTCCTCTTCCTTTTTGGCTCGGTAGGGATGAGAGTCACCTTAGGAATGCCTTGATCAAACGAGGCATTGGGGCCAGAGGTAGGAACAATCGCCATTGTTGGTGGAGAAGAGCTTGGAGTGATCATTGGGGAAGTTTCCATGGCCACGCGAGATGCCACGGAAGGAGCAATGCTAGGTGAGATGTCCATTTGGTCCGTGTGGGAAGGTTCGGTACTAGCTTTGGATGGAGATGCCATGGAGATATGAGGGAATTTTGGAACGAATTTTTTTTGACCTAGGTTGAGAAGGGAAGAAGACGCTGGAATGGGGTTTAAAGAGGTAGAGGGAGTAACGGTTAGAGAGAGATAATAGGAGAGTTAGAGATAAATTAGGAATTTAAGAGAGAGAGACGGTGAGGGAACAAAATAATTAAATTGATTAGACACCCCATCCCATCTAAACTCCTAAAAACCCTCACCTTTAACCCTATCCACTCATTTAACAATAAACCCTAACCACACAAAGTTTTTAAAACCCTAACCAACTCAAGGATAAAACACGGTTACAAAATTAAATTTTTTTTTTTTTTTTTAAGTTAAAACGTTAAGAAAAAAAAAATAAGTAAACTAAATAATTTGTAACTAAGCCCAAAACATTATATGCACAAATTAAATAAATAAGGGTTAGTTACTTAATTAAGTTTACCAAAAATAAAGGAAACTTGTTGAAGACGTTTTCAAAATCGTAAACTCTTTAATTAAAAAGACTTTCAGATTTTGAGAAATCAATCAACAATATTTCGAAAATAAGAAAATACAAAAATAAAAAACTAATATAGCACACACTAATGTGTTAAGGCAATGATGGTATCACGTAGGATAACACATATGATATAAAACCCCTTGATAAATATTTTTTCAGTTTCAAACACTTGAGGCATAACAAGCTGAGCATTTTTCATGCACTTTAGGCATTATATGCCTATATATAATTTTTTAAGTACATTGCTTGTTAAACACGTCTCAATACACTTCTTTAAACAAGAAAGCATCGTAGTAACGAGCTCCGTGCTTCAAGTTATATTTCAAGTGTAGAGACCAAGTGATCTATGCCTTCAAGCAGTAGGGTACACTGTAGTAGCGAACTCCATGTCCCTAATACTTAGCATAAATCACCTCATACATTCTCATTGGCAAGAGTACATCGTTGCAGCGAACACCGTGTCCCGAGCTTGAGAGAATAGTATGGATAAATGCCTTTGTCTTTTATTTATCAAAAAGAAAATATTAGTGACTTTGTCACTTTAAGCATATGAAGGGGAATGATATCAGACGTGCTAACCTAAATAATAACCTACCATAACAAAAAGGTCAGCATGTGCCACAGCTAGAACTAAGCTAGCTAGATTTAAACAAATAATAAAGTTTTTTTTTTTTTTTAAGTAAATAAGCAAAGAAAGAAGAAAAAAAACACTAATATACAAGTGTTACCCTAAGTGATAACATCACCTGGGGTAGCACGCATTTACGAACGCACTCAGAGATTACAAAGACCAAGAGATCTTTTCAAACTAGAAAATCTCTCGTGGTCTAAGGCCTCGTAAAGATGTCACCATTGATACTTAGTATCAATATGATCAATATTAATTAGGCCTTTATCTACCATATCTCTAAGAAAATGATGACGTATGTCAATGTGTTTGGTACGGGAATGTTGAACAGGGTTTTTTGAAATGTTGATAGCACTCGGAGTTATCACAAAGACATAGTCAAAGAATTACTCTCTAGGCCATAGTCATCTAACATATGTTTTAGCCAAATAAGTTGTGAACAACAACTACCAGAACAGCCACATACTCGCACTCACCGTGGAGAGAGAAACACAATTTTGTTTACGACTATACCATGAAACTAAATTGTTGCCCAAGTAAAAACACCCCCACTAGTACTCTTCCTATCATCCATATCCCCCGCCCAATCCGAGTCACTAAAGCCAACCAAATTTGTATTAGTATCCTTACTAAACCAAATCCCTAATTCACTTGTTCCCGAAACATATTTAATTATCTTTTGGCAAAATTAAGGTGAGAGACTTTAGGATTGGCTTGATAACGTGCACAAACACACACGCTGAACATGATATCGGGACGACTAGAAGTGAGATAGAGAAGGCTACCTATCATTGAACGATAAAGAGTAGGATCAACATCCTCACCTACTTGATCTCTACCAAGTTCGAGAGAAGAACACATGGGAATTTTTGAACTTTTTGCTCCTTCCAACCCAAACCTTTTTACTAGGCTCTTTCGCATACTTGCTTTGTGAAATGAATATTCCTTCATTTGATTGTTTCACCCGCAAGCCTAGAAAGAATGTTAACTCTCCAATCATGCTCATTTCAAATGTTGATGTCATAGCCTCTACAAAATCTTTTAAACACGTTTGAGAAGTAGAGCCATAGACTATGTCATCAACATAGATTTGAACAATGACTATTTCTTTGCCATGCCTTAGGATAAATAAGGTCCTATCTCGCTTCACCTCTTGTGAATCCATATTCTAGTAAGAAAGAGGTTAAGCGACCATACCATGCACGTGGAGCTTGTTTCAAGCCATATAAAGCTTTATCAAGTCTATATACATGGTTTGGTAGATTAGGATCTTCAAATCCTTTTGGTTGTTCAACAAAAACTTCTTCTTTTAAATAACCATTTAAAAAGGCGGCTTTAACATCCATTTGAAACAAAGTAATTTTTAGAAAACAAGCTATAGCCAAGAGGAGTCTTATGGATTCTATTCTAGCAACGGGAGCAAAGGTCTCATCAAAGTCAACACCTTCAATTTGGGTGTAACCTTGTGCTACGAGACGAGCTTTGTTCCTAACAATATTTCCTTGCTCATCTCGATTTGTTTTTGAAAATCCATTTAGTACCAATAACATTTGTATTACTAGGACGTGGTACTAAACACCAAACTTCATTACGAGCAAATTGGTCAAGTTCCTCTTGCATGGCTTGTATCCAAAAATTATCTTTTAAAGCTTCAGTAAATATTTTTGGGTTCTAAAGAAGAAACAAAACAGGAATATTTTACCTTGTGGTATGTGGTGGACATACACACATACCTTGCCATTTCACGGCCACTAAAATGTCCTTTGTTCCTTGTTTGTACCCCTTCACTAGCTTCTCCAATAATTTGAGAGGAGGGATGGTCTCTTTCGATCCTAGCTGGTGGATCCCTTCTCAAGTCTTCATGCACATGATCATCATCTCGACTGTTCATCCTTTTCGGTTCTTGGATTGGTCTTGGGTGATACCGGAGATGCTATCCCATCGGTGGCAACA
The DNA here is from genome assembly GCA_022495995.1 of Adenophora triphylla var. japonica. Classification (NCBI taxonomy): domain Eukaryota; kingdom Viridiplantae; phylum Streptophyta; class Magnoliopsida; order Asterales; family Campanulaceae; genus Adenophora; species Adenophora triphylla. Next base: position 1,431,713 of record JAFEMH010000025.1, read on the forward strand.
CTTTGGCCAGCACAGGGTATCACTTACTTGATTTTTGATTCTCCGGTTCTTCCAAAGCAATATTAATGGAGATTCCCCTGCATACTCCATCACCCGTAACACTTGCTAAATCATCAAAAACAACGTTAATTGATTCCGAATGGTTTTTAACCTAAGGTTATAAACCCTATATGCTCGACTGTCCTGAGCATACCCAAGAAATATAGCCTTATCACTTTTAGAGTCAAATTTAGCTAAGTAATCCCGATCATTTAGAACATAACACACACAGCCAAATATATGAAAATAATGAACCTTTGGTATCCTACCATTCAAAATTTCATAAGGTGTCATTCTAGTACCAGGTCTTAGAAAAACCCTATTGGCCGTGTGACAAGCTGTGTTTATGGCCTCAGCCCAAAATCTTTTTGAAATTCTTTTTGAAAACAACATCACACGTGCCATCTCAAGTAAGGTCCTATTTTTCCTTTCAGCCACCCCATTTTGTTGAGGTGTTTTAGGAGCAGAAAACTCATGTTTTATTCCTTTTAATTCACAAAAAGTAAAGAACAATGAATTATCAAACTCCGTTCCATGATCAGACCTTATTCGCATGATAAGAGCAGAAAACATGTTTTTGATTTTAGCATGTAAGACTTTAAACTTTTCAAAAGTTTCTGATTTTTCTTTTAAAAAATATACCCAAGTAAATCTAGAAAATCATCAACTATTACAAACGTATATTTCTTACCTCCTAAACTGTCTACCTCAACTGGACCCATTAAATCCATATGTATTAATTGAAAACGGTGCGTTGTCCCGAATCACTCCTCATTATGTTGGGTAGCACTATGGGTAGCACGTGTTTGTTTACCTTTTAAACAATCTTCACATATGATTTTTGTACTAATGTCCACTAGGTATACCTCTTATAGCTTCAAAGATTAATGAGTTTCACAATATTACGAAAATGGACATGACTCCAACTTTTGATGCCATAAGGTAGCATCATCAACCCTCACAGAATGACACACTTGTTTATCCTCAACAAGATAACGGTTATTACTTGACCTAGTACCACTATAACACGCTTATTGGTACAATCAAAAACTTCACAAGTGTTTTTATTGAATTTTACTTCAAGGTTGTCATCACAAAGTTGGCTAATACTAATTAAATTAGTTACCAGTCCATCAACATGCAAAACATTTTTCAAGGCGGGAAATCCAGTACATTTAATACGCCTTTTCCTACTATATGTACTCTTGCCACCACCACCATATGTTACACTACCACCTTGAATAGGTTCATATTCCTTTAAAAATATTTTTGTTCCAACCATATGACAGAGAACAACCACTATCAAAATACCATGAACCTTCAACATTAGTTTTTAAGGCGGTGCATACAACATCACATATCAAGTTAGACTTAGGTTTCCACACTTTTCTACTTTGATAATTTTTCTTCTCGATCGACAAAGTGATATCCGACATGCTAGGTAGCACTTCGTATCACACAGAAGCTGGACTGTTTCTTTAAGAGAGTTTTGCAATCATTTTTCAAATGTCCGGTAGAGTAACGATAGTTACATATTTTTATCTTGTCGAAGACTTATCGGAAGATATTTGTTCAACATGATCTCTTTCTTTAACAAAAATTAACTTATCTTCTCAGATTAGACAAAGTAGATGTAATAGCATTTAAAGACTCTTGAAAACCCATACCGCTTGAGTGGTTTGGACAACCCAAGAATTGCATCTAACTTGGTAGAACTCGTATTGAGTTTCTTGAATGTTGTCTCGGCAAGAGTAAGTTTGCTCTTGACTTTGTCCAAACTCTCCACATCCTTCTTTGTGAGTTGAACTTCCAATCTAGTCAAGCCATCGCTAGGTCTTGAACCTCTTTGGACAGAGAGATCACCTTCTTGTTCTCTTTCTTCCATTCATCCACCAATTCTTTGCAAAGGTTCTTTTAGACCACAAATGAGTTCATCCTTGTTGAACTCCTTCTCATCTTGTGAACAACCTCCGCATCCATGTTAACGTAACCCACAAAACAAACATCATTTATCAAATTTAAATCGTATACCTGTTGGATGATATCTCGGGTGCTATCCCATTTTGGATATCACGGGGTATCACGGACAATCCGAGTCACGCTTGTGACCACCATTCTTGTTTGATCTCGAATCTTCGATAGATTGGTCTCCTCATCCTCATTGTCACCGAGAGAAACCCATAGGTTCTTTCCCCATCTTCCTTAGAGTGTTAGCACACTCATTTGAGTAATGACCCCATCCAGAGCAAGCATGACATTGGATTGATTCAAGGTATTTTGGATCGGATCGGATTGATACGATGATGCTCTCCTTATGGGACCACCTTTACGAGTAGATGGAAATGTCCTCTTGGGCATTGAATTGTACACCTTGGCTTGTTGCTCTTTAGCCTTTACCTGCACATTTTCTTTTGTTAAATTTTCTCACCATTGAGTTATATTTCCGGTAAGTAAGGCAACACTCGGCATCTTCACCTAATTCCTCAAAAATTTCGTCATCCTCATTAGTTGAACCACTAGAGGATTGAACTTTTAATGCAACACTCTTGCCCTTAGAAGCTTCACTTTGCTCGGCAAGGTTTGACTCAAAATTTTTTAAAATGCTCATTAAGGAATTGATATCCATTGTAGAAAGATTGTGAGCCTCTTCTATAGATGAAACTTTTATATTAAAACGCTCGGGGAGAGTTCTAATAGCCTTTGAAACCAATTGTTTGTTTGTAAAAGGTTCACCTAAAAGTTGACACTCATTAGCAATGTCAAATAGTTTTTCAAAATAAGAGGAAATGGTATCACTTTCACCCATTCTCAACCTTTCAAATTTGCCGGTAAGACCTCCGAGTTTGTTTTCACGCACACTAGAATCACCTTCACAAAACCTTTGTAAAATATCCCAAGCTTGAGTCAGTGGAACTATTTTGAATAAGTTTAAAAATATGCATGTCAACCCACTCAAAGATAGCATTAAGAGCTTTCTCATTATAGTTAGCTAGAGTGATCTCTTCATTCGTCCACTCACCTTCGGGTTTAACTCCGAACATCACCATCCTCATCGGGAGGTAAGAGTGGAAGAGAGTACCCATGAACTATAGATCGCCATGCTCGAAGATCAATTGATTTGATATGCGAGCGAAGGCGAATTTTCCAATATGCATAATTCGAACCATCTAAAACGGGAAGACGTTTTGGTTTGGATTTGCGGGATCAAAAGCCATGATAAAGAGGACCAAACACTTAGTATCGTCAAGTGAGAGGCTCGATACCAATTGAAATTGTCACGGCTTGAATCACAAGTGATATCCAAGGTGATAACAGCACCAACGATAGCACTTGGGATGGCACACACACACACTTCGAAAATAAAACAATTTTGTAAAAGAGTTTGCGGCGGAATAAAAACACCAAAATTGTTTTTCTCAAGTTATATAAATATAACTTGAGAGTGCCTCTTAGGCAAGACTTTATAATCACTATGAATGAAGTTACAAAGCCGAAAGTTCCCTATAGCTATATCTATTTTAAGCTCTATGGAACAAGAGATAAAGAACGGAATCCTATCCTAGCCTTCACACACCTTGATACCAAAGTAATCAAGTGCGAAATTACAAGGGAGAAAGGATTAAAAAGAACCAAACAAAGAACTCTATCTCTAAGCTTTTCGAAGGTGTGAATGTGAAATAATTGGCATGTCTTCAAATAAACCTTCCAAGCTTATTTATAGTCTTCAAATACTTGAAGGCTACTCCAATAATGACCTTGGGGCTGGTCTTGCACGTGGAGGAAGTGTAGGGAGAGTGGGTTAATTTGTTTCCACAATTCTAGCTCCCACTTCCTATTTTGTAGCAACCGAGTTGTTGAATCCTCAAGCCATGCTTCCACGCCTTGTACTCCCTTGCTTTATCATCCTTGTACCTCTTCTATAACTCAGCAACAACCTTTGACAAAGTCCACATACATGTTGTTGTTGAATGCCAAAATTACGAATTAATACATAAAATGTATTAATTCATTTCTTCCAATTTCCACATGTGTCTAGCTCCTTCTTTGATGCTATTGCACCCTGAGATACAACCATAAACCATAGACTATACAGACCATATTAGCACGTTAGTCCATTAAATAATAAACAAGAAATATACAACTATATAATTTTCAGTCCAGGATATCATCTGCGATATCACTTGGGAAATCATCTACGATATCACCTACAAATTACACTAACATGCTTAATTCTAAGGATGAAGCTTTAGATAAATTCATTATATTTAAGAATGAAGCAGAAACACAAACTGGCAAGAAACTTAAGCGGTTAAGGTCTGATAGAGGAGGTGAATATGAGTCTAACCCATTCATGTATTATTGCCAAGAAAACGGAATAGTACATGAAGAGACTCCTCCCTACACTCCTCAATCTAATGGTGTAGCTGAACGTAAGAATAGAACCTTTACCGATATGATTAACAGTTTACTCGCAAGTTACGGGTGCCACAGCGTATATGTGGGGGAGAGGCTTGAATACGGTTTGCCATATTCTGAATAGAGTACCTCCTAAACATAGAAAGGAAAGTCCATTTGAACTTTGGAGAGGTCGACAGGCAAGTCTGAAACACTTAAAAGTGTGGGGGTGCCTTGCAAAGGTACTTGTACCCGCACATAAAAGGAAAAAGCTTGGATCTAAAACTGTGGATGCTATCTTTATAGGTTATTCTGAAACAAGTTATGCATTGAGATTTCTTATTATAAAATCTGAAATTTCTGGCATAGATGTGAACTCTATAGTTGAGTTACGTGATGCAACTTTTTTGAGGATGTGTTTCCTATGAAAGACGGACTTCCTAAGGAATCTAACCCAACCACTAATTCCATTCATGCTCAAGTAGAGGAGCTGACAAATGTGGGGGTTGATTCTAGTGCAACTCATTCTGACGATGAGATTGAACCAAGAAGGAGCAAACGGGCAAGGACCACCAAGGACTATGGAAGTGATTTCATCACTTACAATGTTGAGGGTGATCCTCTAACCTTCAAAGCTTCTATGGCCACTTCGATGCCAAGCGGTGGAAGGATGCTTTGTTAAGAGTGAGATGGATTCTATTGTCTCTAATGAGACATGGGAATTGGTCGATCTCCTCTCCCGGTCAGTAGCACGATAGGATGTAAGTGGGTCTTCAAAAGGAAACTGAAATCGGATGGAACCGTTGACAAGTTTAAGGCTAGGTTAGTGGCTAAGGGATTCAAGCAAATGGAGGGAATAGACTATTTCGATACCTATTCGCCTGTTGCTAGAATGACTACAATCCGAATGCTTATTGCATTGACCTCTGTATATGATCTTCCTATCCATCAGATGGATGTTAAGACCGCTTTCTTGCATGGCGATCTAGAGGAAGAAATTTATATGGATCAACCTGAAGGTTTTGAGGCCTCTGGCAATGAGAGAAAGGTTTGTAAACTTGTTAAGTCCTTATATGGACTCAAACAAGCCCCTAAGCAGTGGCACGAGAAATTTGATAAAATTGTCTCATCGTTTGGCTTCGTTACTAATGAGTTTGATAAGTGTGTTTATATAAAAAATATTAGTGATAGTAGTATTGTCTTATGTCTGTATGTCGATGATATCCTGTTGTTTGGAACGGATATGAGGATAATTAATACTACTAAGGAATTCTTGAAGAGTAAGTTTGAGATGAAGGATATGGGAGTAGCTAGTGTGATTCTTGACCTAGTTGACTCGTTTAACTAGTGGCATAACCATATCGCAATCTCATTATACTGAAAGTGTAATTGAGAAATTTGGTTATAAGAATTGCAAAGTAGCTAAGACTCCATATGATCCTTCAACTGCACTTACTAAGAATGAAAGTGGAGTACCGATGGCTCAGTTGAGATATTCTCAAATTATTGGAAGTTTGATGTATCTTGCCAATTGTACTAGACCGGATATATCCTACTCGGTTACTAGGTTGGCTAGATATACTCAATGTCCAAGCAAAGCACATTGGGAAGCTCTTAATAGAGTTCTCAAGTACTTGAAGGGAACGATTTCCCTTGGGCTGCATTACGGAAGATATCCTTCTGTTCTTGAAGGATATAGTGATGCAAGCTGGATTGCCTATAACTCCGGGAGTTATGGGGTACGCGGGTATGTTTTCACCTTAGGCGGAGCAGCGGTCGCACGGAGGTCGACCAAACAAACTCGTTGTCTAGGTCTACATTTGAGGCCGAACTAGTTGCCCTTGACACTCTTGGATTGGAAGCCGAATGGCTTCGAGGACTTATGTCCGAGTTGCCCGTAGTCGCAAGCCCATGCCTATAATCTCTGTACATTGTGACAACACTGCCACAATTGAGAAACTGAAAAGTGTCAAGTACAACTGTAAAACCAGGAGACACATCCAAATTAGATTAAAATCTATAAGGGATCTTGTGTCTCGGAAGGTGATAGTTGTTGATTATGTTGGTACCAAGGATAACACAACTGATCCTTTAACCAAAGGGCTAGAATTTGCTCTAGTTCAAAAATCTAGGTTGGACGGGTCTCGAACCCCGTCTCGATTCATACACAGAAGCAACCCAATCTACTCGGTGGAGATCCCACAAAGGAGATGCAATGTGGTAATAACAAGCTGTGGGGTGAGTCGGAGCACCTAAAGTTAGATTGACATGTTACATGTCTGAGTCTATCCCCTGAATAGCCTAGAGGTGCTCGTGGCTGCTAGTAAAGTAAAAGTTTGGAACTTTGAATGGGATCAAGTCTTTTAGACAAGATGTTAGCAGTACATCTTCTGAGATGCCCAGCTAAGTGAGTGTTATTGTTGGCCGCAATTAGAGGAATTCGGGTTATTCTTTGAAAGCACTCATGACAGAGGATCGGGACGTATGGCTTATAAGCGTCAAGTGTTCGATTGAGGGCCTATCATAGCTTTTGTCGTGTTTGTTACTAGCAAAGGCCTCTACATCCAAAGGCATCAGATTCAAGACACCCGTTCATCTGATCCTGTGGAGGTTTGCGTTGGATAACATAGGTAGTGGTTCAAGCCGGAAGGTACCATTACTGAAAGCATTACAATGGACAATCTGTACACGTCATATTTCTATGAACTTGTGGGGGATTGTTGGAATATTTGATATATGTGGTATGAAAGTTCATAGCCCTATGACCTTGGAGCGTCGTCGGCTTGAACCGACGGGGTGGCTAAGGAAAATCCGTCGGAGGCACTGCCATGGAGGGCGGCCGCGCCAAGGCCAAGGGCGGCCGCGCTTGACTGACGAGAACTCGCCAAAAGTTGCTGGTGCTTAGCGCGGTCGCGCCAGCCTCGAGGGCGGCCGCGCTCGTGTCGGGTTTGGTGATTTTCCTGGCCGAATTGCAGCAGTTTTTAGGTCTCATTAAGACTCTAAAACCTAATTTACCATACATATAAATAGAATACTTCCTTCAGCCGAATTTAGATGAGATTTACAAGAGAAAACTCAATTCTCTTGTTTTATTTCATTGTTGAATTACTCCCTGTTCGTAGAGATCCGTTCGTGAGATTCAAGGCGATTGAGATAGGACCGCCGGCGATTACCTACCTGTGTGCACATCTTTCTTGGTACGTAATCCGTGATCGTTTTATCCTCGGAGAAATTTGCCTGTACCTGAGTTGCACCAATTGGGGGCAATATTTTCTCTTAGGACAGTCTTCCTAAGGCGACTCGATCAACTCACGATAAGTTTTCTAATCGTTTGTTTTCTTGTTTCTGTTTGTTTTCCTGATCCCGTTTCCTTGCTGTCGTTTTGCTATTGGCTTATCAATTGGTATGATCTTGACTTGATTAATAAATTCCCCTATTGTTGATTAAATTTCTTGTTTAATCTGTGGTGCTGTTAATTAATTTCCAACATGTACTATATCATTTCCATCCCACTTCGTTGTTCCTATTTTTATTTTTATTTTTTTGCAGGGATTTGCTGTACCGAAAGAGGCACAAGAAAAAGTAGCAAAATTTTCCTTTCATGGACAACCGGCAGAGCTCCGACATGGTAGTGTTGTGATCGCTGCTATCACAAGCTGTACAAATACATCAAACCCTAGTGTTATACTTGGGGCAGGCCTTGTAGCAAAAAAGGCTTGCGAATTGGGTGTACAGGTATATCATGTCATGGCCACCTATCATCGGTTTTAAACTCTTTATTTCCTGTTTGTTTTTCACTAATTTGTCTAACTATGAGTAGAATTTATACCTTTGGGTCTCATAATAATGATTATTCACCAGGTAAAACCATGGGTTAAAACAAGTCTGGCTCCTGAATCTGGAGTTGTTACAAAATATTTGTTCGATAGGTATCACTTTTAGTATCCAATTGTTCATGGATTAAAAGTTCACTTGAATACTCAGTCTCCTGGCATGACAATATTCTGTTGTTAATTAATAATGAACATATATTTATATGGACTTCTGGTTGATGCAGTGGGTTGCAGAAGTACTTGAATGAGCAAGGATTCCACATTGTTGGATATGGCTGCACAACATGTATTGGTAATTCTGGAGATCTGGATGAATCAGTTGGTGCTGCAATCTCGAAAAATGGTATGTTTACTTGTTCTATTTTCTTTGCAAAGATGTCATGTTTTATTTAACTATTCTACATTATGACCAAATCTATTATTAAAATGTTTCAATTCTTGTACTCTTTGGCAGACATCATTGCATCTGCTGTTCTTTCTGGCAACCGAAACTTTGAAGGACATGTTCATTCCTTGACAAGAGCGAACTACCTTGCATCGCCTCCTTTAATTGTAGCTTACGCCCTTGCTGGGACGGTATGTATTTACTCCCTCCATTCCATAATTATAGTCCCATTTGACTAATCAAATATTATAACAACCTATATTCATTTCCATCACTAACCTTAACAAGGTTTACCTATTACACCATTACTCCCTTTTCTTCCTTGGTTGACTCTCATCCTCTCCTCTCTTCCTTAGTTGGCAATTTTGGAAATTCAATGATTTTATCCTAACAATTTTGGAAATGGGACTATCTTTTTGGGACAAACAAAAATGACCAATGAGAACATCTTTATAGGATGGAGTATAATTTACTGGCTCTCGTTTTGGGTGAGATTATGTCATGCTGGCGTCCCAATGTCAGTGTATAGATGTTACACACATGTTGCTACAAGTCATGCTTTATACCTTCTGCCACTATTTCTTTTTATCTTGTGCAACCAGTCATGCTTTACAGCTGATTCCAGTTCCTTGCCAAAATCCTTGCACTACAAATCATGCTTCATACCTTGCAGATTCACCTTTTACATGTCATTTTGCAAACAGACCCATTTGAAACCCACCATTTACACCTTCACATGCTAGACTATAAAGTTCCATAAACCTCTTTGTTCTGCAGACAAGTACATTTATGCTTGAATAGCGTGTTCCCATTTTAGCTAACCATCCCTAGGTTAGGATTAATGATGAGATTAAGTTTTTTAATATCTTGAATAATGAATGCGTTAGTGAATGAGCTATTGGAGGCTTAAGTGCCTTCCTCCTCCAATAGAAACAGAGCTCATATGAAGAATAATCCCTCCGTTCCAAAATGAATGTCCAAATTTACTCTTGATCAACATGAATGGGTATCATACCACTTTGTTTCAAAGCTGGTGAGGATGTGGATACACTACAATTAACATGTCATGAGCGGTATACAATTGACCTCCCGAGCAATATCAGTGAGATCAAGCCTGGTCAAGATGTTACAGTCAAAACAGACACCGGAAAGTCTTTCACTTGTACAGCCCGCTTTGACACAGAGGTATATTATACTTATGTCTATCATCCAATAAATTTTCCCTACCCCTTTGTCCCAAAATGAATGTCAATTATCTAATTAACTTTGTCCCTAATTGTTTTCTCACCATTTTTCTTTCAAATTTTTCTATCTACTTGCAAAACTAGAATTTAGAAGTGGATAACAAGAATATTTATAATCTTTGCCATTAAATTTTAATGTTTTCAAAATGTCCCTTGAATGAAAAATGGACATTCATTTCTAGACAGAGGGAGTAGTATTTTGTGTCAAAACCGTATGCAATGCTTGGTGCATGTTAGGATCGGAAGGTAGTAATATGGGGATTATAAGTTCTGAATTTTATGGAGAGAAATGGAGTAGGAGATGTATAAGAGAAGACTATATTTTGTATTACTCAACTCATATATTTCTCACATTTTAGCCATTACCTCAAGCACATATTTATACTAGAGTGATGAATATTCTAGACTCAATCTAGATACATTCTCCAACATTAACTAGAACATAAATAAGGAAAACTAAAAGACACAGAAAAACTAAAGGACTTTGGAATGGCGAAAGAATGGCTGAATGTATCAGCACATTAATCTCAATGTTCCCCCTTAATGTGCTGCCACAACTCCAAGAAGCTCCCTTAATTTATGGAAATTTTCTTTGGAAAGTGCCTTTGTTTGTAAAGATATCCGCCACTTGCTCCTCACTCTTGCAATAGTTGAGCTTGATCTCACCTTCTTCAATAACATCACGAATGAAATGATGTTTGATAGCAATGTGACGAGTACGACTATGATAAATTGGATTCTTCGCCATAGCAATAGCGGATTTGTTGTCACAAAAAATTGTAGTAGACTCCTTTTAAATCTCTCCAACATCTTCCAAAATTCTTCGCAACCATATAGCTTGAGAAGTAGCTATAGCAGCTGAAATATACTCCGCTTCCGCAGATGATTGAGCCACAAATTTTTGCTTCTTTGATGACCAAGAAAACATACTTGAACCAAGAGAAAATGCATAGCCGGAGGTGCTTTTCATATCATCACCACAACCTCCCCAATCACTATCACAATAACCATGTAACTTAACACTTGCATTCTTCTCATACTTCATGCCAAAATTGGTAGTACCTCTAATGTATCTCAACACCCTCTTTGCTGCCCCAAAATGAATTTGACTCGGATCATGCATAAATCTTGACAACAAATTGTAGCAAACATTATGTCCGGCCTTGTAGCCGTAAGATACAACAACTTTCCAACCAAACTTCTATAAATAGAGGCATCAACCTTCTTTGCATCATCATCTTTCAACAACTTCTCATTCGCCGTAGGATTGCAATCTTCCATCCCAAGCTTCGCCAAAATATTTTCAGCATATTTCTTTTGACAAATAAACACACCATCTTCTTTTTGATAAATCTCCATACCAAGAAAATGATATAGAAAGCCCATGTCATTCATCTCATATCTTTTCATCATATCCTTCTCGAACTCAAGGATCATTTTCTCATTGTTACCGGTATAAAGCAAATAATCAACATAGAGAGCAACAATAAGAATAGAGTTACCTTCGGTCCTCACGTACAAAGTTGGCTCACTTTTGCTCTTTTGGAACCCCTTTTGAGCAAAATAAGTGTCAATGTTGCTGTACCAAGCACGAGGTGCTTGCTTCAACCCATACAATGCCTTCTTCAACTTGTACACCTTCTCTTCTTTGCCTTTTTGTATGAAACCTTGTGGCTGATCCACATAGATCTCTTCCTCCAATTCTCCATTCAAAAAAGCAGATTTGACATCCAATTGATAAAGCTTCTATGATTTTTGGGCTGCTATGGAAATGATAGCTCTAATCGTATCAAGACGAGCCACCGGTGAAATTACCCGGATCCGAGCAGGCCTCGCGGCCCCGGCATCTGGCATCTTTCGCGTTGGAGCGGCTTAGTCTCGCCGTTTTTGTTTTTGTAGAGTCGCCACGCCGTTTTTATTAAGCCCAAAACATTGAAAAAGGGCATCAGTTTAAAGATAATTTTAAACTGTTTTTGTGTGATGAGATTTTGAGTTCGGAGGTCAGATGACTCCCCGGGAAGAGAATATTAGAATATAAGAGCTCACCCGAGTAGCCTCGTAAAACGAGTCTTTCTGATACCCCTAATATCCTTTAAATGTCATGCTGTGTGTGTGTGTGCTTTTAAAAATGCATGTCAGTATCGGATGTCTACATTGTATGCTATGTATGAAAATGTATTGAAATAGTAATGGAAGGAAGCCTTACCAATGTTGGTTCGCGTCTGTCTTCCGCCGGGGAATGGTGTTTGAGGTCGGAGTAGCTGTTCTGCACGGACGGATTGCTTCGGGAGATGCCGTTGTCCGCGGACGAGTTTCTGCGTGAGTTGAGGTTGGGCTGCGTTCGGGCGCAGGTTCGGCGTGCGTGGGGATCGTCGGGATCACTCGGGCAGAGGTTCGGCGTGCGTTGTGGTGGCAGGAGTCACTCGGGCAGAGTTTCGGCGTGGTTTGGGATCACCTGTTTGACTCGGAAAGAGCCGGGACACCGTGGAAAGACCGAGCAAGGCCTCGTGAGTACCACGAGGGGCCTCGTAGTAGCGCGGGAGCCGTCTCGGGAGCGCTGGGAGGCTTCTGAGCACCACAAGGGAGCTCGGAAGGCCTCGGAAGGATCCGAAAGGGGCCGGAGTGCCTCTAAGAGGACTTAGAGGGGAGCCGAAGGCTAAGGGAGGAAGAGAGAAGAGGGAGGTGTCTCGAAATGAGGAGGGGGAGCCCCTCTATTTATAGGTGCCGGATTAGGTGCAAAGAGGTCCGTACGGGACCTTCCCCGGTAATCCAAGATTTTGGTTTTCCTCGATTTGAGGGAATCCGCATGATGGAGGAATATTTGCAATTATGGTGTCCCCCGAAAGCAATAAGGTCCGTACGGACTCATCTCGCATGCAAAGAGGTCCGTACGACCAACTCGCAGGAGTAATCATTTTCCCCGGGATTTGAGGGAATATTGTGGACTTTAAGGAGATTCAGGAATTATGACAACAAAGAGGTCCGTACGGACCAATATTGCTTTCCCAATTTCCTGAAAATTCCCGAAAGGTCTTTTTGTCCCTTTTATCCTGCAAAGGCTCCTCCCTTGGTTTGGTTGGGGGTTTAGAGAGGGTTTTGAGTGAGAGGGGTCGTCGAGACCGTGTTGATGAGTCCGCGGTGTTTCCGTGTGTTTGAAAGGGTGTGATCCAGATTGGGGTACTTACAGCCCCTCGACGACGTCACTTATGAAAGAAGTGGGGCCGCCGATAAGATAAGTGGTCCTAACTGGATCGCGGGGAGAGGAAGTGACCGGAGAGGTCGGTGTGAGGACGTGGTGGTGTCCTTTGTGTGACCGTTTAGGTCAATAGCCGGACCCCGCGATAGGATTCCTACGTATCCCCCGCGGGAATCAAGCCCGGCCGTAGTTCCGGGTGTGGGGTGAGTGTTTTGTGAATGCGGCGCGTGGTGGTGCCTCGGAGTGTTGTGTGACCGCCGAGGTCGCGGTGAGGACGTGGTGGTGTCCTAAGATGTGGTGACCGCCGAGGTCAATTGTGAGGACGCGGTGGTGTCCTAGGATGAAAATTTTTACGATTTTCCTAATCGGGTGGTTTAAGGCCTTCCGGGCCGGAGATAGAGCGAGGACTCGAATCGTCTTCGATTCAAGCGGCCGTTGCCACGCCGGAGGACTTTGAATCGTCATCCGGGCGGCTAGCTGGGTGCCACGCCGGGAGGACTTTCAATTGTCATCCGGCGGCGGCCGATGTTATGCGCGAGGACTTTGAATCGTCTTCTAGCCGCAGCTTGATGTAACGCGCGAGGACTTTGAATCGTCTTCTAGCCGCAGCTTGATGTAACGCGCGAGGACTTTGAATCGTCTTCTCTAGCCGTTAGCTTGATGTAATGCGCGAGGACTTTGAATCGTCTTCTAGCCGTTAGCTTGATGTAATGCGCGAGGACTTTGAATCGTCTTCTAGCCGCAGCTAGGATGTAATGCGCGAGGACTTTGAATCGGTCTCAGCCGCATAGCTATGATGTAATGCGCGAGACTTTGAATCGTCTTCTAGCCGTTAGCCAGGAGGCAATGGCCGCCAGGCTTCGAGAGGCGTAGATGCCTTTGTGTTTTTGCATGTTGATGTAGAAGGTTGGACTTACGATGACTGCCGGTGCTTGAGCTGCCGTTGAAGTGGGCAAGGATGACGGTCGGTGATTGCTTCACCATTTGGCATTTTGGAGGCGCTTCGTGCCTTGGGACTTGTACTCGGAGGTGTTGGCTCCTTCGTGTGCTTGTTTTGTCGTTGAGTGGGCAAGGATGATGGCCGGTGCTGGGGATATGCAGTCTTGTATGACTTCCCTTTGACTTGTTGGGGAGGAGCTCGGGCTTACTTTGATGGCCGGTGCTTGCGCTGCCGTTGAAGTGGGCGAAGTTCGGTCTTACATCTGACTGCCGGTGCTTGAATTGCTGGGGATGCGTGACCTTGTAGGGGCCCTTTTCTGTTGGGAAGATGACTTCGAACCTCCTTTGAGGGCCAGTGGTTGAGTTGTCGTTGAGCGTTTGGAGGCGTCTTGCGCCTTGATATTCGTTCTGGGAGGTGTTGGCTCCTTCTTGAATTGCCGTCGGGCGTTTTGGAGGCGTCTCGTGCCTTGGGATTCGTGCTGGGAGGTGTTGGCTCCTTCTTGATTCGCCGTCGGGCGTTTTGGAGGCGTCTCGTGCCTTGGGATTCGTGCTGGGAGGTGTTGGCTCCTTCTTGAATTGCCGTTGAGCGGGCGGTGGTTGAATTGCCGTTGAAGTGGGCGAGGTCCGGTCTTACGCTTGACGGCCGGTGGTTGAATTGCCGTTGAAGTGGGCGAGGTCCGGTCTTACGCTGACGGCCGGCGGTTGAATTGCCGTTGAAGTGGGCGAGGACCGGCCTTACGCTGTCGGCCGGTGGTTGAATTGCCGTTGAAGCTGGCGAGGTCCGGTCTTACGCTTGACGGCCGGTGGTTGAATTGCCGTTGAAGTGGCGAGGTCCGGTCTTACGCTTGACGGCGAGGTGGAGTTGAATTGAAGGGTTAGGGACCATTACGCACTTGGATTTCTTTGGAAAAGGCCTTAGGACGACTGGGGCAAAGATTATAAGGGCGGAAAGTAATTTGGCCACCTCGCAAAGAGGTCCGTACGGACCAACTCCGTTGCAAAGAGGTCCGTACGGACCATCTGGTTTTACAGCTCCTGTGCTTTGACCAGTTTAAATGACCGAGCCCCTTCCCCATTCCTTCTTCTTCCAGCGTAAACCGGGCGAGAGAGAGAGGAAAAAACCTCCATTTGTTAACCAAAATCAAAGATTTTTTGCTTGAATTGTTTGCATGGCCGAAGGATCTCGAAGGAGTCAGTCGTCAACGCAGTCAGAAGTGGTTGAGCAACGGATGGAGCTCCAAAGGAATTGGATTTCGTTCGTTCCATCTTCGAAGAACCCGGATGTTTTGTATCCGAATCCGGGAGGTGCACAATCGTCGCTCCATGAACGCTTCGGGAGGTAAGAAATCTCGCTCCGTTTTGATTCCCTGCTCGAATTTTTGAATGCTAGAACTAGGTTTTAGTTTTTCGCATTTTTGAATTTTTTGTTATTATTTTATGCCTTTTGTGAAATTCTTGATGAATTGTTGAAAATGGACATGTAAAAATTGTGGGTATGTGTATTTTGTGCGAAATGTGTAGATTAGCTCTTATTTGTGAAAATAAAGTGCCTATCTAGTGAATTGCATGCTTTGGTGTTTTGTACCTAATGCTATTTATGTATGTACATTGTGAGAAAAATTATCGTGTAGTGATAATTTTTGTGAAAAAAATGTGACACGTGCCGTGTTTTGTGACGGGTTATATGTGAAAGTGTGTGCCGTGTAGGGACGGATTTTTTTTTGTGTTATGCATATGTGTCGTGCCGTGTTTTTGGGTGACGGACTCTGTGGGGAAAATATGTGCAATATGTGCCATGTTGGGACGGATTTTCTTTTTGAAAATGTGTCGTGTAGGGTTTAATCCCCCCCCCTTTTTTTTCTTTTGAGAAAATGTGTACAGTGTGTGCCGTGTTTTTGTGACGGACTGCATGGGAAAAATTATATGCATGATATATGTGAAAATTATGTGCATTATATGTGCATTATATGTGAGAAATATGTGCATTGTGTGCCGTGTTTTGTGACGGGTTACATGTGCCTTTATATTAAGTACTGTGATTGACGTACCTTTGCTGTGTTTACCTGCAGGATGCGGGGCTTATGGCCGGGAAGGCCAAGAGGATGAAGACTCGGGGATCGCTCGAGGCTGTTGTGGAGCTATGGCAGCGGATGCCCGATATTTCCGTGGACGGTAGGCCGAGTCCTCGGAGGCTGGTTTATGCTTCTGGCCTAGGTGTGTTCGTTGAGAACCTGGCTGGAGTGTCTGACACGAGGAAGAACAAGAGTGTCTTCCTGGGTTTATCTGAGTATTGGTGGGATACCACCCACACCTTCCACCTGAGCTGGGGCGAGGTGACAGTGACGCCCACTGATTTTGCTGCTATCACCGGGCTTTCCTTCAAAGGAGGGCCGGTACGGTGGAGAGATATGATCTCCGATGTGGTGCTGACCGAGCTGTTGGGCTTTGAGCCTCGTCCTCGCAGGGCACAGGTATCTTTGTATAGTGACGTGGAGTCAAGATTACGGCCGCATGTGGGGCCTACATCCGGGACCGGCCGGGTGACGACGGGCGGTTGGCGCGCTCCTTTTTGTGGTATGCACCGTCCGAGACTTTGTTCTCGAACCACGCGACCGCGGCTCCCTTTGCCCCGTTGGAGAGCTTGGACCGATCTGGATAAGTGCACTGACATTGCTTGGGGCGAGGCGAGCTTGGCCAGAGCTCTACTTCTCCTTGGACCGGTTTAAGCCGGGGTGGCCTTGATTCGTTGGCTGTTTTGACTTTGCTCCGGAGGTATGCGTTTATTCGTTTGTTTTTCTTGATTTAGCGATCTGGTCATTTCTCCATTGTCTTTTGCACCGAGCCTTCTCTGTTTTTGTCACGGTGTGGTTTTATGAGGTTTTCCGGTGCTTCCCTGGGATAGGGATCACAGGGCATTCTTTGCGTACCACTGCTATCTTTGGGATGGGCTCGTACGGCGAGGAAGAGGAGGACCGGGGGAAGCTCACCATCGCCTACGGGGATGTGCGGGGAGCGTCGGAGAGAGATAGCCGTGAGGGTTCGTCTTGTTCCCGTGGACTCGGTATGAGGGGATGAGTTTGAGGGCTCCGAGGTGACGGCGCGGCGGAAGATGCTTTGCGGGGCTTCGACTTGTGATGTCATGTATGGGGGAGCGGGTCTTCGCGGCAAAGATGGCCCGGTGTGCTTCCCGTGGCTCGGGGACCCTCCCTTTGGGATGCTTGATTCCGAGGACATGGACGTGCTTGACTTCGAGAGGTACCTTAGCGGTGCTCGGCGCCGAGGAGTTCATTTTGTATGGGGGAGAGAGAGTATGGGACGCCTTCGTGGAGGAGGAAGGCGAGGAGCGCCGCGAGTGGGCAGCGAGGAGAGAGAGCGCCTCGGCCCTTGAGCTCCCCCGAGGTTCCCTGGATGCCGGGGCCACGTGATTTCACGTACGTCCGCCGGGGAGCGGATCGAGGAGGAGGGGCAGCTCTGTATGCCTGTTCCGGAGCGGAGCTCCCTGCTTGCATACCGCAGTGGATCCCAGACAGATCGAGGTAGAGTGCGCTTTACTCTTTTTCCATCTTTGGCATCTTTTACGTATTTTTTTCTCTTTTTGTTGTCGAGTATAAGCGTATTTGCCGAGCGTTTCCTTGAAACAGCTTCTTGTTGGTGCGCAGTCCGGGGAGAGCCTACGATATCTTGACTCGCCGTTACGTGGCGATGCGCTCCTTCGCTTAAGAAGATGGCGTCGAAGGTGTCCTGCCGGTCTTCGCGTCGTGTGCCGGGCCGTACGAGCCTATGCGCTCTTCGAGGCGTTACGTGGACGTTCCTCCGCCCTGCAGCCGAGCCTCGGAGCCGCGGCGGGGAGGGACGCTTTCTGGGAGGGGCGGCATAAAGCATGGATGCCGGGACATCTTCGGGAGGCCGCGAGGGCCTTCGAGGAGCAGCCCTTTTATCGGTTCACCCTCGCGCATGACACAGGTGAGGGTTCCTCGTGAGCTCTTCCCTTCTTTGATCCTTTCGCCGGATTTGATCCTTCGAGTACTTTTCGTGGGAGCTCTCGGCGGGTGCTCGGTATTCCGACGATGAGGATGTGA